>CM057458.1:811037500-812287500 GCA_016271365.2 Neoceratodus forsteri
TACTACAACATAGAAAGACGTGATTGAATTGTGATCCTATCTCCCTTGCTGTGGACCAGTAGGGCCTTGGGTATGCTTTGGAGGCAGCATTCAAAAGTCCCAGGGTGAGAGGGTTGAAGTACCCCCTCCTCATGACCTCCTGTAGACTGTGTGGTGCTTTAACACTGTCAGTGAATAAATGAAGTCAACTCCCACCACAAAGGAAATCATGGCATTTACTCACGATGTCACATGAAGTAGGAAGGGCTTTCCTACAAGGAAGAGAATAGCTTTGCCTTGGGCCACTACTGAGATCAGGCCCCTGTCACATGTAGCACCTAAGTATGAAAAGGTGCAATGTGACGAAAAGACAAGCTTGCACCAGGTATTTGCTGCAAAAATATGCATTTTTGCCCAAGAAACACCACAAGCATGGTCAATTATCCTAGCACTTCAGCTTACTCTGAGCCTTTTTCAGGGTGTACAATTCCTGGACCAGACTACACCTCCCCTTCAGCACTGGCATGGTTTGTCTCAGTTTGCCATGACCCAGCCTAGGTCTCTGATGGGGTAAGCTCAGGGAATTCACTTTCAACAAAGGGTCTGGAAGGATAGGTACCAGGGAGGCAGAAGACAGGGCAAGAAAAGTGGGGGTAGTAGCAGCCTGAATAAGTTGGTAGATTTCAAGGGAGCCCAGGTGGGGAAGGTTAAAATGTAAATGCCCATAATTATTGCTTATTTACCCTACACTCATTAAGTACCCTATGTGCTTTTTTTCATTGTTGAATCAATCAGGGCTCTTTGCCGAATTTCTTTGAGGCTCCACACTCTATCAAAAAGGCTCTGTACCACAACCAGATCACTGCTACCACAGAAATAAAATAAAGGACGTCATGCCTCAACTGTTGCAGGGTGCCATACCCACATACAATAAGGCTCTGTACCTAACACACACAAGGTATCCACAGTGCTTCATTTCATAATCAACCGAGGGCTTTCTATCCACAAAAAGTATAAAGGACTTGACACCTAATGGAATTTTGTTCTGTAGCTTTGTAAAAAGGGCTCACTGCTTAAAGTATTTGAGGTCAATGTTAAATATCTGAATCAAGGGCCCATGTCAAAATTAATACAATGATCCAGTTTTCACCTAATGGAAAGATATTCTTGCTGTATAGTATCATCAGTCTTGCCTTACATTAATTTGGTCTCAGCACTTCAACAATTTAAAAGCTGTTAATTTCTACAAAATCTTAGGATCAATGCTTTGCCATTCATAAAGGCTCTGCATGCTCCATGGAGAAAGGACTCTGTGACCTTGTGACAACTTCTTCCTCTTAGATGTACTGTACATTTTTTTTCTTTATGGATTCCTGTAATATGTGCTTCTGTGTTAAACTGCTACAAAAGTCCTGTTTATGCTGCCACATTTACACTGCAGCAACTGGAGCACTTGGGTTGATGTGGTGCAAATGTGGCTTTGTGGACACTTAACTGAGTGAGGAAAGTTAATCCTTTGTCTTCTCCCCGAGCCACAGCAGGGTAGGGATGCATTCTGGAGTGAACAATGTAAGCTGCAATGCAGACAGGATGCACTGCTGCTCCAATGCAAGATGGATGCTCAAAGCATCGTCCTCTGTCCAACCATGATTCTTACAGCCTGTAGTTTTTTTTTGGTTTTTTTTTTGTTAAGCCACTTACTGCACTATTCTGTTTCCCTGCCTGGATTGGACTCATCATCCATGAAAGAATTAGTGCTTTAGTGAAACCAAGTTGTCTCTGCTGCCCATGAGCACACCATCCAACTATGCCTTTTTCCCGGGTCAAATGAAATGCTCTAGATTGTAAGCTTTTATCTTGCTGTGGATAGAATTCACACTTTTGCCACCTGACTGTTGCCTTTGCCACCCTGCTGTTGTCTTTGAGTGCTACTCCCTCACTTACAATGAATGGATGTCAGACATTAGAGAACACCACCTGCTCCTAGATTCATGGACCTTTCTAGCGTAGCATGCATCAGCATGAAAAGGGGTCATGTAAATGCATCACTGCATCGGCATGCATGGCAGAGCCTGAAATGGATCATACCACCAGAGGTATTAGTGCAGCTGTATAAAGGCAGCTTTAGATACATGGGTACATAGATGTTTACACACAGAAAAGGGTTCATGGACCACCACCACTCTGGTAGCAAAAGGATTCTTGCCCAGTCTGGTTTCAAAGGGCTTCATACCTTGCAAATGGACTTTGTGCCATTGTGACAAATTCTTCCTATAAGTTGTACATAACATTCTTTTTCTTTATAAATTCGCAAAAGATTTGCTTCTGTGTCAAACTGCTGCTTAGATACTGTAGATTGAAACATAGATGTTTATGGACAGAAAAAGACTCATGGTCTTTCCAATCCTTGGAAGGGATTACAGTGTAAAAGAGGTAACATACTGGGAGTGTGGAGATAGCTTCATTCATGCTGAATACGGTTTCTAAAGTCTGATGGGGATAACTGATCTACTCCTCTGAGACAAAAGGCTGCAGGTTGTCTCATTCTCTGTACACATATGAATGGGTAGCATAACTTTTTACTTCAAGGAGGAGCAACTCCAGAACCAATTAAAAATTTGTAGGGTTTCAATGGAGTTGAGTGAATGTCACTAAAAATTCTAGTTTTCATTGGAAACATTATGTCAGATTCCTGTGGTATCACGTAAGCTGAAGGCATACTTTTACTAGGGTACACAGACAAGGGACAACTGTTTTTCTCCTCTACACACATGGAGGATCTATAATCCCCCCAAAAGCTGCATGCATCAGAGAGGAAGACAATTTTCAAATGTCATGTGTTCTGTTGTGAACCAAAGTTTTGTGCAGAAAACCTTCTCTAAGATCTGAGTGGTAAGAACTGAGGGCCAGAGGCACACAAGATCAATGAGATTTAAGTAACTGCATAGAAAAGGTAAGTCAGTACTTACTGTACATACCAAATTTGCAGAAGTCATCTGAAAGCTTACCCAGAGAACACTTTATGTGCCATGCAGCAGTAATGTTTGGGTTATTTTGCACTTCGAGCCTGCACAACATTGGCTTGGGATATTCCTGGTCATACATGCATTTCACTCATGCCAGCACAATTTCACAGTGCAAGACAGGGGTTTTCACATGTGGCACACAGAGCCTAACACTACATGAGCTGAGTGACTGGCCTGAACACAAATATGGGCACCAGATACTGTACATAGCCATACTGTTAGAACCGGTAAAAGGAAAACCACTCTATCCCAGTAGCACCACACACTGTACAGCTCCCAAATGCCATGACAACTCCATGTCGAATTCCACAATAGGACAATGCACACAGTACTCAATGCAAGAAAGACCAAGACACAGTAAATGTCATATTAAAATATATATATTCTGCACATAATACAGCTAAAATACTCTGCATAATGGGCCCATGAATGTTTGTCTCCAGGACACATTACACCAGGGCATTTTCCAGTTACCAATGAGACAGCACAGTAATGCCCACTGTGTTTGCTCCAATGACCATGACACTGCACTCTATGAACCCATACCCTTGCCACACCTAGACTGGACATGTGATACAATCCCTTGGTGGGCCACCAGCTTGTTAAATCTGTGGTCTGGACCACAGGATGCACATGTCATACTGTCCCAGGCAGTCCTCTATGTTGTGGTCTAGAGTGGGGTTGTATTTATCAATTTAAGGTCCGTCAGTGGTTTATAATTGTAACACTATTAGGCATTATTATAAAATCCTTGGCATTATCTCTAAACATATGTGGGGTCCAAATAAGCATAATCTTCTTTTTGTCTTGTTCAATAATAAGGAAATAAAGTGGAATCATGTTTGTAAAATTCTAAAGTTGTTGCCAAGTTTCTGATTTAGTGTAACATCATCCTTTGCTGACATATAAATAACTCGATCATCCACAAACAAAACATTTTTGAATGATTTTCTACTTCATGTCCAATATTTTTTTCTAAAATAGAAAATAAGTAGAAGTGCAATATTGATCTTTGCAGAACCCCATAATTAACAGTGCAAGGCAAAAACAGGGTATTCATAACTCTAACCATCTGCTTATGGCCCAATAGCTAGTCTTTAAAGCAATTAAGAGCAGGTTTACTCAAACCAAACAGTTCTAACGTACTCCCCATTAGAGTGTCTTTCACCAAGTCATGTCCATCATCACAGCCTCTGCTAACATACTACCATCAATATTAAGAGAGGGGTCATTTTTTAACTTGAACAAGGCAATTGCAGTGCAATACTACTTGTAGAAACCATGCTGAGATGGGGACAACAAGTGGGCTGTTTATCAACAAAACTTAGCTTTATTTTAGAAACATGACAATAGGAAAATGAGATAATAATTGTCAATATTTACTGTGGCACTGCCTTTATTAACTGCTACTGCATAAGCTACTTTCCATATGTCTGGTATCTGCTTACTAGTAAAAGATAGATTAAAAATCTTTGCTAGCAAAATGGTAATCTCAGCAGAGGCAAATTTAAGACATTTGGGTTCCACTTCCTCAAATTAAAAATCCTTAGTAATATTAGGTCTATCTAAGCACTTAAAATGTTATTTATAGAGACCACCCTCATGTGAAACTTTGCTCTGTTAACATTATTTAGGTTTAATGAAGACTGTTTAATGCAAAATTAAGTGTCTTACCATACATGTCTAAGGTAGTAAATACCAAATTAAACAAATCAGCCATCTAATTGCCAGCAATGTAATTTACACCATTCTTTTATTTATTTATTTATTTATTAAAGAGATTTACCAGATAAGCATACTGAACGGGAATCCACTCATTTCCAGATGTGACCTGGAGTTACATACATTAAATTGCTAAAGTACATAGGTACATAGGCAATGGTGCCTTCAGACAGGCACATAATGGTACAAACATCAAGTGCAAAAGGCACAGAAAGGGGTGAAACAACAGGTCCAGAGATGTTACAGGCTAGACTTATGCATTCGTTATGTAGATTACAAAGTCAGTGCCGAGTGCATAAGTTGTTTATAACAAACATTGGGGTCTGTGACCATAGACATTTCAAACAGTGAACATGGGAAAAAATACAATTAGTATACAGGGACAGCACAAGAATAATTCAGTTGTTTGGATAAGTGCACTGTTATGACACATTTTGATGCCTCTTTGTATCAGATCTAGTCTGCAGGTTGCAGTTACTTATGTCTGAGAAGTGGGCCTGAAGGAGAGTTTTCAAGGACCTAGGGGAAGTGGACTGCCTGATTTCTGCTGGGAGGTTATTCCAAAGTGTGGGCAATCTATATTTGAAAGCCGATTGGCCCTTAGAGGTGTGCATGAAAGGGATTTGTAGAAGTTTTGAGTCAGTGCCTCGCAAGGAGTAGGCCGGGATGGGTTGCGTTGACAAAGCGGAACTGAGATATGTGGGGAGGGAGTTTGACCAGTGCTTAGCTACGAGATCAGCGCAGTGAAGCTGGCGCCTGGAGTGCAGCGATGGGAGATCTAAGGTGGTATATAGGTCACAGTGGTGGGTGGTGAGGGGCATTCTAGGATAAGGCAACAGAAGGAATGAAAAAGGGGGTCCAAGTTGGCCAGGGTGGATGAAGAGGCTGCGCAGTAGACCGCATCTCCATAGTTGAAGATTGGGAGAATCATTTTGTTCACTAGCTCTTTGACATTGTTTGTGCAGTTTCATTAGCGATAGCAGGTTTATAAATTGTATTTAAGTTGCTCCAAAATGTCTTGGGATTTCTGAAATTACTAATTTGTATCTGTTTATAAAGATCAATTGTAACTAATCCCATTTGTTTTTTATAATTATTTCATACATTTCTGTAAAGAAGCCAAGTTTGTTAGAATTTATTTTTCTTATATTCACCCCATACTATATCTTGCGCTTTCATCAATGAGAAAGATGTAGGGTTATCCATTTTTTAAAACAGAGGACCCTCTTAAATGTACAGTATGCCTTATTTCCCCACTGGGAGTATGCCTTTATGCAGGCAATACATTAAAGAAATCTTATATATTGTCCAATGGAAAACAAAACTCACTGCATTTACATTATTAAAAATATTTTTTTTTCAGGCACTCACTGAAACACCATTGTCTTGATGGATCCATGACAGTTGATCGACAAATTACTTGTTGACCGAAGTTACAGCGACTCCCTTATGTCAACTGCTTTTCGCAGTCGGCATAAAAGGAGGCAATGGACACACTGTTTTCTAAGGGGGGCGTCGCCCCCAACCCCCCAAGAGGGGCTGTGTCCCACTGCATTCCCCCACTAGTAAAATAATCAACTCTGAGGGAGTTGTTTTGGGAAGGGGATGCAATACCACCCAAAAGCAGTGCCGTGGTCCTGCGCCAACACTACAGTGACCTGGCGCTGTTGTCGCCGTAGTGTCAGGTGCTGTTGAATTGTTGTGACAGCGTCGGTACACCATCTTGATTGGGTTAATGACTGTGAGTGATTAAAAGAGATCATGTACTTTTACAGAATGCCTGTTTTCAGCCTCGTCCCAGGGTGGGGTGGGGTAAGGAGATAGAGATGACAACCAACTGAAACTGAACTAGACTAAGCTGCTGATGGCATTTTTAGTGAATGGGTGAAATTTGGCCAGGGACACTAGAGAAATTACCCTACTCTTTTCAAAAATTGCCAATGGATCTTTAACATTCTCTTGAACAATCAGACGGGCTTTGGCTTAACATCTTATCTGAAAGATGGCACCTCAGGAGGGCAGCATCCCCTTCTTTAATATGCTAATGTCAGTATTGGGACTTTACCCCAAGTGTCAGGTGTAGAGTTTGAACTCACAACTTTTCAGTCTTCCAGCCTCAAAGGTGAGTATGCAGCCTACTGAGCCACTGACACTGCAGTGTGTCAATGATATTTGTCACTGTTATTGCCTTTAACTGATACTGTATTTTGTGACCTGAGTGAGTGAGTGAGTGTTTGATTGCTACTGTATGGAGCTTGACTTATTATGTATTTAAACAGGTTCTTAAGTGCATTAAACAGGTTAAATTAACACTGGAATATTTGGCTGTTAATAACTTGGCACGCCTTTAAGCAAGAGAGTTGAGAGTTGACACACGCAGACATTTTTTTTTCCATATTGTTTTTTTCCCAGCCGGCAGCTCATTTCTCAGGGTTATATCCTGTTCGCAGGGATATACCCTGGTCAGGCAGAAGAAAGCCAACATTCAGTTGGCTATCAGGTTTTTCTCCAACATTTTTTTCCCTTCCCATCTCCCATGGTGGGGGTGGGGCCTTTGTCAGCCTCTCACAACCACAGCTATCCCTGTGGCAAGAGAAATGTCCCTGTCCAAGCCACAGTGATCACTGTGTTAGTAAAACCTGCTGTCATCCCTCCCTGACCAAGATACACAGCAAAGCGACAGCTGTTTCAGCTGTGGTCTACCTCCCAATGTGGTTTTCCAGGCTTGTTTCTTAACCTGGGTTGTCAGCATGGCAGCATGACACTCTGCTTCTGGCCCATGTGGGTGACCTAAAAGCCTAATATTTAGGGTTAAGGAACCTAAGAAAATTGGTGATATTCCACTCACTAGTGCTAATGTTATAGGGGCCTAAAATTCTATAGTTTACTTAATTGCAAAATGCAATTTTAAAATTTCTGAACGTTTGGTGGCTTATGACACATTCACCTTTTAAAAATACAAATCTGAATCTTGGTACACATCTGTATGGTCATTTTTAAATTCAGCATACCACATGTGGTATAATTTGGACTATTACTTTTGGAAATAACTGAAATCACAATGTTGGCAATAGTTTGTTGAAGTTAAATCAGCATTTCATGAGAATTTAACCAGCAGAAGGTAAATTTCACTCAGCCCTACTAGATTGCCATTCAGGCCCTCAAGGTAGTCATTGCCAACATCATCATTTGTTTCCATACTGGTGGCTCAGGCTACTCTTACTGCCCTTCAGCCCTCAGCATCAGAATCTGGCCAGGACCTTGCTGGCTCTGTTAGAGCTGGTAGTTCCTTCCCATCGATGATCAATCCTATACTGTCAACTGGTCAGGTAGTGGCCCTTAGCAAAGGCATTGCAACATCTGACCTTTAAGACCCCCAGACCTTCCTTTCAACAAGGCCAGGACTGGGCTTAGGCACAACAGGGCCTCATAAAGCTGGTCAGTTGCATTCATCAATGGACCTTCCATTGTCAACATTTCTTGTTGTGCTTCCTAGTCAGGACATCACCGATGAAGCCTCTTTAGCCACTGAGACCTCCCTCTCAAGGAGGAGAGGACCTGGGAGGGGGCATACTAAGTTGACTAAGGTTAGTGGATCATGGCCTTCACTAGACCTGAGTCCCCTATCAACCTTTTTGAATGATGGCCCTTACACGGAGGCTATTAGTACTCCTAGGTTGGTCACTTTGACAGTCCCACAGACTTCTTGGTCATCACTGCACCAGCCCACTGCTGCAACATTTTTGGCTAATACCCAGTCATCGTTACAAGCTCCTCAAGGAATGAAGAAGGGGTTGCCTCTTGCCTCTCTTAAGAGGATGGTCGATGTTCACTCTGATCTTGCATCTTGCCTGGCACTGCCTCTGTAGAGATTGCTCAGGCAGTATCATTAGCCTGCTTTCCCATTATTGGGGTGGGTTCCCCTAGCTACCTCATTAACACCTCCACCATCTGTTGTGCCTAAGGACCTTCTTTATTGACACTGACATCAGTGCCATGATCCCTCTTGTCTGTCATAGGTGGACTTACAATCACTGGGATCATACCTTTATCTTTAAGCAGGAAAATGGTATGGGGGGCCTTTAACTCAGGTTAACATAGATTTCACTCAGTCCTCCTGTTGTAGGAAATCAGTGGTTTATACTCCAAAGTCTCCACCTGATGACCACTTTTCATATCCATGCTACAGGACATGCAGGTTACCATGGGATTCTCTGGGAAGGAGAAATATTCATCAAAGCAGGATCTCTGTGACTTCCTGAAAGTGCCTGAGGTGTCTTCTATGGTCATTCCTCCCTTATATCTAGTTCTGGAGGATGCCATCTATGTGGCCTGGTACCAGCATAAAGAGGTGCCCCCTGTCCCTCAGAAGGTAGAAAAAATGTATCCTGCCCCTTCTAGTAAGGCATACTATTCCCATCAACCAGACACAGATTCAACAATATCAACACCTGATCATCACTGCTCTCAGGCACCCACGCAACTGAGTTCTCATCCTTCTGGCAAAGAGTCCAGGAAGGTGAATGACCTGGCAAAGTGTACCTATGCCTGCACCTTCTTTCTATCTCCTTTGTTTTTTATTGATTGTTTCTTCCTCTTTCCTTCCCTACTTTTTGGTTTGGATGTTTTAGCACTCCAGGATGGATGGGTAGGGGTAGGGGTGGGGGGTGTTGCGGTCTTGTTGGTGTTGTTTGTGTGTTGAATTTTTTTTTAATGGTTTTGTATTTGTTTTTAGGTTTGGTCTGGTTCAGTTCAATTGTTATGTTACATGTTTAATGTTGATTGTTCTTAAATCTTAAAATAGTTTACTAAATGAAAGAGGCATACCTATGCCTCTCCCTCCCTCAGCTTAAAGATTGCTATCCATGAGGCACGCATGGAGAAATACCAAAATATACTTTGGTGTAAAACACACACAGCTGCTCTCAGTTTGCCAGATTGTACCACTAAACAAGATTTGCTATGCCACCAGGAAACAGCCAACCAAGTGGGCAAACACCTCATTCTATCAATCTATGATGCCTCAGATGTTTTGACCAGAGCAGCAGCAATAGTAGGCATTTGTTTAAGGCACCACGTGTGGCTCAGAATCTCAGGACATCCAGGCCAGATACAGATAACAGTGTTAAACACCCCTTTCAGAGGGCAGAAATTATTTGGAAGGGAAATGGAAGTGGCATTAAAAGACATATACTGTATTCCATACAACTGCTGCCAGAGTGTCCAGAGTGATCCAGCAACAGTTCAAGCACCTCTAAGGGTGCCAGCCATGGGAATTAGCTTTTTAAGGGACATCATACCTCCCCACAGGGAGTTCTCCTCAAGGAACCCAATTTCCTGGCTGCTGCATTGACTTCAAGTGTTGCAATGAATTTGCCCACAAAGGGTGGTACATTAGGCCCACCTTATATGGTTTTGCTGATCTCCATAAATCCTAGGGTAGGGGTGTGAGGCTCAGCCCCTCTCAACCAGGTGTCTACCTTTTAGGCGCTTGGACATGCTTACAGATTTTTTTCATGTATCCAGGTCAATCCACTGTGGGCAGTTTTACTCTTGCCACCCTAAGGGATGTCCTGGACATATAAGTTTATTATGGCTCCCTATTTACACTAGGATCATTGACTACTTTGCGAGGCCTAGGGTCTCAGTCATGGGGCAAAACTCTGAGTAGAGGTGTTTCAACTATGTGTGTTTCAGACACTCCAGCTATCTTCTTAGATAATTTAGATGGCCCTCCTTGCTTAAGATGGTCTTCACTGTTCAAGGCTATCATCTTTGCAGGACATCTCAGTTGTCCCATTCCCCTCCTTTTCCTCCCCTCCTTCTTAAAGGAAGTTCTATTGGTGCTACAGCCTAAGCTCAAGGATTATAGACCCTATGGCTTCTGAGTTAATTGTTCATGTCTGTTTGACTTTGGACAGTGAAGCCTCTTTAAGTATTGCAGCCTCTTCTAACATAGCACAGACCTTGAAAGCCAGTATACTTCTTACATTAGGCATCCTTACTAAATAAGTGGGATGCATTTTTTCCGGTGACTTATTATAGGCCATCTCAATTTCTGCATCTCCCTAGGTGCCAAGATGCTGGTCTACTTTTTTGATCTCCTCCTGCTACTCCATTGTACTATTGGCAGTAGCCCTTTTTTGTGGTTGGTGAGGTGGGCCATATTTGCCCTTTATATTAGTTTGGCTATTGACTTAGCAGCCGGTCTTAGAATGGCCTGTTTGTTTTTCCTTTCATTATTTCTTATAGGTGGATTACCATGATTCCATCTCTGGTTCAGGAGGGATCTGATGTGATGCTGTGGACATTTTTTTTTTTTAGGGCTTCCTACCAGTTTGCCGCACATAGTATGCTATACCCTTTTTTATTGTTAGGACATTCTTTTTAGTTGTTTCTACCTTCTTTTACTGTATGCTTCATGACTTTAGTGCCATTACTTTATCTGTATCATCCAGAGTATGCCTGTCCAAGGAAAACATTGCCTTAAATTGCCCTTTTTGGTTTTTTGCCAAAGGCCTGAGGGAAGTCCTTGTACTTTTTGGTCCTTTGTTTGCAAAGCAATATATACAGTATATATATATAAATGTCTAAACATATCAAGGGAAAATGGGCTTTATAGGGTTCCACCATTATGTCTGTCCCATGGGTTGGCCCCTTCTGTCCTATGGAGTATGGTAGGATGCTTCAAACTTCAGATGTGTTTTCTCTTTTACTGGATTCTTCGCACTCACCACAAAGACTTTGAAAATATTACCTGCTGCCTTCAGTGTGGTTGTACCATGCAGTCCTGTCACCTCTTTTTAAATGTGTCTTATAGAGACTTTCAAGTACCTCAAGGGTATAAATAAGGTACAAGACGGTAGCATCTTTAAAAAAAAAAAAGACGTTCAAGAACAAGGGACCATGATATGAAAACAGAGGGGGTAGACTTAGGGGTAATGTGAGAAAGTATTTTTTCATGAAAAGGGTGGTGGATCCATGGAACAGCCTTCTGGCAGAGGTTGAAGGGGCAAAAATGGTAAGGTAATTCAAAAACACATGGGACAGACATACTGTAAAGGAACTGTAGTGATAGGAAAGAGAGTGTAAGCTGCAGATCATTTAGGATCTGCAGTATATGAAATATGTATGTAGGGAAAATGGGCAGACTAGGTGGGCCAAGCGGTACTTATCTGCTGTCAAATTCTGTGTTTCGATGTGTCCATCTAACCATCATATTGGATGAGAAAGCAGGTGTTGGCCTCTCAGTAGCCTAAGGCCTGTCATCATTGTGTTTCTTTAGATCCCACACAGACTGTTGTTTTTTGATACTGCTAGGGACATGCCCCAAAGATGTGACTTGATGAAAGAGGTATCCTCGATGAAGATAGAATTTCATAAGTACCATAATACTAGATATTTGACAGAATCTCTTTCATCAGATCATGCAAACCCTCCTTCCATCCCCCTTTCAGTTGGCAAGTTAGTTTTCTTTCTATCTGTTTAATCCATCCCTGCTCTTTTTAGCATCCTCTGTTGCCTGATATGCATGCTGCTGCTATATACACCTGGTTCCCCAGTTCTTAGTCCACCAAGTATAATTTATGTTGGGGAACTGAGGAGGGTGGCCACCCATGCCTTATAAAGACACTGATGTATGATGTCATCCTATGCGGCCTCTTGTAGACTGCTGGCATAAGTTTCTGGGAAGTCCCAGTGCTGATGCAGTATAGTTCCAAAGGTGCAACCTGATGAAAGAGATTCTCTCAAAGATTTACAATTATAGTAAGGACACAACTGTTCTTTCTCAACATTCCTTATTCATTTCCTATCATTTACAGAGTGTTTACTAGTCTAAACATTTATTTTAGTTGGTTTAGTTATAATTAATATTAGATTCTCAATAATTAATACATTTTTAAAGTTCTCTGTTTCCTTCATACTTCAGTTTAAGTTAAAATCTCCTAAAATAATTAATTCACCTAATCGAAGTTAAGCAACTACTTGTATTCTGTCTCTTTTTCCTACTTCTCCAATGTCTAGGTGGCTATAGACACTCCCTACTCAGATTTTATTTTCTATTACCCAATGTAGTTTTCACAAAAATCCTCTCACATTGCATGGATGAATCACCAACTCGTATTAACACTGCGTTTGTATTCTCTCTTATGTATAACACTTTTCACTTTTTTCTATCAAAGCAGAAGAATTTATATCCAGCATAATTACTCTCCAAATCCATTTTATTGGGCAGTAACCATGTTTCACGTATGGTTAACATGTCAGGACAATATACACATAGCCTAGCCTCCAACTCTGACCTTTTTAAAAGAATAATACGCATACACATAGAAACACAGAAACATAATTTGTCAGTAGATATGGACCACTTGGCCCACCAATCCTGCACATTTTCTCCTGCCTATAATATCATTGCAGATCCTACTTGATCTCTGGTCCATTCCCCAATCCACCCTTCTCTTTTCATAAAATTCTCTTAGGCATACCTGTAGATCTGCATGCCCTATTATCCCTCATGGAGACTGCCTTCAGTTCACAGTATAAGGGAAAATGGTATAATAATGTAGTGTTATAGCTGTGGTCTTAGCATGCCACCTACTGACATTATCTAATATGCAAAGCCTAGCGATATATACTGAAAACCTCTATAGTTGTCCAAAGTAGTGTTAGTCAGCAATATTACTTATCTATGTGTACGTGCAAAACGTTATACTTTTGGGTGCCAGATGCCAACCTAATCCACCAATGGGAGATGCACACTGCTCAGCAGATGAGGTATTACTTAGGTAATGGACTTTCTTATCTATACTGTATAACATGATGTAAGTTCTTTGTTTACTGAGTTTTCTGCATGATCACCTGGGTGTTTGGAGAGGTGCTGAACTCCCAGCTATCTAGGTAAGCTGTCTTGCATATGTGTACCAGACAATAAACCTTATAACCTGCAACATCTGCTTCTGCATAGTGTTTTGCCATCAGGTCAGAGTATTCTGCCAGAATCAGCTAACAAAGTGGCAACCATGGCAGGACCTGTTGGGCAGAACTGAACCAGAACAAGTAAAAGGTGTTCAGAAGAATGGGTGTGGGATAACGTACATGAGAGAACCTGGGCCCACTTGTTCAAACATTATATAGAACAACTTTCAAGCACTTCCATGCCTGGAAGGGACTAGGATCATAGAGGCAAGAGACCTAAACTCCCTTGTTCTACATTGAAAAGGGGTCTGAGGGACTCTGTACACCAGTCACATGACTGCCTGATTGCTGGGCATAAAGTGGATTGATATGATTTGTGCTATCTGTTAGTGCAGGTAAAAGTGGACCTTCTTCAAATATGGCCATCAGCCCAGTGCTGACACTAGATGTTTCAAACTACATGGCCTTCTATGCAGAGTGGGGTGATTTTGTGCTGGATACAAAACTGCATGGGCATCTGATACAGTATGGGTGTACCCTGTATTCGGAAGCCCTAAATACTGCTAAAAAGCATGATCAGAAGGGTCTAATGGTAGCCACCCTGTTCGCTTCCTTAAAAGCAGTGGAGACAGAGGTCTTAACTTTGGGTAAGGAGTTGGAATCTAAAACCAGTGAGATACCAGCTTGGAACAAGACATCAAATGAGTTCACAATGAGGCTCAAGGTGAACTGTGAAGCACCAAGGGAGGTCAACAGTGAAAATGTTGACCTCCTACACAGCAACGACACAATACCAATGTAGGTATTGTGCCACTCGAAGGACAAGTGTTTTCTGGTGGGGGACTGTGCCCTCCACACCCCCCCCATGCAGGGGGCTCTGCCTCCACACCTCCTGGACTTTAAGATTATCAATTCCAGGTTGGAATTGGTCAGGGGAGGGGGGAAGAATACTGGGGGATGGTTACACTTGAAAACAGACTGTTACAGTGACTGTCACTATACTGTTTTTTTTTTAGTGTAGCTGTCGGGGTGTCGAGCTAGAGGGGAGCACCGGTGAACTGCATTGTACCGTACAGGATTATGAAAAAGTTTTGCAGGACAAAGAGCATGTGTTACAAATGAATGATATGTTGACTGGGATGAATGATACATTGTGGAGTGAGAATGAGAATTTGTAGAATGAGTTAGGAAAGTGTCAAGAAGTGATGGACAGGGAGATCAGGGAAAGTTGCAATATGAGCACTGCATACAGAATTTTGCAAGAGCATGTAACCAAGAGACAGTACAAAGGCAGGGTAAATCACTAGCAATGTAGAGTCAAGATGGCAGTTATGCCAGCAGTTGATGATCCTGAAGGGTCATGCACTAGCTATGCTGTACCCTCCACCCATCAGTTTGACATCATCAGAGGACGACGACACTGATGATGAGGAAATCCAAAATGGTGGTCCTTGGGATTCCTGTGGATGGCAAACTTGGCCTCCACCGGTCGCTGCTTTGAATAAGCAGGATAAGAAAGTGGTAGAGTCAATGATTAAGTTAGCGATCATGAAGGTCGGGGTCTCCAAGGCACAGTTTGCAGTAGTGTGATAGGCCATGACTGACATGCTTAAAAAAGAGGTGGAGAAACAAACCCTCATTCAGGGTATGGCCACAGCCACAGCCAAAGCTGTTGGTAAAACGATGACAACTGAGCCGTGGGGCATGCCCCGAATGCTCTGCAGTCCATACATGCCATCCAAATAATATCAGACAAAGTGGGCTGTATGGGCCCCTAATGACAATTTGAGCTGTCATTTGGAAAAGGTGAAGAGTCATTCTGAAATGCTTAGCCTTACACACGAAGACAGAGTTCAGGTCCTGAGACAAACTGTCGACCCGACGCTTTGGGCAAAACTGCCCAAAGCTATCCGATCAAACAATGAAGTCAAATTGAAAACTGTTGTAGCATCCTTGCTGTCAGCAAACAACCTCAACCTTGTTGGCATAATGCTAGTCCACTATGTAAAGCAGTATGCCAAAGAAATGCAAGCCCAATATGACAGCTGTTTGTGGCTGGCCTACCAAACCAGCAAGACCATGAAGAGGGAGAACTCAGACTGAGACTCAATTGAGTACAAAAGTCTATTTTTGAAAACTCTACAGATGAGCCTCTGTGAAAAAGTGGAAGCAATGGTGTTCCCAATGAGGGACCACTTTCACAACATCCTGGACAGGGTGGAAGGAGGTTTCCAAATTTAACGTTCAGGACCTGACTTTAAAGGCCAGAGTGGCCGAGGTGCAGCCCAGCACCGAACCTTCCATCCACTACATGGTGGAAGGAAAGTCCAAGGAGTTCCAACAGGACAAGGCCTCCAACCAAAAAGGGGATGAGCAGAATAAAAACAACAAAAAATATTGGCACAAGATGAATCAATATGGACAGTATGGCCAGATGGGATACAAAGGGCAAAGGCCAGGTCCTCCTTACAAGGAACTGGCTGAAGAGAACAACTGGTTCCAGGAATTCATGGCACAAATTCAGTCAGTAGCAATGAACCTACTGACACTGGTGGCACAAACTGTGGCAGCAATCCCATCTGCTCCTCTGGCAGAAGAAATGCCTGAGTAGATTGAAAAGCCCAAGAAACAGAACTCTCCCTATGCAGAAGTACGACAGATGCTCAATGAATTGAGCCCTGTGGGTGGCCAGAGCCAAGATGGCTCAAACTGGTGGTGTCAGGCCCCAGTCCAAATAGTCACTACCATGGTGACTAATGAGTCTGGCAGTCCTTGTGTAGAAGTGTGAGTTGGAGCCACTAGATTGAACTACTTCTAGACACGGGCACTGCAGTTTCTGTGCTACATCAAGATAAGCCACAGTCATCTCCCTGGTCAACAGGGAAATCCACATCTGCTCAAACCTTTGAGGGGACTGTAAAAATAACCTACAGGTCCAGGCTGATACCAGTGGTTATAGACACTTTGGAGGTCAAACATTATTTTGACCTATTGGTATTACATCATAACCAGAGCATCTTTGGAGTGGATTTCCTTGCATGCTATGGATACGTGTTGGACTTAGCTGACCAGCTATTGCTTCAAGTGCCAGGCCGGTGTTCAATACTATTCATCTCTGATTCACACAGAGTGGCTGCAGTGAAACCAAATGATGCAGAATATGACATCATAGTCATGCTGCAAGACCATGAGCTGCTCCCTAAGCTCAAACCAATCATGCAAAAGCATCAAGCAGCCTTTACAAAACACAGACATGATTATGAGAGAATGAGTACCCTCATCCAAGTGGCTGGTGATGAACCACCAAGAAAGAGACAATGTCCATTTCCTGCAGAGGCAATGCCCTCTTTGAGGGCAACCATGGATTCCCTTCTGAAGTAAGGGATCATTAGGCCTTGTTTGTCTATAGTCAATTCTCCCATCTGGCCAGTGAAGTAGCCCAATAATGGTTGAAGACTCATCATTGATTACAGAAGACTTAATCAAGTCACCCCAAATTGTACACCTACTGTGGCTTCTGCACTGAATTTGTTCAAATTGCTCAAGCCTGAACACCAGTGGTTCAGTGCTTTGGACATCTCCAGTGGTTTCTGGTCTCTTCCACTGATCCCAGAGAGTCAATGCAAGTTTGCTTTTACCTTTGAAGGAAGACAGTACATGTGGAATTGCCTCCCGTAAGGGTTCCACAATTCACCATCCCTCTTTCGTATTCATATTAGAGAGGCCATTCAAGATTTCTCAACATCATAAAGCCTTTTGTAGTATGTGGATTATCTCCTCCTGGTAACCAAGACTCTGGAGAATCATCTAGAACACATGGATGAACTCTTAGGCTTACTGCAAAATGCAGGCCTCAAGTGCAACTTTGCAAAGGTACAGTTATGTTAACCAGAAATTTCCTTTGTTGGCCTACACATAACCACTGAGGGCAGAAACCCTGCCCTAGACAAGGTTCAGGGCAGCCAAGATATGTCACTTCCCACCAGTATGGCTACCTTGAGGCATTTTCTGGGTACAGTCATCTACTCCTTTGTTTTTTTTTTTTGTTTTTTTTTAGTTGTTTAACCAGGTATAGCACACTAAGCTGGAAGCTTTTTTACAGGAGCAACCTGGGAGCACAAGGATGTTAAGTGACTTGCTCAGGGTCACACAGTATGCAAGTGGAAGCTGTGGGATTCAAACCCAGGTCTGGTCTGCTGGATGTCACCAGATTTGCAGCTCAGAGCCTTAGACCACTGCGCTATACTGCCTCCTACTCCTGGGGCTTCATTTGTGATGTTCCACAGAAATCTGCACCTTTGTATGAGTTGCTTAAAAGGGATGTCCGTCATTTGGGACCTGAACATACAGCTGCTGTTACTTCCCTGAAAAAGGCATTGACCTCAGCTCCAGCTTTGCCACTCCAAACCCAGACCTGCCTTTCTATCTGGAAACTGCTACTTCTGAAACAGGCATGACAGCAGTTCTGGCACAAAAGGCAAATGGAACCCTCAGGCCCATTGCCTTCAACTCCCAAATGCTTTCCCCCATGGAACAGAAGTACTCCCTGAGTGAAAGAAATCTGCTGGCAACCTATTGGGCTGTCAAACACTTCACCTACACTGTAGCATTTCTTCCATTGACTTACACACCAATTACACTCCCACCAACTTCCTGCTGAATGACCGCATCAAAGATGGAAATGTGTCTAACACAAGACTTACTCACTGGTCAATTACACTGCAAGATTGAGACATCACTGTTCTTCCCACCAAAATGCCATCCATTTTGGCACATGGTCTCCTATACCCAGGTGAACCACATCAGTGTGGCCTACAGCCATCTGTATTGCCAGACCCCGGCCCACTCCTTCCAGCCACAGAGGGGATTCTAACAGATCCCACATTTTGCCACATCTTTACAGAATGGTCATCTTCATACCTTGAGGGAGAACAAATTGCAGGATTTGGAGTCATGGTTCTGACCACAGCAGGAGACACTATTGAAGTATCCAGAAAGTGTGCCATTCGATCTTCACTGTATGCTGAACTGGCTGCTGTGGTATGTGCACTAGAAATACTGTAGCTCAGATTTGAAAAGAAGATACTATCATCTTTTCTGATTCTTCTTGGGTGTGTAACTCCATAACTGAGTTTCTTCCATTTTGAAGAACACATGATTTTGCCTCCTCTGAGGGTACGCCTGTAAAATACAGAAACCTAGTTATCTACATTGTTAGCATTGCTGAGCAAATTCTTTTCATGCTGTACATTCACAAGGTAAAGGCCCATTCAAAGGCAGGACCCCTTTCATGACCAAAATGGTCGAGCAGACACCTTAGCTAAGGATGGAGCTTGAGGGTGGTGGTATGGACAATGCCCCCCTCACTGAGTCATGCATGGTAGCTCTCAGCAAAAAGACTAATGTGGTCTCTCTAGACCTCAATGCAGTACAGAAAGCAGATCCAGACATCAAAGCGGTATTTGATTACCACCTCAAAAGACACGGAAAAGGAGATGTCTATGAACAATCTGTTCAAAGACATGCAGTTAACCTTCACCTCTCTGCAGATCAGCAACTAGTATTTTACCAGTCTGAAAAATCTGATAACCAAAAACTTTGGGTCATACATCAGGTTCACAACACCCCTACAGGTGGATACCAAGGGGTAGACAAGACTCTGCAGAGACTGAGATCTGTTGGATGGTGGCCAGGGATGACAGTGGATGTCCAACACTATGTGGACAACTGCATCACTTGTGCACAAAGCAAACCCAATTCCTGGCAAGAAAAATGCCAGATTGCTACCCCGAGGCAATCAGATCCCTAAAATGCAATCCAAATTGACTACATTGGACCCCTGGCAATCACCAGCAGAACAACAAGTTCACACTTGTGATCACAGACCACTTCTCCAAATGGCTTAGGCATTTTTGTGTCAAGCAAACACCACCAAAGTTACTGCCAAAATCCTGGTGGATCAAGTATTTACCAGGTGAGGGCTACCTCTTAAGGCAGACTATGATAAAGGAACCAATTTCACAGTTAAGTTGATACAAGAATGTTTGAATATACTTGAAGTTAGCCAAAACTACCACATTGCTTTCCACCTTCAATCATCAGGACAGGTAAAAAGAGCAAACATACAAATTTAAGTCATGTTGTGTAAATCTGCAAAATAAAACCCAAAGGGTTATAATACCATGTTGCCCTTACTCCTAAGGGAATAGGAGGAACCCCAGCTACAGCCACCTGGTATACCTCTTTCAAGATAATGACTGGGGGGACAAGTGAGACTGCCCGAGTACTTGTGGATTGATCTCCAAACTCCAACCACATACAGAGTGTCAGTGGACACATATGTGGCACAACTGAGAGACAACCTGGTAAAGAGTCACCTGTTTGCAGCCCAGAACTTGGGCTATGCCCAACAGCAACACAAAATGTACTTTGACAAAACTGTGAATGAAGTTGACTGGCAAGTAGGATATCATATAATGGCACTGAAATTCTCCACCCAGCTCATCCATTTCAGAGTAGATGGAAGGGCACATAGGACATCACAAACAAATTGAGCCCAACAGTGTACCAAGTACATCTCACAGACAGAAAAAAGACTGGTTCTAAAGTGGTTCCACATGAACCAGCTCAAACTGTATAAAGGTGACTAAACTGCTTCTGACTTTTGTTAAGACATGCTCCCTCACCCTGCTAAGGGAAGGGAAATCTGCAAATTAACCCATTTTCTGTTTTCTTCTCTTTTCAGCAACAATGATATTCATCCTTCTCCCCCTGATAGTGCTGGCTAGTGCAAGAGAACTCACTCACATCGAGAAGACGTGAGCATGTATGCTCCTCCTTCTCTTGACCCATGAGACCCCACATGGGCCTCCATCACCTGATTCTGCCAAAGGAGTGACCACCAAAGTTCCCCAAAAAGTTGTCATTGTTTGAGAAGGCAAGGATGCCTACCTCAATGCCATGGTTGTTTCCCCTGACCAATCTACCCTACAGATAGAGTGGAAGACTGATACACCAAATGGACAAGACATTCCTGTGGCGCACCTTTTGAAAGGAACTTTCCAAGGTTGGCCAAACACGTGCATTGCCCCAATGGAACTTTGTCTGTCCACCAAACCAAACAGCAGCACTCAGGCCTTTACAATCTTACTGCTACGATGAACCGAGACTTTTGCACAAAGTTCCCCAATGACACATGACATGAATTTTGTTCTAGTAATTCAGTGGTAAGTGCTGCACTTTTCCTTACTGTACTACCACCATCACAAGATGAGTCTATTCAATGTCCATTCCAAGAACCAGGTCTGCGTAGTGGCCTGGTAGCAACCTCATTGCCTGGAACTTTAATCAATAATGTGCAGTTCATGCATCTCCCAGTGGTGCTCAGTCTGCCCACTGGAACATGGCAGAATTTGGGTACTGTTCAAACACCAATGCTTCTAAATGTCATGCTGTAAAGTTGTTAGATCTAAAGGCACCTTATCAAGCACATTCACAAGACCCTGTAGCTGGGCCCCATACCATGGAACATTTAGGTGTGTTCCTGTGTCCCAGAAGGGACGCTTATGCAAATATAGCTGGTACAACAGTGTAGTTACTGGTTTATTTGACACTGGAATGTCAATTTGGAATAGCACTGATTTGGCTACAATAAAGAGACAAACACAAAAGTTTAATGATGGCTTAGGCCAAAATGTTATGTAGCCCATGTTACATGGTATAGTTGGTATTTCACAAGAGGAAAGATTTACAGTGTAGAACATGCATGATATTGAACTTTTGTTTAATGTATCCAAAAATAAAATCAATGAATTGATTTTTCAGAATAATAAAATAGCTTCTCAGCATCAAATAGGCCGAGAAATAATGTGTTCAGCTTATGGTAACTTTGCCATTAATATCATTACAAGTCTCTTCTGGGATCTGGAGTCAGGTAAAATCCCAGATAAGATTCTCAACAGATGTATGGTTAAATAGTATTGCCCTGGATGCCGCACACTTGCATGCACCAATAAATGCATTGATAAGACTATCTCTTTCTCCCTTGCAACAGTACACAACTTGGGCTATGTTACTCGTCACACCAACCTAGGTCCCTGCTATGACACACGCAAATGTACTTTGAAAGAGACTATGTTTTTTTATTTATTTATTTTATTTAGTTTTTTTCATTTTTTGTTGACTGAGTAAGTGCACTAGACAAATCCTGCCTATTTTCAGGCACGACCCGGGGGAGGGGGATACAGATGAATGCCAACTGACTTTGAACCAGATTAAGCTGTCATGTACATGACTTTTACCATCTCTTTACTATGCTTTGATCCAGTTTCTTTTGTGTTCGACAAGCTAGCAACCATCCATGCAGTGGGCATCTAGAGGGCAACATCTACCGTGAACGTGTGGATCTGCCTCCCTTGCTGGTGTTTCATCCTCAACTTGATGCCTGGGTTGCCCCACACACAGACTGCCACACCAAGCAAGGCTACCACTACTTGTGCAGATGTGATGTTTTTGACATAATCAAACTTGTTTGTGGTTATGCACCAAGTTTTATGGACTGGTCCTATTCTCTTGATATGGACCTGCTTGCAAATGATACTGCTAATGCTACATCCAAATCTGCTGATGACAAGTCAACTGAACAACAGCCAGACAACTCCAAGCCTGCCATGGCTGCCTCTCCTAAAGACATTGAACATCTCACCAGCAAGATCACCAACTCTTCCTTTACTTGCCCTATTTTGCTCACCAAGTGGCACTGTGCAAGTGGCTCATGTGTCCTACAACTCGAATGGATTCTACTGTGTCATAACCAGTCATAAGACTCTTTCCTATGGACCTTTGATTTGCAACATTATTATGCCTAACTTCTGCTTTGTCCTACAGCAGTGCACTGCTACTGGTCATAGGGCTATCACCCCTGTTCCTACCCCAGAACCAGATTACATTGATAGTGACCCTGACTATCTTGATGCTATTTCAAAGTATTTACCAGTGTTTAATATGTATATCGACCCACTTACCCTAAATCTTAGAACTCTCGTAGATAGAATAGGTACACATTTGATACATATTAGCAATAATATCACTAAACCTGGTAATTCTTTGAATTCCTTATTTCATAATGGTGATCTCTCCACTGTTTTAGCCAATACCACCTTAGAACTTACTTTTAAAGGTTGTATTATTCTTCAAGTGTTTCTGATATTTTTCATGATTATTACCTTATGCTGTTTAAGACATACTCTCAAGCAACATCATAAACAACTGAAGTTTCTCTACAAAGCTCGTGCAGCTGGACTGTAACTGAGTGTTTTACCAAATAACTTACCTTAATGTTTAGTTGCCCCCTTATTCAGGAACAAGGTGGGCTTATGTAGACCTGCATGCCCTAGTATCCCTCATGGAGACTGCCTTCAGTTCACTATAAAAGCAAAAATGATATAATGATGTAGTGTTATATTTGTGGTCTTAGCGTGCCACCTACTGACATTAGCAAATATGTCAAGCCTAGCAATATATACTGAAAAGCTTGATAGTTGCTCAAAAGTAGTGTTAGTCAGCAATATTACTTATCTATGTGTATGTGCAAAACGTTATACTTTTGGGGTGCCAGATGCCCACCTAATACAGCAATGAAAGATGTGTACTGCTTGGCAGATGTGGCGTTACTTAGGTAATGGACTTTCTTATCTATACTATACAACATGACGGAAGTTCTTTGTTCACTGAGTTTTCTGCATGGTCATCTGGGTGTTCAGAGAGGTACTGAACTCCCAGCTATCTAGGTAAGCTGTCTTGTATATGTGTACTGGAGAATAAACATTATAGTCTGCAACACCTGTCTCTGCATAGTGTTTTGCCATCTGGTCAGAGGGGATCCGTATGGTTTCCTGACATCCATTTGCCTGACAGAAAGTTGCCCAGCACTCGTTTACTGTCAGGTTCATTTTACTGACAATTAAAATTCCATGATGAACTTTGCCGACAAGAGCATACACTAGCAAGCTACCAAACGATTGTAGGCTAGGTAACAAAAATAACAACATGTTGTATAACCCCCTGAACATGGTTATTAGACTGTAGCTTTAGTTTCAAATGTATTAATCCTAATGAAGTGTTTAGGCTATGTGCAAGCTGTGATTTGATCATTTTTAGTTACGACAGGATTTCTGTTTGGATCCTATTTATATTAAGTCCTTTTGAGGTAGAATAGACTGTCAGTAAATGTTTCACAGATCCATTGAATACCAGCTGTTGAGAGCAGAGAGCAACACACCATTAAAACTGAAATGTTTCTTTTGCACTAGCCAAGCTTTGCCACTGATTAGGAAACATTACTGTGTGCTTGCATAATATTAGTGCTCATGGTATTTATGATCTGATGAATAATGAAACACACTGAAAACTTTAAGATTTCTCTGAACACTGATTCTTAAGTGTTTTTAACCTTTTTATTGGCACATTGCACTTTTATGGGGTGTATTGACACTTTAATTGATTATGTCCTGTTAAGGGTGATCAGCAAATTGGACATACTGAGGGATTTGCATATGCATGAGAAGTGCATAAAATGCATCAGTGGGCATGCACTTGAAGCTCTGGTGAAGCTGTGGATATTGTTTGGATTGCTTTGAGGTCTGAAGCTTAGCTGCATATTAACTAAGGCTGTGCTTCAGAACCTCTACCACGATCAACAATGCAAATGCATTGTTTTCAGCATTACATTTTCTTTTACTGTGCAAGTGCAGAAGCTAAAGTGTCAGATGATATTTTCATCATGGTTGTCAGGCAAACAGCATTAGGTAAACATACGTAGTTGTGCAACCACAATTTGGGAAAATGGGGTGGGAAAAAGTACATCCGGAATGTAGCAGTTGGGCAATCATACCACACCCAGTCAGAGTATTCTGCTAGAACCAGCTAACAGTACCTCATGCATTCTTAAACTCCACCACTGTTTTTTCTCCCACCACCTCTGCTGGAAGACTGTTCCATGAATCTACCACTTTTTCTGTGAAGTACTTTCACACATCTCTCCTGAATCTACCCCCACTTCTGCTTTGTATTACATGGGAAATCATAAGGTAAATAAATTAGGAGATAGAGACACCTACAGTATTTGCAGTATCCTTACGTCACCTGGCAACCTTTTCTTAACCTATTACCTCTGGTAATTTTTCCTCTTCTCCCACTCGCCCTGTTATTTTTTTCCACCTGCTCCTGCTTTACCTCCACCAATGTGTTCTGTATCAATCTTCCTTCTTTCTCTGCCTAAAGGTGTAAGTACAAAGATTGGTTTATGGATCATTTTGCTGATATTAATGTGATTACTGACTTCTGTTCTAATATGTCTGGATACTCTCCAAAAGACTTAGGACTTGATTTTCAAAGCCACAAGAATGCCCCAAGCCCCTGGTGCACGATTATTTGGTGGACGGGGCTTGTGGCATTCTCCCAGCTGGCAATCAGGATTTTCAATCCTGAGTGTCAAATGCCACAACTTAGTGCAGTTTTTCCCTGGTCTAACTTGCACAATTGGAGGAACCCTGTTTATGTGGCTTGTACCAAATCTTTGGCTCAAGCTGCAATAAAATGAGGAAACTTTAACAATTGCTCTCAATGTACTAAAATCTGGTGCAATTGCATCAAACGTGTTTAGCACAGCTGCACCAAAAAATGGGTTTGACAAAGTTTGACGTGGGACAGAGAGGGTGGTGGATGCATGGAACAGCCTTCCTGAGGAGGTTGTGGGGTCTAAAACTGTGGGAGAATTCAAGAATGCAATGTGACAGACATAAGGCAATTTTTTTGGGGGGGTAGGAAGAAATAGGCTGTTGGTTAAATAGGATCTTCAGCTTATCCTCTAGGTAGGGAAATGTGCAGACTAGGTGTGCTAAGCGGTCCTTATCTGCCATCAAAGTCTATGTTTCTATGTTAACCTAACCAGGAATGAACAGGCAGTCCTAAATGAATTTAAATGGTCACCAGCAATTGTTATATAGCAGACAGAAGGGGATGAGATGTGAAGATCCTCACTGAACAGGATTATGAAGGAGCTGTATTTGAATTGTTGCTTAATGATGAGAACTACAGAAAGCTCCCCTCAGATTCTACCTTAGTCTTTCAGAAATATTTACTGCAGCTGTAGGAACAGGGGTAGCCTTGGGGCAGATCATGGAACAGGAACTAGATTTTAGGTGTCTCAAAACCCCACAGGTTCTTATTTTCTAAATATTGCCTAAAATTCATAAGTGGCTAGTACACCCTCCAGGCAAACCCATAGTGCCGGTGGTAGTATCCCTATCTGACAATTTCTATCATTTTGTGTCACCAAACTGGGATCCTACCTGCAGGACACTGTTGATGTCCTTCATACAGTAAATTTAATATCTCTGAATGGAGATCTGATTACATTTAGCTTGTCATTGATGTTGAGTGCTTATTCACTTGCATAAAGCATGAGGACAGCATATGTGTCTATTAACACTTTCTTTTTAATAATCCGCATTGTGAAGAATTTCCTAATCTTTTCATCCTTGTAGCCCTGGAGTTTATTTTGAAACAAAATTACTTCGAATTTGATGAAGTGCCTTATCAGCAACTCTATGGTGCAGCTAAGGGTACGGCCATGGGGGTGGCAATGGCCCCATCATTTGCTAACCTCTTTTCAGTTTCTGGGAGAAGTCATTGGTGCTTAATCCACTCTAAAACTCACACACCCATCATATGGTGGCATGGTACCACTTTATTGATGACATTGTGAGCGTCTGGAGTGGAACCGATGCAGAGTTAGCAATGTTCATATAATGGGTATCAGATAATGAGTTAAATCTGAAACTTGCAAACTCTGTATATAAGGGAGTCAGTACACTTGGGAGGCAGTATAGCACAGTGGTTTAAGGCTCTGAGCTACAAATCTGGTGACATCCAGCAGACCAGACTGGATTTGAATCCCACAGCTTCCACTTGCATACTGTGTGACCCTGATCAAGTCACTTAACTTCCCTGTGCTCCCAGGTCACTCCTGTAAAAAAGCTTTTAGCTTAGTGTGCTACTCCTGGTTAAACAACTAAAAAAAAAGTCTGAACTTAATTTCCTTTAAGTTACCCTAATATTGGGACAGGACAGCAGGGTGCAGACAAAGGGATATAGAAAACCGATGGTCATAAACAGTTGTTAACACTTTGATGGTGCACATTCTAGGTCCCTTGTCAAATCAATTCCCTACAGCCAGTCTCATAGAATCAGGCAAAACTGTTCCACTTGCTATGACTTTGTTGCACAAAGTGAGAAATTTATCTCCAGATTCATATTCTCTGGCTATGATAGGAACACCCTACAGGCAGCATTAGAAAAAGCAAAAATTCAGCCTAGACGTGCACTTCATAAACCAAAAAAATCCACAGCCATAGAATGTGAACCTGTTTCATTATCTAGAAACAGATGGTATACTCTCAGGACAGTGACTAGATTTTGTGACCACAATTACAGCACTACAAGGGCAACTGTGAAAGGGGTGATTGCGATTTTAGATTGACCCTTACTTTTGTTGCCCTTTGCCCCCACAGAGTGTCTATCCTCTCTGGGCATGCACACACCAGAGGATGTTATATTTAGTTTTGGGGGTGAGGTGGGTGAAGCCCCCCGGTAAAACCAACTGTTTCCCGGAAGGGTGCTTTGGCACTGTAACTCCCAGGAAACATAATGCTTGGCACTGTAATGCTAGGTGGCATGTTGCCAATGCCATAATTCGGGTCTGCAAGATGTTTGTTGCTATGACATGGGTGAACCGAAACAGACTGTCAGGACAAGTAGGGGGACTGGTCAGAAAATACTGGCCTGTTCTGCTCAGTGATTAAAACACTAGCTAAAGAAACTGATGATGCACCAAGGATTGCTTTTTCTAAAGCACCAAGTTTAAAAGACAAGCTAGTCAGAAGCTAGCACAGCTGAAAATCTATGCAGTTAGAACCTAGGCACATGCTTCCAACACCCCTCACAGTGATGTTCAGGTGCGGCAGATGCAGAATCTGGAGACAACGTAGCTAAGTTAGTCACTGAAGCTAGAGGGATACCCAACTGAAGCAGAAGTAAGATCTTTATCAACTGCGGAACTAATTTGTTTCTATATGCACTCTGGTGCCAATGTCCCAAGCTGTACGTAGGTCATACCATCAGACTTCTCAAAAAGCACATTCAAAAGCATATACATAGTATTAGGAGGCCCACTGAGAACACCCCTGTCTCAGCACATTTCTCAGAATGATACAATTGTGGCCACAAAGTCTTCAGTTTATGGGTATTGAATTGGTGAAACAAAATCAAAGGGGTGGGATTAGACTTAAGAAGTTGTTCCAGTGGGAGAGTTTTGGGATTTTTACTTTGAACTCTCTGAAATCAAAAGGTTGAATGTGGACTGGGACCTTAAGTAGTTTTTAGGAAAGATAGATTAACAAGATCATTATCATTGAGTGAAGCTCATAAAACGTTTTGTTGTGTATTACTTGGAGTGCTACTGTTATACTTGCAAATACATTTCTAGTGTCACTGAAATCATACCTCTCAACCGCCTGCCTCATAAATCAGGGACAAGACTTAAAAAAATCAGGGACAAAGGACCAAAATCAGGGACACATCTTCAAAATTAAAGATATCCACCCAGAAAGCTAGCAGAATATGGGGCTTAGTGCAAAATGCATTTTCTAAGGAAGAACAAGTCTGTAACTTTAATGCTTGACATCATTTAGTGCTTATAGTTCCCACTGTTTAGCCACAAAAACACTAATTTAAGGAGGGAAAGAGTAAAATTTTGAGGCAAAATCAGGGACATCCCTGAAAATCAGGGACACTTGAGAGGTATGACTGAAATTCAAGGTTCCATATGTGTTTTTCACATCACCAAGGAGTTCTCATACACTTTCACATATGTGATATATTGTCTTCCTTGCGGGAAATGCACTGCTATCTACACAGGAGAAACAGGCAGATACCTGGCTGACCAAATCAAGGAACATTACAGGGCAGTCAGGAATAGAGACACTGATAACCCCATTGCATCTTTTTTTACCTCGTGGGAGCATAATGTTACTGGTCTTTCTGTTTGCATCCTTCAGCAGGGTTTCTGGGATGCTGAACAAACACAAAACACAGAAACCAAGCTTATCATCTGCCGAGGCTCCCAGCAGACCTCTGGATTAAATGACAGATTTATTTTCTACTAATGTCTTTCAATCACCTTATGGTTTACTACTGTAATCTATACATTTTACCCCCATCACATGTTTTGCTTGCTTGTGTATGGTATGTGTGCATGTGTAGGTATACCTACACACAATTACATCCAGTATTTATGTGCGGCCATACTCACATGGGCATTTCAGATATGTGTGCATATCTATTTTCATTTTCTCCTGATGCATCAGTCTCCTTCTTTGATCTTTATCATCATTCAGCCTTCTTACTATGCACTATTACTTTGTCCACACTTGAGGATGCCTCAGCTCAATCACTTCTGCTATGCCTTTTCATACCCATCATCACTTTTATTTTCCAACTTCTAGCCTTACATTGCCTATTATCACTTTTTCTCCTAATTCCTCCCACTTCTTTCTTTCCTCACATATTCAGTGTATACAGTATATCCCTTATTTCCCCTTATCTCACCACTAACATTGCATTTTTCTCTTTTATGTAATTCCTGAAGAAGACCTTTGGTTGAAACATTGATTGTAATTCCATTTTCTATTTTCAGTGTGCATTTAATATTAACTTTTTGTTCTCTTTTCAGCCCACATGCTGACAGAGCACCTTGGTTTTTATTTTATTCCAACAAGGTAATATTCTCAACACCCTTTTCTGAAATTATAAAAATTGGTAATGTTATCAGAAAAAAATTGAATATGCTTAAAGCTACAGATAATCATAAATGTCTTTTTGCAACCCCATCCTTAATTGTTGAAAAAAATAACACCCTGAGAAACAATTAGTATACTCTGATATGCCAGTCCAGAAGGAGACAAGCAGTTTAAGCTTTGTGACACCTACATCTGAAAGTTTTCATGTGGACTGTACCCACTGCTTAAATACCCAAAAAGTACAGTCCTTTCAGAATCCAAGTTGTCATGAGACTATTTAAATCAGGCAAAATATAACATGGGGGGGGGGCAACCCATATAATATACCTTCTGAAATACCCCAGAACATTTACATAGGGAAAATGAACAGGGAATTGTTTAAAAGAATTCCTGAGCATACATTTGTTTAAGGTACAGCAGGCACAAATCCTCTAGTGTTGTAAGACACTTCATGTTGGAGAATCATTAAGTCTCATTGCTTATATTTCATGACATTGAAAAAGTTAATGAACCCAGAAGAGGTGTTGACTGGGAGTGCCTGCTCTTGACCAGCAAGTCATTTTGGATTTAGAGATTAAGTTCACAGAGGCAAAAACTTGGGATTTTGAGATGATGGGCCACCAGTTGAAGAGGTTATCCAGCAGTGGGAGTCAGGGAGAGTAGGACTGTAAGTGTCAGGATGAACAGGTGCCCTGGGTTTAGGAGGGTCATTGAGTGGGGTCTGCCCTACTATGTCCTGATTCAAGGGAGCCCCCTAGAAGAGGGGGGTGGGTAGTAGAAGGGCTTACTGTTCCAGCTCCTCTTCTTCATGGCTTGTTGTGCAATTCCAGGTCTCTAAGAAACAAAACAGCTGTGGTATCAGCTTGTATCACTGATTTCTATGGAAACCCGGTTTGTTTTACTGAGACCTGGGTTAGTGATGACTCTGGGTCAGACAGTTAATACATCCAGAAGAGGGGGTGAATGGCAGTGCCTACTCTTGACCCACAAAGCATTTTGCACGGAGAGATTGGGTTCATATTAAAAAAAGACTGGGGAGTTTGAGAAGGTGGGCTACTGGTTGGAGAGGTGATCTAGGAGAGGGAGCCAAGGGGTGTAGGATTGGAAGTGTCAGGCTGAGAATACAATCTGTGTTTAGGGTCATCATGGCACAGGGTCTTCCCTGCCATGTCCCAATTCCCAGGCAGCTCTGTAGAAGTGGTGGACAGGTAGTAGAGGGCTGACTGCTCCAGCTCCTCTCTTTCATGGTGTGTTGTGCAATGCTAGGTCTCTAAGAAACAAAACAGCTGCAATATCAGATTTTATAACAGATTCCTCTGGAAACATGATTTGTTTTACCAAGACCTGACTTAGTGATCACTCTGGGCAAGTCCCAGAGGCAGAAATCTAAGCTGGCTTCTTAGTTGTATACCACCTGAGGTGACAGTGTAAGGATGACAGGGTGGCCATCTGTTTAAGATCCTGCTTGAGGCTAACAAGATAGCAATTGAGGGAGACAGGGTCATTTGAATGTGTGGCAGTCATATGGGGGTGAGTTGTAGGATTTTCCTGGTTTACTGCTCTCTAGATTGGGAAATGGAGTCCCACCAGGAATTTGTGGATCATCATTAACCTATCGCTGAATGCTCCCAATCTTATTGTGCTGGGGCACTTTAATTCACTGGTAAAGGAAAACACCTCCCAATTTGCTCAGCAATTCCTCTAGCTGATGGAATCAGTGGTTTTTATATAGGTTGCTTCCTTCACCACTTCATGAGCAGATTGAAATAAAGCGCCCAGTCACACAGCCATATAATATAGTACTTATTTTATTTGTCAGCTAGCATCCAGACTAAATACAAAGGCCTCTACATATCATGGCATAAACCACCCTCTGTGGGGGGTTTAGTATTGTTTTAAAAATTAATATAACATTTTTCTAATACTTATGACTCAATATGAGTTGATAAAAAGTATTATTTTTAAAATAATTAAATAAATGAAGGGGAAAAGAAAATGCTACACTTACATCAGCTTATTCTTATCACTATTTTGAGCAGGAATTTATCCAGCCACCAAGGACATTTTATCCTATATGAGTAGATATATTTCATCTTTCTTTCTATCTATCTATCTATCTATCTATCTATCTATCTATCTATCTATCTATCTATCTATCTATCTATCTGTTATAGAGTTGAGGTAGCACCCCTATAGTTAGAGCTGTACCGGCACCTCTATGCTAAATATAAAAGTTTTTACCTTAATAACTTTGGCGTTTTTTTGATGAAGTAGTCCAAAATGTGGCATATGTGGTCATTCTGCCAGTGTCTCAAGATGTGGAAAGTTTTGAGATGGCATCTTGTTCTCATTGCTTAACATGGGATTTTTTGCCCTCATCTGCAGTCCAGATGGAATGACATTTTTTCTTGAAATGTTCAGGGATGATGGGGTCTGTGCCAAGGATGTGCCTTTGGATAGTGTGGTGATAAGCTATCTCACCATGTTTTAATTATAATTTTTTTTGTGTGTTAGCAGCTAGACAGGCAGGTAAATGAAAACAGTTCAAACTGGTAATTGATAAGGATATACTGTTCATGCTCAGTTAAATACTGTTTGGGCTTCCGTCATCTTGTTTTTTTTTTCAGTTTTTCAAATTAAATTCTGAAGACATTCTATTTGCTAAGGAATGACCAAGACCTGTATTTAGGTCTCAGTCACATGCTTAATTTCCTTATTGTATTATTAGTTAACAATTTTGACAGCAGGTATGTTTTTTTGGGGCAAGAATCATGTCATCTGTCACTCGCTTAATTAAGAATCACTCATTCCAAAAATAACCATTCACAGTTCTTTGCAGTTCAAACTTTACTGTTTGAACTGAAAAGACTGTGAACAGTAAAGGTCCATGACAGTTCGAACTGTCATAGCTCCCTGGTGTCTAGTGGCACCCCCTACACACTGATTTCTGTGCCCTGAAGATAAATGGGTCCCTGGTAGTCTAGTGGTCCCCCTCCCCATTTTCCAATCACTGTCCCTGTAGTAAAAAAAAACATGTCCTTCATAGTCCAGTGGTCCCACCCCACCCCCATTCTCTGATCGCCATCCTGTATTAAAAAATAGTTTCCCTTGTAGTCCAGTGGTCCCTACCCCATTCTCCAAACTCTGTCCCCATATGAAAAACACTTTTCCTGGTAGTACAGTGGTCCCTTCCCCCTCCTCTGATGTCTGATCCTCATCCCTGTGGCAAAAAAATAATTTCTATGGTAGTCCAGTGGTCCCTATCCCATTCTCTGATGGCTGTCCCAGATGACATTATTTATTTCTTTGGTAGTCCAGAGGTCCCTCAACGGTCCCCCTTTCTCCAATCACCCTCCCCATGCTGCCGTTTATGTCCTTGACAGTCCCTATATAGAAAGAAAAGACATCTATCAATGTTTTTCCCCTGCAAAAAAAGATCCCTTGCCAATCAGCCACCCACCCCCACCTCCCACTCAGCACCCACTACCCCCATCCCCAAGTATACCCCCCACACACCATAACTCAGCTGAGCAGATCCCAGGTTCAAGATTCACTCTCTGATCGAAGACACGTCTTTCTGGAAACGATGGCTGCAATATGAGAAACTAAGGTAAATGCAGTTCAGGGTATTTCAATGGAGATTTCAACTTCTTTACATAAGTTAGCCATTTTTTGACAATTTGACCCCAGATTTTCAACATGACCTTTTGGGAACCCCACCTCATAACCAATATAACAGTCATTGTGCAACTACTGCCCAAAAGGTGATTTTGTGGTCACCTGTCAAATCCCCCTTTTGGGTGAGATTTGAAGATTGTTCCTGCCCTTGTACATGAGGTGGGGTCATTAGAAGGCTATGTTGAAAACTTGGGGTCAAAATATATGAAAATGGCAAAATTATGCCCAATCATTGAAAGTTCACTACATACAGTATGCGCTTCACACTGGAAATGTAAATATTTTGACCGGAAATTTTCAACATAGGCTTGCTATTACCCCACCTCATGTATGTCACTGCTGTCATTTTTCAGATCCTGGCCAAAATGTGTTTTTGCACCTGCGGCGTGGACTCGTGTTTCAGTTGTGCAGAATTACATTTTGGTGGGAATCCAAAAGTTTTCTGCACTGGGTACATGAAGTGGGGTAATGAGATGGCTATGCTGACAGTTTGTTCACTGTTGTCCTATAAATGGAAGTGCAGGGCCCTTCCACAGTGATATACTTAAAGGTATCTATGGAGGTGTGGGATCATGGCAAATAAAATAAAAAAACAAAAACTTTATTTATATAGCACCTTTCGAAATCAAGGTGCTTTACATAATAGAAAATCACAATAAAAGCAAATAATATTAAAAGTTATTTAAAACAATCAATTAAGTAATCAGTTAATCAGGGAATGCCAAAGAAAATAAATATGTTTTCAACATAGATTTAAAACTGCTGATGGTCAGGCATTCTCTTAACCAATGAGGTCGAGAATTCCACAGGGTTGGTGCTGCAAATGAAAAAGCACAAGCTCCAGATGTTTTAAGATGAACCCTGGGAATCTCTAGCAATCCTTCTTGGTGGATAAGAGAAGGTGATTGGGGAAGTAGGGAGTCAGGAGATCTTTCAGGTAGTCGGGTCCCTGTTCATGTAGTGCTTTAAAGGTAAGCAAGCCTACCTTGTAGGTGATCCACCACTGAACTGGCAGCCAGTGCAGTTAGCGCAGCACAGGCATAATATGACTGGTCCTAGAGGTACCAGTCAACAGCCTGGCTCAGCATTCTGCACCAGTTGCAAGCAGTGGATATCAACCCCAGACAGGCCTAGGTAGAAGGCATTGCAGTAGTCAAGACAGGTGGTAATGAAGGCGTGGACCAATCTTGGAAGATTGCCCAGTGGAATCAGGCGTTTCACCTGGGTGATATTCCTCAGATGGTAAAATGAGGATTTAACAATGGCTGACACCTGAGACTTCAGGGTCAAGATGTCATCAACAATAACACCCAAGTTATACACCCTATCTGAGGTAATGTGCTGGACACCATCAAGTCATAGGCCTGACATGTGCCCAGCCCCAAAACCCACCCCCCAGTTGACCTGGATCCATAACCAACACCTAAGTCTTATCCGTATTCAGTCTCAACCAACTTGAGCTCATCCAGCCTTTGATCTCGGAGAGGCAGCTATTTAGCACAGAGATCGCATCAACCTGTCTGGGCAAAAAGGAAATATACAGCTGACTATCATCTACATAGCAGTGAAAACTCAAGCTGTATCACCTGATGATATTTCCAAGTGGCAGCATATACACTGTGAACAACATGAGCACCAATATGGAGCCTTGTGGCACCCCGCAGGACAGGGGGAGGGTGTCAGAGGAATAAATTCTGGTGACCACCCTCTGAGACCTGCCTATGAGGAAAGATCAAAATAATTTGAGGACTGTACCTGACAAGCCACAAAGGAACTGCAAGGCCTCCAAAAGCACCTCATGGTCCATAGTGTCAAAAGCTGCTGAGAGATCAAGAAGGACCAAAATGTTACGAGCCTTTTAAACTCTCACCATTAGGAGGTCATTTAATACATGAACACAGGCAGTCTTCGTGCTATACCTCTTCCTGAAACCAGACTAGAGAGCTTCATAGACATTGTGAGTTACAAGGTGATCATCCAGTTGCAATGCAGCCACCTTCTCAATAACCTTCCCCACAAAGGGAAGGTTAGAGACAGGTCAGTAGTTAGCTGGATCATCGGGATCCAAGGAGGGCTTTTTAAGGAGTGGTCAAATGACAGCCTCCTTTAGGGGGTCTGGAAAGACTCCCCTCTCCAAGGATCTCCATACATGTTCAGCTAGGATTGGGCAGATAGTATCTACACATCCCACTAAAAGGGAGGTAGGGTCTGGATCCAAACTATGACAGGTTGGGTGCATGATCTGGACAATCTTCACAATGTCGACTGAAATCCATCCAGACAGACTGGGTGCTCATCACCTCCCATCGATCTCCACAACCCCTCATGGAGAGAGCTGGGCTGATTCCGGACTTGATGCTGGCAACCTTATCTGTGAAAAACAGAGCTAGCTCATCACATTTAATTTGTAAAAAAGCTGTTCCAGACTGGAGACAGATTGGATTGCACAATCTGTCAACAGTTTGAAAAAGCTGAGCGAGTCTGTTCTGCACAGCAGAAATCTCCATGGACAGGAACTCTACCTTCTTACGGGTGATTTCTGATTGAGAGCCTTATAATGTTCCATCAATCTAAGCCTGTCATCATCCAGGCTGGACTTCCGCCATGCTCTCTCCAGCCTTTGACCAACCCGCCTCAACTCCTTCAAGGACCCATCATACCAAGGGTACCTTGGGCAAAGAGTGAGTGGTCAAACACAAACAGGAGCAATCAGGTCCAATGCATCTCCCACTACCTTATTATAGGCTAGAATGAGGTCCCCTGGACTTGTGCTTTCACCCAGCAATCCCAATAGGTCTAGCACCACCGATGGACCATCCAGGGGTAACTCCCATTAAAGGACGGTAAATTACCATCTCCAAAGGTGTAGATCCATTTGGGGGTGCCCCAAAACTGAAACCTATGGTGTGATGATCAGACCAACTGACTGGTTCCACCCACAAGTCAGTGATCTCCATCCCGAGGAGAAACAGCAGATCCAATTAGTGACCTCCTATATGAGTAGAGGAGGTAACTACCTGTGTAGGGCCCTGCATTGTCATTAGCTGGAGGAGATTTTGACAAAACTGTGAGAGTTCATCATTGACCCAGGCACTGAAGTCCCCCAGAATTATCCATCTGGGGAGACTCCAACTCCATGTCGATGACGAAGTCCGCAATCTCCTGCAGGAATAAAGCCTCATCACCTGGTGGACAGTAAATGAGGAGTATCCTACAGCCTACACCTGCACCCATGACACACTCAAATGATCTGGTAGTCCCCACTGGAACATCCACAAGGTCCAGTTCAGTCTTAAAAAAGATGGCTACACCCCTCCCCTATAATCCAACCTTGGGCGGTGAATCATTGAGAACCTAGCTGGAACTGCAGAAGCCAATACTGGGCCTGCATTTTCATCCAGCCAGGTCTCAGTGATGCATACCAGGTCCAGCATTTCAACAAGATCAGCTATAATAGCTGTCTTGTTTTTGATGAACATAGCATTACATAACACCACCTGGGTTGGATGAGATGCTGGAGAAGACCTTGACTCCTGTCCAGCCTCAATTGCTAGGCCCTTGGATACATTTACTTTATCTCAAAAACTATAGATCAGTGTGAGTATCAGACCCAGAGGGCACTGCACTCCCACAGGCAAATAAGGCTATGATTGCACTATTTCAAAAGGTAAGGATGTTCTTTGCAAAAATCTATGTTAATGCATCAGTTAGGGTTCATGAAAGAGCAACGAAAGTAGGGAAATATAACATTAGGGTTTCCATCCCTAAACCCCCAGCCCCACCCCTGAAGCAAATGAGGGGTGGAATCTTCCTTGGGGTTGTCAACCCTAATGCTCACCCCAGTGTATGCACTCATGAAGCATACTCACCTGTCCCCATAACATCTCAACTCTTCTGTTACTGCAATGGGATGAGCGTTAGGGTTGACAATCCCCAAGAAAGACTCCACCCCTCATTAACTTCAGGGGTGGAGCAGAGGTTTTAGGGTGGAAAACTCAAATGTCATATTTCCCTACATTTGGTGCTTTATCCTGAACCTTAACTGATGCATTAACATAGTTTTTTGCAAAGATATATATATATATGTATTTTATTTCGTTTATTTTTATTTATTTATTTATTTATTTCAGTACTCAGAAAAACATTTGAGTTCAGAGCTCTTTACATAGGTTCCACATCAGGACATTTCAGTACAACAGATAGGTGATATTATACAAAGGATTGCAGAAATACAAAGGTAAACAAGCAGGATTATGTATAAAACACAGTACGGGTCATAGGAAAACACAATTTACAGTGTCCAACGGTGAAACCAGTTAGTTGTCAGCAAACAAGAGGTTGTTTGGAGTGTTTCTAAGTGCTAATGAAAAAAGGGGTGAAGGGGAGGATCCCAAGTGCAATGTACAAAAGGAGAGCGTAATATCAGTATAGCAGTAGGGATCGGAGGGAGGTGACTAGACTGGAGGCAGAAGGAGAGGGTGCTTGGTGTGTGGGGGGAGCAGAAGGGTCTAGTCAAGGGAGATATATATATATATATTCTTTGAAAAAAAACTGTGTTAATGCAACATTTAGGGTTCAGGCTAAAGTAGGGAAATGTGGCTTTGAGGTTTCCAATCCTAAAACCCCACCCCGTGCCAAAAACTAATCATGGGTGCCATCTTCCTTGGGGTTGTCAACCCTAAAGCTCACCCCATTATATGTGTCTGTTTCTGGAGTGTAAAGAATGAGGTGAGCTTTAGGGTTAACAACCTCAAGGAAGATGGCACCCCTGATTTGTTTTAGGGTTGGGGGTAGGGTTTTAGGGTTTGAAATCCTAAAACCATATTTTCTTACTTTTGTTACTTCAGTCTAAACCCTAGCACAATTTTGGCAAACAATTTCCATACTTTTTGAGATAGTATAATCATATCCTTATTTGCCTGTCAGAATGCAGGGTCCTCTGGGCCCTGTGCTTCCAATTATTTATACTTTTTCAGATAGTGTAAACATATCCCTAGCTGCATGAGGGAGCTCTCCATAGATGTGTTTATATCTATATCTATATATATCTATATCTGTATCTGTATCTGTATCTATATCTATCTATCTATCTATCTATCTATCTATCTATCTATCTATCTATCTATCTATCTCTCTATATATATATGTGTGTGTGTGTGTGTATATATATATATATACATATATTTTATATATATATATATGTTGATGTGGAAGCCCAGGGCCTGGAGAAGCAACACAATCCAAAATCTTTGCTGAACTGCACCCATGAACAGAAGTGAAAACACTGGCATGTGATTGTTTTGCTTCATTTCTTAAAGTACACTGGTGACATGCAGCAAATTTTACATATCAGAGACCTTTATGTCCACAGCAAGAGAAATAATTTCCCAAAGCTACTGATAAGTTATTGTTCCATTATGGCTTTCTTTAATATATGGCATTGGTGAACTTTATGTGTTTCCAGTATATGAATGTGAGCTAGTAGGGGCCATGGGGGAAGTTTATTTTTGGGCTACTACAGACTATAGTTTACTTTCTTAGGATTATTTCATGACCAGAGCAACTGTGTTATGCAAGTGGGTACTTTGTGGCTGCAATGAGATACACAGTCCAGGCCATTCTCTCATTTAAAGGACCGTTGCATGACCTGAGCTTCATTCTATAATCGATGGAGCTGTTGGCTCATTGACTAACAAAGGCAGATCTGATTTATACCTTATTCACATGTTCAAGTTTTGTTTACTGCAGTTTGAGCCCTTTTAGCAACTTTAACCCCCCCCCCATCCTGTAGTATTGATTTTGAACTGTTTATTTATTTTGTTTTTGTTGACCGGGAAGGGAGGACTGACAATTCTGCCTGTTTTCAGCCTTGTCCCTGGGGAAGGGGGATACAGATTGATAGCAACTGACATTGAACCAGATTAAGCTGTTGGTGGTATCTTTAGAGGATGGAGGAAATTTGGCCAGGACACTGGGGTTGGGGGGAGGGGAATAGCTGAGTAATTATTTCACTGCTATTTATTTTGTATATCCAATGTAATATGAACAGTATGAAGTATGGCTAAAATACTTAATTCTAATTTCGTTTATTTTCTTTAATGATTTATATAAATTTGAAGTGAAAACAACATGTTTGTAAATATTTTGATTTTGAAGATTTAATAAAAAATTCCTCTACTCTTGCTGCAGGAGGCTCTGCCTCCTGTGTGTAGGATGGTGGACTCCAATGGGCAGCTGGAAGGAGGAGGAGAAGAAGGAGGTGGTGATCGACTGACAGTGGCAGCTGTAATGGAGATGGCTGGAATGTACTCTATAGGTGGTCAGCTTATCATCCCACAGTCTGCACCAGTTAATGTTACAGAACAAATTGTAATTATACCTGAAGAAATAGAGCAAATGGACATGCACGATGCAGTTAACGCTACAGTGGTAAACACCATTAAAGTAACATAGGCTTTCACGCTGCAAAATCTAAACAGTCACCAGTTGGATAATCCACAAATGGAAATGGATGTACAAATGGCAGTTTTGGAAAAAACTAAATGCAACACTTCAAGTTCAGCTCACTTATATTGAAAAAGAAATTTCAGCTGCCAAAAGCTAGACTGAGGAAGAAAAGAAAAGGAAAATAATGGTAAGCTCACCTAGTGAGTCGACAGCTGCTGGCCTGTCTAAGTTATTTGTCTTTGGTGCAGGATGTGGTCTGTGACAACCACATAAATCCAGAGAAAAGCCTCCTGCATGCACCAAATTGCACCTAGCAACAACACGGAATGGCTGGTCTCCAGAGATAGCGCTACAAGGTGCAGGATGGGTGCGGTCTGGGGATTGCCAATGGAAGCCAAATCTGCACATTTCTCTTCCTGGGTCTGCCTTGATTATGACGAATACTGACAGAGCTCCCACAACAAATACAAGTGCTCCAGATGCTACAGCAGCAAAGTCTGCTTGTAATGGGGAAGACACAGGTACTATCTCTTTTTCCCCTGTCGATAGTTAAAATTATGTTTTCTTTGATGCTATCCCTGATAATGGAAGACCACCATGGAAAACAATGCCTCAGTCCCACCAAGTGCAGAGGAGATGAATGATAATCAAAGTGAGAGGCCCCCACCCAAGAGTATGACTAACCAAACATACGCAAGTCTGTTTCACAAATGTATTGAGTTGGCAAAATGGAGGAATGTCATAAGACTCTATTATCTGGGGGGCATGGACACCTCAACAGACCTTTTCTATCTGGGGAAAATTATTATTAAACAATCCCTGGGGTTTAAACCATCAGATATATATGCCCTCATCAATGCCCCAGGAGAGTCTACTTTTGATATAAACTTTGGGACCCCGGACTTACTTGATAGATTCTGGTGTAAATATGTCTCCCTCAAAACTAACTCATTGTGGAAACCATTTCAGATCATTCCCCTAACAAAGCAAGCATTCCATATCATTACAGTACTATTTAGGAACAAAGAAGTTAATATTTCAAATATAATATACTGGCTGGAACAGAGATGCTCTGTACAAGGAAACCCAGAACCCATTATGGATGATGAAGGTTTTTGGAATGGGGGGCGGAAAATAAAAGTGAAATGACAATTCACTGCAACTGATGTAGTTGATCTTCCAAACTGTTTTTGTATTGGAAGGGACAAAGGCTATATTTTCTATCCTGGCCAACCAAGGAGATGCTACAAATGTGGCTCTCCAAGGCATATAAGTAATAACTGTGACATTTTAAAATGTTCTTTTTGTGGTGAGCTTGGACACTCAGGGGGTCATTGCAGGAATATGCCCAAATGTAATTTATGTGATGAGGAAGGACTTGTGTTTACAGACTGTCCATTGGTGGTCCACAACACAGAGGACATGGACTTTGGGGTTCAGGACTTTTATATACATAAGGCCACAAAAGCAACAGCTCACCGTCAGCCACATGCAACAAATACTTCAGAAATGCCCAAGAGGGCAGCAACCAGTCATCAAACCCCTCTGGAATCAGAGACTACAAAGCTACCACAGCCCATTCCAATGGAATGTGAAGCAGAACACCCAGCTATGCCCCCCTCCCCCCTTAGAGAAAGGCCTGGAGTTTACACAATCTCTAGTTTACACACGCTAGGCTCCAAAAGATGGGTAAAAGTGCATCTCCCACCTGCTCCTGCTGTGGTGTAGTGGAGGGCTATTTGAATCATATCCTCTGGGATTGCCTGAGAGCCATCCCTTTCTGGAATGCTATCTGGCTTTCCCTAGACCCACTTCTAGGGTTAGAATCTTTCTTTACCCCTGAGGTTTGTTTCATTTGTATTTACTCAAAGGAGCTTCTTGGACCTAGCTAAGCCTACATGTCTCTGATTTCTATAACAGTAAGGTTAATAATCTGCCGGCATTGGTTGGATGATGTCATCCCATCTTATAAGAAGTGGTACCAGGAGATACTGTTGACACTCTAGATGGAAAAGCAGATCACCTGTAGGCAAGGCAGGTTTCATTGCTTTAAATCTCATTGGGATCCACTTTATGCCCTTTTGCCCATCTCGGTTTGTCCACAGGAACCCTGACATGTTTCTTCCTCAGAATATCATTATTGTTTATCCTCATCTGGGTACCCTGTTGATAGATAATTGGATTATTATCTTACTAGATCATTTTGCTGACATGAGTCTGCTGGTGTGCTCTGAGGGGGTGGGAGTGGGGGATGGGAGTATATTTCTGGGGATTGGGGGTGTTGTTGGTTTGTTACTGTCTATTAATTGTATTCATTTTTGTATGTTAGTGTTCGGCATTGTGGATGTTGTGTTGTGTTGCTGTATTGTTGAAACCTTAATAAAGTTTAGTAAGTTGAAAAAAAAAAGGAGAAAAACCTGGACTATTAAAAGGTCAAACACAAAGGGGGAAGTCCAAGAAAAATGTCAATCCTCCGATCCCATCAGCAGATTCATTACCGACACACAATAAGTTTGAGATGCTGCAGTGGGGAGACTCAGAAATAAAAGAGGATTCTGATAATGTTTCAGTTGATATGGCCTCTGAAAAAGAAAGCACAGTTACATCAGAAACAGATTAAAAAAAACGAAGAACGGGGGTCAGGGCTAGTGAAGGAAAAGTGCCATGATTAAAGCCCTTTCTGTTTCATGTTGTTATTGGATGGAGAACTCTCAATTGAGTCTTTGAATGTGAATAGCATCCAATCAGAATGGAAGAGACTAATTATTTATGGCCTATTCTCTAAGGGCCAATTTGAGATTATATATTTGCAGGACACCAGGTTACTTTCTACTCAGGAGATGCAGGTGGCAAGTGATGCATGGGTTTGGGGCCCAAGCTTTTGGTCCATGGGGGAGAATTTGTGCAGTGGGGTGGACATTTGTTTCATGAACCCTTCTATGCAACTTATATATACTGTAGTTATTCTACCAGGCAGGGCCTTACTATTAGTCATAAAAGTCTGTGACACTGATTTTAGATTAATTAATGTATGTGCCCCCACAATTAAAATCAGGGAGGATTCACCTTCTGAAACTCATACAGCCCTGCTTGATTACTTCCAGGAATATTTTACTAGGCAGAGATTTTAATTGTGGCCAGTCCACTTGTGATAAAGGGCCTAAAACTAACAAAATATCCAGTGACTCATCAACACTTAATAATTTAATTTCCCAAACTGGGTTAGTGGATGTATGTGAAGCCCATTTTATGCATGCTCCACATACATATTATAGTGGAGTTCTTTCCACCAAGATAGATTTCTGGGGCTGGATTCAGAGAAGCTAAAGCAGGACGCAAGGCAACTTGCATCAGAAAATATGGTGCAAGTTGCACTTGCGTCCTGCGTTGCATCCCCGTGGGATTCACAGAGGCAGCCTGTGACATGCGGCAGGCTGCCTGCGCCCAAACAGCACCTATGCATCTGAAACCCCCTTGTTACATGGCATAAGGGGGTTTCTGGCAGCATTTGCACCCTATTCAGTTAGGGTGGCCGCTACATCCACAAATGGGATTCAGAGACAACCACCAGTGAACATCTGTCAAAGATCAGTTATGCCAACAAAAAGGTGGTCTAACAGGACTTTGCTGTTCACCGGAGATTGTCACTGTGCCCCAGCCCCACAACACCTGTGGGTTATAGGCCCCCCATGGGCTCTGGGTCCCAGGCATGGCACGCACCATGCCAGGCTGGGTGTGTGGCATACCCCCAATGCCCAGACCCCCACACACACACATATTACGAGTCCCCCCCATGCCCTGGGGCACAATCCCCCCACCATCCCTGTAACTACCTGGTAGTCTAGGGGCCCTCCACCCCACAGTGTGAGCCACCCCACACCCAATACCCCACTGGTGACTGGCACAGCCCTCCCTCACCACCAGGGCCTGTCACCAATGCACCTGCTCTGTGTGTGTGTGTGTGTGTGTGTGTGTGTGTGTGTGTGTTGGGGGCTGGGGGATCACTGGGCCACCAGGGCTGGTAAGGGTCCATGCTCTGAGGGGCATCCATGGCAAGGGAGCTTGGGGCTGCACCAACACCATACAGGGCCTCGGAGGTGGGCATGGGGGTGCCCTGGTGGCCCTTGACTGGTGCAACTGCTGTCTTGCAATCTGCAGCATTCTGGGTGCTGTGTCCTACCTTGAGCAGCTACCGCAAGTCACAGGATGCAGACCGCTGCACCCACTCTGATTCTGAATCAGGTGCATGGGCCAGGTCACAGGGCAGGTCGCCACAAGCTGCCATTGCCACACAGCTTGCAGCAGACCTTTCTGAATCCAGCCCCTGGTTTATATGTGTAATGCTCCTGATAAAAACCACAAAGGTGGATCCTGTCAGTTCCTCAGATCGTGATCTTCTTTCATGCACATTATCAAGTTTTCAGGACACAAAGAGAGGCCCTGGGTACTGGAGAATTAATCTCAGTCTCCTGGAGATCCCAGAAATTACAGAAGGATTAGATTATATTTTGAAAGCCAGAAAATCTTTATTTTTTTCTGAATGAATCCCTTGAAGAATGGTGGGAGGAGAGTAAAATGTATATAAGGAAATTTATTTTAACTATGGGAAAGCTTAATGGTAAGGCAAAACAGGATCAGTGTTTTTGTTTGAAAAATTAACTAAATAACTTAATATCTGCCCAAAAGGAAACACAAACAGATTTATCCAGTCAGATAAAAGTGGTTATGGTTAAGATGAACACAATACAATATGACAGAATGAAATTATTAGAAAAGGAAGAGAGAATTCAGGATACAGGTCACTCAGGCACACACTAATCTATTTGACTGTTGTGCTTCGCTAAGGGACAAGAGAAATCTAATCTTAATTCAAACACAAAAAGGGTCTTTGGTTTCCAAACAAAAGGATATAATGACAGACGTAGAGAACCATGGGCCCGATTCCAAGACAGCGATGAGTACAAGGTGCAAAGTATGCCAGTGCGTAAAGTTACACCAAAATCCCTACATGTGAGCTGCGCCATATTCTAAGAAAATTACCAGATACAATGGAAAATGCAGAATTACACATGTCACAAGTTACACCTGCAAGACATGGCATAACTCACAATAGCAGCATAGCAGAATGCATGTCAACAACTCGCAATACTGTCAGCAGTACATACCTCTCGACTGTCCCACAGTACATAGCGCTGTTCCCTACTGTATGTCCCATCATGTCTCTGTTCCACAGTGCGATGCCTTGTCCCATAGTCTATGTTTGGCTGTTGTGTCACATGCTATTGTACATGTTGCACCAGGTATGTATTTCACTTACAATTGGCCTGTCTGGCCATGCTGCTACTTATTTCACAGTGTCATGGGCTTCCTAGGGCATGTTTGCTTGGGTGTTCCACTGTTTGCCCATTAGTCCCACATTCAGGACTTACTGGTTGGAGGTATGCTGCAGTCTGCCTTTGTGGAGGTGGGGTGTTTCTTTGGCCTGTGCTCTGGTTAGGACAGCTTTTCCTTGTTCTAACTTACATTACCATCCTCTGGCATGGTTCATTATGCCACCTGTTCTGGAATAGCAGTTCTGTGGTGCTGATGTATTATGCATGTCGTAAGCCACATTACACAGTGGAGTAGGCATTCTTTGGTGTAACTGCGGCGTAACTTGCATTTGTCATAGCAGTTGTGAGTTGCGGCGTAAGTGTTCTTTTGGAATCACACATGTTGCATATCGCTGGTGTAACTTGCGATTTGCCCTATTAGGACTGGCATACTGAATTTGTACCTGGTTTGACTGTCTTGGAATAGGGCCCCATGTTTCTAACATGGTTAAAGAACAAGTCATACAAGATAACCATATGACTGATTGGTTAAAAGCATGCAACTTGCCAATTATCCCTGAACATCTGAGGGATTCTCTGTTTCAACCAGTTACCAAACTCAAGTTAGAACATATTATTAAAACTTTGAAAATGGGAGTAGCCTCTGGGCCAGATGGCTACCCAATGAATTATATGAAATAATAGCTCATATACTATTAGATGAATTGGTGGAGTTGTTTAATTACCTCCTCACTTCTGGTCATTTTCAGGATGGTATGTACAAAGGTCTCCTTATTTTACTATGTAAAGCTGGGGATAGAATATTACTCACTAACTGGAGGCCGATTACCCTCCTTAACTTAGATTGCAAGATTCTAATGAAAATACTGTGTAAAAGAATATCAAATGTTCTTGATTTAATCATTCACAACTCACAATTCTGTGGCATCCCGAACAAATAAATCTCAGATGGGTTAATATGTTTGAGAGAAATAATGGATCAAAGCATTTCAAATGAATTAGTCAGTTTTCTTAATAGTCTGGATCAAAATAAGGCATTTGACAGGATTTCACATAATTACTTATGGAAGTATATGGCCGCTTATGGTTTCCCCCAAGTAATTTATTTGGTGGATACAGACTTGCTACAAGAACTCATGCATAGTACCATATATCAATGGGTGGTTGGGGAAACAATGTGAGGTACAAAGAGAAGTCAGGTAAGGTTGTCCACTGTGCCCCCTAGTATATATCTTAACAATAGATCCCCATTACACTACATTAATAACCAGAATAACATTCTGAGATCATCATGTCCCTGTACAGATCAGGAAATTAAGACAGTAGCCTATGCAGATGATATGTGTTTAATAATGGCTGACAAAGCTTCCTGTAAAAATGAAGAAAAAGTTCTTTACAAATTTTCTGAATGTGCAGGTTCCGAGATTAACTGTACAAAAAGTGAATGTCTTCCAATAGGTGATATGTACCAGGATCAGGGGAAATAATGGGGATCCCTGTAAAGAGGGAGGTTTGTAAGATTCTGGGGGTATTTTTTGGTCATGTTGACATGAGTTTCTATAACTTACATATTGCACTAAAGAGGGCACAACAGAAGGCTGAGATTTGGAATAAATTGAACATGTCAAAAAAGAAATGAGTTTGCATGATCACAACTTTTTTAATACCTATGTTTCTTTATATTAGTGTAGTTTTTCCTCCCCACAGCAATCAGATGTCTCTATTTAGTTGTTTTTTAGATGCCTATGGATATGGTATAGTAGGTTGAATTACATTAAATGAGGGGTAACTTATCTGGCAATAGCAGAGGGTGGTCTGAACATGATTAATCCACTTGTTTCCTTCTATAGCATATTTATTTATGCAAACATAAAATCTGTTTTGCAACCATCCAACAAACAGTGGGCACCATGGGTACTGGATAGAATTTCACACCTTTTAATTGGGTGGGAGATGTCTAGCCCTATCCAGAACCAAAACCATTGGGGAATTATCAAGTTTCTTGTGAGTATGTTTTAGTAAACTAAAAGCTTGAAAAGTCACAAAAAAGTTTGTTTTTGATTCCAATAGGAAAGCATTTTACAGCACCATAGTAACAGGTGTATCTATAGATAGCTCAATATACTATGAATTGGCTGCACAAGAAGTGAGACATATTAATATAATGTTGACCAATCCTAGACTGCCTGCACATATGTGGGATGTTCAGTGGTTCTGTGCACATGGCAAATTTAATGTCAAAGATAATTTAAAACATAAGAATATGAAGGAAAGAATTTGCCTCAGATCTGATACTTGTGATGAGGTCCGGGAAGCCAATGATCATTTATATTTCCACTCTCCACATATTCTTAAATTTGGTCCTTATTATACTCCAAGTAGGGGTGTACAAAAAAAATTGTGCCAGCAGAATTTCAGTGAAAGTTGGATTTTTTGCTTCTTCGAAAGTGCAGAAATAATTTTGACAACTTTTGTGGAACTTCTCCCGAAAACTGCGGAATACATTTAAGAAATGAGGGTTAATGTATAAAACTGCAGGAAAAATCTCTGCAGAACTATTCACTGTCAGTGTTCAGTTCTGCAGCTTATGTATTAAACTGCAGGGAAAAAACCTCCACAGAACTAAATACATCACACAAAAGGAATTTTCATTACTGTTGAACAAATATTCCATTACGAGTATTTTTTGCAGGAAAACTGACATTAACCTACTTCGTTAAATTCGGAAAAGGCACAGTGATGAAGAAAGACAGAGAGCAAATATAGAGAAGGGAGGTGGAGCATATACGTTACAGAATATGCAAGTTACTGTATCTACAACTTTGGTCGCACTCATCATTTTCATCCATATGCTTTCTAACCTCCTCCACCACCGGTTGGTGTTCCAACGCTCATGATTAGACCAACATCTGGAGACCAATAACTCAGTATCCCAACGTGTCTTATAGCAATTGCAGTGTCTCCTGAGTCTTACAGTCACAAGCATCCCCATGGAAAGGAGCTGGGAAAATGATTGTCCAGTTGTTCACCCTGGTAGCACACAACAATGAAAAAAGCAACAATAATGCATGTGCAGTAAACATGCAAAGGGCACATCTTGAGCTCAGCAACCATATCCAACCACAGTCATTTGATGAACATGGGTTGTACATTTCATGCCCTTCCCTCACCCACTGGTTGAAATAATTTGTACCTATATACAATTCTACACAGCAGGTGTGGTGATCAGATGATGATCATCATCAGCAGCAGTGCCTTTGGGCCTAGTAGTGTTTCATTAAATCTGTTTATTATTTATGTATTGTCAGTGGTTTCAGCATGCAGGCTTTAATGGCATAGCAGGAGTGGTGTCAGATCAGTGGCAGCAGCAGCAGTGGCATGTAACAGGCATACCTGAAACAAAATCATTAAAAGATAGGTGCAGAGAAACAACACTGCAATTAACTTTCAGTTTTTTAGTTAATTTACAAAATGATGATTGGTTCTGCAATAATAGCAGCTTTAACAACAGTAATTATCATAGTGGGCAATGTCTAACCTGACTGAACAAAACAATAACAGCAGTAGGTTGATCCAGAGGCTACATCACTACTTTAACCTCTCCGTCCAAAAAACCTGTCATACTTTACTACCGTCTGATCTCCATGCATAAAATAATGCATGTGCTATGTACAGTGAGCTATAATCTGACACTTTTTTTAATGTGCGTATTTAAGGAGAAAAGATGTAACCCCCCTACAAGAAAAATATACTTACCTTAACAAAAAGTGAAAAACACGGTAGGTGGCCAGACTCCATGATGGTCCCAAATGTTTATCCCAGACAGCATGAGCAGTGGTAGCAGACACATATGGGTACAAGGATGTAATGAGCATACCTTGGAAATAAATCAGAAAAAGAGAGTTGCAGAGAAACAACACAGCAAGCAACCTTGAATTAAGCTACAAAATGATGTTTAGTTCAGCAGTAACAGCAGCTTCAACAACAATAGTAGGCTACAAAAGTGAACGTCCGTTCCCCTTTCTGTAGTATCAGTTAGAATCACACTGAAATATTTACCTGAATGCCTGCCTTGGTTGTCATTTGTCTAAAAAAGTGTTATTGTAAAATACACTGCCTTTACCACAACCTGCAGCTATTACAGTACCACAAGTAGCATTTTGCTGTGCAACACACATTGGAAACATAACTCAAAACGTTTGCCTGAAAGATGTCCTGAATCAACACTAACAGAACACATAAACCATTAACCAGTTTCTCAGTTTCACTAGATATTTAAATGACTATTACATACTTACATGTGCATTTAATTAATAATTAACAACTCCTACTGTACTGGCTGTACAAGTAGTTCAAATAATTGGAAGAATTCAAAATGTGATTGAATGTCCACACATTACTTGCTGAAAATAAAATGCACCAAATCACTTTAAATAGTGGTTTATTATTTATTATAGTGCAATTTTTAACAAGCTGAAATTTATTTCCGTAAGTATTAGCAAAAATATCGCAAGTAACTTTATGTAATACACATTTATTTTTTTAGAGTTAAAAATAATTCTGCATGTTTTATGCAGCGTACCAATCATACTCACGGAATTTCTTTAGTTTTGCAGAACTGCATAATAAAAAATCCACATCTATACAGGCAGAAATGGAATTCGCTGTCTCTGGTTTATTTTCATGATTGCGAAGACAGTGCATGTTGTAGAGAGTGCAGGATAGGTCACCAGTTAGAGAGAGAGAGTGAGAGAAAGGAAAGAGCTACAGTACTTTGTTTTCTGGTCCTTTTAGTTAAAATGTCATGCTCTGAGTTTGCAGATTTAGGTGTTGTGGAGAGCAGCAGGACAATGGATGAGGTCAGTATGTCTGCCTCTGGCACTGGGAGAGATAATGTGGAGGGGGTCCAGCAGGTTCAGCACAAGATGGTGGAGGTAGTGCAACAAGTAGGAGGACAGCAACTGGACCAGCAGGCTGGTCCATCCAACACTGGGGAGAATGAGGAAGGTGAAAAGAAAAAAAAAACATTTGTGCCTGCATTCAGCCTCAAAGAGGTGGCAATACTTGTCTGGGAGGTAGCAGCCCATGTGAATCAGCTATTTGGGCCTGATAAAGTACCTAAAAAGGACAGGGACAAAATCTGGGAAGACATCAAATTGCTGCTGGACAGAGAGAGTGATGGTGCGGGAAAACAAATAAAACATAAATGGGACAACATACAACGTAGGGACACAGAACTTTTGAAGGCCCTGGGTGGAGCATTGACCCTAAAGGAGCCTCAGAGAAGGTGGAAGACCAAGGGCAAGGGATCTAAAGATACATCTAAGGAGCCAGGCCCAACAGACAAGGGAGACAGTATAACCACCAGAGAAAAATTCTGGACTGTAATGAAGAGGCGTAGATCTCCGTCGGCAGGTCACAGCACTACTGATGGTAAGAATATTACTTAAAATATTTTAATTAACTGTCATCAGATATTCTTTCCATCACTCTGTACTGTATGATTGTTGTACCAGCGTGTGCCTGATTGTGGTTTGCCATGCTGCTTTAATTGTCGTATATGTACAGCAATATATTGTTTTTTTTATTTATTAATTGAATGATCTGAATAATAAACAAGTTTGAGCTGGAAGCTTGTTACATAGGTTAGGTGTGTCACATGATCAGATAAACAAATAGAATAATGTTTACAGCAGGCAGCAGTAAGCAAGAAGTTAGTTATAAAATGTTACAGTGTATTCGTATTGCACTTAACACAGTACTAATCACTCTTAATATATTAAGTATTATAGTAAAGTGAAGTGATTGTCTTTACAACTGTTAGTCATGGCACTGTAAAATGTGTGACACAGTAAAATGTTTATACCTACTTAGTTATAAGACAGTATAGCAAACTAAAATTATATTGTGAATCAGCAAGTGTTGGCTATTAAAATTGCTACAACTGCTCTGAACTACGGTATTGTATTCCTCTTTTCATTTTGAACAGGTGGTGATCCGAAAACTAATGTTAGTGCTACTACCAATTCCAAACAACCTGAAGTTGCATCCAGCAGCACAGTGCCAACAGGAGAGGGTGAGGGAGCAGATAGCAGTACAAAGAAGACACCATCTGATGGTAAGTGATATATTGTTATTTTGAATGTGCTGGTGCCAGCCTCCAGACCATTAAAAAATATCTACTCTTGGCGATTCACTGAGCATCATCACCCTCTTCCTGTATAGCTCCTCGGTGTTGTGACATATGTTATCTGGTAGATGTAACAGCAATGTTTGTGTGTTAATTTCAGCTGTGGTCTGGCTGTTCCATCAAGACACAGTTACCATTTACCTGGTTTTGGGGGGGTTGGGCAGTCCGGGACAGAGACACTGTAAGGTCCCAGTGTTCAAACATATGTCTGGTTGTTATCTGGGAGATGTGATGGCAATGCTCAGATGTTCAATTTGGCTGTGGGCTGGCTGTTCCTTCTAGACACTGTTACCACTTACCTGGTATTGGGGGGGTCATTCCGGGGCCGAGACACTGCAAGGTCCCAGTGTTCAAAAATAGGTCTGTAGTTGTCTGGGAGATGTGATGGCAATGTTCAGGTGTTCAACTTAGCTGTGGGCTGGCTGTTCCTTCTGGACACTGTTACCACTGTTACCACTGTTACCACTTACCTGGTCTTGGGGGGGGGTGGGTTTTCTGAGGCCAAGACACTGCAAGGTCCCAGTGTTCAAATACAGGTATGGTTGTTATCTGGGAGATGTGATAGTGATGTTCAAGTGTTCAGTTAAGCTGTGGGCTGGCTGTTCCTTATGGACACAGTTAGCACTTACCTGCTGTTTGTGGTGGGGGGACAATCACTGGCCCAAACCAGAACCTTATCCCTAACCCTTCTCTCACCATCCTTTGTTTGGGTATTGCAGCACCTGTGACAGCAATCATGGCCATACAAGAAGAACAGGCTGAACAACACGTAGAGGAGGGGGAGATGCATTCACCAGACATACCTCCAAAAAACTAATGTCGCAGCAACAGAATACATTAAATCCAGAAGGAGCTGGAAAGGATGGTGGCAAAGGAGAAGGAGGTAGTAAAATGTCACACAGCAACATGCCCAGAAAGGGCAAAAAGATATGGGTCAACTAACTGGAACTGGGACTGTTCATGGTGGGGCCCATCCTCCTCCACCACCACAAGAACAGCATGTCCAGGAGCAGCAGGCTGTCCAAATAAAGAAACTTGTTAAAGAAATAAAAAATCTGAAAAAAAGGTAACATCCCTGGAGGACCACATTATAAAAATGGAGTGTGGGATCAACCAATTATTAAAGCGGTCTTGCCGTCGCAGATAGGCAGAAGGTGCTCTCAGGCCCACACCTTTGGATGTACTCTGTCGCAGGTGCAGACAACGTTTGCTTGTGACTGAATTTTTCTGTAAATAGTGTTAAATGTCTTCTATTTTTTTATCGGTGTTGTTGTTCACTGTTGTTAACATTTGTTAATAGTGTGTGATTTTGATGTTCTTAAAGTTTAGCATTGTTGTTGTGTTGTTTTTTTTTTACTTATTATTTTTCTGTGCCTACTTGTCCCCCAACCTCCACTCATTCAGGCCTCCAAGGAGTGACACCCTCCCGACCATACTGACCATCAGAGTCTGCTCCTAGAGTGCCACACTCACCATCAGGGCCCTTGATGGCCCAGATTACACCCCCAGGATGGGGCGAGGAGAGATTCCCCCTTACCTTCCTCTTCTTTCCTCTGAGGTGAGCTGTGCAGCGGAGTCTGCCCTGTTCGGTCAGCGGGTGGTGAGACTGGCTCTGGAGGACATCATCTAGGTGGCTGGAGGGACGATTTTCCTCCAATTTCTATGGATCACCAACATTGGCGGGCAATGAGGAGCAAGGCTGCCAGCATGCGTGGAGACGCAAGTCGAAGTCAGTCCTCTGCCAGTGTCTACCCCTACATCAGGGCAAATCTCAGCTGCACCGACCACCCTGAGTTCCTCCAACAGGTGGAGGTATCGCAGCAGAGAATGCAGTCCCCCCTCCCCAGAGAAGGAGGGCAGCCATTAGGCGCTCAATCCTTCTCCCTCCCGGCCAACCCCTGTCGACCTGAATCCACTCCCAAACCTGGGTCACCAGTGTGGTACGAGGTGTGGTGTCCAGCACCGCAACCCTCAGTGCCACCGGGCTGGCGCTTAATGAAAAATATAAAAAGTTATCTTTTCATAACACTGTAGTCATGCATGTCTTGGTTTTGGGTAATTCACTGGCTGTATCTCAATGTGGTTAAGAAAAGCTTAGGTTGCCATGTTTGCTGGGGTGCCACACAAGCACTTTTGCCAAGCAAGACTGTGACCTCCTATCAGGCTTTATGAACACTTTCTTAGAAACATACAGTACTATCTTTGACTGACAACTGTGACTACCTAACCCATCCACTATCCTAAAAATTCCTCAAACCTCCACCTTGTGTGTGCCCTTGCTCCCCCCAAACAACCACTCACTTGCTACCCCTACAACATCCTCTACATCTTGAGGAATGACAGTGGGAATACCACCACTACAATACTTACCTGATTTCCTTGCTGACAGTGACAGAAAAAGATCAAGGGTATAAAATAAAAAGGTTTTCAAAAAATATCTTACCTGGTCAGTTGTGATGATGAAGACATCATGAGGAAACATGATAGCAGCATCAGGTATGATCCTGGCATCAACAGCAGTAGCAGCTTGCGACAGGCCTGGATAGGCAATAAGTCAGGGTGATACAGTTAAAGAAACAAAAGCAATTGTGATATCCAAAATTATGCCAAATTGCCATCTTATCAGTCTTCATGAAATGTTTCTTAGATACATGGCTATCATTGTCAATGCCTGCCATTCCTGCCAACTATGACTGCCTACCACACTGGCTATCATAGTACAACCTAAACATTGCGTATTCCCACACTTCTTCGCTATTCATAATAACACATTCCTGTAATATGACAGAATTAGGATAATAATAATGTAATACCTACCTGATTACCTGTTTTTCATTTTGGAAAAAAAACATTGTTGAGAAACCACGGTGAGACGTACCTGGCAATGAACAGTTCCACAGAACACATTCAAAGGGCCGCAAAAAGTCTGAAACTGAATGTTGGTCTAATCATCACATGAAATGGGAGCAGTGTGGCAGAAGCAACATCAATGATCATATATATAAGGAAAAATCATTTGATGGAAGCAGAGACACTATTGAATATAGCAGTGTTTAACAGCAGTTTAAATATTATGTAAGTGCTACACACATCTCTCTACAAAGAGACTTTTATGACATGCTATGCATTTAGAAACAAAGTACCGCAGTACTGATGCCTTCCCCTCCCTGGCCCTGGTGTCAGTGTCCACAAACACACACCCCTCAAGTACACCAAAAATGTACTTTTCTATAGGATAACCTCTTAGATGACTTGACTAACATTTAGAATAGAGTAGTTATTGTTATTAACAAAATTACTTAACTACTACATAACATGATGGGAGAAGAATGAACTGTCAGAGTGATAATACAAACCTGTGGTATTATTCTGGATTCAGAATCAGCAGTAGCATCCAGCTTCAGCAGCTTTACTGGAATACTGGGCCATGGTAGTTTCTCTTTCTCTTTTTCTTTCTTATCACAATAACAAGATCAGCACTGGTGGGTAGATTTCATGATTATGAAGGATTGTGTTGGTGTAAGATGAAGCATTTTTCATGACTATTATTTGCTCTTTCTGTAGTTCTGTGTGCAGCGTCATTAGTGTCAGTGGCTCAGCAGGTAGCACTCTCGCCTCTGAGGCCGGGAGATCAGTAGGCTGTGGGTTCTATCTCCACACCAGGCACTTGGGTTAATATCCCAATACTGACACTGTAGTGCAGCATGAGGGGGGTGCTGCACTCCTGAGGTGCCGTCTTTCAGATGAGGCATTAAACCGAGGTTCCATCTGCCTGTTCTGGTGACAGTTCAGGTGGATGTTAAAGATCCCATGGCACTTCTCGAACAGAGTAGGGAAATTTCCCCAGTGCAATGGCCAAATTTCCTCCATTCACAAAAATACCACCAACTGCTTAATCTGGTTCAAGGTCAGTTGGCATTCATCTGTATCTCCCCCTCCCCCGGGTCGTGCCTGAAAATAGGCAGGATTAGTGCACTTACCCAGACAACAAAAACTAAATAAAACTAAACTAAATAAATAATACACATCATGGTGGTGGTGATGGGTTCCAGAAATTGTTCATCATCAGCCAGCTATTGCTGTGGCATATTACTGCCTTTGGATATTGTTATTTGGTACGAGAAATATGGTCCATGGGTATGGTGGCTGTAGGAACTAGGTCATCAGCAGATTTTAGGTAGTGCACTGTAATTCCTGTGGATGTTTTTATTTGGTATGGCAGAACTTGCAGTGGTTGCAGATTTGGTTTATGTATAAGTATCAGCTGCAATACCATTTATTGTCGAGGACCAGTACTTAATCAGTTTGTTTTTCCAACTGTCACTCACATAAAATTTGCAGTATTCATATTTTTCTATTATTCCAACTGTAGTACTTGGAGCAGCCAGTGGCAGAAAACTGTAAATAGTTTGAAATGTACTGCAGACAGTGTTTTCAACATGAATAATAGATATGCGGTCCCAGTAACATCACGGTATACAGCTAAGCACTTCAAACACTGTTAAAAACATTGTTTGCGGATAATTATATTTGTTTTGGTTTTGGATGGAGCAGTGACATGGACATTGTTGGAAAATTTGGAAAGGTGCTTGATATGCACCAATTTACTAAACATTATGGGTAGTCGTAAATAACCAATAAGGGACAAGGAAAGATGTGTCATAGATATTTTTATTTCTATTTATTTTTTGGGGGGGGGGAGAGCCATCAACATTGGCAAACTTGAGAACATTAACAGGTAGCTGAGTGTTTCCCTCAGCAAGGATCCATATCATGAACAGTAACAGCAGACAAGTCAACATGTGTCCTGTACATTATTAAAGGAATAATGCCTGACAGGGTGGGTGTTATGCTGGGATAACATCCCACCTCGGGAGGTTGGGCCCGAGGCCACCTGCCAAGGGCATCCAACACCTGAGGCGGGATGTTATCCCAGCATAACACCCACCTTGGAGGGCATTATTCCTATTATACAATGGCTTATTGTTTTATAGTTAAAAAAATTATTTTAAAGAATGTTTTTGTTAGTGTGTAAAAATATTTTTGTTTCTCAAGAGAAAAAAAAAAAGTTCAGCAGCAGCAGCATGCTCCATACCCTACAATCAATCAGCAGGGATGTTATGCCAGGATAACATCCCTGCTGTGACAGCCAACTGACCAATCAGAAGCCAGGATTCTTTCTTGCCATTGTATAATGGGTATATATTTTCAGTACAGGGGAGGCCCATGAACATCAGCCAACTTGAAGGCTAACTGAACACTGACTGTTGCACACAGCAAGTGGTGCACTGCAGAACACAGCAATCATCATTATTAGTAAGGGCAAAGAAATATGTGTCTTCAAAATTCTTTTTGTTATTTATTTCTTTCTTAGGAGTGGAGGGGGGGGGCAGGAACATCAGCCAACTTGGACAATAACCAGTCGCAACAGGTGTAAACTGCACTAAATAAACTTCAGCAACATAGGCATCCACTCATAATACAGTTGCAGTCAGCACATCCCTGCAGACTGCAGACACATGATCTATATCTCTCTCTCCTACTCAGGAGAACTCAAACCCCTCAGCTGTGCTTTCATTAGAGGGCACTGCAAAACTATCTTCATCCTCTGATGACTCCTGCTGCTCACCGCCGTCTTCACCAAGATGATGGAATCTTGGGGTTGTTGACAACAAGTACTGCTTTGGGAAGAAATGGGAGCTAATTTTGACAAATGTTAGGTACTCCATATTATGTTCTGACAGGCGGCTTCGGCGGTCAGTCACAATTGAACCAGCAGCACTAAAAACACAAGTGCACGTGCAGGCCAGATTTTGAGCTTGCTTCACCAATACTCAAGGGGTTCAGCCTCAATACTTAGCACCTGTGGGTCATCGAGATAATACTGCACCATATGGCATGCAGACAGCTGAAGCTCTGTGCTTCCCTCAGGTGACTGCCATTTGGAGACATCAATGTCCTTCAGCATGGACCAGAGAGGATTTGTGCCACCACAAATAACTCATGATGATGAGGGTGACAGAGCAGACATTGTACTAGTGGAGGAGAAGGATATTGGGCAAGAGGTGGTTAATGATTGATGTTTGTCCCCTGCTACTGTTTTTTCCACCCTTACCTCAGACTTACTCACCCAGTTTTTGACTGTGCTATGCAGGATGACTACATAATGATCCAGATCATCCTTCCCACCAGGAAGAAGTGAAGTCGTGCCCTGCTTGTACCTGGGATTCAGCAAGGTTGCCAGGATGTATGCCTCAGAGTTGTTAATATGAATAACATGGGAATCATCACCAAAAAAGATGCATGATGATAATGTCAGCAAGTTCTACTCCAACTGAGTCTGCAGCTACTTCTAATTGCCCCCTTATATTGCACAGTGCATGGCGTACAACGCCCAGCAATGGTATCACCATGCTCAAGCATGCGTTGTCTGCGCTCACCACCTGTGTCGCCTATTCCAGTGGTCATAGTACTTGGATAATGCTATCCATCAAAAAACCACTGGGATGGACATGGCTGACTGTGCTTCCCGATCCTGCATGTGCATGATATACTCGTGGAGTGGCTTGTACTGTTCATACAGCTACTCAAGCATATAGAGAGTGGAATTCCAGTGAGATGGCACATAGAGTTTCAGGGGACAAGTAGATGAAGGACAGGGGTGCAGAGCATATACATGAGAGAAAAAAGCCCAGTGTGCAGTAATGCACATATAACTAACACCCGATGATGGGTCACTGGTCCAGATGTCCATGATGAGGTGAATGCTGGCTACTGCTGAGTGCGACAGAGCATGTCACACCATGCATGCAAGGTCGTTGTACATAGCTGGAATAGCCTTAGTACTAAAATACATTCAACTAGGAACTTTATATTTAGGCACAGCCTTCTCCATCAGTTCTCTAAATCACTCATTCTCAAAAAATGAAAATGGCAAAAGGTCTTTTGATAGCATCTTAGCCACGGCCATATTGAGCTCTTTTGTCACCTGGTGTTTATGATGATATTTTGTGTGCTTGCTTAATGTTGATTTGATATCTGGCTGCTTAGGCCTCTGAGTATGCAGGACTGTGGGTTGTGGTTAGGCTTTGCCAAGTATGGTCGTGTGACTTTGGCTGACTTTGGCGGTATCAGGGACATGCTGCAGAAACCTCTGTATGGGTACAGATGGATCACCTTGACTACTACCTCCACTTGTATCTGCACGTGTAGGGGTAGAACACAATAGGGGGTCAAATGTTACTTAATCTACTGGATACGGACCCTTGCTTTCAGTAGTAGAAGTAGCCAAAGTGGGCATGGATGCCAACCTCTTATGTTGGGTCCATTTAATGGGGTGCTTACTTTGCAAATGACTATGCATGGCAGTAGTCCCACAGTGTGAACTCAGTTTGCCATGGCTAATCTTGGAATGACAGATGTTGCACACTGCAACACTGTCATCAGAATCATCAATTACAAAGAAATCCCACACCAATGAATGTCCCCCCACATGTCGGATTTTTGTGGGTAGTGGGGCAGATGAGGATGGTGGCACAGACATAGGAGTAGGCAAAACTGTGTTCTTTGCATGCTGTTGCTTTCCCACAGATCCCAGTTTTGCCACTTGCTGACCCTTGACCATGACAGGTTGCTGCTTCAGGACTAATGGAAGAAGGATTACGTTCCCTTTGCCACTAACAGTTTTGGTTGCTGCTTGTGGATGGGGTGGCTGCCAACTAGGGTCTACTACTGGATCATCACCATTGCAACCATAATCACTACTACCCTTCATGCTTTCTGTCATTTCCGTTGGAGAAAGCAAAGGCTGACTATATACAAGGTCTGCTTCCTCAGTGACATTCTCTGCAACATGAACACTGCAACTAACAGTGTGTTCCCTACGAGAATGTTTATGCTTTTCAGACACATTTAAGCACTATATCTGCTGCTGCTCGTTATCTCTACACCCACAGTAATTGCTCCTGCAACACCCTTACTGTCATCATCTGTCATACTGCTTACCACTGTACCAAACCCCTGCTTGCTCTTACTCACTACCAGCTCCTGAGTTAAATCATGGGTTTCCTGGGACTGATACAGTTGACTGTTTTCAGGCTCATCCAATTCCTGAGACCCCTGGGACCCACATAATAGCATGGCAACTTTAAATGCAATCTTTTTAAACTGCTGTTTAAAGTGATAAACTACACCTGCACTGGGAGTAGCAGTACTTCGTTGAGTGCCAAAGAAGCTTAAGGGATTGATTCCTTGCAAAGCCAACACTGACACAGCATGTGGTACAGATGTCACTGCAGTAGTAGTAGAACTTGCAGTGCAGCTACTAGTAACACTTTCCACGGAACCCTCTCCATGCTGTTGTGACACCCTTCTGACTGATGCAGCACCTATCACAATTTTTCCATGTCTTACACTCTTCCCACTGCCTTTGCCTGACATGTTCTACTGTCTGTACTTTGCAGGATCCTAAAATACCAGAAAGTATTACAGAAATAAAAGACACACTAATACACAGAATACAGAAGACAGAGTAACACAAGATATTGTGTTATCAAAAAGATCAAAACAATTATGAAATATCTGTGACATAGCAAAGTACAGATAATAGCAACTTATATTTCTTCTACTGAAGAAAACTGGAGGATTTAGTCAATCCAAAAGCCTATTCTGTGCTGCAGTACAAACACAGCTCTTCCCATCTTTAGATATCAACTGCAGAGTGAGTAGCTACACAGTGAGAAATGTGTGCTACCTCCCCCCTGCACATCATGAGGCTGCAGAGCTGAAAAACATGTGACCAGAGCTATTTGTGGTGTAATTTGATCTTTCTGTGGAATTTCAGGGTTTATCCATGGCATTTGCACAGAACTGTGGAATTTTAACTAACCTGACTACACACCATGTGACTGCAGAACTGAAAATCATTTGATCAGAGGTAGATGTGGGGAAAAATTGACATTTCTGTGAGATTTTGGTTCTAATTGTGGATATTTTACAATATTGCAGAGTTCTAAGAAGCGTAATATAAAACATGTTGGCGAAAAAACATAAATAAAAAAAACACATATGATTACTCAAGAGACAAGGTAATTACATTCAGTATGTGACCATTGCAATTAAGATACCACCTTCAGAAAATTAAATATGGACACACATTGATGGCAGGAAAAAAATGCATAATCACATTTAAATCGGGGAAAAATACATGATATGGCAAAATTTTTAATAAGAAACATTGTTTCCAGAGTTATCAACAAAAAGTCTGCAGTTAAAAAGTAACTTGTACACAGTACTAGGTGGAACTCTGAAGTAAATAGGTGAAAGTTCGGAATTCCGCCATGGGCGTAACAGTGGAAGAATCTGTGAAAATTTCGAAATTTTGCTGAACTTACACGAATGTGGAAATCCGCATTTTTGCCCAACCCTAACTCCACGTGGAAACATTCCCCTTTGCTTTTTATTACCCCACAAATACTTTTTTTTAGGTGTTCTCCCAAGAAGCTGGAAGGGATATGAACCTAATACTATGCTGTTGTTATTAGATTGCATTAAATATTATATCTGGCAAGCCAGATGTCTATTTTCCCTACAGCAAGAAGACACAGAAGAGGAACAGTTATTTTTTACAATAAAGTCAGCTATTTTGACTCTAAAAGAGAGAGACAGAAGGTGCTATGAGAATGTGCACTTCGAGAAGTTATGGAGAAAGATGCTTTGGTTAGATACTGGATGCATTGGGCCCATATAGAGCACAGAGAGTAAATCAAAATTAAGTAATACTTTGGAAGGTTTTTTTGGGGGGAGGGGATACCTCATGGAAAGGTTCTTCATAGATACAAGAAGGAAATGGTTCTGTTCATATAGTGCTATTGTGATTGGTTATATGTAACAGTGGAGAAGGGGAATTGTTTGATGGATACTTTTTTTTTTCTGTTATACTGAACTGTTATTAATAAATGTGTTGTTGTAATTTGTGCAGTTTAATAACAAATTCTAGTACTCTTAAAGTAGTGGGGGAGAGGAAGGGGTTTAATGAAATATTTGATTTATTATTATTTTGAATTTGTATTTTATTTTCATGTGAATTTAACATGTTTGTATTATTATTTGACTTTTGAAAGTCTTAATAAAAAATTCCCGTACTCTTTTCAGGAAGTGCCATGGGATCTTTAACATCCACCTGAACAACCACCAGAACAGGCAGACGGGACCTCGGTTTAACGTCTCATCCAAAAGATGGCACCTCAGGAGTGCAGCACCCCCTCATGCTGCACTACAGTGTCACAGTGCCTTGTATGGGGATAGTACCCACAGTCTTCTGATCTTCTAGCCTCAGAGACAAGTGTGCTGCCTGCTGAACCACTGACACTAACACAGCCACTTGACTGTTTATTCAAGCTTCTTACTTTGGGTGGTTATATACACGTGATTTTGGACACCGAGTGTATCATAAGCTCTTTAACACCTATTTAACAGCTATTTATCTAAGCATTATCTGCACTATAGCACTAAAGCACTTTATATTTCAACATATTTCTGCACATTTGCACATCCTTAGCTGTTTGGGAAAGGTTTTATTTTCACCGAGCCCCTTCAGGCTGTGGACCACACCTGCGGTCCTGGGAACATCTCAATACCTCGGGTTCAAACCCCGCTGTTCTCCCCAAAAGAGACCTGCTGCCTGAAGAAAGGTACTCCCCAAAACAGCCTGATCTGCACTGGCGGCACACTGACAGGAACTCCACAGGACATTTTCACTTAGCCCCTTCGGGCTGTGGACCACAGGCATGGTCCACAGCCCAAAGGGGCTTGGAGAAAATGTCCTGTGGAGTTCCTTTCAGTGACCCACCGATGCGGATCAGGCTGTTTCAGGGAGTACCTTTCTTCAGGCAGCAGGTCTCTTTCAGGGAGCATGGTGGGGCTTGAACCCAAGGTATTCAGAGGGTCCTGGGACCGCAGGCATGGTCCACAGCCCAAAGGGGCTCGGTGAAAATGTCCAGTGGAATTTCTTTCAGTGACCCGGTGGTGCGGATCAGGCTGTTTCGGGGAGTAGCTTTCTTCAGGAAACAGATCTCTTTCGGGAAGCATGGCAGGGCTCAAACCTGAGGTATTCAGAAGGTCCCAGGACTGCAGCTGTGGTCATGGGACCCTCTGAATACCTCAGGTTTGAGCCCCGCTGTGCTCCCCGAAAGAGACCTGCCACCAGAAGAAAAGTCCCCCTGAAACAGCCTGATTTGCACTGGTGGGTCACTGAAAGGAACTCCACAAGACATTTCCACCAAGCCCCTTCGGGCTATGGACAATGCCTGCAGTCCCAGGACCCTCTGAATACCTTGGGTTCAAGACCCACCATGCTCTCCGAAAGAGATCTTCTGCCTGAAGAAAGGTACTCCCTGAAACAGCCTGATCCACACTGGCGGGTCGCTGAAAGAAACTCCACAGGTACGTCGGGCGCATAGCTCAGCTTCTCTGGTTCTAACTGAAACCCTTCCTAAATTACTGGCATCTTTTGGGGCTGCCTAGGAATAGCCTGGAAAGAAAAGCCTGAACAAAGAGTATTTAAATATTGGTGCCCTTTTTACAGGCCGACCTGCCATGCATCGAGCCTGCCATTGACTTAGCTACCTGGACAGACTTCTGACTTCAGCAATTATCAGACTTTGAATTCAATATTTTTGGTTTTTTTAAAAGTGAATTAAGGTTTTGTTTTCTTAGAGTGGATTAAGGTTTTCTTTTTAAAGTTGTTTAAATTTAAAATGCAGTAACCCCAGGATATACTAGCTAAATCTGATCTACCAGCTAGTAACCTTAGGTTTTAAGATACATGCTTTTAGAGTAACCACTAGCATAGATATATTTAATTAGAGCAAGGTGAAGTTGCTTAGCATACTTAATTTTATCTGTCCCTACTGAATCCTGCAGAAGTCGAGTCATAGCCCCTGGATCACTCAGTCCCTGCTCTTCCTCCCTCCTCTGTGAGCCTGCCCTGCTATATTGTGTTTTCTTTTTTCCCTCCCACAGCCCACTTTTACTAACTCTTTCCCTCACTTCTCTGCAGGACATTTTCACTGAGCCCCTTTAGGCTGTGGACTGCACCTGCCGTTCCGGGACCCTCTGAATACCTCGGGTTCGAGCTCCACTGTGCTCCCCAAAAGAGACCTGCCACCTGAAGAAAGGTACTCCCCAAAACAGCCTGATCCACACTGGTGGGTCACTGAAAGGAACTGCAGGTGTTCATCCTCCACCGCAAAGTGACTTCCACTTCTCTAACCTCCCTGCCAGGGATGTAAAGATACCGGATGCCACCCCCTCTCTTACTCCATAGTGGTCTCATTTACACTGCCTCAGTGGGATCTCTAAAATACTGTTATGGCACACTACACTACACTTCCTTTGTCCACCATAAACTGTGGTATGTCATTCTCATTGCCCTGCTACTGTTAGGGGATGTGGAGTTCAATCCAGGTCCTAGCTCCCACTACTCCCATGCTGACTTTTTGGATCACAACATGAAAGGACTCCGCATTGCTCATCACATCATCAGGAACCTACTGCGCAACTAGGTGGAACTTGAAAAGTGGGTTACCTTTTACAAACCAGGCATACTATGCCTATCTGAGACAAGGCTGACACCCACAGTTCCTGACTCCTCCTGCCTGTTAGCCTCCTATAATCTTACCCAGAGAGATAGAACCCATTCAAAAAAGGGTGGTGGCGGTGTTGCTATCTACAACAAAGAGAATCTAAATCTCTCTGTCATCACTACACCCACTCTCCCCAACTGTGAGTCACTACATGCACTATTTACCCTGTGTGCAAACAAAAAAAACTGCATATTGTATGTGCTTATAATCCCCTAACAGTGGCTGCTCTTGTCTCATGTAGCTACTCAAACATACATCCCTGATGGCTGTGTTAAATGAAATAATTATTATGGGTGATATTAACTTAAATTGGCTAGGAAATTACCAGACCAACTATTAATCCCAAGTCATGCAACATAGGCTACATCAACTAATTACAGAACCCATCAGGACAGCTTCTCACACAAACTCTAGCACCCTAAATGACTGGGCCCTAACTAGTCAGCCTGAGCACATACATATGGCTGGCCTACTGGCTGATGCACTGATTGACCACTCTCCTATTTTCTGTCTATGGTCTCCTGCTTCCACCAACCCCACCCCGCCTCCAAAGTATATCACCTTTAGGAACTTTGCAAGCTTAGATCCACTACACATTCTTCAAGATGTCTCTCAAATTGACTGGAACAAACTATACAGAGCTAATAATGCCCAGTCAGCCCTAAACTTTATCCTTCAGGAATTCTTGATGCTCCAGGATATCCATACCCCGTACTCCACATGCAGAGTGAATGGACAACATACAAGATGGTTAAAAAATGACCTCCTCTCCAAATGTAAAAGGAGAAATAAGAGCTGGAGACATTTTAAATCCCCTGGTCATCTTGCTGACTATGACTTCTATAGGGCCCTGTACAAAGAATTTAAAAAGCAAATAAGAGCGGCCAAAAGCAAATACTGCAAAAGTCTTCTCAAGGATGCCTCAGGGGAGCATAGAAAATTCTGGACACATGTTAGGTCCTTCCTGGGGTCCTCTCTGTCCTCTACTCCAAATGGGGAGGGGAAGGGTGGAAGGGAGGGGCAGCTGCAGAATAAGGGGTGCTAGCTGCACATTCAAGCAGACTTGATAGACCTCTAGGCCTTTATCTGCTGACAAATTTCATATGTTCGTAAATAACATGATTCTGAACGGGATCAACTGTAATGATCCCTGTACAGTTGCTAATTTCTCCAATCAACAATTTTCTGACCTGTCCAAGTACACCTCTGCCTTCCCCTCCATGCCACGCTCAGACTTGCACGCTATGCCCCACACTGATACATTAAGACCTTCCTTTTATTTCAAAGCATTTTCTAGGGCAGAGGTACTAAGACTTTTAAACTCAATCTCAGACAACACCATTATTGGCTCTGATGGTATTGAACCTAGACTCCTGAAGTTAGCTGCCCCATTTATTTCCCATCCCCCTGCCTGGATCTTTATCTTATCCCTCTGCCCGAGCAATGTTCCTGATATCTGGAAAATTGTCAGAATAACTCTGGTTTTCAAAACAGGTGACCCAAAAGACCCATCCAACTACAGACCCATTGCGATATTATTGGTACTAAGTAAAATACTTGAGATGCTTGTAGCTACTCAAACTATTGATTTCCTACACAAAAACAACCTTCTCTCCTCAGCCCAAAATGGTTTCCACAAGGGTTATAGCACCACCACGGCCCTGCTAAAATTTACCACTGACACCCTGTATTCTATGGACTCAGGCCTCTTTACTGGGGCAGTCTTTATAGACATGACCAAAGCTTTTGATCTTGTTGACCACCTTATCCTTCTCGCAACTTTAGAGTCAATGGGTTTTACTGTGGGTGTAGTGGCCTGGTTCAGTAGTCATCTGTCAAACAGAGCCCAAGTTGTGAAATATGCTTCCACCCTCTTGAACCAGGCTACTCTATGCATTAGGGTCACCACCTTTGGATGAGGTAAAAAAGGGATGCTAAACCACACCCCAAACTCCGCCTCTGGCTCTACCCCCTTTTTAAGACTGGTGAGTTTATTGCTCCTCCTCCAAAGTCATTTGTAATGGGATAGACATTACTAGTGATTGGAACTCATTTTTATACTGTTATTTGATTTATTTATTCAGTTATTTATTTTTATTCTTTGGCAACCAGATTAACTCCCATAGGCCACATAGCCCATTTTACAGGGGTGACCCATGAGCACAGGAAGGTTAAATGACTTGCTCAGGGTCACACAGTAAGTAAGTGGAGGCTGTGGGAATCAAACTCAGGTCTGCTGGATGTGCCAAGCTCATCCACAGTTTATTGCTCAACCCTCTGTTAAACACTCATTTTCCTTTCCATGTCAGTCATGTATTCTGATGTGTTGACCAATTTTCGATAACTTAATTGTCGATGCTTGTGTTACCTTTAATACTGCACTGTTACTTTTGCTGCAGTCCACTCTGAAGAAAGAAGGGTTACTAGTGGGGTATCACAGGGCATGGAATGAAGTTGGAGGGAGGACAATTCAGAAGAAACATGAGGAAGAATTTCTTCACAGAATGGGTGGTGGACAAGTGGAACACCCTGCCAGAGGAAGTGGTGGGGGCTGAAACAATCACGGGATTTAAGAATGCATGGGATAGACATAAAGGAATTCTGGAGGTCAGGGGTAAGGGGCAACAGACTTCTAGGAAAACATAAACTGAACTTACAAGCTCAAATGGGCAGACTGGGTGGGCCATAGGCCCTTATCTGCCGACACTGTCTATGTGTCTATGTATCTACTGTGTTCCCCTTTACCTCTGCAGCTACTGCTGTTTCTTTTTGTATTTCTAAGACATTCCCCAATTTCAGGCACACCATTCCATGCTGTTTATCTGAATGACCTGTAAAAGTGTAGCTAATATCATAGAATGTTCAGGTAATACAAAAAATTAGAGCAAATGTGGTGATAAAGGCAATAAAAGTTAGATTATTAATTTAACAAAAATGGGTCTAAAACATACCAGAATATAGGACAAACAAAAAGAAACACTTGAGAGCACATAAAGGTGTAAAAGACCATACTTAAAATTCAGAGTGGAAAAGATTAGGTTAATTTACTGCTAATGAGCCTAATGGCCATACTTTACACCTCTCAGACAGTCTGGTTTTACAAACAAAGGCAGGTCTGAATGACTGTGACCTCAGAACTTCTTTGTAACCTGGACATGCAATGCAGCCAAAACAGTGAATGATTTGATACATTAGTTTTAAGAGTATATGAGTACTCAAAATGGCCCAAAACCCGGACTGCATTTAATAAAAACCGGATGACCGGAAAAGGACCCTAAAAACCGGATTATCTGGTCAAAAACCGGATAGGTGGCAACCCTACTATGCATTGGGGTCCCCCAGGGATCCATTTTGGGGCCCCTCCTTTTCTCCATATTTATCAACAGCATTACCCTTGATCTCACCTCCTGTTCATCCTTCTTGTAAGCGGATGATATCGTTCTATGTACTAGCTCCAAAAACCTGTCTGACATAAACTCGTGCCTCTCCTTTGACTTTCATAAAATCCAAACCTGGCTCTCTGACCACGATCTGGTCCCCAATGTATCTAAAACCCAAGCTATGTTGTTTGGGTCCTCAACCAAGCTCAAATCCTGCAAGAATAACATTTAGGTCTTCTGTCCTGACTCCCTTCCCCTAAATACAGTTACCTTGTTCAAATATCTTGGGGTTGTCCTTGACCAGTCTCTAGGCTTTGATCTCCACATCAAATCCACCTGTAAACTGGTAAACTCTAAGCTAGGCATTGCTTATAGATCTAGATATACACTTACTCCATCCGCTAGGCTGGCTGTTGCCCCTGGTATCCTACTCACAGCCCTGACTTATGGATTTGTCTTGTACATGGCCATACCTATAACAACACTTCATGCCTGGGACACCACCTATAATAGCATTTGTCATTATGCATCCTCATCCCCTAGGCTCAAACACCACTGCCAACTCTACTCAGACCTAAACTGGCTATCACCTGCTGTGCTGAGACTCCACTCAGTTGGCTCCCTAGTGGATAATGTAGCACGACATAATCTCCTGCTAGGCTGGTTATGCTACTGTCTCCTCAAACATCCTCCTATGGCCTACGCTTGACTGACAAGTTCCTACTGCAAGTACCGAGGTGTAAAATCTCAAAAGGATCCCAAGCTTTCTCTCGCTATGCCACACAGCAATGGAACACCTTACCAGTAACAATATGCCACGCACCTTCTCATGCCCTCTTTAAAAAAGAGCTTTGTGCCTGCCTACTTGCTTCAAACCTATGCACCTGTTTTATACCCCCATGATCTCTCTCTCTCCCCCCCATCTCCCATCTGCCTATTGTGCCTATTGCTGCCAAACCTGTCTCTTGTTCTCTTCCTCTTACTATTATGGATTGTTGCCCATCATGTCTCTACTTGTACCACTCCCTATTGTACTGCCCAGTATTAAGTCCTATCCTTTCTTCTCTTAGAACAATGGCTATGCACCTCAAGCTGTCTTGGATGATGATTTTGTATGAATGTATGATGATTTCCCTTCATAAATCATATTTGTTAAATGTGCGCTTACTATGTACTTACTAGAGTACTGTATTTCTTTTTGCCTAGCTCTCACTACATATTAGATAGCTTGTTATGTTTCTGGAGTACTTACTCTGCCCCCACTTGTATTTTTTTTCACCATGTATACATCACTGCCTATATGCTGTACATGTATTTCTCCAAATTGTGCTATGCTGTACTTGCAATGTTGCTGTTTTTTTGTTTCCCTCATGTTGTAATCCTCCCGGGTTTGTGGCTGAAAATAGTCATCTCTATAGCTAGCTCACTGACCTGGTCAACAAAAAACAAATAAAAAAAATTTATGAAGCTGCAATCACAGAAAGCCACTATGCATTTTTGAATACAAGCAGCCGCTTTAATTTCTTTAGAATTTAGAAACTGTGAAGGTTCAAATTTAGTGAGCCACACTGAAATATGATGGAACCAGTACTTATGAAGCTACAATTACAGCAGGTTGCTGTGCATTCTGTGTGAATGAATACAAGCTGCTGTTTTCATTGCTTTAGAATTTAAAACTGTGAAACCTCTAATATAGTAAGCGATTCTGAATTATGATGGAACTGCACTTATAAGTCTATGGCTTGACATTTGTTAATCAGTAAAGTGAACATTATGCAACAGTTTGTTTTGGATGCCTGATATAAAAACTGTGAAGTCTTTTTCTACTACAGATTGCCATTTTATTTGCTTTAGTAACTGTGAAGCTTCAATTACAGGAACCCTTTCTATATTATGATTGAATTGTACGTTTGAGCTTGTGGCCTGACACAAGCAAAGCGGACTTTATTGTGATAAAGCAAAGTGGACTTTACTATACACGATTAAGGATATAATTACACTATTTAAAAAAGGTTGATGGATGGGAGTACAGAGTACAGAGTCCAGAGGGACCTGCACTCCCAAAGGCAAATAAGGATAGGTTCATAGGTTCATAGGTAATTTCAAGCTAGTTAGACTTGCATCCATAGAGCTTGCCTTTACGTTATGTATTGAACATTAATCTATCATGTCTTTTATTTACCAAGAAGATACTTGTCTAATCTAGATTTAAAAATATCCATATTAGTACTGGCTACCACTTCTGCCGGTAAAGAGTTCTAGCCAGGAACCACTCTCTGGCTAAACCAATGCTTTCTCGGAAGAGTATGCCATTTTTGAATTGTTAATTGAAACTGATGTCCCCTGGGTTCATATTTTGATTTTTTTGGGGTCAACCCTAGGTCGGCTAATAGAGCATCATCTTGTAATTGTAAGCACTTAAATAACACAAAATAATCTCCCCTAGTTCTTCTATGCTGCAGAGTAAACAAGTTTAGCTCCTATAACCTTTCAGAGTATGACATGTCTCCTATCCCTTTGATGGATCTAGTAGCCCTTCTCTGAATACGCTCCAAGCTATGAACATCCCCTTTTTTATATGAAGCCCATACCTGAGCACAATACTCCAGGTTGGGTCTCACCAGGGCACTACAGAGGGGCACAATCACTTGCCTATCTCTACTGGCAATATGCCTCAATATGCAATTCAGTATCTGATTATTTTTCTTCACTATTTTATCACAATGGGAACTAAATTTTAGATCTGAAGTAATTATAATCCCTAAATCTCTTTCCTCTGTTGTTTTTGTTAGTTCAGTGGTCTATCTTATAAGATGAATTGTTATTTCTCTTTCCTAAATGCATAACAGTACACTTCTTTCTATTTAATTCTAATTTATTTACTTTTGTCCACTTTTGTATAATATTTAGCGCATCCTGCAGATCATTTGTATTCTTTTGATCATTTACTATGGTTCCAATTCTGCAGTCATCTGCAAATTTCGTTACCCATATATTTTCATTTTGTACAGTTAATGAAGTTATATAGATGTTAAAGAGACAGGGTCCCAAAACTGATCCCTGGGGGACTCCGCTAGTCACTGCCTCCCAGCCAGATGTATCTCCTTTAATTACCACTCTCTGTCTTCTGTCCTTCAGTCATGCATCAATCCAATTAACTAATTAATATAGTTATATTTTCTCAAACAGTAAGGAAATTCTTGCAAAAAACTTTGTTAATGCTCTAGTTAGGGGAAAAATGACAAAAGTAAGGAAATGTGGTGGTAATGTTTCCAACCATAACACACCAATCCGACCCTGCAGGCAGCAGGAGGTGTGGGATGTACCTTGGGGTTGTCAACCATAACATTCACCTGATTCTCATATACTGTACCCATCTCAACTTTTTTAATCGTGAAATGGGTTAAGCACTGCCTGCAGGGTGGAGGTGGAGTGTTAGAACTGGAAACCCTGATGCCACATTTCCTCACTTTTGTCACTGTAACCCTAACTAATGCATTTACGATGCTTTTATAATGAATATATTATATATAATACTCCAGTTAGGGTTCAACTTAATGGCACAAACATTTGGTGTTAGGGTTTCCAACCCTAATTCACCCCCCCCCCAACCAGCAAGAGGAAAAACATTAGTGTTTTGGGTCTCCTGAGTCTTAGCAGATCAGTGGTGCATCTTCCTTGGGGTTTTCAACCCTAATTCCCACTCCATTCCCTGAGCAAACAACATCAGATACGATCTCCTTTCTCATGAAAGGCCCTGTATGAAGAAAGGTACAACAGATTGTGCTGACAACATGTGGCAAGACATACTTCTCTGCCTTTGAAGAGGGTATCAATATGAGGCACTGGCTTGGAGCTGTACCTTTTGCTTCAGACAGGAGGTTATGGGCTGTGGGGAGTGATGAGAATTAGGGTTGACAACCAAAAGGAAGATGCTACCACTGATTAGCCAAGAGTCCAGAGACCCAAAACCCTGATTTTTTTTTTCTTTTGGTGCTTGGGTGTGGGGGCTGTGAATTAGTGTTGAAAACCCTAACAAAACATTTCCCTACTTTTGTGTCATTAAGTTGAACCCCAACTGGTGCAATGACAAAGTTTTTTTGCAAAGAATTTCTTTTCTTTTTGAGACAGTGGAATCATATCCTTATTCATACAGGTCCTTTGGGGCATCTGTGAACAGATGCAGATGCACCAAGGGATGACTCAATTTGCTTACAGAAGTGCAGTGACAGATGTCAAGAATTCATGGGGATGTCTGGTGGTCTGCAGAAACGTGGGGCCCTCTGGACTCAGTGTTTCCATGTGGCTACAAATACAGATGCATGGGGCAAAGATTCCATCTGTCAGCCAATGCACAGGTCCCTCTGCCATCCATGGGTGTAGAGGTGCAGGGCCCTATGCCAAGAGGACAATTGTCTTCACTACGTAATAGTACCCAGGCCCATTCAGACAACCCTGCAGCTTTCATTCCCCAGCTGGGAGGGTGTCACATAGCAGTGCCATCCCCCCACCTTCACCTCATTCAGCTGGGTCACTGAGTTCATCCCCAGATTCAGCTCAGCAACACAGGAATACAAAGAATACCCACTAGGGTCAAGACTGGCACTACACACAAAGTTTCTTAAATATATATATTCATTGCAAAAAAAACTCTATTAATGCATCAATTAGGGTTTTTATTAAAACTTAAAAACCTGGGAAATTCAACATTAGGGTTTACAATCCTAACTCCACATTCAACCCCCCTCCCAACCTACTCCTAATAGCAATGTAAGGGGCAAGGCCATAAAAGCAACCAGAAACAGCCATCATCTGGTAAGACAAACAATATACGACTCTCTCCAGATAACACAAGAGACATCTATCATCATGGACCATCAGGTGTGTGAGGTTCACTGCCAAGCCATTGTGTTGGTCAATGCCCACAAGATGAGCACTATGGGGGGCCCACTGCAGGCACAGAATCCCAAAGTGCTCCTTAGAGAGTGAACTGTAAATTGGAAGTGCATCACAAATCAGTGTGCCCTAATGTAAAGGCTGACCTGACAGCACATTTATACGATGCATTTTTTGGTGTCACATATGATGGTTGAACCATCATAATCTGTGTATAGCAACAGCAGACTGATATGGTACAGTTAACTTTGCTGCACCATTATTATACTTTGGGTTTTTCTTACATTAAAAATATGCATAACAGTAGTTCTTCTTGTTCATTTATTGTGTTTACAATCTTGATAACTGATTGCTACTCAGTACATCTAAAACCCTCCCCTACACAAACACGTGCTCACACAGAGACATGCACAAGCTTTTATTGGAATGATTAGCCAACAATTCCCTTACTGTTCAGTTATTTTTTATCCTGATATCCATGTGAGTTACATATATTTTCTCTATTCAGTAGTTTACGTTATGTGCTACTGTCAGCTTTCTTTATATTTAATTGGTAATGTAGCAAGGTCATTAAACTACTGTTTTGTAAGAGAGTCGCTGTGTACAAGGTTATATGTCAGCAGACGGTATGAAGAAAATCTTAATTGATGATGCTATTAGTGTAACAAAGGAACTATATTACAGATCTGCATATGCACTCTATGTTATATTTGGTAGTCAACATGTACAGTATGTGGCTTGAAACTAAACTAAAGGGAATCAACAAAGTCCAAGAGGATAACATCTTTCAGTAAAAGATGTGCAAGAACAAGGGGGTACAGTTTGACGATAGATAGGGTACAGTTCAGGAGCAATGTGAGTATTTATTTCACAGAGATGGTGGTGGACACATGTAATGTCCTTCCTGAGTAGGCTGTGGGGTCGAAAACAGTTGGGGGATTCGAGATTGCATGGGACAGACATAAACCAATAATAGTTGGGTATAGGAGTGGGTTTGTGAACTAGGATCTGTAGCTTATCCCGTAGGTAGGGAAATGGGCAGACTGCTTAATCCAAGCAGTCCTTATCTTCCTACAAACTCAATGCTTCTATGTTTGTAACTCTGAATGTAGTAATGAAAAGAAAATTGTTTGTTCATCAAACAAATGTGATAGTATAAGTCTTGCAAACCCAATTTCCTGTTAACAGCCTATGATGACATATATCTCTTTTTTGGCATACAACTATATGGACATGCCTGTTCCATAGCAGCAAAAGGTAGCATCCCATTTGATGTCTAGGGAGCAGTTTGTTGTGTGGTACCTGCAGTGGGCCCTCCATGGTGCCCATCATGTGGGCATCCCCCAACACACTGGCATGGAAGCAGACCTCATACCCCTGATGGACCATGATGATGTATGTCTGTTGTGTTATCTGCAGAGAGTTGTATGTTGTTTGTCTTACCAGATGATGGCTGTTTCTGACTGCTTGTATTGCCTTTCCCCATTTGTTGCTATTAGGAGTGGGTGGGGGGTTGAATGCAGAGTTAAGGCTGTAAACCCTAACATCAGATTTCCCAGCTTTTTAAATTTTAATAAAAACCCTAACTGAGGCATTAACTGAGTTTTTTTGCAATGAATTTCCTTCCTTTTTGAGAATACATATAAAAACTCTGTATTGTTAAAATCTGCTGTGTATCTCTAAACACGTTGTCTATCAGTTCAAAATTTATGTAAACTTTTCATAACTTATTGCATAATATGATAGATTGGATTGTTTTACTGTAACAGTTAAATATTTTTTTAATAATACAATACCATAATTACCTATTAGTTTTGTAGAAGTATGGCAACATGTCATACAACAAGCATTGCATGTTCATAAAATGTGATGACTTCATGGGTCATGTTTTTGCAAATGGAATGTATTTTTATCATTTGTTTTCTTGGTATACTGTCACTTGCATAGTTGTGATCTGACAAGAGCTCAGCTGTAAATATATTAACAGTATTAAAATAAATTGCCTGTACCTGTTAAATATTTTGCAAACATCATCATGTTGTTACAGTAACAAGCAATCCATAGGAGTACTGGTTAAGGATTTTTAAAAGCATACACTGGATAACAAAGTTAAAGTTAAAAAACAAAATTTATTAATAAAATAAAAGCTCAGATTGTAATTATAGCTGAATTGTAGCATGTTCCTGGAGTGGGAAAAACCAAGCAATGTTTGATGTCAAAAGCTTACATAAAAAATGGTAGTTAACACTATAAAAACAGTTTTATCACCAATTACTGTTATGCATGTACAGTCAACTTATAGTAATCACTGTACAAATGTACCACTTGAGAAATTCTACACTCAACCCCATAAATAAAGGTGATTCTATGAAACAATAGGAACAGATCTTGAGCAGCACCATACGTAACTGTGAAGAATATGTATACATACTTATTATATCGTACAATAACTGTAAACATTTATGTATATTGCATATTTTAATATAATACAATAAATTCCCCTATATTAGCCGGCAAGTATATATGTATAAAGATATTTATATAGTTAATAATAATATACAAAGAATATTAAAAAATGATCATGAAACACTGTATTTAATGAACAGTAACATAACATTTACATTACTAGGTATGAGATTAATAAAGCTGATTTTAATAGTTTATTAATCAACAGAACTACGTATGTACATGTCAATGCAGGTTCATGGTATGTAATGAAATCACATAACTACTGCAAGTTATGCATAAAAGGCAAATGCTGCATAAGTTAGAGAGCATAGTTTTCATGACAATTAAATATGTCCATGGAACAGTTGTGGCATAACATAAAATAACACAAGTGACATAATATGACATTATAACTACATGTTGCCAAAGTACCATATTACAAGCCCACAGTAACTGTTTATGTGTCATTGTGTCAGTAGTCATGTTTAATATGCCAGATGTAAATAATTAACATGATAAAATACAGCACATGTACTATTGTTAGTGAGAAGACTGTCAAGTTAAAGAATAATGTGATTAACATTTTGGCAACCCAAAAAGTGTTACTGAGCATGTCTTCAACAATTGCACATGATATGATGTGACTTAATATCTGATTATGCAAGCAGCCAGAGCACCATATTATGAGCCCACTCCAGCTGTATTGATAGCATTGTCAGAAGTACATGTTTGGAATACCATATACACACACAATAGTTCAGTGTCACAGTAGAATACAGTAACTGTATTTCTCTTACTAAAAACAATATATGTGCAGGTTGATTTGCAGATATCAGACATGCAGCACTGCTTTTCAAACTACTCCACTGTACATTGTGTGTAGCCATAGTTCTTCAATACAATAACATATGCATCTTTAAGACTTTTTGGTAGTCTTTCTTTAAGAGTGCATATGCCATCATTGCACTCCACCCAACCATACCTGTATCACAGCCATGTGACATAATGACCAGAGTTAACAGATGCTCTGTGGTGGAAAATGATAGCATCTGTATAAAAGCGAGCATGCCCAAACATAACTCTACCATCTACATAGTCAGTGATTGGTGTTACAACCTTCATCCCATGTGAGTCAAATCGCTGTAGCACCAACATCAGGTAGTTTGAGGAGGGTATAACTCTCAAGCACCATATACATGGTTGCCCACATTTTGTGCAGGTCCAGCCAGTGGCTGCATGCATAAATAGTTGTCTGTACTTAACAGAATTCAGTTTGGGGACATATAGTGAAATCTATGGCATGGTCCTCAACTGTTTACCTATCAATGTTACCACATGGCAGACATGTATGTTTACAGCTGTAGTTAACTTTGAAATATTTATGTGCTTTCATGTTTTCTTGCTCCAATGCATTGACAACTGCCATCATGAACTCTGTAACATCCTGCTGGATATTCACAGCAAATGTGCTGTGTTCATGATAAGTAGCTATAGTAGTTCTAACTATTGTTAGAGACAGTAATTTGTCATCATGTCTCTGTGAAGCAGTAACTACTTGCTTTATTACATCCATTAAGATGCTTGACTGAGTTGCTGTTTGCTTTTCTGCAAAGTCTGTCATATGAAGGAGCACTTGCATAGCAGAGTTTGCATAGCAATTTACTCCAGTACTATTGTCAAACGTGGTGACAGTGCTGAGACCCAATACCTTCTTGTGCTCAATACATTTCACAGTATTGGACATCATTGATTTCTTAGTGGATGTCAGAGAAGATGACTGAGATGTACTGCTTCTCTTCCTCTTCAATGTATGCATGCTCTGGGAAGACACATCTTGTGATTGTGCATAGTTGGGTAGTGGAATGAGAGGCAGGCTGAGTTGATATAGAGTCCATAGATGGTTATACTCAACAATACATTCAATCTCAGCTCTTATCTTACTGTAGGCAAAATTTATAATGTATAAACCTTCAAGGCTACAAACTCTTGAGAGAGCATCATAGCTCATGTTGTCTTTGAAGACACCAGTGCCAATATCTATCATTGCTACATCCAAGCTTAAGCCTTGTGACTTATGTATGGAGACAGCATATGCGACACAAATAGGAAACTGTTTTCTAGTTATGTATATGTCTTTCATAAGTTGAAATTTAACAGAGCACCTGTCAATGGACTCATGTGCTTCTATGTTGTCAAATTTCACAACTAGCCTCTCAAAAAATTTCTTTTGGACATTGTACTCAAAACTGTAAATGTGTCCCATTATTCCATTTACGAGTCCACAATCAACATACAGATTACATTGTAGCATAATGCGGGCATTTATGCACACATATAGAACTGCCTCAATAACTGCTGTGTATGAAGTATCAGATGTTAGCTCCTTGAGACATTCTGTGACTTTGGTGACCATTTTGGGCGTCAAACAAATTCCATCTATGGAATCAAGAGACAACAGTGTCATACTTGGATAACCCTGCCTCTGTAGCATATTATCATTAAAGTCTATACACTGTTTTAGATATGGTATCAAGCATACAGTGCATCTTGATTCACTGTACACATTACAGTACACATCACATGCAGCTGAAATTGACATAGTAGTGCCACCAATTACGTGTGATTTAAGCAGTGCTGCATTGTTTGGCTTTGAGATTACCAATGCATGCCTCATCTAGTAAAGGTTTGTAAACAATATCACCATTCTGGCTCATGTTTTGAACTAGTTCAGCATACATGAATAGTTCCCAAAGGTTCACACCACCAATGCAACCTATACTTTCCTTTGCTTGATCTACAGTAAGTGTAGAAAAGACTTGCTGAGCATTAACAGGTACCAGCTGTAGTAGGTCGCCGAGGACAAGAATATTTTGACCTCCAAAGGGAACATCATGAGCAGTACCAAGAATCTCTTGGAGATGAAGGTGAATGAATATCAGCATGACATTAGACACCATGCTAATTTTATCTATTATGAGTAGTTGCATATGCTTAAACATATGTCATAAGTCTGCTGCAGTCTCAAATGATAACTTTCAGTATTCACCGGTACTGCCATGTTCAACAGGCAACATAAAAAGTTGATGTAAGGTGACTCCACCAATATTGTAGGTGGCAAGACCAGTTGGTGCAGTGATAGCCGCCACTGACATGGTATCACCTGTATGCTGTCTAATATCAGCAGAGATTTAGATAGCTCTTTATGGTACCAGTAGATCCACTAACAAACATTAGAATCTGTTGTTGACTGTCACAATTACATGTATGAGCGTGATGACTAATTACATGTTTTACATCATTCATGACAGTGTTGAACACCTCAATCTGCTGCAAGTTCAAATTTTCAGTTAGTGCATACACATCCACAAATTTACAGGTGTCTTCCTGCTGCTGCTCAAGTGCCTTCTGGATTTGTTCTTTTTCTAGATCTAGCCATTCTATGTACAACTGAGAATTCTCAGACCTAAACGTATCATGTGTCAAAGTGAACTCTTCTTCATATGTGTCACTGTCACCTTTCAAACTCATTTCATCTCACCATGGTCTAAATAGTAGAAGTAGAGCAAAATAGTAGTGCTCTCCTTTCTCTGCTGTGGTCAGATAAAGTTTGCAGTAGTCTATAAGCTATGGTTTTTGTCTTTTAACAAGACTTCCATCCAAGTGTTTAACTTTGTAGATGTGCTTGTCAAGACTTGAGTTAACACAGTCCTTGTAGTCATACCACTTAGAGACATCAAACAAGTACATGTTATCCATGGCAGTGTGACACTGAGGGTAATATGTGTCAATCAAATTGTTATGGAGGATGTGTGTAGATGTAGGCCCCATTAGATGTAAGTTCTTAAATCTGTGCCTTTGACTTCAGAACATGCCTTCGATTCTCCTTTATTTTGTCATTGATGTATTGTAAAACTTCAGATTTCCCATGCAAACAAGTACCAATCAAGCGGTCACTTGCTTCATATGCTCCACAGTCACAGTGTGAGAGAGTCTTCCACCCAAGAGACCACAATTTGAAGTGATTGATCTGTTAGTGTTGGTCAACTTGCCCTATAGTTCCTGTAAACACGCTTGCTCAATTTTGGTAATATACAATGTAACGCATTGTACCGGTGCCATTGAATTATCAGCAACAAACTGAACATTCATGTTGACTTGATACATCATGAGCAAAACAGGATTGTAGTCATTTATGAACACCTCATTTGCCTTCATGGGTAGTTCATACACCCCTTTGTGGACTTTGATTTCATATGATGTTGCATGGCAGAAAAAAGATCATTAATGCAACCACTCTGATAGACATGTCTTTGAAATCCAAACCTGCAGTGATGATACCACTTGTTCTGAGTCTTTACTGGTCGTTCTCAGTACTTGTTGAAAATATGACCTTGGAACTTGTGTACAAGCTTCCACAGAGTCAGGCTACCTGACAAGTAGCATAGTTCATGAAGAACTTCAGTATATCAGTACTATCAGAGTCATCAATTTATAGTGCATCCTTTATCCAGAGTAGCATGTGTACATGAGGAACACCACGTGCTTAAAATTCAACTCTCTTCAAAAATAGTGTTCGACTAGTCCAAGGGGTGGTTCTACCTTGGATAGAATGAACAGTATTAAAGCATGGAACCGATGATGAAAGTGCCATGATACTGAAATGGGATCTAGTGAGCACATCTCTCCAAGAGTCTTGGACATAATGCCATCAACATCTGAATTTGCCCAGTTCAGAAGTTCAGCTAACTCATTCCAGTTGTACTCAGCACAACTGAGTGTCAAAAAAACATGTTGCTGCACTGTGTTCTCGTACCATACACATCACTTCTGAGTGTTTGTGGTACCAGTATTCCTTCATACCATGCATGCTATAAAGGATCAAACTCAGATTCACCTGCAGTGTCTCATCCTTTTGTTGTATTCTCTGCAAGAATTCTGCAGCTGTAATGCCATCCAATGATGTTGTCAAATGTAGCGTGTGTGCAATTGACGCTGAGAGTATGCTAAGCTCACTCTCCAACAGTAAATGAAACAGGTATTGAATATTATGTCTGAACTTAACATCATATTGTAGTACCCTAGAAGCTCTGTACTCTGCTTCTTGTATACCTACTTCTCATTCATCCAGATAGCCTTCTGTACCATGAGGAAATAGATCTGGAAAGCAACGCACTTTGAATGTTGTATCCCAAATACTAACATGTGTGCCTTCTACCTGTTTCATATGGTATAAGTCAATGTTATCACACACTGGCTCTCTACCATGTAGAGGATGAATTGTGTACTGCTCGTACACATTTCTATCAGTTGTTAAGTTGACCTTTTCTATCATTGGTTTTCTTGCTTCCAATATTCCAAATTGTGTATTGGTATCTGAAAGTTGATCAATGCATAAATCCTTTTAAAGAGGATTTTTTCTGTTCAGGTACCATAGAGCATTTTGCACTTTTTGAAAATTAACATCATCCTGCCAAATAGTTGTTGACCTAGTTGCACACCATTAACAAGAATGATCAGACTGTTATCTGAAGATATTGTTCTGACATTCTCTTGAAGTGGAAGTGGCAGGTACATTAGTTGAACCTCTCAATGACCTTACCCATTGCTTCTGAGGCATGTTCTTCATCTTAGTATTCAATCTCAGTATTGTTTGAAATGGCTTCATCATTTGTATCAGTATCCATTCAAGTAAGTTAAGTGCAGTTATGTCAGAGGGTGCTACATCAGACTCCATATTATTCAGCACCAACTGTGGAGGCATAATGTCAGCTTTAGGTTTCCTGAAGTAATATTGACACACCCGTACAGAAGTGTTTAGGTTGAAGCCAATCTTTAGTAGTAGATAAGCAACTAAATGTCCCCACATTACCTTGTATGTTTTCATCAAGGCAAGATTGCTATGCATAGTTTGTTGTTTGTAGAGCAATCTGTTACAGGATACTCAGACAAAGTCAAACATTTGTCTTTTTGTTACCTGAAAGGTTTCAATTTATTTTCCTAAGGTTTGAAGCAAGTGTGTTTCTTGTGTTGTGACACAGTACAACACTTGTGTGTTGTGCAGTGATATCATCAGATAGTGTTCTGTTTCCTTTCAGAAATCTAATAAAAAGATAGGGCACCGTCAATATCACCATCACATAGTATATGGTCTAGGTGTGTGAAGTTTCCCAATTCATGCCTGATATGATAAACAGTTTGCACAAACATATGCATTGCTGTACCGTGCACAGCAATCATATGCACGTGATGGAAAACACTGTCACAAGTGCCTGTGCGCAAACATGCTAGTGAATGCCCCATTAGCATTGTATGTTGCCTTATAGCACAATAATCAATGCTCTGAAACAGTTTGTATCTCAGTTTTCTGTCTGTCACAATAAAACGTTGAATGAATTGACAGACTGCATCAAATGAACACTGATGTTGCAAGACTAGTCACATTTCCATGTCAGGAATTTAGACACAAGTAGATCTTGCTGAGGTGCCAACAGATGCATCTGTAGTTTCATGTTGAGGTAGTAGTGGCAAAACATTCTGTATTTTACAATCAGAATCAACACAAAGTACACATTTCCAGAGTATACATGGTATGATTCTTCTGAAAAGTATGCCTCGTTGTGTTGTGTGTGTAACCAAGTACCACCAAAGAAAGAGCAAACGCTTGCAATGCTGAGATTTACATGTTCCTGCATTCTATTTTGTATTTCTTCTATTCTTGTTTTAAATTTTTCAATGGCAGCATTCATCAATCTGCATAAATGGGCTCATATGTGTAGCGCCATGTGAAAAACCTCTGTTAAAACCAAGTGAGTGTTGAAGAATGCAACCTTACTCTTGCATGTTTTATGTTTCATGGCAGCACAGATCATATGGTCCAGTCTTGCTTTGCAAGAGACTGTACGAAAATAGTTAATCTTGCTATTGTTGGAATTTGCAAATGCTTGTTTTGTACACTGTTTTGCACACATTTTTTTCTGCAACGTTTCATGGGTCTTTTTTGCCTGTTTCATGCTTGCACATATATTTATATTGCTGTCTGATTGTGACACACATGCCCATTTGGCAGTATTACTAACTGGTTGATTATGACATTTCACAGCCATAAATCTAGTCATGTTGCTCACTACATTATGAACAATGTGTGTGTCTTCCACAGCTCTATTATTATGTAAAAGCGTATTACCAACATATACTTTTTTTCTATACATAGAACATTTTAGATGTTTGGTGGGCATATTGCGTGTTGAGAGTAACTTCTGTAGTCTACACTGTGTTGTCACAAAGTGTTAAATTTAAGATACAAAAAACAAAACTTAAGGTCATTGCTAGTAGTATCACTATGAAATGCTTTAAGATGTAACTTCATGTTCATTATACACCATAGGATCCTATGACATACTGCAGCATATGAAATAGGATTCTACATCTTGTGAACTTCCCTCTTGATCCAGTGTCACCAATTATGTTAAATACAGTACATAATAATTATTAACATCTAGGTGCATAAATCTGTACATTCTCACTATAATGTACATGCAAATGTTAAGGAAAGCCACACCATTAGCAACTATGTTGTCACAGTTGATCAGAAATCATATGACAAAGAGCTTTCCCATACAAAGCAGAATCTTACATCATATCTAGGCTCATGACGTAGGATCCTAGCTTGTATAATGTTATTGCTCACAAAGTAGGATAACACCATATGAAACAGGATCTTATGTTGTATGTCATAATATGACATAGAATCCTACTCTGTATCATGTTGACAGTTATCTGTGGCTTCAAATTCAATAAGTTAAACAATCATTTTGTTTGACAATATGAATAAAGTGAAAGTGCCTCTTATTAGAGATAAACATATTTGTCAACTGACACCATTCAATGGTATGTAGTTTCTGAATCATTATAGAAACCTCACTTTTTTTAAGTTGGCCAAGTATGAAGTATGATTTCATCATATGAATTAAGATTCTATGTTGTATCTTGTAATATGACTTATGATCCTACTACATGTGATGCTGACAGTTCCCCTAGTTGGAAATGTTTTATAACATAATTCTCTAACATCAGTATAAACAGTATATGTCCTTTTAGTCAGACAGCAGGCTACCTATAAATTAACAGAAAGAAGATTTTTCAAGCCACAGTAAATAACACTCTAGGAATGGACTGTCAGTAAGAGATCTATGAGTAAAGACCTTCAAAAAGTATAAAAGTATCCAATAAAATGTTATTAATATTTTTCTTGTTCTAATTGTTTAAAGTTCAACATAAGTGCTGATGAAAAATGTAGTGTGTTAGTAAGGTAGAAACATAGAAACATAGAAGTTGACGGCAGATAAGGACCGCAAGGCCCATCCAGTCTGCCCATTTCTTTTTCTACCTTATAAATGTTCCATCAGCCTTTGCTCTGTCAGTGGCCTATCTATTCATAGTCATTTGTATTGCTCCCTTATGCCTATCCCATGCCTGTTTGAAGCCCTGCACTGTATTCATAGCCACCACTTCTTATGGTAAGCCATTCCATGCATCCACCACCCTTTCTGTGAAAAAATTTCCTCACATTCCCCTTAATTGGCCCCCTCTAATCTCATGCTGTGTCCTCTTGTCCTGCTTATTTTCTTGTATTTAAACATGTTAGACTCTTTTACTTGTTAATGCCCTTAAGGTGTTTGAATGCCTCGATCATATCACCTCTCTCCCTCCTTTGCTCAAGGGTATACATATTGAGCTCTGTTAATCTGTCCTCATATGTCTTCTGATGCAGTCCCTGCACCATTTTTGATTGCCCTTCTCTGGACTGCCTCAATTTGGTTAATGTCCTTGTGAAGGTGTGCCTCCAATACTGCACGCAGTACTCCAGATGGGGCCTAACCAGTGTCTTGTAAAGAGGGATTATTACCTTCTTACAACTTCAGATACCCCTACTAATACACCCTAACACCCCCTAGCCTTACCTACTGCTTTAGAGGTCTGTTGATGATTTCAGGTCATCAGTGATGATGATGCCCAAGTCTCTTTCTTCCTTTGTGACTGCTAGCAACTCCCTCCCAGCCTATAAGTGGCTTCAGGGTTTCTCTTCCCTATGTGCATGATTTTGCACTTTTGCATTAAATCCCAGTTGCCACTCTTCTGACCATTTTGCTAGTTTATCCAGATCTCTTCTCATTCTGCCTACCCCATCTGGATCATCTACTCTGTTGCAGATCTTGGTGTCATCTGCAAACAGACAAGCCTTACCCTCTAGTCCATCTGCAAGGTCACTAATGAAGATGTTGAAGAGGACTGGCTCCAGGACTGATCCCTGAGGTACCCCACTTGTGACTTGCATCTCTTCTGACTGTATACCATTTACCACCACTCTCTGTTTTCTGCCTGTCAACCAGTTTGCCATCCAGTTGACCAACTTCTGACCCACCCCAGCCTACCAGCTTATTTATCAATCTTCTATGTGGAACAGTGTCAAAGCTTTGCTGAAGTCAAGGTAGGTGACATCAACTGCTCCCCTTGGTTCACCACTCTGGTTACCCAGTCAAAGAAATCTATGAGATTAGTTTGACAGGACCTTCCTTTGTAAACCCATGCTGTCTTGGATCCTGTGCCCCTATGGATTCCAGGTGTTGCACTATCCTTTCCTTAAGGAGTGCCTCCATAATCTTGCCCACTACTGAGATAAGACTGACTGGTCTGTAGTTCCCCGCCTCCTCCCTGCTACCACTCTTGTGGAGCAGGATCACATGAGCCCTTCTCCAGTCTTCTGGGACCTCTCCTGTGCTCAGAGACTCACTAAACAGTTCTGCTAATGGCTTTGCTAATTCCACCTTTAGCTCCTTAAGTACCCTGGGATGTATGCCATCAGGTCCCATTGCCTTATCCACCCTGAGCTTAGCAAGCTCTTGTAGGACCCTTTCTTTTGAGAGGGGAGTAGTGCTCACCTCCTTCCCCCCTGTGTCCATGATGCTGAGCTGTGGGCCCTGCCCTACCTTCTCTTCAGTAAATACTGAGCAAAAGTTTCTATTTAGGATAGATGCCTTTACAGGGTCTTCCTCCTCCTCACATGCTCCCTTTTCTCCATTAAACTTAGCAATACCCCCTCTGGACTTTCTCCTTTCACTAATGTATCTATAGAAAGTCTTGTCACCTTCTTTTACTGTTTGTGCTAGTGTTTCCTCAGTTTGGAACTTTGCCTGCCTTACTGCCTTCCCTGATTCCCCTAGGGCAGTTTGGTATGCCTCCCTGTCTTTATCCCGCTGTGTTCCCTTATATTTCCTGAAGGCCAGCCTTTTGGCTCTGACCTTTTCTGTTACTGTATTTGAGAACCAAAGTGGTTTCCTTCTTCTTTTGCACTTCCTTTTCTGTCTAACACAATGGGATGTTGCTTCAAGTATTGCATCCTTAATGCTTGCCCACTTTGCCTGTACCTCCTCACCTGTGTTTCTTTTTGCCAGGGCTAGCTTAACTCTGTTGGCCATCTTATCAAAGTCAGCTCCTCTGAAGTCCCATATTTTTGCCTTGGAATGGGATGATTTAGATGTAGTAGCCAAATTGAACCATACCATGTGATGGTCACTGGCCCCAGGTGACCTTCTACCTGGAGATCTGTGATCCCTTCCTTGTTAGTCAGTACTAGATCTAGGATAGCTCTGTCTCTTGTGGGTTGCTGTACCAGTTGTTTGAGGCCTTCCCCCTGCAGGGAATCCACTATGTGTCTAGTTCTGGCAGATGTTCCTGCTGGTATTGACCAATCTGTATCCGGCATGTTGAAGTCTCCCATTATCAGAACCTCCCCTTTAGCTGTCTGGCAGGTGACTGTATTTGAAGTAGAATTTCATCAAGTGACATAGGATCCCATGTCGTATATCACAGTACAACTTAGAAACCAACTTCATATGACAGTGGCACTTGCACATGCCTGTGAATGCATTGAAAAGGCATTCCTTCTCTAGTCTTAGTACTATCAATGTGGGTGTACTTAGAGAGCAGCATTCAAGCTAATTGTGATAACACATAATGGTATGCATTTACTGTATGTTTAAGATGTGCCTTTCTTTAAAATGGCTGTATACAAAGTTGGATTTCATCATACTAAATAGGATTCTATGTTGTATCTCCAAGTACTGCTTAGGATCCTATGCTGTATCCCACTGCCACTTGGTTGAGGCTACAAATTCAATAAGTTAGAATTCCTTTTGTTTGGCAGTATGAATACAGTTTAACCTACTCTTATTAGTGATAAACATTCTTAGCAAGTGATACCACTCAATGGTATGCAGTTCCTAAATAGTTATAAATGCCTCAAATGTTTACTACTTCAGATGGCCGAATACGAAGTAGAATTTTGCCATACAAAGTAGGATTTTATGTCATATCTTGTAATACGACTTAGGATCATACTACGTGTGATGGTGACAGTTGCCTCTATTTGGGAATGTCCAAAAACATAATTCTCTCCCATCAATATGAGCAGTAAATGTCCCTGTAGTTACAGAGAAGGCTAGTTGTTAATCAACAGAATACACAACAGTATGCAGTGCCAGAGTTGTTATATGTGTTGTAATTGAAGCTTTAACAGCATGGCATAATATGAAGTAATACTGCATCATACGATGCAGGGTCCTTCATCATATCTCGTAATAAACTGCAGGATCCTACTTTATATGATGCAGTCACTGTGTTGTTCCTACAAATAACCTAAAGAAAACGACATTCATATTTCCGTGGTTGGTATAAATAAATAAAAATGTTCACATGTATACTTAATGAAGTGGCCGACAAATTTTTCTGCAGCTCATCATGTGTTGTATTTCTATGTGTGCATCTGTTGAGTTTTGTTTATTTGAGTAATCTTTCAAAAACCATATAGTTAGGGACTTCCGGGTGCAGCATTCATCCACGTGGCAGTGCCTTAACTGAGCTCCGTACCTCCTGCACCTAAGAGTTCTCAGTTTATCTACTTTTCATTATAATTTGAGTGAATTAAGAGAGTTAAGATATGGCTAAGCATCAGCTAAAAGTGGGTTCTAACCATTTTGCCAGTTTACTGGTTGACCCAGAGGTTTCTGATCACGAGGCCTCCGATTCGCGCACATCCACGTGTTCACACCCTGCTGAGATGGCAACCTCTGTTAAGAAATCAGGGAAACCTAAACGGAAACCCAAACTAGATATGGATGACAAACTTGATAAGATACTGGGTGAACTGAAAGAAATTAAATCAGACTTTAAAGAATTTAAAAAGAGAACAGGAACAAGTGAAAGCAGACATAACGGAGTTACAACAAAAAGTTGGAATACTAGAGGAGACACAATCAGGACAAACAGAAGCAATGGAGGGTTTTCAGGCCACAATATTGCAGCTTGTGGATATCTGTCATGCTTTAGGGGAGAGACAAGAAGATGCAGAAAGCAGGCACAGGAGGAGAAACATCAGAATATGCGGGCTGGCTGAGGGAAGTGAAGGAGATAATCTGGAGCACTCATAGCAGGACTGTTACAAGAAACATTGAATTTGGATACAAATTGGGATCTAGAAATAGAATGTGCCCATAGAACCTTAGGCCCCAAGCCTTCTCAACAAGGAGCACGCCCTCATTCAATAATCATCAGATTTTTGCGCTACTCCACAAAGGAAACTGTCCTTAAAAAAGCATGGGCTATGGATAAAATATTTTATGCTAATGTGAGATTGTTCCTGGACAACGATTATGCTTCTACTATGATGCAGTGATGCAGACAGTATATCCCCTTATTCCCAGTTCTGAGAGGTTTAAAACTAAAATTCAGGACACCTTACCCAGCTAAGTTGGTCATCCAGTTCCCTGTTGGTCAACAGAGTTATGATACAGCAGCTGAGGCCTGGTCAGATTTAAAATGTAGAGAGTATGAACTGCCCATGAGACTGCCTTTGCCACAGAGATTTGACCAGGTGGGAGTATCATCATGCAGATCCATCCCTAAGGATGCAGAATTGCAGCAGGTGACTTTGAACTCTATCAAGCAGCTTCTTAGGCAATTTGTGAGGAGCAACTCATGAATGGATAATTTGGAAAGTCATCTGTAAGCCATATAGCAGTAAGGTAGGATTCGGGGGTCCTCTGGTAAGGGGAAGCTATGCACAGTGGCTGTGAAGGTTTCCTGGGGGGGCTGGGCTCTGGGCTTTGCCGGAGCACAGGTGCGGTTTTCTGACCCTACGGAGCCACCAAATTTTGTCTCATGTCTCGGGGTGGGCTGGCCTACTTGAGTGGGAAGATTGCCTGTCCAACATACTTCACAGGATGGATATGGTGCTTATATAGGCTGCAGGGCATAAAATTATATGGAAGACCTCCCACAGGATACGGATTGATGGATTGGTGTTGCGTGGAGAAGGTTGTCCTTATAAATGGGATGGGAGGGGCCACAGACTGTGGGGGAGTAGTCTCCCTTGGCTGAGGCCCTCATAGCCCCGGATCTTAGAATGCTTTGGCCCAGGCCTAGGCCCAAGGAGATGCACACTCTTACTGCATAGTTAAGTTAATAGCTAGAAATTATCCAGGAATTGCTAGTTGTCTGATCCCGGAGGTTGGCTACAACTGGGTTCTCATCTCTCTGAAGGGGTAACAGCTCTGGATATGAACGATGGGCTGTCTCTTTCAATGGGTGGCTGACTTTAAACCCAGGTCTGTTTCTGAGAATTCTGACCCTTATTGGATCATGAAGGAGCTCTTTGGGAGACAGTGGGAATGTGGGCCTGTGGTCTGAGCGGAGTCTGGAGTCGGTCCCCACTCCTGGTGTTGATGGGGCTGGGGGCACGGTACCCCTCCCTAGTGCAGGCCACTGATGATCCTGGCTGGTGGGACTTTTGGCTTCATTTTCTGCTTACTGCTTCAGTCTAATGGAGGCTATATAAACTTCTTCGCTGGGGAACTGAGCCCTGTTTAGCGGGACCTTTAGACTTTTTGGGATGACAGCGCCATGATGGGGTGGTACATTAGCAGTAAAAACTGTGGACACTCTGTTATTAAAATGGTACCTCCAATCCTAAGTGGCCACAGAAATCCAGAACCCCAAGAATTCTTGGACAGGCAGGCTGGGAGGTGTTACACAAGAAACTTCTCCCTAAACTCGGCACCCTATATAGGAACAAAAGCTGCTTCCCTTCTCCTGCTAGGAACTCTATTGTCCAAAAGATGATACAGAGGAGGGAGTGATAGTCTATACTATCACTCCCTCCTCTGCCTAGGCCAGCCTTGACACCCTTTTCCACTCTTTTTGTCATTTTATCCTCGACTGTCCACACACAACCCATCACTGCACCTTATATAGCTCCCTAGCCCTGCCGTCCCTCCAAGACTGTAGATTAACCCATACTGCTAGGTTCACAGCAAAATTTTGGTCCCATTCCCTCCCCCCCACCTGGCCTCTACCCTCTCTGAACAACCCCCCTGCTTACTCCCTCAGATGCACTGACCCCAGGCTCCTCCTCATCCCCTTTATGTGCATGACCAAGGGTCAGGCTACTTTCAAGTACCATATCCCACAGTTATGGAACACCCTGTCAGCTGATATAAGACACTCACCAACCCCAGCCATCGCAACCACCTACTCAGCACCCACTTCTCCTCCAGCTGCTCTTGCTATAACTAATGCCAAATTATAATTGAAATTGTGTTCTGAGTTGATGTAACCATCTATATTGTATCATGTATTCAATCTTCCTACTGTCTGTATCTATCTGCCGATTGTCTGTATGGCGGATGACCATTCACTGTTTGTATTAATTGTATGTAACTAGTGCTTGTACTATTGTCTTGGGTCTTGACCCCCAGGTCGCATCTGGAATCGAGCAGCACTGCTCAGTATGCCTTCCTGGTTAAACTCATAAATAAATAAACAAATACTTCTTCCCTTAAACACAAGGATTATTTTAACTTAATAAAGCAGTGAATACAAGACATAATTAGCCAGAACAAAACTCCTGAGGTAGCCCCTGGTGTATTATGGGATACTCTGAAAGCGGTGATGTGTGGTACACTATCAAGTTTGCCTCCCAAGTTAAGAAAAAATGGGAACAACAGTAGCTCAAGCTGGAGGCGGAACTTTAATTCTGGCAAGCTGCACATATGCAGGGAGAAAGGTTAGCTCAATCTCGGATGAACTCCAGTAAAGCCAAACTTCAGGAGCTTTTACAATATAAAATAGAACAAGCTTTACTATATCTAAAACAGAGATATTATGAAGGAGGAGCTAAGTCCTCCAAAGTTCTAGCCTTTAGACTTAGAGCCCAGAGGAATAGGGGAAATATTAAACAGTTAAGAAATCCACAAAGTAGACGGATCTTATCCAAGACAAAAGATATCCTAGAAGGCTTTAAGAGTTTTTATGAGACTCTGTACTCTCAAGAGAATGAGCCAGAAGAAGAGAGATATTTAAATTTCTTCCAAGCCATCACCCTCCCCTATCTCACCACAGGGCAGAGAGATAGGCTATTACAACTAATTACTCCACAAGAAATAAAAATAGTAATTAAGTAAGCTAAAACAGGTAAAAGTCCTGGTATGGATGGGTTGCCTTCTGAATATTATAAAGCTTTCATGAAGGAGCTTATTTCTCCATTATGCTTGATATTTTGAGCATTTCAAACAGATGATACCTCCCTTCCCACCTCTTGGCAATATGCAAATTTCTCCACCATTTTAAAGCCTGATAAAGATCCTCTTAATTGTGAATATTACAGACCTATCTCAGTACTTAATCAAAACTATAAATTTTTTGCAAGTATATTGGCCCAATTGGAAACTATATTGCCAACATTAATTAATAAGGATCAAACAGGTTTCATTTTCAGCCGCAGAACTACAGATAATATTAAAAGTACTTTATACCTATTGGAGAAAGTGGCTGACTCCACTTTACCCTTCATTTTATTGAGTATGGACACCCAAAAAGCTTTTGATCTTGTTTCTTTGAAGTTTCTACATTATGTTATAAGGAAATTTGGATTCCCTCCAGAATTTAATAGGTTAATTAAAATTTTATATACTTCCCCGCAGGTGGTAGTGAAAGCCAATGGTTCCTTTTCTAACCATTTTGGTCTGGCTAGAGGTACAAGACAAGGATGCCCGTTTTTTCCCCTTTTATTTTCCCCTCTGTGTGGAACCCATAGCACAGTTAATAAGGATGGATGAGTCAATAACTGGTTTAGAAATAGACGGTACAGTTCATAAGACAGCTTTTTATGTTGATGATTTGCCTATATATTTAAGAAACCCTACTACCTCTCTAGTCAGACTTTTCGACAGGCTTACTGAAATAGAAGCCTTGTCAGGCTATCAGTTAAATACATCTAAGGCAGAAGTCCTCAGATGGCAATTTGAACCCTCAGAGGGTCTAAGCAATAGTCTCCTCCTAAAATGGAATACTAAAAAACTTTGGTATCTAGGTGTCCTAATCCCTAGCAACTTGGGGGATCTTTATGAGGAGAATTTCCACCCCATTACTAAGCAACTGAAATCAGAGCTATAGAGGTGGCAAGGATTCCCTGTTCCTCTATCTCAAAGGGTAGACTCTATAAAAATGACAATCCTCCTGCACTTTCTATATTTGTTCCTGAATCTCCCAATCCCAATCCCTGCTACAGAGTTTAAAAAGTGGGATAAAATAATCTCTGTTTATTTGTGGCATTGAAAAAGTCCTGGAAAGGCCCTAGGGCTGCTACAGTTGTCAAAAAATAAAGGAGGCTTAGCCCTGCCACATAGAAAATTATACTATCAGGTGGTCCACCTTGCCCATACCCTACAGTGGTGGAATTTGAACACAGATACACACTGGAAGAAGATGAAGCATCTACAGAATGGACAGGGAATTTAATTTATACATCGACCCCCCCCCAGAAGGAATAGGATAAGAGAAAATGTACACACCAGATTTACAGTCCAGATTTTACAGATATGTATTTTAAAATTAGAGGACCCTCAAGTAAGAGATTCAGCAGTGGCTCTGATAATCCCTGCCCTGGACAGTCTTTTCACCCCAGCCCAGCAGGACCACACTTTTGAAAACTGTAGGAGGAAAGGCCTAAGCCATATATTTCAATGGTACAGTGAAGGAACATTGTTCCCTTCACTCAGATCCAGCAGTCACATTCCCTAGGGAGATCTGATTTCTTTCAGTTTCTTCAGATTCAACACTATATACAACAGAAGTGTGATTTGAATTGGCAAGTAGTGGAAGCACACCCTCTGGTTCAAATAATGATAGAAACTAAAACTAAGCATATGCCTGAACATATTGTTTTGGCTTTATATAAAGCCATATGGCCTACTCAACATAAATCACTAATAAAAATCCAGAAATCCTTGAAAATGGACTTAGGGGAGTACATTTTCGAGTCTGACTGGGCTGGTATTTTTACCAGTCTCCATAGGTCCACTTCTTATTCTTATATGTGGAAAGAATATGAATGAAAATGTATGGTGAAGTTCTTTAGAACCCCACATATCACAGCAAAGTATGATAGGCTGGGAAGGGGAGAATGCCAGAGGGCATGTGGAGAATGTTTAGCTATACATAGCCATATATTCTGGACATCTCCAGCACTCAGGGACTTTTGGGGATTGGTGGAGAACTCAGTGCAGGAGATGTTCCCTGAGATAACACAGTTTCAGATGGGACTGGCACTTTTATCCCGAGTCCCTCCAGAGATAAAAAGTGGGCATTCTAGAAGACTTTTAACTATACTCATTTTGGCTGCAAAAAAAAAACTATATCCAGAAAATTGCTTACCTCTCATACCCCCTGGGAGAAAGGATTGGGAGGATCTGATTTATCATATTTATGAGATGGAGAAAATTACAGCCAAAATTAACTTTAGGGAACACAGAGTCAGAGCATTCTGGAATAAATGGCTACTATGGGTAATGCAATATAGACAGGATATTGTACCCTAGGGTTTGGAGGATTCTTGTGCATTGCCCTTGGGGTGATGGGGGGTGGGGGGTTACATCTAAAATCTTCATTTCCGAAATTGTATAACTCAGTATAATGACCTTCTGCTATACCTCCCCTGTAGTGAAACAGACTGCATTTTAACGACTGAAATTATGTGTCCTCAAACGATGGATTTTGTATGTATCATGGACCTCTAAATAAAAATAAGAATAATAATAAAAAAAACATAGTTAACTGTATTGTAAACATATACCTTGTTAGTATACTATAGGGTATATAACTTCACTGCATCTGACTGATAATAACAACATTTGAAGTGGTCTAATTTTTCTGTTGAGAATACTACAAGTGTGTTTGTGGTAAAGAATAACTAACTCACCACATATGTCCTAGCTCATAAAGGAAGTAAGGCAAGATGTATGCAAGCCTTTATAGCCATCTATACACCAATTGAAAAGCAATATGTTGGTATGTGCCAGTGACTGACACCTAATTGGCTGATGTTCTAGACATTTTTGTAAATGGTCATATGTCCAATAGAGATGTATATATGATACACTGGATGTGAAAGACATTTTGATTCGTACAGTTTAATATCAGCACCCCAATCAGATGCTATGTAACAAGCTTGACTGCATGTCATATCAGATTTACATTTGACAGTAAATCAGTCAGCTCCAAACTTTCACTTGAGTCAGTTGTTGAAAGAGATTTACCTATTTGACCGACTGCTGCAATCTACAAAGTTGTAGCCTTCACCATGTCTGAAGTTTTTAAAAACACTGTATGGGTGATTGGAAGTTCAGTTGTGAGGAGGGCTGCAGACTTTGACAGGAGTAGTATTTTTGGCAAAGATTTGTGCTTGTCAAACTGTGATGTGTGTTGGTTTGGGAAAGGTGGTATGAGGTGGGAGCAAGTTATGCCAACTGTCCACCACCTATTGGAAAATTACCCTCACCCAGAAACACTTCTAATAGATCTCGGGCTGAATGATACAGGTATAACAAGTGGCATAGATTTAATTGAAACAGCAAAATCAGACTTAGCTGAAATAACAACGAAGCTGCCTCTGTGTAAAGTCATATTTTCAGACATCACACAGTGGTGTCTCTTGAGAGGTCAGACAAATGCACGTAGCCTTGAAAGATCACTTAGAAAGGTGAACATCCAGATAGCTGGTTTCCTATGTGACCTGGGAATGCACACCATATGTTACCCTGAAATTGATCACAGTAAGCATTGGCTATAGTTAAATGATGGTGCACCCCTGTCAGTTGCTGATAATATATTATTTCATGGGGATCTCCATCATAGAATACAAACAGTGTTTTGATTGATAACAATTTGCAGTGTAAGGATACCAGTTATAAAAACAAGAGCTCTTTTAAGATCCCCCCAACTTGATCAAAAGATAGGTACACTCACACTACATGAATCTCTCAGGTTCTTCTATATTAAATTTTGAAAATAAGCAACAGCAAGCAAAACCAATATGCTGTGATGCATACCACACTGTAGACCCCCATCTCAGGGGGAGGAAATGGACAAGGAAATGGTAGAAGGCATCCTTAGGATGGCAGAGAAAGGGGGGATATTGCTGATGGGGGACCGGGATATGCCAGATGTTAACTGGAGTACCTTTGCTGCAGCCACATCCAAGTGCAGGGCCATTTTTGATGCCCTACAGGGGGCATGCCTCAGACAGCTAGTGTTGGAACCCACTCAGGAGGGAGCAATCTTAGACATGGTACCCTCAAATGGGGATGGAGAGAGGATCTCAGATCTAGAAGTGAGAAGCCATCTGGGAACAAGTGACCATCAAACAGTGTGGTTCACGATAAACTCAGCTGTAGAGTCAAGCCATACAAAAGTGAAGGTACTGGACTTGAGGAGGGCTGATCTTGTCAAAATGGGAGAGTGCCTCAGAAAAGCACTAGCAAATAGGCAAGAAGGAGGGGTGAAGCAACAATGGGGAAACACCAAAACTGCCATCACAGAGGCAACAAACCTTTCTGTGAAGCAAATAAACAAATTATAACCAAAGAAAAAAACACTATGGTTCTCAAAAGAGGTGTCAGGGAAGGTTATGGAGAAAAAGATAGCATTCAGGAAGTATAAGGAAACACAGAAGGAGCAGGACAGAGAACTGTACCAGTTAAAGTACAAGGAAGTGGGGAAGGCAGTCAGAACAGCAAAAGCCCCAACCGAGGAAAAGATAGCCAACTCGGTTAAGAAGGAGGATAAAACGTTTTTTAGGTACATTAGGAAGTGAAGAAAGATAAAGGGAGGGATACTGAGGCTTAATGAAGAGGAGGGAGGGTGGGTGGGCAGAAAGGGACAGTGAAAATACAGGGATACTGATTGAATACTTCTGCTCAGTATTCACAAAGAAAGAGGAGGGAGAGGTACCTAATCCAGTCAATAGAAGCACTCTGGATAGTTGGGTCGATATCAGTCCTTTCACAGAAGAAAAGGTTCTGAAAGAACTCCTAAAACTGAAGGTGGACAAGTCGATGGGGTCTGATGGGATTCACCCCAGAATTCTTTTTTTTTTTCAATTTAAAGTTTATTGCAGGTTGTTCACATTTACATGAGGCAGAACCATAAGTAATACATTTGTACATGTGTTACAAAAATCAGTTGTCTTGGATCTGCCACCCCTCCCTCTGTCCCTCCCTCCCCAACTCCATTCCTCCCCTTCCCCCCACAGTCCATGTATTCTGAATCAAACAGTTTGTTATTACTGACAAGATGCACTCTTTAAAGGGAGTACAAAGTATACAAAGGATCCCATATCTTTTTATATTTAGACAGGTTATTATGAAGATTTGCTATAGTCCTTTCAGTTCTAAGGTTTGTTAATAATTCATTGAGCCATTCAGAATAGGAGATATTGTCCATATCTTTCCAGTGTTTAAGAATCAGTTTTTTTAACAGACACTGAGATCATGGCGATATGATATTTATGGTTACCCACTGAAATTTGTGAGTAGTCGCCCAATAAACATATTTCAGGTATAAAATACTCTGATAACCCTAGTAATGGGTCTGCTCTGACCTTAATACTATTCCAAAGGGGGGCTATCTTGGGACAGGTCCAGAAAATGTGAAGAAGGGTACCCTCATCCTGAGAACAACATGTACATTGATTGGAGGATATTAAGCCCCAGGTAGCTAATTTTTGTGGGGAGTAGAACAGGTTGTGTAAGATGTGAAATTTCATAAGGTGTAATCGATTTTGTGTCACAAAATGGTGACAGTTATGCCAGAGAACGGACTAATCTATGTTCCAATGGGGAAAAAGGGCTGACCAGTATACTGTGGGACCAAAGCTTTCATTAAAATGCCATTCATACAAAGTACTATATAATTTAGAGATTGTTTTAGGAGAGTTGGCCAGAGGGTTCAGCTCCAACTGGAATGAAAATTTGGGTAAGGAGGGTGGTATCTTACCTATCTCCTTGATAAGGATATGCCTCAATTGAAAAACCTTAAAGAAACAGGGCAAGGGTATTTTAAATTTATTCATAATTTCAACCGTCGAGAGCCAGGAACCATCTTCTTCCACAAACAGGGATAATTTTCCATCCCCCAATTGGGGTAACCAATTTGGTGTAAGCCTCTTGTTGTCAATTTGGAAAGTTGGGGAATTCCAAATTGATTGGAACATATCTGTTTAATGTTTGTATTGTAAAAAGACACATATTTTGGAGTGGACTCTCATGGAAACTTCAATCGTGGTAGATTTTAAGTTTCTTGGTAGTGAGGATGTCTTCAAACATAGCACAGTAGAGGATTCCATGTTACAAGAGCGAATCAACTCCAGTTCTATTTTGAGCCAAGGAGGGTGGGAAGAGGAGGGAATTGGTGCAAACCACCTGAGATATTTGGATACATGGCTGGCCCAGTGATATAGATTAAGATAAGGTAGATGTAGGCCTCCTTTAAGTTTGGAAGCAGCTAGTTTATGATATGTTATTCTTGGTTGTTTCTTGGACCAAATGAACTTTGTAAGTAATCTGTGGACTTTCCTAAACCAGGTACCTGCTAAGCAAATATTGAGTAACTGGAGGGGCTAGAATAAATGGGGGAAAATATTCATTTTGATTAAATTTATCCTTTCCCACAATGAAAGAAGAACAGCCATCCACCGGTTTAAATTCTGAGTAATGATTTGTACCAAGAAGTCTAAATTTTTCTTAATGCCAACCTGTGTATCTCTGGTAAGTTCAATACTGAGATATCTTAAGGAATCTTGGGACCATGAGAGGCCTAGAGATGTAATGATATTTTTGAATACTTTATGATTTAGGGGAAAAACAATTGACTTGCTAACATTTACTTTATAGTTTGAAAGTCTACTATACTCCTTAATAATCTCTATCACTGATGGAATGGATGTTTCTGGGTAGGACAGGTGTAGGAGAAGGTCATCTGCATATGCAGATATTTTTACCTCTGCGCCTTGGATTGTTAGGCCCTGTACCAACTGACGTATAGTCAGTTTGCAGGTAAGGGGTTCAAGGTATATGTTAAAAAGTAAGGGGTAAAGAAGGCATCCTTGTCTCGTATCAGAATGCAAAGAAAATGAATCCAAAATCCCTCCATTCCCTGAGATTCTGGTGGATGGGGCCTGGTAAAGAGCTTTTATCCACCCCTGAAATACTTGTGGAAAACCAAAGGCATTCAAGGCTTGAAACAGAAAGTTCCAATTAACTTAATAAAATGGCTTCTCAGCATCCAGGGACACCAAAACAGCTGGAAAGGGGGCATCCCTGGACACCGAGAAGACATGTGAGAGAGTACGGAGGTGGTCCACTGAGGATCTCCCCTTCATGAATCCCACCTGTTGTAATCCTATTAAGTCTGGGAGTAGTAAACTGAGTCTATCTGATAATAATTTTGTTAAAATCTTTATATCTTGGTTGAGCAGAGAAATGGGCCTGTAATTATTCATTGATTCTGGATTCCTGTCTGGTTTGGGTAAAAGAACAATGAGGGCTTCAAATAATGTGGGGTCAACTTGTGTACCTGATAGAATATGTTGATATAAAGGTAAAAGGGGCGGGACAATTTGGTCTTTAAATTTCTTGTAAAAGTTGGGTGAAAATTCATCTGGTCCTGGAGTTTATCTGTAGGGAGATTTTGTATCACCTCAGCAATTTCTAAGGTGGAAATGGGTGCCATTAGTGCTCGTTTATGGGCATCAGAAAGGGAGGCTAATTGGACCTATTTTAGATAGAAAGATAAGGTTGGATTTGAAGGGGGATTATTCATAGCTCCATATGGTTGTTTGTAATACATAGTAAATTCATTTACAATTTCTTTAGGAGAAGATTTCAAGGAACCATCCATCTGAGAGCGAATGGGGGGATGAATCGGAATGATTCCTGTTGTTTGATTCTAAGAGCTAATAATTTTCCCGCCTTCTCCCCTTTATTTTTTATTTATTTATTGAAATATTCAGAAAGACCTTTGAGTCACCAACTCATTTACAAAGGTTCCATATCATACATAAAAGGATACATGGACAGAATTTGGAATACAGATTACAGTACAATTACAAATAACAGGCATTGAGGTTACATAGTTGTGCAGTTGTTGAAATAACAGCAAGTTTCATTTCTTAGTACAGCCATAATAGTTACAGAGGTTCTGTAGAGGCTGATGGTCATAGGGTTTCATAGTTACAATGTGGTATGGGGAGTCCGAAAATAGTTAGTTTGATAGCTGCATATGTCAATCTGGTGTCAAGGGCAGTCACATTGGCTAGAGGCATGAAGGTATTTCTGTAGCTTGGATTTATAAGGGCCAAGCCTTAATTCATTTGTTGTATGACTTGGGAGGGCATTAGTCCAGGAGGGGCCCTGTAAGTGAAGGTTCGCTGGAATTGGGAAGTCCGGACTCAAAGTACCCTTATGTAGTGATAGTATAATATGTTGATTATTGTTACTCCATTTTGTATGCTATTTCATGTAATGTATGTCATTTTATACTCCATTTTGTATTGTGTGACTCCATTTTACATGCTGCTTCATTTAATTGGTGTTTTGCTCTTTAGATAGCCTCATTATTATGTTTTGCTTCAGACAGTGTATTTTGCTGACTTGAAGGTCGCGTATTATCAGGTAACCTGTTTTTGTAGTTTTGTTTAAACTTCTGCTTAGCTCATAGTGTTCTAGGCACCCGGCCAGTGTTTGGAGCACAGTGACCTAGCAGGTGTGGGGAATTCTGAGCAGTCCTTATCGTGTGAATTTGCAACATCCTGGAAGCCCGGCCAGCTTCTAGAATGTGGGAAAATAACACAATGAAGGCTGCACGGTTATTATTAGTATAGAATAAGATATAAATGTAGCTTTCTCAATGCCTGGTTAGAAGCCTCTCCTGCAGGGTGGGCGCACGCTGTGGGGCCAGTTCCGTTCGAGAGACTCCTAGCCAGGCTGACAAAGGCTTCCAGCCATTGGAAGAGGGCTTGGATGATGCTTTATTGAATCGGTGATGTATCATGTTTTGCTTAATTGAAGTATATATTAATGCTGATAGTAATATTGCTAATGAATGAATGCTAAAGTGTAATCATTAATGCTGATAGTGACATTGCTGTTACATGAAGTGTAATTATCTTTTGCTTGCAATAAATTGTGCTGATGTGTGAATGCCAAGTGTGATTATTCCTTTGTGACTCTTCGATTAGGCAAGACACCTTAGCAGCTGCTTGTTTGAGCTGTGGGTTGTTTTGACTGAGGGAGTTGGGCAGATGATTTGGTTTAGGGTAGGTGGGGTGAGGCCTAGTAATATCTTTTTGGTCATAAGTCAGGTGTGGTACCTGATTCTGCTATCTAGGTTTAGCCAGTTTGTGCTGCTGTAAAGGGAGCAGGAGTGTTTAAAACGATCACATCCAAGGATGAGACAGCAGGCTTTGTTTAAAATGAGGATCTGTGCAATGTTTGATTTGAATAAGAAGCCTTTGTGCGAAGGATTGTGAATTTGGCTTTTTTCCTGAGTAAGTTCAAATAGGAGTCCTTACTCTTAATTAGATTTTGTTTGATAGTATCAGAAAAATGAGGATTTAGATTTGCTCCCATAGCCCGAATTTGGGACAACATGTTTTTTTAATTTTGAGTCCTGCAATTTCTTTCTCTTAGTGGCTAACCAATTAGAATACCCCTGAAGTATGCTTTGAAGGCACACCAAATAATATCAGGCCTAATATCTTGAGCTGCATTTATATCAAAAAATTGTTCAATGTGGTCTTTGTCTGAGTCAGAAATCTTTGATTCTTTGAGCAACTGGTCATTCAAATTCCAACGTAGGCTCTGCTTGGGTAGAGAAGTAAGGGACAGCTGGCCCAAAAGCAGGGAATGATCAGATGGAAGTCGAGGTTGAATTGAAGAGGATAAAACACCAGGAAGAAGGGCCTGGGATAAGAGAATATATTTGATACAGGAGGAGGTCCCATGGACTGGGGATGTAAATGTGTATTCCCTATCCTTTGGATTCAGAACTCTCCAAACATCGCACAGATCCATCTGATCTATTAGATTGTGCAGAGCATGCTGAGCTGGAGAAAGTCCTCTGGAAGTGGAGCCTGTGCGGTCCATAATGGGGTCAAACACCAGATTCAGATCACCTCCTAGAATTATTGAGGCAGGTAGCAATGGCAGCATGGTGTTAATCAGGTGCATACAAAATTGGGGGTCATCTTCACCCCAGAATTCTAAAAGAACTAAGGGGAGAACTAGCAACACCATTGACTACCTTTTTTAACAAATTATGGGAGAATGGTGTGGTACCTGAGGAATGAAGGAGGGCAAATGTGATTCCACTTCAAAAAGGAGGGAGCAAGACAGAAGCAGAAAAATACAGACCTGTCAGTTTGAACTCAGTGGTAGGGAAAATTATGGAATTACTTCTGAAGGAAAGAACTGTTGAGTACCTAGAGGCCATTGGAGCACATGACCCAAGGCAGTATGGATTCACAGTGGGAAGGTCATGTCAGACTAATCAAATTGATTTCTTTCACTGGCTGACTAAAGTATTAGATCATGGAGAGGCTGTGGACATGGCCTACCTAGACCCTAGCAAGGCATTTGACACAGTCCCACACAAAAGATTAATAAACAAATTATCCAGCCTGGGAGTGCATCCCAGGGAGGTAGCCTGGGTAAAACTTTGGCTAGACAACAGGATGCAGAGAGTAATGGTAAATGGAGTCCACAGTGAAGAAAGGGGGTTACTAGTGGGGTAACACAGGGTTCACTACTGGGTCCAGTCCTTTTTAATGTCTTTATAAGTGACATTTCAGAGGGACTGGAAGGAAAAGTATGTCTCTTTGCAGAAAACACTAAGATCTGCAATAGGAATGATACACAGGGTGGGGTGGAAAGGATGAGAAGGGACTTGGCAAGGTTGGAGGAATGGTCAAATGTATGGCAGCTTAGATTCAACACAAAGAAATGCAAAGTAGGCAGAAGACACCAGGAGAAAGGACTGCTGTGTGACTGGACTTCTCTGCTGGGACTAAAGTAGAAGAACTTTTGTACTTGGACCTTTAATTTAGGGTAAAAAACACGAACATACAAAACAAAAAAAAGTGTGTGTGTGTCTGTCTGGGTTAACTGAACTGAATGGGTATCTGAACAGTTACAGGTGTAAATATCAGGTGGTTGAAAAGACTTAACTGCTATGAGGTTTAAATTACTGGTAGAAAGATCTAGTAAGTAGGGGGAGTGGATTGGCTAGAAGGAAGCTACATTTAAAGACTGCCTTAGAAAGATTCTGCTAATATCTAGGCAGAAGACACCAGGAGAAAAGACTGCTGTGTGACTGGACTTCACTGCTGGGACTATATTGCCCTCCTTCCCTCCCAAAGCTAGTTCTATTTTTATAGGCACAGGATTTGACTGACAACAGGAACTTCCTGTTTGGGAGCAGGAAGTGAGTGATCACAGAACCACCAAAGACCCACCATCCTAGAAGGGCAAGAGTAGCTCTCCGGCCCCCTCTAGCTGCTGGAGGTCTGCCTCTGAGCAAGTAAGTGGTCTACTGAGAAATATAGGATATTCTTGTCTCAGAACAGGACAATCAGGAGCTTAAAGGGCACACAGGCAGAAAGTAAGGAGAGAGAAAAAAAAACAGAGGAAAGAGTAAGGATTGAAAACAGTTAAGGGGCCAGAAATAAGACATGATTGGAGTGGTGCAGTGCAGTGGCTGTGGAGCAGCAGTCTTCCGGGAGACGTTCTGGAGGATGCAGTGTTGTCCCATCTGCAGGCACCTCTCTGGGCTGAGGGAGGAGGTTGCTCATCTCCAGGCTGAGTTGACCAGGATTTGTGGGACCTCCTCTTCCATCCAGGGACCACCAGTGCCACTGCCGTTGCCTCAGAGGTTGCCAAGAAAGAGGAGTGGTTGGACCACAGTTGGCTCAGGGAGGGTGAGGGTGGTGGAACAGAGGTGCATCCCTCCAGTTGTACCTCTCCACAATTCCTATGTCATTCTGGCAAAGTGTGGTTCCTCTATGGAGGCACCCACAGTGGAGACCAAGGAGGATGCTGGGAACCTCCACAAAGGAGACCCACAGGAGGGTGGCAGGGGACTCTGCGGGGAAGGAAACAACTCCTGGTGGGGGACTCCATTGTTAGGAAGGTAGAACTGGGGGAGGAAGGGGAGAGGGAGGTAAGGTGCCTGCCTGGCGCCATGGCTTGGAGGGACAGGGAGCGAATCCTCAGGATTGCTGGAGCAGCTGCACAGGGGAGGGAGCTGGATGTCATTGTCCACCTAGGGACAAATGACTGGGCTAAGAAAGGGATTAGAGAACTGCAGGAAGAGTTTGTGGAATTGGGGAGGGGCCTTAGTCAAGTAGCACGCACGGTAACCTTCTCGGAGGTGCTGCCCATCTATGGCATAGGAGAGGCTAGGGTGTTCCACACCATGGGATTCAATCAGTGGTTGAAAAACTGGTGTGGAGCTCAGGGTTTTTGATTCATTGGAGACTGGGGGTCCACCTGGAGTGATGCAAGCCTATACTGGCATGATGGGCTGCATCTGTCCGGGAGGGGAACCAGGATCCTAGGTGATAGGTTTAAATGCTTCATTGGCAAGCTTTTAAACTAGACAAGGGGAGGCACTGGAAAGGAGCAGGGAAATCCTAGCCTCCCCAAATAATCATGGTAGTAAGTGCAGCAAACACTAACATAGAGGTGTCGATAGGGAGAAGGGCAGGGGTAAATGGAGAAAGTGACAAAGGCAAGAAGGACAGGGATGGGGCAAAAGGGAGTAAGGCCATCAGGAAATGGAGGGTAATGAGTACCAATGCCCGTAGTCTGGGCAACAAGCTCCCTGAGCTGGTGGCCTTGATGGAAGAGGGATGCCTGGATATCGAAGAGTCACAGAAACATGGTACACAGAGAACCATGACTGGGATGTTAACATACCAGGGTACATAACCTACAGGAGAGACAGGCAGGAGAGAAGAGGGGAGGAGTAGCTCTCATGTAAAGGAAGGAATAAAAGCAACTGAACAAAAGAGTAAACAGGGAGGAGAGGAGGCACTGTGGGTCACCTTGGAGACTGGAAAAGGCACCACAATCCACACAGGGTTGTGTACAGACCCCATGTCAGGGGAGGGAATGGACAAGGATATGATAGAAGGCATTTTAGAATGGCAGAGAAAGGGGAGATACTATTGATGGGAGACCTGAATATGCCAGATGTTAACTGGAGCACATTTGCTGCAGCAACATCCAAGAGCAGGGCCTTTCTTGATGCCCTACAGGTGGCAGGCATTAGACAGCTAGTTTCGGAACTCACTCATAAGGGAGGAATCTTAGACCTTGTACTCTCAAACGGGGGCAGTGAGAGGATCTCAGATCTAGAAGTGGGTTGCCATCTGGGGACAAGTGACCATCAAACAGTGTGGTTCACGTTAAACTCAGCTATAGAGTCAAGCCATACAAAAGTGAGGGTACTGGACTTTAGAAGAGCTGACTTTGGCAAGATGGGAGAGTGCCTCAGAAAAGCACTAGCAAACAGGCTAGAAGGAGGTGTGGAGCAACAATGGGGAATCATCAAAACTGCCATCACAGAGGCAACAAGCCTTAGTGTGAAGCAAATAAACAAATCAAAATGAAAGAAAAAGCCACTATGGTTCTCAAAAGGTGGCTGTGAAAGTCAGGAAGAAAAAATAGCATTCCGGAAGTATAAGAAACACAGAAGGAGCAGGACAGAGAGCTGTACCAGTTAAGGCAGAAGGAAGCAGGGAGGGAAGTCAGAATAGCAAAGGCCCAAACTGAGGAAAAGATAGCCAACTCAGTTAAGAAGGGATAAAACCTTTACAGGTATCAGCGAGCATAGAAAGACAAAGGAGGATAGTGAGGCTGAATAGAATGAACGTGGTGGGCAGAGGGGACAGTGAAAAAGCAGGGATACTGAATGAATATTTCTGCTCAGTATTCAAAAAGAGGAGGGAAGTGCCTAATCCAATTAACAGAAGCACTCTTGATAGGGGTCGATCCCAGTCCTTTCACAGAAGAAAGGGTTCTGCAAGAACTCCCTAAAACTGAAGGTGGACAAAGCAATGGGTCCTGATGGAATTCACCCAGAATTCTGAAAGAATTAAGGAGGAACTAGTGAAACCACTGGCTACTCTTTTTAATAAATCATGGGAGGATGGTGTGGTACCCGAGGACTGGAGGAAGGCGGATGTGATTCCCCTTCACAAAAGTGGGACCAAGACAGAGGCAGGAAACTACAGACTTGTCAGTCTGACCTCTGTGGTAGGGAAAGTGATGGAGTCACTTCTGAAGGAAAGAATAGTTGAGTACCTAGAGGCCAGTGGAGCACAGGACCCAAGGCAGCATGGATTCACAGCGGGAAGGTCATGTAATGTGGCCCTATAGCTCAGCGGTTAAAGCACTGACCTTGTGTAATAGGGGTCATGAGTTCAAGTCTCGCTATAGCCTGTGTGAACTTCTCCAGTTTCGTAAGTTACACAGTCAGATACATTTAAATAGGATGCTGGGATGTATAGGCAGGGGCATCACCAGCAGGAAAAGGGAGGTCATAATTCCGCTATACAAGACACTAGTGAGGCCCCACCTGGAGTACAGTGTACAGTTCTGGAGACCATACCTACGTAAGGACATAGACAGGGTAGAGAAGGTTCAGAGGAGGGCAACAAAGATGGTGCATGGGTTGCATCACAAATCCTATGAAGACAGGTTGAAGGAACTGAACATGTACTCCCTGGAGGAGAGGAGGAGAGGGATATGATAGAGACATACAAGTATCTTACAGGGAGGAACAGGGTGCAGGAAAACACTATTTTTAAGCGAAAAAGATGTTTCAGGACTAGAGGGCATGGGATGAAGTTGGAGGGAGGACGATTCAGAGAAACATGAAAGAATTTCTTCACAGAATGGGTGGTGGACAAGTGGAACACCCTGCCAGAGGAAGTGGTGGGGGCTGAAACAATCACGGGATTTAAGAATGCATGGGATAGACATAAAGGAATTCTAGAGGTCAGGGGTAAGGGGAAATAGACTTCTAGGAAAACAAACTGAACTTACAAGCTCAAATGGGCAGACTAGGTGGGCCATAGGCCCTTATCTGCCGACACTGTCTATGTATCTATGTATCTATGTATGTCAGATGAATCTAATAGATTTCTTTGACTGGGTGACCAAAGTTGTAGACCAGGGAGGGGCTGTGGACATGGCCTACCTAGACTTTAGCAAGGCATTTGACACAGTCCCACACAAAAGATTAATAGTCAAATTAACCAGCCTGGGAGTGGGTCCCAGGGTGGTAGCCTGGGTAGAACATTGGCTGCACAACAGGACACAGAAGGTAATTGTAAATGGAGTCCTCTGAAGAAAGAGGGTTACTAGTGGGGTCACTGAGGTTCAGTATTGGGTCCAGTCCTTTTAATGTCTTCATCAGTGACATTGCAGAGGGACTGGAAGGAAAGTATGCTTGCAGATGACACAAAGATCTGCAACAGGGTTGATACACAAGGAGGCTTGGAAAGGATGAAAAGGGACTTGGCAAGGTTGGAGGAATGGTCAGAAGTATGGCAGCTAGGATTCAATGCAAAGAAGTGCAAAATAGTGCGCCTGGGAAACAAGAACCCAGGGGAAGAATACACAATGGGTGGGAGGTAGTAACAACAACAAAAAGGAAAGGGACCTGGGGGTAATCATATCAGATGACCTTAAGGTTAGCAAGCAATGTGAGAAGGCAGTAGGGAGGGCTGGGGGTATACTGGGATGTATAGGGAGGCATCACCAGCAGAAAACAGGAAGTTGTTATCCCTCTGTACAGACAGTTGGTGAGACCCCATCTGAGTACTGTGTCCAGTTCTGAGACCCCATCTCCTCAAGGACATAGACAGGATAGAGGTAGTCCAGAGGAGGGCAACTAAAATGGTGCAGGGTCAGCAAGAGAAGCCAAATGAGGAGAGACTAAAGGAGCTTAATATGTATACCCGTGAGGAAAGAAGGGAGAGGGGGGACATGATAGAAACTTTTAAGTACCTCAGTGGAATCAACAAAGTCCAAGAGGGTAGCACCTTTCAGAAAAAGAGACTTGCAAGAACAAGGGGACACAATTTAAAGATAGAAGGAGGGTGGTTCAAGGGCAATGTGAGGAAGTATTATTTCACAGAGAGGGTAGTGGATGCATGGAACAGCCTTCCTGAGGAGGTTGTGGGTCTAAAATAGTGGGAGAATTCAAGAATGCATGGGACAGACATAAGGCAATTCGTGTGGGGGGTAGGAAGAAATAGGCTGTTGGTTAACTAGGATCTACAGCCTATCCTGTAAGTAGGGAAATGGGCAGACTAGATGGGCCAAGCGGTCCTTATCTGCCGTCAAAGTCTATGTTTCTATGTTTCAAAGTAATGCACCTGGGAAACAAAAACCCAGGGGAAAAGTACACAATGGGGGGTGAAATACTGACAGCAACAAAAATGGAAAGGGAACTGGGGGTAGTTATATCAGATGACCTAAAGGTGGACAAGCAATGTGAGAATGCAGTAAGGAGGGTGGGGGGATACTGGGATGCATAGGGAGAGCATCACCAGTAGAAAACAGGAAGTTGTTATTCCTCTGTACATACAGTTGGTGAGACCAGATCTGGAGTGCTGCATGCAGTTCTGGAGACCCCATCTCCACAAAGACATAGACAGGGTGGAGGCTGTCCAGAGGGGGGCAACCAAAATGGTACAGAGTCTGCACCAGAAGACATACGAAGAGAGACTAAAGGAGCTTAATATGTATTCCCCCGAGGAAAGGAGGGAGAGGGGGACATAATAGAAACTTTCAAGTACCTCAAGGGAATCAACAAAGTCCAAGAGGGTAGCATCTTTCAGAAAAAGAGATGTGCAAGAACAAGGGGGCACAATTTGAAGATAGAGGGGGACAACTCAGAGGAAATGTGAGGAAGTATTTGTTCATGGAGAGGGTTGTGGATACATGGAACAGCCTTCCTAAGGAGGTGTGGAGTCAAAAAGAGTGAGGGAATTCAAGAATGCATGAGACAGACGTTAGGCAATTCTAGTGGGGGATAGCAGGAAGTAGACTGTTGGTTAACTAGGATCTACAGCTTATCCATTAGGTAGGGAAATGGGCAGACTAGGTGGGCCAAGCGGTCCTTATCTGCCATCAAATTCTATGTTTCTATGTTTCTATGAAATACAGTTAAGTAATATCTGTTTAACGTTTGCATTTTATTTCGCACAGAAACATGTCAAAATATTAGAAAGATGAAAAAGTGCCTGCCCTGGTAGAGGCAGTCTAAAAATGTGGCTACGCTGAAATAATGATGCATAGCACAAATCTATCACTGAAAAAACTTTGGCAGAAAGTCAGTGACTGGCTGGACAGAAAAAGGGATACTGATAAATATCCAGAATCCTGCAAACGGAAGTAGAAAATTGTCCGCCAGATTTTTTATCACCTTAAAGGGTATGGCTTTGTATATGAATGGGACAAAGGGTGTAATCAGCGGGTGCACAAAATATGGGAACATGCTGGGATCAGGAGTACGGTGATTGACACCATGACAGTAAGTACAAGTTTAAGAGGTTACTGAATTTAGATGATACTGGTTGTGCTGTCATACATACATTGAACTGCGACATGGTTAACCACAGTTATACAATATTCTGAAGTATGCCGCAGCAGAGTTACTCAGTAATTCAGTAGCATTGCTGTAAAAATTAACCTCATGTTATGCATGAAAATGTGGCATTTTTAAAAAAAGCAACTGTGCTGTAGAATGATACAGAGTACGAAAAATTGCCACAGGAAAAACAATTCAGCATGATTTTTCTTTCCACTGAGATCTGTATTGCACAAAATTACTAATTAACTAACTTTAGTGATAGTACTTATATGGATTTTATTTCTTTTCTGTTCCAGGATGTTCAGGCTTCCCTGATCACTCCTGCACAGAGGATCCAGCTTGAACCAGCACCTGTGGAACTGGTGGAGGATGTTGCTCCTATGGAGCCGATGTTGATAGTGGAACTCATCGGTAAGTAATAATAATTAAACGGGTTGAGGCCAAGGGGCAGTGCTGAAGGGTGGCACCGATTAACGTTAGCAGAATGGAAAATAAGATACCTTAGCTTGACACGCTGCTAACTGGTGTAGATGTGGATATGGTGGCAGTTACTGAAACTTGATGTGCTCATCATCACTATTGGGACCAGAACTTGATGGGGCACACTGTGCTCAGGAAGTATAAGGTTGTGTGCAGGTAGGGGTAGAGATTGCATTCATCATTATGAATGGCATTGATATATACAGGATGGAAGTACTGAACAGGGTCACATTAAATAGGGTGTTTCATCTAAAGGAGGAAGGAACCACCAGAGGGCATTCCATTAAGTTGGTTGGCGGGGAGGGTCAGGGGGCAGAAAATGAGATGTATGTATGTGTGTAGGCCTATTAATGTCAGAACAATTTTGTCTAAAAGTGTCACTTAAATGGTTAAAATAAGTGTGTGACAGTTTAGTTAGTACTGATGATTGTGAGTTATACTGCTATGACAATACTCAGCTAATTATTTTTTTGAATCTTTTTTTTTTATTGTATCTCATAGACAAAATACAATCTGAAGAGGGTAGCAGTTATGCCACTGTTTCACAAGATAGAGATAATTTGATCCAAGCATCAGTACAGTCAACTGAGGTACCACTGTGTGCTGGGGACACTACAATGGAAGAAGAACATCAGCATCAAACACAGGCTAGTACACCTGGTATAGCCAGTAGTGCAGGCCTGGACACATCTATTGCTGTAAAACATAAGTTTGTAAACAAGCTCCTATGGTACAGGTCAGCATATCACTGTGTTCTATGTCATTTGTATGTAATTAGCATATAGTTCATCTTGAAAGTAACATAAACATCATGTGCATGTGAGTATGCATATCTTTCAGCGGTATGGTAGGCATGTGTGAAGGAAGCATTGCCATAAAGCACATGAACAAACATATAAAACAATACCAGCCATCAATGATAAGAGATATAATAAAAAATTATTATTGTAACATATATGTAGTGGACAGTACTGTATGTTTGGATTGACATAGTAACATAGAAAGATAGAAACATATAAATTGTTGTCTGATAATTTCTGCTTGGCCCATGCAGTGTGCCAGTAGGGCCTACATGTTGTATGTGGTCACTGACTGCATGTGATCAATAACTTTTCATCACTCCCTCCCTCCCCTCTCAAGTTTCCCTTGTGCCTGTCACATGCATGCTTAAACCACTCCACTGTGCTTGCACCCACTACTTCCTGTGGTACACTATTAAAAGCGTTGTCTACCCTTCCTGTGTAGAAAAACTTCCTCACATTACTTCTTAATCCATTCCCTTCCAATGTAATATTTTTGGCCCCTTGTTGTAGTACTTTTTTAACATTGGAAAAGGTCACCCAGCTGTACCTTGTTTATGACCATGAGTTTCTTGAAAGTTTCAATCATGTGCCCCTGCTCTCTCCTCTCCTCCAGTGAGTACGTATTGAGGTCAGTTAGTTTCTCCTCACATGTTTTATGGTGCAAGGCCATGTACCTTCTTTGATGCCCTTCTCTGGATAGTCTCCACTTTGTTTATGTCCTTGTGGAGGTGTGTCCTCCAGAACTGCACACAGTACTTCAGGTGACGCCTTATCAGTGTTTTATACGATGGCATCACTACCTCCAGCCTCCTGATAGTGATAGCCCTGACTATACACCCTAGCATGCCACTGTCCCTCACTGCCACCTTTGTGCATTGCTTTGATACCATTAAGGTCATCAGAGATGATAACCCCTAGGTACCTTTCCTCTTTGGTGTGGTGTAGTGTAACAACACTGCTAGAAGAAGTGTTACAGTCTATTGCATTGTCATAAACAAATACTTGCTCTGGTGACTATTACAATAACAGTTAGTTAAGCATCAACAGAATCATGCGGTATAACTACAGAGTATAGTTTTGTGAGGCAGCGCACGATAAGTATTTACTATTAGGTTATGCGCAAAACAGTCATAGTGTTATAGAGTATATTTATTTGTAAAAAAATTCACATAGTGTTAATGTTGTAAAGGAAAATTCTGTCAATGTTATTATTTTCATGCAAAGTAAGCCACATTTTGTGCTTAAATGTAATTAAATAGAATTATGTTTCAATAGCTGTAATGTAAAGTAACATACTATTTATAAATAGTACAACAGAGCTATAGTTAAGTGACAGTAAATAATTAGAATCAAAGTGAACATGTTTTTTTTTTTTAATCTTACTAGATCATGCACCCCAGTGTCAAAAGGAAACTGTGTCTGAGCCAGGTATGTATTTGCGCAGCATGATGTAACAGTGCACTTGTAATGTAAAGTAATATAGATTTGGCAAAGAGATTGTTAATTTTATAGTACACTAGAGAATGGTGACAAATGTGGTACAATGCAGAGAGAGGGTGTGACAAGCTAGCTCAAGGATCGTTCCTTGTCCCAGTCATGTAAAATGTATCCATTAGTGTGATAATAGAGTAATTGGAAGGACAGTTCTGCCTGTCTGCAGATGACAGAACAATCTGCAAAAGTCTGCATATAGCAGACTGTGTACATGTATAAGTGCATAGATACTGTATGAAATGTAGCATATGTGTTTGACTGTTCCTGGTAAAATGAAACTCTGGAGAGAGTTACTGGGGGGGGGGGCACACAATCAACAAGTGGCAAAGGGGCCTTGTGGTTATCACTGTTGATTACCTAAATGAGTCAAAGCAGAGTACAAAGCATGCAGATAAGACCAATGCCATACTGGGGTGCAAAGCTGAGGTATCACTAGCAGGTGTAGGTGATGATGATGATGTCATTTTGCAAAATGCTAGTGAGGCCTCATATACAGTGCACAATTACACTGAGTGGATGGCAAAGATCCAGAGAAGGTTATTCAAGACAGTACAAACTTTCAACACAAAACCTATGAGTAGAGATTAAAGTACCTCAACATGTATTTGTTGTAATATAGGAGCGAACAATGGGGACATGTTATAAACATTCAAGTGCCTCAGGACCACAAGCAAGGTTCGAGAATGAGACTTCTTTCGTGTTACAGGTTGTACTAGAAAAAAAGTAGATGATAAGAAACCTAATTGGTAGTCATCGTACAGAAATATTTGTGTAAATCTTTCTTCACAAAAAAAGTGTTAGCATCAACAACAGTCTGTGCCTTTAAACAGCCCTGTGGCAGACACATGTAAGCCTTGACTTAGGAAGTAGTGTAAAGCACTGAAAACAAGGCTGGATGAAGGATATCATTCATTTTTTCTTCAGAAAATTTATCTGTTTCTATGATTCTAACAAATGGTTATAGCGAATTTGAAAATGTTTAATATTCTGTTTCTATTACAGCTTCTTATTCAGCTGAAGGCAGACATCTCGTTGAGCCCCCAGCAATTAACAGGAACAACAGAGGTTACTATATGCAGAATCTTCTAGAATCTGTCTCACTGGTACTACAAACACAACAAGAAATACTCAAAACAATGTACCAGTGAGACAGACTGGAGCGCCAAACGTATGAGACCCTGCGTGGTCTCCAGCATAGCAATTGTGTCCTCACACAGAGAACTAGACAGCTCAAAGACACCCAAGAAGACAACATTACTATGTAAGAGACCACACAAGGTTTCTTACGTAATTTTTTTGGAGGGGCAGCAAGAAATGATAGATAAACAACAGCAAACTAATGTACTACTGCTGCAGTTAGTGGGGCAGACACTCTCCAGACAACAGCAGGAGCCGCAGCCTCTCAAGTCATATCATTTTCCACAGCTATCTCCAGAGCCAGAATTCAAACAGTGACACACCTACTGCATCTCATCTTCATGTACAAATCCAGTGGGAACAGTTGTCCACTTCTGTTAAGAAGCATCCAGCCCCACATTAAACTATACAAGGGCAGGCACCTCTATAATTGCAGTTCTGTTCTGTTTACTAATATAATGTACATGTGTCAAAAGACAAGGGGCCGGATATTCAAACTGCGTCGAAAAAGTGCGCAACAGCAGGAGCACGCACAAGTCAATTGCGCATAGGTGCAACAGACGTAATATTCAAACATGGAGCAAAACAAATTGCGCAAGCAGCCAATGTCTGAATATTGCACAAACTGCACCATAGCGCAACCAGGAGGGGGAAGCTGAGCAGAAAGGTTGCGCCATAGTGCAGCAAGGCTAGCCCAGCTGAGCAGTCCAGAGGTGCCATAGTGCAAGCAGAGCCCCCCCACCCCCAGCAGAGCAATGAACTGGCACAACCAGGGAGGCAGGCTGGGGCCTACCACCAGCCATGCCACACATGGGCACAGGAACACACTGCAGAACCAACAAGACACCCGCACACCCCAAGCACAGCATCACTGGGGAGGGATGGATGATCCACTGGCCCATGGGGACAAGCCAACAAAGCACAGCAGGGCCATGATGCCCCAGCACAACCACTGTCAGGCTGAGACTGCCCACACAGGGGTTGACAACCACAGTGCACAGCAGCCCCCGTCTGCACAGCACCCTGCCCGTGACCCCAAGACACCACCCATGTGCAGTGACTGTGTCACTGCAGTAAACACCATGCATCCCCCGGCTACGTCAACCTGTGTAGCATAGAACCATACAGCCAGACCCACCTGGGCACCCAGCAGTGGGCGGTAGCAGATGGCAAGACCGACTGAAAGCTCACTGCCACACCGAGACACTCTCCCATGCACACACACACACACGCATAACACATACCCAGGACCATACCACCCCAGATGGCATGCACACCACTGCAACTGAGCAACCATAGCCAGCTGCAAATCAGAGACCACCACAGTATTCATAAAAAAATATATATATATATATATATATATTGGAAAACAGAAATTACAACACCAAGATCAAGAACAAAACTATATACAGATATGTACACAAGACAAGGGGGTGAGGGTACAAGGTAGGGGTGGGCAAGGATAAGGGTGAACAACTGGGAGAGGGAAGGCAGGGTGGGAGGGATGGGTGAAGTGGGAGGGGAAGCACAGTTATCACCTTCCAGGCTGGTCTGCTGCTGCCTGGTGCTGTCCCTGTCGCCTCCGCCATCGTCTGACCCCATGGCGCTGAATGTCCCGGAGGATGTCATGTGTTGCGATGGAGACCCAGGTCAGCCGCTGGAGGGCACGGTCCATCCTGCATAGGATGCTGAGGCCTAGGAAAAGGGAACATAGTCAATGGCTGTGACTGTCCACAACCCTGAACACCACCCATCCTGCAAGGCATATAGCCCAGTGCCCCGCACCTGTGATGGTATGCACCCACCCACAGTGACCATGCACATGACACGCCCAACCAGGCAGCACCAGCTATGTGCACCACTGCACACACACACTGCCCATGTCCATCACAGCACAAACAAGGCTGTCAAGTGACGTGGCAATGGTGGGATGCCAGTTTCACAGCCATGTGCCCAGTGCATGCATGGACCACCAGTGACGCACACACAGACGTGCAGTGACACTGGACAGTGATGACTGTCGCCTGTGTCGGTGCATGGTTGTGTTGTCCATGGCTGGTGGTCATGCCCACCCCCTCCAGCATGCAGAAGCATCCATGATGTCATGATACTCACACTCATCAAGCAGCTGTGGCTGCTGCTGCTGCTGCTGCTGCCGCTGTGGCCCACCCCTCACGTCTCCTCCGTCCGCCACCTGGGCCCTGCCACGGCCCTCCTCAGCCTGTGCCTGCATCCTCTCCACCAAGACTGTGAGTGACAAATGTTGAGAAAAACATCAGGGTGACCCCAAAGCAGACTGCCCCCTGCTCCAGTGAGTGTGCCTGCCCACACAGCCAGACCCATGCATCTCACACCTGCACACGCTGACACAGCCAACCATGGCAGAGCCATCCCCCATGCACCACCACCAAAACACAGTCACACCCCTACGGAGAATACAGGTGCATAGATGGTACACCCACCTGGCCTAGGCACAATGCCCCTCGTGGCACGTGACCTGAGGTGTTGCAGCACGTCCGGCTCCCTCCTGCGGAGGTCACTAAACCTGTGCCTGCACTGCTCCGCAGACTGGCACCGCCCTGTGACCCTCACCAGGTCAGTGGCCACCTGCAGCCACACCTGGGTGTGGGCCATGGTGAAGGGCTCTTCCCCATACAGTGCCTCAAAGTGGGGCTCAACCAGGGCCACCAGGTTGGCCACCTCTACCTGGCTCCATTGGGGAGCTCTCCTGCGTGCCATATTTGGGGTCGTACAGCAGGCAATATGGCGCCCTGCAGTGCGGCAACCCCATGTTGAAATGTTGCTCAATAGACCACCATAGGTTCCAATCACGCTGTTCGTACAGCGCCGTCATTTCACATAGCGCTGTCACCAAACAGCGCAATAGAGCAGTACACATGGCAGCCGAACAGCACCAGGGGGCAAAGGTCGGACACCAGGTCAGGGGTCTATGATGCAAGGCCACGCACAGCGCCATCTGACGTCTATGCATCCTGCGTGACAGATCACCTGCGTGCCAGTGCCACAGTGGACTATTGCGCAGTAGTGCCACAGCACCATATGGTGCCCAGTGCTGTAGCACCACTGGCACAATGGTGGCCATGGCCTGAATTGCTGATCGCGCACAGGACGTCATCACTGCGGCAGACGCCTGTGTAAGCTACCTGGGCATGCGCAATGCAGTGTACCACACAGTCACAGATCTGTGCCATTGGCTCAGCCGGCTCAACCGTATTACGCAAATCGCAACAGCGCGATATTCAGCCGACACATGCAAATCATCTGATCAGCCATTCAAAGGTGCAGTGGCGCGATTTGCATCTCATTACAGTTGCTCCACTCCTAATTTGCATGCATTGTGCTATAAATGTGCGACATTGGGCTGCGCTGGCCAGATTCGGTTACTGCAGGTGAGAGGTGGGTTGCATGCTGTGGGATGTTCTGGACAATGGTCATGGGATAACGCTGTAGACTGCACAGTGACAGGTGTCCACTTCCACCCATACAGATCACCATGACCGAGCAGAGCCAAGGTGAGGGTGAGGATGGTGGGCGGAGGAGGAGGCATAACTTCACCACGGCGGAGACAGAGGCCCTCTTCCAGGCCTACCTGGAGGAGGAGTCACTACTGAGTGGACGGCGGGGCACCCCTCAGGCCCGTGCGGCTGCATGGGAGGGGGTAGCTCGGGCAGTGAACCTGCACAGAAGCCACCAGCGCTCCGTGCAGGAATGCAAAAAGAAGATGGGGACAGATCGCAGGAGGGTGAAGGAGAAGGTGGCAGCCCTCAGGGCAGCACGTTCTGGCACTGGCGGTGGCCAGCCAGCAGTGGTGGAGCTGACCCCGGCTGAGGACTGACTGGCTGCATCAATGCAGCGGAGTGCTATTGAGGGCATACCAGAAGGTGGATTCCAGACAGGTGGAAGCCCATCACTGCACGGTATGACATGGTGGTGGTGTTGGGGGGGGAAGGTTGTTCATATGCACTCACATGTCCTCTCTTTCTGTTACAGATCCTGTTCATCTTCAGGGGACGGTGGTGGTGGGTCCAGGCAGTGAGGAAGACCTTCTGGACATGGAGGAGGGTCCATCCACCTCTGTCACCAGCCAGCATGCACTGCACCAACATGCACGCCAGGCTGCCAACTCTGGTGTCGGTGAGTCGGGTGTGGGGGGTGCACAGCCTGTGTCTCAGCAGTCTGGCATGCAAGCATGCCAGAAGGCTGTGACTGTGGCTGTAGCACGTACCTGCACCATTGATGATGCAAGGACTGCAATGGGCAGTGACATGTGTGTGTCCCATGACGGACACACAGCAGGCACTGCACGTGCCCCTGGACCTAGCTGGTTCCAACGTGTGTGCCAGCATGTCGGCATAGTCCCAGGCTGTGCCTGTCAGCACCGGTGGGGCAGCACCGGTGGCTGTTCAGGTGTCTGGCACTGTTGCGGCCACAGCAGTGGAACGAGTGGTCCCTGGGGCACAGCGGTTGGAGGGGCAGCAGCAGCAGTCACCCACCAGGTCTTGGGGTACAGTGTCCAGTGGTGGCACTTGCCCACCGCCCTTTGATATGCCCATTCCTTGTCCTGGTGAACAGCGCCCACCCTCAAGGGGTGTTGAGCATCAGGACCTTCCATACCCTGGGGGACAGGATGCCGTTGTGGCAGAGTACCCATTTGAAGAACACCCGCTGCTGCGGGAATCAGTACAGCAGCAAAGGCGGGTTGCAACGCTCCATGCAGGCACTGTGTGGGTGTGAGCGCACAGCAGGGACTGTGCTCTGGACCATGCAGAGATGGTCCATATGTGGATGGATGTGACCACCACCATTGACAGGCAGACCCAGGCATTGGTCGCTGTCGTGGCTGCATTGGGCACACAAGCAGGTGCTCCTGTACCACGCACCCCACACAGTACGCTCTCCACTCCCCATTCCCGGCGTCGTGTGACACCAAGCCTGTCGACGCCGGGTTCTGTTCTGGGCATCCCAAGCACCCCTGGTGCAGGTATGTTTGGCATACTACAGACCCCATTGCGGACAAGGTCGCGATCGCGCAGTGGGACCCCTGGTGGTCCATCGGTGCCACCCCATGTGGCCCCTGCTCAGCCTGCCAGTGCTGTTGGGTCATGGCGGGGCTGCCCACGCATCCGCGGTGGCCGTGGAACGGTGCAACATGACTGACCTGTCTCCCAGTGCGGGCCCTGTCTGGTGCTGCCCTGTGTGCACTGTGCGTCATGGTGGGCAGTGCACTGGTGGGTGCCCTGCACATCACGCCGACATACGGACCACCTGCACACCATCCCGACTGCTGTCCACAGGTGTGTGTGCATGATGATGCCTGCATTGTACTGTACACCAAGGTGCAAGGGTGCCAAGCATCTGACACACGTACTTGGACAGTACAGGTGGTGGGTGTGGTCTGTGGATATGTGTGTTTGCCATGTCTGTTCCTGCTCTGCTGTGCACCTGCCCATGTACGCTTTGTGCCTGGTGTGTGTGTATGTGTGTGTGTCCATATGACTGTTCGCCCCTCCCTGATGGTGTGTTTGTGTGCCTGGTCCCTTCCACTCCCCTTGCCGTCATGCATCCCTGGTGTGTTACTCTGTGTGCCTGTGGGTTGCGCCAGGACAGTGTTGTTTGCACATGGCCCCTTGACTTACCTGTGTCGTGCATAATGCTCCTCCGTGATGGTGTCCCGGTGCAGCTGGGCCTGCCGGATCAGTCGGGGGTCCCGCTGTCCAAGGGGGCTGCTCATCACCATCAACACTGGCGCTGCTGGCATCCCCATCGCTGTCCCCCTCTTCAACCTGTAGGGCTATCCCACAGTCTTTGGCCATGTTGTGCAGGATACAACAGGCCAGGAATATCCCACAGGCCTTTGAGGGGCTGTACTGTAGGGCACCACCGGAGGTGTCTAGGCATCAGAAGCATGCCTTGAGCATCCCAAACACCCGCTCAATGATGTTGCGTGTGGCGGCATGTGCCTCATTATAGCATTGCTGCGATGGGGTCATGGGGTGCCGGTACGGTGTGAGCAGCCAGGGACGGAGTGGGTATCCGCTGTCACCTGTGTGGAGATAGTGGAGATCAGTATCATGTTCAGGTCCATATTGCCCATATCCCTGTGTGCCACTATCATGGCACCTGTGGCATTCCCACCCTTGCCCCAAGTTTGCATTTCCTACATGCGTACTCACCCACTAGATGGCCTGTGGGGATGTCCCCACTCTCAAATCAATGGCACAGTGCGGACTGATGCCATATGAAGGCATCATGTGCTCCACCAGGGTGTGTGGCACAGACATTGATTATACGCCCAGTGGCATCACACACCACCTGGCAGTTGACACTGGAGAAGCCCTTTCTGTTCCTATATGCAGCCCCATCGGGACCAGGTGGCGTGCGAATGGCCACATGGGTGCAGTCTATGGCCACTAGCATGCCAGGCATACGTGCTACCCTGTGGAACTCTGTTTGTGCAACAGTCGGTCACCTGTGAAAATCTTGTCCTCCATTTTGACAGGACCAATAAACTGCTGCTACTCCCATTTTTTTTGTGTGTTTAAGCTAAAAGCGGATAAGGGGTTCATTAGTAAGAACATACTTCTCAACTGTCAGTGAACAGTGCATGACAGCTTATAGTACATACTACAAACCCATTGGTCAACACAGTTGACCAATGGACTTACAGTAGTACAGTAGCTGCCATTCTCATACAGCTCTGTTAGTGGGCAGCTTTGGAGGTACGAGGGTGGGATGTGCTGCCCGCCGACGTTGGAACTCTGCTGGTATGGGGGAGTGGAGTGGGTTGGGGGATGCCTGAGTGGGTGGAGGTGGGGGAGGTCTGCTGGGCTACTGGGAGGGCTTCTGGACCGATGCCAATGGTGCATTCAGGTCAGGGTGGGGAGGGTGAGTTCTTCTTTTAAAACTATTTGCCACAGGGGTGGCTTGTGAGCATGGATGTGGGCGGGAGGGGGTTCAGAGTATACAGTAATATCACCACAAAGGTGGCATGTCTACATGGATGCAGGCAGGAAGGCATGGGGGTTCACAGTATACAATAATATCTCCTCAGAGAGTGGTGGGTGAACAGGGATGTGGGCAGGGGGGCACACTAGACCGCCAGGGTGAGCAGCCTGCCATGCTGCTGTCTGCAGTGCAGCAGCTTGCCTGTGGGTAGCAGTACACATAAGTCTACTCATTTTAGACTTATCTTTGGAAGGTACATCTCTGGATTTGACCCGGGGATGTTCCTACAAGTAAGGCTGTGAATGGGGCTGCACACCATATGCATGGGCACGCCCCCTTTACAGCCCCACCAGATGCATTGCATATCATTATGGGTGGTATGCCAGAATCACACCAGTGCCCAAGTCGGGGATGCACTAGGCACATCCCCTTTGTGAATCCTGCCCAGTGACTTTAGCACTACACAAAGATCAGCATATTTGTAAAGTGAAGAAATCCTAAATGGAACACACTGTGAACAAACAGTCCAATTGATGACCATGCAGCTCTCAATAAGGGTGGCCAACACTAATTACAAATTACATCCAAACACAGAGAGTGCAACAGAACCTTAGGCACTGGGAACAAAAGTTTATAAGTGAAGACTTCGTAACAAAAGAGAGCGTCTTATAGTGAAAACACTCAGTAATTTATTAAAGTCTCCACGGTGATAGTACAAAAGTGTGATCCAGTGCAAAGTAATTACTGCAAGTAGACAAAACACCCCTAGCACCTCGACTCTCATGAGTCTTCAAAGGGGGTAACAGAACCTAACATCTGAGCACTTATAAATGCTAGATTAATTAATAATCAATGAGCCATGTAGCTCAACATTTAAAGTGACACATCACAAATAGCATTTGAAACAACAGGAATATATCCAGTAAATTCTTAAAACAAAACCTGATATTAGACTGTGGTACTTGATTTGTATTCTTTTTTCTGGTAATTATAAGCATATTTATAGATTTTAGAAAGAATCAAGTTTTGAAGATCAAGGTTCAACTGAGATCCTGTTGTAAAAAGGAGAAAAATAAATAAAATTAATGCTTTAAAAGCAATAACATATTAATTACTCTGGATCTAGCACCAATTTAAATTAAAGAGAAATAAAAACAGACACAAACAAAATTTCTAAGGCCAGCAGAGTCAAAATAGAAGAAATGCCTTAATCTTTTAGAAATGGTTTGATGGGGAGATCACGTGATGAGCCGAGCGTGAAAGCAGGCTGGCTTCAGTGCTCTCGCCTTACCTCCGTTAATTTTGCTCTCCAATTCAGTTAACGAGTGCAGTCTGCAAATTTTGTGTACTTTTTTATTAATTTAACGACTGAGGAACGCGCTAGGGGAATCCCGGAGGCAATCCGCATCAATAATCGCCAGAATGGAAGCGGACATGAAGCCGGCTCTTCCTAAACGTACCCCGCTGGTTTCACCAGAAAAGCAGGCCAAGAAGGCCAAGCAGCAAGCACCTTCCTCCTCGACAGCACAGACCTCGATTTTCTCCCCTTCCAACCCACTATCAGAGGATCGCTTTTTAGAGGAGATGCGACCGCTTAAAGATGCGTTGTCAGAACTCACCTTAGAGCTGAAGAATATGCGGGGAGAGGTCTCGATGTTGAGGCAAAGAGTTTCGTTCTACATCACTTGAAAATTGGCGAAATAAAACGGAACCAGAAATAATTAAAATGAAGCAGCTAATAACCAAATTGCAACAGAAGGCAGAGGATCTAAAAGGTCATTCGCGGCGAAACAACGTATTAATTCACGGTGTGCCAGAGGGAGAGGAGGGCTCATCTTGCATTCCATTTATTCAGGCGCTGCTAACCAAAGTAGTGGGCCCTTCCCCACATAACCCAGTGTACATTATCGAGAGGGCTCATAGGTCGTTACGCCCAAAACCTGAGCCTCCAGCCCCTCCCAGGCCTATAATTATTAAATTACTCAATTATTTGGAGCGCCAACACATCTTGGTGAAAGTAAAAGAATTGCAAGCCATCACTTGGGAGGGGACAAGGCTCCGAATCACACAAGACCTTCCACTGGAGACGAGGCAGTGAAGAGCCGCTTTCCACCCCGTAGTGTCAAAGCTAATTGCTGCCAATATTAAATTCAGGATGGCTTGCCCTGCTCGACTCCAAATTTCAATCGATGGCAAGTGGCACAGCTATGAGGCAGTGGCCCAGGCTCAGGAGGATTTGTCACGTCTGATACCAGCACTATTTAAAGCCCCATGAGCCATTATAGTTGCTGAATCTTAATGTTTCTACTACGCGCTCTTTTTGGAAGGATGAACAGCAATCTGGTTTATAAGCAATGATTATCTAACAGCATTTCTGGATCTGGAAAGCCCATCCCCATTTCTTACTTGTTGGTGGGAACCTTTTTTTTTTTCCTGGTGTGTCTCTTCTCGGGGGCAAATTGGATCTCCTTGAGGAGGCATTGTGTTGCTGCTGGCTTTGGCTGTACGCGGGAATAAGGAGCTTCAGTGATCCTGAATGGGCACCTCGAAAACAAACCTGTGTTTCTGGAGGACTTTTTGGTATGACGCACCAAGGCTTCGGTGTACCTTCTTTTTGGCCCCAGAGGAATCATCATTCGTGGGCCACAAGTTCCCTTATCAGTTTGCAACTGCTTTAAGTTCCTCGTTTAGTCCCTTATCTAGGGATATGTAGGAGGCTAAAATGCTCCACTGGGCTACCAAGTATCGCTTCGAAGAAGATGGAAGAGTGAACCAGCAAGAGGATTCAGGACAACAACATATGTCAATGCTATCCTATCCATCTCCTACCCATCCCTTCTGTGCTCCATCTGTTTATCCCTCATTCTTCCACCTCCTCTAGAGCCCTCTCTTCCTCCCTGCCCCTAAGCCTCCCCCCCTTTTCTTCCCTCCCCTTCCCCCTTTTCCCCTTCTTTTCCCCTTTTTTTCAGCAGCAGGCGGACTTCACGATATATAGGGGTGGGGTGGACGCTGGAATGGGGCCCGGGCATGTCTGGCCGTGTGTACTGGAGAATAGGGGGACTGTACCTGGACTGCCTCATAGGGATTTTTACTACTTCACTTCGGACAGGAGTCCAGCCAGTATCATGTATAGGATATCCTGGGAAAGACTCTAGGGTTATGCGATATGGGTCTATTTCCATGTACCAAATTCTTTATAGGGCATGGATGAGATGGATGCTGGGATCTTTGGGAATCTGATAGTAAAAGGCTACATCATCTACCTTATTCTTTTTGATGGGAGGAGGGAGGGTTGGGATGTACATAGTTTGTTAGGGGTTAAATATAAAAGTAAAAAGGACTTATATTTCTATGCCAATTTGTTACAAGACGGACCTATAGTTTTTGTGGAGTTTAGCAAGGGGGGTGGAGTTTTACCTTGAAGTGACTTTGTTTTTTAAATTCTTATTTGGGGTATTATTGTGGGTTTATTTTTCGAGGGATATTTATAGGTTATTAAAGGGGATCGTGGTGCATTTATTATTAGGTACCAGAACATGTCTATTAGATGGACAGAGACTTAATGGCAGTCAATAACATTAAATTTGTCACATGGAATGTGAGAGGGGCCTGCAGCACCTTAAAGAGAATGCAGATACTAAGACATCTGGAGTCCTTGCAAGTAAGGTCTCTTTGTTCAAGAGGCAGCATTTATTTCCACGAAGCAGTTAGTATGCGAAGAAGGGGCATTGGTCAGGTTTTTGCTTCTGGAGCTTCATCCAAGCCGGGGGGCACAGCGATTTTTATCCATCGGTCACTAACCTTTCAATCTACCATGACCATCTCGGACCCTATGGGCAGATATATTCTTGTGAAGGGTATCCTGAACCATACAGAGGTTCTACTAGGGAGTATTTATGGTCCGGTGGGGGGGGACCCATCCTTCCTTGCCAGTCTAATGAGGAAATTACAAGACTTCCTATCCCTCCCAGTGATACTCGGAGGGGATTGGAACTTACCTCCCACGCAGGATCTGGACAGATCCAACCCTACACTCACACCCTTATCAGCAGCCCAAAGGGTGCGCGCGGATTTTACGGAAACACTGGGTCTCTGTGATCCATGGAGATCACTGAACCCAGTTGCCCGGGAATTCACATTCTATTCTACAGTCCACGATACGTGGACTAGACTTGATTATATTCTATGTAGTAGCTCGCTTCTTCAAAATATAAGTAACACAGGTATAGATGCTAGGGTGGTATCAGACCATGCCCCAGTCTGGATGGTCACGTTGCTGGATACTAACGCTATTAGGGACCCACTATGGAGACTAAACAACCAGCTCCTAAAGGAAGAATACTTTAGCACCAGGATATCAGGATTGATACAGTGCTTTTACCTTGAAAACCAGGGCTCCATAACTAGGGCAGACCAAGAATGATGTGCGTTGAAATGTTACTTGAGGCTTAATTTATTCGCTTAGCTTTACATCGCAAAGAAGATCGCTAAACCCGCTCTTCTCACTCAGATTAGAATGATAGAACAATCTTTGTCCGTATCCTCTACAACGGATACTTTGGAAACCCTTTTTATTTTTAAGGAACCAGTACTCTACATTATTGCAGGAAAAAGCTGAATTTGCTATTTTGAGAACTCGTGCAAAGTACGTAGAATGTGGAGAAAAAGCTAGTCATCTGTTAGCTTTGAGATTAAGGAAGTTGGAAACTTCCAGGGCGATTAATTCAATTGAGGATCTCAATGGGGAGATCAAAACTAATTCTAGGGATGTACTCTCTGTACTTAGAACCTATTTCTCATCACTTTATAATAAAGTAGGCCCTTCTCTCCCTATGGACGAAACACTCAACTATCTTGCAACTCTTCCCCTACCGTCTTTGGATCAGGATCAGCAATCGTTATTAATCTCCCCCCTATATCTACTCAGGAGATCTTGATAGCTATAAATGATTTGGCCCCGGACAAATCCCCAGGGCTGGACGGATTCTCTCCGAATTGTTACAAATTATTCGCTAAGGATTTGGTGCCTGGCCTACATCGTCTGTATCAATACTTATTGACCGGTAGTACTCAGGACCCCACCCTTTTAGAAGCCCTTATCATCCTTCTTCTCAAACCAGGCAAACCTTCACATCTCCCTTCAAGCTATCGTCCTATCTCTTTATTAAACTGTGATATTAAGATTTTAGCAAAAATCCTTGCCAAAGGATTGAGCAAGTATGGGCGCCCTAATTAGTCCTGAACAGATTGGGTTTGTTGCAAACAGGTCTCCAGTTGATCACCATCGTAAATTGCAATATCTCTTAAATGTGGCTCAGACCTCCCCATCTCCGATGATTTTAGTTTCCCTTGATGCGGAAAAGGCGTTCGACAGGGTTGACTGGTCTTTTTTATGGGCTACACTACAAGTCATGGGCTTTCCCCCATTATTTGTAACATGGATACAAGCCTTATATGCTTCTCCCAAAGCGAGGCTGTATTGTAATGGAGTTATGTCAGATTCTTTCCTCACCTCAGGTACGAGGCAAGGTTGCCCTTATCCCTTTTTTATTTAATTTGTACCTTGAGCCTCTCCTTAGATCTTAAATTCATCCCCATTAATATCAGGTATCCCTGTTGCTAATAACGTGGCTAAAATCTCAGTCTTTGCAGACGATCTACTTTTACATCTGTCGAACCCGGTTCCATCGTTGAGGGCAGCTTTAAGCAAGATCGAGGCCTTCAATCTATACTCTAATTATAAGCTTAATATCACTAAAACCGAAATTTTTCCTCTCAATCGTCTCATGTACAGTGCGGATTTTCTTGAATTTGGAATGAAATGGACCACGCGTTCTATTAAATACCTGGGGATATATATCTCTCTTAGTCCGGCACTGATGGGGAAACTGAATTTAGAGGACCTATGGTGAAATATCCAGCAAGATCTTCTGAGGTGGTCTAAGCTGCCTTTGTCACTGTGGGGTAGGATTAACACAATTAAAATGAATGTGTTACCTAGAATCTTTTACCCTTTAAATATGTTAAATTTATGGATTCCTCAGTCCTTTTTCAAGGATATTCACTCCGGAATAAGTTCTTTTCTTTGGAATAATAAAGCCATCAGGAAATCTTATAACAAGTTATCCCAACCCAAAGAATATGGAGGGCTCCGGCTTCCTAACTTCTTATACTATTACTGGGCCTCACACCTCAGTAAATGTGGGAAATGGTTGTCGGTCACTGATCCTCAACCCTCTCAAGGATATATACCATTATGGCTCCAAATGGAATTAGATCTTATAAAAGCTCATAACATTGACCAGCTCTCTTCTATAGGTCAGGTAAAATATCCCTACGCCCTCCGCTCTCTACCCTTGGTATCTTCTCAGGTGGTATTCCAGGTTTTCAGGCATCTTAGGATTTCCCAAACAGAGGACTTCTCTCAACCTGTATGCTTAAATCCCAATCTCCGTATGGGTAACTCAGTGATATCTGGTAAGTGCTTGCCATCTATCTCGGGCTGTAGTGTAAAGGACTTCTATTCACCTAATCACATTCTAGATACGAAGGAAATTCTGGATAAATTTCAATGGTCAACCAAAATGGCCTTTAAAGTATATCAGTTACGGCACCTCTTGTATACTAAATTCGGGAAAGATGACAAAAGTTCACTCTTGTCCAATTTTTCTCAAGTTATGGTGATCGCCAACAAACCACATAGTGTCTCGGAGCTGTATAGCTTATTATATAGATTTCCTGGAACTCCATCTAACCCCTGTCCTAAGATCTGGAAAGACCTATATCCGATGGAATGCCGACTGGCAGTATATCTGGAAGAGTCTATATATTTATCACACACAAGACAGATATAGACTTACACAATACTGCATTTTAAATGATCTCTATTATACTCCGATCAGACTGGCAAGGATGAAAAGGGCCGCCTCAACAAAGTGCCTTAGATGTGATAAAGGGGAGGGCTCCCCGTTGCATATTTTTTGGTTTTGTCCGTCAGTATCCCCTCTCTGGACTCAAATAGAAGTCTCATTAGACCCCTTATTGGGCTTATGAGGTCTCTTTTCCTCTAAGGTCTGTATTCTAGGTGACTACTTAGACATACAAGTGAAGGAGAAGAGATATCATATGGCATTAATATCCATGGCAGTTAAAAAATTAGTTCTTAGACATTGGAAAGACCATTCCATATTAACTTATACGGAATGGTTGCATGAGATAACCTTTGCTCTCCACGTGGAGAACCTTATAGCACAGGTGACTCGAACAGCATCTTCCTTCAGGAAGAAATGGGGTAAGTTAGATGCCTTGCTATTAAGGAGGCAATAGGAAATATGATAAGCTGCGGGCCCCTCTCCATTTAACATTTAATTTTTAATATGTCCTCTTTGTTATCCCCCTTCTTTTCCATTCTTTTATGACTGTTATTTATACCTTTAACAAAAGATGGGTACGTCCCTCTGTCGAGGGTTCATTTAGTTATTGGTACCTGAGATGTTCAGCGAGTAGGTTATTCTGCACCACAGGGTTGGGGAGGGGGGAGGGAGATAAGGGAGGGAGAATTTTTTGGTTATCCCTCTTTAACTTTAATGTCAATGTAATGGACACTTATTGTTCATGTTCAATTTCTTTACTACTAATTTCCAAGGTCTCAATGAAGTTTTGGAACAATGAAATTACTATGGCTTAAATTGTCACGGTCAAACCTAATAAAACACATTGAATTACAAGAAATGGTTTGATGTCCCATTTCTCATTAAGGCCATTTGGTTTAACAGAATTCATTTTAAATATCCACATACATTCCCTTTTCAGTAATTTATTTGCCCTATCACCCTCTAAGGGCAAGTTCGGTATATGTTCAAGTCCTATAAATTTGAGTTCACTGGGTGTAGAATTATGGTATAAGATAAAGTGCATACCAATAGGTGTATCCTGTCGTTTGTTTAAAAATGATCTGACATGTTCCTGGATTCTCTGTTTTAATGGTCTTACAGTTTTACCAATATACAAAAGATTGCACATGCACCATAAATCATACACCACATATGAAGTGTCACATGTGATCAATTCTCTTATGTCAATTTTGACATCTGGTTCCTTCGGATGCAAACAGATTTTCCCAGTATTTCCATCTTTACAGACATTACATCTTTTGAAGGTAAAAAAAAAATTGTTCTTTTAGGAACCCAGGAAACAATGTCAGAATTACCAGTTTTCTTTTCCCTACTGTGTACCACTCTATCTTTAATATTCCTTGCCCTACAAAATGTGACACGAGGTTTAGAACCTGCAGCTTGGCCCACTATTTCATCTCCCATTTCTAAAAGATTAAGGCATTTCTTCTATTTTGACTTTGCTGGCCTTAGAAATTTTGCTTGTGTCTGTTTTATTTCTCTTTAATTTAAATTAGTGCTAGATCAAGAGTAATTAATATGTTATTGTGTTTAAAACATTAATTTTATTTATTTTTCTCCTTTTTACAACAGGATCCCAGCTGAACCTTGATCTTCAAAACTTGATTCTTTCTAAAATCTATAAATGTGCTTATAATTACCAGAAAAAAGGATACAAATCAAGTACTGAAGCCTAATATCAGGTTTTGTTCTAATAATTTACTGGATATATTCCTGTTGTTTCAAATGCTATTTGTGACGTGACACTTTAAATGTTGAGCTACATGGCTCATTGATTATTAATTAATCTAGCATTTATAAGTGCTCAGATATTAGGCTCTGTCACCCCCTTTGAAGACTCATGAGAGTCGAGGCGCTAGGGGTGTTTTGTCTACTTGTAGTAATTACTTTGCACTGGTTCACATTTTTGTACTATCACCATGGAGACTTTAATAAATTACTGAGTGTTTTCACTATAAGACGCTCTCTTTTGTTACAAAGTCTTCACTTATAAACTTTTGTTTCCAGTGCCTGAGGTTCTGTTGTGCTCTCTGTGTTTGGATTTACTTGTAAAGTGACACAGCCAACCTTTCTGACCTTATCCCCAATGTCACAAGTGCTGTTCATGAAGCCTGTAAAAAATGGCAGCATATGAAATAGGATCATGAGATACAAAGTAGGATCCTGTGTTGTATCGCATAATACGTCATAGGATCCTGAGTTGTATCACATTTCCACTTGCCAGAAGTTTTGAATTCAAAAATAAAACATCCAGTGTCACATGACTATTAACTCAGTGACTTTAGCAATAGTCAAAGATCAACATGCTTGTAAAGTGCCACAGCCAACCTTTCTGACCTTAACCCTGATGTCACAAGTGCTACCCATGAAGCCTGTAAAAAATGGTATCATACAAAGTAGGATCACGGGATACAAACTAGGATCCTGTGCCATATCATGTAATATGACATAGGACCCTGAATCGTATCATGTGTCCACTTGCCAGGAGTTCTGAATTCAAGAATAACACCTCCAATTTCACCTAAGTATAAAGACAGTGAATGTGGCACTAGTCAAACATTATTATTTTTATAAAGTGCTGCAGGTAACATTTTGAGCCTACTACTGATGACACAAACTGCTGTACATGCAACATGCTCAAAATGGTTGCATAAGAAATAGAATTATGAGATATGAAGTAGGATTCTACTTCATATCATGTAATATGACATAGAATCCTAGGTCGTATAATGCAAATACGAAGTAGGATTAAAATGATTAAATAAGAACATTTTACAGGGTTATTTCATCCTGTTAAGAGCAGAATGCACCAACGGGAGTCACAATAAGTAAGCTACATGTGTTGATCCCTCCCAAGAATATCATTTTGGGAGGTTTCCAAATTTGAATTTCAGGCAAACTGGAAACAAAATGGCTGTCATATGAAAAAGGAATTTTCTCATACAATGCAGGATTCCTCTTTTGTATCATACAGCTATATTGAAGTGCCTTCTGAGCATGTTCAGAAAAAAAATTCAAATTTTTAAATTGCAATTACTTGAAAATGATTTATTCTTTTTACACCAGACTAGCAAAAGGCACATCTGTGGGTTAGTCCCTTTCTACCCTGCAAAGTTCATGCCAAACAACCAAACTCTCTGGGCTGTAGGTAAGTTCAAAGAAACATTCCGGCAAAGTCAATGGGTAAAACATGTTTTTTCACCTCTCCATAACTTGGAGATTGCACAGCTGACCAAAATGAAACTTGCCAGATCAAAAGATCTACCCCACAGGAAGGTGCATACCAAATTTCATGCACATCTGTTTAACAGTTATAAAGTTATTAATGGCAAAATGTTAAGTTTAATATTGAAGTGCCTACTTAACCCTAACTAAAGGGTCATGACCGTGCCCCTATAATCTATCTATCTATCTATCTATCTATCTATCTATCTATCTATCTATCTATCTATCTATCTATCATTTCACTACAGCTGGCCTAGCCTTTGACTCTTCACCTGCAAATCTCTTGAGATCATCATTAAACCTTCAATCCACTGTGGGCCAAAAGGCTGCCTCAACATTCTCCTTCGAACCAATATCCTTAAAAGAAGTAGAAGACCTCCTGTCCAATTTAGACACATCTAAAAGTGCAGATGCAGACTCCCTGGATCCCTACTTTCTTAAAGTAGCACTGCACTTAGCTGCCCCCTCACTCATCCTCTTCAATCTTTCCTAGCTACTGGTTCCATCCTCTATATGGAAGACAACTCAAGTAGTTCCACTACTTAAATCAGGTGATCCCATGGACCTTAACAATTACAGGCCCATTTCCATCTTACGGTATTGTCCAAGATGCTTGAAAAATTAGTAAACTCACAGTTAAGGGCCTACCTGGACACCAACAACCTCCTAAATCCAGCACAATATGGGTTTAGATCAATGCATAACACCATCTCTGCCTTAGCCAAAGTCACTAACGATTGGCAGACTGCCTTGGATAAAAGAATAGTACCTGTGCTGTGTTCCTGGATTTGAGTAAAGCATTTGATACAGTGGATCATGATTCATTAATCTCTCTCTTAGCTCTGTAGGCCTTGATTCTCTCTCTCATTTGGTTTAGGTGCTATCTCTCTGGAAGGTTACAACTGGTAAAAAATGAAAATTACCTATCTACCTCTAAACCACTGCTAAGAGGTGTACCGCAAGGCTCTATCCTGGGCCCCATCCTCTTTGCCATTTATATTAATAACATTGATTCCAACCTCTCCCAATCTAACATTCACCTGTTTGCTGATGATACTGTATTATATGTCAGCAATCCCTCACCATCAAAAGCCTGTGAACTGTTACAGTCAGAATTCTCCATCCTACAACACAACCTATTGGAAAAAAAACTACTTCTAAATGCCAAAAAAACAAAAGCTATGTTCTTTGTCACCAAGAGTTGCTCTTCCATTACCCCATCATCACACCCCATTTATCCACCTTATTTGGAGAAAATTTGGAATTTGTGGATAAATTCAAATATCTTGAGTCTGGATTGACAATAAGCTTGACTACTCTGTACACGTTGAAGAACTACTAAAAAAGTTGAGACAAAGACTTGGCCTATTTTCAGAATAAAATACTACCTTACCAGAGACTCCAAACAAAGATTAATCCAGGCATCATTCCTATCCCTCATTGACTATGCTGATTTCCTCTATGGCCATTGCTCCCTCTCCCTCTTAAATAAGCTGGACACCCTGTATCATAGAACCATTAGATTTATTACAGACCTTCCCTCCAACACCCATCATTGCTCTCTTTACATGGCAGTCAATTGGACATCCCTACAGCACAGAAGAAAAAAGAATGCTGCAATCTGGATCTTTAAAGCTTTATCAGACAAACTCCCTCCTATATCTCAGACTGTTTCACCCGAATCACATCCAGGCCATACACCTTAAGGATCAATAAGCTCATTATGCTAAAGATTCTAATACCTGCACCTGGTTTGGGAGGGCTGCTATCAGTTATTCCCTAGCATTTATTTGGAACTCACTCCAAAAATCTATGAATCTGAATACCTCTTACCCTTATTATCCTTCAAAATTATACACCACCTATTCCCAGAACTGTGCAACTGCTTCCATAAGGCCCAGTCTCCCACCCAACCTCCACCCCTCCTTCTGTAATCCACTATGTTTAGTTTCCTTCTTCTACCCAGTCAGTTATCATACTTCATATAAAAGCCTATAGAAGCCCTACTATCTGAATATTATCCCTTCTATATTGAATGTCCTCTTCATTTTACAGGTTTAGTTGTTTTACTGTGCCTTGTATATCTGTAAATTTTGTATATATCTCTCATCTATTTGATTGTATTAATGTTATGTTATTCTCATGTCTTTGTACAATACTTGTATCTTTCTTTGTATGACCACTCAGGTCCATCTTGTAAATGAGCTCGCTCCAATGATGTTCGCCTGAATAAATAAAGATTTTGATTGATTGATTGATTGATTGATCTATATACTACACACACACACACACACACAGTGTATATATATATATATATATATATATATATATATACACATATATATTATATATATATATATATATATACACACACACATATATATATATATATATATATATATATATATATACACACACACATATATATATATATATATATATATATATATATATATATATATATTCATTTCAAAAAACATTGTTAAAGCACTAGCTAAGGAACAAAAAACAGGGAAATGTGTTAGGGTTTCCAGCCCTAACACCCCACCTCCACCCTGCAGGCAGCAAACCACACCTAGGGTGTGCTTTAGTGTTTTCAAGCCTAAGGCTCACCCCATTCTATCACTAAATAAGCTGAGATGTGTATAGTGTATGCCAGTTTGCCTGCCGGGTCAGAGAGCAGTTGTGGAGCCCGGTGATATATGATGTCATCTACATATAACCCAGCATGGAGCTCATATAGGGAGACGCTTGTGGTGCCAGCAGATGGCTTGATCAATCTGAATGAAGGACAGCTCCTCTGAAGTTCTCATCCTTTGTGCATTTTAAAATTATGTACATTGTTTTAAATATTGTGCACTGCTCAGAGCTATCTTGGATAGGTGCTTTATAAATAAAGACATACTGGATTGGATTGCAGTTGTAGTATGAAACTACTTGATTGTGGATTTAAAAATAATTGATTCTTTATGATTTTGATGTAATGTGGGCCTTAAGGTTATTTATAAAATGGGTTGGAAATTTCCAAGTTCCTGATTGGCTAAATAAGGTATGAGACCTACTGTGTATATTAATTCCCCAGAGACGCACAGTTGGAACAAGCTTAAGTAGTGAGAACTGGAGTTTAGGTCAATCCACATACAGAATTCCTGAGCCGCTTTACTCATCCCTGACTGCCATTAAAACATGGCTACCATCTTTACTCACTGAAAACCTTCAACAAGGCACTAAAAAAGTAAAACTCACTTAAATAAAAAAAATAATTAAACCTTCTTTCCTCTCATGATACTACCACACACATACACTTAAAACATAAATAAAAAAGTACTATTGTGTTCACGTTTGCAATTCCTGTTGTTTCTTTGGTGACTATGAGAAATCCCCCATCTATCCTTATTAGCTTCCAAGGGCAATCTCTGCTGCTTATACTGCTTCAAAGACAATTGAGACCTTGGCTCCATATATCAAGCCTTCTGTTGTGTGTGAGGGGTGAAAATTCTGACAGAGAAACTCTGCAGCAGTTTGAATCCCTGTGTTCCATACCAAAATAAACAAACATTCTATCCATTGCATATGTAGAAAGACAAATGATTGACAGGTATGGAGGGAATCATTTTTTACATGTTACATTTAACAAAGAAAATACCTGTTTGTGTTTAAAAAAAATAGAATTGTTTTATTTTTTAAATTGTTTCTGTTTACCCTTTTATATGTGCAATAAGACACTCCTGGTCATTTGTTGTCTGGGATTTGTTGGGTCATCTGACCTGGTGTGCATCACTGAAACCTGGCTGGATGAGAATGCTGGACCAGTTTTGGTGGCAGCAGTTTCAGCCGGGTATTCAGTGATACACCACCTGAGGGTGGATCGTAGGGGCGGGGGTGTTGCTATCTGCTTTAGAACAGAACTGGGCCTAGTGGAGGTACCAGTGGGAACTACCAAATCCTTTGAATGTATCTTAGGCGAGGGTGTGGGGTGCAGGATACTTCTTGTATACCATCCACCAGGTGATGAGAAAGTTTTCCTGTGGGAAGTGGCAGACTTCATTGTCGACCTGACATTGGGGTCCCCCAGATGGTTGGTTCTGGGGGACTTCAATGCCTGAGTCGACGATGAACTCGCATTTTGGTCAAGACTTCCTCCAGTTAATGATTTCACTGGGCTTCACACAGGACATTTCCTCCTCAACCCATATTGGTGGTCATTCATTGGATTTAGTGTTCCTTCTGGGGATGGATATATCCAACTTGGTGGTGGAACCAGTCAGATGGTCGGACTATCACTCAATTGGGTTCAGTTTTGAGGTCACCCCTAGTAGGTCAGCCCCTATGGAAATGGTCCGGTACCGCCCTTTAAGGGGTGTTTCCCCGGATGACCTGATGGCGGTGCTGGACCTATTGGGCATACCGAGAGATTGCATGGATCCAGGAGAGCTGGTACTTGCCTATAATAAGGCGGTGGCAGGGGCCCTGGGTTCCATTGCTCCTGTTCGTGTTCATCCTCTCACTCTTTGCCCCAGGTCTCCTTGGTTTTATGAGACTCTGAGGGAGCTGAGGAGAGTTGGACGAAGGTTGGAGAGGTGCTGGCAGAGGTCGGGTCTGGATGGTGACGAACTTAGCTTGATGGACCGCTATGTGGTGTATCAATCCACAATCTCTCATAAGAAGGCAGAATTCCTGTCCAGAGAGATTGCGGCTGCACAGAATAGACCAGCTCAGCTCTTCCGGACTGTGGACAGATTGTGCAATCCAATATGTCTTAGAAACATAGAAACATAGAATTTGACGGCAGATAAGGATTGCTTGGCCCACCCAGTCTGCCCATTTCCCTGCCTACTGGATAAGCTGCAGATCCTAGTTAACCAACAGCCTACTTCTTCCTACCCCCACCCCCTAGAATTGCCTTATGACTGTCCCATGCATGCTTGAATTCCACCACTGTTTTTGACTCCATGACCTTCTCCGGAAGGCCGTTCCATGCATCCACAACCCTCTCTGTGAAAAAATATTTCTTTAAATTACCTCTGAGCTGCCCCTCTATCTTCAAATTGTGCCCCTTGTTCTTGCACACTTTTTTTGAAAGATGCTACCCTCTTGGACTTTGTTGATTCCCTTGAGGTACTTGAAAGTTTCTATCATGTCCCCCTCCCTCCTTTCCCTCGAGGCTATACATATTAAGCCCTTAAGTCTCTCTTCATATCTTCCGTGCAGACCCTGCACCATTTTAGTTGCCTCCTCTGGACAGCTCCATCCTGTCATGTCTTTGTGAAGACTGGGTCTCCAGAACTGCATGCAGTACTCAGATGGGGTCTGACCAGCTGTCTGTACAGAGGGATAATAACTTCCTGTTTTCTACTGGTGATGCCTCTCCCTATGCATCCCAGTATCCCCCCAGCCCTCCTTGCTGCCCTCTCACATTGCTTGCTCACCTTTAGGTAATCTGATATGACTACCCCAGGTCCCTTTCCATTTTTGTTGTTGTTAGTATCTCACCCCCCATTGTGTACTCTTCGCCTGGGTTTTTGTTTCCCAGGTGCATTACCTTGCACTTCTTAGCATTGAATCTAAGCTGCCATACATTTGACCTTTCCACCCCACCTTGTGCATCAACTCTGTTGCAGATCTTTGTGTCATTTGCAAAGAGACATACTTTTCCTTCCAGTCCCTCTGCAATGTCGCTTATAAAGACATTGAAGAGGACCAGTCCTAATACTGAACCCTGCGGTACCCCACTAGTAACCTCCCTTTCTTCAGAGTGGACTCCATTTACTATTACTCTCTGTGTCCTATTCTCCAGCCAATTTTTTACCCAGGCTGTCATCTTGGGACCCACTCCCAGGCTAGTTAACTTGAATATAAATCTTTTGTGTGGGACTGTGTCAAATGCCTTGCTAAAGTCTAGGTAGGCCATGTCCACAGCCCCTCCCTGATCTACTACTTTGGTCACCCAGTCAAAGAAATCTATCACATTTGTCTGGCATGACCTTCCTGCTGTGAATCCATGCTGCCTTGGGTCCTGTGCCCCTCTGGCCTCTAGATACTCGACAATTCTTTCCTTCAGAAGTGATTCCATCATTTTCCCTACCACTGAGGTTAAACTAACAGGTTGTAGTTTCCTGCTTCTGCCTTGCTCCCACTTTTGTGAAGGGGAATCACATCTGCCCTCCTCCAGTCCTCGGGTACCACCCCATCTTCCCATAGTTTGTTAAACAGGGTAGTCAGTGGTGTCACTAATTCTACCCTTAGTTCTTTTAGAATTCTGGGATGAATCCCATCAGGCCCCATTGCTTTGTCCACCTTCAGTTTTAAGAGTTCTTTCAGAACCCTTTCTTCTGTAAATGGGCTGGTATCAACTTCTGTATCCAGAGTGTTTCTACTGTTTGTTTTAGGTACCTCCCCCTCTTCCTTTGTAAATACTGAGCAAAAATACTTGTTTAGTATCTCTGCCTTTTCACAGTCACCCTCTGCCCCCTCCCCTTTATTAAGCCTCACTATCCCTCCTTGGTCTTCCTTCGCCCCTGATGTACCTATAAAGGTTTTATCCCTTCTTAACTGAGTTGGCTATCTTTTCTTCGGTTTGGGCCTTTGCTGTTCTGACTGCCTTCCCAGCTTCCTTTTGCTTTAATTGATACAGTTCTCTGTCCTGCTCCTTCTGTGATTCCTTGTACTTCCTGAAAGCTTTCTTTTTCTCTTCAACCTTCACTGCCACTTCCTTTGAGAACCATAGTGGTTTATTACATCATTTAGTTTTGTTTATTTGCTTCACACAAAGGCTTGTTACCTCTGTGATGGCAGTTTTTATTATTCCCCATTGTTCTTCCACCCCTCCTTCCTGCCCATTTGCTAGTGCATTCCTTAGGCACTCACCCATTTTGGCAAAGTCAGCCCTCCTAAAGTCCAGTACCTTTGCCTTTGTATGGCTTGACTCTATTGCTGTGTTTATTGTGAACCGTACTGTTCGATGGTCGCTAGTTCCCAGATGGCTACCCCCTTCTACATCTGTGATCCTCTCTTCATCTCCATTTGAGAGAACCAGGTCAAGATTGCTGCCTCTTGAGTGGGCTCCAATACTAGCTGTCTAAGGCATGCCCCCTATAGGGCATCTAGAATAACCCCACTCTTCAAAGTGGCTGCTGCAACTGCACTCCAGTTAACATCTGGCATATTCAGATCGCCCATCAGCAATATCTCCCCTTTTTCTGCCGTACTAAGTATACTTCCTATCATTTCCTTGTCCATTTCCTCCCCCTGAGAAGGGGGTCTATATACAACCCCTGTGCGGATTGTGGTGCCATTGCCGGTCTCCAAATTTACCCACAGTGCTTCTTCTCCTCCCTGTTTTCCCTTTTGTTCTGTTGCTTTTATTCCTTCCCATATGTAAAGAGCTACTCCTCCTCCTCTTTAACCCTCTCTGTCCCTCCCGTAGATAGTGTATCCTGGTATGCTTATGTCCCAGTCATGGTTTTGTGTGAACCATGTTTCTGTGACTGCCACAATATCCAGATGTTCCTCCTCCATCAAGCCCACTAATTCAGGAAGCTTGTTACTCAGACTACGATCATTGGTACTCATTGCTTTCCATTTTTTGATGGCTTTACCTTCTGTTGCAGCATCCCCCACTGACCTTTCTACCTCGGTCTTTTTCTCATTTAGTACCCTGTTTTGTATGGAGAGGCTGGGACTTTCCTGCTGCTTATCAGTCCCACCCCCTTGACTAGTTTAAAAGCTTGCCAATGAAGCATTTAAACTTATTGCTCAAAAGACTTGTTCCCTTCCTGGACAGATGCAGACCATCCTGCCAGTATAGGCTGGTGTCCCTCCAGGTGGAACCCTAGTCCCCAATGAAGCCAAACCCCTGTGCTCCACACCATTTTTTCAACCATTCATTAAACTGCAAGGTGCAAAGTACCCTTGCCTCACTCATGCCATTCAGCCCAGAAGAGCTTTATCTCAAGAACTGTGTGAGGAGTTTGCTCTATTCTTTGCAGATAAGGTTGCCAAAATCAGATCTGATGTCCGCTTGACCCTCTCCAATGGGAGTTGTGATCGTCGGCAGGAGATGTCGGACACCCAGTTTGTGTGGTCTGACTTCAGCTTCCCAACAATCAATAACATTGTGATGATCATCCAATCACTGCGTCAGACCAACTGTGGTTTGGACCCGGGCCCCACACGTCTCTTAGTGGGTTGTGTGGATAAAATTGGCCCAGTCCTTGCTGAGATAGTCTGGAGGTCCTTGGAGAGGGGGATTTTTCCAGATCCTCTTAAGGAGGCTGTGGTTCAGCCCCTTCTTAAGAAGTCCTCCTTTTGTTTGGCAAACTACAGGCCTGTCTCTAACTTACCCTTTGTGGGTAAAGTTATTGAGAAGGTGGTTGCATCACAGTTGGATGAGCATTTGACCAACAACAATGTCTATGATTCTCTCCAGTCTGGATTTAGGAAAAGGCATAGTACCGAGACAGCACTTGTTCGGGTACTAAATGACCTCCTAATAGCGAGAGATTGAAGGACCTGTTCCATCTTGGTCCTTCTTGATCTCTCTACAGCGTTTGACACTGTGGACCATGGTGTGCTACTGGAACATTTGCGATCTATCTGTGGACTGTCTGATACAGTCCTCAGGTGGTTTTGATCTTACCACGAGGGTAGGACTCAGAGGGTGGTGTCCGGGATTTTTTCCTCGGCATCAGTCTCCTTATCCTGTGGGGTACCGCAGGGTTCCATTTTGGCACCCATGTTGTTTGCAGTGTATATGCTGCCGTTAGGAGTGATCATTAGGTGGTACGGTCTGGGTTTTCATTGCTATGCAGATGATACCCAGCTGTACATGTCCTTTGTGCCCAGTCAGGATGTTGCCATTTCGGTCTTTAACAACTGTCTTGCTGAAATCCAAGACTGGATAAATGTGAGTTGGTTGCGGTTGAACCCAGAAAAAAACTGAGGTGTTGGTTGTGGACCAGAGTTGCTGGGAGGTGGGTTTGTTAGCTGGATTGCCCTCGGGCTTATGGCTTGGGGGTGTCCAGCTGATTACCTCAGACTGGGTGCAGAAGCTGGGCGTTGTATTTGATGACTGTCTGACATTTAAATCTCAGGTGTCAGTGGTTGTCAAAACCTCTTTTTACCATCTGAGGAACATCGCCTGGGTGAAGCACCTGGTTCCTCCAGATGATTTTCCCCACTTTGGTCCATGCCTTCATTACTTCCCGCCTTGACTACTGCAACGCCCTTTATCTTGGGCTACCGGGGGCTGAAATGTGCCACCTGCAGCTAGTGCAGAATGCGGCAGCCAGGCTGTTGACTGGTTCTTCTAGGTCCAGTCATATAACGCCTGTGCTCCGCGGACTGCACTGGCTGCCAGTTTGCTGGTGAATCACCTTCAATGTCGGTTTGCTGACCTATAAGGCCCTACATGATCAGGGACCTGCTTACCTGAAAGAGCTCCTTTGTCCCTACTGTCCCCCCCACTCTCTCCGATCCACTGATGAGGGATTGCTAAAGATTCCCAGGGTTTGCTTAAAAACTTCAGGGGCCAGATCTTTTAGTTTCATGGCCCCAACCCTGTGGAATTCTCTACCTCGTCAGGTGCGAAATTGCCTGACTGTCCAAAATGTTAAAGGTGCTTTGAAAACCTACCTTTTTTTAGTAAAGCCTATAATGATTTCTGAATATTTTAATGTTGTTTAACTATTTATTGTTTTAGGTAATATTGTACAGGTGCCTTGATTTAAGAAAGGCGCCTTATATAAATAAAGAGTGATTTGATTTGATTTGATTTGATTTGATTAATGCACTTCCAGGTGCTAAGGCACTCGGCATATGCACCTCAGGCCTCATTTGCACCTGAGTGTGCATTAATCCCTGACACCCAATGTCTTGTTGTGTCTTATTGCTTGCTTACTACGCATCAGGACAGATATTCAGAAATGCACCAAAGGCTCACGTAAGAGGCTATGGGATACAGATGGACTCAAACACAGGTGGTTCTCTCAGGTTGATCTCCACAGCTGCTTTATTGAAGAACTCCAAAACAAAAAGCAGTACATAACAAAATAAAAAGGCAGACTGTTTAGTCAAAATAAACAAATTAAAGCACGTTTGTCAGGAGTAGCTTATAACATCATAAGTACATTTATACACCAAGCAAAATGGATCAAGCAAGTCTTCTTTAGTATAATAACTAGAGAGCACTAGTTAAGGGTGTATAGGCTCCAGCACCCTCAGCCGCATCTGAAATCTCCCTGGAGAAGCTAGCTATATATATGCTATGAGTATCTCTGATTGGCTGGAATACCTATCACTCAGCTAGAACAAAAAGCGTTTTACAAAAAAGATAATTTGTGTCATACAAAGCTTATGAAAAAGTCTTTACAGCAACCTTATGTTCATATAGCATCTCTATAATCATTAATATTATTTTTAAGCTTTCAAACATAGTTTTTGTGGGACAAGCCCTTCCCCTTTGTATCTCTTTCTGTATAAAATAAACAACAATATGGCCGGCCGGCTCCTAGGGAGAGGATCCATCAGGGATGACCCCTAAGATAGCTCCATACATCTCTTGTTATTGCAGGTAAAACGAATATCCCTCTAGCTTCCTTTTATTTCTTTCACTCTCTGCATTTTATGCTGTGCTTTGCAACAACTGGGGCTGACTGAGTGTTACAGCAAAGGGAAAAAATACTGTGTTGCCTGTTGAGCTGAGACTGGCAGAAACACAGCTCAGCCACAGCCAGAAGAGAAAGGACTTGCACAGTATGCAGGATAAAAAGCGATTTAGCGCTAAAGAGAAAGGCGCATTACAGTCAAGGGGTTTTCAGCATGAGGGAAAGCTATTTTGGGAGTTTGTGGCATTTACAAGCTGCATGACAGTGTGCACGTTCATGCAGCTCATTCAGAACATTGCGAAGGAGCGTCTTGACAATACGCTTACTTTGCAACTAAATATAGGGTGACCAACACTATTTTAGATAGGGGAGTCACTTTTGAAGCCTTTTAGAGGCAAGAGGAGCATTTTTAAAGGTTTCTGATTTTAGAGCAGTTTAAAGGGGCCTCGCTACATCTGGGCTGGTACACATGAAAAGAAATGCTCCCATTCACTTTCTAGCAGGTACTACTTGCTGTATTATACGTCTTGGCTTGCCAGTATGGGAAAGTGACAAAGACAACAAACTGACAAAATATTTAAAAATAAAAATGCATAGGTAGCCAGTCTATGCACAAAAAGACGTCACAATGACAAAACATACAAACAGGGACAGGTACATGGGGGGGCAAGTCATGGCACAACAGTAGTAACCTTGTTAGAAATATGATAGGTCTGGCCTGGCATTGTACCACCAGACCCTTTGACAGCGCAGCACAAAACAAATGCGCCATGGTGCCAGAGGAGCCATATTCAGAGGTTGCGCTGGCCGCACTGTGCCAGCGCAACCTGGCTGAATATGACACAGTTGCACCATGGCACAACTGTGGATGCGCCATAGTGCAACCACAGGTGGGCCATGGCACAACCACAGGTGTGCCATAGGCAGACACAGAAGCCCCATGGCAACCACAGGAGCAGAGCAACAGAGCAACAGAGGGGGGCACAGCACAGAGAGGAGACACAGGGACAGAGCCAGGGAAGCAAAGTGACAGGCCACAGGAGGCCACCACCAGCTGGGCTCAGCAGGGCACACATAGGCACCCAGACCCCCACCCCAGAACACAACAGTGGCACAGACAGTAGGCAACAGGGGGTGCCAATGGGGAATTGAGGGCCAGCAAGGGGGCCCCCCAAAGGCAGCAGACCATGACCCCTGCACATCCAGACCAGGGGAGACCACACCCAGGACCATGCAGCCAAGCAGACATGCCCACCACACAACCCTGACAGCCGCCCCAAGGGCATCCAAAGACACATCCATCTACTGAGGGGAGAGACACCACCACCATGGGACACACTGCAGCACACAGCAGTGATCCACAAAAGCACAACACACACCCCAACACATGCACACCACATGGACAGGCACTGGGCCACTGCAGCAAGGCTCCTCACACCACCTGCAAAGCAGACACAGACAGGTGGGTATGTCAGAAAAATATATTTTTTCACAAACTATGTACAATAACCAGGGGCTATGAAAGGGTAGGTATAGCGAGGGAAGGGGATAGGGAACAGGGACTGTAGAGTGAGATGAGGGACTGGAGGGGGAGGTACGGCTGGGAAAACAGGGGAACACAAGGCCTGATTAGTGGCTGCCATGACCTGCCACCCCCTACTGACATTGCCACCTCCTGTCTGCCAGGAGCAGTCAGCAGACCTGCAGCACGCCTCCATCATAGTAGATGTTTTTAGAACCAGCTGCCTCAGGAACTGGCAGTAGATCCAAGACAGCATGGGTTTACAAAAGGAAGGTCCTATCAAACTAATCTTATAGATTTCTTTGACTGCGTAACCAGAGTGGTGGACCAAGGGGGAGCAATTGATGTCGCCTACCTTGACTTCAGCAAAGCTTTTGACACTGTTCCACATAGAAGATTGATAAATAAGCTGGGTAGGCTCGGGGTGGGTCAGAGGTTGGTCAACTGGGTGGCAAACTGGTTGACTGGCAGAAAACAGAGAGTGGTGATAAATGGTATACAGTCAGAAGAGATGCAAGTCATAAGTGGGGTACCTCAGGGATAGTCCTGGGGCCAGTCCTATTCAACATCTTCATTAATGAGCTTGCAGATGGACTAGAGGGTAAGGCTTGTCTGTTTGCAGATGACACCAAGATCTGCAACAGAGTAGATGAGCCAGATGGGGTGGGCAGAATGAGAAGAGATCTGGATAAACTAGCAGAATGGTCAGAAGAGTGGCAACTGGGATTTAATGCAAAGAAGTGCAAAATCATGCACATAGGGAAGAGAAACCCTGAAGCCACTTATAGGCTGGGAGGGAGCTGCTAGCAGTCACAAAGGAAGAAAGAGACTTGGGCATCATCATCACTGATGACCTAAAATCATCCAAGCAGACCTCTAAGCAGTAGGTAAGGCTAGGGGTGTTAGGTGTATTAGTAGGGTATCACAAGTCGTAAGAGGGAGGTAATAATCCCTCTGTACAAGACATTGGTTAGGCCCCATCTGGAGTACTGCAGCGAGTATTGGAGGCCACACCTTCACAAGGATATTAACCAAATTGAGGCAGTCCAGAGAAGGGCAACCAAAATGGTGCAGGGACTGCATCGGAAGACATATGAGGACAGATTAACGGAGCTCAATATGTACCCTTGAGCAAAGGAGGAGAGAGGTGATATGATCGAGGCATTCAAACACCTTAAGGGCATAAACAAGGTGAAAGAGTCTAACATGTTTAAATATAAGAAAATAGCAGGACAAGAGGACACAGCATGAGATTAGAGGGAGGCCGATTAAGGGGAATGTGAGGAAATTTTTTCACAGAAAGGGTGGTGGATTCATGGAATGGCTTACCACAAGAAGTGGTGGCTATGAATACAGTGCAGGGCTTCAAACAGGCATGGGATAGGCATAAGGGAGCAATACAAATGACTATGAATAGATAGGTCACTGACAGAGCAAAGGCCGATGGCACATTTATAAGGTAGAAAAAGAAATGGGCAGACTGGATGGGCCTTGCGGTCCTTATCTGCCGTCAACTTCTATGTTTTTATGTTTCTAGAGGGACCTCCTGCGCCATCGGCAGACACTGAGGACAAGGGACAGGACAGGTGATTAGTGCAATGTCCCAAGAAACAAGGCCCAACCACAGCATGTACTGGGAAGGGGTAACACCCCCCTGGAGAGTCAGTACAGGCCACCCACAGGGGTGTGGGCCAGCACCCGCCTTCAACGCAGCACACCACATCAGTGCACAGCAGTGGTCCCCACTGCACAGTGGCCATCAAACTGTGCCATGGCAGTCACATGGGACAGGGCTCTGGCAGCACCACAGCAACATTAATGGCAGCTGTGCACATACCCACTCCACCAGCAGCTGGCACACGTGTCCAATGGATGTGCCACAGTGACGGGCACCATGCACAGTGTGACACACACAGCTGCCACGGCATATGGCACAGGTGGCCGTGCCCACAGCCATGCCCCTGCCAGCCCAATGATGCTGCACAGGACAATGTTAGTGCCTACCTGCCCTCTGTGGCCCCACTGGTGCCAGAGCCATCCTCCATCCTGGGCTGCTGCGGCCTGGCGTCCTGCCAGCGCCACCCATCTGTGGTCTTCAGGTCCTGGGAATGGAACAGAAACAGGTACACATCAGTAACCAACCACAGCAGCTGTCCACCACCCCCATCCCTGTGCACAGGGTGAGCCCCTGCCCAATACGTCCCACATAGTGGCAGCAGCAGCACAAGTGGCAGACAGTGATGCTCACCTGGTTGTGGCACAGCCCCACACCTCATGCCTGCCTCCAGCCTCCTGAGGTGCTCTGGGTCCCTCCGCATCAGGTCCCTGTATCAGTGGTGACACTGTTTGCCAGTCCTGGCCACCCCTGTGTGCTGCCCCAGTGAGGCAGCAATTGCCTGCCACACAGCCACCCATGTCTGCAGCAGTGGTACCTGCCCAAACAGCTGGGGTGCATTGGGCTGGACACAGGCCACGAGGTTGGCAAGCTTGATCTACATCCAGTTTGCCACCTGTCCATATCACTGCTGCACCATGTCTCAGGTGCGAGCCACAGAGCAAAATGGCTGTGGCAGATGCACGTGGCCACTGCATGCACCAGAAGTGCGGGCCAAGAGGACAAGTGCTGTGTCCGCCTATCATGAGCACACGATGATGCGCAGCATGTGTGTGGCTAGGTGGGGTCAGAGGTGTGGGGGTCAGCCAGGGACTGAGGTCATAGAAGGGGTAAGAGGTTGGCAGCTGCACAGTATGCACATGTGCAATAGCAGGCATGGTACACCATGCACCATGGCCCCTATTGCACAGTGTGTGCACAGTGTGCAATATGCAATAGTACATCATCCGGTGCATTGCGCCACAACTTGCTACAGAGCAATCCTATTGCACATGGAGCAAATACATGATATTCAGCTGCCATATGCAAATGAGCTCATCATCCAATGCATGACACACTGGGGGAATTAGCATGTCATTATCATTGTGCCAAAACTCATTTGCACGGGGTGCACTATAAAAGTTCCAAGGTTAGGCACAGACCATGGACTGGTATTTCATCCTTTTCAGATAATTGCACATGCTTCTGGAGCACACTGAGCACAGCCAGCACAGCAGCGGGGATGGAATAGGGTGCTGCTGCCTCTGACACACCATGGTCTCCATGTCCACAGGAAGCGTCATGTCAGAAAGGGAGGAGGGAGCAGAGCATGGGCCTGCTCGCAAGCACAGGCCCAATGTCATGAAGGCACAATCAGAGGCCCTGTTCAAGGCCTACCTCAACAGGAAGCTGCTGTTGAGTGGTGCTATGGGCACACCACAGGCCAGCGCTGGGGCCTGGGAGGAGGTGGCGGCATGTGTGGACCAGCAGGGCAGCCACCAGTAGTCATGCAGAAGTGCCGCAAGAAGGTGAGCATGGACAAGCAGCGCATTAAGGAGAAGGTGGTGGCCATCTGTGCAGCCCAGAATGCCACCAGAGGGGGGCCTGCAGATGTGCCACAGCTCACGGTGCAGGAGGAGCTGGTGGCAGCCACCATGTGCCGCAGCACCATGAAGGGTGTGCCTGGTGGAGGATTCCAGAAGGGTTGCAGCCCATCACTGCATAGTATGTATGTTGGCCATGCACAGCATGCAGTGACTGTGTTGGGGGGGCACTTGTGGGCATTGCATCACTGACACATCTGTTTTCTCTTTCAGCACCAGCATGCCTGCGTGCAGAGGATGGGGCCCCGGCAGCGGCCATTAAGGCAGGACCAGTGCTGGATGACCAGCCTTCCAGCTCCATGGGCATCCGGAGGCCCGATCAACTGCAGCACACCACCACTGTCTAGCTGGAATTCCTGGGAATGGGGTCGGACAAGGCCCTGGATGTGTTTGTTCAGGATGCCAGTCTCAGCATCCTGTGCATGAAAACACAGATTGGGGTGGAGTCCGATGCCAATGATGACCTCACCTTAATCCTGGACAGCTTGGGTGGTGTAGTGGGGGAGACACCAATACCAGACTCCAACACAGGCGGTGCACCCAGCGACCTGGCAGTGGAGGAACATCTGACAGCTGCCACTGCAGGTGCATCTGTGTGCACTGCCACAACTGTGTTGTGTGATGGTGGAGGTGAACTTGCACACGTGCTGTGCAGTGGTCAGCAGCAGGATGGACAATGGCAGCAGGCTGCAAGTGTCACAGGGCAGCATGACGCAGGGTCCACCGTCGGGGTGCCTGCTAGTAACATGCCCCATAAGGACCCCACTGTGCAGCGTCCACCTGAGAGTGGGGCTGTGCAGCATGGCTGGTCACCACAGAAGGGTCAGCATCCTACCCAGGAACCCCAGGATGCTGACACACTGGCAGAGCACACCCATTTGCTGTAGGCCTCCGTAGAGCAACAGGATCTGCTTGCTGCTGGGGTGCATGCACTGTGCATGGAGGTGCACCAGGTGGCTAAGCAGCATGAGAGGGGCACTGCGCAGCTCCTGGTGGTGATACAGTACATGCAGGAGGCCACAACTGCATCCCAGGATCACATTGCTAATGTGATCATGGATGGCCTTGCACTGCTGGCTGCCACAGGGCATGGCCAGCCACTAAAGACCCCACAGAGTGCACTGTCCACCCCATGATCCTGGCATCGGGCAACACCCTCACTGTTGACACTGGGCTCTGCTGTTGGCATCCCAGGCACACCTGGGATGTGACTGTTTGGGCACCTATGCACCCCTGTGTGGACCCAGTTGTGGTCCCACAGTTCAAGCCCTGGGGGACTGTTGCTGACACCCGCTATGGCCGATGAGCAGCCTGTGGCTGCCGATCAACCCCGGTGCGGCCATGGTTCCACGCTGCATTCCTTTTTTTTTATACTTTATTTTTTATTAGTTTTACAACTAGTGCACATTAAAGTACATTCCATATGATTGACAGTCCGTATACAGGTTATTATACCAATAGGAAAAAAGTCCCTTAATCATAGGATTAAATATTGTGTCTATCATATCAGTGATACAACATCGGGGGGAAGTCCCAACTTTATTCCTACTTAAGATTAAAGTTATGTAAGTTATTGAAAAGTAGCCATTGAGCAGCATGGCTAATCCTAAAATTAGGATATATCATTTAAATTCCTAACAAGAACTACCCCACCCGTGGGAACGTTTTGCCATGCTAGTTTCCTTAAGTCTAATTTTCTTGAAAGTGAACAATACACTCGACTTATATGATAATAATTAATTTGTGACCTGTTTATTTAGGAAACAGTGTAAATAATGAAAAAGCCCTACTACCCATTATTTTAAACATAGTGAAAGCCTCCAAACCAAGAGATCTTGTTAAGGGTGTCAATGTTACCTTCTTCTGTCAAAACCTCCCCTGTCTTCCCATAATACGAAAAGAGACAAAGGCAACAACCTTTTCACCCGTAAAAGAGTCCAAAACAAAAATGAAAAAAGGTTAGTCCTCAGGTACTCAGCCTAAATCTTCTTCACTTTCTCCTTCCTCCTCTATTCTGCATTTCCGAGTTTCATCCTGTATCTTCTTAGCCCATTGACCTGCATCCACTGGATCTGTGAAGGCCCAAACCTTGCCCTGATGAACAATATGGAGTCAAGCTGGGAAAATGATACAGTGAGAAATATTAGCCTCTCTTAGGATACTGCGTGTCCCATCAAATTTCTTTCGTTTCTGACGTGTCGCGTAGCTAATATCCGGGAAGATGTGGATAACTTGCCCATCTTGATGAATTGGAATTTGTTTTCTGGCTAATGCCAAAACCTGATCTCATTCTCCCATGTTGTCCATAACTGCAAGTGGAGTACAGGGATTGTTAGAGGCCTACTGACGACGGCGTGGCTTAATGCGGTACACCTTCTGGATGTGGAAACAATCGGGGATGCCTTCTAACTGTAGTTTCTCCCCAAGCCAGTCCTTAAGGAACATAACTGGATGATCCCCCTTGATTTCCTCAGGGAGACCCAAAATTCTGATGTTTGCAGAGCCTATTTGGTTTTCCTGGGTCTCCAGGCATGCCCTGAAATGCTAATCCTCTTTTACCCTCAGGGCTGTTACACTGGTTGCCGACTCCGCTTGCTTCTTGGCTTCTATCATCTCCATTTTTATAATATCAACTGTTGATGATTCAAGTAGCACTATCCTGGAGTTAAATCTGTCCATTTTTGGCTTAACTCCGAAATCGATGTAATCAGGCATTGTATTTTATTCCCCAACGATTGTAGGGTTTCCATCTCAGTACTTATGCCCAATGCTGATTCAGCCATTTGTTTTGGATGGGCCAGTGGGCCAGTAACTGTTTGCCTCCCTTTTCCCAATTCAGTCTGGCCCCGATCTCTATGAGGATTTCCCATTTTGTTCTTGAGGCTGAGCTTTCTTCAAATATATATTTAAATTGTTTCAGGTTTCCAAATTTTAAACTTTTATTGCCTTCCAAGGTCATAAATGTAGAGAGCTAATATTGAGTGTGTTTAGTCTGCTTGGGCTCCACAGCGTCCCCTCCACATGGCATTCCTTATGTGCATGACACCCTGACCGCTGCCTGCAGCTGCTGCTTGGTGTACACATGGGTGGCATGTGTGTGTGTGCATATCACTTGTATGGTGCCTGTGTGTCACACCGCATGCTGCCTGTGTGCATGCCTGCCCATCCGCTGGCTGTGTGGCATGGGCGTGATGATGGCAGTTCAGCACTGGTTGTGCCTGGTTGTTCCCAGCCACATGCCATCACCTGGGGGGGTGGGTGCATGGGTGCGCGTGTGTGTTGCTGTGTGTTGCTATGTGCAGTTGTGTGCAGTTATGTGGCACTGACTCCTCTACCCCTGCACCATGCCACTGTGTGTGCATGCCTAGTGCCATGCATGCCTCTGCCTCTGTGCTGTCATGTGGCCTTTGCATGGGTTCTGCACCACCTATGTGCATACACCATAGTGCTCCTGTGCGATGGTGTCACGATACTGCTGTGCCATATGTTGCAGCTGGGGATTCCTTCACCCGGGGGGCTGTCCACCACCCTCCAGCCCATTGCCCCTGTCATCCCCACTACTGTCGCCCTCATCAGGCTTGACAGCTGTCCCATGGTTAATGGTCATGTTGTGCAGTATGCAGCAGGACAGGAATAGGCCACAGGCTTTGGAGGGGCTATATTGTAGGGCACCACCAGTCCTGTATAGGTAATGGAAATGTGCCTTCAGCATGTCAAATACATGCTCAATGATGTTGCGCATGCTGGAGTGTGCCTCATTGTAGTGTTCTTCTGCTGAGGACGATGGACACTGATAGGGGGTGAGCAGCCAGGGCCTCTGTGGATAGGTGCTGTCTCCTGTGTGGATAATGACATGGTTAGCCCTCTGCCATCCTTTTCTGTGCCCCTTGCCTGTCCCTGACACCCTTGCCAGTGCACCCACCATTCCCTTTCCCAACCCATGACCTGCTCTGCCCATCACTCCGTGCCATCCCATACTCACCCACTAGGTGGCCCGTGGGGATGTCCCCACACTCAAACCTGTGGCACAGTGCAGAGCTGTGCCAGATGAATGCATCATGTGCACTCTCATGGTGTGTGGCACAGACATTGACGATGCACCCCTTGGCATCACACACCACCTGGCAGTTGATGCTCGGGTACCCCTTCCTATTGATAAAGGTCACACCCTCAGGGCCAGGTGGCTTGAGGATGTCCACATGGGTATAGTCAATGGCCCCCAGCATGCCATGCATATGTGCTACCCTGTGGAAGTCCTGCATGGTTGCTGTACGCTCTGCCTGTATGCTGGAGAAATGAAGGTATTCCAAAACACGTGGCAGCAGAGCATTAATGAACTGTGTGAGGAGGCATGATGTGGCTGACTGGATTATGCCTCTGTGTCCCTGTTGGTCTCTGGAAGGTGCCCATGGTGAGCAGGCAAATGACAGCTGTCACCTTGGTCTCCACAGCCATTGCGTGGCTTTGTCTTTTGGCTGCCTGCATCCCCTCACTGAACAGCTCACAGAGCTGCCTCAGAATGACCTTGTTCAGGTGGTACCAGCCCACAATCTCTGTGTCTGAGTAGTTATCAAAGGTGGTGTGGGCAAAGTACCACCTGTTCCATGCATACCACCACTGGGCCCTTCCTCAGCCACGTCGCTGTTCCTCCTGCCCCCTCACACCCCTCATTACGGCCTCCATTAGGAAGGGCACACTATCCATGGACCCTGATGTCCTGTCTCCCCTTGGGCTGTCAGCTGCTGCAGGCTGTGTGCCACCCTGGTGCACTGCCTGGCACTGTGCCTACCAGTCCCTCTCCCTCTCTCTGCCCTGACTCCCTCTCCACTGCCTCCTCTGTCCCTCCCCTCTATGACTGCTTGTGTCAGTCTCTCTTTCTCTCACTCATTCTGTCTCTCTTGGTCTGTCTTTCTGTCTGTCTGTCCTTCCTTCTTTCTATGTTTTGGCATTCTCTCTCTCTCTCTCTCCCTCTCACCTGGTGCAAGTGCTGTCTGTGTGCTTGTACCCTGTAATTACAGGCTCAAGTCTGCTTGGAGCATCCTGGTTTTGCTCCACACTTGCACCATGGTTCCACAGTTGAATATTGCACTGCACCTGATATTCATGGGCACGCCCCCTGCTCTTGCACCTGCATTCATTATAGTTGCTCATTGGCACAATGGGATGTGTGCTGCTCAATGACTCCTATTGAATATCACTCCTTGGCACAAGTCCGCACTTGTGCCAGTGCAACTCAGTTGAGCCATGCGCAACTGCTTTGAATATCCCAACCCTCATGTTCATTTTTGACAGACTGGGTGAATGTAAAATATCGAGCATGCTTAAGTACTTGTAAGTAACTTTGCTATCGTTGGACCACATCCCTTGAAAAAGCTCCAAGCATTAGGAGCAACATATTGAAAACAGCATTTATATGGTATAGAACATTTCAATGATTCTGCTGAAGCAAGTTGCTGAATAAATTTAAGATTTTTTTTCAAGAATTTGGTTGCTGTGGGAGTCAGAAACTTAGTTCTTCTGAAATATGTATTGTGCCCATTTGAGTTTGATCCTGGTGATCCCTCAACATGTATGTAATCATACAAGAATACTACCAATTGGCACTCTCTCTTCTATCACCACAAAAATAATGATTCAGGAATACTGGAATGCCCCCAAATTAGAAATGTGTAATTGTTGTTAATAGAACAATAGATTGATAATAAAATAAATAAAAATGAATGTTTTACCTAGAGCATTGTTCCTTCTTCAAATACTTCCCTTTTTCACACCCCAAAAATGGTTCTCTGAGCTGAAAGTAGTGTTAATAGATTTCTATGGAACAATAAAATAAGCAGAATTGCCCATAATAGGCTATCTAGACTTAAAAGGAGTGGAGGGTTAAAATGTCTGGATTTTTTTTTACTTTTATTATTTGGCTAGCAGAATGTCTCAATCTGCAGAATGGCTTCATTCACCACTTAGTGAACAGGAAATACCTGAATGGTTAATTATCGAAAGAGACATATCTAATTCACAAAATATAAATATATCAGCTCTATTTTTCACTAAACCTTTAAAATGCAGTAAGAGCAAGATTATTTCAGATGGCTTAAAGTTGATAACTTTATTGAGAAATATATTAAAAATGGATATAAAGTATTCAACCGTTCAGTCTTTATGGGGCAACACAAATATTTTGTTAGATAACAACCTGGTATTTTTTAAAGAATGGTATGAAAAATAACATACAGCATCATAGATACTATAGTTTACCATCAAATAATCCCTTTCAGTTCCATTTTATGGAAATATGATATATCTCCTCAGGATTATGATAAATATGTTTCTTTGACAGCAAGTATATCAAAATGTTATGATAATGACCTAACCAAAACCAAGACAAATGAGAATACCACAGCTTTTTTTTTTTTGCTTGCATGCAATTACACACTTCAATATCTCATTTTTACACATTATTGATAGAATGTGTGAGAGGTATGGCTCAGGAAACTATTAGATGGTGGTCAAGCATATTAGAAAAGAATGTGGAAAATTGGAATTGGGAAAGCATAAGGATTAATATTCTGAGTTATAGAAAGGGAGGGGTATATGTGGACATAGAAGGGGAGGGGTATATGTGGACACCAAAATAACAAGGGCCCTGACTCCTTACCACTCGAGATAATTGTTCAAGGGGAAAACTTTTTAACTGAATGGATAGAATGAGATGTTGGAATAACAAAATGGATCTTGATGTAAATAGGTCATGAATTAAGGTTCATGGCTGTATGTGTGTATGTCTATATGTTACTTTATGGGAAAAAAAAGGAAATAATAAACAAATGATGCAAAACAAAAAAACAGCATGAAAATGGTACAATTCAGATCTTTATATAATTTATATTACACCCATTTCCATTTATTTAAAATGGGTATTTGTAACTCTTCTACATGCACTAAATGTGGAAAAGAAATGCTAATTTGCTTCATATGTTCTGGTATTGTGAAAAGATTCAAAATCTATGGCAAGGCATTATCAGACTATTCAATAAGATACCGTGGCTACAAGATAAGCTAATTTAGAAATGTGTCTTATAGAACATTTTGATGAATTCTTAGTATGGGCTAAGGAACACAAATACGCTGTTTATCTTATTTCAGCTTCAGTCAAGAATGTTATTCTTCGAAACTGGCTAGAGGATAATGTGCCATCAATAAAAGAGTGGAGAAGTGAATGTCTAGAAATCTTAAGCCTAGAAAAAGTAGCACACTCAATGCTTGGACAACAACACATATTTGAACATAAATGAGGAACATATATAATTTTCTTACTCTCACATAAAAAAGTGTATGTATGCTCACTTGTCTAAGAGAAACATGGTAGAAAGATTCCTCTTTTTTTCCTTGTAACTGGTATTACCTAGCAGAATTGTTTGATTTTAGCATCTTTCCTCTTTCTATATCTGTCCTTTAATTATATCTACATCTTTCCTTTTTCAATTTTCTTTTTTTTTCTTAATAAGAAATGGTTCTTGCTCCTAAAAGAGTACAACAGAGTACTGCAATTCAACAAATCAAAATATATTGCATAGAATAATTGCATAAATTTATTAAAATGTTTAAAGGATTGCTTTATTAAGATATATAGAGCATAGAGGTATTTGCCCTCCTTTAATATTAATGCATATAAGGATTCTGTTGAAATATTTCAGAAGCACTAACCTTCTTAATGTAATTTATGTTAATTAACACCCTGATAGGGATGCAAATGTTTTATATATATATATATATATATATATATATATATGTATGTATGTATATATATATATATATATATATATAGAGAGAGAGAGAGAGAGAGAGAGGGATACTGAAATATGTTGATTGCTGGTGCTTTTCTAATATGAATATTGTCTGTATCTTTTCAATTTTAAATAAAAAATGATATTAAAAAAAGAACAATAGATTGTTGAACACTTTAAATGCTTAGAAAATGTATACTAATTTGTCAGATCCTTACAATTTAAAAACTCCCACTTGGAATAAAATAGTTATACTGTATTATTACCATCACATATAAGAATGAGCTAAACGGATTGTTGTAGCAAGAAAATGCTACATGATTTCTATATTTACTTATTTGTTTTTTGGGAACCAGGCAGGTGTTCTAGACATAGAAATGCCTATTTTCAGGCATCACCAGGGAGATTACAATATGAATTGTACAGTGCAAGACAAAAGAAAATACATAGTGGACTAACATACAGCACTCAAGTAGTAGAATACAATACAATAACAGCATACAGTCTAGATGGCACAAATGTAGTGCTACAATGCAGTTCTACAGAATTTTTATTCAATAAGCCATACAACATTTTCTTACTTTGTACTAAGTATTGCCCACAATATTCATAAATGTGTAATATGGGCTTGTAGATATAGGAAACCAATCCTTTGAGAGGGTCATGTTGATGCAGTACAAAGTCACTGAAGGCAAAAGCTCTTTGAGTGTTACAGTACAATGCCAGAGGAGTGAAAATGCACTGAGTGTTGCAGTATGATGCCAGAAAGGCAAAAGCATACTGCAAACTTGAGGGGCATTGGCATGTGTGCACATTGAAGGCTGGTGAAGTGTTGCCTGAAAGTAGTAAATAGAGTATGAATGGTAGATGGTATGGGTAAAGGTCAGGCCCAATGACAGGACTGAACAATCACCTAGGCAGGCTATTGGGAGTTATGGTACACCAGAGTATTGGCCCACAGGACACCTAGTGCAAGCCCAGGCATAATTGCTGAGAAGCAGTAGGAGGTCAAAGGCAAAGCATTTGGGCCCTTGAGGGGCAAGGCAGGTTGCACACACCAGCTGAAAGGGCAGGAGGAAGGCCCAAAGTATAAGCATGAGGAGGAGCACAACCACAGCCTTGGCTGGAAGGACCTCTAAGCAGGTAGCACTGCAGGCTGCCCAGAGCAGCAGGTAGGAAAGTAAAGACAACAACAGGGCAAACAGGGAGAAACATCAGCTCCCTCCAGAACCTTCAGAACAAGGAAGTAAAAGACAGGGCAGAAAAGCTCCTCAAATGCAACAAGCACATAGCAGTCCCCAAAAGGCAGCCAAAGCACTGGTCAAGGAATGGCAGAAGGGGCAATAAAAGCAGAACAGTCCATCCCAGAGTGGAAACAAAACCATGAATGGGTAGGAAACCAAGGTACAGGAGATGCAACAAACAGAGAAAACACAAATGGCATATGAACCCAGGAGCAGCAGTACTGAGAGTAGTTACTGTGGAATCAGGTAGGCCTCCAAACAGCTGGTGCCAAGCAAACCATTGCACCACTGGTGTGGACAGTGGATGGTAGGAACAGCAACAGCCCCCTGAATGGAGCAGGGGGAGGAGCACAAATGACACAGGTAGTGGTCATGTGGTAAGGTAAGGAGGATGGTATGGGTTAGCAGGAAACATTTTGCCACACAATTACTCCAAAGAAATGGGTGTACAGAGGATGTTTGGGGCATGAGCACTTATAAAAATTTCAGCGGGGGGAGAGATGGGTGTTGTCTTCTGATACTCCTATCACCAGGCTTTCAGCCTTGCCATACACCACTTACTGAAAATAGCAGGCTGAGAACTAGAACAATAAAAACCTGCTAATACCTGAAATTGCTAGGGTGCCCAGGATAAGCAAAAATATTCCAATTACAGAAAATATCAGGGCCGTGCAACAGACAATGAAACTCTGCAAGCGATTTAAATTGTTAGGGTGCCCCATATGAGAAGGTATGCCTGCAGTGAAGAATAACAGAGCTATAAACCTAGGCATGTGACAGCTTACTAGCAGACTAATTTTATTAGGTAACCCAGGTAGTTTGCCAGCAGCAGTGTTAGCAGGCAATGGTATTCATAACTACAGTATGCAGTCAAAAACAATAACAAATGAAGCAACAGACAACCTATACAACAAGATAGTACAATGTTTGTAAGGCCCATAGGATAAATGAGGCATGTAGGCTACTGGACACTATTTTACCTTAAAGTAGACTGAGAAGACCTGGATTTTGGCAGCAGTAGGCAGAACATAAAGATTTCCATTACTTTGCTGACCACTCAGGCAGTTTACTTGGTCATTGGCTGTCTCAACAACTGATGCCCATAGTATTCTTAAACTCCAGCAGATGCTGCAGACATGGTCACTACATCAATATGCTCTTTTAAGGGAAGATTTTGCATCAACCCCAGTTAAGATTACATCACTCAATTGGCAGCTCTGGCAGACAGACAGATGGCCCTCCATTGTTCAAAGGAGTCAGTTGATGGGTGCCCAGTGCTCTAGGACCTGCTGCATGCTGTGGTAATGTACTGTCCTAGGTGCTGGTGGCTTCAGGATCCCCATGTCTCCTACATCCTCAGGATGACATCAGGGTGAATGACTGGTCCTCCTCTGGGAGTGTGTTTGCATTTGGAAGTACAGCCTCCTGTGATTTACAGGGTTATATATACAGATATGCATGTATTGTACTATAATTTCCATGTACTTATTACGACTCTGTAAACTTACTTGCTGTAAACTACCATCTGTATAACCCTTGTCCATCCAGGACCTCCTTGAAAATTAGCTTGCTCAATGGACTTCTCCTGGTGAAATACAAATAAATAAATAACCATATGACAGGGGACATGTGGTTTGTCAGTGTTCTGTCTGGCATCAGTGCATGTGAGACATTCTTGGACACTACTGTGGGTGGAGACTGTTGCATACCAGTGGTCTAGGTGAAAACCGCGACAGAAAAAAATGTGAGGTGAAAAGCAGCTCCTGTGGACACCAGAAAACAGGCAGTGAAAAACCACACTAATTTATAAATAAACTCCAAGACTGTGCTCGCTGTTTTGCCTGTGCAGTTTTCAACCACACATTTATATTGCTGCAATGTTCACAGGATATGGTACCAGCAGGGTTGTCTTGGGTGCTATCCCCCTGTCCCACTTCTAGGTCTGCAATAATACTGTCCTTGGCAGTAGGGATAAAGATGGCATGATTAGTCACTGTGCATGTGTGCATTTCTGCCTTCCCCCTTGCATGTACCATACCTGTTTTGGGTGCTTCTGTGCCCTTGCCATCCACACCAGGGATGCAGATTGGTCCATGCAGCCCAGGATCATTTTGTCCTTTCCTGTGAGAGTGGTCCTGCTGCCCTTTCTTCTCCCTACTTTGGTACAGGAATGGTGTGAGCCTGCTGCCTTCTGATGCACCCCTGAGTTCCAGTTGTTTTGACAATCTGCAAAATCTCCAACAATGATCAGGCTGGTCGGGAAATACAAGAAGGACAGTGACTGTGTGGCTGATAACCTTCCAAATGTCCTGCCTGGCAGCAGTAGACAGGGCAAGGAGTCCATTCATTTCTGAGTGGTTGTGAGTCAGTTAATCCACCAGCGGCTTAGTGTCAGCCACAGTGAAGTGTGATATATTTGTTTACCAGCTGCAAGCAGTTGCTCTGTACTGGTAGGTGTGGGATATGATCCTCAAGCACTTGCAACTAACAGTGGTGTGTGCCACTGCCGGTATTCTGGCAGACCTATTATTGTGACATCATCATGATGAGCAGGGTGACCATGGCAGTAACTGTTGCATATTTATGCCGATGGTCAGTACAGAGGGCTTTACTAAGGCTATGTGTAAAGCAGTAGCTTAGGACATTACAGGATGGAGTCAAGATAAGGAAAAATTCCACAAACACAAAAATTCTTGGCTACCTATCCAGGACAAAAAAAAAGCACTCCTAAGCCTAGGAGTTGATAAAATCCATTTAGTGGTAGTACAAACATGCAAAAAGTAGCACCCACATCCCACATCAATGTTTCACATCACACAGACACTTTATCAAGATGAAATGGCTCAACTTATCTCATGCTCTTCTATATTCCTCTTAATCAGATGCAAATATATGTAAATACATGTCTTTCAGGAATACCAAAGTAAAACACTTAAAAATCACTTAAAGAAGATGTGATTAAAAAAGGGTACATAATAAAAAGCAACTAGGACATAGAATACTTTTGCAGGAAAAATAACCAATAGAAAAAAGGAAAGAAAAGGGGGAAAGGAGGGGGAGGGAGGAGAAAAAGAAAAGGACATGGACTAAACAAGATAGATAAGAAAGAGCATAACTAAGATGAGGCTCAATGCATTATATACAATATATGCATAAAAATAAAATAAAAATGCCATTCAACTTAAATAAATAAATTTAATATACATACATACATTTATTTTATTAATTTTTGTTGACTGGGAAAGTTCACTAGGCAGATTCTGCCTATTTTCAGGCACGACCCGGGGGAGGAGGATACAGATGAATGCCAACTGACCTTGAAACAGATTAAGCTGTTGGTGGTATTTTTAGTGAATGAGGGAAATTTGTCCAGGGCACTGGGGAAATTCCCCCTACTCATCGGTAGGGGGACTTGCTGACCGTCAGAATGGAGGGCTCAGTTGCTGAGCAGCCTTCAATGCAGCAGGACGTGTTGCTTGCCATGGGGCCAATTGCTGCTTCTAATACAGAGAACATGGAATCAGAAATCTTTTTTGAAGCACCCGGGAAGCCGGGTGTATACGACGAATCTGAAGGATTAATGGATGCATCTCCTCGGCAGACGAGTAAGGGTACGAAGTTAGCACCGTTTCTGAAATCTTCTGACGTGGAACAAACTGATTTCATAGCCAGTCATTCCTTGCAGCCTTCGACTCTTGACATGCCGTGGAATGAGGAAGCATTACCTGAGGCAACTGTAACAGCTGTGTGTTTGCAGAATGACAGTGAGGCTGCTACACTAATGAATCCAGAACTTCACTCAAAAGTCAGCACAGCTACAGAAATAAAGCCTCAATCTTTCGGTCCAGGGAAATCTGTTACAGGTACTATTTACACTTCTACTGTCTCTGACCAAAAACAAGCTACGGTCTTTTCTTTCATTGCTAAGCAGTGAGCGGTTAAAAGTGTTGCTAAAACTACATATGAGCAGAAACGCTCTTGGGCTGACCAAGTAGAAGAAGCAGATGCTTCGTGGTCAGTAAATAAAGCCCTAACATTGGCCAGCTGGGCGCAGCTCCCCGATTCTGGCAGATGGATTTCTGGCTTTCCCCCAGTCCTTATTCCTGGGGTTAGTATGGTGAAAAGAGTACTGCATGCTCCATCTCCATGAGCTGCAAAATCAGCTTCCTCGGCACCTCAGAACATGGTTGGTCAGGCCTACCCTATGGAGGCCCAATCTTCGGACACTACGAGTTCACCTTTTGCTCTCCCATCTGAATTGAAATTGACACAGAACCCAGAACTTTACCTTAATCCACAAAAAGTTCTACCTTCTACTGAGGAACATTCCCCTCGGATGGCACCTTCTTCATCTGTGGAGCAAATAGATGACCAGGTTACTGAGGAAGCCCCTACAGGCCCATCGTCAGGTTCTGCACCTGGCCTAGAGCGAACTGCCTCACACTCCTATGCTTTTTTTTTTCGCTTTCCAAACTTTTCTGCCAAGAGGCATAATGCAGTTTGTTTTGTTTATAAAGGGGGTATGGAAACTTTCCCAGATAGAAAATTTGTTGCAAAAACGTTGTTGAAGGACAGCTTGCAACTTTCATCAACTGAAATGTATGCTTTAATACATGTTTCAGGGGAAAAGGTTTTTGACGTTAGTTTCAAATTAAATAGTGGTTGGTTTAGATAAATTTTGGAATAGTTACCAAAAAGTTTGACAAACTCCTTTATGGTCTCCTTTTGATGTGTTTCCATTGACTAAACCTGTTCATTAAACAGTAACAGTTCTTTTTAGGAATGAGTGAGTAAGTGTTACAGACCTCATTTACTGGTTAAAACAGAGATGTATGGTATTGGGACACCCTGAAGCAATATTTGATTCTGAGGACATTTGGACAGGGGGTTGGAGAACCAGGGTTATACTGCGTTCTTCTGAGGATGGCTTACAGCACCTTCCCAATTGTGTCTTTTTGGGGTAAGATGGGGGGTGCTTTTTTATGCAGGACAGCCCAAATCCTGCTAAAGGTGTGGGCATTCAGGTCATAGCAGTAGTGCCTGTGATCGTTTGTGCTGTACGCTTTGTAATTCTCTGGGGCACATGAGTGAACAATGTAAAAACATAGCAGTATGTTCCTTATGTAGTGCAACTGGTCATTCCTATGCTACTTGTGCTGAGGCAGCCCATCGGCAACCAGATTCACATGATTCAGAGGAACAAAGACTGCTGATTGCTATTGCACAGCGTTCGCGAGCCGCTCACACTAAAGTATCCCCACCCCTTCTGTCCCCCCCTCTTTCTGTGCCATCCCTTTCTGAACCTTCCTCTATTATTCTGGATCTCTTGGCCACTGCACATCCTCCCCCACCTTCGGGAAAGCAACTCTGAGGCTTCAAAGAGTGGCCCTTCACTTCAGACATCTACCCTTCTCGATGCACAGTCAATGCCCCCACCCCAGCTTCCACAAGAAGTACCTTTTCATTATAGGGAAACTAGGCAGCCCATCGGCAACCAGAGTCACATGATTCAGAGGAACAAAGACTGCTGATTGCTATTGCACAGCGTTCGTGAGCCACTCACACTAAAGTATCCCCACCCCTTCTGTCCCCCCCTCTTTCCGTGCCATCCCTTTCTGAACCTTCCTCTATTATTCTGGATCTCTTGGCCACTGCACATCCTCCCCCACCTTCGGGAAAGCAACTCTGAGGCTTCAAAGAGTGGCCCTTCACTTCAGACATCTACCCTTCTCGATTCACAGTCAATACCCCCACCCCAGCTTCCACAAGAAGTACCTTTTCATTATAGGGAAACTAGGCATCAGTCTTATAATACACAGCCAGCCTCAAAAGTCCCTAACTTGGTTAGTACTCCCACTACTAATTGTTTCCATGCCCTTATACTTGCTCAGGATGTTTCTAATGCAGAATCTGAATCCTCCCAGCCCGGGGCTGATACCTCGGAAAAGGCTTTAGATGTGGAATCTGAAGGGGATCAGCTCTCAGTTTTTCCACTAAAGACTATCTCCTCTACTACTAAGAAAGGAAAAAAAATAAGTGTAAGCCCCCTTGAACCTTTCTCTTTTGATTTGTCTGAATGTCTCCTTCATTAACTTTCTGTTCACTGAATGTGAATAGCATTAAGAACAAACTATGACAGTCTGCATTATTTTCTTCTTTAAAGTACTTACATTGTAATGTATTCTTTATACAAGATACATGGCTATATATGGTCACCGAAATTTCCAGTGCTTCAAAATGGTGGCAAACTGGGGTTTCCTACTGGTCATTAGGATTAGAACCCTATACTGGGGTTGCTATACTTTTCATAATATTGATGTGAAAGTTTTGAAGTTAATTGATCTGGTCCCGGGCCGGGTATTGATTTTGGATGTGTTAATCCAGGGGGTTTGTTTTTGGTTAGTCAATTTATATGCACCACAAACAAAAGCAACTAGGGTTTGATTAGTTTCAACTTATCCAGCCATACTTGCATACTTCTTTTCATGTTATCTGGGGAGGTGATTTTAATTGTGGAATATCTAATAAGGATAGGGGTAAAGGTGTAAAAAACACCAAACTATTTTGTGATATGTCATGCTTGGCTAAGGTTGTTCAGATAGCAAGTTTAATTGATGCATATGCTCAATTACAAGACCACCATTCCTACTTTTCATAAAGGTACCCTAGCTACCAGGATAGATTTCTTTTTTATTAATAAATCATTGCCACTGAATTTGGTTTGGGTTACCCCAGTGGAATTATCTGACCATTGTGCTCTATGCATTACAGTTGGGTCCATGGTTGCATTCTCTTTTGGCAGAGGCATCTGGAGACTTAACTTTCAGCTGTTGGCACAAGAAGACATTTTGCAACATTTGCAATATTTTATGCAAGCTAGAATGTCCTTATATGATATGTATGAGGACCCCCTTTTATGGTGGATCGATACTAAAGCAGATATTATTTCCCTGTTGACATTTTTTGGGAAATTTCAGTGAGAAACAGCCTATTTTTCTTATTTAAAATTTAGGAAACAGTTGCAGAAAATAATGTCTATGGCTCAAACCACTAAACATGATTTTTCCTCTCAAATAAAAATCCTTAAAGATAAAATGGAACCTTTTTCATAAACATCAATCCACAGTTTTAAAATGTAAACAAAAATTTGGTACACAGGGTAATTTTGCAACTATTTGCCCCTTTCTTGGCAGTAAAGAAAGGGTCAGGAAAACGGTTTTTGATAGTATTATGGGGCACGATGGTCAGGAGAAGTTTACGCAGCAACATATGATGTCAGAAGTGACATCATACATGGCGTCACTCTTCCAGGACCAGCCTGTTGATTTAGTTGCTGCTCAGGCCTATCTACATAATGTAGATGTTCCAGACTGTACCCCTTCCACACTCTCCAGTTTAGTGAGTCCTCTCACACCTCAAGAAGTACTTACTGCTATTCATTCCCTTTCCAGTAATAAAGCACCAGGTAAAGATGGTTTAACTTTGGAATTCTATAAAATGATAGGCATTGCACTGTCGCAAGAACTTGCTGATGTTTATAATGACCTGTTGATGAATTCTGAATTCCCTCTGGAAATGATTGGAGGTATTCTAATTTTTTTTACATAAGAAAGGTGATAGGAAAATCCTTGAAATTGGAGACCAATTAGCCTCTTAAACATTGATCTGAAAATTTTAATGACAATTCTGAAGCCCCGTCTTTTGACTGTACCCCAACATTTAATTTCTCCAGCACAATCCTGTGCGATTCCAAGTCGCTCCATAATTGATCAGTTGCTTTTTTTACGTGAACTTTTTGGTCGGCCCCATGCAGCTGGTTTATCAGGATTTATTTTGTCTTTAGATCAGAAGGGAGCTTTTGATTCTGTAAACCATCATTTTTTTATGGTTCACTTTGCAGCATTACGGTATCCCTTTGATTTTTATCTCTTGGTTACGTAAAATCTATAAGTCTGCTACAGTATCCCCTCTGATTAATGGACATCTGGGGTCTTTGCTTCTGGTAAAAAGGGGAGTCAGGCAGGGTTGTCCAGTTAGCCCTTTAATATATGTTTTACATACCTTAAATAAGTTAATACCTCCCATCACTGTTCCAGGTGAGGTAATTCCTTTTTTGGCTCTTGCTTATGCAGATGATGTTTGTATCTGCACCCCTACTGTTCCTTCAGTGTAGACTTCAGTTGAAATGTGTGATTTCTTTGGATCCCTCTCTGGTACATCTTTAAATAAAAGTAAATGTCTTGGGTATGAATTGGCTGGAGGTTCCCCTGCCCAGACTCATATCCCTGATATAAGATTTATGTCAAACCCAATACAGATTTTGGGTATCGTCTTTGGTTCCCCAACTCCGGAAGTCTTTAACTGGTATATACAACTTGAAAAATGCAGACTCATGGTGCAGAATCAGAATAAAAGGCAGTTTACTAAATTTAAATGTATTTACACGATTCAGACATATTTATTACCTCTTTTTTTTATTTTTAAGTAATGTTTTCCGCCACCTAAACAAGGGGAAGCAACTTTATTTGGTATTTTTTCCAGGCTGTTTGGGGTAGCCACCTAATCTCATAAAAAGTAATATTTTATACTTACCAGTATCTGAGGAGGTTTAAATATGATAAATCCTCTGTTATTTTTTTATTGTCAATTTTTTTGTTCAAATTTTCCACCTTTATTGAAACATCTTCCTAAATTATGGATGGGTCTCTTTCAACATGCAGTAGAAAATTGGTACCAAGAATGGGTGGATGGCTGTCTAGGCTGTCTTAGCACTGCAATTGTTGTGAGTTCCTATCATCATGAAATTTTTATTAAACTAAGACAGTGGTGCATACCAAGTGATTGGCTACTTTCAAAACATAAGATATTTATATAACAGTCAGTACTTGATTCCCATTTTTCTGAACACATTGCATTTCCAAAATGTCCTGATTCACAGCTCTCATCATTATGGAGTTTAATGATTAACAAGCGTATTCCCCCTAAGCTTCGGAATGTTACTTGCTATGTGGTCACAAGAAGCTTAATGTTGAGGGAAATCAATATCATAAACAGTTACAAGAATGAAATTGTTCTCATCCAGGTTGCTCTCAAGTACTCAAAACTATGCAACATCTATACTTCTTATGTCCATATATTTCTATGTTTTGGTGCTATGTTGCCAGTGTCTGGAAAGAGCCAGCATTTACAAATGTCACGTATGAAATTCTGATTTATGGTTCATATTCTCCAGATTGGAGTAAATGGGATACTGGTACGCTACATATATATTTTGCAGTATTTAAGTTGTTTATTTGGCAAAGTAGGTGCCTTTTTACTTTCAGCAGAAGGACCTCTCCTATGTTGAACTTTTGCAGAAAATCAATTCAGAACTGTCTAATATTTACAAATATGAAGCTGGACTATACAATTGTGCTATTTTGAGGATGAACTGGAGGAATTTACCATGGGTAACAGATAATGATGTTCCTGTTACATGAATTAAGTTTTCTCTGCCTTTTTGTTTTCTTTTACAGTTCCTTTGGTTATGTTTTCTTTTTATCAGTATGATGTAATACTGAATTTTCCTGAGTTATTTTTTTGAATTTTTTTTTATTTTACTATGTTTTTTTTTCTCCTTTTTCTTCTTATATATAATTCTTTGTAAAAGTGTGAATTGACACAGGTTTTCTTAATCTTGTTTTGAAGTTTTGTTAATAAAAAATTCCCCTACTCTTTTCGAGAAGTGCCATGGGATCTTTAACATCCACCTGAACTACCACCAGAACAGGCAGATGGGACCTTGGTTTAATGTCTCATCCAAAAGATGGCACCTCAGGAGTGCAGCACCCCACTCATGCTGCACTGCAGTGTCAGTATTCGGATATGAACCCAAGTGTCTAGTGTGGGGATAGAACCCACAGTCTTCTGATCTCCCAGCCTCAGAGGTGAGTGTGCTACCTTCTGAGCCACTGACACTTCAATACATATGTAGTTGGCAGCAGATTAGGCCTGATGGTCTATCCTGTCTGCCTGATGCAGATCATTGGTTGTGCATAGTAGCTGCTCTAACTCCCCCCATTATTTCACCCCTTCCACCCACATATACACATGCAATTAATAAAAAATGATACCAAGCAAGAATGACATAAATATTAAACCCCTTATTTGAGGAAAGGTGTGTATTGAAAATGTTTATTCAATCCTGGAGGGGAAAGGGCTCTTAATTTATACTGACAAAATGTCTCATGACACATTAGTTTGTTAGATAAAAATCACCTCCTCGATCCCCAAGTGATACTTTTTTTCAGTCCCACAAAACAAAACTTATGTTCAGGGTCCTTCTTTTTCAGATGTGATGCCAATGCATTGTCCAAATGTTTTAATCTACTGTCTCACAGATGTTCATAAATTCTCATCCTAAATTTCCTAGTCGTTTTTTCTACATAAAAGCTCCTACAGTTACAAATGGCTACACATACCACAGCCTTTGTACCACAAGTAATAAAAGAATGTATCTTAAATATTTCCTCAATATGCAGAGCCACAAACATATCTCCCATCTGTATAATTATACGTGCTAAGCAGTTAGCGCATCTAAATGTTCCCTCTGGGAGTTTTTTTCTTTTGCTGTAATGTATGTTCTGGGATATGTAGGCCATATACAAATACATTCACAAAATTTCTCCCTCTTCGACATGAAATTCTTGGACTGTTGGACACCACATCTGTTATGGCTAGTTCCACTTCCAAAATATTCCAATTTTTCATCAAGATTTCCTTCAACTTATAAGCCTGTGTGCTAAAAGTAGTAATAAAGTCAGGACCATTGCATTTATTATTTGTCCTATTTCTATGTCTCCACAATGATTGTCTATCCAGCTTATTAGCATGTGATCTAGCTTTCTAAATGCATATAGCATCATAACCCCTATTAAAGAATCTCTCTGTTAAGATATTGGATCCCTCCAGATATCTTTCATTTTCACTACAGTTGCATTTAAGGCACATAAACTGTTTCAAAGGTATATTGGCTGCCACATGCCATGGATGGCCATGATCACATTTCAAAATAGAATTAGTATCTTTCTGTTTCCAAAATAAGTCAGTGGAAAGACACACTTCATCTTTATTTGGATAGAATTAAATCAAGAAAAGTCACTCTGTCTGCTTGCTGTAATAGTGAATTTCAAGTTCATGTTAAATCTTTCCAGATATTTAACAAAGTGTTCAAGTTACAACATGTCACTCTTCCGAATGATCGATATATCATCAATAAAACACCTATACAAGTCAATTTTTTTTCATAATACTGAGTAGTGCTGACATCATAAATGTCTTTTTTTCTCTCACTGTGTTAAATATATGTTGGCAAAATTCAGTACCATAGAGGTCCTTGCTCACTGCCCAAGAGAAGGGTGGGCAACAGGAGAACAAGCTGTCTGCTACATAACACTAATATCAATATCAGTAAAGAAGAGAGAAAAAACGGTTATATCTGGGAAATGGGTACAGTGCAAATAATATAGGATATACATCAAATAGCATGAATAAACTGGTCAATTGCAAGGGAAAACTTGGGGAGTAAGTTAAGGAGAAGACAGGCGATGACCACATTGGCCTCATCCTATACCTCTCTGTGGCTTCAGGTAGGCAAGAAAGGGGGCCTGGCAGGCATAGTACACATCTAATTTGTTAGTTATGACAGGAGACATGTGGTCCAGTGAGTCCAGCTACACAAATGCATGGTGCAGCTCTGGGATGGACGGGACTTCTTCTATGGACCTCCAGCAACACAGGATAAGATGTTTGGCTGGGATGCCAAGTAGAGCTAGCCAGTGAAGTTGCTGGCCCTTTAGCTGAGTACCTTGAGGTGGAAGGCCCAGAATCCAGACCAACTGGTCCAATTGAATCATGCAGCCTAGGGGTTGAGTGGCCAATTGGCCTACTTTTTGCCAGAAAGAGGACAGCAGGGAACACTTCTAAAGGATATGATATAAGTCCCCTACCTAAGAGTTGCACCTCCAGCAAAGGTTGCTATCTATAAGTTTGGCTTTGTGTAGAACATCCAGTGTTCTGTACCAGTGGTGCAGTATTTTGTTTTGAATAAGTCTACTGAGCATATCTGGGTAGCTTACGTGGGCAAATTTCTAGCATAAGTTTCAGCTGGTCTCATCCAGCTACAAGCTCAGGGCTCTTTCCAGTTTCTGCTTTGACTTTCTGGACTATGACGGGAAGCTTTCCTGGATATCAGTGTATATCCTACTGGTTTGGCCTTTGGAGAGCTGGAGCCAGCTCTTCAATTTTTGGGAGCTGGTTGGACTAGGTGGGTAAGACTTAAGGTATTCTGACAGGGAGCTGCACAGCTGTAGATATCTCCAGAAGTCTTCCTTCCCTAGCCCTTTGTCTTTGGCAAGATCTCAGAAGGAATGAAACCTTTGACCGGCTTCCTCCATAACATCTGCCAGTATCATATTTTTATGTTCCCATTGAGGCCAAAGAAGGGCTTTTGTCAACCAGAATATGGGCATTCTTAAAAAAATGGGATCATGAGAGAAGGGCCTAGGGTTGGCCTTGATTCTGGCATGTACTTTGCCCCAGATTTGGACCACAGGGGTGATTGTAGGGTGGCTTTGCAAGGCTTTGGGCAAGGGATTGTACAGCAAAAGAGGGAGACTATGCACCTGAGTCAGTGACTTTTCCATAGAAAGCCACTGCGGTGATTTGGGGGATACTATTGAGAAAGATTTCAGAGTTTGAGCAGAAGAATAGGCCTATGCATATTCCTTGAGCCACAGCAGACCCCATCCTCCCAGTTTCCAGTGGGAGTGCAGTTTGTTCCTGCCCTACCGGGGCTTTTTTTTTCCCCAGAGGAAATTGCCTATGGTCGAGTTGATGGTATGAAGCCATTTAACTAAGGGGCAGAGGGATATGGGAAAGAAGATACAGGAGCTTGGGCACAGAGATCATTTTAAGAGGCAAAATTTTGCCAGACAGGGTAAGATGGAGTGTTTTCCACTTGTCAAGCACGGTATTAAGATCAGCAACTAGCGGGGACATGTTAACATCCCAAATTTTGGCAAGGTTTGTGGAAATATGGATGCCAAGGTAGACCAGTGATCCAGTGGTTCATTTAAGCCCTAGAGGTGGCACCATATCCTGGGTACACTTGGGGTTGAATGGGTGTACTTCCATTTTAGATTTATTCATGCTGAGAACTGCTAGTGCTGCAAAGTCTGTTAGAAGAGAGAGGACTGCCAGGAGAGATGCCCTCCCTTCCTCCACAGTGAGCAGCAGGTCATCTGCATAGATAAATGTAGTGTAGGTATGTGTCACAATTGGGATTCCTTGAATGAAAGGGTGTTGCTTGATAGCAGCTGCCAGTGGCTCTACTGTTAGGATGAAAAGGAGAAGGGATAGGAGGCAGCCTTGTTGGGTGCCTCTGCCGAGCTAAAAGTGGCCAGAGATCACCATGTTAGTGTGAATACTGGCCATAGGCTGCTGGTAGAGCACATGTATCCAACCCTGAAATTGAGCCCCAAATCCAAAACATAACAGCACCTGTCATAGGTAGTCCCATTCCATGGAATCAAAGGCCTTCTCAAAGTCTATGGCCACAGCTGCTGCAGGAGTAGGGAGGGCCTGGGCGTGATAGATGATGTTGATCAGGGACCTGATATGGTCTCGACTGAAGCACCCCAGAACAAAACCTACTTGCAAAGGATGAACAAGATAGGGAAGGAGAGGGTTTAATCTAGAGGCCAGGATCTTGACAAAAAATCTTACTGTCGGTGTTGATAAGCGATATGGACCGATAGCTCACAGGAAGTGTGGGATCTTTACCCTTCTTGGGTAAGACTGTAATGACCACTTCTCACAGGGATGTGGGAAAAATGCCTTTGTCCAGGGCCTCATTATATATGGAGTAAAGAAGAGGGGCAATTCGGGGGTAAGGATTTTCCAGAACTCTATGTGGACGCCACTGCCTCCCCAGGGACCTTGCCAGAATTTAAAGCTCTGATGGCAACCACCACTTCAGATGGCGAGATGGGCTTATCCAGGTCCTCAGTTTGGGAGTGCTGAAGGTTGGGAAGTTGAAGAGAGGAGAGGAAAGGCTCCACTGAACTGGCATCCTGTCCTTTGGTAGAGGTATATAGGTTTGAATAAAACTGTTTCATGATAGAGTTAATCAAATGAGGGTCTGATTGGATAGCACCTGGCTGGTCCCTCAGCCCGGGGATGTGGCATTCAGCCTGAAGCTTGTGTAAGCAGTAAGCTAGCAGCTTTTTGGCTTTTCCCCCTTCCTCCCAGTATTGGTGGTGCAGCCTCAGTATATCTCTATTTTGCGAGATAGGAGGTCGTTAATCTCCATGCAGGTCTTAAGCATTCCATTACTTAATGCCAGGTTTAGCTGTGAGTTTGGAATTTGTTTGGCTTGGGACTCTGGGGCCCTCAGGTGCATTTCTAAGGAATTTAAGAGGTGTTCCCGCTGCTTCCAGTTCCTAGAAGCATACCCCATTATTGCTCCTTGCACAGTGGCCTTCAGCCTCCCACCTGATACCTGGAGAGGTGTCCTGGGGAGAGTTTTCTGCCAAGAAGAGGGCTGCCTCAGATGATACCCACTGCACAAAGTCAAGATCCTTGAGGAGGAGAGGGTCTAACTTCCATGAAGTGGACTTTGAAGAGGGTGTGTCCCATAAGATGTGCAGATGAACAAGGGCATGCTCCAAGATAATCTTAGGCATAATCTCTGAGTCCACCACCCTCTAGCAGACCTGGCTGATACTAGCCATAGATTCAGACAACTATGTGACCCATGTACCAGCGATGTATAAGAATAGTCCCTCTCCCTAAGGTGAAAGGTTCTCCAGATATCAGTCAGGCCCTGTTCAGCCATTAACTGCTGGAGAGCTAAGTGGGCTTTGGGGTGTTACATGGCTGGTGGTGCACTACGGTCCATTTGAGGTACCAGAGCAAGACTGAAATCTCCTCCCAGCATGATTGCTGTGGAGATGGGGCAATGGAGCAAAGCTCTTGGGCCACCTTATGGAAGAAAGTAGGGGCGTCCTCGCTCAGGGCATATATACAGCCTAATAATAGAAGGCCATATGGAGTGATCACCAGGGCTAAGACCCATCTGCCTTGAGGAGCCAGTCGAATTTGAGAGGGGGACCATGCAAGGGATTGGTGGAGCAATACAGCTATTCCTCATTTCTTAGAAGGGGAGGATGAGAATACTTGTCCCACCCAATCTCTGTCCAATTTGACATGGTCTTGTTAATTTAATTTAGTTACCTGTAGGAAGGCCAGTGTGGCCCTGAGCCTCTTGAGATGGGACAGCTCCTGTTTACATTTTACTGGTGTATTCAAGCCCATTACATTCCGAATGTAAGCATGGAGGTCACCCTTGATCTTTAGGAGTAATAAGAGTGCAAGAAAGGGTTGTGACAACATACCGAGGTGAGGCTGAGGCTAGAGCTGCCCACTCCCACAGAAAGATCCCACTAATGCCTTGCAAGTAGGGATGGGAATACCATGCAAAAACATGGACAATAATACCCCACAACAGTACCCAGTTATGAACAGGCAAACTACATCTAATCAGGCAAACCACCAGAGTTAACATCCAACTATTCACAGAGAAAACTAACATCCTAGAACATACTTTGTATGGAGGGAGACAATGGGACTGGCAGTCTATCCACCAAGGCCATCCATCTCCTTCTCGTGGGGTGGGTAGGAGAAGAGAGTAAGCATGCCTGATCTGACCAAACATTAGTAAGTAATTTCTGCTGGCAGCCTGTCATGCCTCACCCTCCTGTTGGAAAAGTACAACTATAGGGGGCATGAGAGGGATATAAAGAGCACAGTGATGGGTCACATACACTAAAAGAAGCAGAGCCCAGATCCTTGGTAGGGTCATCCCATGCTCTGCTGTCCAGCAGTAGTGGAACAAGTCCCATGGTCAGCAGATTGGAAAGGGGAGACAGCAAGGGGGATCTCAGAGCCAGCGCAGGGGGAAGCATATCTGGCTCCTCAGTCCCTGGCCCCAAGCCACAAAGAATAGCTTGGGGCTTGGATAAGGAAAGAACAGTGAGTGCCCTCTCTTCCTGGAAAGGCAGGGTACCCCCCCCCATGAAGGACAAGCAATTTGCAATGTTGAGGAGACAGTGTTGTGGCCCCTGTGAGGAAAAATCAGATGTTATGAAAGAGGAAAACAATGCAGCACAGGTTAACATCCATTGAACTCTAGTCTGTCAGGCAAGGAGGGAGGGAAGCACAAGAGCATGACCAGTGTTGCCCAAGGGGAATGCTTGTTGAGAGGCCATATGGTGAGGTATTAGCATTAGTTACAGACGTTTATGTCCAGATTGCCTTTTGGACTCTTGAGTGTGCACTGCATATCAATCTGTGGGCCCCAGAAAAAAAGCAGCAGGATCAGAGCTCTTAGCAGGCTGTAAAAGGGTCAGTTAATGCTTCATCCCCTTGAGCCCTCCAGGGCAGTCTGCTAAACAGTGGGACTCTAAGCTTTGTGTTAGGTATGAGGGGGTAGCCCACACAAGTCAAGCAGCTGGGGATTAGAGTCAGAGGGACCAAGCAAAGACACGGCACCTGAAACCCCCTATTTAACCCTTCAGAACAATGAAAAGTCAGAAGCAGTCACTTATCTGGCTCCTCATGGTGGCCCATTTGTCTCCTGTGTGAGGTGAACTCTTTTCAAGTCCTCTCGAGCCTGTGTCTGCTTTGGGGGAGGAACAGACTGGTCTGGGAGCTGCTTCAGGCCCTGCATGGGAGGGGCCTCCTCCGCCACCACCATGGCCCAGGATTTTTGCTTGATCTGTGGTGTGCTGGGAACCAATTGAGCTCCTTACTCCGGGGTGCTGTCTTCCAGGGTGAGGAGCGGGGTGAACTTGTTGGGCTAATGGAACTGTATCAGGACATCAGTGCTCTGTTCAGAGGAGTCTCCCACATTTTGCTTGTCAGCCGGATGCTGTTGTCACTCTTGCTGGTGTGGAGTGTGGTGCTTCCTGTTTTGGGGAGGGAGAGAGGAATCAAACTGGTGATCTGGAAGTCCCAGTGGCTGCATAGGTGACCCAGATGAGACTTCCATGCGTGGCCTATATCAGGGATATTTCTGGAGGCATTGAACAGTCCAGGATCTTGGCAGTCTCTGGGGAATTCATGATGCAGAAAGTCCATTAAGCTCTCTGGGTGGAAAAGAGGGTGGAAGTCCCATCGTCACCAGGTAGTGTAGCGAGAAGGGTACCTGGTGTGTGTGGAGAATGCACCCACAATTGGAATAGGTTTTATGCCACTCTGAAAGCTCCCGTGAGTAATCTTGATAAATCTGAATTCTGTGCCTATTCCAAGAGATTGAGCCCTTCTCCCTGGCTGTACTAGTAACCAGTTCTTTTTGTCTGAAATCAAGAAAGTGGGCCAGGATAGGGCGCGGGCGATCCCCTGGTTTTAGTACCGGAGCCAGAGTGTAGTGAGCCTGCTTGATGTGTGGGACATGCATGGGAGTCAGACCAAGGATTTTGGGCAGCACCTCCAGGAGAAAAGCAGTGGCATCTCTCTGTTCATCCCCCTCTGGGAAACCGATAAACCTCAGATTATTGCAGCGGCTGCAGTTTTCCAAATCATCCACTTTATCTTGGAGCATGTGGATGAGATGGTCCTGTTCTCTGGTAGTTGCAGTGAGGTCTTGGATGGCAGCTTCATGGGTCTTGAGGTGTCGTTCTGTATGAAAAAGATGAGTTTCTATAGCTTGCAGAGTTTGAGTATTGGCATTCATGGCAATTGTCATTAGTGGCATCTGGGCAAGCAGCTGATTAAACATTTGCTCCATTTTTGTAGATTTTGCTTATGGTGGGACTGAGGAGGCCATCTTGCAGGCTACAGAGCTGGAAAAGATCCAAAATTCAGTCTGAATCTCCCTTGATCAAAGAAAACAAGGACTCCAAATTGCAGCAGGTAAGTCCTTATTTCTGTGGAGATATAGGGTGTTCAAAGCCCCCCTTATGCGGGATGATTGAGGATTCTGTCCCTCTGTCAGGAAGCTGAGCAACTAAGCTGCTATCACAGTCTAAGGCTAAGCCACACTCCCCTCTTAAAGAAAATTTAAACATTGACTAGACTCTGTAGAAGCTGTTAATCCAGACTGCCTTGGATCCTTATCGGACCGGGTCATAATGTTGTATGCTTAATAGCGTACGGCATTATGGTGCACCCCGGACCTGTGCGACCTCAGAGTTGGACCCCCCCCAGAGTTAGAATCCTTAGTGGGGAGGTCCAGGGATGCAGCCCTCCTGTAACTAGGGGTGTGGAGGAGGACCCCCCCCACACAGAAAAAATGAGAAAGAGAAATTGTGCAACGCGATTAAGACACACGACATTCTGCGGGGCAACATTTTGACCCTGTGCTGATCCTTATGATGCAAAATATGTAAATTCAATGTCCTTACAAATTTATTAAGGTCCATACTAGCATCAAACTCATTCAAATAATTAGTGGGGATACAAGTAATCTCGCATTAAAAAACACTAATTTCTGCTTCAACCAATTTATATTTAGAAATATTAATTACAAGATAATTTGTGCATGATATAACATATTCTCCAAATAAGCCACTGAGGTACTCTTGTCTCATTGCTTGGTTTTCCCTTGTTTGAGGTAACATCACTCCTCCCTCATTTATATCCTTCCTTGTTGGGTCTCTGATACCTGGAACCCCTGTGTTCCACCATTCCCACTGTCCTCCTGCTCCTTCTCTGCTTGCCCCTCCCCTTTCCTCTAGTGACCCTCTGGGCATCTCATCTGTAAATTTGACTAGTCTGGGGCTGCAATGAGTAACTCTCTGGGAAGAATGGGTAGACTGGGGAATGTGGCCATAACTGTTCCTCTTGTTCTCTTCCATGTATTATTGTCATATTGTCCTTCTTCATGAGGGTGTGCTGATTTGGCGGGGGGGGGGGTTGTCAAGGGGATGGGGCAGTATACCTTCTGACAGCATATGAATGAACTGATGGGGTCTCCTGTAGTCAACTCTTGGCCCCTGTAGGTAGTTAGGGTAGCCAGCACCAGCCAAGCAGATGAAACCATGGGATATCATTTTTAATCTAATTAGAAACTTGGAACTTGGCACACTGTGTATTATAAGAAGGAGACCAACCTTGTTGTCACTGAAAAATCTGCTTAACTTTATTCAAGTGCTTTCATTGTGCAGACACACTCCAACACACAAGAGCTCCTTCGTAGTCCTTCCCTCTCTTCTCAGGACAAAACGAATGTACACCTTCATGTCACCTGATGCATTTCACACCCTCATGGCATGTTTTCAAAGGCTAAGGTGGTATACTACATATTGCCCTTTTATACAGTATCCACTTAAGGGTATAGCTCCCAAAGAAGTGCAATCAGTGTAGTGCAGTTTAAAATCATATAACAACATTAATCAGCTTAAAACATTAAATATAACATGATACTGTATCAGCCAGAGACATTAAAAACATGAGTATATGCACCTTATAGGTACAAAAACAAGTACAGTCCTTAGTTGTTACAATAGCAGGAATATTTAAGGTGCATAGATTTTTTTTTTCTTTTCTTTTCTTTTTTCTAGATTGTTTCTAAATCATTAGTCACCTGGTGCTCCATTTCTTGCCACTACTGGGCACAAATAGGGTGATTTTTTCCAACTGAAGGGTGCTTATAGATTGGCTGGTTTAGAAATGTTTCCCATGTTGAGCCACTACAGTATTCACTTCACAAAGTCTCCCATACTGCAGGGTAAGCTGTCGTTGGACAAATGTGGAAAATGAAAAAAAAAAGAAAAACAAAAGAACTGATTAAGAAGCAGGGAACTAGGAATTATTCCCTTGACATATATCTCACAAGCAATCAGGATGAATTACAACATAGCAGAGTTTCGCAGGCATAAGGGAAGGGAGGGGGCAGAATTTATGAGGTGGGGGGAGGAAAAGTATATACCTAAAAGTAAGGACTTAATTCTCTTATTTCTTTTAATAAAGGACTCAATTCTATTTTGTCATTGAGTCCAGGTGCATCAGTCCCCCTTGTAGAAAATATCCAATATTGTTCTCTTTTCAGTAATGTCCCATTACAATCAACTCCTCATGGGCTCCTGATGGGTTTTTCAATTCCCACAAAAAGACACCTTGCGGACACTCTTATCTCTTGCATGAGGTATATGGACCACTAATGCATAACTGAGATCACTATTCTCTATGGCCCTCATGTGTTCGTCAGTTCTGAGTTTAAATTGTAGTTTTGTTTTACCAATGTAAAAACTCCCACACGAGCATGTTGCCATATATATTACTCTTTAGTTACACACATGATAAAACCTCTCACCTTGGCATCCTGTCCTGTTTTAGGATTTTTAAAGGTTTTCATGTTTACTACATTTGGACAATATTTACAGTCACCACATTTACGAACATACGAAATTTGGCAGCAGATAAAGGCCTAGAGGTCTATCAAGTCTTCTTGAATGTGCAGCTAGCACCCCTTATTCTGTAGCTGCCCTTCCCTTCCACCCTTCACACTTCAGTGACCCTCCCCCTTGTCCTGTCCCATCCCCTTTTGAAGCAGTCCACTGTTCTACTGGATGCCTCTTCTGCAGTTAACGTATACCACCCAGCCACCACCCACTCTGTTAAAAGTGTCTCCTCATCTCCTTCCTGAAGCTTCCTTCCTCCAGTTTCATATCATGGCCCCTGGTGTCCCTCCCCTCCCTTACTTTGAACAGCCCCTCTGTACCTGTCTTGTTTATTCCTTTCATGTACTTAAGGGTTTCAATCATGTCCCCCCTGTGCCTCCTCTCCTCCAGTGAGTACATGTTCGACTCCCTCAGCCTCCTCTCATATGATAAGTCCCTCAGCCCCTTGATCTTCTTTGTTGCCCTGCGCTGCACCCCCTCCAATAACTTAATGTCTCTCTTCAGATATGGGTGCCAGTACTGCACGCAGTACTCCAGATGCAGTCTAACTAATGACCTGTACAGTTGTAGAATCACCTCCTCCCACCTCGAGGATATACCCCTTGCAATACAACCCAGCATTTTGTTGGCCTTTGCAGCTACCTTCCTACATTGTGCCGAGTTGTTCATTGACCCTGTAATAAGCACCTGTAGATCCTTCTCCTCCTCTGTCTGGGCTAGCTGTGCTCCCCCCAGCTGGTATCTCCTCTTTGGGTTCTTCATCCAAAAATGCAGCACCTTGCACTTTTTGGCATTAAGCCCCAGTTGCCAGGTGTCTGACCAGGTTTCAAGCTTTGCCAGATCATCCTGCAACCCCTGCCATTCCCCAGGACACCCACCACTGCTCCTACCTTAGTATCATCAGCAAACAGACTGATTTTGCTCTTGATGTCCAATGATAAGTCAGCAATGAATATCCCAAACAACACTGGTCCCTACACCGAGCCCTGTGGAACTCCGCTCATCACTACCCTTGGTGTGAGAGCTCCCCACCCACCACCACCCTCTGTTGCCTTCCCTGTAGCCAGTTCCCTACCCATCTCACCAGCTTTTCACCTGTCCCTGTGCCTACTAACTTACTTCCCAGCCTTCCATGTGGCACCGAGTCAAATGCCTTACTGAAGTCTAGATACAGGACATCCACTGCATGGTCCCTGTCCAGTTGCCTAGTTAGCCAGTCATAGAACTGCACCAGGTTTGTTTGGCAGGATCTGCCCCATATGAAGCCATGCTGTCTGCTGTCCTGTAGTCCTTTGGCCTCTAGGAGGGCCACCAGCCTTTCCTTCAGGATAGTCTCCATTAGCTTACCCACGATGGATGTGAGGCTCACTGGTCTGTAGTTTCCCAGTTCATCCTTGGAGCCACTTTTGTGGACGGGCACCACATGAGCCATCCTCCAGTCCTGAGGTACACACCCCGAATGTAGTGAGGCATTAAATAGGTCTGCCAAAGGTCCTGCAAGGACCTTTACCAGCTCCTTCAGTACCCTGGGGTGGATGCCATCCTGGCCTGGCGCCTTGTCCACCCTTAGTGCCTTCAAACCCTCCCGAACTCTGCCCTCCATGATTTCCCCATCTGTCACCACCTCCACCCATGTTTCTGCCATTTTTCCCCACTTGGGTGTCACCCCCCTCTTCTCTTTAGTAAATACTGAGCAGAAGTACTCATCTAGTGCTTCTGCCCTATCATACCCTGCTTCCACCCAACCACCCTCCTTCCTAATCCTTACTATGTGGTCCCTTCAGCTCCTTTTCTCCCTGATGTAGCTAAAGAAGTCCTTCTCCCCCTTCTTAATGCTTTGTGCCAGCCTGAGTTCTGTAGATGCCTTGGCTCCCCTTACTGCCATTGTCACCTCCTTCGATTCCATCAAGTACTCCTCCCTGTCCTCCCCTCTCCCTGTTTTCTTGTACTTCCTAAAGGCAGCTCTTTTCCACCTTACCTTTTCAATGACCTCATTGCTCAACCAGCTCAGTTTCTTAGCCCTAGCCTTCTTGTTATGGGCCTTGCAGCAGGTTTTGATTGCCTCCACTATCCCTAGCTTTATGAGCTCCCACCTCTGGTTAGTGTCCATACTAGACTGAATTCTGGCCAGGTACCCTTTTACCACTTCCCCCATCCTCCCAAAGTTGGCCCTTCTGAAGTCCAGCACTCTTGTGCCAGATTCCACTCCTTCCTTGCCCATATCCAATGTGAGCCATACAGAGTGGTGATCACTCCCTGACAGCGGTTCCTCCACTGTAAGTTCTCTTACAAAGTCCCCATTTGCCAGCACAAGGTCAAGGGTACTCCCTAACCTGGTTGGTTCACTGACCATTTGCAGCAGGAAGCTGTCCTGGAAGGCATCCAATAGTACCTGCTCCCTTCTGTTCCTGGTTGTTGGAGTACTCCAGTCCACTCCTGGCATGTTGAAGTCCCCCACAATCACCACACTACCCTTCTCGCAGGTCCTTCTGATCTGTCTCACTAGTTCCCTGTCTAACTCCTCCATCTGAGATGGCAGCCTGTACACCACTCCCATTCTAAGAATCCTATTCTTGGAATCCTGGATTTGCATCCAAATTGACTCCATACTACCCCCCTCCTCTTCCTCCCTTACACACTTAAGTCCTTCCTTCACATATAGTGACACACCCCCTCCTTTCCCAATCACCCTGTCTCTACGAAATAACCTGTACCCTGGTACAGACAGGTCTCAGACATTGTATTGGGTGGCCTATGTTTCTGTGATGGCTGCAATGTCCACCTCTGCCTCTGCCATGAGCACCTGTAACTCTGCAGTTTTCCTATCAAGGCTCCTAGCATTAAGGGTAACCAACTTCCACCCTTTTCCCCACCTCCCATCCTGCCCTCCTTTACTAGCATCACCAATAGTACTTGCCATTTGTCCTTTGTCACTGTTATGGGGGGTAAGCTCATATGGTTTCCCAACCTGTGGTCTCTGCATGTCTCTTGCCCAATTGCCACCCCCTGCTCCTAGTTTAAATTCCCTACTTCCTCTATGTACTCCTCCATCCTCTGTTTCAATACTTTCTTTCCCTCCTCACTCCAGTGCAGTCTGTCCTTGGCATACAGACTACTGTCCTCCCAGGTCCCTCCCCACTCCCCCCAACAGCCCATACCCTTTAGCACAAAACCAGGTTCTTAGCCATCCATTAAATTCCTCTATTCTCAGCTTTCTTGTTGTGCTTGCCTTGGGCAATGAAAGTATCTCTGAAAAAGGTACTGATCTTCCTACCCCCTCACATAATTGTCCTAGTTCCTCAAACCTCCTCTGGACTATATCTACTGTCTTGTCAGCCAGACTGTTCATTCCAAGATGAATAATTAAATGAGGCTTGTCCCTACCCCTTCTAGCTTATTTCAGAACAGATTGTCCCACCCTTTCTGCTGTCATTCCTGGCATGGCCTCCACCCAAATGTGACTATGCCTTTCCCCCTTGCTACCCCATCTGACTCCTCTTAGTATTGAGTCCCCCAGCACTACAATTCCATAAGATTCCACCACTCTTACTCCCTGCTTGCTTCCATTCATCTCCCTCTCACATTTCTGGCTCCTCTTCTTCCTCCTGCACATTATTTCACCCTTTTTCCTCTGTTGCAATTCTCCCAGCAGAACTTCCCCCCACTCCAGTTTGGTACAGGCATTTATCAATTATTCCTCTAATTTCATAATTTCCCTCCTCCACCTTCTTCCTCTCTAGCAGTGCAAAAGTATTTTCTGAAGACCCTTCACAAGTGCCTGCTCCCTCTCTCTCTTCATAGTAACCTGTTCTCTCCTTTCCACTCCATGACTTTTGCCACTTCTTCTCCTCCCCTCACAAGTCCCTATTTCCTCCTTCCATTTTTCTTTTGTCTCCTGACCAGGTTTCCCTGGCAATCATTCTTCCTGGCCTGGGCCCCCTTGTCCTTGCTTCCCTTCTTCTGACCCTCTCCTCACCACGGTTGGCTTAAATCACCCTCCCTCTTTTCCCATTCTTCCTCCCTCCAGTATTATGCTAAACCCACCCCCAGTCTGCCTTGCCTGTCTTAGTTCCTCCTGCAGACCCTCAATCTCCTTTCTGAGTTTCTCTACGTGGTTGCATACTAAACATCCTCCCACACTCCAGGCAGTTTTTAGAAAGATTGGTGCACCACAGTTGTTGCAGCCTACCACCCTACCCATTGCTGTAGTTGCCCACCAGCGACCCCCCACCCTTCCAGATGCAGGATACCAAACACTCCCCCAAGTCTCCCCTTCCCCCCTCTATGTGCAAAACATTCTTTTCTTAATTTTCCCTTACCCCCTTTGTTGTACACATTTAGATAGATTGAGAAACTGCTGTTTATATTCCTAACCTTCCTATACAAACTCAAAAACAGACTTTAAGTAGCTATTGCACAACCTCCTTCAAACTCCTACTCCTCCTTTCCACAATGCAATAGCAATGCAAAGAAGTAACAATGAAAGCTCCTAGATTTGCAGTTACTTCTCTTCCACTAAGATAGCAGTCACCTATTCACTCGCTGCTGCTCCTTTCCTGGATGTCTTCTTCTGCTATGCGAAGTGCATATCCTTTGCCCATTTGAGGAAGTGATGTCAGAACCCCTGGTATAAAGGACATAATGGACCTGGGGTGGGTGGTGTGAGGGGTTGTGGGGGCTGGGACCAACCCAAGTCTTCCAGAAACAATCAGGTAGCAGAGGGTCTGGTCAGGCCATTAGCACTCTTCCTCCACTATGCACTAACCTTTGCAGCTAGTGAAGCCAGCAAAAATGAATCACAATTCTACTCAAAGCCCCAAAATAGGTTTGCTACCAAATGAAACAGGTCTCCAATTCAAACAGCTTCACCAACAACACATCAAAATAGGCTTGAAATTAGAAGATATAGGTCTCTGATTCAAAGAAACAGCCCCAGTTAAATCACACTAAATAGGTTTTAAATCAGAAGAAATAGGCCTCTACAAATGCAGTCTGCTACACAGTGAAACATCAAACAAATGAGCCCACTTATAGCCACCAAAACAGTTTTCAAAATTCCAACCGCCACAAAACAATACCCTGTTAGCCCCTTAGAAGTAGTAAGAAAGAAAAGAAATAACCTTCTACCAAGTAAAATCCACAAGAAACAATGTAAAAACAACAAGAAGCTACTGTACTGTAACAAATCTGATCCTTTCCCTTCTAGTTCCTTCTGAGAAGCCAAAGCAACTGACACCACACCTGATTCAGCTCCACCTCCTTAGCTGAGTGATACCTGGCCAGACCATTAGCACCCTTCCCCCACTATACACTAACCTTTGCAGCTAGTGAAGCCAGCAAAAATGAATCACAATTCTACTCAAAGCCCCCAAAACAGGTTTGCTACCAAAAGAAACAGGTCTCCAATTCAAACAGCTTGACCAACAACACATCAAAATAGGCTTGAAATTAGAAGATATAGGTCTCTGATTCAAAGAAACAGCCCCAGTTAAATCACACTAAATAGGTTTTAAATCAGAATAAATAGGCCTCTACAAATGCAGCGTGCTACACAGTGAAACATCAAACAAATGAGCCCACTTATAGCCACCAAAACAGTTTTCAAAATTCCAACCGCCCCAAAAAAATACCCTGTTAGCCCCTTAGAAGTAGTAAGAAAGAAAAGAAATAACCTTCTACCAAGTAAAATCCACAAGAAACAATGTAAAAACAACAAGAAGCTAATGTACTGTAACAAATCTGATCATTTCCCTTCTAGTTCCTCATTTGTGGCATCCATCCTGTCTCAATGGCAGCCACATTCTGGATCTTTCAGCCATTGGTTATGCACAGTGTACCTATTTGTCCTTTATGTTTTTCCCTCATTGATGAACCATTCTTGGCTTCACATCCATTAAATCTGTTTTAGGATTAAATCAATCTTTCCACACAGAAACATGAAGGAAGTGAAAATAGATGTAGAAGGGGTAAGTCATAATCCCATTCCTACTGTGACACAAGATAGTGATGTGACTTTGGGGGACAAAGTGGGCAGATTTAAACCTAAATCAACATTCTGATCACCACTTAACCCTGCACTGTAAGCTTTCTTTAAAAGTTGTGAAAAAGACTTACTGCATTTGGACAATATTACTAATAATCATTTTTTCCATAACTTAAGTTGTGTTGAAATGAAGGCTTTAAATGATTTTGAAGCAAATAAATCCATCACAATGAAACCCTCTGATATGGTGTCTCTGTAGTGATTTTGGATACAGACAGATACGTTGCTGAAGTTGGTAGACAGTTAGGGAATGAAACTTTATATAAGAAAGTTGTGGAGGATCCAGCTAACAAGTATAAAATGGAAATAGACGAGTATCTCTCTCTATCTCTCTTTCTCCCTCTCTGGCAAAACAAAATAAGTGACTCCCACAAGAAACTAAAATTTTTGACTGTTAAAATCCCAGTAAAGCATGTTTTTACTGTCTCACAAAAATACATAAATGACTGATAAATCTGCCTGGTCACCCCATAGCCCTGGTAATGACTCTCTGACTGAGCCACTGGCCAGATTTATTGATCACCACATCAGTGAAGTAGCCCACAAAGTACCATTGTATATAAGAGACACAGCAGACATCTTACAGGTATTAGAGGACCTAGTTTGGTGTGCTTGTAGTGGTGGTGTATTCCTTTGTTGTCTTTAATTGCTGCAAATTTTAGCCCCCTCCTCCCCTGCCTCCCACTCTTAATTATATACTTTGTTGAATCTGATTGACAGGAGTTAAACACAGGGGATAGTAGGGGTTGTGGGGTAGGAGGAGCATAAGGGGGAAGAAGCCTGCCCTTGGCACAACAAGTGTTTTAACTCATTTTTTATTTATTTTTTCTTTGTTTAAAGAAAAGTATCTGAGGATCAGTGTCAGGATTTTTAGGACAGTAAATTAATGAAAAGGGAACTAGGAGAGCTTCAGTAACAGACAAGTACTGGAATAGCCATATAAGTGCAGTATAATGTGAGGAGTGGTGCAATGCAGTGGCTGCGGGGCAGTCATATTCAGGCAGACCTTCAGGACACTGAGGTGCTGCCCTTTCTGTATGCATCTGTCTGGACTGCAGGATGAGGTAGCCAGACTCAGAGTGGAAGTAAACTGGGTCAGGAGTACCATCACCCCTATCCAGAGACCACCCAGTCCAATGTCACTGACACAAAGGATGCCAAGAACAAGGAGCACTTGGATGACAGTGGACTCAGGGAGGGTTAGGGCAGTCAAGCAGAGGCACATCCCAGATCCTATTTCACTCAAGAACTCATATGCCACACTGGCAAATGGGGACAATGAAATAGAGGTACCCAGAGAAGTGGAACGAAAATATGTTTAGGTTAGCCAAGGAGGTGACCTCAGTGGGGAGAGCAGTAGACCCCAGAGGAGGAGGTAGCAAATTCTAGTGGGGGACTCCATCATAAGAGGGATCCAGCTAGTAATACAGGAGGGGAAGAACAGGCAGGTGAGGTGCCTACCAGGTTCCATGGCATGGAGGGATGGGAGGAAGATCCTGGGGATCACTGGGAAGGTAAGACAGGAGAGTGAACTGGATGTCATTATCCACCTAGGTACTAATGACCTGGTGAATGGGGAGCCAAAAGAAGTTCAGGAAGAGTTTAGGAAATTGGGAAGGGGTCTCAAGCAAGTAGCTACTTCTGTCACCTTCTCGAAAGTACTACCTGCGAGAGGCATGGGAGAGCATGTGGGTGCATGCACCAGGAACTTTAACTCATGGTTGGAGAACTGGTGCTGTGAGGAAGGGTTAGGATTTATTGGTGACTGGGGACCCACCTGGAGGGATGGAGGTTTGTTCAAGCCTGATGGCATCCATCCATTCTGGAGGGAAATCCAAGCACTCAATGATAAGTTTAAAGGCTACATGGACAAGCATTTAAACTAGCCAAGGAGGGTGGCAGGCCAGCAAGGAGGGTACCTAATTGCCCACCCCCCACTTCTAGCAGTGGAACCAGTGAACAGAAGGAGTGGATCTCTCAACAAAGCACTGTGCAAATGATGGAGATAAGCACCCAAGAGGTGAATAGGCAGAAAAGGAGCACATTTCAACAGAAGGGCAGACAGCAGGGAGAACCAGGGATAAAGGACAACCAGGGAAGAGGCAGGAGTAGAATAGCTAAACAGTCTAGGGAGGTCAAATCATGGAAAGCCATGTGTGCCAATGCCAGGAGCCTTAGCTACAAGATAGAGGATCTGGAGACTGTCATGGTGCAGTTGGACCTGGACATTGTTGCCATCACAGAAACTTGGTGTAATGATGACCACGACTGGGAGATGGCCATACCTGGCTACAACATATTCAAAACAGACAGGGCAGGTAGGAAGGGAGGAGGAGTGGCACTTTATGTGAAAAATGACATAAGGGCCACAGAGATACAGGAGAACAAAATGGGGGAGAGTTACTGTGGTTTAAGCTGGAAAGGAAAATAGGGCCAGCCATCAGCACAGTTGTGGTATATAGACCACCAGCCCAGGAGGAAGAAACAGATAGGGAGTTGATGCTAGCCACAGACAAGGGTGAGGTAGTGCAGGTTGGAGACCTCAATATTCCAGACATGGACTGGAGCATCCCAGCTGCAGCATCAACTAGGAGCAGATTTATCCTGGACTCCCTTCAAGATGCCTTCCTCAAGCAACTGGTCATGGAACCAACAGAGCAGAAGGCAATACTGGACCTTGTGCTCACAAACAGGGACAGTGTGATGGGGCTAACAGTGGTGGAGCACCTGGGGAACAGTGACCACCAATCATTGTGGTTTGAAATCACAGAAGGAACAGAACCAAACCACACAAAAACATGTATCCTGGATTTTAGGGGGGCAGACTTTGGGAAAATGGGGAGATGCTTGAAAGAGGCAGTAAGGGGAATGAGGCAGGAATCAGGAGTTAGGAACAGTAGGCAGTATTTAAAATGTGGATTACAAGAGCAACAGAATTATGCATTAAGCAGGTTAGCAAGGGGAAAAGGAAGAGCGGGCCATTATGGTTTTCCAAGGAGGTAGTGGAGAAAGTGAAAGCCAAAAATATTGCATTCAAATAATAAAAAAAGACTCAGGCAGAAGGAGATAGGGAGAAGTAGAAGGAGAAGCAAAGGGAGGCAGGGAGGTCAGTAAGGGAAGCCAAAGCTCAGACAGAAGAGCACATTACAAAATCAGTGGGTTGAGGGGATAAAACCTTTTACAAGTACATAAGTGAAAAAAGAATGGCAAATGGAGGGATAGTGAGACTGAAGGGGGAGGATGGGGGCTGCATGGAGGATGACAGCAGTAAAGCTGACATATTGAACAGGATTTTCTGCTCAGTCTTTACTGAGGAAGAGGAGGGTAATGGGTATTAAGGGAGTACAAGGGGTGAGAATGGTGCAGAAATGGACACAAGTCCCTTTACATGAGAAAGGGTCCTGAAGGAACTGGAAGTATTGAGTTGATAAAGCAATGGGGCCAGATGTGGTGTACCCCAGGGTCCTTAAAGAAGTAAGAGAGGTGGTGGCTGAACCTCTGGCAATCCTGTTTTGCCAATCACTGGAAAAAGGGGAGGTACCCAAAGACTGGAGGACAGCAGATGTAGTCCCCTTATACAAAAGTGGAAAAAAAGAGGAAGCAGGGAACTACAGACAACTACGGTCAGCCTCACTTCAGTAGTGGGGAAGATCATGGAAGCACTACTGAAAGAGAGATTGGTGGAACATCTGGTTGTCAGTGGACTACAGCACCCATGGCAGCATGGTTTCACCAGGGGGAGGTCATGTCAGACCAACCTGGTTGAATTTTTCAACTGGGTGACTAGGGAGGTGGATCAGGGGAGGGCAGTGGACATGGCCTATCTGTACTTCAGCAAGACCTTTGATACTGTGCCACATTGAAGACTATTACGCAAACTGGGGAATATGGGTGTGGGTAGCACAATAGTGCGGTGGGTAGGTAACTGGCTGGGTGGCAGGACACAGAGGGTTGTGGTAAATGTCTGTCTCTTCACAGAAGGAAGAGTGACCAGTGGGGTACCACAAGAATCAGTGCTGGGACCGGTCCTATTCAACATCTTCATCAGTGACATTGTGCAGGACCTAGAAGGCAGTATTTCCCTGTTTGCTGATGACACAAAGCTCTGTAACAGTAGACACACCAGAGAGTATAGATAGAATGAGAAGGGACCTGCAGAAACTTGAAGAATGGTCAGGGGTTTGGCAGCTGAAATTCAATGCAAAGAAGTACAAGATAATGCATATGGGGCACAAAAACCCTGGCACAATATATTAGTTTGGGGTGAGGATATAGCATGTGCCAAGCAGGAAAGGGATCTTGGGGTTATCATATCTGATGACCTCAAGGTAGGGAAACAGTGTAACATGGAAGCAGGTAAAGCAAATAGGATGCTAGGATGCATAGGCAGGGGCATCACCAGCAGGAAAAGGGAGGTCATAATTCCACTATACAAGACATTAGTGAGGCCCCACCTGGAATACAGTGTACAGTTCTGGAGACCTTACCTACGTAAGGACATAGACAGGGTAGAGAAGGTTCAGAGGAGGGCAACAAAGATGGCACATGAATTGCATCACAAGTCCTTTGAGGACAGGTTGAAGGACTTGAATATGTACTGCCTGGAGGAGAGGAGGGCGGGAGAGAGGGGATATGATAGAGACATACAAGCATCTTACAGGGAGGAATAGGATGCAGGAATACACTATTTTTAAGCAAAAAAGATGTTCCAGGACTAGCAAGCATGAGATGAAGTTGGATGGAGGATGATTCAGAGGAAACATGAGGAAGAATTTCTTCACAGAAAGGGTGGTGAACAAGTAGAACACCCTGCCAGAGGATGTGTTGGGCGCTGAAACAATCACAGGATTTAAGAATGAATGGGTTAGACATAAAGGAATTCTTGAGGTAGGGGTAAGGGGCAACAGACTTCTAGGAAAACATATAGTGAACTTACAAGCTCAAATGGGCAGACTGGGTGGGCTGTAGGCCCTTATCTGCTGACACTGTCTTTGTATCTATGTATCTATGTAGCAATTGAGGAGAATAGTTTTCTAGTAACTTTGGATGTGGAATCACTATATTAAAATATCCCACACTGAAATGGTCTTAAAGCTATGTCATATTATCTCAATAAGAGACAGACACGGGAACCACCTACTGATACATTGATACAATTAGCAGAATATGTCCTTAGTTGTAATACATTCTTATTCTTTTAACAGGACAGTTTCTATTTACAAAAAAAAGGGACAGCAATAGGGGCAAGTTTTGCCCCCAACTTTGCAAACTTGTATCTAGGTAAGTGGGAAGAGAAAGTCATCAGGAATTCAGAGGTGAATACCCTTTCTATGAGAGGTAAACCTCTAGAGATGCTTTATTGATGATATTTTGATAGTATGGATAGGAACTGAGCCAGAATAATTTGCTTTTGTGAAGTGCTTGGAAGAAAGTAATGAGAATCTCAGATTTGCCATCTCTATCAGCTATAAAGAGAAAAGCTGTTTGGATCTAACTGTATCAAAGGATGGAACTGGGAAGTTATAGCAGATCTGTTTTGGAAGCCTACAGATAGCCACCCTTATCACACTATAGCTGGTATCCGTAAAGAACAATTTATAAGAGTTAAAAGAAATTGTAGTAGTGAGGGATTGTACAAGACAAGATCAACAGAGTTAGAAATGATGCTTCATGAAAGAGGATATTCAGAGAACATAATTGAAAAAGCCAGAAAGGAAGTAGACAGGCTGTACATAATGGATTACTAACAACAATGGTCAAAAACAAACAAATGAAAAAAAATGACCACAGTATTCATTTTGTTAGTACATAGAGTGGCCAGTCTAATCAAATAAGTGGAATCAAAAAGAAACACTAGCACATGGTCAATTTGGATCCAGGTCTAACAGATTTAAAGGAGGTGGAGCCAAGAATGGCTCATAGACTAGGGAAACACATAAGGGACTGATTGGTACACTCCGTACAACTAATGGCCTAAAGACCCAGAATGTGATTGTCATCAAGACAGGATGGGTGCCACAAATGTGGCAGCTGTAAATACTGTTCAAATGTAGTAAACATGAAAACCATTTAAAATCCTAAAATAGGACAGGATGCCAAGGTGAGAGGTTTTATCACATGTGTAACTGAGGAAGTCATATCTATGGCAATTTTTACATTGTTAAAACAAAACGAAAGTTTAAACTCAGAACTGGCAACCACATAAGGACCATAGAGAATAATTATCTCAGTTATGCAAGAGCAGTCCATATCTTTCATGCAAGAGATAAGGGTGCTCACAAGGTGTTTTTTTGTGGGAATTGGAAAGTTCATCAGGAGCCCAAGGGGAGTTGATTATAATGGTACACAACTGAAAAGAGAACAATATTGGATATTTTCTATAGGAGGGACAGATGAACCTGGACTCAATGATAAAATAGAATTGAGTCCTTTAAAAAAAATAAAAGAATGAAGTCATTACTTTGAGGTATATACCTTCCACCACCACCGCCACATAAATTCCACTCCCGCTTTCTTTTATGCCTGCAAAACCCTGCTATGTGGCAATTCATTCTGAGTGTTTACAAAATATATGTCAAGCAAATAAATCCTAGTTGCCTGCTTCTTAATCGGTTCTTTTTTTTTCATTATCCAGATTTGGCCAATCACAGCTTCAGTTATTCAATTTAGTTGTTTAACCAAGAGTAGCACACTAAGCAGAAAGCTTTTTTACATGAGCAACCTGGGAGCACAGGGAAGTTAAGTGACGTGCCCAGGGTCACACAGTATGCAAGTGGAAGCTGTGGGATTCAAACCCAAGTCTAGTCTGCTGGATGTCACCAGATTTGCAGCTTAGAGCCTTAAACCACTGTGCTATTGGAGACTTTGTGCAGTGAATACTGTAGTGGCTTACTATGGGAAACCTTGCTAAACCAGCCAATCTATAAGTATTCAGTACTTCAGTAAGAAAAATAACCCTATTTGTGCCCAGTAGTGGTGAGAAATGGAGTATCAGGTGCTTTAGAAACAATCTAGAAGAAAGAAAAAAAAATATCTATGAACTTTAAATGTTCTTGCTGTTGTAACAACTAAGCACTTTGCTTGATCTTTGTACCTAAAAGTTTCTGGCCTGTGTTCCTAAATAAGTGATACATCATGGATAACATGTATAGGGAAATTTATATATAGTGTTTTTAAACTGATTAATGTTGTTATATGATTTAAACTGCACTACACTGATTGCACTTTATTGGGAGATATACCCTTAAGTGGATACTGTATAAAAGGACAGTATGTAGCACACCACATTAGCCTTTGAAAAAGTGCCATGAGGGCGTGAAATGCAGTAGGTGATTTGAGGTGTACCGTATGTTTTTTTGTCTTGAGATGAGGGGGAAGGACTATTAAATGAGCTCTTGTATGTTGTCATGTGTCTGCACGAAGAAAACTCTTGAATAAAGTTAAACACTTTTTTAATGAAAACGAGGTTGGTCTCCTTATAACACACAGTGTGCCAAGTTTCAAGTTCTTAACTGGATTTAAAAACATATCTTATGATTGCATCTGTTTGGCAGGTGCTGACTACCCTAACTATTGTATCTACTGAGTCAAATTTCTCAGCATATCACTGCAGTCCCAGGTGCGGCTCCTCATGCTACTCATGACTCCTGGCCCCTGACTAAAAAATGTTGCCCTCTAGTACCTTCTGGTTTACTATCCACCCCATCTGATTCTGACCCTGATGTGCTAGTATATGTGCCTAAATTAATCTTTCTCTTTAAGATGGAACATGAAAGCCAATTTTGTTTGCTCCAGTCAAAAATGTGTCCCATTTCATAGTTCAAATGGTCCCTTTCAAACTTTCATATTTTAACCTTCCTAATCTTTTCATCTTGAATTTTATAGCTTGTTTCAATTTTTGTTTGTGTAGCTCATGTTCTGAATGGCTGCTGAATTCATTAAATCATGCCTCACTCACAATCAATTCATTTCTATCCTCCTGCTCTATAGGTTATGTGTCCTTAAGTACTGTATTAGCCTAATCAAACCTGCAGATAATTCCAACACATGAATTTGCCAGTCTTTCAAAAAAGAAGTTCTACTGTTCCAAAAGTCAGTTATTTAACCAGCCATATTCCGCTAGGGACCCAATTCACATTTAAATATACCTCTAGTGTTACTCTTTGTCAATACAAACAGTTTGCTTTTAATACAGACCTTTCAACTGCCACATATGCTTCTTTTATATCAAAGGGTGTTCTCTTCATCCTTTGATCCTTAATGTTATCATTAAAATACACCACAGCTTGTTATAATAGCTAATTATAATCTCACTTTTTGGAAATAATGATTCAACAAGTGAAGATGTATTTCTAGCAGAATTAGTACATGCAGGGTTAATAATAATGATGTGGGTGCTACTCAGAAACTCAATGCTGCCTTGTACTCCAGATACCGTAATCTGCCATCTCATTAATTGTCTGTGACTGTGTCAATAAACAAACTTTGAAAATACATGTAAAACAACAGCCCAGAACACTACAGGATGGAGCCAAGATAAGGAAAAATTCCACAACCACAAAAATTCTCTGCTACCCGTCCAGGATAAAAAAATCACTCCTAATCTTGGAAGTCAATAAAATCCTTTTACTGCTAATGAAGACATACACAGAGTAGCACACCCACCCCACATCAATGTTTTATGTCACACAGATGCTTAATCAAGACACCATGGCTCAACTTATCTCATGCTCCTCTAGATCACTTTTAATTAGATGTAAATATATGTAAATACAGGTACTGAGTGAATATAGCTCGAACAAACCATGCATGCAATAACGCGCTGTGGAAAGCGCGAATGTCTCTACATCAACCAGCTGTTGTTTCAGCATGCAGTAGGTGCTGCTACCCTTGTCACTGTAGCCTACCATGACACAACATGAAGGACATTGCCGGGACGGTGCTTGGCCAAGCCACTCTTGTGCTGGAGTGGCTAGAACACCTGCCTCCAGTAGTGTTGGGGACCTGGGGCTGGGATTCAGTTCTCCCCAGGCCCCACTGTAATGCAGCTTTCTTTTGTAAAAAACATTTTTCCCTGCTCTGAGGTTTTTTTCTTTCCCTGAAGTCCACAACCCCCGTAGTTGATTATTATAAGTCTGAGGGGTGAGGGTGGGATGAATAAGAAGACAGTTGCTGTATTCACAATGGCATGCACTCTAGTTGTTTCAGTCAGGATTTTGTCCCAGTGCTGTTAGAGCGCATGCCATTGTGTCTGAGCCGTTGTTTGTATATATGGTTTTCTCAGTGACATTATGATCCCATGCTGTAAATACATGTCTTAACGCAATACCAGTGTAAAACCATTTAAAAATAACTTAAAGAAGATTCATTTAAAAAGGGTATATAATAGAAAACAACCTTGGTTATTTTTCTTGCAATAGTATTCTATGCCCTCAATGTTTTTTATTATATACCCTTTTTAAGTGGATCTTCATTAAGTGTTTTTTTAAGTGGTTTCATGTCAGTATTCCTTTAACACATGTATTTACATCTATTTTCATCAGATTAAGAGGGATATAGAACAGCATGCGATAAGTTGAGCCATTTTATCTTGATAAAGTGTCTGTGTGACATGAAACATTGACATGGGGTGGGTGTGCAACTCGTTGTATATCTATTTTACCAATAAATGTATTTTAGCAGGTCCTAGGTTTAGGAGTGATTTTTTTCCTGGACGGGTAGCCGAGAATATTTGTGTTTGTGGAATCTCTCCTGAGGCCCCCAGTTAAGGACATGCTGTTCTACTGGACAGCCTGGAATGTCTTGTGCTTCTTGCATTGGCTGCTATGGTGGCAGTGGTAGCTAGTCAACAGTAATATTAGTACCACCCCGGTTGTTCCTAAATCTAAACCAATCTGTTTAAAAGAGCATCATGAGAAAAGAAATGTCTATGATCCATATAAATATGTTTGGTGCTCCAGCACAGCAGTAAAACAAGTAGGTTATACCTCATGACACGATATGCTCCTGAGGGAGAGTAACAGGCCACAATTGTAACCCTATCTATGACTTATTGCTTAAATATTTCTGGATACATAATTCAGGATTATGAAAAGTCAAGCCAGATTGCTTGACTAAAGTACTGTAGATTCAAGAAGGCAATTTTTCCCAGTAACCTGGGCAGAGGTGCTGCATAGCTTTGCTACCTGGCTCAAATAATTTTGCCCACCCCCAGATTTTGAAATGCTCCACCACCATTTAAACAAATGTGATGTGTGGAACAGTATTTTACTTAGAGACTGACATACAATACCAAGGTCTAGTCACCATCATACCTCACTGACTTTGATATAACAACTGACCAAAAGGAGTCACTCACCTTCATCCATATTGTTATTACTGATGCTGCAATGAATGAGATCACAATGCTGAAAAAGTATAAAGGGGGATACAACTAGATATACTAACCTCTAGGTATAATATTGCTCTTGATATCACACCAAAAAAGAAAAGTAACAACTGTCTGTTTTTAAAAATGAATAACATTTTCTGTCTGCTGTTTTGGTGCTAGTAGCTCTTTAAGGTTTTCCAGAAAGAGTTAAAGCCATGAACAAACTGGATCCTTTCACCCACATGGACTCTATGAATTTGCCTTCTGTGGGACACCAGCTTTTATTTGTCCTCAGATCACAACCCATGGGGAACAAAGTGTTTTCCATGATTGTCCCCAGGCTATTAAATACTCTCCCAATGAGTGTCTGTTTTGCTCATCACTAGTGTGCTTCAAAAGTAAACTAAAATCATGGCTTTTCACCCAAGCATTTCTGGGTGTAGTTTAAAACATGGTTATCATGTTTTGCCACTTCTTATGAACTGCTGCCCATGATTTACAGAGAAGAAATTATCTTCTTTATTTTCTTTCTTTCTTTCTTTTGAAAAATGTTCACCAGGAAAGGCATACTGAGCTAAAATAGTTCATTTTCAGATGTGTCCTGGGGGAGAGGGGAATGTGACATTACTACTGATGTACACAAAAACCTAGATACAAAACAAATAAACATCATACATTGAAATAAATATAATCAATTACAGCTATGTCCAGCTTAATACATGAGAAGTACAATACATTTAGGAATACAATATTGCACGTTCAGAACTTGAGACTGGAGGGCTGTTACTTAGCAGAGACAGAGTGGGTGAGGGGGAAAATAAAGAATATGGCTAGGCACCAAGAAAAAAGGGGGCAGACATTCAACCCTCTGAGACGCACACCTCACAAGGGTCCGACTCAGCAGGGAGCAACCTGTACCAAAAGTATTGCTATCCCAGGCCTACAAGAAAGAGGATAGAGTAGAAGGAAGGGAGGCAAAATCATATGGCCCTCTGGAGTGGAGACCCCACAAGGGTCCAACACTGCTCCAATACACCCAGTCAGTGTTTTCTGGTGAGGTAGGAATAGGGAGCTGAGGTAGGAGTAGATAGGAGTGTGTCAGGTGCAGTTGCAGGATGGAGAAATGTAATTGTGAAAAAAGAGAGGATAACAAACATGTGGAAGAAGCAGACTGGATATCTAAAGGAAGGGAGTTGCAAATTTTAAGGAAGTGGTAGGAGAAAGCAGCTTGTCCTGAAATCGAAGATCGGACAGGGAGGGCAAGGGTCCAGGAGCTAGAGTTTTATTTATTTAGTTAGTTAGTTTTTGTGGAATGGGTAAGTGCACTAAACAAATCCTGCCTATTTTCAGGCATGGCCCAGGGAAAAGGGATACTGATAAGTGCCAAATGACCTTGAACCAGATTAAGCTGTAGGTTGGAGGAGGTGGGATGAAGAGAAGAGCAGTGAGACTGGGGGAGGGAGCTGAGCCAGTACTTTCTGACTAGGGAGGAACAGTGAGTGAGGCATCTGGCCCTAAGATGGAGGAAGGAGAGAGTGGTATAAAGGTCACAGTGGTGTGTACAGGGTGGACAGTCAAGAGCAAACTGACAAAAGGAGTTGCAAAGGGTGTCCAGTCTGGTTATGGTGGACTTAGGGGCAATGTTGCGGACTATGTCACCATAGTCAAAAATTGGTAGGATTATTTTCTGGACAATTTCACAGCAGACTGGTAGGGGGATGCAACCACTGTGTCTATACAGAGCATCTAGCTTAGGATGCAATTTTTTGTGGATGGCATCCACATGTCCAGAGAAGTTTGGGTGCTGATCAAGCCAGAGCCAGAGGTATTTGAAGGAGGTGACATCCTCTAAAATGGACCCCTTGAGAATATGGAACAATGGGGTGGCATCAAGTCTAGTAAGCCTATGCCTTGTGCCAAAGGTCCTAGAGACCATCTTTTTGGCAATGAGGGACAATTGATTTGCATGAAACCAGAGTTGGACATTATTGAGGTCCAGCTGGAGCCTGAGTGCCACATTAGAGGAAGAGGCACCAGAGACATACAGTACAGTATCATTCATAGACATGTGAATAGCCATGGACGATCAGGCAGCAGAAAGGTAATTTAAGAATGTCCAGAAGAGTATCAGGACAAGGACTTACCCTTGAGGGACTCTAGTATTGATGGGGAGCAGGGGGGAGATTGATTTGCCTATTCTGATTTACTGAGTCCTAAACACAAGATAGGATCAAAACCAGCCAGTGGTGGTTTCGGAGAGACCAGCTGCTGCAAGCTTGCCAAGGAGAAGCATGTGGGCAACAGTGTCAAGGGCTTTGGACAATTTGACAAAGATGCACAGGTGATGTGGCTTTGATCCATGCCAGACAGAATTAGAAACATAGAAACATAGAATTTGATGGCAGATAAGGACCGCATGGCCCACCTAGTCTGCCCATTTCCTACCTAATGGATAAGCTGCAGATCCTAGTTAACCAACAACCTACGTCCTCCTACTCCCCACTAGAACTGCCTTATGTCTGTCCCATGCATTCTTGAATTCCCCCACTGTTTTAGGCTCTATGACCTCCTCAGGAAGGCTGTTCCATGCATCTACAACCCTCTCTGTGAAGAAATACTTCCTCACATTACCTCTGAGCTGTCCCCCCTCTATCTTCAAATTGTGCCTTCTTGTTCTTGCACATCTCTTTTTCTGAAAGATGCTACCATCTTGGACTTTGTTGATTCCCTTGAGTTATTTGAAAGTTTCTATCATATCCCCCCCTCTCCCTCCTTTCCTCGAGGCTATACATCTTAAGCTCCTTTAGTCTCTCTTCATATGTCTTCTCGTGTAGACCCTGCACCATTTTGGTTGTCCTCTTCTGGACAGCCTCTACCCTGTCTATGTCTTTGAGGAGATGGGGTCTCCAGAACTGTACACAGTACTCCAGATGTGGTCTTACCAACTGTCTGTACAGAGGGCCTACAACTTCCTGTTTTCTACTGGTGATGCCTCTCCCTATGCATCCCAGTATCCCCCAGCCCTACTTACTGCCTTCTCACATTGTTGGCCCACCTTTAGGTCGTCTCATATGACTACCCCCAGGTCCCTTTCCATTTTTGTTGCTGTCAGTATCTCACCCCCAATTGTGTACTCTTCCCCTGTGTTTTTGTTTCCCAGGTGCATTATTTTGCACTTCTTTGTGTTGAATCTAAGCTGCCATACATTTGACCATTCCTCCAACCTTGCCAAGTCCCTTTTCATCCTTTCCACCCTACCTTGCATACCAACCCTGTTGCAGATCTTTGTGTCATCTGCAAAGAGACATACTTTCCCTTCTAGTCCCTCTGTAATTTCACTTATAAAGACATTAAAAAGGACTTGCCCCAGTACTGAACCCTGCAGTACCCCACTAGTAACCCTCCTTTCTTCACTGTGGACTCCATTTACTATTACCCACTGTGTCTTGTTGTCCAGCCAGTGTTTTACCCAGGCTACCACCCTGGGACCCACTCCCAGGCTGGCTAATTTGTTTATTAATCTTTTGTGTAGGACTGTGTCAAATGCCTTGCTAAAGTCTAGGCAGGCCATGTCCACAGCCCCTCCCTGGTCTACTACTTTTGTCACCCAGTCAAAGAAATCAATTAGATTTGTCTGACATGACCTTCCTGCTCTGAATCCATGCTGCCTTGGGTCCTGTGCCCCACTGGCCCCTAGGTACTCAACAGTTCTTTCCTTCAGCAGTGATTCCATCATTTTCCCTACCACTGAGGTCAAACTGACAGGTCTGTAGTTTCCTGCCTCTGTCCTGCTCCCACTTTTGTGAAGGGGAATCAGATCCACACTCCTCCAGTCCTCAGGTACCACACCATCCTCCCATGATTTATTAAAAAGGGTAGTCAGTGGTGTTACTAGTTATTCCCTTAGTTTTTTTAGAATTCTGGGGTGAATCCCATCAGGCCTCATTGCTTTATCCATCTTCAGTTTTAAGAGTTCTTTCAGAACCCTTTCTTCTGTGAAAGGACTAATATCAACCCCCCTATCCAGAGTGCTTTTATTGACTGCATTAGGTACCTCCTCCTGCTTTTCCATTGTGAATACTGAACTGAAGTATTCATTCAGTATCCCTGCTTTTTCACTGTCACTCTCTGCCCAACCACCTTCCTCTTTATTCAGCCTCAGTATCCCTGCCTTAGTCTTTCTTTGCTCCCTGATGTACCTATAAAACTTTGTATCCCCATTCTTAACCAAGTTGGCTAGCTTTTCCTTGGTTTGGGCCTTTGTTATTCTGACTGCCTTCCCCGCTTCCTTCTGCTTTCACTGGTACAGTTCTCTGTCCTACTCCTTCTGTGTTTCCTTATACTTCCTGAATGCTATCTTCCTCCCTTACCTTCCCTGCTACTTCTTTGAGAACCATAGAGGTTTCTTCTTTCATTTTGATTTGTTTATTTGCTTCACACAGAGGCATGTTGCCTCTGTGATGGCGGTTCTAATGTTTCCACATTTTTGCTCCACCCCACCTTCTTGCCTGTTTGCTAGTGCTTTTCTGAGGCACTCTTCCATTTTTACAAAATCAGCCCTCCTCAAGTCCAGTACCTTCACTTTTGTGTGGCTTGACTCTACAGCTAAGTTTATTGTGAACCCCACTGTTTGGTGGTCGCTTGTTCCCAGATGGCTACCCACTTCAAGATCAGAGATCATCTCTCCATCCCCATTTGAGAGTACCAGATCTAAGATTGCTCCCTCCCTCCCGAGTGGGTTCCAAAACTAGCTGTCTGAGGCATGCCCCCTGTAGCGCATCGAGAATGGCCCTGCTTTTTGATGTGGCTACAGCAAAGGTGCTCCAGTTAACATCTGGCATATTCAGGTCCCCCATCAGCAATACCTCCCCTTTCTCTGCCATCCCAAGGATGCCTTCTATCATTTTCTTATCTATTTCCTCCCCCTGAAATGGGGGTCTGTATATAACTCCTGTGCGGATTGTGAGCCATTTCAGTCTCCAGGGTGACCCACAGTGCCTCCTCTCCTCCCTGTTTACCTTTTTGTTCAGTTGCTTTGATCCCTTCCCTTACATAGAGAGCTACTCCTCCTCCTCTTCTTCCCTCCCTGTCTCTCCTATAGATTGTGTACCCTGGTATGTTGACATCCCAATCATGGTTCTCTGTGTATCATGTTTCTGTGACTGCCATGATATCCAGGCATCCCTCTTCCATGAAGGCCACCATTTCGGGGAGCTTTTTACCTAGACTATAGGCATTGTTACTCATTACCCTCCATTTTTTTATGGCTTTATTTCTTTTTGTCCCATCCCTGTCCTTACTGCCTTTGTCTTTTTCTCCATTTACCCCAGCCTTCTCCCTATTGACTGCTCTATCTTGATGTTTACCTCACTAACTACCCTGATTTTATTTGGGGGGTGCTAGGATTTCCCTTCTCCTTTTCAGTGCCTCCCCCCTTGGCCAGTTTAAATGCTTGCCAATGAAGCATTTAAACCTATCACCTAGAATCCTGGTTCCCCTACTGGATAGATGCAGACCATCATGCCTGTATAGGCCTGCATCCCTCCAGGTGGTGCTCCAGTCCCCAGTGAAGACAAATCCCTGCATTCTGCACCAGTGTTTCAACCAATTGAGTCAGAAAGCTATAGAAGGGAGGTTGAGGTGGAGTGTACCTTATGAAAACCAGACTGGAATGGGGTGAAGAAGGAAGAGTAGTCAAGGAAAGGAAAAAGTTGTGCTAATATGAGGTACTCTTGAAGTTTGGCAGGTATTGGGAACAGCGATATAGGGCAGTAGTGGCCTGGGTTGGAGAATTCGCCATCCTTGGGGAGGGGGAATGACTGTGGTATGCTTCCAGGCATCCAGCTCATTTCAGTTTAGTTTTATTGTTCAGTCTAAAAAGACCATTACAAGTATTAAACATTCCACATAATGCACAAAATACAATGCAATAAATATCATTAATAGCATGGGTATATTAAAACCACAGCCATAGTAATACAAATCTAGTAGCAGCAGTCCAATATGCAAACATTGCAGGTACAATTTCACATTAATTTTTTTCATCAGCACATGGGAATTAGAAATATATATGTTATTTATAGAGGGATAGCATTGTCTTCTTTCTTTCTTCTGTAACAGCAGAAAAATAGTTAACAGCTTAGTCTTCATCTTCAGTTTTCATAAATAAGTTTGCTAGTTTCTCTTTTCAGTGTCTGGATCCATGAAAAACTTCCCTAACCAAAGTTATCTCAGTTTCTCAAATCATTTACAATCTATTAGTACATGAAACAAATTATCTATTTTATCTTCCTACAGAGATGTTCTTTGGGCCCCATTCTAGAAGGGTGGTGCAAGTCACTGCCAAAGGTGACTTGCACCATATCCAGTTATGCCAAGGACCCTGCACCTGATTTTTTAAGGGGCAGGGTCGCCACAGCTACGTCCTATGAGTTGCAACATTCCCACAGGTATGCCCAACGAAGGGCGTACTTGTAGGGTATGTCACAAGCCACAGTCCTGGATGTGTTGGGTGCAAGTGCCCCTCCATACCACGATCCCCATAGCACCAAAGGGCTTGATTATGCCCTGACCCCCAGTACCTATACAATAGCCCCCAACCCACGTTCCTGCAAAATATGCCCCACAGGGCTGGAATGTGCCCCTGAACCCATTCCTGCAAATTATGCCCCGCAGGGCTTGCCTGCACCCAGAACCCCCAAAAGTTGTGAACCCCCACCTGACCTGATCACCGCAGTGTCTAAAATGCAACAAATCCCTGGTAGTCTAGTGGCCCCCCAACCAATAGTGCCTGACCACCCCGCTCCCCACCCACAACCGATTCATGCCAGAGACTGGCACAGCCCCTCCTCTCACCACCATGGCCAGCTGCCGACTGAACAGTAAAGCGTGTAGGGCATATTTGCAGGAATGGTATCAGGGGTACATTCCAGCCCTTAAGAGCATATTTTGCAGAAATTGGGGTCAGGGGCACATTCCAGCCCTGTGGGGCATACTGTGTAGGAATGGGGGTTGGGGCACATTACAGCCCTGCAGGGCAATTTTGAGGGTGATGGGGTCTGGGGCATGCAGTAGCCTTGGGGGTCTTTAATAGAATATTTTGGGTTGTGGGGAAGGGGGGCCTACACGTACTGTGGGATGGTAAGGGGTCACATTTGATAAACCCGGAGGGTGGTGGGGTACACGCATACCAGCTATATGGTGGTGTAACAGCATTTTGCATGAAGTTCTCTGGGGGTTGTTTGAGAATTGCAAACTGGGGGACTTGGTTGCAGCCCTTCCAGAATATGGTGTAACTGCTGCCATAAACCCCCTCACACCATGTCACATGGAGTTTAGGGCATAACTGGTGACATATGTCCACTTTGTCAAAAATAGCCTGTGGCATATCACGGGCTGCTTTGCAGAATACCACTTGTTGCAGCTGCTGGTGTAACTTGCTACTTGTGCCATTTTTTTGGGTGTAAGTTAATTTACGCCAGGCGTAGGCTTTTGAGAATCAGGCCCATTGTCTTTTTCTGCATTTAAGTTGAGTCAAAAATGGTGCAAGCTGAGTCAAAGAAATGATGCAAGTTGAGTAAACAAAAATGGTGCAAGTTGAATCAAAGTTGACGCAAAGAAAGAGAATGATGCAAGCTAAGTTAAAAAATACAGCAGATGAAATGGCCAAGACTTAGCCCCCAAAATGTTCTAAACCAGTCCTGCAGGATAACATTGGCCCTTAAAAGTAGTATAGTCAGGTCTGACCACATGCTGTGGGCCTCTTTATATGCTCTAGTGTCCCTTAGACCAGCTCTGGCTGGTCTAACAGTGACATGCATCTTAAGCATAAGGACATGACTTGCATTCCTTGAAAATCCCAAATAAGGGGATGGTGCACCATTTCAGTGATGCAGGTATCCCTTCTGACATGGCGCAGACATTTTTTTTTTGCAAGCATGGCTCAAGCTAGTCTGCTTTATGCAGACCTGTTTTTGAAACAAGCACCATTTGAAAATCAGAAATGATGCAAGGTTTCGTGCATCCTGCTCAGAAAATATTTTCACATATTCTTTTGGATAGGCTCCATCTATAGGCTGATAACAATATTATCAACCACAATCAGTTTGAATTCTGTGCAAATAGGTCAACAGTTCATTATATTTTTATTACACTTTCTGCTGGCTGTGTCACACACTCCCTCATCCCCAATTGATTTGCCCTTCTTTATGAAAGGATCCAAGCCCTCTTAAAGGGGCAAACACTCGTTTCTCTCTCCTCCTTTTTTGCCTCAACTTTGTAAATACCATAGAGATTGTCAAGCACTAGCGAGTTCTCCAACCACACATAGGTCTTGCAACCCCTTTAGTGTTGGGTAGTCCTCTTAGTGTTGTCAACATTCTTTATGCCAAACTCACCGCTCAGCACTCAGTTTAACAAGGCACAGGGTATAAAACCAACATTCTGTCCCTGACACATCACTATTTGCTGGCTGTCAGCACTCATGACAGAGAAGGACCGCTTGGTCCACCTATTCTGCCCATTTCCCTACCTAATGGATAAGCTGCAGATCCTAGTTAACCAACAGTCTACTTCCTCTTACCCCCCCCACTAGAATTGCTTTATGTCTGACCCATGCATTCTTAAATTCCCCCACTGTTTTTGACTCTATGTCCTCCTCAGGAAGGCCGTTCCATGCATCTACAACCCTTTCTGTGAAGAAATACTTCATATCTCCCCTCTATCTTCAAATTGTGCCCCCTTGTTCTTGCACATCTCTTTATCTGAAAGATGCTTCCCTCTTGGACTTTGTTGATTCCCTTGAGGTATTTGAAAGTTTCTAGCATGTCCCCCTCCTCCCTCCTTTCCTCGAGGATGTACATCTTAAGCTCCTTTAGTCTTTCTTCATATGTCTTCTGGTGCAGACCCTGCACCATTTTGGTTGCCCTCCTCTAGACAGCTTCCACCCTGTCTATGTCTTTGCAGAGATTGGGCTTCCAGAACTGTACACAGTACTCCAGATGTGGTCTTACCAACTGTCTGTACAGAGGGCCAACAACTTTCTATTTTCTACTGGTGATGTCTCTCCTTATGCATCCTAGTATCCCCCAGCCCTCCTTACTGCCTTCTCACATTGCTGGCCCACCTTTAAGTCATCTGATATGACATTAAAAAGGACCAACCCCAGTACTGAACCCTGCGGTACCCCACTAGTAATGCCCCTTTCTTCACTGTGGACTCCATTTACTATTACCAACTGTGTTCTGTTGTCCAGCCAGTATTTAACCCATGCTGCCACCCTGGGACCCACTCCCAGGCTGGCTAATTTGTTTATTAATCTTTTGTGCGGGACTGTGTCAAATGCCTTGCTAAAGTCTAGGTAGGCCATGTCCACAGCCCCTCCCTGGTCTACTACTTTGGTCACCCAGTCAAAGAAATCAATTAGATTTGTTTGACATGACCTTCCTTCTATGAATCCATGCTGCCTTGGGTCCTGTGCCCCACTGGCCTCTAGGTACTCGACAATTCTTTCCTTTAGAAGTGATGCTATCATTTTTCCTACCACTGAGGTCAAACTGACAGGTCTGTAGTTTCCTGCCTCTGACTTGCTCCCACCTTTTGTGAAGGGGAATCACATCTGCCCCCTCTCCAGTCCTCAGGTACCACACCTTCCTCACATGATTTATTAAAAAGGGTAGTCAGTGGTGTTACTAGTTCTTCCCTTAGTTCTTTTAGAATTCTGGGGTTAATTCCATCAGGCCCCATTGCTTTATCCACCTTCAGATTTAAGAGTTCTTTCAGAACCCTTTCTTTTGTAAAAGGACTAATATCAACCCCCCCAACCAGAGTGCTTCTATTGACTGGATTACGTATCTCCCCTGCTTTTCCATTGCGAATACTGAGCAGAGGTATTCATTCAGAATCCCTGCTTTTTCACTGTCACTCTCTGCCCAACCTCCTTTCTCTTTATTCAGCCTCAGTATCTCTGCATTAGTCTTTCTTTGCTCCCTAATGTACCTATAAAAGGTTTTATCCCCCTTCTTAACTGAGTTGGCTATCTTTTCCTCGGTTTGGGCCTTTTATATTCTGACCGCCTTCCCCGCTTCCTTCTGTTTTAACTGGTAACGTTTTCTGTCCTGCTCTTTCTGTGTTTCCTTATACTTCCTGAATGCTATCTATTTCTCCCTTACCTTCCCCACCACTTTTTTTGAGAACCACAGTGTTTTTTTCTTTCATTTTGTTTTGTTTATTTGCTTCACACAAAGGCTTGTTGCCTCTGTGATGGCAGTTTTTATGTTTCCCCATTGTTGCTCCATCCCACCTTCTTGCCTGAGTGCTTTTCTGAGGCACTCTCCCATTTTGACAAAATCAGCCCTCCTCAAGTCCAGTACCTTCACTTTTGTATGGCTTGACTCTACAGCTAAGTTTATCATGAACCACACTGTTTGGTGGTCGTTTGTTCCCAGATGGGTACCCATTTCAAGACTGGATATCCTTTCTCCATCCCCAATTGAGAGTACCAGGTCTAAGATTGCTCCCTCCAAAGTGGGTTCCAAAAGTAGCTGTCTGTAGGGCATCGAGAATGGCCCTGCTCTTGGTTGTGGCTGCAGCCAAGATGCTCCAGTTAACAGCTGGTATATTCAGGTCCCCCATCAGCAATATCTCCCCTTTCTTTGCCATGCCTTCTAACATTTCCTTGTCCATTTCCTCCCCTGAGATGGGGGTCTGTATACAACCCCTATGCAGATTGTGGTGCCATTTCCAGTCTCCAGGGTGACCACAGTGCCTCCTGTCCTCCCTGTTTACCCTTTAGTTCTGTTGCTTTGATCCCTTCCCTTACATAGAGAGCTACTCCTCCTCCTCTTCTTTCCTCCCTGTCCCTTCTGTAGATTGTGTACCCTGGTTAGTTGACATCCCATTCATGATTCTCTGTGTACCATGTTTCTGTGACTGCCACGATATCCAGACATCTCTCTTCCATCAAGGCCACCATTTTGGGGAGCTTTTTACTAGACTTACGGGCATTGGTACTCATTACCCTCCATTTTTTTATGCCTTTATTTCTTTTTGCCCCATTCCTGTCCTTACTGCCTTTGTCTTTTTCTCCATTTACCCCTGCCCTTCTCCCTATCAACTGCTCTAACTTGGTGTGTCCTTAACTAACTACCCTGATTTTTTTGGGGGGGCTAGGATATCCCTTCTCCCTTTCAGTGCCTCCCCCCTTAGCTAGTTTAAATGCTTGCCAATGAAGCATTTAAACATATCACCTAGGATCCTGGTTCCCCTACTGGATAGATGCAGACCATAGCACCTGTATAGGTCTGCATCCCTCCAGGTGGAGCCACAGTCCCCAGTGAAGCCAACTCCCTGAGCTCCACACCAGTTTTTCAACCCATCGTTGAATCCCATGGTGCAGAGTACCCTAGCCTCATCCATGCCATAGACAAGTAGCACTTCTGAGAAAGTTACTGTGTGTACTACTTATCTAAGACCACTCCTCAACTCCACAAACTCCTGCTGCACTGCTCTGATCCCAATTTTAGCCAGGTCATTTGTCCCTAGGTGGACAATGACATCCAGCTCACTCCCCCCTTGCAGCTGCTCCCATGATCCTGAGGATTTGTTTCCTGTCCCTCCAAGCCAAGGCACCAGGTAGCACCTTACCTCCCTTCCCCTTCCCTCCCTGAGTTCTACTCTAATAACAATTGAGTCCACAAACAGAAGCTGTTTCATTCCCCTGTGGGGTCCTGTGCCACCCTCCTGTGGGTCTCCATTGTGGAGGTTCCCAGCATCCTCCTTGGTCTCCACTGCGGGTGCCTTTACAGAGGAACCATGCTCCACCAGAGTGGTGAATGAACTATGGAGAGGTACAACTGGAGGGATGTGCTTCTGTTCCACCACCCTCACCCTCCTTGAGTCCACCATGGTCCAACCACTCCTCTTTCTTGCTAACCTCATAGGTAATGATGGTGGCGGCCTGGGTGGTCCTTGGGTGGGGGAGCAGGTTCTTTGAATCCTTGCCAGATCAGCATGGAGATGAACAACCTCCTCCCTCAGACCAGAGAGGTGCCTGCAAATAGGGCAGCAACGCAGTCTCCAGAATGTCTCCCGGCAGACTACTGCTCCACAGTCAGTGTAATGGACCACTCCCCATGTGTCTGTGTCCCTTCCTGTTACAGATGTTTTTCTTTTTTTCTTTATTGTTCTTGTTTTAGTGTGTGCAAGCTTGTGAGTGTCTCTGCCACCTATTCAGTGTGCTGTGCCTTTTAGGATATGAACTGGTGTATGATGTTAGCAGTTTTGGGGATTACGAACATACTTGTTCTCCCAGATTCTATGAGTGACTACTCTCCCATCCTCTGCTCATGGACCAATAAGGCCCTGAAACTACCGAGTCACGTGGTAACCTCCCGAGTTCTGAGAAAAAGGACAGCTAGGTCCTCTAAAACAGCATCTTCTGCAGCAGATTTGGTCCTCTATCTTCACAGCTGATGATGTGAACATCACACTGGAAAGCTTTATTAAGCTTTTTAACATGGCCTGTGAAATGTTTTGCCTCTTTAACCAAAAGGAAGCTCAAAGGGTCCCACAAATCATGAATAACTCCTCAACTTATTGACCAAATGCAGGCAAAATATCCCCTATGGCAAAAGTACAAAAGTACAGGGTTACCCTCCAACCTCCAAAATTACAAGACAGCTAGGAAACAGTGTACCCAAGCCATCTGTTGGGCTAAGGCTAGCTATTACAGGTCTGAAATAAACACCTCATGGGGTGACAGCAGGAAATTCTGGCAAAACATAACAATAATTACTGGGCAAGCTGACAAAACAGTGCCATCCATTCTGATCATTGGTGGGACCATTACTCAGGATCAGAAAATGATTGCTAACATATTTAACAATGTATCGACTGACCTCAATAGGGTATTCCCACCAGACTTCCTCAACCCAGCCAGTGCTGAGTCTTTGTGATAACGGCGAACACCTAAACGCCATCGCCATTATCGCTCAGTCAGAGTGCTGAACACACTTTCGGCACTCTGACAACCCTGGTGCACCAGCACAACAGTACCAGGACATATTTTTACTACTTTCTGGTGGGGGGGCTGTGCCACCACACACCCACACCTTCGTGGGGGGCTTCACCCCCTGCACCTCCCCCACTTAAGGATTATCAACTCCAGGGGGGTGCATGTCAGGGGGGTGAAAGTAGTAAAAATAAAAAGGTTCAGGCAGGGCACAATAAAAATTGCACCAGCGTCCAGACCTGAACCCAGTCCCTCCGCCACCCCAGCCATTGCCCAATCCCCGATGCCATGCCACAGCTCAACTGACAACCATAGTGCCATCCCCTACAGCCTCTCCACCCCCTTCCAGCCCATGCTCACCGTGCTCACTCCAACCCCCACGCACATTTACACATAGTGACATCCTGTCACCTAGTTCGCCCACCCCCTCATCCGGTCCCTGTACCTGTCAGTCATCATGAGTGGATTGCGCGAGGAAGGTGTCACCATAACGGACGGCACCCTTCCTCATGTGCCCACTTCATGGGTTACCATCAATGCTGACATAAAAAAACACTATGTACATCCACACTGAACATGACCCCTCAATTCTATCTAAAGATTATCACAAAATCAGAAGCCAAGCAATACCTTAGTTGCTTGGAAAATCTAGGAATAGTGGCCACGGCTTAGACTTAAAGCTACTTTCCCTAACCCTTGATGTGCTAATAACACCCTTGACAAGAATTCTATATTTATCCCTCATTTCAGGGAAATTATGAAAGCCATGGAAAGCTGCAGTAGTGACCCCTGTATTTAAAAACGGGATAGGACATTCAAAACAAACTATTGACAGATCTCTATACTGCCGCCTATCTCAAAAGCTCTTGAAAGGATAGTTTATGACCAGTTAGTTGATTATCTAGACAAGTACCGACTGCAATGTGATCAACAACATGGTTTTAGGAAACTCCACAGCACCACAACAGCACTAACTGAGTTTATGGGGTTCATACATGATGCTTTTGATCAAGGGCACTTAGTGGGTGCTGCCTTCATTGACCTCACCAAGGCCTTCGGTGCAGTCAACCATGAGCTCCTCCTGGCTCAACCAGGTTCCACATGGCTATCATCAGTGTCACTGGACTGGTTCAGGAGCTGCCTCACAGGGCATGGACAGAAGGTAAAAAATGTCAGCACTCTCTCTGGCACACTACCCATAAATACTAGAGTTCCTCAAGGATCCATTTTAAGTATGTTACTGTTTAGCCTGTTTTTTAATCAACTCCCCCTAGCCTGTCAATACAGAATACTCATTTATGTCGATGACGCAGTTCCATACATAAGTCACACCAACCCCTCCATTCTAGAACACTGGCAGCAGCACAACTTTAAAAATGTGGAAGATTGGTTCATTCAGATGCAAGGCTATTCCTGAATTACAAAACAAAAATAATGTTTTTTGCCTCAACCCACAATTGCCATAATCATCCACAATAACCATTAGAAACAGGAATAACGAAACACTTGAGATGGTCCATAACTTTAAATATCTTGCTGTCACCCTAGATTGCTCCCTCTACTATTCTTCTCATGTTGACCTTGTTGCCAGGTCAGCAAATTGCAAACTAGGTCAGCTCTACAGACATCGTCACTGTCTAAATGTAGCAGCTCTTCAATTAGTAGTGATAAGTTCAGTCCTATCTGTAATAGATTATGGACTTGTTATATATAGTGCAGCCTCAGACAGTACCCTCAAACGCATTGCCACTACCCTGAATAAAAACTGTAGGTTAGTCCTAAGTGTGCCATGCCTGACTCACATTTGTCATTTGTACTCCCAATCAGGCTGGGTAGATTTTGAGCAAAGAATTCACTACCAGATTTGTCTCCTAGCCAAAAAAGTTGCTCTAGGCCTCATGCCTCCCAGCACTAGTTCCATGCTTTGCCCTGCAGAATCAGTAAGACTGACTAGGGCAACAAATGGCAAACCATGTAAGGTACTGCTCTGATGTACCTCTCAAGGACAGAGATCCTTTTGCCTACTGTATTCCCCTCCTACTAAACTCCCTTCCTACTGATTTATTCACTGAACCAAAACATTGGTCCTCACAAACCTAAACTTTGTTCGCACCTCTTGAACCAAATGAAGTGTGCCTGTTTTCCATGACCTGTTCCCCTCACCTCTTGTGAATTTCACTGATAAAAAGCATTTCTACATCTTCCCCAACTTGCTATTTACCCCTCAATTCATTTGGACATTCCCTATCCTTAAGTCCACCATAACCCCCCATCTTTTCCCCTACCAGATCCCTCCCCCTCACCTTTCTCTACCACTCACCCCTCTCTCCTTCTTACCTCCCTCCACTCTATCCTCCCTCCCTCCCTTCCCCCTTCTTCCCTCATCAGTCCTTTCCCACATATCCAAGACTATAGCCTAACAAAGTTAACCAGCTTCTGGTTCTCTGCACCAAAGTGTCTCCTAACTTCTTTTTATAATGTGCTTGTAACCCTGCCTAGTTGTCCACATGTTTTGGTATCAGATCTGCCTTCCTAAGTGTTTTTATTTCTTATTCCTAATATTGTATCTTACTGCAATCTGCTAACAGTGTAAAAAAAGTTTTGCCATCGCTGTTGCCTGTAACTTGTCAATCTGTCATTGTACAGTATATCTGCTTTGCAAGATGTGGAACCTCTGTAAATGAGCTTTAAGCTTGAAGGTTGTAATCTGAGATTTCAATAAATAAATAAATAAAATAAATAAATTACTGACTTTCTGTTATGTAAATATAACATTTGGAAAGAAAATTCACTTATAATGGCCTTTTTAGACCTCAAGGGAGCCTTCAATATCTTAAACTGAGAAACATTATTGTCTATTCTAATAGACAAAGTCTATGAAAATAATCTTCTTAGCCTAATTAAGATATTTCATGACAATACAACATTGCAAATTCATTACACTTAAAATGGAAAGCTTGCTGAAAAATTAAAGGTAGAAAAGTGGTAAAACAGTTTTTATAACTTCCCCTTCTTAATATTTATATCAATAAACTAATATGTGATATTTACAGTATAGATGCAGACTTTCCAAAAATGTTTAATACAGTGGTTGGTATCATAATGTATGCAAATGATGCAGTAGTTATCTTTTGTTTTGTCACTGGTTTCCAGAAAGTCCTGGCTAAAACAGCTCAGGACCACTTTACACTAGATCTAGAACTAAATGTGAATAAAACCAAATAGTTATCTCATGTTGAAACATAAAAAAGAATACAAAAGAGGCAATGTTGGGTAGCTACAGATTTGGCAAATTGCAAATAACTGCTTCATTGCTATCAAGCATTTTCCGGCAACATTTCTTTGAATATCTTTCATGCAGCTGAACTGTGGGGTTTCGAACATTAAGAGAAACCAATAGAACCCATTCAAAACATATTTTCTTAGGTTGGTTCTAGGTTAACTACAAATAACCCCACAGAATTTCTATGGCTAAAATAGGAACTTATTCGCTTACAGTAATTGTATTTAAAAGAATGATTAATTATTGTGAGGAAATTGTTATGGGAATGAAAATATCCTATTACATTCAATACTTCCAAAAAGATTAGTTATAATTCATGATTTCACAAACTGGATAAAACCATTAAGACTATAAGCTTGGAATATATACTTACAAATCCTCATTATTCAACTATTAAAGAATTTGTAAAAAAAAATACCATTGTGTGAAACAGTGACATTGGCATCCAAACTGATAGGGCAAGTCTCATGAATTCACATTCACCAATATTCTGGTTCTATGTAGCATTAAATTGAAACTCTGAATATTAAATAAAGCAATTTTTAAACAGTTGTGAGAACTTAGAACATATCAAAATGATTGCAAGACAGTGTGACTGTAACTAAAGGAATAGTACAACCTTCCCAAATAGGAATGTTACAAAAGAGGGTTGCACAGTATGTGTTCTGATGGTTGTGGAGAGATGTTGACTACCTTACATTTCTGAAGTTCACTACCTTACTTTTCTTATTTGAAATTCAGTCATTTGCTTCATAGAGAATAGAATGGATTGATCCATTATTTCTAGACAAATAATTCTTGAATGTTTACAAAAAAAGTGAATATCTCTTAAAAAAAAAAAAAAGAACATTTTGCAATTGCTAGATTTGTACAAATAGCCTCATACTGCATATACCAAGGGTAAATAAGCTAATTGTTGATTTAAACAGGAACCCTCAAAAAATATGTTTGTAATTGTATCATGTATGGCTGAACTGTACAGAGGTTCTTTCAACAAATCTTTTTAAAATTTCTATAATGTATTTACAGTCTCTTTACTACATGTTGAACCTGAAAGTGTTGTGTCTTCTTTGTAATAAAATTGAACCTGAAGTTGAAGTTTACAATATCAGTAAAACATTGCTTTAAACTATAGAAGAACACAATGTAACTGTAACCTTATTGCTAAAAGAATCATCCAAAGGCATTCTCCTATGCATTTCTGTAATTCACCCTTTTTGGATTATCAAATCCATTCTATAAAAAATAACAGCATAAAATTATTGCAGCAAGACTGGGTGGTCTATTAGCCAATTTTCAATTTATTCATCCATTCAGTTGATGTTTTTCTCGCCTTTGCTCATATCAATGACCCCATTCACTGGCTTATAGTCAAAAACATTACTTCTACCAGTAACACAAGTTTACTTTGCCTTTACTAACCGAGTTCTACAGTCTACAATGGTTTTCAATGGTAAGTTGCTGAATCAGGTCAGTAAAGACAAAGTAAAGAGGTGCTTTATGCTGTAGGTAATGTTCATGAATATGTCACCATATTAAACTTGCCAGACATAATTAATGGCTTTCAAAAGCTGACATACAAGTATCCAGTGCTTTTAAAACCCTACCAGTTCACCCTTCATGCTAGAATTTTAATGGTGTTCAGTGGAATGAAGAATTCTATTTCACAGTTCATCTAGAAGTCTAAAGATTCTCAATTCCCTTTCTGAAGGTCGTAGCTTGACCATTTACAACATCTACAAATGACCCATTATCCAATATTACAGGAAGATTTTTTACTCACTGATTATTTCCACTCGTCTCTTTGTATGAGAATTTCTTAACTTGTTTCTTCCATGATTTAGGAATCGTACTTTGTCCTAAAAAAAACTTGGGACCAACTGCCAAACTCAAGATTCTGGTTATAGGATACCACTCTGATTCCATGAAAGCACACCTTCATCAACAGAAGCTATGGAACATTTCTGATTAAATTTCCTCCTTCACATCAAGAAAACTCATATTAAGCAAGAGCATTTCTCTCATGCTTTCACCATATTTATATCTGTATCTGTATCTGTATCTGCAGCTGTATCTGCATCCGCTTCTGTATTCGTATCTGTATCTGTATCTGTATCTACTGTATATAACATCAGGAAGAAAGAATAAAGAATGACAAAGTGTGGTATGCATGGAAGTAATGCCACCTAGTGGTCGAAGAAGCCTTTACAAGTTTGGTAGACCCCGAGATGGGATTATTTCATGAGTATGCCAGACATTGCTGTCATCTAGGCTGGACACTGTTTGCTGTGTCCAGTATTTTTTTTTGTTTGTTTGTTTGTTTTGTTTTGTTTTTGTAGTGCTGGGATTTTCCATAGTCTAGAGGTAAATAGGTAGTGTTCTTCTATATTATAGGGCTTTTCAATAGTGTAGTGGTAGTGTACGTAGAAATGTAGAATTTGTTGACAGAAAAGGACAGTAGGCCCATCCAGTCTGCCCTATTTTTACTTGATTGTTCTCATACCTTGGACCCTATTTAGTCACTGGTGTCCATCCTGCCTTCATTTCATCTACAGTACCTGTTATGTCCATGTGCCTACCCAAGCCATGCTTGAATTTCCCCACTGTTTTTGCCCCACCACCTCTTCTGGCAGGCTGTTCCAAACATTCACCATCCCTTCTGTGAATCTTTTTTAACTTCCCTCCTCAAGCTTCACTGCATGCCTTCCTATTCTGGTGTTTTTCCTTCTCTGAAGGGGACCCACACCTACACTTTGTTCACCCCTGAGAGCTAGTTATAGGTCTCAATCATGTCCCCTCTCATTCACCTCTCCTCCAGGGAGTGCATGATGAGATCCCACAGCCTCTCCTCAAATGGTTTCCTGTGCAATCCAGCACAATCTTTGTAGCCCTCCTCTGGACTGCTTTTACCCTGTCAATATCCTTGCAGATGTGCAGCCTCCAGAATTTGGACACAGTACTTTTGGTAGGTTCTCACTAATAAGTAACATAGTGGCAACACCACCTCCCTTCTCCTCTTAGCAAAAAAAAACTCTCCCTGTGCAACCCAACATCCCATTAGCCTTGTTTACTGCCTTGTCACACTGCCCTGCCATCTTGAGATCATCAGAAATGATTATGCTGAGGTCCTTTCTTGTTTTATGACTGTACATACTGTACAGTACCTCCCCATCTTATAGATAGCTCCCGGGCTTCTCCTCATCAGGTACATGGCTTTGTGGTTTTTGTCAATGAAACCCAGCTGCCACACCTTAGACCATACCCCTAGTTTCCCCAGATCCCTTTGCATTCTCTCCACTTCTTCCTGAGTGCCCCCCATTGCAGATTCTTGTGGCATCCACATTGAGACACACTTTCCCCTCCAGTTCCTTAGCAATGTCATTTATGAAGACACAAAAGAGGACTGGTCCCGGTATTAATCCCTGTGGCACCCCATTGGTCAGTCTCCTGCTCCCCAAGTGTCTGCTGTTTACCACCACTATTATGCCTCCTAACCTTCAACCAGTTTGATACCCAGTGTACTACTTTTTCCCCAACCCTCAGGCTGCTTAGTTTCATTCGTAGCCTCCTGTTTGGAAATGTGTTGAAAGCCTTATTGAAGTCCAGAAACACCACATCCACTGCACTCCCCTGATCCATCTTCTTAGTCACCCAGTCCAAGAAATCTACACAGTTGGTTTGGCATGACCTCCTCCTGTGAAACCATACTGACAATGGTACTGCAGTCCATTTCCTTCCAGGTGCTCCAGCAACCTCTCCTTCAGCAGGGTCTCCATTTATTTCCCTACCACTGATGTGAGACTGACTGACCTGTAGTTTGTGCAGAGGAACCACATCAGCCTTCCTCCAATCCTCTGGAACTACCCCAATCTCCAATGAGTTGCTGAATAGTGTTGCCAGGTGGTGGCCAGTACCACACTCAGTTCTTTTAGAACCCTTGGGTGAATCCCTTTCAGTAGCATTGCCTTGTTCTCTTCAGGGCTTCCAATCCTTTTTGCATGATCTCTTGTAAAAATGGACTTGTGTCCACTGCCTCCTCCCCCTGGTGCCTGCTGATACGTATTTTTCAGGCTCCCCCCCCCACTACTGTGGAGACTGAGCCAAAGTACTCATTTTAAAATTGTGGTCATTTCCTGATTTTCTTCTGCACAGTTCCCCTACCCTCCTGATTCTCACTATCCCACACCTTTCCTTTCTAATTTCACTGACATACCTGAAGAAAGTCTTATCCCCCTTTTTTCACCTCCTTGGAGATCCTCTCCTATGCATGTGTCTTAGATGTCTTCACCTTACTTGCTTCCTCCCTTTGTTCTTCCAGATATACCTCCATGTCTGCCTCTGTCTGGGTCTATTTGTACTTCCTAACTGCTGTTTTGTTCTCCTTTACTGCATTAGCCACTTCCTTTGAGAATCATAGAAGCCTCTTGTTCCTCTTTCCCTTGCTTATTCCCTTAAGACTGCAAGCCATTACCTTAGCTATCCCCTCCTTGATCTTTTTCCATTGGGTCTTCACTCCTCCATGGTCATCCCCACTTTGAGGTATTTACTACGGCAGTCTCCCATTTTATTTTAAATCTGCCCTCCTGAAGTCCAGGACTATCATCTTACTGTGCTAGGGGACTACCCCACTGTGTTACCTGCAATGTTGTCCCTGTTCAAAAATACCAGGTCCAGCACTACCCCATCTCTAGTAGGTTCCATAACCAGCTGTCTGAGAAATGCCTCTGTAAATAGTTGAGGATGGCCCCACTTCTTGTTGTAGCTGCAGCCAGAATGTTCCACTCTCCATCTGGAAGATTAAAGTCCCTCATAATCAATACCTTCCATTTGCTTGCCATTCTACCAGTGACCTCCTACAGGCCTTGTTTAACTCCTTCCCGTGTTGGTGGTCTGTACACCACTCTCATGTGGATAAAGGCCCCGGACTGTGCCTTTAAGCCACACCATAGTACCTTCAGCCCTTACTTACCCCCTGGTGTCCCTGTATCTCTGTGGCCTTTATGCCTTCCTTCACATATAACCCCACCATCCCACCCTCTGTCCCTGTCCTATCATTTTGGAACATGATGTAGCCAGGTAAGGTCGCTTCCCAGCTGTGATTGTCAGTGTACCACGACTCCATTATGGCCACAAAACCTAGGCCTGCCTCCACAATGATTACTTTAAAGTTAGGAATTTTATTCCCTAGGATCCTTGCATTGGCACACATGGCTCTCTACTTCATTTGTCCCACTGTCCTCCATTGTGCCTTTCCTTCCTTTTTCCATCCTTCTCCCCTCCCATTTCCCCATTCCTGTCATTCCCTTTTCACTAACCCTCTGCCTACCCTCCTTAACCCATTTCTCAACTTTAGTTCCTCTTTCTGACCTACCTGTCCTCCCACTCCAGTTGTTCTTATGCCTCTCTACCATTGAGGAAGTCATTTCACTTGGGCTTCTCCACTCGGTTTCTCTATTCTCTGATGAAGGGGACATCTCTGCCTTCTTCTGATTTTCTGCCTCCCCATTGAGTAGTTTAAATGCACATCAGTGTAGCATCTAAACCTTCCACCCAAGACTGCTGCCCTCTTCCCAGATGAATGGAGGCCATTTCCTTTGTACAAGTCTCCATCCTCCAGGTAGGACTGCAGTCCTGGATGTAGCCATAACTCATCCCCACACCATGTCTTCAACCACACAAAGGCCAGCATGCAATCTATTTGCTTCATGCCCCTTCCCATCTTTATAAACCTATCCAGCACCACCTCTGCTACATGTCTTGCCTGGTCATTAGTCCCCATATGGACAATGACATCCAGGTCCCCCTACTGCCTTGCTGTTCTAGAAATCCTTAGGATTTGCTCTTCATCACTTTGTGCCAAGCACCAGGTTGGAACCTCACCTCCCTTATGATGACACACCCACTACTGTATTTTTTTAACTTTTTATCTTTATTGAAATTTTCAAAAACTGATTACAAGACCAAAAAGACCAGGATTTAACAGTGATATTAAACAAAACAACTAAAACACACTAACATACTAATTGCCAGCTGATTAGGCCTTACGGTCTATCGAGTCTGCTCAAACCTCAGATCCCTAGTTGGGTACTGAGGCTCTCCCCCATCTTGTGTTCCAGAAACCCCTATCATCCCTACCCCCCCTGGGCCAGGCCATCATCTGATACATCTGCTTTCTGTGTCTGTCCCACCCTCTCTTGAAGCCCTCCACAGTGGATCTCTGAACCAGTTCACCAGGCAGTGTGTTCCAAGGATCCACCACCCTCTCAGTGAAAAACCTCCTCCTCTTTTCCCTCCCTCAACCTTCCACCTTCCAACTTCAAACCATGCCCTCTGGTGATACCTGCCTGCTTTAGTCTAAAGATCCCCTCCGTGTTTACCCTACTTATTCCCTTGAGGTACTTGAAGACCTCAATCATGTTACTCCTGTCTCTCCTCTCTTTCAATGAAAACAGGTAGAGCTCCTCAAGTCTGTCTTCATACGCCAAATCCCCTAGTCCTCGCATCATCTCAGTTGCCCTCCTCTGTACCCTCTCCAGAAGCTGTATGTCCATCTTCAAGTGTGGTCTCCGGTACTGTACACAGTACTCAAGGTGTAGTCTAACCAGTCCATTGTACAGCGGCAGAATCACTTCCCTGCTTCTAGAGGTGATCCCCCTTATAATGAATCCCAACATCCTTTTTCCTTAGCTAGCCGCTCTCTTGCACTGCTCAGAGTTATTCATACATGCATCCACCATGACCTGTAGGTCTTTTTTCCCTGTTGAGGGCCCAGCACCTCCCCTCCCAGGGTGTACCTGTGTTTAGGGTTTCACCACCCAAGATGTAACACTTGCACTTGGTGATACTGAAATTTAATTTCCATATGTGAGCCCATGTTTCAAGGGTGTCCAGGTCCCCTGGCAGGGCCAACCTCCCCTCTTCCCCCTCAACTACTGCTCCCATCTTGGAGTCAGCAGCAAAGAGACTCATTTCACACCCTATACCCTCCCTGATGTCTGATATGTATGCATTAAACAGGCTCGGACCCAGGACCAAGCCCTGTGGTACCCCACTATTGACCTCTCTAGGGTTTGAGAGCTCCCCACTGACCACTACTCTCTAAGTGTGTCCAGCAAGCCAGTTTTCAATGCATCTGACCATCAAAGAGCCTACTCCCAACCCAGTCAGTTTCTCCACCAGACCATTGTGGGGGATAGAGTCAAATGCCTTGCTGAAGTCCAAGAATAATACATCCACAGGCTTTCTCCTGTCCAATTCTGAGTTTACCCATTCGTGGAACTCCACAAGATTGGTTTGAAATTATCTACCTGGCACAAACCCATGTTGCCGACTAGCCAGACCTCCCACCTCCTCCAAGTACACCCCCAATCATTCCTTTAGTATACTCTCCATTATTTTTCCCACCACCGAGGTCAAACTGATGGGTCTATAGTTACCTGGTACTTTCCTCGACCACCCTTTATGGATTGGCACCACATGTGCCTCTCGCCAATCCTTAGGTACCCTCCCTGTCTCTAGCGACCTGTTGAAGAGCTCTACCAGGGGTGCAGCCAGTATGTCCGCCAATTCCCATAGTACTCTCAGATGAATGCCATCTGGCCCAGGAGATTTATCTTTGTTTAGGGCCTTAAGGGATAACCACACCCTTTCAGTGGAGATAGCATCATCTGTCCCCTCCACCTTACTGGCCTTTTTATCCTTATCCTGATGTGACACCCCTGGGGTACCTCTCCCTCCCTCTTGCTCCATTTCTGTTGTTCCCCTGATCCTACTCACTACCGCTTCTATCCCCATCATGCCTTGCTTTGTAGATATCCCATCCCCCTCTCTAGTGAACACAGAGGTGAAGTACTTGTTTAATACCTCTGCCTGGTCCCTTGCCTCTTCCACCCACCCTCCTTCTGATCTCAATCTGCCGAGATGACCCTTAGTTTTTCTCCACTCCCCAATGTACTGGAAGAACCCCTTTTCCCCTCCCCATATCCCCTGTGCCAGCCATTGCTGTTTACTGGACTTTGTCCCCCCCCATCATCCAGGTGGCTTTTCTAGATGCAAGATGGTACATTTTCTTTTCCCTATCCCCTCTCATTCTTTTATATTTTTTGTAGGCAGCCTTCTTTTCTCTGACCGCTACCTGAACCTCACTGGACCACCAGCATGGTTTATGTGACCTTGCTCCCTTATGCTTCACCTTAGAGCAGGTCCTGACTGCCTCATGAAGTCCCTGTTTTATGACCTCCCATCTCTTTTCCACATTTGTCATTGTTGTAATCCCCTTTAAGTGATCCTTGTGAATATTTCCAATGCCCACAAAGTCTGCTCCCCTGAAGTCCACTGCCAGTGTACTAGATCTCTTCCTCCCTCCCCCCATGTTTATTTGAAATCAGACAGTATTGTGGTCACTCCCAGTCAGGGGATCCTCTACAACCAGGTCCCTTACCAGATCCCCATCCACCAGAACCATGTCCAGGACATGCCCCTCCTTTGTCGGCTCCATCATGTGCTGTGTTAAGAACACATCCTGGAAGCCATTTAGCAGCCTCTGCTCCTTGGCCACCTTTGAGGACATGGTTCCCCAGTTTGTATCTGGCATATTAAGGTCCCCCATCAACACCACTCCCTCCCCTTTTGGTCCACACTGGGCAATGATGTTATCCAGCAAACCATCCTCCAGAAAATCACCCATCCCGAGGGGCCTATATACTACACCCAGCTTGACCTTACCTCCTGCCTGGGTTCATAAGGTGATCCATAAGGCCTCCACATTTCCTTCTGCCTCTTCTACCCTAGCAATTTCTGTGTCATCTATAATGAACATAGCCACACCACCCCCTCTGCCCTCCTTTCTATCATTCCTAAGCATAGTGTACCCCAGCATGTTTAGGTCCCAGTCATGGTTTTTGTTGGCCCACGTTTCCATGACCACCACCACATCCACCCCCCTCAAACAGCATGGCCTGGAACTCTAGCAACTTGTTTCTGATGCTCCTGGCATTTACTAACACCACCTCCCACCCCTTAACCCTGATCCCCTTTGTCAAACCCCACCCAGGTTCCTTATACTTCCATCCTCCCTCTGCTCCTCCTGAAACCTCCTCCCCAGTCTGTTTCCCCCTCCCCCCTTGGGTTTGAAGGCTACTCCCCTCATCTGGAAGAGAGAGCTTCTGGTCAACCCCTCCATTATCCCTTCTCCCCTCACAAGTTTAAACCCCACCTTTCTTGAATGTAGTCAGCCACCCCCTGTTTAAGGACTTCCTTCCCTAACGGGGCAAGATGAAGCCTGTCCCTGGCATACAGTCCCTTATCCTCCCAAACTCCTTTCCAGTTCCTTAACACCCCTGAACCACTTTCTGCACCCCACTTCCTGAGCCAGTCATTAACCTCTGTGATCTTCATTTTTTTCTCCACTGAGGCCTTTGGTACCAGCAATATCTCTGAAAAGGAAATGTTGCATTCGTTATCCCGACAGACTCTGGCAAGCTCTCAGAACCTTGCTTGGATTTCCAAAATGTTATTTCCCTCTAGATCATTAGTTTCTAAATGCACCAGGAAATCAGCTTTCCCTCCACAATCCCTAACCAGTTTGTACACCATGAACTTTGCTCTGTGCAAAATCAGCCCAGAGATACTGACTACCTTCACCTGGCTATGGCATCCACCCCCCTGTCCCTCCCAATGGATACCCCTAATCATTGAGTCTCCCAATAACAGAACTTTAACACTGCCATCATCCTTATGGTTACCTCCACTATGTACTATCAACCCCATCCCCCCTTTATTCATGATCTCAATTCCATGGGAGTCTTCCTGCCTCATTAGAGACCCCTTGTCACCCTCCCCTTTCTGCCTCCCTTGTTATTTTGCCACTTAACTCAGACCCCCTGAATAGGTGTCCCCTTTAACCCTCTCTTATCTGAGCTATTTATCCTGGCCCTGATGGTTTCCCCTTCACCCACACTGCCATCCTCCCCCCCTTGTAATAGTACCCCTACCTCCAGAGGCCCTCTGTGGGTCCCCTTTACCTAGGGCCCCATCCTTGGTACATACCCCCCTCCTGAAGGGGGGCCCTCCCCCACTTCCTTGTCTCCCAGTTTCTCTCCAGTCATGCTCTCCTCCCTCATGTCTGCAATATGTTGCATCTCCCCAATCTGCTTAACATTTACATTTCCCCTTCTCCCTCTAGGACTATTTCTATCCTTTCCATTACTGGTCTGTGATGCCCTGTGGATATCCGACTCCCTCCCCTGGCCTCTGTATCAGTTTCCTCATTTCCACCAACCCGTTCCCCCCCAGGTTGCTTAGCAGCTCAAATGTATTGTAACACTCTATGCCAGCCTCCATCAAGTAACCTGAGTTTCCCCTGACTGCCCCGCTAAACTGCCCCTCTTCCTCCCCTCTTGCCCTGTTCTCCTTAGGCACTCCCTTCCCACAGTCTGCTCTTTTAGGCTTTCCCATAACAGCCCCTCCCTTCTCAATGTCTGCTCTTCTATGCTTCCCCACAACAGCCCCTCCTGCCACTTCCCCCTCCACTGTCTTTATATTTGAAATGTTTGCCATGTAAGTTTTCCCCTTAGTGTCAACATCCCTATCTAAGGGTCCTCTGTCCATAATATCCCCCCTCCTGCTTGCTGTAATATAACATCCTGTAATTTCTGAGTGCTGCCCCATCCTCCCCTCAACCCCACCCTTCTGCCACCCATATCCACACCCCTTATCCTTGGACACCCCCCCAACTTCCCCAGCTTACTCCTTAACCAATATACTTCACTCCTGATATGAGATAGCTGTCTACAGAGTGGGCAGCCTCCCTCTCTCCAGGCCCAATTGAGAATTATTGCCACCCCACAGCCTGTGCAGCCTACAACCCTTCCGAAGATGCCTGCCATGGTGGAATGTGGCCACCCTGTTTGTCCTTCTCTGTTCATAATGGCACACACCCCTTTTCTCAGTCCCTTCCTCCTGGAATACAGTCTCTCTCTCTACACTGACTGCAGTTGTTTATGAACCCAATTTCAACCCCACCAATAATGTTCCCAAGTCTCACAAACACATACAGTCCAGTGTGTGTCCAGTCCCACTAACAGTGTGTGTATGCAGACATCAGGTACCGTATGATGTCACAGGCCCACCAGTTCCTCTTGCTTCAAATTTCAGTCACAACAGAAATGCACAGCCCTTCAATCCCAACCCCAGTGGCTTTTCAGTATTTAAGAAAGCCTACAAAACAGGGTAGGTGGGAGGGCTCTACCACCACCAGGCAAACATCACATTTAAATTTCACTCTAATTATCACTGCCAAACAAGTGTTCCCACAATAAGCACACAGACCCCAATAGTTACAATGTCACAGTTCAAGTAACAGTTCTAACTCAAAGCAGTAATTTTTAACACAGAGAACTAATTTCAAGTACAAAACTATTCAAATATTTCAGTTAAAACAGAAGACAAACCAAACTTCTTTCCTGAACAACCTCCTACTTCTGTTCCCAGGTTGACAATGAAAGACAAGATGATTCTTGTAACTACCCCTGCCCCTAACACCAAGCAAACATCACATTTAAATTTCACTATAATTATCACTACCAAAAAAGTGTTCCCCAACCAGCACACAAGCCCCAATAGTTACAATATCACAGCCCAAGTAACAGTTCTAACTCAAAGTAGTAATTTTTAACACATAGAACTAATTTCAAGTACAAAACTATTCAAATATTTCATTTAAAACAGAAGATAAACCAAACCTCTTTCCTAAACAACCTCCTACTTCTTACTTAGAAGTTAAATAAAGAAAAAGAGAGAACATACCCACCACCTAACAAAAAAAAATACAATAAACTGGGAGATCAGTATTAATAAATATAAAAATTCACGGTGGTGGAATAATTGAGGGTATCATTTGGGAGTACAAAATTATTACAAAAGTTCTAGCAACCACCTCAAGTAAAGTAGATAAAATATTAGTTCAGTTTTGAGAGAAATAGAAAATAAATAAAAACAACAAATTTTAACAGCTGTTATTAAAAAAAGAAGAAACATAAAGATGAGATCAAATAATCCATATTTTTCTACGAAACATACATTCAGCCTGAAGCTACTGAGAGTGTTCTTCCGAAGAGTGTTTCTATCAGGGAATGAATATCGAAGTCTGGAGATAAAATCCTGTAACTTCCGCCGAATGTAAAGAAATGCCTGTTTTTTATCAAAAGAATTCATCAGGGACATGAGTTGTAAATTATTTCAGATATTAGCTAACCATTCTTTAAAAGAAAGAATATTCTTATCCACCCAATGTTTAAGAATTAACTGTTTGGTGGAAATACCGATTAAAGACATTATTGCTTTTTCAGATGGTGAGGCAAAATCTTTGAAAGTGCCCAAAGTGCAACTTCCTAAGTCAAAAATATAGTGCAGAAAAAATTTTCAATGACTCTCTCTTTAATTTCATACCATAGTCTTTGCACAAGAGGGTAAGACCATAAAATGTGGGTAAGAGAGCCTATGTTGGAGTTACATCTTGGACATTTGTCTGAGGTGATAAAACCATATTTGAAAATCTTTGCAAGTGAGATATATGCATTATGTAGTGTGCTAAACTGGATTAGCCTTAGGTTGTTCAGTGCAATATATTTGTAAATATTTTGGCACAGGTTAGTCCAGTTTAATGTGTTATGGTTGGATTTATTTTGCCAATAAGCAGTTTGGATAGGATTGTCTGAGAATTTAAAGATTATTAAAGTTGAACAGATGTTAGCAATATGGTGGGCCATGTTAATAATGAGTTTAAGCTTATCAGTAATATCTTGGAAATGTGTAACTGAGGGAAAAGGGCCAACATTGACCTTTAGAGAATTTTAATAAGTAATAAATTGCAAATATATATTTTATTCAGCTTAAGATCTACAAGAATTGTATCGAGAGGTCGCAATTGGCCATGACTTAATAATAAGGCTTCTGTAGGGTTGTTTTCACTAGGTAGCCAAGTAGAGTTAAAAAATGTCCCATCAATTGTAAAGTTGGGTTTGTAGAGCATAGGCTGATTAATGTCCTGATAAAGTTTTATATCAAGAAATTTACCAATTTGATTATGTATTCTCAAAGAAGTACCTATAACTGAGTTCTTTAAACCCATAGGAATATTTTTTAAATTCAATTAAAGAATTGTCACTGGTTTCATCTTATGCATTCTCATAAGTGACAGTTCTATATCCAGCCAGGTGGGAATATGTAAGTTTGAATCAGAAGGGTTTTGAAACCATTTGAAGTATTTATTTATCTGGGATGCCATAAAGTACAAAGTAAAATTTGGGATTTTGATTCCACCCTGTTATTTAGGATACATTAACTTGAGCAAAGAAATTCTGGGGGGTTTATCCTGCCAGATAAATTTATTCATGAGTGTGTGGATATGGTTAAACCATTTTAAAGACTGGAACATATTTAGCATGTTAAGTGGGTGAAACCGTTTGAGGAAAATATTCATTTTAATTATGTTCACTCTGCCCCAGAATGAAAAAGGGAGTGATTGCCATCTTTTCATATCTTGGTTTAATTTAACAATCAAATCTTCTAAATTAAGTTTGTTGCTATGGGTGAGGTCCAGAGAAAGATAGATACCTAAATACTTTATACTGGCCGGCTTCCATTAGAGTCCTAGTTTTGTAATATCATCTTTTAATAGAATGTTGCTTAAGGGAATCACTTCTGTCTTGTCTCTATTAATCTGTAATTGGAAAATAGACTGAATTCTTGAATGGTTTATAAGGCAGCTTTGAGTTGATTGGGTTATATATATGTAAAAGGATATCATCAGCAAATGCTGATAACTTTAATTGTGAATTCCCTATAATTATACCTTTAATTGACAACTTATTATTCAAAAAATGTAATAAGGGTTCTAAATAAAAATTAAATGGCATTGGGGATGGGGGCCTCCCTTTCATGTTCCACAAAATAATCTGAAGTGGGCAGAGAACATTCAGTTACCAAAAATTCTAGCTGTGGGGTAAGACTATAAAGTTCTGAGTCAATCAATAAACATTGTTGTAAAACCAAATTTATGCTATGTTGCAGAAAGGAAATTGTGACCTACCCTGTCAAAAGCTTTTTCTGCATCCAGGGACACCAGAGCCATTGGGTATCTGGAATCCCCAGATGCAATAAAAATATGTTAAAGCTTCTTCAGATAATCAGATGCTTATCTATGAGAGATGAAGCCTACTTGATCTTTTCAGATTAGGGGATGCCACATGTTTTTGATTCTTTGAGCTAGAATATGCATTAAGATTTTCACATCATAGTTTATGATGGAGATAGGGCGATAATTACTTTAGTTACTTTATTCTTGTATTTATTAGGTTTGGGAAGTAAAGTTAGAAGTGCTTCTAACAAAGAAGTCTCAGTAATACCATTGGATAAAATATATAGAATAAAAACTTCACTGTTGGGATTAGAGTATCTTTAAAGGTTTTATAGAAATTTGCCATTAGGCCATCTGTCCATGGAGACTTGTTTAATTTTAAATAATCTATGCCTTCACTTATCTCTTGGTCACTTACAGGTGTAATTAAACTATGTGACTGTATCTTATTAATTTTGGGGCAGTTATATTTACATAGGTAGTCATTTAGATCTTTTGTTGAAGGAGAGTTTTGAATAGGGCCATACAGCTGGTTAAAAAAAATTAAGGAATTCAGTTAAAATCCCTTGCTGATCAGTTATAACCTGCTTATTTTTCTCTGAGATGATAGCTTCTATGTGTTTTGACTGTTACAGATGCTTTAATTTGTTATCTAATATTTTACTTGGCGTATTACCCAGATCAGCATTTCTGGCCTTGGTCTTATAATAAGGAATTCCACTTTTTCCTTAGTTAATAAAAAGAGCTCATTCTTAAGTAGTTGTAATTCCTGTCTTTCCTTATCAGAAAAATAGGTTTGATCAAGAGATTACAATTGTTCTATTCTGGAAGTTAACCTTTTTAATTTATCCAGTTTCTGATGCTTTTGTTTAGCTGCAAACCTTATAACCTCTCCTCTGATGTAACATTTACATGTGACCCAAACCAGATCTACTGCACTTTTTCTGAGGAATTTAGGTTAATTTCCCAAAAGTTTTTAATAAAGTTTTGTAAATAGTTCACAGTGTTGTCCTGTCTTAATAAACTGTTATTAACTCTCCACATTGAATGTTTAATACATGGAAAACTTAAATTAATTTGAAGATATATCAGATAGTGATCTGAGAGAGTTCTGGGCTGAATCTGAGTTTCAAATGTTAAAGGTAATATGAATTTATTAATCAGAAAATAGCCTATCCTTGAAAAGGGCTTTTGCACAGGAGAATAAAAATAATATTTTCTCATGCTAGGATGCAGTGCTCTCCATGGGTCCACAAGGTCACATATATGAAATAGATTCTTCAAGGCCTTATTGTCTGCTTGCACTATGTAATTTGCAGTCATGGATATATCTATAACAGGATCAAGTGGGGCATTCTAATCACCACCTAGGATTATGTCATAAGATAAAAATGGGGAAATAGATGTAATTAGATGCATTAAAAAGGATGCAGTGTTTGTACTGGGTCCATAAATCAATTCCAATAAAAAGTTCATCTGGTGAATTTTACCCACCACTATAATATATCTCCCTTCAGGATCTGGAATAATTTTAATAGGTTGGAAATCTAAAGTGTTATCAAACAAAATAGCTAACATTCATTTGGAGGTATACCCTCTAGCCCATAGGCAATTGTATAATTTAATCTTTTGAGAAGATCCATTTTGGATGTTAACAAAAGATTTTCCTGTAAAAAAGGACATTATAATCGAAAGAATTGATATACTGCAATATCTGCGTCAGTTTTACTTTGGAGTGAACTACCTTAACACGCCATGAAGCAAATTAAATAGTTGGATTATTTATCCTGTAAGAGCTACTACAAAGTAGATCCACAAATTGTCATGAAGTGAATTTGTAAAAAAAACACCTTATGAACATTAACTGAAAATGTCTCCCTATAATCCTCCCCTCCCACTAACCCCGCATAAATCAAAGAGACAATAAACACTTAATCTCCAAAAACCTAAACTATAAAGAAAGTAGCCCGGATATTCAGAAGGGTTGCTCATGGCACACCACTGTTGCACCATGCGCAACCCACTGATGTGCCCCAGTGTGATATTCAAATGGGGATTGTGCCTGGCACAATTCCCGATGTGCCGGAGATCAATAATGTATTTGGCGCAGGTGTGGGGGGGCGTGCCCATGCATACCCTGCACATCCCGATATTCAGCCTGGGATGTGCTGAGCCCATGCATGTGCAACTCCTACTTGCACTGCACACAGTTGAGCCAAAAAAAATTGGAACAACGGCTGGCCACCCACAGGTGAGCCTGCCGTGTGCAGGTGCAACACGGCAGCTGTCACCTGTGGGTGGCCACACGAGCTCTGGCTGCTGCACCCGGCGTGTGCCTCTGCCCAGTCACAGGCATACACAGTAAAAAGCGACCCTTCCAAATCCCTGGTGGTCCAGTGGACTGCAGCCCGATTGTGGGCATACATTCAAATGAAAGGATTCCAAAATCCCTGGTGGTCCAGTGGACTGCTCACAGCCCGATCACAGGCATATGTTGTAAAGAATAGAATTCCAATATCCCTGGTGGTCCAGTGGAACTGCTCGCAGCCCAATCGTGGGCATATGTTGTAAAGAATAGAATTCCAATATCCCTGGTGGCCCAGTGGATTGCTTGCATATCCCTGGTGGTCCAGTGGACCGCTCGCAGCCCAATCACGAGTATATGTTGTAGAGAATAGAATTCCAATATCCCTGGTGGTTCAGTGGAATGCTCACAGCCTGATCATGGGCATTTGTTGTAAAGAATAGAATTCCAATATCCCTGGTTTTCCAGTGGACCCCTCACAGCCCGATCATGGGCATAAGTTTAAATAAATGAATTCCAATAACCCTGGTGGTCCAGCGGTACCCCCTCCCCACCCATCCACTGAGCCCCACCACCCGCTACCCCGGTCAGTGGTGGGGCGGCAGCACTTACTCCGCCTGCTGCCCCACCACCCTCCCACTGACACCAGCACGGAAGGCTGTACACCCATTGGTCCTCAGCATGAACCAACGGGCATGTAGCCCATACCATACCATTAGTCCAGATATGTGAATGATTCATTCACATATCTCGATTATGTAGTATGGTACAGGCTGCACACCCATTGGCTCATGCTGTGGACCATGGTGTACAGCCCTTCCATATGGTGTCAGTCAGCTGGTGGTGGTGGCAGGCAGGTGGAGGCTGCCACCTGCTGTTGACTGGGGTGGAGTGGGCGGGGTTCAGTGGGCGGGTGGGGAGGGGGTACCGATGGACCACCAGGGTTACTGAATTCATTTATTTAAACTTATGCCCGTGATTAGGCTGTGAGCAGTCTACTTGACCACCAGGGATATTGGAATCCTATTCTTTACAACATATGCCTGCGACTGGGCTGTGAGCAGTCCACTGGACCACCAGGGATATTGGAATCCTTTCATTCAAACTTATGCTTGTGATTGGGCTACTAGCGGTCCACTGGACCACCAGGGATATTGGAATCCTATTCTTTACAACATATGCCCACAATCGGGCTGTGAGCGGTCCACTGGACCACCAGGGATATTGGAATCCTTTCATTTAAACTTATGCCCACGATCGGGCTGTGAGCGGTCCACTGGACTACCAGGAATATTGGAATTTTATTCTTTACAACATATGCCCATGATCAGGCTGCGAGCGGTCCAATGGACCACCAGGGATATTGGAATTCTTTCATTTAAACTTATGCCCATGATCAGGCTGCGAGTGGTCCACTGGACCAGCAGGAATATTGGAATTCTTTTATTTGAACATATGCTCATGATCGGGCAATGGGGCACATTGGCGTGCTGTGCAGGGGTCGTCGGTCCCCGACTGCTGCTGCCTGGCAGGGCGCCAGGCACAAGTCATCGGGGATCAGCGCACCTGCATGAAAATGGGGCTATAATGACATGCAAATGGCCCCATTTGTGCCTTGCATACATTGTGGCCCAATTTCCATGTGCACTTTTGAATATCGCAGTTGTTGCGCATAGCGCATAGGAACTTGCACCAGCACATCTCCCTGCTCCACTCTGGCCACTTGCGCTGGCACAGTGCCACTGCACCATGCACACTGCAGGTGGCCAGGATGCAATATTCAATGATGCTGTGCCATGGTGCAGCTCTGTTAAATATCGCCCAGTCAACACCCCTGCACAGCTAAGTTGCACTGTGCCCAGGCTTGCACCACAGCCTGGCACAGTCTGAATATCCTGGTCCGTATATACAGTTACAAATATCCCCCAGTCCCCAGGACTGAACTCCTAACATCATCCAAACTGTGACAAATCAGTCTAATTTCCCCTATTCCTCTGGTTCCAGCTGTATGTAATAACAACATAATTTTAGGGCTGAACCCACTACTTAGTCTGGACAGTAGGAAGTAAACAAAGTTTTCATTTATACCTATAGCTAACCCTACACATCCTTTCAAAGTAAATACATTTATAAATATATAAAGAATCAATTGGACTAAGCTCTTTGTATCCACTAACACAGAGAAGAAAAAGGAAAAACAAAGAAAAAAATGTAATATTGAGGATGGGCTCATTACACATTTAGCGTTGCTTAGGAAAATGAAAAATAAAGCCAGAGCCATCCTGAGGGATTATTAGTAAAAATAACAGGAACCAATATTTTTCTGTCTTGATTATTACATTTTTTCAGGAGATAAATAACTTGGGCAAAAGGAGTAATTTTGAGGTCCGTATAACTTCAATAAATATTCAATCAGAAATTAATGTAAGGGAAAGAAATGACCTCTAGTAAATCCAGCTTTATAAATTTCATAGCACGATATACTATTTTAGCCAATTTTAAAGAATTAAAGATGGGACCTGAATTTAATACGTAAGTTGGCCCAAAGCTACTGGGCTACAAAACAATATAATAAAATGTATCTATGTAACATACAATGATTAAGATCCTGTATGCACCATACCCCATAGGGTGTTCATTTTAAAATCCAGTGCCAATAAATTGTATCTATACGTGCATTCTCGAACTAGAAGAAATTCCAAAGTAAAGTGTTCCTGGTGAAACCGCCTTGATAAATAATTATTCTTATCAACCATTCAGCAGTGACTAAACAGAACTGCAGAGGGAAAACATTTTCTGTTTTGGTTTTTCCCTTTCTACTAGGTATTCTTCGTTGTAATATAAGCAGGTCAAGTAATGCTGGAAGCCAGCTTGGTAAAGTGCATAACGCAAAATTCAGTCAATGGTGTTTCTCACTTGCGGGTCTAAATCATAAACCATAACAAAAAAAAATTCTGAATTTTAAAAATGGCCCATTAAGAAAATTAAAAGCTAGGCAACGACTTCCTTATTCTTTTCCAAAAAAGCTGCAGGTGTACAAAGGAAACAGTAATTAGGAGTTGGCTTCGTAAACCAAAATTCTATCTCTGCAAGTGAATATCAAAGCTAGGATTATCAAAGTAAACTTAATCAACCACCATCATCCTGGTGTAATGCTTATTTTTCTGCCAAAGGAATTCTCCATAGATAACTGTACTCGTCATATGTTTTCAAAACCCCCAAAGAATTACTGACCTGCAATTATTAGACAGATAATGTTTCCTTACTGAGAGGGAGAGTACTGCATGTGCCACACTGACCCTTCTTGAATGTGTGAAATAAATAAAGGTGATTCTGCAGCTAAAAATTCACAAACCAATAAACTGAATGAAAGTAAAAATAGGAAGAAAACAAGAGTGAATATAGAACTTTCATTACCTTCTCATTATTGCTAATATTTAGAATTTAAAACTTACATTGCCAAAGCTTGAAGTATCTCCCACCAACAGTATCAAGTTTACTATTTTAACCAGTAATAAAGAAAGAAAACTCTATCTCTGACTCTGTAACAAACAGACAGAGTACTATTTAACCATATCTATGGGCTTCAAAGTAAGTGCTGCTGAAATTTTAAAGTCAAATGTCCGATTATAACTGAAGTCTATGCAGAGCAGGATGGTATCATTTGCCTAATATTCAACAGGTTACCAGTACTGGGATACTTCTACTAAATGTGCATTCATCCCAAAGTTTTCCTTTTCAGCCTGACTTAAATAAATTAGGGAAGAGCATTGTAAGCTGTTTCCTCAATTAATCAGGAAAGTTGAACGAAAAAGATTTATTTTGCTTGCTGATTGATAATTTAGCTTGTTACAACATTCTAAATCTTATGCCAGCGGCTAACAGTTTATTCACTAATGGCAAGAATTCTCTTCTATGATGTCAGACTGCCTGTGGGAGGCTGTAGTATTCTTATCTTTTTCCCATCTGAGACCAAGGTGTTGGAGCCTTTACTTTGTTGAGGATATGAACTCTGTGTAAATAATTTAAAAACTTAATAATGAATGGCTTGGGGGTCTCTCCATCAGATGGCATTGGGCATAATGCTCTATGCACCCTTTCCACCAGGTAGTTTGGGCCATTTGGGGTGACACCAGCAACATTTTCACACAAGACCTGTGCAAAATTGGTGGAATCAGATCCCTCAGATAATTCTGAGAGCCCACAAATAACTATATTGTTCCTACGGGATCGACCTTCCAGGTCTTTTAGTTTGGTTTCCAGCTTTAAAAGTTTCTGATGAAGTGCATGAATTTCTGGTTCAGATCTCTTCCTCCAATTCTTAATTGATGAAATCTGACTCAGCATCATTAATTCTTTTGTTAATTCCTTCAGTCGTGCCTCTAATAATTTTTGAATTTTCCACAAGTGCTGAAATGGCTTCTTTTAAAAGAGTAAGTTCAGCCATGAATTTCTCTTCTGTCAGTGATGCATTGAGAGCAGAGGCTGCCACATTCTTACCTTGTGACTGCTTTGAGTGCTTCGACTCACCTAACCAATCAGGAATTGGCAGCAGCGTATGTTTGATGCTGGCATTTTTCATTTCTGTGTCCATTTTCAGAGCTTTCAGCACTCCAGTCAAATCTTAGATGAATCTTCTAATGGAAAGTTGTTTATTAGAATTTAAATTGCAGGTTCAAGCAGCCAAAAAAAAAATGGTAATAAAAAATGATGAATACCCAGAGCAGTACAGGGAATCTCTCAACCTGAGTCATCACTGGAAGTTCCAACCCACTACTGTATTCCACCCACTACTGTATTAACCTCTGGCCACAGATGGGACCATTCCACAGAGAGATAGATGACAGCAAGGATTCTTTCTTCCTTCCCCTGTGACAACCCTTTCCCAGTTGGGTACTACTTGTGTATAGTACCTTACCTCCCCAACTAGAATAGCTAAGAGCTAAAAGCTGTCAAGAGTAGGGAGTGCTGCACCAGACTGACCTAGAGATCTGCAGGAATGTGAGACACTGGCACTGTAAGCAAGGACACCAACACTTGGATTGTTGAGCAAAATGGTAAAAGTTTACTGAAATTGCAAAAGAAATATCTGGAATAACAGCCATGAATGGCACAGTTCAGTTTCAAAAATAAGGACAGTTCAAAACACAGAAAATATCTGTTCATTATCCTCTGTTTTCATCCTATCAGGGCAACATCACCCTACCAACCTCCTTGTACTTCACCCTTGGAGACTGCAGGCACTCACCACCCGCCAGCCTTCCAGATATCACACTGTCCCAGGATAAGCAACCACCTTGACCTTAATCCCCAAGCTTATTCACTTTAGAACTAAGAAATACAGTAACTACTGGACCATACCTCTGAGAAGTCATTACATGGACCCCTTCTGCCAGATATCCACCCTGGTATCCAATTACTGTTACCCAGTACTAGGCCTTATCTCAGACCCATTGCCATACACTTCACTTTACCATAAAGGCACACAGTGACTATTAGGACTTATCTTACCTCAGTCAGCCCACCGACCCCATCTGGCAGATATCCACCAAGGTATCCAATTACACAGTTAGTGTATTTTATCTCTATACTCTAAATCATTAGGAAATCAGTTGACATTTCTACACATTCATTACTGTAAAACATTTAGAATTGGATGTGGAATCAAACATATTGAATACCGATACATTAAAACCTGTGACAGAATTCCCCCTCAGTACCTTCAGGTTCAGTCCTTCACATTAAAATGTCTCTTTAAATCAGAATGATTAAGGCAAATTCTCTGTAAAACAGTGTAACTGTGCTTTTAAAATAGTCTCCAAACTATATCAACAAGGTTTGTACTATAGCACACTCCTTTGGATTTACTGAAGAAATTTGGTTGTTGAAGTTGTAGCTTAATGTTGTTGGAGGACCCTCTTTGAGTCATCAGATTGATGATGTTGTGAGGAGAAGCCATGATTTCTTCAGGTTTGGAGCTTGTCTTCTTCTGTGAAGAAAACTTGTCACACAGGATCATCAGGCACTTGAAGCAACAGGTGTTCTATTCCTACCCTGTTCTCATTTACTACCCTATCTGATCCTACACTGTGATACAGGTGATCCCTTAATCCTACACTTTAAATTAAATTAAACTGTTCCTGTCAGCCTTTTTCACTGCATCAGGCCTCTTCAGACAGGACACCCCTTTGGCATGGACACCTTCCTTCTCGGTCTCTCTCCCTCCTCAGACTGTCTACACACTGGTTTTTCAGCTTCTTTTATAGACAAATCCCATTTACTTATTTAAATTTGTGGTCACTGAGTGGACACTGACCAGTCCAGAGGCTCAGCACCAATCAAAATCCTCTCTGCAGCAGTATAAGCCACAATGGAATTCTTAGATTTGAAACTCAGCTGCCCCTCTCAACAATCTAAGGCTCCCACTTGTATTGTAACTTTAGCTCATTTTAAAATACATTTCTTTTGTCACAGAAAATAAACACTTTCTCAAGGTATAAGCTATTTTTCTTTATAATGCCTGGACAGCTGTCTTCTCAAGATTTCTGCTGAAGTTTTTCTGTACACAATAGCCCATTGGAAAGAATAGTCACTAAGATTAACCTGCTTTTATCATTAAAATGTATGAATAATCACTTTTCAGCACTTTACTATTTATTTTCCAGTAAAAAATAGTTGTTTCCCCTTTAACTGTGCTGACCACATTTTTTTTCACTCAGGAATTATATATTTATTTTCCCATGCTAAACCCCACCTCCAGTGTAACAGCCTGCATGGATGTGCTTCACCAAGGACCCACTCTCCCTTAAAAGGTTAGTGACTCCTGAATTTCAAATGTTAATCACTTAAAACTATTTTTCCTGCATGTAGAACACTCTACTCTATGTATTTGCCAAGTCTGGTTCATTTTTTGTACAAAATCAGCTTGGCAACACAAAGTTGAATATGTCAAAGGTGTTGTGATTTCAATAGCTTTACTTTTGGCAGAGTCTGTCTTAAAAGTGCTTCATTTTAGCATGTGTGGACTTGTAGGACTTTTCAGCCTTTGTGTATTGTGTCCAGGACTCTCCTAGCCCCTATATAGCTTTTATTTTATTCCTTTATCTTTTCATGCATGTGAAGCTGTGAGTTCCGTGCTTACAATCACACCTTGAAATGCACAAAATGGCTCCCTTTGATCTCTTTTTCACAGTATGTGCATTTTCTTTGATGTGGGACTTCCAGATACCCAATTCCAGACCATGATCTGCTTTTTATTTATTTTATTGAGAGGCAGTCCCTAAATCCAGTATTCCCTGGCACTTATCGCCTGCCAACTATACAGAAGGGAATTGTTTATCTGGTTGATCCTGCCTCAAGAGGAGTGCATTGTGCATCTCCAGCTTGGTGCTGCGAGAAGCAGGAGAGTTAGTTAAGCCAGAAGCCTAGCTTCTGACCAGCTGCAGAGTGAGGCGGCAGCCCGAAAGCAGTCCCAAGGATTCCTTACACTGAGCACAGAGCACTCTGATGTGGGACTGACTTTCAGTCTCTCACTTTCCCTATCACTCAGTTTTTGGTGCTTGTAATGCCCACGGCTGCCACTCTGTATTACTTTATTTATTATAGAACAGCTATTACCACAGGAGTGATTTATTAAATACAGTAAAAAATAATTACTTTTACAAAAAATACCACAGGCAACCCAAATCAAATACTGGGCTACCAGTGCTTGTGTAAATAGTCAGGGTGACCAGTTGCTTGTCCACTGACCTCCAATATTACCATTTACTATTTTAACTATAAATACTATATTTTTTACATTACAAAATTATGCCAATCTCAATAACTACAGGCAAATCTGTGTGTGTGTGAAAAGCCAGGGCCAGGAGTCCTTTTCACTTCCCCCATGCTCTGCAGCCAACTGTTTCAATTAATGATATGCTCACAATGCTTTCTGTATCTAATCCTATTTAAGACTGCTATTAACTTATGTGGTACAAGTATGGATTCTAAATCTAGGGTTTATATCACTGCAGGGGCTACCTTACATCTACATGGCAGCTTCTACCTACTCTGGGTCTTGAACCTGTGTCCTAGACTAATTATCTTTTAGATACATTTAAACTACTTAGCTCTCCCTATTCTCTTGGTGGAACAATATCTCCAGGCTGTTACACCCTCTTTCCCTCCTTTTCTGCTAGTCTTTTTCTGTAGTGTAGTGTGCTTTCAAAGGGACTGCAGTGTCCTTCTATATATACAATAAATGGAGGTGCGGCTCCAGTAGTTTTTCCTTTAGCATGATGGTGGGCATGGGATATGGGGCCAGTCAGGAGTGGAGTGCAGTAGTCATCATCATGTTGTCAGGAGCATTGTGTGGCCTGCTGGGGAGTGGTGTGGTTTGCAAACAGGAGCAGATTGTTCTATGGCCTGCATGGCCTTGGGAGTTTGAGAGTGTTACAGGAACCAGGAACAAATAACCAGAGGCAGCAACAGCATGAAAGGCCTACAAGAGAGTTGCATAAAAGAGGGACAGCATTGTTTGGTGAGTGAGACTGGAAGGAGGATGTTGGTGGATTTTTAGTGTAGTCTTGGGTAGTTTATTTGCAGGTAGAGTTTTGGGATTTTTAGGGTGACTGTGATATGTATTAGTAAGGGGCTTGTAACATGTGTTGCTTGTGTGATTTGTAGTGCGTTGAGTGTTAATGAGTTATTAATGTGTTAATAACACAATATAATGTTACTGTATATCTATCTATCTGTCTGTCTGTCTGTCTGTCTATCTATCTATCTATCTATCTATCTATCTATCTATCTCTCTCTCTCTCTCTCTCTCTCTCTATCTGTATCTATTATAGAGGTGCAAAAGTGCCCCTATAGTTCAGGTTGATAGGCTGTTCAATGTTAAACCCCAAATTTTATACCATAATAACTTTGGTATAATTTTACAACATAGCCCAAAATATGGCACACATGGTCAGGCTGTCAGAGTTTCAAGATGTGGAAAGTTTCATGATGGCATCCTGTACAGTTTTTGAGATACTGAGTGCCCAAAAAATTGAAGAAAAACAAAACACATTTGGTTTCCCTATACTTAACATTGTGTATTTTTGCTCTCACCTACAGCCTTGACTGTCTGGAGTTTTTCCATGAAATTTTCAGGGTTGAAGAGACCCATGTCAAGGATGTGCCTTTGAAATGATTGGTGAAAACATATTATACAGTTTTAAAGATATAATGATTTTTGAGCTGACATTCCAGTGTGACTGGTAAAAAAACAAAAAATCTCAAAAGGTAGAAAAACCTATTGCAAAAGGTAAAAAAAACAAATTGTGAATGGCTATTTGCATGATTTGCTTGTCATGGGGAAAAAATCAAGATGGCTGCCATTTTATTTAACCCTTTAAACTAAAAGTGCATAGAAATTATGTCTTAAAAAACAAAACACCTGAACCTAGCTAAATGAGACCCATTTATCTAGATCCTGGTGTTTATTTTTTTCAGAAGTTGCCAGAAATGCATTTTTTGGGCACCCAAAATCCAGGGTGCCTGGCTTAGTGAGAGGAGCCATTCACCCATGTTCTCTGTATGAGAACAGTGAGACTTTTTTACTTCTGCAGCCACAGATGGAATGCGTGCTACTGGCTGCAGTGAGAGCAGTTAGCTTCTGCTTCCCTGGTGGCTATGGTACCCCTGTCCCCATACTATTCCTGTTTTTCTGGTATCTAGTGGCACCCCCACTCTCTGATTTTAATCTCTGTAATATTTCTGTCTTTCCCTGGTGTCTAGTTGGACCCCCAACCCTCAAAACACCTGTCATGTAATATTTCTGTCTTTCCCTGGTGTCTAATGGCACCCCCATCCTCTGATCACTGTCTCCATAATATTTCTGTCTTTCCTTGGTATCTGGTGGCACCCCTACCCTCTGATAACAGTCCCTGTAATATTTATGTCTTTCCCTGGTATCTAGTAGCACCCCCACCCTCTGATCACCATCCTGGTCTGAAATAAAGAAAATTGTCTGTCGATTTTGTTTTTGAAACCTGCAAAAAAAAAAAAATGTCCCTCGCTGATCTGACCCACCTGATCTCCCACTCAGCATCCATCATGCCACACCCCCAGTACACCACCACACACCCTTCCTCACCCAAACAGGTCACAGGGCGAAGATCCACTCTCCAGTCACAGATAAATCTTGCTGCTGGAACCATCAACTACAATATGAGGAACTAAGGTAAGCGCAGTTCAATGCATGTCAATGGGGTTTTGAACTTTGATGCATAATTTAGTTATTTATGCATACATTGACCCCACATTTTCAAAATGGGCTTTTTGGAACAACAACTCATGACCAATGGAGGTGGAATTACACAAATCAAGCCAAAAAGGTGATTACACAGTTTCTTGAGGAAATCAACTTTTGGGCAGGATTTGAACATTTTCACCACTCTAGTTCATGAGGTAGGATCATAAGAAGGCTTTGCTGAAAATTTGGAGACAAAATATATATAAAAATGGCAACATTATGCTCATACATTGAAATTTAACTATGCTCATTCATAACTTTGGTAATTTTAAATATTTTTACCTCAGATTTTCAACATAGCAGTTTTTTTACACCACCTCATGAATGAGACAGCTGTAATTTTTCAAATCCTTGCCAAAATGTGTTTTCACACCTGTGATGTGGAATGACGTTTTTATGCAGCGGAATAAAGTTTCAGTGGGGATTTCAAAATTTTCACTGCCGGGTTCGTGAAGTGGGGTAATAAGAAGGCTAAGCTGTCAGCTTGGTATGTAAATACAGTAAAATGCCCAGGTTATGAGTTAAAGTAGCGGTATTTGAATGTTCACTCATAACTTCACAAATTTTTACTATTTTGACTCTAAACTTTAAATATAGCTATTTTTACACACCACCTCATAAACATGATGTGTCATTGTCTTTGTGTTTATAAGGTAAATCATAAATGAGTATCTTGAAAATATGGAGTCAAAATAAAAAATATATATAATTGTTAACAAACTTGTGTAATGCCACTCTTGACCCAAATTGGAATGCTTTGTGGTGCCCTGCATGTGAGCTAAGTTTGGTCATGAGCTAAGTGACCCAGCTGGATGGAGTGAAGGTGGGGGGATGGTGCTGTTATGCAACCCCTACTCAGCCAGGAAATGAAAGGTGCAGGATTATCTGCACCAGCCTGGGTACCATATAGTGAAGACAATTGTCTTCTTGGTATAGGGCCCTGCACTTCTCCACCCTTGGGTGGCAGAGGGCCCTGTGCATTGGCTGTGAGATGCACTGTTTGCCCTGTGCAACTGTAGCTGTGGTCTCATAGAAGTGCAGGGACCACAGGGCCCTGCACTTCCACAGCCCACCATATAGCCCTATGAATTCTTTATAGCTATTATTGCACCAAACTGCAGGGCCCACACTTTGCTGGACCTGCACTTCTGTATGTAGACAGAGTCTTCTCTTTGTGAAAAGACCTGCATGAATGAGGATACAATTCCACTATCTCAAAAAGAAAGGAATTCTTTGCAAAAATGTTTACTAATGCACCAGCTGGGTAACTTAATGACACAAAAGTAGAGAAATGTTGTGTTAGGGTTTTCAACCCTAATGCCCCCCCCCAAGCAGCTAAAGGAAAAAACATTAGGGTTTTGGGTCTCTTGAGTCTTAGCGAATCAGTGGTGGGGCCTTCCTTGGGGGTTGTCAACCCTATTGTGCACCCTTCCCCAGCCCATAGCCTCAAATCCAAAACACAAGATACAGCTCCAAGCCACTTTTTCATAGTGATACTCTCCTCAAAGGTAAAGAAGTATGTCTTGCCTAAGGTTGCCAGCACAATTTGTTGTACCTTTCTTCATGCAGTCCATGTAGGCACTGCATGAAGAAAGGAGATGATGTGTGATGTTTGCTTACAGAATGGGGTGGGCATTAGGGTTGACAACCCCCGAGGATGACCCCATGACTGATTCACTAAAGAATATGGACACCCAAAAACCTAATGTGTTTTCCTTTTGCTGCTTGTGGGAGTGGGAGCGGGGCATTAGGGTTGGTAACCCTAACACCATATGTTTTGCAAAAAATATATATATACTGTATATATGTATGCAATAGGCATGGACATAAATCCTATGTGATAAATCTGTGCTACTATGAGATAAATTCAAAGTTTTGTTTATACACATAGTAGACGCATCATCACAGATTTATATACATAGTAGATATGTCACAATCACTCCAGAACTCATTTAGAATGTTCAGCCTCAGTACCAGTACTAACTACTGTATATTCAAATGCAAATAACTTTAAAACAAAAAAGATAGCATAGTGCTGTGGGCATGAAAGTTGTGCAGCACAAAAGTATCTACAAAATGAGTGGTATTTAATTTATAGATACTGTATAGATTTTTTTATAATTAGCAAAAAAGAGCAGAAAATGCTATTTTGTTCACTTTTTTGACAAATGTACAGTATGCAAACAAAGATAAACAATCAAAAGCAAATGTCCCTGCACTGACAGAAAACATTCCTATTGCATAAATGAAACATACAATTGTGAGCTGTCAGATAAATGATTTATATACACTTGCACTGTTTGACCTCTGACATCTCACTTGTGGCTTACGCCACTCATGAGATTACCAGAGGTCGAACAGCACTTGTGTAGATAAATCATTTATCTGACAGCTCCTATTTTATATCCTATATATATATATATATATATATATATATATATATATATATGGCAAAACCCATTTACTGCATCAGTTAGGGTTGTTCCACAGCGACAAAAGTGAGAAGAGTTGTTGTTAGGCTGGAAAGCCCCTTGACCCTCCAGCCCACCCCCAACCGGCATCGGGGTGCACATTGGGGTCATCAGCCCTAACTCTCACCCCATCACATGTGTAAGGAGCTGAGGAATAGGAGAATGGGGTGAGAGTTAGACCGATGATCCCAACGCGCACCCCGATGCCGGTTGGGGGTGATTGGTGGGGCAAGCAAGGGGCTTTCAACCCACAGTGAATTTCCTCACTTTTGTTGCTGTGGAACAACCCTAACTGATGCATTAAACACTTTTTTGCCTCTAATTTCCCTTCTTTTTGAGAATGATGACAAGAAATAGTGGATGTAATGCAGCGGTGGGAGTGCAGGGTCCAAAGGGCCCCATGCTCCCACCATGTGATGTCTTGTGAGATGGTAACAGGAACAGCAATGCAAACAGGAGCTCCAACAGTGGTGCACATGGTGACACAGACGTAAATGGGAAAGGAAATGTTAATAGAAACGAAAGCGCAAAGTGACGCCGGAGCGAACAGTGACGCAAATGGACATTGAAGTGCATACAAAAATGCAACTGGTAGCAAGAACAGTGATGACAGTGGTATTTTAAATGGAAATGTTAAGTGTCACAGCAAAAAGAACACGAAATGGAACAGAAACAGAAACACGAACGCAAGCACACACGTAAACGCAAACCATAATGCTTACAGGCATGGTACTGCAATTGTAAATGCAAATGGTAAAGTTAAGATGAAGAATAATGCCAAAGGAAACAGAAACAGAAACAGTAACAGAAGCACATAGAGAAAAGCAAACCGAAACGCGCAAGGGCACAGTACTGCAATTGTAAACGCAAATGGTAACAGTAACAGCAACAATAACCACAAAAGAAACAGAAATGTAAAAGGAAAAACAAGCGCATATGGAAATGCAAACCATAATGTGCAGGGGCACTTGCAAATGCAAATGGTAACAGTAACAGCAAGAAAGATGCAAAATGAAAGAAATGGAAATGCAAATGAAAGGGCTGCTGGAAACGCAAATGGCAATATGCATGGTGACGCAAACAAAAATGCAAACAGAAACAGTAGTGGAAATGCAAATGGTAACAGTAACAAAAACGCAAGTGCAAATGACAATGCAAAGGGTAACGCAAACAGTGGCGTACACGGGAACGGTAATGCAATTGGGGACAAAAACACAAGTGGAAACAGTAACTAACAGTAACGGAAGTGCACACCCTGTTTTTGCTGAACAGGTGCATAGAGAAACACAATGTGTACAAAGAATGTATGGATTGTAAAAAGCATCGAAGCTGAAAAGCATTGGAAGTACTTAATTGCTAATATCTCAGGAACCACACAACATAGAAAAAAAATTTTAATTTCACAAAAATCATGATTTTCCTGGCTAGGTTTTTACTATAAATTCACAACAAAAAATCTGTATCTCACATCGTTTTTGAGATCCGAGCTCCGAAATGCACAGCGTACGCCACCATGTTAGTCTATGGGAATAAATGCCAATTTCAGAGTACTGTAACTTTGCAGCCATGCAATATTTGTTCACCAAACCACAAAAAGGCACATCTGTGAGATGTTGGCTGCGTTCCCTCCAAATTTCAGCTCAAAAGACCAAGCCGTTCTTTTGCAGCATGGTGGCAAGAAACTGCTGTCATTTTGGCCATAGTCTGAAAACGTAGTGTTGCAATTTGCAACACCTTTCGCAAATTTTGCTAAAGTGTCATGAGTGCGACACTACTTTTTGCTACACTACTTTTTCCAGAAACTTGAAAAACATATTTCTGGGGTGTTTAACCCCAAAATAAAGACATGGCTAGCATCCTCAGGGTCCGACTAGGTGAACACAAAAAGAATTGTGTCCCTAGATGGCTCAAATTTAAATGCCAAGCATTTCTGTGATCACTAACTGAAAAAAAATGGCTGACTCACAACACTACTGGGGTCATTTGCGACACTAAAAATGGCTTGTTCGACACTTCGCACTTTTGTTAACTTTTCCCATTGTCTTATAGTGGGAATTTGTTTTTTGAATAACTTTTGAACCATTTAATATTTTTTTCACAGAATCTTCAAAAGGCACATCGGGGACCCCGGCTGCACATTCCCAGAAGTTTTTGGACCGTTCCCGCAAACCATGCGACCTGTAGGCGAGAGCAAAGAGTTCACTAAAAGCTTAAACACACATTTGGTTAGTGCTTAATAACTCCGCAGCTGTATATCTGACTGGTACAAAACTTAGCAGATCTTAAGATCTACTGCGCCCAATTTTGCATACCAAATTTCAGGCACATCTACTGAATGGTGGCAAAGTTATTAAGGTGCAAAATTTGACCCTTTAACCTTAAAATTGCACTTCAACATTAATTCATGGTAGCACTACCGTTTACCATAATATAATATATATATATATATATATATATATATATATATATATATATTAGAGCAAACTCCATTTAATGCATTAGTTATGGTTGTTCCACACCGACAAAAGCAAAGAAATTCAGTGTTAGGTTGAAAGCGCTTTGACCTCGCCCACACCCCAACTGGCATCGCAGACTCATTAGGTTAAGTCAGCCATAATTCTCACCCCATCACATGTGTAAAGAAGCAGAGGTATAGGAGAATGGGGTGAGAGTTAGGACCAACAACCCTAATGCCGGTTGGGGGTGTGGGAAGGGGGGTCCAAGGCGCACTTTCAACCCTAACACCGAATTTCCTCGCTATTGTTGGTGTGAAACAACCCTAACTAATGCATTAAATGGAGATTTTTGCCTCTAATTTCCCTTCTTTTTGAGAATGTTAATGAGAAATAGTGAAGGTAATGCGGCGGCGGGAGCGGATGTCTTGTCACATAGTAACATTGTGCCCGAAAACGCAAATAGTAATGAGCATGGTGACGCAAAGAAAAACAGAAAGAGAAACAGTAGTGTAGACAGAAATGTTAAAAACAATGCAAAAGCAAGCACAAATGAAAACGCAAAGGGTAACGCACATGGTGGCGTAGACGTGAACGGTAAGTGAAACAGGAACGGAGCTGCAAGTGAAAACAGTAACGGTAGCAGTAATGTAAGTGCATAGGCTGGTTTTCCCCAAAAGCTGCATAAAGAAAGACAGTGAGTAAATAAAATGTATGCATAATAATGGTTCTCAGAACAGAAAATGAGAGGTTGGAATACTAAATTGCTTATATCTCAGGAACCATACAACGTAGAAAAAAAATTTAAAAGTCATATGATTTATGACTTTCCTGGCTAGTTTTGTACTTATCCCCTAAGCAATTTTCCAATGAAAAGTCTGTATCTTGCACCGTTTCCGAGATACGGGCCCTGAAAGGCACGGCAAATGCCGTAATGTTATCCTATGGGAAAAAAAGAGAAGTTTGGAGTGCCATAACTTTGGCTCCATGTAATATTTTTTCCCCAAACCACAAAAAGGCACATCTGTGGTATGTTGGCTGTGTTCCCTCCAAATTTCAGCCCAAAAGACCAAACCGTTATTTTGCAGCAGGGCACCAAAAGATTCCTGTAATGTGTTGGACACCGTAATGTTATCCTATGGGAAAAAGCATCACCTTTGGAGTGCCATAACTTTGCCACCATGTAACATTTTTTCAACAAAACACTGAAAGGCACATCTGTGAGATGTTGGCTGTGTTCCCTCCAAATTTCAGGCCAAAATGCCAAACCGTTCTTTTGTAGCAGGGTGCCAAATATTGCTTTCATTTTCCCACAGCCTAGAAAAGTACTGTCGAAGTTTGCGAAACCTTTCGCAAATTCATTCGACAGTGTTGTAAGTGTGACAGTACTTTGTGAAAGTACTTTTTCCAGAAATTTGAAAAATATATTTCTGGGGTGTTTTACCCCAAAATAAAGACATGGCTAGCATCCTCATGGTCCGACTAGGTGAATACAAAAAGAATTAGGTTGCTAGAGGGTCCCAATTTTAAATGCCAAGCATTTTTCTGATTGCTAACTGAAAACAAAATGGCGGATTTGCGACAGTAAAAGGGCCATTTGTGAAAGTAAAAACTGCATTTGCGACACTGTCAAACTTTTTGTTAACTTTTCCCATTGACTTATAATGGGAACTTGTTTTTTAAATAACTTTTGAACCGTTTAATATTTTTTCACGAAATCTTCAAAAGGCACATCGGGGACCCTGGCCGCATGTTCCCTGAAGATTTTGGACTGGTCGCGCAAACCATGCGACCTGTAACGACGACAGTAAAATTCCAGAAAAGCATAAACATGCACACAGATCACGCTTAATATCTCCGCAGCTGTATATGGGACTGGTACAAAACTTGGCAGATCCCAAGGTGTAGGGGTCTTGATCATATATTCCAAATTTCAGGCAAATCTGATGAACAGTTGCAAAGTTATTAAGGGTGCAAAAGTTTGGGTTTAACATGTAAATGGCTCCTCAACCCTAACTATAGTGGCACTACTGTGCCAAAATGCAAAAAACTGTGTTAATGCATCATTTAGGGTTAAAACATAAAAAGCCAGGAAATTAAAAATCTTTAGGTTGCCCTTCCCCCCCGGACCTGACCATCATCCCAAGATTGACAACTGACTGGGTGTGTCATTGGGGTTGTGAGCCCTAAATGTCACCCATTCCATCTGCAATTACATTCACAAGCCACAGTAAATAAGAATGGTGTGACATTTAGGCCTCACAACCCCAATGACACACCCCATCAGCTGTCAATCTTGGGATGATGGGCAGGTCCGGGGGGGGAGGGGCAACCCTAAAGATTTTTCATTTCCTGACATTTTGTGTTTTAACCCTAAATGATGCATTAACACAGTTTTTTGCATAGAAGTTCCTTACTTTTTGAGAAAGAATAAAAAACTAAGAACTTGCGCAAGTTGGTGGAGTGGGCCCTTCGAGCCCTGCGCTCTCACCAACTTGCAGAACTTGGTGAATTGATCCTCAGCCAGGAAGACTGCGTTGCCATGCAGTGAAGTGAGACAGACTGAGGCTCGGGCTCACTCAAGAGAAAAAAAACAAATAATGAAATACAGCTCAGTTTTGTTGTAAAAGATAGCGATTGAGTCTCGGCTTCTTCCTGACCACACAGGCATGCACTGGCAGCCTCAACTCACTTGCTCCTCTCATCCAGTCCTCTTTAGCTTGCATCAGCTCAGTTCATAAGTCCCTGCCTGTCTTGCAGCAACTAACCACTCCGACCTCAGCTCAAAATCATGCTAGGCTAGCTCACTGCTCTGGAGGACAACAGTGGTGCTCTGTCTGCTCTGCACCACCAGTATGGTGATCGTTCTCCACAAGAGATGAAGATGCCACTGTAGGATTTGGTAGACTGTTCTCCTCTGTCTCTCTCCCCTGCAGTTCCACTAGAGTACAAGGCTCTTCTGATTAGGTTCCAAAATGAAAAAACACAGTGCCTTGTTTGTTGAACTGGGGGCATTTAAACAAGCCACCCCTCACTAGTCACTCTTCCTACCTGAAATGGTAGCCAATCACGGCCATACTGTACATAGCGACTACGCCCATGGACCTGTTTGAAACATGCAGTTACAAGGTCCACGGAGCACACAACCTCCCACCCCCCGAAAGCTTGAATAGGATGTAAGCAATAACACACAATAGGGTGTGCATTTATTGGGGATTGATAAAGACCTCAGGTGTGTTGTGAGGCATGAGGCCGCAGGCCAAGTGTCCTCAAAGCACCGGGGGTGTTGATTAATCCCCAATAAATGCACACCCTAGAGTGGGTTATTGTGTTTATAACATGGGCCAATTTGGGGGACAAATGGACAAAAGCTGTTGTTATAACACAGAAAACATGTGGGAAGTACTTAGTGTTCTTTCACTATTTTTGGCTGTGGAACCAGTTTTCTGTGTTCTGCCACTGTTAAAATAGTTCAACAGATAAAAGTTTGTGGTGAACAGGCCACAGATTATTGAATCAAGCAGCACCTAGAGCTTGTTATTGTGCTGTGAAAACTATGCAGGGTGGTTTGAATCACGCAGCACCTGCAACTTGTTATTCTGCTGTGAATGCTATGCTGTCTTTCTATATTGCTATTCTATGCTAACACTGCATATATTCTTTTTTTTGTTTGACTGCGCTCTGTGATTTCACACATGCCCCCCTCCAACAACAATACTGAGGTTTCAGACTCCACAGTGAGCCCAGATCAAGGCATAATTAGCACAGACAGGCATTTTTTTCTACGATTTCACTACGGTACTTCAGACTTTATACTGCCCAGTGCGAGCTCGGCACTTACATGTGGCACATTGGACACCCACTCCCCCTCCACGACTACACTAACCTTTGAAACTCCCTAGTGCGCCCACATCATGGCATTGGTAACACACACAGGCATTACTTAGTATCATTTCACAACGGCACTTCACTCATTAAGCTGCTGCTGCACGATGGAAATTCACCACTTACATGTGGCACACAGATGATTGCACTCACCAGTCTCATACACCGCATCTCAGATGTTGCTTGCAGTGCATGACTGCCTCCGTAGCGTTATTATGCTGTTACTGTACTATTTTGGAATTACTTCTGCTCTCCATCTCTCTGCTCACTTCCATGCCACCTACTATCAAGTCTCACTTTTGATCTCTCCATGTATGGGTGCACAGTTTAACAGGCTACCTGCATGTGGACAACCTGCTATGTGTCGCGTCCCTTTCAAAGAACTGCACTGGTGCATTTCAACAGTTAGGATTCAGACACAGAAAGGAGTATTTCTCTCTCTCTCTCTCTCTCTCATGGTGTTTCAATGCCGACATGCTAGGAGCTTCGAGGTCCACTGGGTTGGTGGGCACTGCCGCTTAGGTAATTAACTGCATTGCATGACCGTGATTGAGGGGATCCCCAGGAGAAATAAAGTAAGCAAAATGCACTTCTGATGGAAATGCCAATGGGTTCTATCTCTCTGATGTGGGTACAAGCTTTTATGTGAATAATGCACTTCTGCGCCCAACTGTGTGGGTTGCTCGCTTCGCAACATAATTTAATGGCTCCCACTCAGGAATGTGAATCCTAACAAATAAGAAGTGCAGCTCTAAGTCAACCTAACTAGCGACTGGCAGATGGACTTTTCATCATGCAAGTCCAAAAGCCTGGAAAGTCATCCACGCAGTCTAAAACCAACAAATACAGAAATAAAGTTAAACAGAACAAAAACATGGTTAATTAAACTGGGGAAAAAAAACATTATCTTGTTGCTTTAGCTTGGTGTAGGTTACAGCTTTTAACCTGATTGCCCCCCCCACTAAGAATTATTAAAACTAAATGTTTCTAAGCCTCATTTTTTTGATGTTTATGTGTACAGAATTTGGACATAATTAAGCAATAATGAACAACAGGGGGTTACGTTAATGTTCTACTTAATCACCCCCTGAGTGTGTAATGTGGCACGAGGCACAGCTGAGTGTCATATTGCCCCAAGGGGGTGATTTACTTGAACATTAACGTGACCACCAGGAGTTCATTATTGCTATTATTATAATGGGGTGTCATAAAAAAAATCAGTGTTTCTGTTTTATGAAACTTGTTACAATTCTTACAGACTTTACAATAAAAAAGTCCTTCTGCAGCAGTTTGTGAGTGGGAGCCTTGTCATGAGATAGAGCTGTAGTTAGAGTTGCCATGACGACCATCTCAAACGTGGTACAAAATCTATATAAACAGTATTAAAATGAATTTAATGAGACCCTGTGGATCTCTCGGTGTGGTTTTTACAAACGTTCTCTGCTAGGCAGGGTCATTTGACCTGATAGCCAGAAGTCAGTCCATCAGCATCAAACAGTTCTACCCGCCACCCCCCCCACACACAAAGACATCTGTCCAACTTGTTTAACTGATTTTTTCTTACTCTTTTTGTCTCAATGATGTTTGCTGGTGCCTGAGGGCAGGTACTGTAAATGCTAGAACAAAAGCACAGTGGCCCAGCATCTTAGCGTGACCGCGTCTCTCTCTCACTCGCTCGCTCTCCATGCATTTTATCAAACATTCTCTGCCAGCCACTGAACTTTTGCTCTAATAGCCAAGTCAGTTACCATCAAACAGTGCCCCCCAACACACTTATTCAGCTGTGCAGCTTGTTTAGTTTTAATTCTTACTTTTCAGTTGTATGAATTAATGGTCCTTTACAAGATAGCTTGCAGTATGCCTTTTCCATGACAATCATCCTTGCTCTGTTTTTGATATAGCGGCATGCTGCTGGTGAAACTCTTGAGCTGCTAGAAAACAATACTCATAAAATCAAAAAAAAAAAACACCATCAAACCCTCTGCTGCCCTGTTTGCTCATTACATTATTTAAAGCCTCTGGCATTCCATGTTCCAACACTGGAGACACTGGTAGCATTCAGCCACAGTTTTTTCACATAACTTGGGAGTCAGAGAAATTCCATTTACCAGTGCCAAAGACACTGGCAGGATTCAGCCATGGGCATCTTAAATATATCAGGAGTCAGAGACAGTTGGGGGGATATTTGCTGTAGACTATCCTTGACACACCAGACAAAAATGTTTCTTTAATTCTGTTTCGATTTGGATGGCAGCAGTGTTGGGGCATGGTGTTTCTAGGTAGGATTTTTTTATTTTTAATTCTACAATTTCACTATCATCTGCATGTGCTTCACTACTACAATGCATGATTTCTAATGATGTATGCTGAGTAGTACATTACAAAAAATCCCCACAGAAATTAAGCAATATTAAAATGAGATGGATGGATTGATGATTTCCAAACTTTTCAGTGTTAGGTTTATTACATGCTACCATTTACACTGGCCAGCACATCTATTAGGGGACATAATGACGACTGTACATTCTAACAATGGAACTTGAAAAACAACTACACCTACCCAAATTAATATTCTTGTAATTAGGCTGGACAAGTACATTAATAAGGAGATTAACATAAGGGTCTCAGAAAGCTGATAACCAATCAGAATTGCAGCATTCATGAAACCCTTATAATAATTAAGCAATAAGGTATGGCCATAGGTTAGATTAACAGTCTGTTAGTCACTCCCTTGTGGCGTAATGTGGCACGAGGCACAGCTGAGTGCTATATTGCCACAAAGGGGGTGATTAATTTTACTGTTAATCAAACCTATGGTCATACCTTATTGCTATTATTACAAGGTCATTGGGTATAGAATTAATTGAAAGGTATTTTTAAATGTTTAAATTTATAATCTACCTTGTTTCAAGGATAAATAGTCCTTCCGCGCGCTGTCCAAGTTGGAATGCATCAGTGTGTCTCAGTGGTGACATAGCAACAACCTTCTGCTGTAGAATGTGTGATAGCTGTACTTTGTAGTGTGGTGGTCCATTTTAGAAATACTGTGTTTTGGTGCCTCAAGATGGGCAGTCATACATGTGTTAAAAATCATTCTTAAACTGATATTTTTGAATGCACCGTCAGTTTTGCAGGGAGACGGTAGTTTCCATTGTGACATGTCAGCAAGATTCTGCACTTCATAATGTGCTGCTATACAACATCTTGCAAGAAATTGCAAGATGAGTAATATCAAAGTCTAGCTCAGTGGTGACCCTTCTTAGACTAATTGGGCTTTTGTGCCTCAGGCTGTGTAGTCACACCTGGTATTATATAATTATTTAAGTAGAACTTTTTTAAATGGCAATCTTTCTATCCTGAGCATGCCCAGTACTGCTTCTCTGGTGTGACAGTTTATAGCTATCTTGCCTGCAGGGATCTTGTTTCAAAATGTGGATCTTATTTGAAATATTTGCTGACTAAGCACTGTTTGCAACACTAATATTTTCTTTCACAAACAGTCATTTATCAATGTTTTTTCACTGCACTCCCTCCTCCCCCATTGCCTAACTGTCAGCAGAAGCCATGCTGTGATGTTTTTACTTGTAAGTTGTGCAACTTCTTTTAGTCGTTGAGAAATCAGTCTGTGAATACTAACTACATTACTGAGCACGCTTTACATGAGTCGGGGGGCATGTTTGTAAATACAAACACAAGATCTAATTACCTTTTCACAGTTCATTATTATTGTGCTTAATGTAAACACTTCAGGAGTTTCTGCTTCACTTTAGTGGTGCCTTTTTAGTTAGCTGCGACTGACTTGCTTGCTCTTGAAGTCTGTACAGTATACTCTAATTAGTGCCATTATTCTCAGCTGTCATGGACTACATTACCTAACATCTACATTGTTCTTTTTTTTTTAACAGTGAGCTGTGCACAAAAAAAGAAAGATGAACAGAGCAAAGTAGGAAGTTGAGATGGGCACATTTGTCTATGGACAGATTGGCGGCTACTATCATTTTTCCCCCTCATTTTACAAATGGAATGAATGTATGCTTGCAGATTATTCAGCTTTTAATGGGGGTAATTATTCTGGACATATGCCATTGATATGCATGTGACTGTGCTGCGGCCACATTATGTTGAAGACTGAAACCTCATATGGACAGCCATGTTCTTAAAGAAAATCCCAACTCCCTAACAACTGACTGGCTCTTTTTTTTATTATTAAAAACACCATACAGTGATCAGGCTGTACATGGTAGGTTAATGTGGGTTAATGTAACCCTCTCAGAACCATGACAGCCAATCAGATTCCTTTTATTTTCTCTGCCTTATAATAATATAACCATAGACACAGAACAACTGTCAATCAAAAATTAGAAGGAATTCTGAGAAACCACCACCATGGTTCAACAAAATGAAGCCACCTGAGCAAAACCCACCCTCATTCATCTTCCTAGGACACCCCTGGGCTGAGAAATTAGATTTTTTAATTCAGTCATCTTGTCCCTCACTCGCGATGCACGATCACGATCAAAGAATCTTGCGATCAAAAAATTTGCAGGCTCACGATCAAAGAATAAGAAATGCTGTACATCAAAATATACAAGGAATTGTGGTAAACTACCACCATGGTTTGACAGAACAAAGCACCCTGAGCAAAACCCACCCTCATTTGAATTCCTAGGGCACCCTTGTGCTGAGAATTTTTTTTTTAATTTAGCTATTTCGTCCCTCATGTGTGATACACAATCACGATCAAAGAATCTTGCGATCAAAGAATTTGCAGGCTCACAATCAAAGAAATTGCACACTCATGACCAAAGAATAAAAAATGGTGAAACGCAATTTTTTGAGTGATTTAAGCCACACCAATGCCATTCCTCGATAGAATGAAGCCCCTGAGCAGAACCGACCTTCATTTGTGTCCCTAGCCACCTCTGAGCTGAGATAATTGTGTTTTTAGTTTGTGATGCAAGATTGTGATCAAAGAATCTAGCGATCAAAGAATTTGCAGGTTTGTGATCAAAGATCAATAGCGAGCCACGATCAAAGATTTTAAAACCATATAACTCTACTTTTTGTCCAATTTGGATGAAACTAAAAGCATGACTCAATAGATCAGAGCCCCCTGAGTAAAACCCATCCAAGCTTTACTTCAGGAGTGACCCCTGAGCCGAAATAGCTGTGTTTTTATGATTGGAAATCTAAAAAACAAGATGGCGGACCTCACGATCAAAGAATTCTCAGGGACAAAGATTCTTGAAGCATGAGGCTGCAAATTCTTTGACCACCAGGTGGGACGAGATGGCCAGAACCCCATTCTTTGTTCTCAAAACATACATATAAATCTTCCCATTGACTTATAATGGGAACTTAAAAGTGGCATAACTTTTGAATGCCTTATAATTTTTTCACCAAACAAAAAGCGACATGTTCGGCCACCAAAGTTCTTTCAAATGAACCATCTTGCAGAGCAACACACCACATGATGGCCACATTGGGCCACATCCAAAATCCCAAAAGCTGCCTCCAAAAATGGATAATTTTGCATTTTTCAGCATTTTCATGTGCAAAGACTGTAAGTCCGATCAAAATGAAATTTGGCAGATCAAGAGATCTACCATGCCTCACTGCACATGTCAAATTTCAGGCAAATCTGTTAAACATGTCCAAAGTCATTAATACACAAAATGTTGACTTTAACATAGAAGTGACATCTCAACCCTATATATATATATATATATATATATATATATATCTTAGGGATCCTGGAGAATCCAGATTTTTCATTCACCAGCAGTAGGAAATAAGAAAATACCTTGTCTCGGTTATGCGGATGATATTGTTCTAATATCAACTTCCCTGTTGTGTTTGCAGAGAAAGGTAGATAATTTTTTCTAGATTACTGTATGTACAGAGAACAAACTCTTCATTAATAGATATGAAGCCAAATTGGTTATTTTTGGTAATAAGAGTAAAAAGCTGCCTGTGTTATATATTGATAAATATAAATTGGGAACTACAAAATTCTACAAATATTTAGGGGTTAGTTTTATGGAAAATTGCACATGGAAGAATTCGGTATTGTACCTACAAACTAAATTAAAAACTGCTATAAATGCATTCAAAAGTTTTAATATAAAAACAAGTAAAGGCTCAGTGGAAGGAGCTGTAAAAGTTATCAATGCAAAAGTATAATGTAGCATTTTATTTGCATCAGAAATTTGGAGACATACTGATATTAAACCCCTTAATATAATTATGAATAAACTATATCATTATTTACTCATGATTCCACAATCAGTTCCTTCAGAATTAGTTACGTTAGAGCTGGGTCAATATTCACTTCAAACTTTGGGAATGGAGAGACAGTTAATGTTTTTATTCTGACTTTTCACGTTGTCAGTGTCTCGTAATCCCAGACACTGTCTTGAAGAAGAAATTCAATATTCCACTACGGGTTTTCAATCATTGTCTGTTCAACTGATCAAGGAAAAGGTATTCCCATTAGGCCTTTGTCACTTGTTTAATGAAATATATATAAGACCTAGGGAAGAAATGTTCTTACAATCAAAAACTAGGATTAGAGATACGGAAATTTCAAATAATATTTTTTGTCTCTTGAATTTAAAACCTTTCAGATGGTATACAATGGTCAAAATTAAACACTCAATTGAGTCATATTTAAGGAAAATAATAGGCCCAGTCAAGAGATGTACATTGACAAGATTCAGAATGGAATTTTGTAGAGCAAATTATATATCTTTTAAACAAAAAAGACAGGATATTTCTTATCCATTTTGTAAATGTAATATGTATTGTGAGAATGATCTAAAACATATTCTACTCATGTGCCCCCTTTATTTAAAGGGGATACAGGATTGGTTAAGTAGCTTGCTGAAGAACCTCGACTTCCCCCCTGAGCAAATGGTTCATTATCTACGTAACTCATATGATGAGAATGTTTTGAATAAGGTATCTGGCTTTCTGTCTTTTCGTTTGTTTATAGCAACAGGGTAATAACCTTTAGGATATGGGATGATACTACATACAATACTGCATTGCAAAAAATAGGAGGTTTTAATGATTAATTACCATCTATATAATACCCTCCTTTTACTCACTCCCACCCTATCTTACCTTCATCCTAGACAAGGCCTCTGTGCTGCTAATTTCCCCCCTACCCCAATCCTCCCCTCCAACTCTCTGCTTCACTACCCTTCTCACCACCCATTACTAATTTCTCCCATGTTAAGGCTGTTGCATCTCTTATCCCCCCCAAACCACTTCTTCTAGCCTCCCATATGTCCCAATGCTATCCCTCTACTGCATTGCACCTTCCCTCCTCAGGATTTTCTTCCCTTACTCCTTCTTTCATATTTCCTTCCCCCAGTCCCCTCTATGAACTCCTTATGATCACCTTTTACCTTTGTATACCTAGTTATCTTCATTCCTAATGTATATCTCATATTACCCAATTGTACTTTATGGACTGTGTTTTAAATAAAAAAAAATAGAAAACATAACCAATGTAAACAGTAAGGTATACCTAATGTACTCCATGGTTTGTATTTGCTAATTTCTGTTGCTTGATCACTGTAAAGTTACTTTGTCTGTATTTGTCTCTGATGTAAAAGCTATGTAAATGAGCTTATAGCTCATAGGTATTAACTCCTAGTATTCAATAAATAAAAAATTAAAAAATAATAGTGATGTACTTGTGATCAAAAATGTTTGAATTATATCATTTTACAATGACATTTTAAGAACAGTCTTGATTGTTCATGAAATGTGTTTGTTCTGATATTTTAAAATAAAGTCTTATAGAAGAACAATAAACTAAATTGAATTGCAGTCTGTAGCAGCATTTTAAATTTTGCTATGGCCCATCATGATCCTGGAGAAAAATGTTGTAAACTGGAGTTGGAGAAGTGATTACATTCCGTCTGTTTATGGACTCATTTCTACAATTAAAAGGTGACCATAAAGTGAATGTGTGGAAGGCACTGGAGACTGAAGCCAGGGACCACAGTGGAATTGACCCCAAATGGAAAGGGGATATATCAAGGCCTTCCAGAGGGAGCACAGGAGCTGGATGTGCCTGCAAAATAGCTAAATGACTCCTACTATACTGTAGGAGATAAGTACCTTTCTTAACACTTCTCTGTCGCTCCTCCCATGATGACAATGGCCCTCCAGCCTGCCTACTCTTCCTGGGTCTACCCCATACTGTCCTCATATTACTTGTCCTCTTCCAAATAGTTCACCTTAGAATTCTATATAGTTCTCAGTCATAAGTAGTCTTTCATTCATGAATCAGTTTTATAGTTATATTTCCACCTTCTCTGTTTTATTTTATACCGTATTACTGTGCTGACCTTAGTATGTCTGTTACCTTCATTATGATGTGGAACCTTTGTAAATTTTCTGTTCTTGCTCAAAGGTAACGTAATCCTAGAGTTCAATAAATAAATAAATAAATAAAAATAAATTCAGAAGAACCCTGTAGTCCACATCCCATGCAATTTTTTTTCAAACACTGTCAATAGCAAGTTATGGGGAGCTGCCTGAGGAAATATCTCTACAAGACTGAGGTAAAACATTCAAAATGTTTTCTGAGGGTCTATGTGCAGATGAAACTCTAGGTGCTATGAGCTATTGTGATTGAAGCTAATTTAATGCCCTGAACATTGGTATAGGGTAACATTTTTGGCATTTCTCCTGAACAAACTGATGACCCCAGGGTTAAAAAATAACTAATGTTGTTCTGGCATCTGCAATATTTTGAATTTTGCACAGACAAATTATTAGTTTCAAATGATTGCTGTATTTATGGTAGTGGTCATTTTCTAGTTGTAAAGAAACCTGGAGTTAAATCCCAAACTCAGTCTGAAACTTTTTGAACTTTTCAAACTGGTTAAACTATTCAAACTAGTACTAAGTTGGGTTTGCTTTTATAGAACTTGTTAGTACAGGAAGCCCCAAAAAGGATTGTTTATTCATATTATTTGAAGTGTTAGATCACACCAAGTAACTTATGTCTTTTAAGTTTTTTTTACTATTTTAAGCTATTCTTCTTTTAATGTTTCTTGTGGTGCATATGAAGTCTGTTAAATTTTGCTACTTTAAAATAACTAATTGCCATACAATTTATGGTACTTATCTGATAATAGACTGTCAAACTTAGAAAATTAGATGGCGGAGAGAACTGCATGTGCTGAGACTTCAATATGCAAGAATCTGATACTGTTTATCTATCAGGTGCTAAAGGCTTTGAATCAACCAAGGAAATCTTTATACATTTTTATGAAATTTTGTATTACTAGGGAATTTTATGATATTTAGTGCGTACTATAATTATAAGAATGATGACTGAATATGTAGCAATTATTGGTATATTTTCAGGTAAATGTTTTAATACTTTCAGGTTACAATAATTAATGTGCCTCAAGTCAGTCAGATCACTAGGTGTTTGATTTTGATTCATATTACAGACTGTAGTCTAAATGTGAACATAATATATGGATTGTGGACAAGTTTAGTGATTGCAGTTTTGAAAATAATATTATAAGGGGAATTAACATGAAATTAATCTATACTATATTGAACTGATTTCTGCCTGATATTAATTTATTTAATATGAACAGAACAATTAGGGATGTATATTATTTAATTAATGTTTGATATTCACTGCAGTGCCTGGTGTTATCTACTGCTTTATAGCAATGCTTATTTTATGTGTTTTTCTGTTAAATTGTGATGGCCTAATGGTCGAACAATAAATTGAAACTTGAACTTAAGCACAAAACCTGCAAGAAAAAAAATGATCCATCAGTGATCCCGTGCCCCCTCGCCCCTACTCAGCACCCACCACCCTGCACCCACCACACACCCTCATTCACCTGCATTGGTCCCTGGGTGAAGATCCACTCTGTGATTGAACATGTTTTGCTGCTGGAACCAGTGACAGCAATGTGAGAAACTAACATATATGTGAAACAATGTATTTCAATGGGTTTTCAACTTTAATGCATATCTTGGCCACTTTTGTATACTTTGACACCAAATTTTCAACATGGCCTTTTGGGGACCCCACCTCATTGACAGTGTCACTGGATTTTTCACTAATCCATCCCAAAAGGTTTTTTCATGGTTGCTTGGTGAAATCACCTTTCAGACATGATTTTAAAAGTGTTAATGCCTTTGTTCATGAGGTGGGGTCATAAGAAGGCTATGTTGAAAATTGGGGGTCAAAATATGTAACAATGGCAAAGTTAAGCACATGCTTTTACATTTCACTATGCTTGCTCATACCTTTGGTAATTGTAAATATTTTCACCCCAACTTTTCAACATAGACATTTTTTCTTACATCACATCATGAATGTGACAGCTGTCACTTTTAAAATCCTGGCAAAAATGTGTTTTCTAACCTGTGGTGTGGAATGACATTGCAGTGACACTGAATGATGTTTTGGCAGGGATCTGAAAATTGTCAGCCCAGTGTTCATGAGGTTGGGTAATAACAAGGCTATGCTGACAGTTTGGTCACTGTTTTTTTCTGAAATGCTTCCACAGCAACATGTATGCATCTATGAAGTGATTGGAGTACAGGGCCCGGAGGGCTCTGTGCTCCCATTGCCAAATGAGGATTCAATTATACTGCCTGAAAAAGTAAGGACATTCTTTACAAAAAAACTCTGTTAATGCATGAGTTAGGGTTAAAGGGACAAAAGTAGGGAGTACCCTCAAGACTTTGCCCAATTGTCTTGGCTCTCCAAGCCAGATGCTTTCAGCAGCTTTGACTATGACCCCAAGATGGACGAGTTCTTCTTTGACCAGCATCCTGCTGTCTTTGCCTACATCCTCAACTGCTATTGGACTGGGAAGCTACATTACCTGTCCAATGTGTGTGGGCTCCTCTCCAAAAAGGAGCTCACCTTCTGGGGAGTCAATGAGATGGATGTGGTGGCATACTGCTGGATGAACTACTGGCAGCACCAGGATGCCAAGGAAGCCCTGCACAGTTTTGAGGTCCCTGAGCCTGCTGAGAAAGAGAAGGACAGTGACCTCAAAAGACTATGCCTGCAGCAGAATGGCAGAAAGATGGGCTGGTGGAGGGCTGCCAGGGGTAAGATTTTATATATGTGCATGCGTGTGTGCATTATTTCTTGCACTGTAGGTCTGTTTCCTTCTGAAGGGCACTTGAGAACAAAAAAAGTGAAGGAGATAGATTGAGGCTGAGAGGAAGAAAGTTGCAAACTGGGATATAAAGGCAAAACTTATGATTAAGACATCAAGTACTTCCTGGAAAAGAATTATGTGCTGTTAAATGTGATAAAGGTAACAGACTGTTATATTCAAAACACAACAAATAGGATTGTCAATCACAGGCAACAAGAATTGTCAGGGGTTTTCACAAGAAATGCCATAGAAACATAGAAGTTGATGGCAGATAAGGATCGCAAAGCCCATCCAGTCTGCCCATTTCTTTTTCTACCTTATAAATGTGCCATCGGCCTTTGCTCTGTCAATGGCCTATCTATTCATACTCATCTGTATTGCTCCCTTATGCCTATCCCATGCATGTTTGAAGCCCTGCACTGTATTCATATCCACCACTTTCTGAGGTAGGCCATTCCATGCATCCACCACCATTTCTGTGAAAAATAACTTCCTCACATTACCCCTTAATCAGCCTCTCTCTAATCTCATGCTGTGTCCTCTTGTCCTGCTATTTTTCTTATACTGAAACATGTTAGATGCTTTCACCTTGTTAATGCCCTTAAGGTGTTTGAATGTTTCGATCATATCACCTCTCTCCCTCCTTTGCTCTAGGGTATACATATTAAGCTCCGTTAATCTGTCCTCATATGTTTTCTGATGCAGTCCCTGCACCATTTTGGTTGCCCTTCTCTGGACTGCCTCAGTTTGGTTGATGTCCTTGTGAAGGTATGGCCTCCAGTACTGCACACAGTACTCCAGATGGAGCCTAACCAGTGTCTTGTAAAGAGGGATTATTACCTCCCTCTTCCTACTTGTGATACCCCTACTAATACACCCCAACATCTCCCTAGTCTTACCTACTGGGGATGCCAGGGTTTTAAGATTGGATAGGCGAGGGGATGAGAGAGACAAAGGTAATTCCAGAAGTTAAGGTAAGGGGGGAGGGGGAAGGGGACATGGGCTAGTTTAGGTCACAGAAGGAGAGGTGTGCATGGTGATATAGGAGGTACAGTAGGTGATTGGACAGGGAGCAAGTAGGGGTCCAGACTGGGGTCCTAGTGGGGTTTAAAATTTGTGTAAGAGAAAGAATCTCCCTTCCTGATAGAGTGTTTTCAGCACATTGATTGGCAAATTCTTTTATCCAAACAGAAAACAGGTAAGAGTATTGAGGCTTGGTGGGGGATGGCCTGAATGCAGTAGGCCCAGGGCCTGTGTTTGGTATGTTTTTGAAACATTGCAGGCATCCCCATCAGGTTCTGGTTGAGTGATTATCTTAAATGCTTATTTTAAAGATAAGGTTCCAGTTGTGTGATTATTTAATGCTTATTTTAAGGATAAGTTTTTGGTTTTATTTTATTTTACTGCGTATTTAATGTTTGGTTGTTTAATCCCCCAAGCTTGACTCTAGGCCTTGGACAGTTGCCACTATAGTGTTTGTTTAATCATGCAGTGGTCCAGCGGGCTCGACTATTCCAGAGTTATGCTTATTTAAGTATAAATGTTCATTTTTATGGGGTCTTTTCAGGTTTGCTAAGGTTTTCTTATTTGCTGGTGTCTAGTTTTCTTTAATCATTGTGGCCCGTTCTTGGGTTGTTAAATAACACCTTTCATAGATTTGCCTACTCTGAATTTGTATGTTTTCAAGCTTGGTGACAGGTAGAGAAGATGATCCCACAGGTCCAGTAGTTCAATTGAGCAGACCTCTGATCCATGTGGCTGATTGTTGCTGGCAGCTTGGGCTGGGGGGATGACAAAAAAAAGTAGAGAAGGAAAGGATAAGTGGAATGAGAGAGGAGCCATGGAATGAGAAGGTGTACTGCATCGAGTGGACAACAGGCCATTTGGGTCAGGGGTGACCAACCACATGGGCAGGGCCCAGGTTCAGCCACAGTCATGGCACAAGGGCAGCATTGAGGTGACAGTTTGAGTAAGCCATGGGAAAAGGGGGTGGCCACACGAAGGCATGGTGTCATGGGCAGGTTGTTTGGCAGGGACCTTTTCTGGAAGAAGAATTCTGCTAGGTGGCTGCATTTGGCCTTAGCATGCAGGAGGCGGGTACAAGAGATGGATACACAACATAGGGCTGGTTGCCCAAACAGGCATGGGGAAAGAATTCTCAGTAACTGGGACAGAGGAGAAGAGGTGGATCCAGGTCTGGAATACAAGAAGGTGGTGTGGCTTGGTAAACAGAGTAGTTTCGGGGAATGGTGATGAGGCATATAGGCAATTTTGGCACAGCCTACCTGTAAAGAAGGTGGTAGACACTAGGGTCCTTATTGAGTCTAAAGTTTTGGGAGCAGCATGTCTTACTGGGGGACTTTTTTTTTATTGTAATTTTCTTTTGAAAACTTAGGGTGGCCACTCGGTAGGGGAAACAAAATGGTGGATGGGCTGCCTCATGGCAAGATGGCTGATGCACTGCCTCATGGACACACATGAGGGGGGTCTTGCAACAAGGAGTGCCACATGAACAGGTGACAATGGGATGAGGTTGATAAAGAGGCAAAGCAGGTTAGGGGAAAATGGTCAGTGGACGGGATCCAGACCCAAATGGGAATTTATAAAAAAATAAAACAAAAGGAGAAGAAAACAAATAATTTTATCATGTTGTCTAGCTTGTTTCCTCTTTTGGGATCTGACTAAAACCATGCAGAAGTGGGCATTAACTGCATGGTGGCACTTGGCACAAGGCTTGTGGGCTTCTAAAGGGTTGCAGGCAGATGGAGGCAGAATTGGGAGCAGCTGGACAGTACCTGGATTTTGGGATAAAAACAGGGCAATATATAAAATAAAAATGAAAGGGAGGGCATGCATGAATGAATGAGGGGGACGCACTGTTGGCAGAAAGGGGGATGCATTTCCCAAAGGAGGCCACAGATTGTGTAAAAAAAAAGAAAACAAATATCTCTCTCGCCTTCTCTCTCTCTCTCTATATATATATATATATATATATATATATATATATATATATATCTTGTATTCAGTATTCGAGAGATTCATACCTACTGCACATTGACACCCTGTACCTTTTGCTGAAGTGTTAAAAGGTTCCCATCACACTCCTAATTTGTAGTGCCACATTAGGAGAGACATTACACATAACATGACTCAGTTTGGTTCCACTGTGTTCTTTCAGTTTTATCACAAACATCTTTTTACCCTTCCAAATAGGGCTCCATTTTGTGACTTTGCTTCCAGTTCCAATTTAAATACAGCCCTTTATTGTGCCTTAGAAACTCAACTATTGTTAATGTGTTATCTAATTACTTCAATTTAGCCTCCCCATGAACTCCCTGTACAGAATAAATGTTTTTGCTTTTTATTAAATCATTTTATACAGCTGTAACATTCATAACACGTGTTGTCCATCTAGTACCTCATCCTAAGCAGAATGTGCCTTTAATTTGCATGGACTGTGGTCCAAAAGCATTACTGTATTTGGTGACCTTCTTTTTGTTAATGACATGCTGCCAGAACCTCGTGGTTTGTTATAACTCATTCATTTAGAAAATTCCCTTTTCCCATGGTGTGTTATTTTCATGTCCTTTTGTGACCCACATTACTATTGGTTCCTCCACTGGCCCAGAATGTGGAAAACCAGAAATGCATGCTGACACCTTCAATCATCCCCCTATGGCTCTTTAAAGCCATGGAGCTGGTGGTTCTGCATTCTTTTTACTGCCACCTGCATTCCAGACAAGACATGTCCTCCTGAAGTTTGGAGTTCTGCACATTACAGGCACTACAGTTGACTATTCTCTGTGCACCTCAGCTGCTCTTCTGTTCCCCAGTGTGTCAAACGTCTGTGGATTGTAAAGGTACACATTTGCTTTTTGGGAAACACAGAGGCATGTAGTCAGACCTTGCCTCATGATCACAAGATGCTGGGCTTATGGGTTGAAGGTTGGGGTGGGGACAGGGAGAGCTGATTATAAAGCATTTTAAAGTTGAACAGCTGCAGGTTTCCTAGATTAAATGGTTATACATGTACACCTATTCTATTGACCAAGTCTCTACATGGGGATCATTTTGTGTGCCTGGTCCCTGCAGGGGGTCATTTTGTTTGATCCTATTCTCTGCAGTGGCTCCTTTAATGTTACTGCTGCTAAATAGTTTGTTCTGTACTGGGCAAAAAAAACTGCAGTTTTGGGGAGTATATCAGATGGACCTAGTCAGTGCTGGAGGTAATTTTGTAGTAGGCATCAGAACACCATAAAGTACTGTTGGAGAGTTCTGTAAGGAGAAATAAAGTACATGCAGTACTGAGGAAGTAAATGAATAGGATCTGGTCTCTGCAAGTGCTCAGTTTGTGTAGACCTGATCTCTTTAGGGGCTTATGTTGTGTGGGAGGCATCCGAACACCAGAACTACTTTTAAACTGCCTGCTTATCTGCTAAACTTAAAAATAAACCCTGCTTAATATCATATTTATTTTTCTTTGTGTGGTCCTCTATGGTCCTGCGGGGGGGGGGGTCTTATAATACAGTGCATTGCTTTTTTCTGTTTTATATACAATACAGTACCATTTAATGTTACTAAGCTGACATGAAACTAAAAAAAGGATGTTATGCAGTACTCTTAAATTGTTGCTCATGAATAAAGTCTGGTGGTGTTCGGGGGTCATGGGCTTAAAACATAAATGTGCTTACAAGGGACTTAAATAGAAAGGCAGTAGGAGCATAATGGCACAAAGATTAAATGTAATTTAAAGAAGCAAAAAAAAAAAAAAGAAACAAAATAAAAATCATAGTATATACCATGACTCTGAGTTTCAGTGTGTGTTAATTTCTACTAAGGAATGTGAAATATGGGAAGTAAAAGTAATCTTTTGGTTTGCCCTGTGGTCTATGATGGCATATGTGGGAGTAAATGTGATGTAAAGAAATGTTGTCCTATTAGAAGAGATACATGTGGCGCTGCCACCAAGTCACACCCCCCGTCGCAATAATGTTACATAATTGTCATTGTTTTGAGTACTTTTGGGCTTGTTTTGGCTGTTGTAGTGTAGTTCAGTAATTGTTTGGGCCATGTATTGCATGTAGGCTCAACATAGCTTCAGTGGTAGTACAAGTGATGTAAAATACTGTTTTTTTTTTTCTCACTGGACAGTTTTCTGGCAGTGACTGCCAAAGCGGCACTGTTGCTTCCAGTAATGTTGCATCACTTTTGTCTTTTTGTGCACTATTGGCTCCTTTTGCTTTTGCAGTGAATCTCAGTAATCATTAGATGTGCCATGTGCTGCACGTTAGGCCGATGGTGTAGCATGGCACACTAAACAATTACTAAGATTCACTGCAACAGCAAAATGAGCCTAAAATGGCACAAACACCAAAAATGGATGTAAAATTTGTGAAACTGATGGTAACCGGGTTGCAGTCACCACCAGCATCAACCCTGTTCGTTGTTTTTGTGCACATTTAGGCTCATTTGGCTGCTGTTGCAGTGTATCTCAGTAACTGGGCCATTTGCTGCGTGGTATGCCTAAAATGGCTTCCATGGCAGTACAAATGAAGTAAACTACTGTTTATTCCTCACTGGGATGATTACTGTTAGAGACTGCCAAAGTGTTACCCTTTGTTATTTATTTATTTTATTTTTTTTTGCGCGAGTTTTGGTGTGCACTTTTGATCTTGTTTTGCTGTTGCAGTGAATCACAGTAATTATTTGGTGTGTCATATGCTGCTTGATAGGCTGCAGGCCTAGCATGGCATACCAAACAATTACTGACATTCACTATGGTAGCCAAAGGAGTATAAGATTAACCCAACTCCCAAAATGCGCTGGTTGCCATATGCACCTGCAAGACCATGCTGTGGATACAATGAGTGAGGATACCACAGAGAGGGACATTTGACAACAGGGAGGGGTTGTGTCTTCATTTGTGGCTGTGATCTGGGGGATGGCACCATTAGCAACAGAGATAATTGTGTATATCTACACCATACAAGGGGACCATGCAAAATGACCTGGCACAATGTGCACATTGTGATTACAGGACTTCACCAGATTTCAGGTCCCTGACCTTTCATTTGTATTGTGCCAACCTCAGAAAATCTCCTGGGCACAAACCTCATTTGCCCACAATAACAGGGCTTTGGAATATGGACAGCTGCTGAAATCTGGGTTTGTGCACAAAAACTAGGCTTTGCACATGGGCAAACTTTTGAAGATCTGGACATTAAAGCCAGTTTTTAATTTCATTTTCATTTCTTAAAACACATTTTAAGATTGAAACAACACACTCGAGGGCATAGTTCTATTAGTAGGCAGTAACCCACCACAGGGTGTGCATTTATTAGGGATTAATAAATAACCTGAGTGCATTGTGAGGCACAAGGCTGCACGCCAAGTGTGTACTCACAACACCCAGGGTGTTGATTAATCCCCAATAACCACACACCCTGGAGTGGGCTATTGTGCTTATAATAGAGGGTGCACTACTAAACAAGGAGAAAACAACATAAATGTTTTTTCTTCTTTTATAAAAGGCAAACAAATTATTGTATCCTGCTGCCTAGAAAAATACTCCTGAACAAAACTGCTGTCATGCACATACAAATGTCAGAAAGAATGTGTCTCTATGCTTTTTCTGACATTTGTTGTGCATGATATGATTTCTGAGACAGTACAGTAGCTCTAAAGTGCAAAACACAGAGCTGCCTCTTGTGGTAAAGACAAGGTGTCTATACCTTACTGGCTTATTTATTTAATTATTAAATGTTGGTAACAGGGTGAGCCCACTGGGCCCTGAAGGTCCCATTTTCAGGGGCGACCTGGGATTTACATGACATAAAATACATCAAAAATACAGTACATGTAGTGCATACATATGTGATACAGGTTTATACATGGTTGTACCGTCAGCTGGTTACATATGCTGAATTCAGCATTAGGTTAGTTAACTGCTCTGTCTCTCTGTCTGTGGTTTCATTAATGCATGGCAAGCAAGTAAATATTTTCCACTGCAGTTCAGTCACACAGTCTCCCAGATTGTACTCTACCAATTAAGAAATGGCAACTAACAGGCCTGCAGGTCTTACTGACACTCTGTTTTTCTGTTTACCAGAATGAAGCTCACTTTCAGAGTGTGACATCTTTGGGGGGGTCTCCCTCTCTTCACACTGTCCCATCTGACTTCATGCCACAACTATCGGAAGTACTACCTGCAAGAGGCATGGGAGAGCATGGGGTGCATGCACCAGGAACTTTAACTCATGGTTGAAGAACTGTTGCTGTGAGGAAGGGTTTGGATTCATTGGTGACTGGGGACCCACCTGGAGGGATGGAGACTTGTTCAAGTCTGATGGTCAGCATCCATCCTGGAGGGGAATAAAAGCACTCAATGATAAGTTTAAATGCTACCTTGACAAGAATTTAAACTAGCCAAGGGGGGTGGCAGGCCAAAAAGGAGGGTACCTAATTGCCCACCCCCCACAGCTAGCAGTGGAATCAGTGAACTGGTGGAGTGGATAGCTCTACAAAGCAGTGTGCAAAAGATGGAGATAAGTGCCCAAGAGGTGGATAGGCAGAAAAGGGGCAAAATTCAACAGAAGAGCAGACAGCAAGGAGAACCAGGGATAAAGAACAACCAGGGAAGGGGCCAGAGTAGACCAGCTAAGCAGTCTAGGGAGGTCAAATCATGGAAAGCCATGTGTGCCAATGCCAGGAGCCTTAGCAACAAGATGGAGGATCTGGAGGCTGTCATGGTGCAGTCAGACTATGACATTGTGGCCATCCCAGAAACCTGGTGTAATGATAACCATGACTGGGAGATGGCCATACCTGGCTACAACATATTCAGAAGAGACAGGGCCTGTAGGAAGGGAGGAGGAATGGCACTGTATGTGAACAATGACATAAAGATCCAGGAGGAACAAAATGGGGGAGAGATACTGTGGGTTAAGCTGGAAAGAAAAATGGGGCCAGCCATCTACACAGGTGTGGTCTATAGACCACTAGCCCAGGAGGAAGAAACAGATAGGGAGATGATATTAGCCATCCAAAGGATGGCAGATAAGGGTGAGGTAGTGCTGGTTGGAGACCTTAATATTCCAGAAATGGACTGGAGCATCCCAGCAGCAGCATCAACTAGGAGCAGTTTTATCCTAGACTCCCCTCCAGGGTGCCTTCCTCAAGCAACTGGTCATGGAACCAACTTGGTAGAAGGCAATTCTGGATCTTGTGCTCACAAACAGGGACAGTGTGATGGGGGTAACAGTGAAGAAGCACCTGGGGAACAGTGACGACCAGTCATTGTGGTTTGAAATCACAGAAAGAGCAGAATCAAACCACACAAAAACATGTATCCTGGATTTTAGGGGGACATACTTTGGGAAAATGGGGAGATGCTTGAAAGAGGCATTAAGGGGAATGAGGCAGGAATCAGGGGTTGAGGAACAGTAGGCAGTATTTAAAATGGTGATTACAAGAACAACAGAATTATGCATTAAGCAGGTTAGCAAGGGGGAAAGGAAGAGGAGGCCATTATGGTTTTCCAAGGAGGTAGCAGAGAAAGTGAAAGCCAAAAAGATTGCATTCAGGCAATACAAAAAAGACACAGGCAGAAGGGGATAGGGAGAAGTACCAGGAGAAGCAAAGGGAGGCAGGGAGGTCAGTAAGGGAAGCCAAAGCTCAGACAGAAGAGCACATTGCAAAATCAGTGGGTGGGGGACAAAACCTTTTACAGGTACATAAGTGAAAAAAGAAAGGCAAAGAGAGAGGTAGTGAGACTGAAGGGGGAGGATGGGGGCCACATGGAGGATGACAACAGTAAAGCTGACATATTGAATAGGTATTTTTGCTCAGTCTTTACTGAGGAAGAAGTGGCTAATGGGTCTGAAGTAAGTACAAGGGGTGGGAATGGTGCAGAAATGAACACAAGTCCCTTTACACGAGAAAGGGTCCTGAAGGAACTGGAAGTAATAAGAGTTGATAAAGCAATGGGGCCAGATGGGGTACACCCCAGGGTCCTGAAAGAACTAAGAGACATGGTGGCTGAACCTCTGGCAATCCTGTTTAACCGATCACTAGAAACAGGGGAGGTACCCAAAGACTGGAGGACAGCAGATGTAGCCCCTTATACAAAAGTGGGAACAAAGAGGAAGCGGAGAACTACAGACCAGTTGGCCTCACCTCGATAGTGGGGAAGATCATAGAAGCACTACTGAAGGAGAGATTGGTGGAACATCTGGTTGTCACTGGACTACAGGACCCAAGGCAGCACGGTTTCACCAGGGGGAGGTCATGTCAGACCACCTTGTTGAATTTTTTGACTGGGTGACTAGGGAGGTGGATCAGGGGATGGCAGTGGACATGGCCTATCTGGACTTCAGCAAGGCCTTTTACACTGTGCCACATAGAAGACTGTCACACAAACTGGGGAATATGGGTGTGGTTAGGGCAGTAGTGTGGTGGGTAGGTAACTGGCTAGGCAGCAGGATACAGTGGGTGGTGGTAAATGGCTGTCACTCCACAGAGGGAAGAGTGACCAGTGGGGTACCACAGGGATCAGTGCTGGGACTGGTCCTATTCAACATCTTCATCAGTGACATTGCACAGGATCTAGAAGGCAGAATTTCCCTGTTTGCTGATGACACAAAGCTCTGTAACAGAGTAGACACACCAGAGGGTGTAGACAGAATGAGAAGGGACCTGCAGAAACTTAAAGAATGGTCAGGGGTTTGTCAGTTGAAATTCAATGCAAAGAACTGCAAGATAATGCATATGGGGCAGAAAAACCCTGGCAAAATGTATCATTTGGGGGGGGGTGAGGATATAGCATGCACCAAGCAGGAACGGGATCTTGGGGTTATCATCTCTGATGACCTCAAGGTAGGGAAACAGTGTGACAAGGCAGTAGGTAAAACAAATAGGATGCTGGGATGCCTAGGCAGGGGTATCACCAGCAGGAAAAGGGAGGTCATAATTCTACCATAAAAGGCACTAGTGAGGCCCCACCTGGAGTAGACTGTACAGTTCTGGAGACCTTACCTACGTAAGGACATAGACAGGGTAGAGAAGGTTCAGAGGAGGGCAACAAAGATGGTACATGGATTGCATCACAAGTCTTATGAGGACACATTGAAGGAACTGAATATGTACTCCCTGGAGGAGAGGAGGGAGAGAGTGGATATGACAGAGACATACAAGTATCTTACAGGGAGGAACAGGGTGCAGGAATACACTATTTTTAAGTGAAAAAGATCTTCCAGGACTAGAGGGCATGGGATGAAGTTGAAGGGAGGACAATTCAGAGAAAACATGAAGAATAATTTTTTCACAGAACGGGTGGTGGACAAGTGGAACACCCTGCCAGAGGAAGTGGCGGGGGCTGAAACAATCACGGGATTTAAGAATGCAGGGGTTAGACATAAAGAAATTCTGGAGATCAGGATTAAGGGGCAACAGACCTCTAGGAAAACATAAAGTAATGTTACAAGCTCAAATGTGCAGACTGGGTGGTCCATAGGCCCTTATCTGCCGACACTGTCTATGAATCTATGTATGGGATTTACCAGTCAGTCTGGCTGTGTGACAGAAAAATGACCACGGGGACCACACACTTCACTCTGGGAACAAGTTTATCACATTGGTGCTTGTATCTCACTGGCACAGATACAGCAAGAGAGACAAGTTCACTAAGTCAAGTTTCATTTAATGCTGCTTCTGGCTCCTGCTCTCTCCCCTTGCTGTACACTGTCACCATGTAAAATGACACTGCCAGTGGCAGAGCCACAGACACACATGCTGTAGATGTTCCTTTTGTCTGTGAGGAATGGATGTTGCTGTGTGGTACTTCTGTGTACTGCACATAGGATACAGAGGAAAAACAAGCCACAGGCTGAACCCATCTGGCACAGTTAGCACTTGTCCTGTAGTCCAGTGTCTGTGTGATCATGGCCAGAGTAATGCATGGACATGTACTGTTTGCTGTCTGATTCCTTGGTACCATACACAGACAAGCACTCCAGAAGTTCTTGCTACCTTTCTGTGATCTGATGGAGGTTCACAGTGAGGACAACCATTGTGGCACAGGATATGGCCACTGATAACAGAGGTACTACTGTGAATAAAATGTTATGGTGCTTCTCTCTCTGTCCCCTGGGAGGTCCCACACAGAGCAAGAAAATGCCATATCACTTACTCGGGATGTTTTAATGGCTGCCAGGAAGGCACCTGTTTTCTGTGCTGTCCTCATCATAGAGAGATGGAGATAGACAAGAAATTTGATTTTGCAGTGATGATCCCTAGGGCATCTGGGTTGATAAGAAGCAAGACTACAAACTTTGAACACTGCAGCCACTGTTCCTGCACTGTCTAAGACTACATGACAGGCCTCAGCTCTCGCTCACTAAGTAGGGACAGTAATGGCTGCTCCACAGACTGCAATTTTGGCACTATAACAAGATCAGAACAGAAACGCAGCCTGATCTCTCAGAGGGATGGTTCACCACTAGCTGTTGTATATTGTGGCATAATCAATGGTCACCTGATGGCTGTTTACCATCTAGGTACCTGTCTTTATCTACCCTATGCCATAAGTCACTATTACTCTTCTGGTGTTTTGCCTTCAGCCTTGAATATCACAAGCAGAAAGGGCATGCATTACTCTCAAACACCCCCATTCATCTCATAGAGATATAGGTTGGTTACCCTTTCTCTTATTGTAGACTTGGGACCAGCTGGTATATGTAATAGACAGACCAGGTGAGATTCAATCCATATAACACTGTACTACATTGTGTAACATAAAACTTTTGTGAATATTTTAAGTCAACATAATGTTGTGAATACAGTACAATCTTCAAACTGTTCAAAAAATGTTATACCAAATATCCATAGCATGAAAATAATTTTTTGGTTGAACATTAGTAATAACTTTTGGTATGACTTAGTAAGACACTTGGTATGATACTAATACTACTGTTGTTCTGGTGTCCATGTTACTCACATGAATTCTTGTGTCGTGTCTGTGTTACTCACGTGACATCCTGTGGAGTCTGTGTTACTCATGTGACATCCTGTCGAAAACACACTTGTAAATAAAGTATAATTCACTTTCTCAAAATTCAGTGATTTCTGTCTTTTCATATGAAGGTAATATAGTTGTGCAAAAACACAATGGGCTAGAGAATCAATGGCATGAATTTGGTAGCTAAACTTGAACATGTTCAGATTTCGGCATACTGCGATCAGGAAACATATTGTGGCATAATTACCAACAAGTTAAGTTTATGATAAAAAATGAAAACTTAAATATTATGCTACCTAAATGGATACCACAGACATAGTAATATCAAAAAATATATGTTTAATAATATGGCACATATGCTGTCAAGGACAAAATGTTACTCACATTACGTTGGCCTTGTGGGAACTTTAAATCCCATTTTTAGGACCACTGCAAACTACCTTTATATTGGGGACTGCAATACTACCACATGTACCCAATGTAAACATGATATGGTTATGACAATTGGCCCAGACAAATTTTGGGACTTGAATGTCACACTTTGTCTCTTAAGTAGCAATATATAAATTAGAGGCAAAAAACTCTGTTTAATGCATCAGTTAGGGTTGTTCCACAGTGACAAAAACAAGGAAATTTGGTGTTAGGGTTGAAAACCTTAACTCCGCATTCACCCCAACCCCCGCAGCACCACACACACAGACACACACACACACTTGCAAGTGGGGGGAGGACCAGGGCAACATGACCAACCACAGACAACCAGCAGCAGGTGACAGAAATAAAATACAACTGTTTAAACGTAGTACAAGACATATCCATGATGATGAGCCAACAACTGTAGCATTTGAACAGTTGATGTGTATGGCTGTAGTTTTGCTGTGGCTCTCCAGTCAGGATGGAGTACCTGGTGTGGGGTTGGGGGGGCTATTGCTTGGTCAAGGCGTGCAACTGATAACGGTACAAAGCTGTGTGCACCATCAGTGATGGAGGTGTACCATTGATGTGTGTGGAGTTAGTTTTGCTGTGGCTCTACACTCAGGATGCAGCACCTGGTGTGTGTGGGGGGGGGAGTCATTGTCTGGCTGAGGCCATGCAACTCCTAACTGTGGTAAATGGAGTGTACCTGCAATTAGGGAGGTGTACCACTGATGTCCATAGCCTCAGTTTTGCTGCGCCTCAGCATTCAGGATGCAGTACCTTGTAACAGGGAGGCATTGCCTGTCTGAGGCCATGCTTGCAATCAATGAGGTGTACCATTGATGTCCAAACCTGCAGCTTTGCAGTGGCTCTCCAGTCAGGATGCAGTAACTGGTCTAGGGTTGCATTGCCTGGTTGACACTATGCAACTCCTAAGTGTGGTAACTTCTGTGCACCTGCAATCAAGGAGGTGAACTGTTAATGTGTATGGCCCTATTGTGGCTGTGCCTCTTCACTCAGCATTCAGTACCTGTTCTGGGGGGGTGGCATTACCTGGTGAAGGTCCTCCAGTTCATAACCATGTTAACTTGTGTGTACCTGCAGTCAGGGAGATATACCATAGATGTGCATGGCCCTACTGTAGCCATGGCTCTCCACTCGGGGTGCAGTACCTGGTGTCAGGGCATGGGGCATTGGTAGGTAACGCATGTAACTCCTAAGTGTGGTAACTTGTGTGCACCTGTAATCAGGGATGTATACCATTGGTGTAGATGGCCTTAGTTTTGCTGTGGATCTACAGTGAGTATGCAGTACCTGGTCTGGGGTGGTGGGGATGTGTTGCAGTACATTTTGACAGTTGTATTTTATTTCTGTCATCTGCTGCTGGTTGTCTGTGATTGGTCGTGTTGCCTTGGTCCTCCCCCCTACTTGCATATGTGTGTGTGTGTCTGTGTGTGTGGTGCTGGGGGGGGGTGAATGCGGAGTTAGGCTTTTCAACCCTAACACCGAATTTCCTCACTTTGTCGCTGTGTAACAACCCTAACTGATGCATTAAACAGAGTTTTTGCCTCTAATTTCCCTTTTTTTTCAGAATGATGATGACAAATAGTGAAAGTAATGCAGCGGCGAGAGCACGGGGCCTGAATAGTAACAGGAACAGCAACACAAACAGAAGTGCCAACAGTGTCGCACATGGTAATGGAAACGTAAATGGTAAAGGGAACATTAATAGAAAAGCAAGTGCAAAGTGACGCCAAAGCGAACAGTGACACAAACGGACATTGAAGCACGTATGAAAATGCAACTGGTAACATGAACAGTGATGGTAGTGGTATTTTAAATGGAAATTTTAAGTGTCACAGCAAAAAGAACGTGAAAGGGAACAGAAATGGATATGTGAATGCAAGCGCACATGTAAACGCAAACCAAAACGTGCACAGGCATGGTACTGCAATTGTAAATGCAAATGGTAACGTTAACATGAAGAATAATGCTAAAGGAAAGAGAAATGGAATTGGGAACAGAAGCGCATACGGAAATGCAAACCGAAATGCGCACGGGAACAGTACCGCAATTGTTAAAGCAAATGGTAACGGTAACAGCAACAATAATGCCAAAGGAAAGAGAAATGCAAATGCAAGCGAGTACAGAAACGCAAACCATTATGTGCACAGTCATGGTACCACAATTGTAAATGCAAATGGTAACAGTAACAGCAAAAATAACACCAAAGGAAACAGAAACGAAACAGAAACGCAAGCGCCTACGGAAATGCAAACCGTAATGTACATGCATGGTACCACACCCTTCTTTTCCCAAAAAAATGCATTGGAAAATACAGTGAAAACAAAGAATGCATACATAACAATGGGCCTCAGAGCAGAAAATGAGGACTTGGGATATTAAACTGCTTATATCTCAGGAACCATACGACTTAAAAAAAATGTAAATTTCATATGAATTATGACTTTCCTGGCTAGTTTTGCACTTAGCCCCTGTTTGGGGGGTCTAAGTATTTTTGTGACAAAAAATCCGTATCTCACACCATTTCCGAGATATGGGTCCCGAAAGGCACAACGAACACCGTAATGTTATCCAATGGGAAACAGTGTCAAATTTGGAGTGCCGTAACTTTGCTGCCCTCTAATATTTTTTCACCAAAACAGTGAAAGGAGCATATGTGAGATATTGGCTATGTTCCCTCCAAATTTCAGCCCAAAAGACCAAACCATTCTTTTGCAGCAGGGTGGCAAAGAATTGCTGTCATGTTGCCATAGTCTGGAAAAGTACTGTTGAACTTTGTGAAAGCTTTCGCAAATTTATTTGACCGTGTCGCAAGTGTGAAAATACTTTGCAAAAGTACTTTTTCCAGAAATTTGAAAAACATATTTCTAGGGTGTTTTACCCCAAAGTAAAGACATGCCTAGCATCCTCAGGGTCCTACTAGGTGAATACAAAAAGAATTAGACTGCTAGAGGGTCCCAAATTTAAATGCCAAGCATTTTTCTGATCCCAACTGAAAACAAAATGGTGGATTTGCGAAAGTAAAAGGGCTATTTGCGAAAGTAAAAACTGCATTTGCAACACTTTCAAACTTTTTGTTAACTTTTCCCACTGACATAATAGGAACTTGTTTTTTGAATAACTTTTGAACCGTTTAATATTTTTTCACGAAATCTTCAAAAGGCACATCGGGCACCCTGGCTGCACGCTCCATGAAGTTTGTGGACTGGTCATCCAAACTGTGCAACCTGTAGGTGAGAACAAAGAAATCACAAAAAAGCGTAATTGCGCAATTCGTTGTCACTTAATAACTCCACAGCTGTATATCCGACCAGTACGATTCTTAGCGGATCCCAAGACCTGCCATGCCCAATCATGCATGCCAAATTTCAGGCTAATCTGTTGAACAGTGGCAAAGTTATTAAGGTGCAAAATTTGACCCTTTAACCTTAAAAGTGCTACTCAACCCTAACTATGGTAGCACTATTGTGCTACCATAATATGCATATATATATATATATATATATATATACATACATACATATATATATATGTACACATATATGGATATATTAGCAACATTGAAAAACATAAAGGGACACCTACATAAAAGGACAAAATATTGCAAAGGGAAACCAAGGAGGGCACAAGATAACATTCTAGAAGTAGAAGTATGTTTTTGCGAAGATACTCATTGGCATAGTTGTACCTTTTGTCTCCCAAACTTCTGATCCTTTTCCCCACTATGTTTTTGTTTGTTAGCAGCAGCAAGATGGCACCAAAAAAGATGCTAGTTCCCTCCACCAGCACCCAGCTGAGAGAAGAGGCTTCACAACTAATGGGGAAGATGAATGAGCTCATTGAGGTGGCAAGAAAAAGGGAGGAAGAAGCGGGGCATAACAAGAAGAGGAAGGATCCACCTTGGCCAAAAGGAAGAGGAAGTGGAAAGAGGCCATCAGCACCGATCCCCAAACTGGCCCCGGAACCCCTTCCCAAGCTGGATGAACCAGACACAGGGAATGATAAGGGGAAGGTTGATTTATCAGACAATGGAGACCAGAAAGAATATTTAGAGGGGATTATTAATGACATGGGGGGGAGGGCATCGAAATGATGGAAAAGGTATGGGCTGAGATAATAGGGGGGAAGGGGGTGATATAGGTAAAGGGAAGGGGGCATAAGCTGGACGGAGGAGTGCCAGGGGTGACCCTGGGGGACCACATGCCACACACAATTAAGGAGAAAATATGGAAAGGTGAATTTGTGGATCTTTTTGCATTGATAGACAAAGACACAACAAAGTATGAGCAGAAGGAAATGGTCAGGAAGATTAAGATGGCAGTAGCATTAGCAGCAGTGGACAAGCCAGCCTAGAAGAGAACTTATAAAGGAAAAATATAGAAAGGTGGCAGGCAAGTTTTATGATATTTAGCACCATACTGTTGGAAAAGCAGTCAGATTTGGCTATCCCTTTATTGGCTTACTCAACCATAATTAGGGATGCCTACAAGATCAAGTTGGGATATGGTTGGTTAAAATATGATGAGGCTTTTCGGTAGAGGATGGCAGCTCGGGGGACCTGAGATGGGATTGCACCTATTCAGAGCTCTGAGTATGGATGCTGTAAGTTCAGGTGGGGAATAGTGGGGAGACAAGCAGGAAAGGTGGCATGGCACTGGTTGCCAAGAAATGTTGGGGCTACAACAAGGCCTCCTGCATGTGGGTGAACTGTAAGTTTCAGCATGTCTGTTCAAAATGTGCCAGTTAACACCAAGTATCCCACTGCAGGATGATGGGGCACAGGGAAGGGTACCAGCAGCAGTGAGAGCAGCCCTTTCAGAGGGGCTTTAGCTCCACAACAGGTAACAGGCCATACTAAGGAAGCAGAAGGCGGGGGGCATCGGGCTGGGGGGCCTACAGAGGAGGTTTCAGCAGAAACTACTTGAGTTTATGTGGAGGCTGTAGGCAGGGATTCCCTATAGCCAAGACTCCCATTAGGCTTCAGGTAATTCAAGAATGGGCTCAAGGATACCCCGATGAAAACGGGGAAAATTGTTATGGGGGGGGGGGGGTTTGCAAAGGGGTTTGACTTCTGGTATATAGGGGTAAGGAAGACAATGTCAGCAAAGAATCTGGGATCCAACAAGGAGAAGGAGAGGGAAGTTCTCAAGAAAATTACCAAGGAGCTAGCAGGAGGCAGGGTACAGGGACCATTTATGGTGCTGCTATTTGGAAATGTTAGGGTTTCACCCCTGGGGGTGGCCCCAAAGAAGCAGGCAGGGGAATTCCACTTGATGCACCACCTCTACTATCTAGTTGGGGCATTGGTGAACAATGGCATACCGGAGGAGCAGAGTGCAGTGTCTTATGCAACACTTGACTAAGCAGTGGAATTGATCAAGACAGTGGATGGTGCATGGCTTGCTAAAACTGACAATGAATAAGCTTTCAGACTGCTTCCAGTGTGACCAGAAGACTGGGGATTTGTAAGGCTTTCATTCCAGGGCAGCTATTTCTTTGACAAAGCCAAGACCATAGGATATTCAATAGCATGCTCCATGTTTAAAACATTTAGTACCTGGCTACAATGGGTGTTTGGGAGGCAATATGGGCATACAGCAATGGTACAATATCTAGATAATTTCCTGATAATAGGATGTAGCAAGAGGGAGACAGCAGTAAGATTGGAAGATTTCCATGGGATGTGCAGGGACATTAGGATCCCCCTAGCAGAAGAGAAGATGGAAGGGCCAGTGAAGAAGTTAGAGTTCCTGGGTATTGAGGTGGAGACAGAACACAAACTGTTCCACCTGCCAGGGGATAAGGTGGGCAGATTAAAGGGGCTACTACAACAGGTCATAGCCAGGAGACGAGTACCACTGTCAAAGATACAGCAGCTGTTGGGGCACCTGAATTTTGCCTGCAAGATGATAGGTCTGGGGAAGGCCTTCACTAGGAGGCTGAAGTGGTGCATGGGGAGGGCAAGGTTACCTCACAACTGGGCAGACATTACCAAGGGCATCCACCAGGACTTGGAGGTTTGGGATCAATTTCTGGACAGTTACAATGGGGTCACATTCTGGCTGAAAGAATGGCTATTTAACAATGATTAGGACTTATATCAGGTGCCTTCAGCATGGGGTCTTACTTCAGAGGTGAATGGATCTTGGAGACCTTGCCAGAGGAATAGAGTCACAGGGGTTTTCTGAAGGGCATCACCTTTCTGGAGATATTTCCCATTTGGGTGGCCATGGTGGTATGGGGCAGCAGGTTAATTGATCACAGGATTGTATTCTGGTGTGACAATAGGGCAGTGGTCAACGTAATCAACAAACAGAAAGTGTCCAGTGAGACAGTGATTAGGTGCTACACCAGTTAGTACTAGTGAGCCTTAGGCATAATTTGTCATTCAGAGCAAGACATATTGAGGGAGTAGAGAATAATGTTGCTGACAGCCTTTCCTGTTTTCAGTTGGACAGGTTCAGGTCCCTGATACTGCTAGACACCATCCAGAGAACTACGGTTCCAATCCAAATATGGGTGGTTGGATGGATTAAGCCAAATTGCTCTTGGTCTGCAAAAACTGCTGAGAGTCTACAAGGGGGCATAGAGTGCTTTACAGGAGTTTCAGGAGCAGGAGGACTTTGAGGTAAATAGACCAGTCACAGAGAGGCAGACTATGCAGTATATGGTTCAGAAGCGGGAGGCAGGCATAACACACACAGCCATGAGGGCATTGGTGACAGGAATAGGGTGGGCATTCAGTTCCAGGGGTCGGGAGGAGCAGAATAAATTCAGGGTGGTGAGACGCTTGCTCATTGGGTGGTGGAGGACTCGAGGTAGCAGGAGACAGAAGGCCCATAGCAGGGCAGCTAGTAGTTAGGCTGCTTGAGGCGCTAAGACAGATATGCACCTCAGCATATGAAGCATGTCTATTCTGGGTTGTGCTTACAGTAATGGCCAGAGGGGCTTTCAGGTTTGGGGAAGCGGTGACACAAAGCAGGATGACAAAAGGGGTGGTGTATTATGGAAGGATGTCATATGGGTGACAGGGGCAGTTTCAAATTGGCTGAAACGGTCAAAACGGACCAGGATGGAAGAGGAGTAGAGGTCAGCATCATCAACCAATGGGATCAGGGTTGGTGCGCAGTGGCAGCTCTTGGGGAATATAAGGCCATGCGGCCAAAGGGGAAAGGGGCATTGTTCATACATGGGAACGGAGACTCGGTTACATGCTATCAGGTAGAAGGGGTCCTAAAAAAAAGTTTGGCATTTATGGGAGAGGATCCCAGCCTATTCTCACCACCTTCATTCAGAATTGGGTCTGTATCGGAGAAGGCAGCTCAAGGGGCCTCAGAAGAAGAGATAAAGGGGGGTGGGTAGATTGAAATCTTGCTGTTACAAGAAGTATATAAGGAAACTGTTATAACATATCTATTTGTGTCAACTGGCTTGAGACAGCAATAACGGGTATGGATTGTAGAACATTCCTTTGTATATTGGGTGGAGAGACACACAGTTATCATGCTGGGAGGGAGATAACGCCACAAGGATATTAATTGGACACAGATACTTTGGAAAGGGATTCAGGGCATGAGATGGGCATAGCTCTTGTCAGTTCTAGAAGATTTGAGAAGGAAGGGGCAAAGGCCAGATTGTTCATAATACACTTGGGGGGGAATGACTTGGGGGATGGGCATTGGGCAACTTTACTCAAGGATATACAAATGGATTTTGGTATCATTAAGGGATGGTGGCAAGGAATGACCATAGGATGGTTGGAAATTACATGTGTGTAGGCAGGCATGGGATATGAAGTCAATTAAAAAGGTGAGGAAGTGCCTTAACTGGAGGTTGGTGCTGGTGTTAGCAGAATGTGGGTGTGGGTGTCTGCATATCACACAAGAATATCTCATATTCAGTCCTAGGGTACTATTGAGAGGCTGGGATTCACCTGTCCATAGTGGGTAGGTCAGTTTTCATCACCAATATAAGCGAGGCAATTGAGGAATGGGAAGGCAAGGGCTAATTGAAAGGGGGGGGAGTCCACTATTCTGTTGCAAGGCTGGAGGTGGGCTGGTGGAGGAAGTGAGAAAGGTGGGGGTGGCAAGGGGAGGGGCATAAAATTGGGGGCTTAGGATCTGGGGGTGGGGAGGAGGATAGTAGGCATGGGCTGGGGTCACCAGTATCTAGCCGTGGGGGGAGAGATAGAAATTGGAATGTCTGGGCTGGAAGCACCTGACTCCAAAAGGTAGACCTGTCATATGAACCAGAGAGGGGGTATAGGGGTCATAAATCCAGGCCATGAGAAGACCAGAGATGAAGAAGTACAAAAGGAGAGCTGCAAGAGGCAAAGCGGAATGTTGATAAAAATGTAAATAATATGTCAGTTGTTATTTGGTGATGGTTTTGAGTGAAAATGTAATATTGTGTAAAATTGGATCAATAAAAGTTTGCTGATCCAGCACCCAAACATAAAATAGTCTAGAGTATTAATTTCTAGAGAAAATCCTTCTTGACAAATAGAGTTGCCAATCACAGGCAACCAGCATTGTTAGCGGTTTTCACAAGAAATGCCAGGGTGTTAGGACTGGATAAGGGAGGGGTTGAGAGAGACAAAGGTAATCCCAGAGGCTAAGGTAAGATGGAAGGGGAAGGGGTGTGGGCTAGGTGAGGTCACAGAAGGGGACTTGTACATGGTGACATAAGAGGTAGGTTATTCATGGGGAAGAAGCAAGTAGGGGCCCTGATTGGGGTCCTAGTGTGGTTTAAAATTGAGTGAAGAGAAGGAATCTCCTTTGTTTCTGCTGAGACACATTACTGAAGCCCACCCACCGACCCTAAGGATGGTGTGACAGATGGTAAGATAGGTCAATTAGGCAAATTCAGGACAGAAGCCCTGAGGTGGCTGGAGTCCATGGTAAGAGGGGTGCTGGACAAGGATGTCAGCACATAATGAAACAAGTATGTGGCTGCCACAGAGGGCTTGAGTACAAGGTGGTCTGCCATAGTAGGTAGTGGGGAAACACATCTGGGTTGCAAGGTGAGGGCAACAAGGTGATGCAAAGGGCAGTTTTTCAAAGGGATAAATAGCTAAAATAAGGGGGAAGCGAGAATGGTGGGGTGGCAAGGGAAAGGGCATAAAAAGGGGGGGCTTAGGATCTGGGGATAGCAGATAGGACAGAAGACATGGGCCAGGGTCACCAGCATCTGTTCGTTGGGGGGGAGAGAAATTGGGGGATCGGGGCTGGAAGCACCTGGCTCCAAAAGATAGACTTGTCATAGGAACTAGAAAGTGGGTGTCCGGGTCATGCATGTGGGCCCCAAGAAGATGAGAGATGATGAAGTACAAAAGATGAGCTGCAAGAGGCAAAGTGGAATGTTGATAAAAATGTAAATAATATGTAAATGGTTATTTGGTGATGATTTTAAGTGAAACTGTAATATTGTATAAAACTGGATCAGTAAATGTTTGCTGATTGAACACCCAAAAAGAAAATAGTCTAGTATTCATTTCTGGGCAAAATCCCTCTTGACAATGAAAATCATGGTGATATCAGTGAAATTTTTTTAGAAAATAAGGAACTAGGCTGGCTCCGTCACGCTGAGCGATAGAGGTTCGCCCAGCATGCTGGTGACCATGGTTCATGCCCCAAACCCGGGTACCAGTAGCGGAGACTGGCAAGGAGAGAATACACAGGTGTTCATTGGATGCTTCCCTCACATGGTAGGGTGGGAACTGCCTGGGCACCTCTGGGCAGATTGGGTGTGTGCTTGAGGGAAATGATGCCTCAGCACGCCCACCGCATACCCCCCCCAAGGTTGCCGATGCATGCAAGGCCGAGAACTTGATGGTCAGGGCACAGAAAACAGGAAAAACAGCACCCTGGCTGACCGGATAACGGCTGCAGGACCCTCCCCACCACAGAGTCCCCAGACAGCTGGGACTGACCCCAGCAGCACCTAGGGCCAACAAAGGAAGCTGGTAAGGTACATTGTCTCTGGAAGGAGAGGACCCTCCGGATGAAGGGATACATCAGGTTACCCTGGGAGGGGGGCTGCCAAGAATGAGGTGGCAGTTGGCAATGGGGGTTGACTGTGGTGAGTAGGTCCCATGAGTCCTGAAGGAGTGGCTGGGGAGGAGCAAAAAAAAAAAAAAGAATAAAAGAACTGCTAATATTGTGTGTAACAGTCTGTTAACTTTCTCACATTTAACAGGCCGCTATAACTCTTTCCTTTCCCATAGTTTTTTCTGTTTGCTTACATAATCGAATGTAACCTAAAACTGCTTTAAGTTCTAAGTTACTTTATGTGCTTTACATACAGCAGCTTGGTTTAATGTTCACTTTTTCTTAGGGCTGGCGAAAATAGTGGATTCTTTCAAGAATCATTTGCAGAATTCCACGATTTCTGAGGAATTTCACTACAGATTCACCTTCTGCAAAATTCGCACTTTCCACAGAATTTTCACCTGATTTGAAGAATAATTAAGTGTACTGCGGAAAATATGTAATGAACTTTGGAAAATATTTTTTTACAGAAATAAAATGCCGTTCAGGGGTGTAATTCTCTGAAAATGTATTTCCGCAAGGTATGTAATCATGTGATTTTATTAATTTAGGTGGGAATCGAATTGGTAAAACATTGTTTCATACCATTCCTGGCTCTTTCTTTAGTGGTACTGTCCATCTTGTCCAAAGTTCAATTTTATATGGTATAATTCAAAACTGTAATTTTGTCAAAAATTCCACAATACATCCCAAGAGTCCTCCATTTGCTAACATTTTCTGCAGGACACACAAAAAAATTCCACAAGCTATGCTGTCACCTGATCTTTTTTGATTAGGCAGGAGTTTATGGGTCAAAGTGTGAGTTGCTATAGCAGCCCTCTCTTAATCTTTCTCTCCCTACCCCCTCTTAAGTGATTGCTCCTCCTACTCTGCTGGGCAGTTTAACAGCAGGTACTGAAGAAGAAAGATCTGCAGCTCTTTGCAACTTACTTTGTAAATGAAAAAGTTACATTTCAAAACACTTTGTGGCATTTCTTATTTGTGAAAGTTTTTTGTGAAATCTCTGATGATGTTTGCAGTGATTTTCTGCCATGTAATGTAGCTTATTGATTTTAGATGTTCTGAGATACTTGTTTTCACACTGGTGTGTGATGACGATGAGAGAAAATGGATCTTGTAGTGGCAGAAATGTGGGGACAAAGATGTGTTCATCATCAAGCAGAGGTGGTATTGGGCATGGAGGTGGTGCTGGCACCCTCTGCTTAGTGTCAAATGTTCCCACAATTTGGGGGGTGAGGCTGAATTGGCTGGGGCCAGCATCAGTATTGCTATTTTTTTGTGGAACAGGCTGTAACTCTAAAGCAAAAGGCAGTAACATCTATGTCAAGTACAAACATAATTCAAGCAAACCTGTGAGAGATGTGACAGCACTAATGCTGGGCACTAAAAATGTTGGGTACTTATGGAGGTGAATGCAATTGAAGCAGCAGTAGGGACAAAATATAAGATATTACCTGAACAATAAAAGAGGAATCCACAATTTGTAGGATATTCTCAGGTTTATTTATTTATTTATTTATTAGCTTTTGGTAACCGGGTAAGTGCGCTAGGCAACAGACCTGCCTATTTTCAGGCACGACCCGGGAGAGCACAGGACATTGGTTACAATATGCAGAAATGCACAGACATAATATAGGTGTACAGAAGCAAAACAAGATATACATTGGGTAATACAGTTACATAAGGGTACATTTTAGGCATAGATCATAAACGTACATTTACGTACAGTAGTTTTTTTTTTTTGTAATGACTTTTCTCCTTTCTGCCTGCATGTACTCAGTTCCTTAAGGACTCACTAGCCCGCAAGCCCTGAAAATGGATGTAATAGCAGCCTGCATGCCCTAATCCCTGAAAAGTTTTTTTTTTTATTTTTCTCCTGCCTACCTGCATGCCCAGGTCCTTAAAATGACTCTTGTTAGCTCCCAAGTCCTGCAAATGGCTTTTTAAAATGAATTTGATGCTTGCTTGTCCTGACACAGTAGGTCCTTATAATTATTTATCTCCAAGTCTTTAAAAGGGCTTTGAACTACTGTATAAATAGTATTATGCTGCACTGGTGAGGGTCCCTAAAACTTCATATCAGTAGCCCTTAAAAGGATGGTTTGTGAGTACTGATTTAAAACACTTAAAGAGATGTTTTTCTATGTGCTGCCTGCTGCTCTGACAGCCAGTTCAACTACCCACCACAACATGTTCTGATGGGCTGAATAGCACTCACCAGCAACACTTCTTGGGGGAAGGATCAGTTTTCAGCAGCAGCCAATTAATGCCTCCACTCTAGACTGTGATCTGATGCCTAGTGAAAGCATGTCATGTGGCACCAGCTGCATGACTGAGTCAGCAGGATTCTCAGTGCACAGATGTTGTGGTGACATGACAAGCTATCCACTGCACTGCTCCTTCTTGGTCCTGATTTCTCCACCACACCTAAGGGTAACTGCTCTCATGAGCTTACATGTGCAAAGCTAATGCTACATCATCACAGATGGCACAGGCACTTGGGGAGGGGAAGGGAGGGAAGGGGAGGGGGTGAGCTGGGGAGATGAAAAAAAATAAGAGTACAGGATGAAAAATGAAGATACAGTAGCACTAATGCATCAGTTGCCAGAGTGGGCAGGCACTGAGGAACTGTAGATGTCTTTAGACAACAGTGCTTGACTTGGGGCACCTAAAGTATAGGAATTTTGTACCCTGGCAGTGTCTCCTCCCAGCTGAAATAGTTTCTCCTTACAATTCTGTTAGTACAGTACATCCCACAGTATTTAAAATTACACATATTTCACCTTAGCTTATTATATGTGTCTCATCCCAGTTCCACCAGTTTCTACTCCCAGTTCCACCAGGACCAGTTCCAGTAGTGTCACCTCCCAGTTATTCAATTTCTCCTCACAGTTACACCAACATCTCCACTTCCCAGTTTTGGTCCCAGGGTCCCAGTTACACCAGTTTTTTTACTTACTAAATAAAAGAAAGGCAATCAGTTCCTTGGGAATATTTTCCGCAGTTTAGCACATTATTCTGCAATACATGGCAAAATTCCATATTTTAAGATTTAAACTTGTGAGGGGGGGACATGGTAGGGGCTGGCCTGAAGCCCCCTCCTCCAGTTGAAGGGAGTAGCCTTCAAACCCAAGGGAAGAAGGGGGAAAACAGTCACGGGGAGGAGGGTCCAGGAGGAGCAGATGGTGGCAGAAGACACAAGGAACTCGGGTGTGGTTCGGCAAAGGGGATCAGGGGCAAGGGGTGGGTGGTGGTGTTAGTAAATGCCAGGAGCTTGGGTAACAAGTTACCAGAGTTCCAGGCTATGCTGTTTGAGGGAGGTGCGGACATGGCAGCCGTCACAGAAATGTGGGCCAACAACAACCATGACTGGGACCTAAACGCGAAGGGATACGTTTTGCATAGGAAGGATAGAAAGAAGGGCAAAGGAGGAGGAGTGGCTATGTACATTAGAGAAGGCATAGAAATTGCTAGGGTAGAAGAGGCAGAGGGAAATGTGGAGGCCTTATGGGCCACCTTACGAACCCCAACAGGAGGTAAGGTCAAGCTGGGTGTAGTTATATAGGCCCACAGGGATGGGTGATGTTCTGGAGGACGGTTTGCTGGACAAAATTATTGCCCAGTGCAGACCAAAAGGGGAGATAGTGGTGTTGATGGGGGGATCTTAATATGCCAGGGACAAACTGGGGAACCTTGTCCTCTGAGGTGACCAAGGAGCAGAGTCTGCTAGACAGTTTCCAGGATGTGTTCTAAACACAGCATGTGAGGGAGCCCACAAGGGAAGGCCATGTTCTGGGCATGGTTTTGGTGGATGGGGATCTGGTAAGGGACCTGGTTCTAGAGAATCCCCTTAATGGGAGTGACCACAACACTGTCTGGTTTCAAATTAACATGGGGGAAGGAGGGGAGAGATCTAGCACACTGGCAGTGGATTTCAGGGGAGAAGACTTTATGGGTATGGGAAATATTGTAAAGGATCACATAAAAGGGATTACAACAATGATGGATGTGGAAAAGAGATGGGAAGTCATAAAACAGGGACTTCAAGAAGCAGTCAGGACCTGTACTAAGGTGAAGCGCAAGGGAGCAAGGTCACATAAACTGTGCTGGTGGACCAGTGAAGTCCAGGGAGTGGTCAGGGAGAGGAAGGCTGCCTACAAAAAATACAAAACATTGAGAGGGGAAAGGAAAGGAAATGTATGATCTTGCATCTAGAAAAGTCACCCAGATGGTTCAGGGGGGCAAAGGCCAGTAAAGAGCAGAGGCTGGCACAGAGGATTCAGGGAGGGGAAAAGGTTTTTTTCCAGTACATCAGGGAGTGGAGAAAAACTAAGGGCAAGCTTGGCAGACTGAGAACAGATGGTGGGTGGGTGAAAGAGGTGAGGGAGTAGACAGATGTATTAAACGATCACTTCGCCTCGGTGTTCACTAGGGAGGGGGATGGGATATTTGCTAAGCAAGGCATGAAGGGGATAGAGACAAAATTGAGTGGGATGGGGGAGTAACAGAAAGGGAGCACAAGGGATGGAGAGGCACCCCTGGGGTTTCACATCAGGATAAGGATAGAAAGGCCAGCAAGGGGGGGATGGACAAAACTATCTCCACCAAATGGGTGTGGTAAGCCCTGAAGGTCCTGAAGAAAGATAAATCTCCTGGGCTGGATGGCATTCATCTGAGGGTACTATGGGAGTTGGCGGATATACTGGCTGCACTCCTGGTGGGGCTCTTCAACAGGTCGCTTGAGACAGGGACTGTACCTAGGGATTGGAGGAAGGTGCCAATCCACAAAGGGGGGTCAAGGGAAGTACTGGGTAACTATAGACCCATCAGTTTGACCTTGGTAGTGGGAAAGGTAATGGAGAGTATACTAAAGGAACAATTGGGGGTGTTCCTGGAGGAGGAGGGAGGGCTGGACAGTAGACAACATGGGTTTGCGCCAGGTAGATCATGTCAAACCAACCTTGTGGAGTTCTATGAATGGGTAACATCGGAACTGGACAGAGGGAAGCCTGTGGATGTAATATTCTTGGACTTCAGCAAGGCGTTTGACTCGATCCCCCACAATGGGCTGGTGGAGAAACTGACAGGGCTGGGAGTGTACCCTTTGATGGTCAAATGGATAGGAAACTGGCTAGCTGGATGCACACAGAGAGTGGTGATTGGTGGAGAGCTCTTGAACCCTATAGAGGTCGGTAGTGGAGTTCCGCAGGTCTTGGTCCTGGGGCTGATCCTGTTTAATGCACACATACCTGACATCAGGGTGGGTATAGGGTGTGATGTGAGTCTCTTCACTGATGATTCCAAGGTGGGAGCAGTAGTTGAGGGAGAAGAGTGGAGGTTGTCCCTGTAAGGTGACCTGGACACCCTGGAAAATTGGGCTCTCACAGGGAAGTTAAATTTCAACACAACCAATTGCAAGGTGTTACATCTTGGGTGGGGGAACCCCAAACACAGGTACACCATGTGGGGGTGCTGGATGCCTCGTCTGGGGAAAAATACCTAGGGGTCGTGGTGGATGCATGTATGAATAACTTTGAGCAGTGCAGGAGAGCAGCTAGCAAAGCAAACAAGATGTTGGGATGCATTTTAAGGGGGATCACCTCTTGGAGCAGGGAAGTGATTCTGCCACTGTACAAATGGCTGGTGAGGCCACACCTCGAGTACTGTGTACATTACTGGAGACCGCACTTAAAGAGGGACATACAGCTCCTGAAGAGGATACAGAGGAGGGCTACCAGGATGATTGGAGGACTGGGGGAGTTGACATACGAGGACAGACTTGAGGAGCTTGGCCTGTATACTTTGGAAGAGAGGAGAAACAGAAGGGACATGATCTAGGTCTTCAAGTACCTCAAGGAAATAAATAGGGTAAACATGGAGGGGATCTTTAGACTAAAGGAGGGAGGTATCACCAGGGGACATGGTTTGAAGTTGGAAGGAGGAAGCATCGGGGGGAAAAAAGGAAGAGGTTTTTCATGGAGAGGGTGGTGGATCCTTGGAATGCACTGTCTGGCAAGCTGGTCCAGATTTCCAATGTGGAGGGCTTCAAGAGAGGGTGGTACACATACAGAAAGGGGCATCGGGACACAAGGTGGGGGGGCCTCGGTTCCCAACAGGGGATCTGAGGTTCAAGCAGACTCGATAGACCATAAGACCTAATCTGCTGGTAATTAGTATGTTAGTATGTTAAGATGGAATTTAACAATATTGTCCTTCGTTTTTCAGGGAATTTCATAAAAATGAATTCTGCATTTCGCAAGAATTCCACTGGCTGAATTTAAATTTTGCACAGCCCTTCTTTTTTCTTGCCCCTCTCCACTGTTTATTTTATTCACACTGTATATGCAGCTTAATATTTTTTTCTAACATCACTATATTGATATCATTGGCATTTTTAGTGGTGCAGTTTTCTACATGACACTCTGTTACAATTTTTTACAAGATATTTTTTACATATAACAGGCTACCATACTTTTTTCTTTCCCAATTGTTTTCCTTTTTACTTACATTCTTTCCAATGTTATGTTAAACTGATACCAAAGGTCTCAATTACTTGATGCACTTCACATCTAGCAGCCTGGTTCTATTCCCATTCCTTCCTGCCACCCCCACACGCATATTTTTCTGCTATCTTTTTCATCTCTATAGCAGCTGATTTTTTTCTGCTGTGCAATATATTTCAATAGCAAATGTTTACTGATTTTACATTATCAATCCTTTTTTCTTTCAGTGGTGCTCTTTACTTACAACAGCTTGTTCATAACCTCAGTCCTCACCCCATCCCATGTTTTTCATGGTTTCCCTGGTGTCTCATGCCCCCCGCCCCTCTGATCTTCACCCCCTGTTTTTTTTATTGTATCCCTGGTGTCTAGTGGCACCCCCGTTCGATCACCATCTTGCCTGTAAAACAGAAAACTGTCCCTCGATGTGTTTTTTTAAACATGTAAAAAAGAAAACAGTCCTCATGGATCTGAATCCCGCCGCCCTGAGCTCTCACTCAGCACCCTCCACCCCATACCTCACACCCTCCCCACACACCCTCACTCACCCGAACAGGTCTCAGGCTCAAGATCCGCTCTCCAGTTGAAGACACATCTTACTGCTGGAAATGGGAATTGCACTATTAGAAAATAAGGTGTATGCAGTTCAATGTATTTCAATGGGGTTTTCAACACTGATTCATAACTTGGCCATTTTTGCATATATTGATACCACATTTTCAACATGGCCTTTTTGGGACCTCACCTCATGAACAATGTATGTGGAATTACACAAATCCAGCCCAAAAGGTGATTTTGTGCCCAGTTGGTGAAGTCACATTTTTGGGCAGGATTTGAAAAATAGAAACATAGAAACATAGACTTTGATGGCAGATAAGGACCACTTGGCCCACCCAGTCTGCCCATTCCCCTACCTATTGGATAAGCTGCAGATTCTAGTTAACCAACAGCCTACTTCCTGTAACCTCCCACTATAATTGCCTTATGTCTGTCCCATGCATGTTGAGTTCCCCCACTGTTTTAGACCCCACAACCTCTCCAGGAAGGCGGTTCCATGCGTCCACCACTCTCTCAGTGAAAAAGAATTTCCTCACATTACCCCTGAGCCGTCCCCCCACTAACTTTAAATTGTCCCCCTTGTTCTTACACCTCTCTTTTTCTGAAAGATGCTACCCTCCTGGACTTTGTTGATTCCCTTGAGGTACTTAAAAGTTTCTATCATGTCCCCCCTGTCCCTCCTTTCATCAAGGGTATACATATTAAGCTCTCTCAGTCTCTCTTCATATGGTTTCTGATGTAGACCCTGCACCATTTTAGTTGCCCTTGTCTGGACTGCTTCCATCCTGTCTATGTCCTTGCGTAGATTAGGGCTCCAAACTGCAATGCAGTACTCAGATGGGTCTCACCAACTGTCTGTATAGAGGGATAACCACTTCCCTTTTTCTACTTGTGATGCCCCTCCCTATGCATCCCAGTATCCCCTGGCTCTCCTTACTTACTTCTCACATTGCTTACCAACCTTTAGATCATCTGATATGACTACACCCAGATCCCTTTCCATTATTGTTGTCGCAATACCTCCCTGCTATTGTGTACTTTTCTCCTGGATTTTTATTTCCCAGGTGCATTACTTTGCACTTCTTTGCATTGAATCTAAGTTGTCATATGTCTGACCATTCCTCCAACCTTGCCAAGTCCCTCTCATCCTTTCTACCCCTTGTGTATCAACTTGTTACAGATCTTTGTGTCATCCACAAAGAGGCATACCTTTCCTTCCAGACCCCGCAATGTCATCTATAAAGACGTTAAAGAGGACTGGACCCAGTACTGAGCCCTGAGGTACTCCACTAGTAACCCGCCTTTCTTCAGAATGTGTTCCATTCACTATTACCTTCTGTGTCCTGTTGTGCAGCCAGTTTGCTACTTAGGCTACCACCCTGGGACCCACTCCCAGGCTGGCTAACTTGATTATTAATCTTTTGTGCGGGACTGTGTCAAATGCCTTGCTAAAGTCTAGGCAGGCCATATCCACAGCCCCTCCCTGGTCTATTACTTTGGTCACCCAGTCAAAGAAATTGATTAGATTTGTCTGACATGACCTTCCTGCTGTGAATCCATGCTGCTTTGGTCCTGTGCCCCGCTGGCCTCTAGGTACTCAACAATTCTTTCTTTCAGAAGTGATTCCATCATTTTCCCCACCACTGAAGTCAAACTAACAGGTCTGTAGTTTCATGCTTCTGCCTTGCTCCCACTTTTGTGAAGAGGAATCACATCTGCCCTCCTCCAGTCCTCAGGTACCACCCCATCTTCCCATGATTTGTTAAAAAGTGTGGTTAGTGGCATCACTAGGTCCTCCCTTAGCTCTTTTAGGATTCTAGGGTGAATCCTGTCAGGCCTCATTGCTTTGTCCACCTTGAGTTTTAGGAGTTCTTTCAGTACTCTTTCTTCTGTAAATGGACTGGTGTTAACCCCACTATCCAGAGTGCTTCTACTGTTTGGTTTAGGTAACTCCCCCTCTTCTTCTTTTGTGAATACTGAGCAAAAGTATTCATTCAGTATCTCTGCCTTTTCACTGTCTCCCTCTGCCCACCTCCCCTCTCCTTTATTAATCTTTACTATCCTCCCTTAACCTTTCTATGCTCCCTAATGTACCTATAAAAGGTTTTTCCCCTTCTTAACCGAGTTGGCTATCTTTTCCTCGGTTTGGGCCTTTGCTTTTCTGACTGCTTCCCCACTTCTTTCTGCTTTAATTGATACAGTTCCCTGTCGTGCTGCGTCTGTGATTCCTTATACTTTTTGAATGCAGCCTTTTTCTCCTTAACCTTCCCTGACACCTCTTTTGAGAGCCATAGTGGTTTTTTATTCCGCTTTGTTTTCTTTATTTGTTTCACACAAAGGCTTGTTGCCTCCATGATGGCAGTTTTGATTTTTCTCCATTGTTCTTCCGCCCCTCCTTTCTGGCCATTTGCTAATGTATTCCTCAGGTATTCACCCATTATGCCAAAGTCAGCCCTTCTACAGTCCAGTATCCTTGTCTTTGTATGGCTTGTCTCCATGGTTGTGTTTATTGTGAAGCACACTGTGCAGTGGTCGCTTGTTCCCAGATGTTTACTGACTTCTAAGTTTGTGATCCTCTCTCCATTTGAGAGTACCAGGTCTAATATTTCTCCCTCCTGAGTGGGTTCCACCACTAGCTGTCTAAGGCATGCTCCCTGTAGGGCATCGAGAATGACCCTGCTCTGGGATGTGGCTGCAGTCCATCTCTGCCCTTCTTCATGAGGTGGGGTCATAAGAAGCATATGTTGGAAATTTTGGGTCAAAATATGTAAAAATGGCACAGTTATATGCATGTGTTGAAATTTGCCATGCTCGCTGGTAACTCTGGTAATTTTAAATATTTTGACCCTAAATTTTCAACTTAGACATATTTTTACACCACCTCATGATCATGACAACTGTCATTTTTCAAATCCTGGCCAAACTGTATTTTTGCACCAGTGGCATGGAATGATGTTGCTGTGGTGCAGAATCACATTTTGATGGGAATTTGGACATTTTCAGTACCGGGTTCATGAACAGGGGTAATAAGAAGGCTATGGTGGCAATTTTGTTTTGGTTTTGCAAAAATTGGAAGTGCAGGGCCTGGAAGGCCCAGAGTTTACACAGCAGCATTTATTTGTGTATCTGTGGAGGGATGGGAGCGGAGGGCCCCCATGCACTCCCATAGGCAAATAAGGATACAATTAATACTATCTCAAAAAGTATGGATGGATGAGAGTGCAGGACGTAGAAGGCCCTGCACTCACACAGGCAAACAAGGATGTGATTATACTATCTCAAAAAGTAAAGAAATTCATTGCAAAAAACTTCATTAATGCACTAGTTAGGGTTAAAATGACAAAAGTTTGGAAATGTGGTGTTAGGGTTTCCAACTCTAACACCCCACCCCTACCGTACAGGCAGTAATAGGCATGGGGTGTGCCTTGGGGTTGTCAACCATTATGCTCACCCCATTCTCATATACTGTACCCATTTCAGCATATTTACTTATGGAATGGGGTGAGTGTTAGGGTTGCTGCCTCCAGGGTGGGGCTGGGTTACATAGGTTACATAGGCTGATAGAAAGCGTTGAAGACTGCAGTCCATATAGCTCACAAAACTGTCTTAGCTGTAGCCCATAATGTTATTTCATACTAAGTGCTTATTTGTTCTTAAACTCCCACATATTTTTAATGGCCACCACCTCAACTGGTAGTCCATTCCACACCTTCACCAGTCTTACACTAAACCAGTGTTTCCTTTTGTTAGATTGGTATCTATCTCCAGTTATTTGTAGTGGGTGTGCTCTTATGCAGTAACTTTGCACACTTATATCCAGGCCTAGTTGTTCCCATAGCCCCTCATTAGAGAGGGTTTTATAAATCAAACACATATCCCCCTTTAACCTGCAGAACTCCAGGGAGTACATCCCCAGTTCCACCAGCCTCTCAACATATTCCCTGTCTTTGACTTCCTCAATCAAGCATATTGCCCTCCTTTATACCCTTTCAAGTGCTCTGACCTTGGTTTTGCCCCCTGGTGACCAAAACTGGGTACAATACTCCATGTGCAGCATCACCAGTAATGTATACAGCAGAACCAGCACCACTCTTTCTCTGCTCATGATGTGCCTATTAATGCAATCCAATATACTGCTGGCTTTTTTTAACCACCCGATTACAATGCTATTTAAAACTTGGGTCATTAGCTATTCTAATTCCAAGATCTCTCTTATCTGCAACTACCCTCAGGTTTTTCCTATTCAGTATGTACAGTGAAGCCCATCGAGATGAAGTGCAGCACTGCAGAATTCTGCAGTACAGTTACTGCAGTAAACAACACTGTGCCAATTGGAGAAATCCCTTTTGTCCTGCAGTAAACCTGTGACACTATGCTTCATCCTGGCGGGCCTCACTGTAGATTAGTTTCTTATTTTTGTTCCTAAGCTGCATCACAGTGCACTTATCAGTGTTAAATGATTACTTATAATTCTTTGCCCATCCCTTCAGCTCCCCTAATGTGGACTGCAATATGTTTGCTTCTTCTATGTTATTTAAGACTGTCCCTATTTGGATATCATCAGCGAATTTTGATTCCCATACTTTTGCCTTGGTAGTCATAAAAGAGATTTAGATGTTGAACAAACAAGGGCCTAGCACGGACACTTGGGGCACCCCCACTAGTTATCTCTGCCCACTCTGAGTACAACTCCCTTATGCAGACCCTGTTTTCTGTTGGTCAGTCATGAAGCTATCCAAAGGGATAGATTCCACTGTATTTTGTGCTCAATTAGAGTGTCAACCAGCTCCCCATGTAGGACCTTATAGAATGCCTTTTAAAAGTCTAAGAAAATGACATTTACTGAGTCCCCACTGTCTAGTGCCTTACTGACATTGCCATAAAACTTCAAAAGGTTGATCTGGCAGGAACAGCCCTTAGTGAAGCCATGCTGCATGTAGTCAATGTCCCCAACCTGTTGCAGAGAGCATGTTATATGATCTTTTATGATTCCTTCCAAAGTTTTGCCCAGTACAGCTGTTAGGCTGATGGGCCTATAGCTACTCACATCCTGTTTAGATCCCTCTTTATGTATGAGCACCATGTCCCTTGCCTCCAAACCTCCAGCACCTCACTCTGGTCAATGGATTTCTGAAAAAGTGATGTCAGTGGCTCTGCCATTTCCTTCACCAGTTCCATAATTTATTTATTTATTTAACAGTATCAGAATTACAATCCTTTGAGTCAGAGACTTCTTTACAAAGGCTCCATGTCAGAGTAGTGCAGAAGTTTACAGTATACATTATACAGCGAACAAACAATGAGTAAGGAACATCATTTTCTTACAGAGGGTAGTACAAGAAAACATTGAACAAAGATACCAGGTAGGTTATTAATTGAGAGTTTTCAATTCAAACAATAGTAGGTACCACACAGGCTCAAACAGATGGTATATCTGAGATAGGAAGAGTAGGCAGGACAGGAGTCCCTTGTCATGTGATAGTTGGAGGCTGGTCAGTAGAAAACCTGGAGGGCAGGACAAGACAGGGAGTGAAATGGGGGGGGGGTCTGGTCAGATTAGGGGCAGTTACAGGTACTGGAGGCAAGCAGATGGCCCCGGAGGAGGGATTTGAAGTGACAAAGCTTGCTTTCCAGGGTGATAGAGCTAGGTAGGAAGTTTAGCCAGGAAGGGGGGCTCTATAACAGAATGACCTCTGTGCTAAGGTGGTCCTGATGTGAGGTACTTGGAAGGTGGATTTGGAAGAGCTGCAGGTGGCTACCACTATAGGAATATGATGGAGGAGAGTGGATAGACCAGGAGGGGCAAGACCACTGGCAATCTTCTTAGCAAATAGACATGCCTGATACAACAATATGTCTTCAAAGTTGAGCCAGTTGGCTAGGTTGTATAGCATGCAGGTGTGGGTGAGCCCGGCACTGCCCATCACTAGGCAGAAGGCTTTATTTAGGGAGACTTTAACTCTGTGACTCTGTGAAGGGTGATGTTATCAGCTGCCCTGTATACCAGGATCCAGTAGTTGATAAGGGACAGGATCAAGGATGAGACTGTGAGCCGGAGGGTGTCGTGGGCAGACAGCTCCTGTGGAGACAGAGCAGGCCAATCCTAATGTTGCCTGTGGTGCTGAGGAGGTGAATGTGATCATGGAAGGAGAGAGTGGAGTTGAAGGTGATCCCGAGATACTTGAAGGTATTTTCCTGCTGGAGGGGGAGTAGTCTATTAGTAAGGATTTGGAGAGGTGTACCTTTGTGTTTGCTTTGGTTGTGGGAAAACAACATGACCTTGGTCTTTTTTTGATTTAGCACCAGCCTGGGATTGACAAACCAGCTTTCAACCTTGCTTAAGGAGTTCTGGAGGGCTAGTTGAAGGGAGCTGAGGTCAGTGTGGGAGGTGAAGAGGACTGCATCATCGGCATATAAGAGGATTCTCTCAGGGCAGACCTTGGGTAGGATATTGAGGAACAGACTAAATAGAATGGGCCCCAGGATGGATCCATGGGGTGTACCAGAGAGGAACGAGAGGCAGTAAGAGAGAGTGCCATTTATTTTGACACACTGGGGAGAGAGAGGATAGGTAATCCATAAACCAAGTGGAAACCTCCTGTGAGAAGCCGAGGTGGGAGAAGACAGACAGGAGGAGGGGGTGATTGATGGTGTCAAAGGCCTTTGACAGATCTAGGAAAACCATGCCAATCAGGCGCCCATTGTCAAAAGTGGAGTGGATGAAGTTGGAGAATTCAAGGAGGGCTGTGGTAGTGCTGTGGCCTTGTTGGAATCCATGTTGCTCCCCACAGAGGAGATTATGTTTAGTGAGGTAGTCGATGAGCTGATCCGAGATTATTTTTTCCAGGGCTTTTGAGGAGGGGGAGGATATAGATGGGGCAATAGTTCCCAGGGGAAGTACGGTTACTGCTTTTGTGGATGGGGCTGATGACAGCAGAGGGAGTGGTTGAGGAGGCAAGTGAGGGAGAAGAAGACCACATCCAGGACCAGGCGAAAGAGTCTGAGGTCCAGGGTGTCATTGCTGTGGCGAGTACCACTTAGGGCTTTAAGGAGGTAGGGCTTAGCTCCTGCACAGTGAGACCTCTGAAGTGGAAGGTGGGTGGGGGAGTGAGGGGGGCTGGGAGGTAGAAAAGGAATCAAATAAGTTAGAGGGGAATACAGAGCTGAGATCAGAGAAGAATGAGTTCAGGGTGTCGGCATTAAGTTAAGGTTCATGGAGATGGAACCATTGATGTTAAGCTGGGCTGGGAAGGGGAAATGAATTTTCCATTGATTTCGTTCATGTTGTCCCAGAACTTGCAACCAGAGCCCCAGGTGGAGGCAAGGGAAGCTCTGTAGCAGTCAGCTTTGATTTTGTGAATGGCCCAGCTGCACTTGTTTCATGTGGCCAGGTAGGACTGTCTATTGGAGGTCTTGCCAGAGTCTAGTGCTTTGTGCCAGAGGTTGTCTCTCAGGTGCATCTGGTCAGGTAGAGTTTGTGAGACCCAGGGGGTGTCAGGACCTTTGACAGTATGCTTGGCAAGGGGAGCAAATAAGTCACAGGCCAAGTTGAAGGAGCGGACAAAGTAATTAAGGGTGGAGTCCATGTCAGGGACAAGGTTGATTGGGGACCAGTCCCAGCAGGCAAGGTTGTCTTTTAGAAGTCCCAGTTTGCCTGGTTTAAGTTGATGCAAAAGGACTGATTTTGAGGGTGGTTTCTTTACCTTGCATGACCAGGAGCAGATTACTGGGGAGTGGTGATATAGGGTGTTAGGGAGCACAGTAGTTTCAGTGATTTTGAGGGGACAGTTGAATATGACAAGGTCCAGTAGGGTGGAGGTACCATTTGTGGGGTTGAAATTGGTGGGGAAGGTAATGAGTTGTGTGAGGTCAAGTGCAGCAATATTATCTTTATATGGGGAGGCAGAGTAGGAAAGCCAATTAATGTTGAAGTCACCAAAAGCGTTATTAGCTCAGACTTTGGGGGAAGGTGGGAGAGATAGTCGAGTATAGATTGGAAAGTGAGTTTCTGGTTGTGGGGGGGGGTATAGATGGAGGTGATGATCAGCAGGGCCCTAGAGGTGCCCGGAGTGATTTTTAGAGAGACAGCTTTAGCACTAGACTCCAGCTGGGGGGGGGGGCATGCCCTTGAAGAAACTCACAGAGATAGACTGTGCAACCACCCCCACATTTCCCGACTCTGTCTTCCCTGAACAGGGTGTATCCAGGAATGGAGATCGATGAGTCAGGGTGGTCTTTGATAGCCAGGTTTCCACAATTGCCAGAATGTCAGGCTGGTGCTGGCCATCCAACCTCAGAGGTCATCAAACATTTTCAGGAGGCTCCAGATATTTATGGAAGCAAAATGTAGCCCTGAAGAGGAGAAGCAGTGTTGGGAGTGAGCAAGGGGGTGGACCAGGGTTATAGTGTATGTTCCCAGACATCAGTAGGAGGAGGGATAGTATTCTGAGTAGTACATGACACAGCTGCCTACAGCGGCAAGTGACAAAGGAATGCAGGTGTGTGTTCTCAGGGAGGTTGACTGGGATGGGAAGAGAATGGAGGAGGGGGATGGACAGGGAGAGGGGAGGCCAAGGAGAGTCACGACAGGAGGCAGTTAGATTTGGGGTAGGAGTGGGGGAGGGGTGGAGGAAGGGCCATGGTGGGGTAATGTTAAGGTACTGTGGGGTAAACATGGGAGTTATCTGGATGTGGGCTGGGGGGGCAATGAGGGGGGCAGGTAGTGCAAGTAGAAGAAGAACAAGGGGGGTGAAAATGGTGGATAGAACTGAGAGGTGTGGGGTGGCCATGACTAGCATACAAGCAGAGGCCAGGGCATAGAAGGACTGTAAGAGGTACTAATGGGCCTCCAGTAAGGAGGGAGCACCAATGGCACAGCGGTAGTGCAACGGACTGCAGTGCAGAAGGTGCAGGGTTTGAGTCTGGGGAGGGGGACTAGGAACGGCAGGCCACGGAGGGGGGATGAAGAGAGAGAAAGAGAAACTAGGGAGAGGGCGATAGGCCGAAGTAAGGTGGCAGGGAGGAGGGAGAAGAGAAGGGTGGAAGGGGTGACAACACTGATTCCTAGTGGTCAGGGAGTCAATTATTCAGAAGGGTGGAGAGGATGAGAGGTGCTGGATAGGAGGGAAGCAGAGATAGTGAGGTTGGCAGAGAATGGGCAGAGAGAGAGATTGCACACAATGCTACCATCTGGTGGTAAAGAGGAATAACCTGCTAAGGAAAGTTCAGGTTCTTAGAAAAAACAAGGAGATCATGTGACAGGAAGATGCCAATAAATTAAGGGACACCCCTGGGTGGGAGGGTGGCTGGGATGGGCAAACACCCCTCACTAAGCTGGCTGCACAGGGTAGGCTGATCTTGTTACCTTTAGGGTTCCTGCATTCCACGCTGTCCCCTGCAATGTGCTGGCATCGGTGTGTGTGTTGGGGATGGGGGTCCCGGGGCCTAAGTAGGGAAGCAAACAAAGAGGTGATTAGTATGCAGTGGGAGGGAGTTCAGGGATGATTCCAGAGTACGGATACCCAGTGCGCATGTGTAAACTGGGGAGAGCTGTGACTGCCAGAGCAAGCTGAAGTGAGTAATGAAGTCTAAGAAATGCCACAACCATGCGGTGGGCCTCAAGCAGAACCCCACTCACAGACAGGTAAATAAATCTACTCAGACTTGGCACTCTAATAAAAGCTCCTAGTGTACAGAACAGTACACCATAAATTATAGACTGTCAGGTTGCTCAGTAAAAGGCTAACAGTAGTTGCTAGTGCACAACTATAGGATTTCAGGTTGCTAATTAAGATGTTAACAGTAGTCGCTATGATTGAGGGCATATGTAAAGCAAACAAAATGAACATGCAAGTACCTATGCAAATGTAAGATAACAAATGCAGTAGTGGTTGAAATAAGTGGGCTACAATTCACCAGAAGCAGTAATCAGAATAGGCAATATGAGGAGTACTGTAGCACAGAGTTAAAGAACAAGGAACACAGCAGCTGAAAGTCCATGAGTTGCAACGAGTCTTATAGGTCCTATGAGGAGCCAAGAAATTCCCAGTGATGGGGGAGAGAAAAGTCCAGCTGAAAAAACAATCAGGTGCTGTCAGCAGATGTAAAAGGCCAGTATCTCCCCTCACTAAGCTGGCTGCACTGGGGAGGCTGAGCGTGTTACCTTTAGGGCTCCTGTGGTCCATTGCTATCCCCTACAATGTGCTGGGATCAGTGTGTGTTGGGGATGGGGTCCTGGGGCCTTTAGGGCTCCTGCAGTCCATTGCTATCCCCTGAAATGTGCTGAGATCAGTGTGTATTAGAGATGGGGTCCTGGGGCCTTTAGGGCTCCTGCAGTCCATGCTATCCCCTGCAATGTGCTGGGATCAGTGTGTGTTGGAGATGAGGGTCCTGGGGCCTTTATGGCTCCTGCGGTCCATGCTGTCCCCTGCAATTGTCTGATATCAATGTGTGTGTGTTAGGGATGGGGGTCCTGGGGCCTTTATGGCTCCTGCAGTCCATGCTGTCCCCTGCAATTGTCTGGCATCAGTGTGTGTGTTAGGGATGGGGTCCTGGGGCCTTTAGGGCTTCTGCGGTCCATGCTATCCCCTGCAATGTGCTGGGATCAGTGTATGTTGGGATGGAGTCCTGGGGCCTTTAGGGCTCCTGCGGTCCATTGCTATCTCCTGCAATGTGCTGGGATCAGTGTGTGTTGGGGATGGGGTCCTGGGACCTTTAGGGCTCCTGCAGTCCATGCTATCCCCTGCAATGTGCTGGGATCAGTGTGTGTTGGGGATCAGGGTTCTGGGGCCTTTATGGCTCCTGCGGTCCGTGCTGTTCCCTGCAATTGTCTGGCATCAATGTGTGTGTGTTAGGGATGGGGGTCCTGGGGCCTTTATGGCTCCTGCGGTTCATGCTGTCTCCTGCAATGTGCTGTCATCAGTGTGTGAGGCTCTCGGACTCTGAGATGCAACCCATCTGCTCCCTGAGCCTTATTTTCATCCAGCTTAAGTAGCCATTTCTTAATATCTACTACATCCAGTACCAGACAGCGTTCATTTGTGGTAATTAAATGATCCTTGGTCTCCAGGGTTTTGTTGTTATATACCGATGTAAAATAGTTGGAGTATTGAACCATATGGCTGTTTTCTGTGACTAATGTCCCATCTTTGTTTTTTGTTATTGATGTATGAATAAAAGGATTTATAACTATCCTTCACCTTGTTAGCTAGTTGAAATTCATGAGCTCGGCTGGCTTGATTTATGGGGTGAGGTTTGTGTTTCCTTCAAGGCTTTTTTATAAGTAACCCAGCATGTCTGATGACCACTTTTCTTTGCTCTTGCATAAGCTTTTTTCTTCTTATTGATGCATTTCTTAACCTTGGCTGACTTCCATACCAGTGAGTTTCTTGCCCCATTATATTTCTTTTTAGTTGGTACATACTTCTGTACTAAGTGGTGATCTTATTTTCTAGTATTTCCCACATCTGATGCAGTGTCTGATGTTCAAAAGTGACCTCCCACCTCCAGTCTTCCAATTCTTTTCTCATGCTTTGAAAATCTGCTTTCTCATAGTTACTGAAAACAGTGTTTCCAGGAATTACACCCTTGTACCCCTCTATGCTGAATCCCACCATGGCATGATTGCTGGATCCCAGATGTGCTTACACATAACATTCCTCTATACTGTTAGCCATGTTGCTCAGAACTAAATCCAGTAACCCCCAGTGTTCTCCTTAACAGATTGTTCCACTCCAGCCAGGCTTGAAACCCTAACACCACATTTCCCTACTTTTGGCACTTTAAACCTAACTAGTGCATTAACAAAGTGTTTTGCAAATAATTTTCTTACCTTTTGAGATAGTATAATGGTATACTTACGTACCTGTTTGAGCGCAGGGTCCTCTAGGCCCTGCGCTTCCATCCATACATAATTTTTCAGATAGCGTTATGGTATCCTGAGTTGCCTGTGGGAGCACAGGGCCCTCTGTGCCCTGCGCTCCCTTCCTTCTAAAGTTGTGCATATTTATTTTGCTGTGGAAGCACCATGCCCTCCAGGTCCTGCACTTCCATTAGTAGAACAACAGTAACAAAACTTTCAGCATAGCATTCTTATTAACCCACCTCATTAACCAGATACAGAAAGTTTTCAAATCCCCATCGAAACTTTATTACTTGCCACCACAATGTCACGTTGCTCTGCAGTCACAAAAACACATTTTGGTCAAAATTTTAAAAATGACAGTTGTCAAGTTCATGAGTTGGGGTAAAGAAATGGCTATGTTGAAATTTTGGTGAGAAAATATTAAAAATTATGAAAGTTATGAGGAAGTGTGGGTTAATTTTGACAGATGTGATTAACTTCACCATTGTAACCTATTTTAAAGTCACATTTTGAAAATACCCTTCTTATAAGTTATAATCCACCTCAAAAACAAGAATGGTGACATTTTTAAATTCCTGCCCAATAGGTGATTTCACCAAGCAACAGTGCATTCACCTTTCAGACTAGATTTCTGAAATTCCACAGACATTGTTCATCAGGTGGGGTGTCAAAAAGGGCACATTAAAAATTTGGTGTGAAAATACAGAAAAATGGCCAAGTACTATATCAAAGTTGAAAACCCCATTGAAATACATTGAGCCACTCTCACCTTATTTTCCATATAGCAGTGGATGATTCCACCAGCAAGACATGCCTTAGATGGGACAGCAAATGGTGGCAGGGGGTTGCCACTGGGCACCAAGGAACAACATGTTAAAGAAATCTAAAGGAGAAATGTAAAATAATTCATGCTGTAAAATATTAAGCACTCATGTTATACTACTGTATTGCACTACTCACTTTTTGTTTAGTGGTGTGGTGTTTACAATGGGCTCTTTGTGTGGTAAAATGGTTTGCATTATAGTATTTGCACTTTTAAGTGCAATAATAATTTAGAGCACTGACATTGTAATAAATATTCACTTCTGCTTTTTATATACTCACTTCTACAGTGAACACTGTGTTAGGGAATGGGGCATGTTAACCACACCTAATGATTTGTTGCAACACACATCTCCAAGGAATAATAAACACATGCTGTACAATAATTCGGTTGTTTTATGTAATGATGTATATATACTGAAGGCAGCCCATTAGAAATGCACATATCTCCCTTTCAGTGGGTCTTGCCTCTAAAACACCTGTGATGAACTTTCATGGAACTAAGTAAAGTAAAAAAATGTAATCTTGTATGGTTAGTAATTGCTAAAGGTAAGGTAAGAGCTATTGGGGGTTTTACCTCTTGGGTGCTTGAATATATAAAGCTAAGAGCTTTTAGAACAATTGCTGGTTATTAATTTGCTAGCATATAATGTGCAATGTGTTGGTGTAACACAAGAGAAGCACTGCACTGATGTGTAATGATAGCTGTGGGGTATACATACCACTTTGCTTGGGTGTACTGAGCCAAGTGTCACTACAAAGGAAAGAGGTTAGGAGCCGCGGTCAGTTAAAGAATCATCTATGTTTTCACCAGCATATCTGAGAAGTCAGCTGTGAGTAAACTGTATTTGCAAGCCTATGTAGTCAGCTATTTATAAACTGTATTACAGCCTTAGTTTTGTCCAGTAAAGCACAAAATGTGGAACTTTTCAGGTGCTCTGCAAAACAGCTTCCTTAACATACAGGTCTAGTTCCTCTAGCAAACATTGACAGATAGTAATCATTTCAGCTTGAACCGTTAAGATTTGACCCAGTCTGTTAATGCTGTACATTATGTTTATAATCAATCTGCATTTTCCTTAAGCAATTTAAATTCTACTGGTCTTTACTACATTTCTGCACATAATAGTATTTTTCACTATAGAATTCATTGCACAACATGTTGCACTTTATTACACGAGTTCATTTTGAACTGCCAGAGCTTTTCTGCAGTCTTTTGAAATGATTACTATTTGTTAATGTTTGCTAGAGGTACTAAACGTATATATTAAGGAGGCTGTTTTGCAGATCAATTGAAAGGTTTCTTTATTTTGAGCTTGCCTACTCCATAAATTTAAACATTATCCCCGGTGTCTAGTGGTGCTCCAACCCTCTGATGGCTGTCCCCCATTTTATGGTTGCCCTGGAGGCTAGTGTCACCCCACCCTCAGATGTAGGTCTGAACCTGAAAATAAGAAAAGATTGCACAATTTGTTTTTTGAAATCTGTAAAAAAAAAAGTCAATCACTGAAGTGGCTAAACCCCCCAGCCTGACCTCCCACTAAGCACCCACCAACCCACACCACCACAGACTCCCCACACACACCCTCACTCACCTGAACAGGTCCCAGTGTGCAGATTCACTTTCCCATTGAAGACATGTCTTGCTGCTGGAACCAGTGACTGCAATATGAATAAACTCTGGTCAGAGCCAACAAGGCTGCATCAGTGCTTTAAAGTGCTTGCCATGCCCAAGATGGCCAGAGTTCTGCACATGCATGACTTCACTGCAACAGGGGAAGTGAACTCACGCATGTACAACTGCGAAAGTGAAGTTGCATATGTGCACTGAGCTCTGGGGGCCATCTCGGCATGGTGGGCTTTTTTTTTCTGGCCATTTAGAAGTGATGGGTGGAATAAAATAGTGTTCCCACTGATGGGGGGGCTACTGTGGCCACAGGAGGGGGCAGTGGACACAACACTAAAGATAGCATTCAGGAAGTATAAGGAAACACAGAAGGAGCAGGACAGAGAACTGTACCAGTTAAAGTAGAAGGAAGCAGGGAAGGCAGTCAGAATAGCAAAGGCCCAAACTGAGGAAAAGATAGCCAACTCAGTTAAGAAGGGGGATAAAACTTTTTATAGGTACATTAGGGAGCAAAGAAAGACGAAGGCAGGGATACTGAGACTGAATAAAGAGGAATGTGGCTGGGCAGAGAGTGACAGTGAAAAAGAAGGGATATTGAATGAATATTTCTGCTCAGTATTCACAATGGAAAAGCAGGGGGAGAGACCTAATCCAGTCAATAGAAGCACTCTGGATAGAGGGGTTGATATTAGTCATTTCACAGAAGAAAGGATTCTGAAAGAACTCTTAAAACTGAAGGTGGATAAAGCAATGGGGCCTGATGGGATTCACCCCAGAATTCTAAAAGAACTAAGGGAAGAACTAGTAACACCACTGACTACCCTTTTTAATAAATCATCAGAGGATGGTGTGGTACCTGAGAACTGTAGAAGGACTGATGTGATTCCCCTTCACAAAAGTGGGAGTAAGATAGAGGCAGAAAACTACAGACCTGTCAATTTGACATCAGTGGTAGGGAAAATGATGGAATCACTTCTGAAGGAAAGAATGGTTGAGTACCTAGAGGCCAGTGGGGCACAGTACCCAAGGCAGCATGGATTCACAGCGGGAAGGTCATGTCAAACAAATCTAATTGATTTCTTTGACTGGGTGACCAAAGTAGTAGACTAGGGAGGGGCTGTGGACATGGCCTACCTAGACTTTAGCCAGGCATTTGACACAGTCCCACACAAAAGATTAATAAACAAATTAGCCAGCCTGGGAGTGGGTCCCAGGGTGGTAGCCTGGGTAAAACACTGGCTGGACAATGGGACATAGTGGGTAATAGTAAATTGAGTCCACAGTGAAGAAAGGAGGGTTACTAGTGGGGTACCGCAGGGTTCAGTACTGGGGCCAGTCCTTTTTAATGTCTTTATAAGTGACATTACAGAGGGACTGGAAGGGAAAGTATGCCTCTTTGCAGATGACACAAAGATCTGCAACAGGGTTGATATGCAAGGTGGGTTGGAAAGGATGAAAAGGAACTTGGCAGTGTTGGAGGAATGGTCAAATGTATGGCAGTTTAGATTCAACACAAAGAAGTGCAAAGTAATGCACCTGGGAAACAAAAACCCAGGGCAAGAGTACACAATGGGGGGTGAGATACTGGCAATGGAAAGGGACCTGGGGTAGTCATCTCATATGACCTAAAGGTGGGCCAGCAATGTGAGAAGGCAGTAAGAAGGGCTGGGGGGATACTGGGATGCATAGGGAGAGGCATCACCAGTAGAAAACAGGAAGTTGTTGGCCTTCTGTACAGACAGTTGGTAAAACCACATCTGGAGTACTGTGTACAATTCTGGAGACTCCATCTCTGCAAAGACATAGACAGGGTGGAGGCTGTCCAGAGGAGGGCAATCAAAATGCTGCAGGGTCTGCACTAGAAGACATATGAAGAAAGACTAAAGGAGCTTAAGTTGTATAGCCTCGAGGAAAGGAGGGAGAGGGAGGACATGATAGAAACTTTCAAATACCTCAAGGGAATCAACAAAGTCCAAGAGGGTAGCATCTTTCAGAAAAAAAAAGAGATGTGCAAGAACAAGTGGGCACAATTTGAAGATAGAGGGGGGACGGCTCAGAGGTAATGTGAGGAAGTATTTCTTCACAGAGAGGGTTGTAGATGCATGGAACAGCCTTCCTGAGGAGGTCGTAGAGTCAAAACCAGTGGGGGAATTCAAGAATGCATGGGACAGACATAAGGCAAATCTAGAGGGTGATAGGAGGAAGTAGGCTGTTGGTTAACTAGGATCTGCAGCTTATCCATTAGGTAGGGAAATGGGCAAACTAGATGGGTCAAGTGGTCCTTATCTGCCATCAAATTCTATGTTTCTATGTTTCTTACAGCAATGAGAGCTGCAGTCTGGAATATTGCCATACCAATGTGGAAGAGCATAGGGATGGAGTCTGGTCAAGTGCTTCACTGTCCTGTCTGTCTTCTACAGTGAGATAGCAATACGTCAGTATGGTCCTGCCCATGCAGCCAAAAAAAGAAACCAATTGAACACCAATGCCCAATGGGCAAAAATAGTACAAATTCAGCCAATCAGGTTTTACTAGAAGAAAATACATCACCATTCACCATTCATCTTGTGGCAGCATCATAAGTAACTGAGGGACACTGACCAGATCAGACACTCTGCACCGGGGATCTGTTTTCTGAATTACAGGGTCACAGAGAAGTAATATTTTTATGGGTACTGGTAAGGGGGGGAGGGCGGTTGGAACCAGATGGAGGATTGGTTGGGGGGATCTTCATGTGCAGTACAGTGTGGTCAGGGGGGAAGTGAAGGGGAATGTGTTTGGTACATGGCTGGGTGTAAGGGAATATAAATAACTTTCTGGACAGTTGGAGCAGCAGGACTTCACTTTTGTATATATTCACAAGGGTGGGGTGTGCTAGTGTGGGGATTGTAGGTGGTTAATATGAGATGAAAAAGTGTTTGGGAGGTGAGAGGGTTGGGATTACACCATAGTGGTTGGGGAGTCATTGAATTTAAGATGACAATGGCAATTTGATTTTTCATTCACCAGCGAATTTCACAAATTCATGTGGTGGAAATATGGAAATTGCTAACTTGGCTGCAAAATTGTAATTTTTGCAGTTCCACCATGCAAATTTGGGCAATTAGCTGGGTGAATAAACATGAGAATTGCTGTTGTCAAGGAAGCGAATATGCAGAAATGTGTTACTTTTTTTAAAGAGCAAACTTCGGCAACTTGGCACACCACTAACTACAGGTGCAGAGTGCAAGATAGCAATCCCAAAAATAACATCTAACTAGTCTTATCCAATTCCAAAGCAACACCGTAATGTGGAACACTTGAGAAACATGCATGGACACCCAGACAAATACCATGCCTCTGCACCAGTTTCTTCAGGAGCTCACAAGGGACCAAGAGGAGACCTGTGCACATGCTACCCATCAACTCAGGCATACCCCATGGACTATGCCCCCACAGGGTCAATAGAACCTGGCACACCTTTGGTACTATCTAAACAGCAGATATCAGATTGTTATTAACTTTAGTGGAGCATCATCCAGGAACTGTGTTACAGTTGCAGCCAAAGACATGACCAACTATTTCCTGAAATTTGTGTGATATATCTAGAGAAATTCCCCATCTGTCTGCAGTGCCACTAAGGGGCCAACAGAGAGAATCTCTTTAGAAATATCAGGATATATCTGTAAATATCTGGCCAACTCTTTGGATGCAACTGTATGTACTCTGAGAGGACTTCCAAAGTATTATAGCTCAGAGTTAGGCACTGTCACTAGAACATTTTTTTTATATTTTCTATTTTTGCCTCCTACTCACCCCCTCGGCTCTGGACTTCATCAAGAGCACATACAGTCATCCCCCTACAGCACACATCGTACCCGGCCATCCTCCGTCACCCATAGAGCCTCAGTTATACCCCCCGAGCAGGAACGGGGCAGGTCCCAATGCCCTGACATAGCAGTAGCGTGGTCAGGAGGATGCCGGGTGGGCGGCCGTAAATCAGGGACAAGCTCCTGTAGCTCTGTCTCTGCCACAGCTGAGAGACATTTTTCCTGTTTTCCCCTGGGAAGTGGCTGGTGCCCTGATGTCAAGGCATATCCGATGTCTGCCATTCCCTCCCTACTCCTATTCTCTCATTGCAGTGCCTTGCTGTATCTCCAGCCTCCGCCAGAGATCAGCAGAGCACTAATCGGGACCCCTGTCCCTCCTCAGGAGAGGAGAGCTGTCCTCTGGACGCTCAATCCTCTCCCTCCCCTGCTGACCCCCAGCAACTCAGGCTCAATCTCAAACCCAGGTCGCTGGCGTGGTGCGACATGTGTCGTCCAGCACCTCAACCCTCAGCGCCACCAGGCCGGCACTGTCACTAGAACTGAAAGTAACAGAAGCACTGTGCTTCTTGTCCACTGGCATGTTCCAAATGACATGTGTGAACACCTTTGGGATACCACAGTCAGCAATGTACTACCTACTGACACAGTTACTAGATGATCTAACTAAAAGGTGTGAGGACTACGTCACATTCCCAATGTCACAGGAGCAGAGGCCAGCAACAATGCAATCTTTCTACCAGATTTATTGCATACAAATCATGGAAAATATTTTACAATAGCAATTGCTTTAGAATTTATAATGAAACAAAAAAAAGAAACATGATGGATCTTAGGAAGACAGTAAACATTCACATAATATATGTGACCTGCTATGTGATATGCAAGTATTTTTTAATATGACGATGTGCTACTTTGTGGATTTGCAAGGGGAATAGACACAGTACTGGCTGTAGTTACCTTTGATATTCCTTCAGGCTGTGGTGCAATGTTTCCCAACAGTACAAATGTTGCTCTTTTATGCACATTTTTTTGACTCAGTTTTAGATCCCTGAAAATAATTAAGTGTGTTTAAGGCAAACTAATATTTTCTTTGCATACAGATAATTTTCAGAGATAAATCTAATTAATAATAGTTCTAGCTCTTTATATCTGTTCATATACTGGTGTATATTGCAGTGTGCATAAACATCATTTATTGTCTAAGGGCTTGATCCCCATAGGGCATGCTAGTTGCTCCACACCCACAGAGGGCCATGGAAAGCCACAGAGTGCCTTCTACATGCAGGATGCACACCTTTGGGGCACCCCAAGGCATCCAGACATTAGGCTGCACATCCTTTCTACACCTGTTCCCTGGCTGCATGAACGGCTCCACACAACCAGATTGTGGGTGGAAGGGGTACTCTACCCAGTTTACAGTACTACTAGGACAATAAACAGGTGCTACATGGCCCAAGTTGCTGTTTTACTGCCTACATGCCCCCCTCTGCCTGGGAATCCAGAATGTTGCCAGGCCAGGCCACCTCTCCATCCACAGTTCCCTGTGGCTCCAGTAGGGGGTTGGGGGTATCAACAGCACCAGCCAGTGCCTGAGGGCAAAGTGCTCATTTGCCTGTTGAGTATATGGTAGCCCATGGAGGACTGACATGGGCTGCCATATCCCAAAGAGACCAGTGCTGTGCAGAGCCAGACTTTCACTTGGGGAAAACTGGGCATCTGAATGGATACCTGGCAAACACTACCACAATACCCCTGGTGCTGCCCACACCTCCTGTCTGATTTTCTGTGCACACAGGGTGGGAGATAGGGCTGAAGATGAGACTCATCCCCACAAAGTTTGGGGGCCCAAAGCACTGCAGTGGAGATATGTTCATTTCAATGGTGTCTTCACCGTATTTGTGGAGTGAGGCCTGAGTGACTTAAAATCTCAATTTGTGCACAAAGGATAACTTTATACTTTATTTGCACCACTGACAGAAATAAACCTTTCAAATATGGATCTATCATTTTTATATTATTGCACCTGCAGTTTGTTTCTGCCTTTAGAAACAGAGAATGGGAATTATCGATTGTTCATGTACCAGCAGGAACAAAAACATCCTTCTCCTAATAAGGCTAGTTGACTGGCAATTAATAATACTATTAATAGCATATTGTATAGCATGTAATATAGGCCTTCTAACTTTTAAACAGAAAGAGTGCTTAGTTAACTGCAACAAACACAACAGCATATGCATGGAGACAGAGTGAAAAGAAACACAGAACAATAGAGGTCAGCTTGGCAAAAAAGTACACCTCGGCATGCTGTATCTTAAATATATATAGTTTTGTGATATGAAAGAAGAATGGAGCAACCAAAGAAATATCAGTTAAATACAATTATCTCACTTTTCACAGATTCATGTACTGTCCAGTAGAAGAAAACTAGGCTTCAAAAGAACCTCTAGAAGACTTATAACAGTATAAGAGATATGCAAAGCAGAAAAGTTGCCTCCTCCCCATTACAACAACAAACAGACACTGAATTGGCATTGAAAAACAATTAGCTGCACAGTGCAATATAAAAGATGATCTACTTATTAAGAAACTGAGAAAACTCTTTCCAAATATTATCTTGTATGATATTATCTTTTATTCAAAACTACCTTAGATTGACTTTCAAACATTTCACCAGTCTGAAATCACCATAGTCTTTATGCACTTCATTACCATAATTGGTTCTATTTATTTTGATATTAAAAGTGATCAGTATAATCTAAAAAAAAATGTAAATAAGATAGCAGTTGTATGACTTTTTAGATTCCAACATAAAACGCAGGGTCTTAAAAATCAGTTTCATCTGCTATGGTAAAATGGCAGGGCATGTACAAATTCAGTATTATTGTAGCATTAACAATAAATGGTCACCTTTTGGTCACTCGTGGAACATTTTTTAAAGATCATGCAGGAACGGCTATTGGTAAAGCGTAGGAATAGCAACCAGTTATTTTTTGGGGGGGGGTTGTTTGTGTTTTTTTCCAACATTTAATATATATTCCCTCCCAAGACCACAATGGGAAAATTAATTTCTTAATTCAAAACTTGTGTCACTGTTTGTAATCAGTTAGCGTTTGAGAATGGGTAAGCTGCCAGAACTAAAGAAGAAATTCTAGCTTAAAAAAAATGTTCTTTCTCCTGTAGTACTGTATAGTGTGAGTGAGGAGGGAGCTACAGTAGCATGAGAGGCAGTACAGTGGCAGCCAAGGAAACGGCAGAGCTGCCAAAACTAAAGCAGAGATTCTTGCTTAAAAGAAAAAAAAAAGTTCCTTCGCCAGTGTTACTGTATAGTGTGAGTGAGGAGGGAGTTAGCATGAGAGCTGCTAAAGGGGCAGCCAAGGAAATGATGGAGCTGCCAAAACTAAAGCAGGAATGTGAGCCTGAGAGATCTAATTCTGGCAGCTTCATTGTTTCCTTAGCTGGCACTGTACCGGCTCTCATGCTGGCTCCCTCCTCACTCACATCATACAATACCACTGGTGAAAGAACCGCTATTTTTTTTCTTAAGCTAGAAATTCTGATTTTTAAACTGGTCAAATGACGGGGTACGTTATTGACTCTAACAATAACAATAAATTGACATACATTTGACTCTGTCATCTAAGAGGCCACTTGACTGCTTACAACAACATGTGTAGTTCCTGGAGAGGGGTCCAGGTTCTTGACATTAACTCATGCCATTTGGCCTTCAAACCAGAAGGTATAAGTGGATCGGTAATGAAAGCAGTGACTATGCTTGGCTATCTTGCCAGATGGAGAATAAGGGACATCATGTTATCTGTTGTACTGTGGAGAAGGTGGGCAGAAAATTGAGAGGAAAAGAGCATTTAGAATCCACCACCCTCAAAACAAAAAGGCTGTACTCTATGTACTCAACATTTCTGATGTCCCCATACTCTGCCTGCACATGTTTTCAAGGACAAACAATGTTGTCTATGGTCTTCTATTGTCAACCCTGGTTTGTGTCCATGATAGCTCTATCCATGGTATGTTCTTTTTTTTCATGAACAGGATTGTCTATGGTTCAGAATATGCACAGATGCTTGGGAAAAACAGCACTGAAGTTGAGCAGTAGAGGGCTCCATCTGGGAAGGTAGAGTGGACTGGAGATCTTCCTGAAGGAAACATCTCTGGGCACCCCCATGATCAAATGCTGGTATGTGCAATTCATTGGAAATCTTCATAGTGTATTTTTTATTCACTTTCCAGTCACTTTCTGGTCACTTGTGGAACTTTTTTTTTAAATTATGTGGGAAGAGCTATCTACAACTATAGGAATAACAACCTGTTTTTTGGGGGGGGGTTTTTGTGTGTGTGTGTGTGTGTGTGTGTGTGTGTGTGTGTGTGTGTATTTTTTCAAGCATTTAACATACAGTTCTGCGCCCATGACCACAATGGGAAAACACATTTCTTAATTAAAAACCTGTGTTGCTGTTTGTAATCAGTTATGTTTGAGAATGACTGAGCTGCCAAAACCAAAGTAGAAACTCTAGCTTAAAAAAATTTTCTTTCACCAATGGTACTATATAGAGTGAGTGAGGAGAGAGCTAGCATGAAAGCTGGTTACAACAGCAGCCAAGGAAATGGCAGAGCTGGCAAAATTAAGCAGAAATGTGAGCCTGAGAGCAACTGACAGTGGTTGGGACTGAGCAGGCATAAAATTCAGTTAAATCTTTTTATAAAAAAAAGTACAATTTATTCCTGTTCACTCCCAACCACAGTCCTTTGCTCTCGGGTCACATATCTGCTTTTGTTTTGGCAGCTCCACTATCTCCTTGGATGTTGCTGTACTGGCTCTCATGCTAGCTTCCTTCTCACTCACACTATACAGTACCACTGGTGAAATGGTACCTCTTTTTTTTTGCTACTAATTATCTCTCAGTGCCCCACACACTTCATCTAGACTGTCTGGCATTTTAACTTAATGCTTATCAGTTCGAACCAGAAAATCACTGAACATATTTAAACAAAAACAACATACATTTTCAGTGATTCAGCAGCAGTCCTTAAATCTGGTCAGCAAAAAATGTGTAATTTTAAGGTTTAGGAACTTCGACGAATGCAACAAGATCCTGGCCTGACTGGGTGCTCAAACCGGCTGAGGTCAGATGTGACGTGCACTTTGTTCAGCACTCCTGCCCTATGTACAATCATGAGGCTACAAAATGTGTTGGGGGGGCAGCTTACAGTTTGTGGATTGCGGCCAGTGGCCAGTGTGACCAGTGTGACCAGTGTGGGCTGAAGTAAAAATAGAATAATACTATAATCCCTGGTGGTCCAGTGGACCTATCCCCCCAGTCGCGGGCTGAATTAGTAAAATAAGAACAATATTATCCCTGGTGGTCCAGTGGATCCCCCTCTCCCGCCCACTGATCCCCACTGCCCCGCTCCCCCTGGTCAGAGGTGGGCAGCAGCACCTACCGCCTGCTGCCCCCGCCACCCACCGACTGACACCATCGGTAGGGCTGTCGCCCATTGGTCCTGCGTGAGCCAATGGGCGTGCATCCATACATGCTACACATTACAGATATGTGATTGGATGCATTCACATATCTGGAATGTGTAGTATGGCATGGGCTGCATGCCCATTGGCTCATGCTGTGGACCAATGGGCATACAACCCTACCGACTGTGTCAGTCGGCAGGCAGCGGGGTGGCAGGTGGGTGGGGTGCTGTCACCCGCCACTGACGGGGAGGAAAGTGGGGTGGTGGGGATCAGTGGGCAGGTGGGGAGGGGGGCCACTGGACCACCAGGGATAATAATGTTGTTATTTTTCTAATTCAGCCCGCAATTGGGGGGACAGGCCCACTGGACCACCGGGGATAATATTGTTCTTCTTTTACTAATTCAGCCTGTGATCGGGGGGCAGGTCCAGTGGACCACCAGGGATAATAGTATTATTCTATTTTTACTTCAGCCCGCGATCGGGCAGACAGGTCCGCTGGACCACTAGGGATTTAGGCTTATTCTTTTTTCACGTAGCCTGCGATCGGGTGGGCAGCAGTCCACTGGACCACCAGGGATTGATGATTATTCTTTATTCACTTAGCCCGTGATCAGGTGGGCAGCAGTCCACTGGACCACCAGGGATTGATGATTATTCTTTATTCACTTAGCCCGTGATCAGGTGGGCAGCGGTCCACTGGACCACCAGGGATTTTGTATATATCTTTTTATACTGATGCCAGCAATCGGGCATGGGGGAGAGCCACCACAGAGGTGCAGCCGGAGCTCGGGTGGCCACCCACAGGTGGCAGCTGCCGTGTTGTGCCCTGCAATGAGGCAGCCCACCTGTGGGTGGCCATCCGTTATTCCTTTTTTGGGGGGATCAACTTTGTGCTGGCACAGGTGGGGTTGCACATGCATGGCTCTGCACATCCCAGGCTGAATATTGGGCTGTGCAGAGTATGCACTCAGCACACCTCACTCTAACACGCATTATTGATGCGCTCCCGCGCATCGGGATTTGTGCCACGCACTTTTCCAGTTTGAATATCATATCAGGGGGCATCAGTGGGTTGCGCATGGTGCAACACTGTTGTACCATGTGCAACCCTTTTGAATATCTGGGTCCCTGTGTGAAAGGTGATGACAAAAAAGAAACAGCAAAAAATGGTGATTTTTTTAGGGTTTTTGCAATATCTGGATCTCGGAATCTGCACATCCGACTAGAACAAAACTTTGCACATCAACAGATCTATGCCACATGATCATGCATGCAAAAAATTTGAAAATCTATTGAACAGTTGCAAAATTAGTAAAGTGCAAAATTTGAGGTTTAACATAGAAACCACAGCTGAACCCTAACTATTGTGGTGCTACCATGCCACTACTATATATATATATATATATATATATATTTATTGCAAAAAAACTCCGTTTAATGCATCAGTTAGGGTTGTTCCACTGCGACAAAAGTGAGGAAATTCTGTGTTAGGGTTGAAAACCCTAACTCTGAATTCACCCCCCCAGCACCACACACACACAGACACACACACACACACACATGCAAGTAAGGGGGAGGACCAAGGCAACACGACCAATGACAGACAACCAGCAGCAGGTGACAGAAATAACAAACAATTGTCTAAATGTACTACAAGACATCCCCACCCACCTGACCAGGTACTGCATGCTCAGTGGAGATCACCAGCAAAACTGAGGCCATGTACACCAAACGTACACATCCCTGATTGCAGCTGCACACAACGTACCACACTTAGTAGTTGCATGGCCTTATCTACCGATGCCCCACACCACACCAGACCTGGTATTGTGCCGTTAGTCAATATAAATGGTGAAGGTGCATGATCACAGTTGTACAAAGGTTTTAACACTAGTGAGTATACATTAATTACAAGAACTACATACATTAATTACAAGAGACAGCCATGGTCAAGATAAAAGTAGTGTTGCATTTAGTATGTGATTTACATAGTAGTACATTTACTACAACTGTTTGCTGAAGATTTAGAGGCTGATGTCAATGTATGAAAAAGCATTGCCTGTTCAACGCTGTGAAATGCGTACTGCCAGTATCAGATGCATTCTTACTGATGAATGTGTACTGCTGATGTACATACATATACCTTCAGTGTGTTTGAATACTAAAGATGCAGTAAGTATTCTTTGTAAGAAACAGTGTAATTGCATGGATCAGGCCAAGCAACTTCTAAATATCATAGCACTACTGAGGCAACAATGACGTAGCTGTATCGGAGATGTCTATAGGATAGATTTTCCTGTGGGCACTTACTGAGTATGTTGTACCTGATAAAGACAATGTCATTGCATCTGTGATGACTAACTTATTGAAATAGTGATACATTTACTATTGTTGCAATGAGTGATCTATGCCACTCATGGACAGAGTCTAATTTTTTTAACAGTTGTTTCATACTCAGTCTGTATGCCTAGTGTTTGGGTTTGCCACAATTCTGTCACTGATGTTATCAAAGTGATAACTATGTTAATTGTGCTGCAAGAGGAATCAAGTAGGTATACTGTAGATATAAATAGAATGTCTTTCAGTATTGATTTAACTCACAATGGGATAAGTGTAATAGGACAGCAGGGGTTATTATCTGTCACTGACTCTGTCAGTTATAATCACACTAAGGTTTCAATGACTGTAATGATCAAGTTACACTGTTCATCTTCATGAGTTCATATTTGCAGCCATTCTCCAGTAACTAGACATTGGATGGTGTAACTGGGTGGGACACTGTGTAGTAAAGCTCCTGCAGTGCCTAGTAGAGGGAGAGTATCTACACATGAAGGTAATTAAGCAATAAGGCATGACCAATAGTTATGTTAAATGGTCTGTTAATCACCCTCTAGGGGTTTAATGTTGAATGACGCGTAGCCGAGTGCCACGTGTCACTAGACAGTGATAAACTGACCATTAACATAATACCTGGGAGTGGTTTATTGCTATCATAATAAAACTGTTTTTTTAAACAACATTAAACCATGTTCATCATATGGTTAGGCTGTACATGTATGTTAATAAAAACTAAACATAAGGCTGTTAGAATGTTTACAGCCAATCAGAAAGCTGCATTTCTCAGACCCTTGTTATAATCAGAGATATTATACCTGTACAACTCTTTGGTTTTGCTCAACTCTATTGCTCAGGTGGCCCACCACATGTGCTGTGGTGTGGGGCATCGGTAGGTAAGGCCATGCAACTACTAAGTGTGGTATGTAGTGTGCAGCTGCAATCAGGGATGTGTACGTTTGGTGTACATGGCCTCAGTTTTGCTGTTGATCTCCACTGAGCATGCAGTACCTGGTCAGGTGGGTGGGGATGTCTTGTAGTACATTTAGACAATTGTTAATTATTTCTGTCACCTGCTGCTGGTTGTCTGTCATTGGTCGTGTTGCCTTGGTCCTCCCCGTACTTGCGTGTGTGTGTGTGTCTGTGTGTCTGTGTGTGTCTGTGTGTGTGTGGTGCTGGGGGGGGTGAATTCAGAGTTAGGGTTTTCAACCCTAACACCGAATTTCCTCACTTTTGTCACTGTGGAACAACCCTAACTGATGCATTAAACGGATTTTTTTTGCCATAAATATCCTGTCTTTTTGAGAATTATTACTAACTATGGTATATGATTTATTGTTCTAAGAGTACTGCACATACATACTGAAAATGTACCAAGATGAGGAATATTGTAACTCTTGTAGTACTATTTTCTGTTATTAACATTAACAGTACTTCCATGTGAAACATTTTGTTTGTTATATTAATCTATAAATTTTCACTTTCCACTGTTATTGCATTATTTATTTTTAATGTTGCAGCGTTTTACTCTTTTTCTTTGTGCATTCAATGTAACTACTCTTCAGACACATGATGAATGTAGTACTGTATGGCCCAAATATTCAAAGTGCTCCAGGCTATGGCACAAGCCTGGGCGCACCAGAAGTTGCTTGCAGAGGGGTGTGTCCTGGTAACATTTGACAGACCTGCACTATGGTGTAGTAGTTTGAATATCACAGCCTTGGCACCCTAAGTGTGCATGGCACAGTAGTACTGCTCCAACACAAGTGTCTAGACTGTATCATGCAGATGCGCTAGTGGAAGTGGCATTGCACCATGCACTGCACCTTACATATTCACAATGGGAAATCTAAATGGATTCATAATCTCTGAAAGATACACAGAGAAACATTTAAATCTCATTACAGCCCAATTTGCATGTGACTAGCATGCAGAAGTACCATTCTCTGACAAGTTTTGGCTGGCACCCTCACAGCCACCAGTCATAAGGAACAACACTGCATGCACCCCAGTCACAGGGATTCATGAACACCCAGAAAAATATGCAATATGCCCATAGTTCAGTGTATTGCTGTGACCCGATAATAGGCATCATTAATCCACCCCCCAAAAGTGCAATAGCCCTCCTGGTGTAGTGTAGTGCAGTGAGCCCAATCGCAGTCAGCATTAATAGGTTACTGCAATGTACAATATTGTTTGTGATCCAGGGGGCCGGTTGATGGCTGATCATGAACATCTGTACCTCATCAAATACCCCTAAAACCATGATGGTGTAGTGTACAGCAGAGCACACCTGACAATGAACCCTAACACCATTGTTTACTCTGCGACACTTGACAGATGGCAGTAGTGCACCCAGCTTCCACCCTGCCACCCGCCAACTAACAGGTCAGTAGAGCTGAATGACCATCATTTAACAGCATCAACCAATGGACATGCAGCCTATGCGCTACTACTCACTACAGATAGGTAAATGAATTAATTAACATATCTGAATAGAGTGTACGGTGTGAGCTGGATGGCCATTAGGTCATCCTGTGAACAAATGGGTATGTCACTCTACTGATCTGTCATTTGATAGGCATTGGGGTGGCAACCAAGTGGGGTGGTGGTACCAACCAGCTGACGAGGGGTGGGAGTGGGTCGGTGGGGCTCACTGGATGACTGGGGTGGGAGTACACAACACCACCAGGGTCTTAAAGTATTTTATGAGGTACTGATTGGTACAATCATGCAGTGATTGGTGTACTGGACCACCAGGGAAATGTCATTGTTTACTGGGGGGGGGACATACTCATCTTCACGATCATGCAGATAGAGGCATACTGTAGCACTAGGTATATGAAACAACGGCATATTGCCACAGTAATGCCTCAGCTGGTGCATGGGACCGTTGTCAGTTATCTCAGTAACTTGGATGCAGAACCACAAGTGTAATACCACATGAATGTGGTATAATGTTTCTGCAAATGATGAAATAACAGTTGAGCAAATCTTTCTCACAAATATTGCAAATAAACATCCCCACAACACAATAACACAACAAACACAAAATAGTATAAATTAAGCATTTATGTATTAGTATAAAAATATGAAAGATATTTACAACGAAATCTCAGCAAAAATAAATGTCTTTTTATGAAAAACATACAAAAATATTAAATATTTCAATTTTCAATGAAAAGAAAAAACAAAAATATTCCTTTTTCACACTTTCAATTGTTTTCATACAAAAATAAATATTTCTTCAAAAAAATGTCTTTCTTTTGTTAAATTAAAAAATAAGGAAGAAAAAAATAGTCCACAAAATCTGTACACAAAAAGTCTTCAGCCAAGACTTGCGAGAGGTGTGTGTGCTGCTTCAGGCAATCCAAGCCAGAAACTGGATTCGATATGGAGGCGCATAGGAAGTGGAAGCTGTTGCGCCCTCCAGAGGAGATACCGGACTGCTGTGAAGGGTGGTCACTTCATCCTAGGGAAGCTGACGGGAACAGGTGGTGCTGGTGGAGGCAAAGCACTAGTACTGGCCACAGTGCCATCAGCCGCTGCTACCACAGGCTCAAGCACGAGGTTGACGGTCTGTTGTTGTGCTTCCAAGAAGGACAGCATTTTCTGCTGTCCTTCAAGGAGTGCAACATTGTCTTTCTTCAGACCAACAACCACACGCTCGAGCCTGCGATAGCAGCGACATTGGCCAGTACATGGTCTTTCTCGCCGGCGCCCTACAAAGAGTCAAAATAAATAAATCAATACAGGAGACTACAAAAACAGCGATGGACTTTCAGTCATTCAACGTTAAATATTTGCTAGCTACTGCAGTATCAGTTATACATTAATTTGGCACTAAAGATACTATGTAGAAGTCTGCTACAAATGTACATTGTTGTCTTGTCTGTTCAGGTATAATACTTTATTAACTATATTATGTCATTAGTTGACAGCATCAAAAAACTCGTAGGAACTTTTGGTTTAGTATGCTATTCTTGTCTTTTATTCACTAGACATAAATATTCAGTATCTAGATGCTTTAGCATAATAAACAGTACAGTCCCATACAGTAAAAGTAGATCTTCATCGTGTGTGGGAATCGAAACTTTACCATCTTTGGCTATAATATCTACTCATGTCTGCAATAGAATATGAAACTACCTTCACACAAACACTATCATAAGATACTTTTATGTATACATCATCATGATCACTTTCATGATTGTCTGAAAAGGAACACCTTTCGAGTTCTAATTCACCCCCTCTACACACATAAATGTTTCAAATAATTTAGTAACTGATATTACATTGATTCGCCGAAAAACCATGAACAAGCTGTCATTTAGTATTTTATGTTCACATCCTGCGCATCTGGATGGTTACAGAGACTGTTACCAAAATCCAAAATGTCCTATCTCATGATTAACTGACCAGCAATACATCATTGAAAGTTTCTTACTTCTTTTTTATAATGAAGCAACTCAGTAACAGTATTAAAACTATTTCACCATAGAATGTAGTTCACAATAGTTTGTTGTAACACATTCCTATTTAAGCAATAATGCACGACAGGGTGTGTGTTGTGCTGGGATAATGTCACGTCTGGGGTGATTAGGCAGGAGGCCGCAGGCTGAGTGTGACTAATCACCCCAGAAGTGACATTATCCCAGCACAACACACACCCTGGAGTGCATGATTGCTATTATACAATGGCTCACTTGTAGCCGAAAAAAAAAACCCTTAAAAAGTGCATTTTTTGACAGTTTTTTACTTTATTTATCACTGTGGAGGAGTGTGAAGGAGAAAAATAGTTCTGTTTTAGCCAGTAGGTGGTGCTGTTGTTAAGTGAGTGGCTTTGTCTGTTGAAATGTATGCCCCACACATACATTTTTCTCTTCGTTTTGTAGGTCTCCTCACAACTTTTGTTTTTTTTTGTTGTTGTTCTCTCAGTGCATTCTCAGATTTTATTTTGTTTTTTAGCAGAAAGTATGTTAATTTAAACAGTTCCTGTAGTGCGGCTGTGAATGAGAAGCACCTTATTGATCTGTCCTCGCGCTTTCAGGATCGCGGTTTCAATGAGAAAGTGAAACCAGCTGTTGCGTTTCTTTTAATGTGTAGTGAAATGGATCGAAAAGAAGCTTAGAGGTGTGTTTCTGAATAATTGGGTGGCTCATTTTCTTTTCAGCTTGTTGTCCTCAGACTGAGTGAACGAGGACTCTGGTACACACTGTGCTCTGTTCACTGAAGCTGCTCGGTTGGGGGGCGGGGGGAAACTGTCATGAAAATTAATATTTTTTTTGTTTTTTACATGAACTTTCTTGCAGCAGGAAACAACACTGGTGTTTAGAGGCAGGGGGACACTGATGGGTTTACTGTTAATTCAGCTTGTGTGTGTGGTTCAAATGCTGGCATAGAGCGTGGATCACAGGAACAGGCTCAGTGATTTTAATAATGGTAGATGCGGTCATTTATGTGCTGGGACTAGACCCATGATGTACTGGGATAACATCATGGATCCAGTCCCAGTCTGACCAATTAGAGTTCAGGAAATTTTTTGCCATTGTATAATACCAGTTTTTCCATGTTAATAAAATTGTCAATAGAATCTCTCTCAGTCTTTTCTAATACTTGAAACCATCTCACAGATTTAGTATTCAAGACTTTAGTAAGTTACCTAACTACTTACAATAATAAATTTTTCACAAAGCATATGAATAGATAGTAGTAGCTGTGTTCAGAAGTAGTGTGCAAGAAATGCAAGTTTACACCATGGACAGCATAGTAACGGAATGTTCCTGCTATGTCAGAAAGTTGCATTTATGTAAAATAAATTATCACTCTATCTAATTAAAACTGTAATCTACAACACAATAATTGTGTATTGTCATCCAATGTCACATAAAAAAGAAAATACATTTCAGGGAGTAGTGACATATCGACTGGATAGTGAATTGTCTCCACCAAGGAGCCCACAGCTTAATAATTGGTAGGATAGGTTAATTGACAAGGAAATTAATCAGTACTCTCTACAGGTATCAATTCCTGGGTACTTCCTGCTCACCACCTACATTTGTAACATAAGGGTAGCTATCATCACAAATATTGCTCTGTTTGCAGATTACTGTAAACTGTCATCGTTAGTGTATGTGCAGAACGTCCATCTGGGTCAACAGACTGACCTGTCCCAACAGGTAAATGTAGAAGAGGCAGTACTGTAAAAAAGATAGTGAACTGCGATGTACTGCACATCACTCAGACAAACGCATAGTAAGTCTTCATCCATGGTGGGGGGGATTAAATAGTACAACACTTTATTGCTCTCAGAGATTTGAAGCTGTTCTTCTATGTTAAGACAAACACCCTGACACTTGTACAAGGGCAACAGATAAGGACAACAGGATGCTGTATGCATCACCAGTGAGACTGCCTCCAGAACATGTGAAAATATTACACATGTGCCTAACTCACAGTCTGATAACACATCTAAAGTAGTCTTTGCAGCTTCAGATGCCACGGTGAAAGACACACACTTAAGTTCTGGGAACCGCCCACAACAGGGAAATTTAAACAATGTGTGTCTTGCAGAACACGGCCTATATGTACACTCACTAACCTATATATGTACACATTAGCAGACAAAATGTACTCAACAGACATGCCAGACATCTTCAGGTACAGAAAGAGGATAAATAAGAGATTGGCAGTTAACATGACTTCAAGAAATGCAGATGAGTAAGCTAATACTGCAACTAGAGTATGGGAAAATCTGGGGAAAAGAAGGAGATTTACTTCATTAGTGCAGTGTTGGATCCATGTAATGTGGTGAGCAGTGTGCTTATCCATGGACACAGGGTAGAAGTGTTAAAGACAATGTGGTACAGCAGTAAGAAACTTTAAACATTTATTATGTGACATTATGAAAAAAAGGTAAACACTCGTACTAAATGACATAAGTCATTACACAACTGCTAAACTGAGACACAATCATAATAACATATATTCTGAGTTCACGATACTGTGACACTACATGTTGCTTGAAAACATTTTGAGATTCCACTTATGTGTTAAGCTGGCGCCGGCCTCCTGCTTCACCTCCACTGGTTCTGCATGCTCAGCTTCCCCGGGCTCTATGGAAGAAAACAAGTGAAAAACATGATCAGATATACATGAAATATCAAGGTACAACTATATTTCTTAAGAAGCTACATTATTAATACTCCATCACTGTGTAGGGAAAATATGTGAACACATGTCTCTTTGCAAAACAGTTCTGTGTTTAGATGGATTTATGTTCTTAAGGAACTATAACATGCATACAGCAGCTCTTCTCATCTGCAGAGTGATAAAGCACCTTACAAGAACAGTATAAAGAATGAAATGGATAATTAGAAAAATTTCTGACACACCATGATTGTACGATGTACTGTGCTTGTTACACCATGAGTGTACAATGCTGTAGATGTCCACATACTTATTCACTGATGTCCACCCCATTGACTGTTACTATGGCAGGAACAATATACCACATTACTTGCCACTGCCATACTGACAGTCAGCAACCCTTATACATCAAAGCACGTGCAGCACATTACTGTGGCTACAGCCCAAAGGAATGCAAAATTCAAATAATGAAAGCCTGTGTCTGTGTTCTTCCAACAGAAATGTGCATCCAATCCTGAAAAGACTTTATATAAAACAATCCTATTTTTTCTGGTGGTTCCCTGACCATGTCTGTCCAATTACAGTTTAAAACAAAAAAAAAACAGAAATCTATAATTACTAGTATGCAGTGCACAACACCCAATACCTACCCATTAATTGTAATAATAAAAAGACTCTGAGAATGCAGCTTTCTTTTTTGCTTCAAACATTCTAACAACCTTATGTGTATCTTTTATTAACATACATGTAGACATAACCATATGATGAACTGCATTTAACGCAGTTTGAAAAAATGTGTAATTATAATAGCAGGAAGGCAGTCATAGGTATCATGTTACTGTTCAGTTACTCACCCTCTACCAGAATATGACAGTTGTTTATATGTTATTCAACATTATACCCCTAGAGAGTTATTAACACAGCATTTAAATAACCCTTGTTAATGTCTTAGACCTTAATAAAACCAAGGGCGTGACTATTTCCAGGTTACTGCTCATGTACAAACATTGTCAAAGACTTATGTTATTCATTTATTAACAAACATGTAGACTGTGTCCATACTGTCCATTAACATATATTTAAATAATAGAAATAAGACATTCCCAGCAGATATATAAGTGATCACTTAATAACCATCTAGGGGCATGTGGTACTCAGCAACACATAATTACACACTACAACTACTGAATATCGGTAACACACCATCAACATACCAATTCCTAATGGATGATTCATTGAACATGAAAGTCCACCACCAAAAGTAGTGGAGGACAACAGCTACCCCCCCCACCAGCTCACATGGACCGTCAAGTAGTCCTATGGGCGTACATCCATTGTCACATACATGAAAAATGGTATCACACTCATATCTTAGTACACATTAGACATATTTTCATTTATCAATTGACATCTTTCCATTTTCTTTGATAATATGTGCTGCATCACCATACGTTAACAGTCTGTTATTATAGACATACATCTGTCCCACTGGTGTCAGTAAACACACAGCAGACAATCAGGTGGGTGCTGAACTACTAATTCTCACACATCAGAAATGTGGCAGAAGCATAACAGCAGTTATTACTTTGCTGTCAACCACTGTATTACACTTAAAGAACACACTTAGCAGGTTACTGGAATTTGTGTATTGTTTCAGAGCACACCACACATCTGAACTTCAGGAACCATTGCAACAGGTGTATGTAATGTTATCTGTGACTGTCAGCACTCATACACCTCCCAATGTTGCAACAGACTCAGTAGTCAATGTAATATTTATCTATCGTATCATCACGCAGCCTGTTGTACAATGGAACACGAAGGAGATATATTAAGAGAAACATCGCTGCATGAAACAAATAAAGATTCTGTTCCACCAAGGATGTGATACCTAATCACTCTGCAGAGACACAGACTCATTCTTTAGTGGTCTCTGTTGCCAGATGACAGACTGGCTCTTTCTTTCTCTTACTCAATGATCTAAAACAATGTTTTCAACCCACTCCACAACTACAAAGAATACATACAGTACATGTTTCAAGTAATACTTAATCAGTAAATAGTATTTACAAAAAAATACAACCTTAACTTCTGCAGCTCACACATAGCATTATATCCTCATAGCACCCCAATGACATACTACTATTATTTCTATCAGAATCTTACCATCGGACTCAACGATAATGACACTTTCTGTGTCCGAATGACCACCCTCCACAGTTTGAAGAGCACTATAGCATTGCTGTAAATTAAGATTGGTGGTTTGTACACAACCATGTCACTGTGATTTAATTTCTTTGTCCCCAACAATGCTTTTGCACAGCGACCATGTATCTCTGCACTGAAACTGTGAAAACACATTTTGCCCATGTTCTTAACAATGACAGCTTTACTGCTCATAAAGAAGTGTGAAAACATTCCAGTGGCAGTAATCTGTACTGAAAACATTACAAAGTACTGAACTTACAACACTGCATGGAAACTGCACAATGTTCACTCATAAGACAGTCATTTTATGGAATTTGTTCACCCAGTTTTCAAAATTGCCATTTTAAGACCTCTGTTCAAGAACAATATGACTTTTTATTTCTTAATCTGTACCATACATTGATTTCTCACAGCAACTGCAGCATTGTGCACAACATGGGTGAAAACACATTTTCAGGAACATCTTACAAATCACAGCTGTACTTCTGATGAAGAGGTGTGGTAAAATGGTAATGTTGAAAATCTAGATAGAAAAAATAAAATGTCACAAACTTACGAGTGCACGTCCCAACTATGCAACGCACGCTCATAAAGCAGTAATTCTTAGGAATTTTGTCACCAAAGTATCAACATACTATTTTAAGGTGTCTGTTCATGAACAGTGTCACTGTGATTTGCTTCATTTGTCCCGTGCATTGATTTAGCACAATGAATGTCCCAGTGTGCGCTACATGGTCAGAAACACGTTTTGGATGAAATTTAACAAATGACAGCTGTCATACTCAGAAGAAGGTGTGGGAAAATGGCAATGTTGAAAATCAGGACCGAAAATATTAAAAGTCGTGAACTCAGAATCGTGCATACGAACTGTGCAACACACACTCGTAAAGCAGTCATTTTTATGAATCTTTTCTCCAACTTTTCAAAATAGGCTTCTTGAGAGCACACCATATGAACACTGCCAGTGTCGTTTCCTTAATTGGTCCTGAAATGTGATTTTGCACAGTGACAGTTGCCCTGTTGAGCCTTAAATCCATGCTACCAGACTTGTTTTGAGAGCCCTAAGAGGCCCTGTTCATGGGATGAAGAGCTGCTTGGAGTTGCTGATTGGAACTGTTATTTTCTCCTTCTTTGAGGCGATAATGTTAACGAGTTGTATTTGGAAGTTCTCGTTTTTTCATTTGGACTGGGGGGATCAGTGCATGGCATACCTGCTAACAGCCTATTAAGCCCTAATTTCAGAATGTTAATTCCTGTTAAGGGCAATGACATTTGGGGTCTCGGGGCTGGTTTATTTAGGAGCAGAGCTCTATGTCCCAGTATATTCAGTTTTGTAAATTGAATAGAAAGGGGAGTTTGTGTTGTTGATTCTAGGACTAGCATTCACATTACATGGATTGGAAACCAGAGCGGTCTTGGGCTTTCTCTGTAATTTATATTTACCCTGTCAGGATCAGGTTGTAGCCACTAGAGGGTGCATCATGCATATGTAATCTATAGCCATGTTGCTCTTAATTCGAGGAGGATCTCCCTCTATCTTCTCAATAGTCCCAAGCTCAGGATAACAAATTTCCCCAAGGGGAATTCTTGTAACTTAGGGCTGGTAATCTCAGGGAAGGTTTTTCCCGATCTCTGCTCTCAACTTGAGGAAACAGTTATTCCCCTTCACTAGATTCCTGATCTGGTTCTGGTTTGTGCAAAGCTTTTTCACAGGGCAAGGTAACCCCTAATTTTCACTCTAATTCACTCTGGTTCCCGAGGTTATCTGGCATATTCATGAGTTTGGCAGTGTACTTTGGTCTTCTTTTCATTTTCATGCTAATACATATGCATGTGCATGCATTGGAAGCCCAAGGCCGTTCTCTAGTTTTTTGGGGGTAGTTAATATCATTCGCTTTCTTAAATATTTACTTTGGAATGTAAGTTTTACTGCTATTAGCAGAGGTGCATTATCGGGAGGTGGGAGATGAAGGAAAAGACCCAGTACTGTGCTGAAAGTTGCTTGTGGCAGTGTGGGGGGGGTTGGTGGGGGGTGGGGGATCTGGGGTTTTGTTAGGGGAATGGGGTAGTTGGGGGAAGGGAATGGGTTAATTGTGGGGGAGTTGGGGAGGAGGGAAGGCTTTACTGCAGTAACTTTGGGAGCAGGGTTGCATGTATTATGTATCATGAGTGCAGGACTGAGCATATTAAGTCCAATAGCTATTATCAGATGGCCAAAGAAGTGACATTTGCAACTTGGAATGTTAAGGGGATCAGGAAAAAACCCAAACAATATCAGGTTCTCAAACACTTAAGCTTATTACGCTCTCAGATAACTTTCCTACAGAAATCCCATTTATTAGAAGCTGAAGCTTCACAGTTAAGGAGGTAACAGATGGGGCTGGTTTGTGATGCTCAGGGATCTACTAATAGTTGCGGGGTCATGCTTATTATTAATAGGGGCATTCCCTTTGTCTCTACACAGGTCATTAAAGACCCTGAAGGCAGGTTTATCCTAGTTAAAGGTACACTCTGGTCAGTTCCACTTTTACTTGGAAGTATATATGGCCCTAATATAGATGATCCAGGGTTTTTTATGAGACTCATACCTGTTATTCTTCCAATGCTTCCCATTAGGATTATTTTGGGGGGTGACTTTAATCAAGTCGTAGATTCTAATCTTGACAGGTCATGTAGTGGACCCAGAGTGGTCTCTCTGGGGCAAAGGGCTTTTAAGGACTTAGTGGACCAGTGTGGACTCTGTGATGTCTGGTGTGTCCTTTATCCTGATTCTAGGGAGTTCACTTTCAGGTCAATGGTGCACGGCTTGCAGTCCCGCATTGATTATATATTTATTTCTCAGGCTCTCCTACCTGGGGCTAAGACTTCATTGATTCAACCTGGCCCTGTCTCCGATCATTCAATGGTGTTATGCAAATTGGCATTCCTTAATTTACCTAACAGGGAAACCAGATGGAAACTCAAAGACTTCTTAAAGATGCTAAGTATTGCAAGCTCATAAGGAGCAAATTTAGTTATTTTTTTTATCCAACCCTTTAGACAGTGTAAAGCAAGATATTTTGTGGGGGGGCCTTCAAGGCCTACATGAAAGGGATCCTTATTAGTATGGCGGTGAGTAGGAAAAAGGCACAGGAGAAGGAATTATTATCATTACTGTCCCAAATTCGGTTACTTGAAATTAATATTTCGGCTAGTGCCCCAGATGAAGACAAGAGAAAACTCCTAGAGTTGAAAGATAGATATCTAGAGTTACTTTGGGAAAAAGCAGAACTAGCTATTATTCATACAAGGGCTAGTTACATGGATCAGGAGGAGAAGGCGGGGCGCCTACTGGCATTGCGTATTAAGCAACAAGAATCTGTGAGATTTATCCCTCTAGTCAGGGCAGTGGCAGACGGGTCTCTGAAAGTATCTCCTACCAAAATAGTACAAGAATTTGCCCTATATTATGCAAGTTTGTACAGTGACATGGAGAATCCTCCCTGTCCTGGGAGTACGGAGAGTTATCTGAGGGATTCCCATCTGCCCTCCCTCTCAGAGCAACACAAGAGTGTTTTGGTCACCCGTATATCACAGGAGGAAATTGCTGAGGTTATTAGTGGATTACCCATAGACAAAGGCCCAGACCCTGACGGATTCTCCTCCCTATTTTACAAAGTCATTCAGGATCTTTTACTACCAGTACTTTATCATTTATTTCAATATATTTTAACCGGGGCAGAGGCAGACCCTCACCTCTTTGAGGCCTTGATTGTTCTTCTCCCTAAACCAGATAAAGACCCTGAGCTTGTTCAAAGCTACAGACCTATATCCCTCCTAAATCAAGATATTAAAATTCTCCCGAAAATACTAGCCAATAGGTTAGCTGTAGTTCTCCCTGAGCTAATAAGTACAAACCAGGAAGGATTTATGAAAGGGCGCTCATCATCTGATCACTTGCATACCCAATCTCATGTTTTCTCGGCTACCAGGGATGCTGAGTTCCCTGCAGGACTGGTCTCCCTGGATGCCGAAAAGGCATTTGATCATGTGAATTGGAACTTTCTGTTCCAAGCTCTGGAAGCCTTTCAGTTTCCCTCTGTATTTATATCCTGGATTGCTACACTATATAAAACCCCTACAGCAAGGATCTCTGGGAACGGGGCCTTCTCCAAACCTTTTCCACTCCACTCAGGGACTAGACAGGGTTGTCCCTTATCTCCTCTGTTATTTAATTTATATCTGGAACCTCTCATACAAAATATTCTTAATAATACCTCTATACAAGGCATTTGGGTTGGGCGTCATGGAATTAAAGTCACTGCATATGCGTATGACTTGCTGATACATTTATCCCATCTGGTATCTTCTGTACCGGCCTTGCTGAGTGAAATAGCAAGATTTAGTGACCTGTCCAACTACAAACTGAATGCTAGCAAATTCTCATTCTTTCCATTAAACCATAAGGTATTCAAAAATGACATTAGTCCCTTAGGTTCATGTTGGACTCCCAGGTCATTCAAATACTTGGGCATTAAACTATCCCGTAACCCCCTAACATGGTTTAAGGAAAATCTGGAATCTCTCTCACAGTTGATAATTTGTGACCTTGATAGGTGGTCCAAACTTCCCATTTCATTATGAGGCTGGATAAATATAATTAAGATGAATATATTCCCTAGAATATTTTACCCTTTATCTCTTCTCAATACTTTTATCCCACTACTCTGGTTTAAAAAGTTACATGGCATATTCACTAGATTTATCTGGGCCAATAAATATCCTTGATTGGCCTATTACAAATTGGCAGCTCCAAAACCTGAGGGGGGTTTGCAGATTCACGATCTGGCTATATATTATTGGGCCAGTCATTTAGCAAAATGTTTGAGATGGGTATCTCCGGGCCCGGAAAAAGAACAGCTGGCTTGGCTTAGGATTGAATTGGATGTAATTAAGTCTAAGAATCTGGACCCCCTTACCTTATTCTATCTTAAAATCTCCCAGGTGCGTACGGTTGAGGAATGCCCTACAGTAGTTACCTCATTAAAGGTATATGCACAATTACGTTCATTTTTGCACTATACTCCCCAGTTGGACTTGGCCCAGTCTATCTAGAATTCCCCATCTTTCACTATTAATATGAAGCAGATTCCCCATCAATGGTTGTCCCAACTGGGGATGGGAAATTACTCTCTTTCGTGGATGAAGAGGGGCAATGGTTGTCAGTAGGAGATATTATTAGGACATTTCATATTCCGGCTCCCTCTGACTTCAAAGTTATACAGTTAAGGCACTTACTTACAATAGTTTTTGGTAATATTCCTCCCTCCCAGTCTGTCACAGCCCTGATACCTGAGGTTTCTTCACTTATTGGATCTTCAGGTGTTATATCTAAATTATATCAGGTTTTGTTTAACAAAAGATATGGGGATTCTTTTGGACCCTCAAGATTCTGGAACTCTATCCTTCCTCAGTATCATCTGGATTGGCAATCCCTATGGAGATCCTGTCATATATATGTTTCTCAAGACAGACTGCGTCTCATGCAATATCACATATTACATAACATGTATTGCACCCCAGTTAAATTACAGAAATGGGGTCTCTTGAACTCTAATATATGCATTAAGTGTTTTCAGGAAGAAGGAACACTTCTTCACATGTTCTGGTCCTGTCCAAAATCTCCCTTTTATGGGACTCAATCAAAATTTCCCTGGACCCTTTACTGGGCCTTCAAGAGTATTTTACTCCTGATATTTGCCTTTAAGGGGACCTGTCTTCCATTAGAGTTAAAGTAAGAAAATTTCATATTTCTACGATTGCCTTATCTGTCAAGAAGCTTATTTTATATCATTGGAAAGACAAGTCCACCCCAACCTTTCAAGAATGGGTAAACAAAATTCTGGCTAATCTGCGTACAGAAAAAGTGATTGCCAGTCTTCACAATAGATTGGCAGTTTATACCAAAATATGGGATCCCCTTCACTCTCTAATTTTACTGGCTCAGTCTTAATCATGTCTCAGTCTAAAAGGCCCTGCAGGCTCTTAGGTAAAGAGTTTAGCACTTAGGGGATACAAGGCTTTGTTACTGCAGTAAGGGAGGGATGGGTGGGTTGGGCAGTTACCTCTTTATAAGTGTATGTATTTTCACCTCATTCTCATTGTAACTGCCTTTTGTTGTGGAAAATGTATTAATAAACTTTGAATTGAAAAAAACAAAAGGGCATCCTGCAGCTCTGGGAGAAGTAGAATGAGTGAGTGAGAGAGAGGGGGGGAGTAAGCAAGCTCAACGGAGCTCTGCCAGGACATTAGAGTTGCCCACCCTCTGGCCCAGGGTCTTCTGTGGTCCTATATTACAGTAGGGTCTCTGGGGTGGAGACAAAGCAATGATTGCATACTTTTAGGATTGCTGTAATAATACAGATTTCATTGTTCTGTTTATTTCTCTAACTGAGCTAAGTACTGAGCTATACTGTTAGGATTGCTGTAATAATACATATTTATTTGTTCTGTTTATTTCTCTAACTGAGCTGAGTAATACTTGGAGTGCAATAGGATTTTTTAACTGGGCTAAGTGAAACTATATGAGAGCTGAGAACAAAAGGTATGGTAGCTGAGGGGTGAAAAACAGACAAGGAGGCTTTAGGATTGCTACAGTAATACAGTATCTAATGGAATTAAATTTGAGACTGAATTAACCCGGTTGGCAAGGGGGCAGTAGGGGTACTATTGTGGGGAGAAACATAAATTTGAGTAAATAGGGGCCTAACAGTTGTAGTAGGGTACAGAAATGAGTAGTAAGAGCCCTAACATAAGATGGGAGCCAAAATGGGGCAGGTGCCACATGTCAATAGGGCAGGCATCTTTGGAAGGGTGGTGGGAAATACAGGGTGTGGGTCCGCCGTGATCTTGGACTGGACTTGGAGGATGGGTGGGTGTATGGTCTGTAGAGAACTGGCTAGTTTGAGGGAGGAACTGTGGAGGTTAGAGAGGAGTCTAAGTGGCAGGGCAGATGAGTGTGGTAGGCATCCTGGCTGGTTGGGAATAGGGGATGGCAAGGGGGGGACAGAGGAAGAAAAACTAGGGACTGAAACCAACCCCAGTATCAGAGGCACTAGCAGAAAATAGAGGAGAAGGGAAGGGGTGCTTGAGGTGAGGGTGGGGTCTCCTGATGGGGGAGGAAGAGACCACAAGAAGTACCAGGGAGAGAACAGATGGCTGAGGGTAGGGAAGGACCAGGGGTGGGACCAGGGGTGGCATGGAGGGGAACAAGTGGGAGGGGGATACCAATAGGGGGGAACAGATGTAGGAGTGGTATTGACTAGGAATAGATTTGAGCCTCTGCTATGGGAGAGAGAGAGGGGGAGCCAGAACATACTGAAGGGGGGAGGACAAGCGGGTTATGAGAGGGATGGCAACAGGTAGGAGAAGAGATAGCAAGGACGAAAGGGTAAAAGGGGCTAGTAAGGAAGGATGGGGGTGGTGACTGGAGCAGAGAAGGCTACGGGAAAGGGGAAGGATGGGAGGGGCATCACTATTGGGGTAGAAGGGAATGGGGACTCTAAATCAACAGCAACGGGGATAGGACAGGGGTTGAAAATTGGCAGGGGAGGAGGGGAGGTCGATATGGGAAGCCCAGTAGGAAGTAGTCAGGCTGGGAAGGGGTTCAAGGGGGATGGGAGGAATAAGGCTGAGAAAAGGGGTGAGGCAGAAGTAGGGGGTACAGATACAGAAGTCACAGAGAGTGCAGCTGGCAGGAGTAAGGGGCAAGGAAGCATGAATACTGGGGTGGTGGCAGGGTCATTAGATGGGAAAGGGGGTGAGGGATGGGGGGTACTCATCCTGGGGGATTCTATACTTAAAAGGGTGAGATGGGGTGGAATGGGTGAAGGCACATCTGTATTTGGGTTGAAGCTATCACCAGGTTGACTACAGGAGGGGCAGGGCAGGCACTGCTCAAGTGTGCAGCTAGGGGAGGAAGAAACCTCATTTTGTGTTGCATGTGGGTACAAATGACTTGGCGGGGGAGACTGTGGAAGTAGTGAGGAGGAGGGTCGAGTAGTAGGGCAGGCAGTGTGAGGAGGTGGGGGAGTCGGTGGCATTCTTGGATGTACTCCCGGTACCATGTGCAAGCATGGGGAGGAAGGGTAGGATTGAGGAGTTCAACGAGTGGCTGAGGCATTGGTGCCACACTAAAAATGATGCATTAGTGACTACCTGAGATAGGGTCTGGCAGAATAGTGACTTGCACACGGGGGACAGGCTACACTTGAGCAGGAAAGGGAGGGGAGCATTAATAGCAGGATTATAGGGGTATATCTCTACTAAGGTGGATTTAAACTAATGGGGTGGGGAGGCCAAAAGACTGAGGTTGGTAGAGAGGTCCGGACAGGAGAGTCTGATGAGCTCACCCCCTAGATATAGGTAAAGGCAGAGGCGTAGTAACTGGTGAGGGGGCAGGCAGGGTGGTCTGAGTGTAATACAGAAGGCACCACCACCTGGTAAGAATAAGGAGAAGAAAGGGTGCGGACTACTGGGAGGAGGGACACAGGCCAAGGAGGAGAAGAATGAAGAGAAGGAGGGGTACAGGTGGAAGGTGGTCTCTCTCAATGCAAGAAATCTGAGGAACTAAATTACAGAGTTTCAGACACTCCTTTCAGATGGGAAGGTGGACATTGCTGCAGTGACAGAGACTTGGGCCACAGAGTACCATGATTGGGACATGGCAATCCCAGGATACAGGATATACAGGAGGGACTAGGGGGTTGGAAGGGGGGGTTGCACTCTATGTGAGGGAAGGGATTAAATGCATAAGGGATGAAGGAGAAGAGGAAAGGACAGAGGTACTTTGGGTACAGCTCCTGGACCCCAAGGGCAGAAAGCTGAGGCTGGGAGTGGTGTACAGACCACCATCCCAATCTGGGGAACTGGATGGGGAGTCAGCAGAGCAGATAAGGAGGGTGTGTAGAAGGGGAAGTGTGGTGATAGTGGGGGATTTTAACCTACCACGGGTTGACTGGAGCACCCTAGCCACTAGCAGTACCAGGGAGCAGGTGCTCCTTGATGCATTCCAAGACAGCCTTCTGATGCAGTTGGTAAGTGGGCCTTTAAGGCTTGGTAGCACTCTAGACCTAGTACTGGCAAATGGGGAAGTGGTGAGGGAGGTAAGGGTGGAGGACTCACTAGCAGGTAATGACCATCAAACAGTGTGGCTCGTTCTTGTGCTGGGCAGGGAGACAGGAGGCATGGGTACTAAGGTGGTGGACTTTATTAGGGTAGACTTTGGGAGGATGGGAGCAATACTGCAAGGGAGAATCCACGATATAAGGCCAGAGATGGACAGAAACATAGAAACATTTGACATTGATGGCAGATAAGGTCCGCTTGGCCCACCTAGTCTGCCCATTTTCTTACCTACGGGATAAGCTGCAGGTCCTAATTAACCAAAAACTTATTTCTTCCTAACCCCCATAAAAATTGCCTTATGTCTGTCCCATGCATTCTTGAATTCTCCAACAGTTTTAGACCCCACAACCTTCTCAGAAAGGCTGTTCCATGTGTCCACCACCCTCTCTGTGAAAAAATACTTCCTCACATTGCTCCTGAATCGCCCCCCATCTTCAAATTGTGTCCCCTTGTTCTTGCACATCTCTTTTTCTGAAAAATGCTACCCTCTTGGACTTTGTTGTTTCCACTGAGGTACTTAAAAGTTTCTATCATGTCCCCCCTCCCCCCCTCCTTTCCTCAAGCATCTCCAGAACTGGATGCAGTACTCCAGATGGGGTCTAACCAACTGTCTGTACAGACGGATAACAAATTCCTGTTTTCTGCTGGTGTTGCCTCTCCCTATACATCCCAGTATCCCTCCAGCCCTCCCAACTGCCTTCTCACATTGCTTACTAACCTTAAGGTCATCTGATATGATTACCCCAGGTCTCTTTCCATTTTTGTTGTTGTTACTACTTCCTCCCATTGTGTAATCTTCCCCTGGGTTTCTGTTTCCCAGGTGCATTATTTTGCACTTCTTTGCATTGAATCCAAGCTGCCATACTTCTGACCATTCCTCCAACCTTGCCACATCCTTTCTCATCCTTTCCACACCTCCTTGGGTATCAACCCTGTTGCACATCTTTGTGTCATCTGCAAAGAGGCATACTTTTCCTTCAAGTCCCTCTGCAATGTCACTTATAAAGGCATTAAAAAGGATTGGATCCAGTACTGAACCCTGCAGTACCCCACTAGTAACCCATCTTTCTTTAGAGTGGACTCCATTTACAATTAGCTTCTGTGTCCTGTTGTTCAGCCAATGTTTTATCCAGGCTACCACCCTGGGACCCACTCCCAGGCTGGCTAATTTGTTTATTAATCTTTTGTGCAGGACTGTGTCAAATGCCTTGCTAAAGTCTAGGTAGGCCATGTCCACAGCCCCTCATGGTCTACTACTTTGGTCACCCCGTGAAAGAAATCAATTAGATTAGTCTGAAATGACCTTCCCACTGTGAATACATGCTGCCTTGGGTCCTATGCCCCACTGGCCTCTAGGTACTCAACAGTTCTTTCCTTCAGAAGTAACTCCATAATTTTCCCAACAACTGAGGTTGAACTGATGGGTCTGTAGTGTCCTGCCTCTGTCTTGGTCCCACTTTTGTGAAGGGGAATCATATCTGCCTTTCTCCAGTCCTCAGGTACCACACCATCCTCCCACGATTTGTTAAAATGGGTAGTCAGTGGTTTCACTAGTTCTACCCTTAATTATTTTAGAATTCTGTGGTGAATGCCATCAGACCCCATTGCTTTGCCACCTTCAGTTTTAGGAGTTCATTCAGAACCCTTTCTTCTGTGAAAGGACTGGATTGCCCCCAGCCAGAGCGCTTCTATTAATTGGATTAGGCATCTCCCCCTCCTCCTCATATAGTATTTGATGTACTTGCAATTTACAGTTAGGTCATTTATCACAGCCAAAAAAAGAGGGCCTAACTGAATTCTATTTGGGATCCTTCCATGAATTTTATATCTACAGGTAATTGTAAATATTTTCTTTCAAGAAGATATACTGTATGTTACAATCTCAAACTCACTGCTTATGTAAACACTACTAATAAACTTGGTGAGGTCCCACTGCAGACAAGAGAAGACCATAGTAATCATGTAAATCAAAGACTTTCCAGTAGTTAATCAGTATGGCTTTTGTAACAAGGCATACATCAGAGGCAAAGTGAGAGTTATGCTAAAATGTCATTACTGCATGTACTTACGCTTTGGTAAAGGAAACCATCAGTATTCATATAACCTTATGCATAGTCCACTCAAAGCTATTCATAAGGAACAGGACCTGGGTATATTGATACATGATAAACTTTAATCTGTTGATCACTGTAAGAAGATTGTATTATCTGAGAATGGATTAATAAAAGAAATCCAATGCACATTCATATTTCGAAATGAGCAATGTATTATCACATTATATAGAACATATGTCCATCCAATCCTTGATTATTGCTCCCCCTTTTGGAGTCCCTGCATTAAGCATGATGTCGATCTGGTGGAAAATGTCCAGAGGAGGGTGGCAAAAATGTTTTCTCGACTCAAAAATGACGCATATCAAACTAGATTAACCAAAACTGGATTATTTGAACTCAAGTGTAGCAGAATGAGGGAGACTTAATATTACTTTTTAAAATCATAAATAACCAGGGACAAATATCTCAATTTGGACTAAGTTACTGTACTAGATTACCTAATCTTAGATCACACAAGAGACATTTTACCATACTCAGGGTCAACACTAATAAAAAAAAAAACTACTTTACTATCTGGACAGCACGTCTATGGAATCAACTCCCTAAAGATGTAGTCTATCAAACAACTTTCTTGGGTTTTAAAAACGAATTGGACAAGTATATAACAGCTAAGTTTTGCCAACATTAATACACCCACTGAGTGTGGGAGACAGTCTCAATGGGCAATACGACTTCTCTTGTCGTTAACACCTAGAAATACCTAGTGCTGTATGGTGGAACGTTAGGCATCTTTTTTGTTCCATATCAAAAACATGTGCAATGTTAAAGAAAAGCCATTAACATATAAAACCTTGTTGACTTTGATATTAAATTAGGTAGACAGCTAGGATTAAATTCTGAGCCTAGTTTTCTTTGTGGTAAGGAGTTAAGCTGAAAGGTTTACATTATCCATTCTCCAGTCATGTTGTACATGCCATTGGTCAAGGAGAATTAAACTATTATACTTTGATGAGCTCTGTGTCTAATTGGATGTTGATTTTATTTCATGTTCCACTTGTACCAGTCTGTGTGGTCAGAATAAGCCCTCTTATAGAAAAATGCTATTGTTAAGCAACAGTGTGACTGATATGGGCAGATTGTGTGACTTATTGGGAATGCACTACAATCCATCCCATTCATTGTAGTCAGATGAAAGAACTATATTGATAGAAATGTTCCTCTACAATAAGTGTGTTTAATTTAAGTTTAAAGTTACTGCTCTTCACATGCTATAAATATTGTACCAACCTTTGATCCCTTTCTATTAGGATCATGCATGGTTGGGCTGGATATCATAAGAGTCAATGCTTGGTGCTGTCTTTATAGGACATCAAGGATGGAAATTTAGAACTTATTATTTAATGTGAATGCTTTCTAAAAGCATTGGGGTCTGGTCAGGTGGGTGGAGGCAGAAGGAGGATATTTTGGCACGCAGGTGAGGGGGCAGGTAGAATAATATCAATTCACCATGGCAGAGGGAGGAGGGAAGAGGAGGGTACTAGTGGGGGATGGGAGGGATTTTGTTACAAAAAGTATCTGGGAAGTGGGGGACTTACAGCTCAGCATGAGGAAGATGGAATTTACATGTTTTTTTTTAAGAAAATAAAACAAACATTTGTCAATGCCAACAGGTGTTGCAGTGTGCCTTGTGGTCTTCGGCCCTGATGCTCACCTCATTCCATAAGAAAATAAGCTGAGATGGGTGCAGTAGAGGAGAATGGGGTGAGCGTTAGGGCCAAAGACCCCAAGGCACACCTCAATGCCTGTCACTGGCAGCAGGGTGGGGGTGGGGGTGGAATGGTGTGAGAATTATGGCAGATGACCCCATGTCACATCCCTGATACCTGTCAGTCTCTACAGGGTGGGGCTTTATGGTTGAAAACCCTAAAGGCCCGGGCGTTTGTTGGTATTTTCACCCCAGATTTTCAACATGAGCTTTTTGAGACCTCACCTCATGAACAGTGGAACTATCCTTTTGTTACTCAATCCTGAAAGGTGATTTTGCACAGCAACTGCACCATTTTGAGCCACAGGTGTGAAAACACATTTTGGACAGGATGTGAAAAATGACAGCTCATGAGGAGGTGTGTGAAAAAATTGCAATGTTGAAAATATGGAGTGAAAATATGAAAAATTGGTAAAGCTATGAGCGTGTGTAGAAACTGTGCGATGCACACCTATAACACAATCATTTTTTGGGAATTTTTTCACTAAATTTTCAACATGGGCATTTTGGGACCTCCCCTCAAGAACAGTGCCACTGTGATTTTGTTAATCTGTTGTGAAAGTTGATTTCCCACAGCGACTGTGCCATTCTGCACCACAAGTGTGAAAATACATTTTGGGCAGGATGTGAAAAATGACAGCTTTACTGTTCATAAGGAGTGTGAAAAAATGGCAGTGTTGAAAATCTGGATGAAATCATTAAAAATTGGTGAAGTTATAAGAGTGCATAGAAACTATGCAATGCACACTTGTAATGCAGTCATTTCAGGGAATTTTTTCACCAAATTTACAACGTGGGTTTTGTGGGACCCTACCTCATGTACAGTGGCACTGTAATTTTTGTCAGTCAGCCCTGAAAGGTGATTCTGGGCAGCAACCATGAAATCACCTTTTGGGACAAAGTAACCAAATGACAGTGACAGTGTTCATAAGGTAGGGTCCCAAGAGCCCCATGTTGAAAATTTGTAGCCAATATTCCTGAAAATGGCTGTGATATCAATCTAAGTTGAACCCCCCACCATTGACTCCATTATACAGCTTACCATCATCTCTTCAGTTTGCCGGTTGGCTTTGAAGAGTGCAGATGTGTTCCGGTCCATAGAAGATCACTCCTCCCAACCTCCAGAGGTAAGTATGGGGTCAGGTGGGGTGCGCAAAGGTGGCTCCACAGAGGGGGTGGGATGGGGAGGGGAATAAGACGATCGAAGACTGCTTTTTTTACAAGGAAAAAAAGACTTAAGGGATGGTTTTTGTTATTTTACAGATTACCAAAAATATTTAGGTACACTGGGGTGGGCTCTCAGTGTGCCACAATAGTGTGTGTGTGTGTGTGTGTGGTGAGACATGCCAACATGGGGATTGGGCCCCCCGATGTCGGCACTTGAAATATTTGGACAGGTGGGGGTCATCTGACACCGAGAATGGGTATCCTGATGTCAGAAACATGAATAAACAATTATTTTGGCACACTGGGGTGGGCTCCTAGTGTGTCACATTAATAATAATAATATCAATAATAAATAATAATAACTTTATTTCACACAAGCACCTGTCAAAATATTAAGGCACTTTACAAAAGATTAAAATAAGAATGATAAGATCAATAAATACAATATAAAATGATAACAATAATCTGACAGGGTTCATTCATTCAGTGCCATTGAAGGCCTGGCACCATAAAAAAGGTTTTAGTGCTTGTTTAAAACCTCCCACTGTTGTGCACTCCCACAGCTGACGTGGTAAAGAGTCCTAGAGGGTAGGGGTAAAGTACATGAATGCATGGGCCCCAGAAGATTTCAAAGACACTCTAGGGATCTCTAGCAATCTCTCGTTAGCCAAACAGAGCTGTCACTCTGAGTGATAGTGAACCAGAAACTCTTTCAAGTAGTTAGGGACAAGTCCATGTAGGGCTTTATACGTCAGTAAACCAACTTTAAAGGTGATCCTTCACTGAATCGGCAGCCAGTGCAGACTGCACAGCATAGGGGTAATATGAGATTTTCGAGAGGCCCCTGTCAACAGTCATGCCACCACATTCTGCACTAGCTGCAAGTGGTGGATATCAACCCCAGGAAGCCCTAGGTACAGGGAGTTGCAGTAATCCAGGCGCGAGGTCACAAAGGTGTGAACCAGTATGGGAAGATCTCTGGATGGAACAAGGTGCTTGATCCTGGTGATGTTCCTAAGATGGTAAAAAGAAGACTTGATGACCACCGACACTTGAGATCATAAGGTCAGCCCATCATAAAACACCACCCCCAGGTCCCGCACCCATTCAGAGGTAAGGATCTGGGCACCCCTAGATAAATTCCAGAGGGCTTACCAGTCCTCAACCCCTCTATCTGGCAACCCAGCCCCACAACTATCACCTCAGTCTTTCCCGCTTTCAACTTTAGCCAGCTTAAATTCATCCAGTCCTGGGTTTCTGCAAGGCAGTTGTTAAATACTGAGAGAGCACTATCCAGGACTGGTGCAAAAGACAGGTAGAGCTGGGTATCAGCAGCATAGCAGTGAAACCTCAGCCCATACCATCTTACAATGTCTCCGAGGGGCAGCATATACACTGCAAACAACATGTGAGAAAGCACTGACCCCTGAAGTACCCCACATGACAAAGAGAATGTGTCCAAGGAAAATACCCCAGACACCACTCTCTGAGTTCTGCCAGCAAGGAAATATGTAAACCACCTGAGGACCATATGTGTCAAGCCACAGATGGACCTCAGTTGCCCAGGCAGTACCCCATTGTCCACAGTGTCAAGGAGCACCAAGATGGAGCAGCTTCTCTGATCTCTTGCCATCAGGAGATACTTGAGCCCCTGAACCAGTGCAGTCTCAGTACTATGGCTCTTTCAAAAGCTGCACTGGAGTGGTTTGTAGATGTTATGGATGGTCAGGTGGTTCTCCAATTGTACCTCCACTACTTTCTCAATAACCTTCCCTATAAAGGGGAGGTTAGAGATTGGTGTGTAGTTAGCCAGAGAGTCAGGGTCCAAAGAAGCTTGCTTCAGGAGATGTGTTACCACCGACTCCTTCAGGGAGCACAGGAACTCACCCGAATCAAGGGAGCACCAGACTATCTGAATCAGGACCGGGCCAATGATGTCACAACATCCCAAAATCAGGGAGGTTGGACCAGGATCCAAACTACAGCATATTGGGTGTATACTCTGGACAATCTGCATGGCATCCGCGAACTCCAGCAGGTCAAAGAAACTCCAGGAAACATGAGGTGAGGTGACCAGGCACTGATCAACAGCATCCCCCACAGAGCGAGTCAAGAGGATCTCTGACCTGATGTCAGCCACATTATTCTCAAAGAATCAAGCAAGCTCATCGCACTCCACTTGTGAAAAAGGTCTTCGGAGCTGCAGACAGGTTAGGTTGCACAACCTGTCCACAGTTCAGAACACCTGAGCTGGTCAGTTCTGCGTGGCAGCAATCTCCCAGGACAGGAATTCTGCCTTCTAACGGGAGATTGCTGATTGGTAGGTCTGATAATGCTCTACTAATCTAAGGTGGTCAGCCTCCAGAGTGGATTTCCACCAACATCACTTCAACCTATGTCTTAGTCATTGCAACTCCCTCTAGGACCCATCAAACAAGGGAACCCAAGGGCGAAGGGGGAGAGGATAAACACAGACAGGAGCAATCAGGTCCAGGGCAATGGAGATGGCCTTATTATAGGCCAAAACCAAGGCTTCTGGACTTATGCTGGCAACTGGAAACTCTGAGAAGTCAATCACCACAGCCAGGCCTTCAGGACTCACCTACCGTAAAGAGCAGTAACTGACCATCTCCACAGGGGCAGGCCTATGAAGAAGGATGCAAAAGTTGAACCTCACAGTGTAGTGAACGGACCATCTGACAGGTTCCACCCCCAAGTCAGTGGCCTCAATCCCCAGGAGGGAAACCAAAACCAGGGAGTTGCCGTACTGATGGGTGGCAGAGGTCACAATCTGTGTAAGGCCCAGTGAGGTCATCAACTGGAGGATGTGCTAACCAAATTACAAGAGTTCGTCATTGACCCAGGTGTTAAAGTCACCAAGAACCATTAATCTGAGGGACTCCAGCGCCATGTCGACGATGAAGTCCGCTACTTCCTGCAGGAATTGCCTCTCATCCCCTGGTGGACGGTACACAAGAGCTATCCTACAACCCACACCTGCCAACACGGTACACTCAAAAGATTCTGCCTCCTCAACTGGTACACTCGTAAGGCCCAACTAGGTCTTGAAACAGACTGTTACCCCCCCTCGTGTTCCAATCTCGAATGGTGAATCACCAAGTACCCAGTTGGAATTGCAGCTTCCAATATGGGGCCAGCATTTTCATCCAGCCAAGTCTCAGTGTTGCAAGCCAGATCAGTTGTTCCAATAAGATCTGCAATAATTGCAGTCTTATTCTTAACAGATCTGGCATTGCATAACACCGTTCGAGCTGGACAGGTTTCGAGAGCCGCCCCAGCTACTTGCCCACCAAAAGTGGTGTTGCCCTTGGTTATGGGGACTAGACATGGCGCACCATGTTTCAGACTCCATTTCACCCCAGTGCATCTTCTGGACCTAACAACCCCGATGTGAGAGTCCCATTCATTCGTCCTCTGATGTCCGCACCCCCCCCGCCGCCCTTCCTATGAACAATACCCAGCACCTGACAGTGCTGGTAAGCTGACAGCATCAATGAGGATGAATGGGCAGAGGGAATGGAGGGCACAAGAAAAATAGCGCATGACCAGGGATGAAGGCGTACACATCATACAAGCTAATCAATATCAAATTACACAACACCCAAGCACCTGACCAAAAAAAGAACCCAGAACAGTAAATAAAAAATTACCCAAACAAAACAAAACAAAAAAGATAAAATAAATCAATAACCCACCTAAACAAATAAAACACGATAAAATTAAAACCTCCTAAAACCTAACCCTACACAACATGGATACTTTAATCCAAAACTCAGCACATGGAAAACATAAACCAAAAAGTAATAATAGTAAATAAAACCAGATAATAATAAAAAGGTCTCCTGCAATCCCCTCTCACTGGAATGCAGACAAAATGTAAATCCCCACCCCCACCCCCAGGTCCTCTCACAGCCTGAAAATGGGAGAAATCAAGGCACTCTGGCTGCACAGAATTAGAAATCAGTGGTTTTGCTCAGAACAGATAATTACAGAATTGAAAATCCAAAAAATGGAAGTCTTCTTTAAAAAAATTAAACAAAAACTAAGTAAAATGTGGATGCCCAGGTCCTCTCACCACTGGGGAAAACCACAGAAAGGACACTCTCACTGTCCAAGAACAGAAACAAATTGTAAATCCAGGGTTGAGTTGTATAAAGATTCAGGGAGTGCAGGTAATCCAGAAGACAATCCAATTTCCATGAAAACCAGCAAAAGAATCTGATCAGCCATAGGCAGCAAACACAGGCTCACCAGGCTCCCTCTCCCAACAACCACAACCTGAGATAAATGCTGGGGCACCTCAATACCCAGGGAATAACCAGGCCATGGCCAAACCCTGAGGATCTAGGGGAGCAATAGGCTTGTTGGCCAGTTCCCTGGCCAATCTAGAGCCCAGTTCCCCATGTCAACAGCAAATCCAGCCGTTGGAGTCCAGCCCACCTGTGTCGCCAGCAGCTGACCCCACAAGACAATTCCAAAATCCCCACACAGGCTCTACATCAGCCACACAGCCCGAGTGATCATAAATTTGGCCAGTTTATCCAGTTCATCTACAAAGAAAATCCACTGAAGGGTGGGCTTTGCACCATAGCTTCCAAACAGCTGCTCACACTCCCTCTTCTCAATTTCCAGCCACAAAATAACAAAAACCACTTCTAATCCACTTAGCAAAATAACTTGAAGCAGGCAAATAGATCTGAATGAGTGTCCCAATGGAGTCTAGGCAGTAGCAAGGCCACCTACACAGCTCAATGAACACCGTACAGCCATTCCAAACAATCCCGTCAGTATACAAAGGATCGGCTACCTCAACCCAGAGCTACTAGCATACTCAAACTTGTGTAAAACAAAAACACAAGAAAATAAATAAGTAAAAATAAATAAAACAAATAAAGTGGGTAAAAAATTAATAAAAGCAGTTCAGGATAGTTCAGAACAATTCAAAAACTGACACAGCAACACGCAGCGCACCCACCCCGGTGGCCATCATGATAGAAGTCTGTATCTGTGTCATAGCGGTGACCTTCTCCTGTTGGGGGAGGGTGGAAACATGCTGACACAGGGATTGGGCACCCCAATGTCGACTTTCCGGGGAGTGTGTGGTGGGCAGCAGGAGCTGTCAAGGTGGAAAGCCTCACCATGGCTCATTTATTTATTTACTGAAATGGTTCACCAGGAAAGGCACACTGAACAAAAAAGGTGCTCGGCGGCAGGAGCTGAGAAGAGCCATAACTCCAGCCATGTGCATTAATGTGCACTGTAATGCATATTTATTTATTTATTTTATTTAAAATTTAGTGACTGGGAAAGGAACACTGAGCTGAGGCTTGTTTCCAGGTGCGACCCGGGTACAGAGGTGTATGTAGAAGTTATCCAGAGGAAATAAGTACAACAAATTAATTGGTTACAGACAGAATTGCACAAAGAGTTCTGGGTTACAGGCAGTAGGTACAACATACAGAGTGTATGGCTGGAGTCTTGTCAGCTGCTGCCAACAGAAAGAAGTTATGTCTGTGTGCCTGGTTGTGAGGGAGGGAGAAGGTCCCGCTGCAATGAGAAAACTGTCCCTCATTGTAGCAGCAGATTTCTTTCCAGTGTGGTCCTCTCTCTCATACTGCTGTCATAAACAGCTCACCAATTCATTGGTGCCAAGGGATGAGCCCCATAAAGCATCAGCTCATAACCATCCCCAATTGGAGCAGCACTTTTCTTTCAAGTGAAGACCGCTTCTCTCAAACTGCCATCATAGACAGCTCAACGCTTCATTGGTGCCTGAGGGATGAGCCCCATAAAGTGACAACTGCATTGGGCAGAAACTCACACACCTCTAAAATGTCATACTGTCCCAAGATGTTTCTTGTGCATGTGCACAAGCAAACATAAAAATGGACCAGGAAAGTCGATGTGCCCATTGGGAACATCGCAAAGCATTGCAAAGTGGGAATCGCCCGAATTGGCACCAACTTTGCTGGCAAATTAAAACTTCACTGCATCTCTAATTACCATGAAGGGGATATGGATTAGTCAATGCTAAATTTGCATTTGGATAATGTGTCAAAATCTGATGTTTTGGACACCAACGAAGCAGGTCTGAGGAAACTTGGTGTCCATTTGACATTTTGACACTGCAGTGTCACAACGCGGCACTAGTTACAGGCAGCACACACTGAGTATTGGCAAATTGTTGGCAAGCCTCATGGCCTGCAGCAGCCAATCAGCAATGCTGCAGATGGAGAAATCCACATGCTGCATACACCTGAGTGTCATTTCTAGCTCTCTCTTGCAGGAGAAGGACCAGGGGATTGAAGAAGTTCCATTTATATGAAAAAAAAGTGATTTTGGTCAGAAAACTTCAGTAACAATCAGAAAATCATATATTATCATTCCAGTTAGAAAATTTTCACTGTGGTAAATTGTTCTGTTTGCCAGGCAGGCTAATGAAATTGTGCTGAAGAGAAGAGCAGAGACTGCACAGTGTGAGCTTGCACTGGTATCCACAGACCCTGCATGCACTGGTACTGTAGTTGTGCAGGACACAGCAGAGTGCATTTAGCAGACTGCAAAAAGGTGCAGGAGGAATTTTTACAAGATGTGTGTGACAAATATTCTTTTATTGAGTGTTACAGGTGTCAAGGGCACAAGAAACCATATTTATTTTTTTGTTATTTCTTCCTCATGAAGGAGAAAAGATGGATTGAATGTAACAGACTGGCAAAGGTGCAGAGGGAATTGTGAATTAAGTTTTTGACAAGTATGTAATTTTTCTGACTACTGGTGGTACAGTATGGCATAGAAATCCATCTTTCCATTTTTTGCCTGTGTATGTGAGCCCACCAGTGAGACACTGAGGGAAAAGTAATGAAGACTGCTATAGAAGACACAAGGTCACAGGGCCCACATAGAAACATAGAAACGTAAAACATAATAGCAGGAAAAAGTCTCAGAGGTCCATCTAGTCTACCTAACCTTGATTAAAATTGATCATCTAACACCATGGTTCCTTTTCCTCCTCTATTATCCCCTGTTCTTATCAGGCCCTGTGTCTGTCCCACTCTTGTTGAATCCTCCACTATTTTTTGCCATTCCACCCCACTTGGAAGTTGGTTCGTCCTATTTACTACTCTTTCTATAAAAAAGCACCTTTGGATATCCCTCCTAACCTTTTCCACTGCCAGCTTCAGTGTATTATTCCTTGTACTTGTGCTCAGAGTGAGCAACTCATTACAGTTTACCCCATTAACAGAGACATTTGTACCTTTCTAACGTGTCACCCACCTCATCTCCTGAGTATGCTTGCTTGCAGTATAGCCTAGAGTTTAGAATAATGAGCTGTGAATGAGCTTGGTACATTCAATAGACCTGGGCTGAGTTCCCACAACTTCCATGTGCATAATGTGTGACTCTGAGAAAGTTACTTAACCAACTCAGAGCTCCTTTGTCACCCCTGAAAACAAGCACTTGTGCCTAGTCAGCCTTATTTAGTTACACAAGAATAAACTTCATATTTGGGATATGTCATGGGTGAATGTGAGACAGTAGTAATATCTTCACAAGCTATACTTGATTTCCTGACCTCACGAGTGGTGAAGTCATGAGTGAGTCCAGAAGAGGTCAAGTATAGTGAGTGAAGATATTTCTGTTATCTCACTCTTACCCATGTCATATTTGATTTGTACAAGTGTTTGCAAGATTTTGTATAGAAATGGTAAAAAGTTACAAAAGGAAAAAAATACAGAATGTAAACTGTGCCCCTCTAATCTATGTCTCAGCCTAAAAGAAGCAAATCAATGCAAAGCACATCATACAATCATCACAGTAAACTCAGAACAATAAATGTAGTACAAATCAATACAATCAATACAGACATGAACTAGAAAGCAACTACGTCAACTAAGCATCTCACATGTTCTGCCTTCAGTGCTGCACATGGCCATTGTAATGTCATGAGCATTGTTAAAGCTGTTCTGTGATTGGTCCAGTATTCCATTGTGAAATACCCAGCTTTGCAGAAAGTAGTTCTAGTTTGGAACACGTGAGATAGTAGTACTATCTTGCAAGTTAGTCATAAGATAGTTTTTATCTTCGCTAATCTGGATCTATACCGGTTGAATAAAAGACTCTATACATCATTGTAGGTTTTTCCCATTGCCCCAGATCATTTTGGTCACTCTCCTCAGCACTGACCACCCTGTCACAATTCTTCCACAGGTGTGGGCCCCAGAACCTTACACAGCAATCCAAGTGGGAGCAAACCAGGAAAGGACTGTATACAGTGAAGCATCACCTCCCTGCTTCTACTGCTGATCTGTCTTCCTATACATATTATCATCCTGTTAGCCCTCCACACTGCATTGCTGCACTGCACTGATGCTTTCCTCCTGTCTGTGATTATCAACTCAGGTCTCTTTCCTCAGTCCTTCTCTCTACTCCATTCCCTGCCATCAAGTATTGTAGTTTTTTTTTTGCTCCAGTTGTGCATTATCTTGCACTTTTTGGCATTGAATTTTAACTACCATATCCTGTACCATTTTACTAGCCTTTCTTAGTCTTTCCTAATTGTTCTGATCCTGTGATTAATGTCTTCCCTACTAGATATCTTAATTTCATCTGAAAAGAGCAGATCTTCACTTAAACCCCTATAATACAAATTAATATGTTAAAGAGAACAGGTCCTAAAACTGAACCCTGCAGCATTCCATTTGCACCTCCATAACCTATAAGTTTCCCAATTTATGACAACCCTCTGAATTTTTCCTTCAGCAAGCCTTCTGTCCATCTTGTTACACTTCTAGCCACATTGAGCACTCTCAACTTCTTGAATAGCCTCCTGTGGGGAATTGAATGGAAGGTCTTACTAAAGTCCATCTCTGTCAGTACTGTGGTGTACATCTGCTGGGGTGGGGGGTGGCCTGGTGGTGCTTCTGTTCACTATCATCTCACAAGTCACATGGCACTATGGCTAGTCCATGCACCGGGTGTGCATATCACATGGGCATGTAAGTCACATTAACGGCTATTGTGAGTCTTCAGTGATAGAGTAACATTCAGTGGTGGCTGTATTGTATCAACCATCTGTCATGCATGTAGGAGATGTGGTACTGATCTTAAGGAAGTAGAGCACCTGGCAACAATTTTCATGCCATGCTCAGCCCTTTGACCTTTAAGTTCCCATATAGTGTCTTTGTTTACAGTACGAATAAAGATCTCACCTTAGTCTCAACTCCCCAAGTCTGTGTCAATCTGTTGTTCATAACAAGAATACCACAACAAATACTACAATGCATGTGTCGTGGATGTCTGTGGCAAACATGAAGTGTAGAACAGAAGAAAGGGATTCAAGGGTAAGGAAAGGAGCACATTAATGTTCTACTATGTCAGTTCTACTACATGCAAGTTCTGCAAGTGGTGGTGATGGAGACTGTCTTGAACAGATCATGGTGGAAAAAGGAATGGTAATCATGGTTATGGAGCTGTTAAGACAATGGCTACTAAGCATACAATAGTTCAGACAAAGAAGCACTGGTTCATTACATCTCGGAAATTAACTGGTTTAATTCCCTTTGAAGTGCAAGCAGCCTTCACTGCCAGTTATCCAGAGAATCTGGTGATGAGTAACCAAGCATACAGGTTGCTACAGGTAATGGAATACTATTGAGTTGTAGTATGTTGGCACAGCCCCAGGATGCTATCGCAGACGTGCAAAAATTGGGGGTGGGGTCTCTCTAATTATAAATCCAGCTTCACTAATCTTCACACTTTCTTTAAGTTGTTAGCAGTGATGACATTTATTTGAAATTACTGGCTCCAGTGTATCATCATATTTCAATAGCTTCTTCTTTGAGCTCTTTTGTGCATCACTGCATTCTAAAATTCAAAGCACAAACATAGTTAATAATTGATCTTTAAATTCTCATTTCAGCATTTATAGTGCTGTCTCTGAATTCATTTGGCATTTATCATATCTTCTTCTTTCTATCAAACTTAGCTGCCTTATAGTACCTGTTTCTTGTTTCATGTCAACTAGGAAAACAAATTCTTCTGTTCGTTTAGATACAACACTTGAACCATCTTTTCTGAGCTGCTTTAAATCCTGCACCTGTAATGCACACCACCACCACCTCCACACTAAGTGCCACATTTACTTTATTGCTGCCGAACTAGCCTTTGTCCCTTCTAACTTCCTTCTGCAAACACTGCATACCTGTCTGCAGTATGAGTTAAACTTGTTTGGGCTTTTGAATTTTCTTTCTTATACACTCCTCTATGGACTGTGTTATTTGCTGTAAAAATTTTAAGAACACCTATTAGTTATAATTCATTGTTGTTTACTGTGGTTTATTTTATCTATTATGCTTTTTTAATTAATGGGCAGCATTTTCTATTAACGAATAAAAGTACTTTCATTCCTGGTTACAACCTCCCAGTTGATATTTTCTGTTACAACTGGGAAGTTGTAATCAGTGCCCATCAATCAAACTCAGCATCAGAAACATGACTGGCCACTTAACTTTCTGTGGGCAGGCTGAACAACTTGAACAACATGGTGGCTCAGTTTCCGAGTTTCCGAGTGGTCCGCTGCACTCACCGTTTCCGTAACACCAGTGAAAAGGTAAAAATTATAAAGCATTTTTCATACACATCTGGTTGATCCTGCCTTTGTGAACCACCACTCTAGAGAAAGGTGGTATGACTATGAACAAGTCTCCAGTAAAAATTCAGCAGCAGCTGACCAAAAACACATTTAAGCACAGTAGACCAAAAACGGCTCTTGATAACACCAACATTCTCACTAAAATAAAATAAAGAAATAAATGAATGTCTCTACTAAAAAGAGAAGTGTGTGTGTGTGTGTGTGTGTGTGTCTCTCTGTCTCTCACACGCACATAAAAAATGCTGGCCATTAATTAAATAAAATAGTACATGGCTGAGTGTGTGAAAACCAGAATTTTAGACACACCCTTGGTGTGGGATGCTTTTATAAACACCTCGGGCTTCACCATCAGGGTTAATGCAGCATTCCACACCTCGGGTGTGTCTAAAATTCTGGTTACACACACCCACCCATGTATTATACAATATTTTATGCTAATTCTTTGTTAACACACTAAACAGCATTTTGACTCTTCTTCATGCAGACAGGGACTGAATGCTTGCTTGGGTCTGCCTCTTGAATCTGCAAGATGCCTAATTACACGTGATGAGATAACATCACAAGTCATCCATGAGGATCATGCATGTTGGATTGCTAGGCAACCTGCTATGTATTTTCTAGCTTGCCAGCTCTCCCTGCAAACTCATTCTGCACTCTTTGTACATGCAGCTTTGTACAACTTTCTTTGCACTGTATTACATGTTCTATTACCTTTTTAAAGCATAGACATTAGTCACTTATTTTCTATTTCCTTTAAGTTTTTTGTCAGTATTGTCTTTTGTCAATGTTATTTTTCACTCTGCACTTATGAAATTAAGTCTATTTTACTACGATGATCCCTTCATTCAATATATAATCTTTTATCTGCCATTCTATATAGTATAACAATTGCATTTCCATACCATCCTAAAATCTTATATAATTTAGGACAGACTTTTACTACCAATCTTACATGAGAACATAAGAAGATGGTGTTGCAGTCTGTGATATAATACACCATTATTGTTTATCTAGTGTATGTTTTCTACTTTGTGCACATTAAAACACCATGGGCCCTATATTCAAACCTTTACGCACTATGGAAACTGCTCACACCTGTGCTGCACCTACTTTTAATTTATTTAGTTTTTGTTTACCAAGTAGGTGCACTAGCCATAATAATGACTATTTTCAGGCAAGACCTGGGAGGATACAAAACAGTACTTAGCATCTGAATCTCATATTCAGAAGGCATTGCTTTGCCTGCCAGTTGCACTAGTGCACTAGTTCAGAAGTAATATATATAGTGCCAAACCTGGGGGATGATGTCCTGCATAGTGTGCATGGCATTATATTCAACATTATAGTGCTTCATAAACAGGATTTCACAGTCCAATAGTGCAGAGGTGGGGTGAGACATTGCAGGTCACACATCAAGATGGCTCACATGGCTGCTTACATTGTTTACCTGATGTAGCAGGTCATGGAGGATAGAGAGAGGGCCAATGCCCACCCTGGGCTCAGGTGCTGGCCACAGAGGCACTATGTTGCATACAGACAGTACTGTCCATAAGCCATACTGAAAGTCCTCTGTGATGACCAGATTGTGCGTAATATGTGCACAACAGGCCCATGATCATAAAGCTGTGAGAGCCATTGCATGATCAGCTCCAGACAGATACACGCTACAGCCATGTGATGTCTGTAGAGTTCAAAGTGATGACTGCTCTATGCTTTCTTGCCACCAGAACCTTCCAGACACCAGTGGGGGACACCACCAGTATCTCACAGTCAGCCACCATGCATATGTTAGGTCAGTTCCTAGGTATCCTGCTGGCCTATGCTGGGCAGATCATTGTATTCCCCAGCACACCAGCCAATGAAACAGACACCATGCAACAGTTCTGTAGAGTTATGAACCTACCAGCTGTACTCCCTGGCATTGTCTGCATCCATTTTGCTATTAGGGCACCTACCAGTGTAGGGGTGGATGCCTATGTTAATAGGAAGAGGTACCACTCCATAGATTGGCAAGTAGCGTGTGATACAGTAGGATGCATCATCAGTGTCCCGGCATTGTATTCCAGCAGTGCCCACAATGCTTTTATCTGGCACAACTCCATCTTGTGCCAGAGATTTGAAGGTGGGGGCATCCCTAGTAGGCACTTCAATGGTGAGTACACCCCAATGGCCCTATGTCTTTGGAATGGTCAAGGTGCAGTTCAAGATGCCTTGATCATTCCAATGGTGCCCTTCAATACACCCCTCAGAAGGCCTGTGCTATATTTTGTGCATGTTGTATACTACACAACATGGCACTCAACCATGGGATATGCATGATGGCCCCATTTGAATATCCTGCAGTAGACTCTGAACCAGAGAACCAGAAGACACAGGAGCAGCTTGACAGGGGTGATGTCAGGAAGGCCAGGAGAGCCCAGTAGTACAGAACCCACCTCATAAAAGACCTCTTCAGGCACGGAGGGTGAGCACAGACCACACAGGAGACTGTAATGTGTTTAGTCAGTGTATTAACACAGATAATAACAGAACATAAATAGGGACCATTGAGGCAGGGGGTATCAAAAAAGGCATAAACAAATATACATGCCATCCTGGTAGAGATAGTCCAAAAGTGGGGGTAAACAGAAATACATGCCATCCAGTTGGGTGAGTTTCTGAAAGAGGGGGTAAACAGAAATACAGGCCATCCAAGCAGTGGGGTATCAAAAGGGGCTTAAAAAATGACACAAGCCATCCAGGTGGAGGGGTCCAAAAAGGGGTGTAAATAGAAATACAGGCCATCCAGATAGGCGTTGGATGGGATAGGTTGCAGGGGCAGGGAGTAGTGATACATGGGAAATGTGAGAAGGGGTCTGAGAGGACACATGTGGGAGAGGATGGGCAATTTTCACCCTGGGTGCATGCCCTACCACCTCCCCAGATGCAGACAGTATATGCAATCTGTACCTAGTATGGTTTGGGGGGGTTATCACCCATGGGTGGTGGGATGAATGTGAGGATGGTGTCAGTCACCTTGGCCTTGGCATTGGGGGTATTGACTCTGGATAGGAGCAGGCTATGTCCTGGTGTGTGCGGTGCTTGGGTGTCCTGGGTGGGGTGGGCATTCATGTTCCAGCACTTTTGCAGTGTGGGCATATGCACTGGTGTCTGCATTTGGGTGCACTACTCCCACTGGACTAGCCAGGGCTATGGCTGGCCCCCATTTTACCTGTCACTAAGGCTGCATTCTCCAGCATAGTTGCACACTGGTGATCCATGCTAGTGACAGTATTCTTGTGCAGCTCATGGACAGCCAACATGCATGCCATGTGATGTGCCACCATCTGCTCCTCAGCACGCTAGAAGCTGTTGTGCAGCATGTGGCATATGTGTGCCATTTTTTACTGTGTGACACTCTGCACCTTCACAGTAGACTGCAGCAGCTGCCAGTTGGCAGTCATCTCCTGCTGTTGCTGGGAACAGTCCATTGGAACAGAGTCAGGCTGCATCGTTGGTCATTGTATGGCCTGGGGCTGCAACACAGTTGGTGCTGAGGTCCATTGGGGGTGTTGTGTCCAGGCCAGTGGGATGGGCCTGGGGGGCAGGGCAGTGCTCATACCAGTGGAAGAGTCATGGGGCAGCACAGTGGTGGCTGGCCATGTAGAATTGGTTAGGACAACAAGGCGATGGCCATGCCAGGGTTGGTGTCATGGGGTGGCACAGCAGTGGTTGCATCAAGGGCTATGGAGGGCTGCTCTGCTGTGACTACAATGTCAGGTAGAGGCAATGACTGAGCCCCATTGTTATGGGGGCTGGCAGGGGTGGACAACTCTTCCTGGTCTGGGGTAGACCCCGCTTGTCTACAGCCTGCAATGAAGGTCTCATCATCATCATCCTCTTCACCCTTCTCACTGCAGTCATTCATCAGTAGCACATGAGTGGCCAACAGAGGCAGCTGCCACTGAGATGGAGCTGGAGCATCACACTGTGTCCAGTACAATGTGGTGAGCACTTGAGAGAGGAGAGGAGATATATAGCAATGTACTGTACATACCTGTGTGCCGGCCAAGGCAGCATGCATGACCAGCATACGGTAACACAACACCCAGGCTATTTGTGTGGTGCACCACCCATACCCCCTGTGGCTGTACATACCACACACACTGACACTGGTGAGCATACACCCCTACACTGGCAAGAAGATGCACCATCAATGAGTGCACACCCTGTTACCAATGAGCACATATCCCATCATCAGTGAGTATACACCTCATCACCAGAATGTGCACACCACATCACCGGTGAGCACACAGGCAATGGTACATGGGACATAGTAGTGGATTACCACACAGATGGTTACACACCAGGAGACATGGAAACAGTCATGTGGCCTACATTCAATGTGTCACACAGCACTAGCGTATGCATGCACTCCTACATATATATATATATATATATATATATATATATACACACACACATATGGTCTATGAGACCGTGCACAGTTGGTCACTCACATGGCTAGACTGGTCTCACTTGGTTCTCATAGCCACCTTCCAGCACTCCCATCACTTCCACAGGCCATAGAGTGGAGGCTATTGCCTCCTCAGCAGTGGCATGGGTACATTCAGCAACTGATGCCTGAGGCCCCTCACCTGTTTCATGCATCTATCTGTGTGTGGTTGACAGGACCTCCTTTTCCCACCTCCTCATGTCCCTGAAGTGCTTATGCACCATGTCCATGGGCCTGTTCTGGCCACTGATGGCATTGACCACATCCATTATTTCAACCAAGGCCTGCTGTACCTGGACTTTTGTGCTCTACTTCCAGTACAAAACCTCTACCCTGACCATGTGGGCTTGTACCAGCATGTGTAACTCATCCTTAGAGAAGCGGTGGGCCTGTAATCTCTCTATGTTATCCAAGGTACCTGCTGGACATGGGTTCAGAAAACAGGTGAGCAGAGGAGAAACAAAGTGCAATAGGGATGAAAGGTACATTTGGGTGAAGCCCTCACTGCCTGGCAGAGACATGCAGGTGTCATGGCATTGCATATCCCAACATACCCGACAGATGCCATGCTACTGTTCCTGCACTGTCTGTTCTCCACTCACTGTATGTTTTGCCTACCCTGTCCTATTCTGTGTATGATTATGAGTCTTTTTAAATGAGTCTTTGACTCAAAGGGTTGTAATTCTGATACTGTAATAAATAAATAAATGCCTGACACAGGCTTGCCCATGTGCAGATATAGCTATAGTCATGGTCACATACAGAATACACACAGTGTCAAGAATCACCCATGTCCCTTTGTAGACCATTCCACAATACACCTACCTCTGTCTGCCTTTAATTCTGCTGTGGAGTCTAGGTGGTGCACTTTGATCTTTTTATGGGCTCCAGGCTCAATTATGCTAATGCTAATGAATGCATCAATCAATCAATCAAGTTTATTTTATACTGGAAAGAGTGTGAGCAAACATGCCCATTTTCACAGTCATTCAAGTTATAGAGTATTACAACATACATAGCAAAGGAAAAATACAAGAGCAGAAATAACCATAATTACAAAAAAATTTAAATAAAAATTAAGACAGTCATAAATATTGGTGAGGATGAGGGAGGTAGACAGTGGGAGGGGGAGGTAAAGATGAGACAGTAAACATAGAGCTGGGGGAGAGAGGCTGGGGGTGTGTGAATGGAGAAAAAGGAGGCAACGTAAGGGATAAACTTTAGGGAGAGGAGCGGAATCTCACAACTGCTATATGAAACTTTACACAGGTAGCACTTACAAGAGTAACTCTCCAGGAGAAAATATTTTGTGGAAGCAATAAATAAGGGGATGGAGCCACAGGACTGGGTGCCAGAAGGTAAGTTGTTGTAAAGTTTCACACCCTGATAGCAGATGGAGTTTTGTGCATGAGTGCTATGAAGCTAAGGAACCTCAGAAATGTGTCTGGTGCTCCCTCTGGTGCCACGCTTGGGGGGCAGATTTGGGGAAAAGGTCCAAAGCACTTGGTGGCAATAAGTTAAGCTTAATCTTGTGTAGAAAAAGAAGTGTTTTAAGTTGAAACCTTCCTTCCAGGAGTAGCCATGAGAAAGGCTGGTAGAGTGAACAGTGATGGGTAGATCAGGAGAGGAAAGTGAAAAAACACACATTGTTGTTGTAAAATGTTCTCAGTTTGTAGAAAAGAACAGATGGGGGGGGCAGGAGACTGTGGAGCCATATTCAAGAAGTGGAAGGAGCAAGGAGCAGGCAAGGTGAGATCTTGAGGCTGGAAGAAGGAAAATTGTGATCCGTAATAGCAGTCCTAACCTCATGTTTATTTTCTTGATAAGATTAGTAATGTGAACTTGGAAAGTGAGGTGTGGGTCAAGAACCAAGCCCAGATATTTAAAATCTTTGACTTTATATATAATGTTCTTATGAAGGTTAGAGAGGGCGAGTTTTAATTCTACATTTTTTCTGGGGCCTGCAAAGAGCATGAACTTAGGTTTTTTAGAGTTAAGAACTAGGTTTCTGTGAAGGAACCAAGAGTGAAGCCTTAGGAAGTCAGTTTGCAGGTTGGAGAACATGGTGTTGGGTTTTTATCACTGCAGTATAGAGCTGCATCATCTGCATACAGAACTATCTTGGTGTTTTGACAGATTTTTGGGAGATTATTAATGAAGAGAGAGAAAAGCAGGGGTCATAAAATTGAACCCTGCGGGATGCCACAATTAATCTGGCAGACGTTTGAGAGTACCCCTTTTATGGTTGTTCTGTGAGATCTATTTGAGAGTTAGCTGTCTACCCAGCAAACTACATCCTGGGATATATGAAGGCAGGAGAAAGAGTCTGGGAGGAAGCTGTAGGCCACTAAATCGAAAGCTTTGGTCAGAGCAACTAATAGCGACCCTGAGTATTGACCATTGTGGCTTGCTTTAGTAATATCACTGGTGAATCTGACTAAAGCCATTTCTGTGCTGTGGCCAGCTCTGAAGCTGTGCTGTGCTTCAGTGAGCAGATTATGTTCTTGAAGAAAAGAGGTTAGTTGTGAGTGACCAAGCTTTTTTCCAGGCCCTCATGAGTTTAATATCAGAAGAGTCCCAATCATTTATGTGTCCTCTGATCCTGATTTTCTTTAAGGGGGCAATTTTGTCACAGATACCAATGAAAATGTTTGTGAAAGTGGTGTAAATGAGGTCAAGGTCATATGGACCATTTGTAAAGGCCCAGTTAACCTGATAGAAGGCATTTGTTAGCTTTTCAATGATGTCATCAGTCAGAAGCCTGGAAGAAATGAAATTAGGGTGAGGTTTGGAGGATTTGGAAGACCAGAGACAGAGTGCCAACCTGAGAGACATGGTCCAGGTTTGTGACAACAATCCAGTCGATCAGGGATTATTTAAACATATATAGAATACTATTATGCCACATGTACCACACTGCTTGTATATATCAGAACCAAAAGCATCCTACTAGAGCGTGTTCTGTTATTTAATATGCATAAAATCTACATCATATAGAAGTATTTAAGAATGGTTATTGCAAACTTGTCTAGCATGACCAACTCCAGGTAGCCCCTAAGTAGCCACACTATATTTGTGACTAGAAAGGATATGTCCTGACATTAATAAGCGCTGCTCTTCTACTGCTTAAACAAAACAGAACAAGGCAGTAAAATAAGCTCTACTAATACAAACAAATACAAATATACTTAGAAAGGTATATGTTAATGTTTGAGTCTATTCCTTTCTATATGTGGCATAAGACCTAAACATGTGGCTCAAGGGCTGGTGCCAGGAAAAAGGACACAAATTTGTAGGGAACTGCCAACAGTTTTGGGAGCGAAAGTTCTTTAAATTTGATGGACTGTATCTGACTAAGGAGGGAGTCAGTGCATTGGAGCAGAAGTTTGACGTCTTTGCAGAATATTTAAATTAGCAAATGGGGAGAGGGGTGCAGCACCCCATACGTCAAATGGAAAGAACACCCCTCCCCCCTCAGCTAGTGGTCAAACAGGAGTTCGGCATGTTTGCAGTTCGTTTGCATCACCAGGTAAGGAAAAAGGTCCGGATCCCCATACGACGCACAAGGGAAATGCCAGACCTCACCCAACAAGTAACATACCGAAATCTAGCCAGTGGAAGATCATGTACACAAATGCTCGCAGTCTGGGAAACAAGATCCCAGACCTTTAGGCAATAATGACAGAGGCTAAACAGGACATAGTAGCAATTAGTGAGATGTGGTTTACCAGTAACCACACTTGGGAGACTTCAGTACCTGGCTATGTACTGTTCAGAAGAGACCAAGGTGCAAAAGGGGGGTGGGGTGGAGTGGCCCTGTATGTCAATGAAAATATCAAAGCTACAGAAATTCAGAATACACGTAAGTGGCCAGAAGAACTGTGGGTCACCCTGGAAACAGGAACTGTGACAGCCACATGACCTGGGGTTGTCTACAGGCCCCCAGACCAGGGGGAGGACATAGACGCATTACTGTTAGAAGACATATAACACATGACAGCCAAAGGGGAGGTTCTGATAATGGGAGACTTCAACATGCCAGATACTGATTGGCCAATACCAGCAGGAACATCTGCCAGAACTAGACACGTGATAGAGTCCTGCGGGGGGGGGGCTCAAACAACTGCTATAACAACCCACAAGAGACATGGCTATCCTAGGTCTAGTACTGACTAACAGGTTAAGGATCACAGATCTCCAGGTAGAAGGTCACCTGGGGGACAGTGACCATCACATGGTATGGTTCAATTTGGCCTCTAGAACTAACTCATCCCATTCCAAGGCAAAAATATGGGACTTCAGAGGAGCTAAGTTTGATAAGATGGTCAACAGAGTTAAGCTAGCCCTTGCAAAAAGAAATACAGGTGAGGGGATACAGGCAAAGTGGGCAAGCATTAAGGATGCAATACTTTTAGCAACATCCCATTGTGTTAGAGAGAAAAGAAAGTGCAAAAGAAGAAGGAAACCACTTTGGTTCTCAAAAACAGTAGCAAAAAAGTTCAGAGCCAAAAGGCTGGCCTTCAGGAAATATAAGGGAATGCAGCAGGATGAAGATAGGGAGGCATACCAAACTTCCCTAAGGGAAGCAGGGAAAGCAGTAAGGCAGGCAAAGGACTTTCTATAGATACATTAGTGAAAGAAGAAATTCCAGAGGGGGTATTGCTAAGATCAGAGGAGATATGGGGGTGTGTGAGGAGGAGGACCATGTAAAAGCATCTATCCTAAATAGATACTTCTGCTCAGTATTTACTGAAGAGAAGGTAGGACAGGGTCACAGCTCAGCACCATAGACATGAGGGAGGGAGGTGTTCACTAGTCCCTTCACAAAAGAAAAGTTCCTACACGAGCTCGATAAGCTCAGGGTGGATAAGGCAATGGGACCTGATGGCATACATCCCAGAGTACTAAAGGAGCTAAGGGTGGAACTAGCAGAGCCATTATCAGAACTGCTTAATGAGTCTCTGATCACAGGAGAGGTCCCATAAGACTGGAGAAGGGCTCATGTGATCCCGCTCCACAAGAGTGGTAGCAGGGAGGAGGCAGGGAACTACAGACCAGTCAGTCTTACCTCAGTAGTGGGCAAGATTATGGAGGCACTCCTTTAGGAAAGGATAGTGCAATACCTGGAATCCATAGGAGCACAGGATCCAAGACAGCATGGGTTTACAAAAGGAAGGTCCTGTCAAACTAATCTCATGGATTTCTTTGAGTGGGTAACCAGAGTGGTGGACCAAAGGGGAGCAGTTGATGTCACCTACCTTGACTTCAGCAAAGTTTTCGATACTGTTTCACATAGAAGGTTGATTAATAAGCTGGGTAGACTTGGGGTGGGTCAGAAGTTGGTCAACTGGGTGGCATACTGGTTAATGGGCAGAAAACAGAGAGTGGTGGTAAATGGTATACAGTCAGAAAAGATACAAGTCAAAAGGGGAGTACCTCAGGAATCAATCCTGGGGCCAGTCCTTTTCAAAGCTTCATCAGTGACATTGCAGATGGACTGGAGGGCAAGGTTTGTCTGTTTGCAGATGACACCAATATCTGCAACAGAGTAAATGATCCAGATGGGGTGGGCAGAATGAGAAGAGATCTGGATGAACTGGCAAAATGGTCGGAAGAGTGGCAACTGGGGTTTAATGCAAAGAAGTGCAAGATCATGCACATAGGGAAGAGAAACCTTGAAGCTACCTATAGGCTGGGAGGGGAGTTGCTGGCAGTCACAACAGAAGAAAGAGACTTGAGCATCATCATCACAGATGACCTGAAATCATCCAAGCAGACCACTAAAGCAGTAGGTAAGGCTAAGGGGATGTTGGGGTGTATTAGTAGGGGTATCACAAGTTAGAAGAGGAAGGTAATAATCCCCTCTTTACAAGACACTGATTAGGCCCTATCTGGAGGCCACATCTTCACAAGGACATTAACTAGATTGAGGCAGTCCAGAGAAGGGCAACCAAAATGGTGCAGGGACTGCATCAGAAAACATATGAGGACAGATTAACGGAGCTCAATATGTATGCCCTAGAGCAAAGGAAGGAGAGAGGTGATATGATCAAAACATTCAAACACCTTAAGGACATTAACAAGGTGAAAGAGTCTAACATGTTTCAATATAAAAAAAAAATAGCAGGACAAGAGGACACAGCATTAGATTAGAGGGAGGCTGATTAAGGGGTAATGTGAGGAAGTTCATTTTCACAGAAAGGGTGGTGGATGCATGGAACTGCCTACCTCAGGAAGTGATGGATATGAATACAGTGCAGGGCTTCAAACAGGCATGGGATAGGCATAAGGGAGCAATACAGATGAGTATGTATAGATAGGCCATTGACAGAGCAAAGGTCGATGGCACATTTATAAGGTAGGAAAAAAGAAATGGGCAGACTGGATGGACCTTGCGGTCCTTATCTGCTGTCAACTTCTATGTTTCTAACTTTCTATGTTTCTATATTCAGAGCAAGTGTCATTCATCTGTGAGCTAAGTGCAAAATACGTTTTGTGATATTTCCGAGCATTCTGCTGCCATTGATGCTACAGTTCAGGTCTAGCTACAGTAGCTACAGATGCTGCAATTATGGTTCCTTAGTGCATGCCTTTTCCTACTCTGCCTATATTTCCATTTCTCCCTCAGCCTTATTCCAGTTGCTTTCTAACTTTCATCCCTTACGACTTGGCACTACTTCCCCATCACTATGGACCGTAGCCCTTTGCTTAGCTCCGTCGCCTCCCCTTTCTACTACTTGCGAAGCATACCCATGCAACACCTATGCTTCCAGCCCTGCCTTCGACCCTTCTACACTTTTCCCTCCTCTCAGGCTTCCTAGGTGCCATACTCACCCTCAGTTCTCATGTGTGTTTTGTATCTCCCTTACTACCATCGTTCTGGCGATTCTGCCCCATCACTTTCTTCCTGTTTACCTGTTCTCCCTTTACTCTCTTTTATAGCAGCATTAGTGCTTAGCCAGCTCATACCAGCAGTATTCCAGACTCCATCCCTAACTCGCACCTTCTGAGGTGTTGAGTGTAGGTAGGCTTCCCCTGTCTACCAGGGATGGGATTCCATTACAATAACTACCACCAGTTGCCACTTCCCTTTGGAAATGGAACTACATCCTACCTACCAATGACATCCTCCATCCCTAATTCTGCTGGACAGCATTGAGTGCTGGTTAGCTCACCCTGACTATCTGGGATGGGTGCTATGTCTCCAATCTACGTACTTTCACCTTACCTTTGCTACCTCCTACCAGTTCTCACTTCCCTTCAGGAATGGAGCTCTTACACTCTACATACCCTCCTGATTCTACTTATGCTGCTTCAGGTCACCACCATCCATCCCTGCCATCCCTGTCTGGTACCTGCGTCTATGGTTTACTGCTCCAACTCCTGCATCCTCAGCCTATTGACTGGATCCTACTTCCCTCCAAGAACATGGCTTTGCAGGTCGCCGCTTCCCTTCGGGAACGGACCTTTCCACTCCATCTGCCTTCCACCTCCCATAATTGCCTGCAGCTTTGACCAGTGGACCCAGAACTTCATCGACTTGTTTCCCCCATCCTGCCAGTCTGCCACTTCTCTTCAATCACAGGACTTTTCTGCTTTGACTGATTCCCCTCGTCATCCTGCTTTTCCATGGACCTTCATTCTATAGCCATCTTGGCCTCCTTTCCCTTATCATATGGAGCCTGCTGGCTTGTTGTGTCCCTCTCTCACTCCTAGTCAACTGCCTCATGGAGTTTTTTGCTGCAGGTCCCCATCCGGCTGCTGTCTGAACTTGTTTTCTTTGCAGATTTGGGACCTCATCATTCGTTGCTCCTGCGCCTTCCATCATTTTCTCCAGTCGTTTCCAGCCTTTGTCTGATGTGGGACTCCTGTTGCTCATGGTGCTTGGCTGGACTCCTTGGCCTTCCATGGATCATCATCTGATGCCTTGCGTCTAAGGGTTGTGGTTGTGGCCGAGCCATAAATGATGAAACCATAGTCTATTACAGAGATCACAGAGCTCAGGACTGCAACCTTCAAAGCTTCTGGTGTGAGGTGTGGTCTGTGTTTGTAGATGAGACCAAGCCATGTATTAGCAGCTCTAGCTACATTATCTACATGAAGTCCATAGGAGAGATTAGGGTCAAGCTGTATCCCTAAGTATTTGAAGGACCCCAACTGACCTAGAGTGTTCCCCTGGGTGGTGGAAATAGCCAAGTGGTGTAGATTGTGTGGGTTATGAGAGCTGCAGAAGAGCATAGATTTGGTTTTCTTGTCATTGAGGACCAGTTTATGATTAAGAAACTATGCCTCTACAGAACTGAAACCAAGTTGAAAGTTGTGTTGAAGAGTTGTAAGATCTTTGTGAGTGGAGAATACAACAGCATCATCGGCATATAGTATGATCTACTCAGAGCAGTGGTAAGGGAGGGAGTTTAAGAAAAAGCTAAAAAGGAGGGGGCCGAGTATGGATCCCTGTGGGACACCCGAGCGAACAGGCAGGGTGTCAGAAAGAGCATCCGCAATTTTTACACTCTGCAACCGGTTTTCTAAGTAGCTTTTAAACCAGAGAGAAGAGTACCTACTACTCAGGGGTGGGAATAGAGTTAAGCCACAAAAAGTAGTACAAGTTACACAAGTACTATATACCACATCTCTCCTCATTGCTATTCCCCAAACATTGAGTGGGAGGGCTGTGCCCATGGTTCAATGTGGAGAATAGCTCCCCCCACAACCTCTACATAAACCCTATGCTAACAGCACCTCCCTTGCTCAGGGAGTGTTTTTCTTCCACCACCATCTCCTCCTCCTCCTCCTTCTTCTTTGGTGCTCTTCTCACCCTTGCTCCTGAGCCTTCTGTTCCCTACAAATTACTACCTACATACTTACTACTCAAGGATGGGAATAGAGTTAAGCCACAAAAAGCACTACAAGTTACACAAGCATTATATACCCCATCTCTCCTCTTTGCTATTCCCCAAACATTGAACTAGGTATAGTTTTTGTGGTTGATGGTAGCACAGGGCTTGGATGGCCTGTGCTCTCCTGAAACATTGAAATTGTATGTACTGATATGCAGAAGTGGTAGTGCAGGTGGCCCACACTCCTTTCAAGCACCTAAATTGTGTATACTAATATGCACAAGTGGTAGCAGAGGCCCCGGAGTTCCTGTGCTCCCACTTGTGTATATTATTATTTATAGTTTAGGTACTTTAGCGGATCATTGGGCCTGGATGGGTCATAATCCCCTGAAACATTGTAACTGTATGCAGTGAAATGCTTTACTTTGTACTGTATGTGGTACTAAGATATGATGTGTATACATGAAACATTATAAATGAGTCACCAGACACTGTGTTGGGCGTACAGCTTTTTTTACTGGTTTTATGTGTAACAAATTATTATACATGTTTCGTCAAAATATTGAAAAAGAAAATATAAAAAAAGCTTGCTGTCAGCATTTATAATACATAAAATAAAAAATATATTTATTACTATTTATACTTTTATTACCTTTTAATTTAGATTGTAAACATGAAAATATACATTCATAACCATACTAAAAATATATATTATCTTTTAAATGTAAGAATAAATGTTGCAAAAATATATATATTTTAATCCCACCCCACCCAGTTTTGTTAACTTTAAAAAACAAACCGGTTTCTTCACCTAGAAAAATATAATGGAAATGAAATAATACAATAATATCTCTAAACAGAAAAAAATACCAGTGGATGGAGAGGGGGTCATTACAGCTGCCTCTGCTGCTGAAGGCTATGAGTAGGGGAGACCTGAAAGGGGAGTGGCCAGGTTGGAGAGTGCAGGAGGAAGTGGAAGCTGGTTCCAGGATCAGGGAGGGTGCAGTAGAGGGGCAGAGAAGGGGACAGATGTAGTGGTCACTGGAAACCAGGACCTTAGTCTGGTGCTGCAGGTTTTGCGGCTGGAGCCATTTCTTCTCCCATCACCTTTTTCATGCTCTTTGTGAGCACCTGGACAGTCTGTTTTTTTGTATTTTATTTGAAGTGTGTTCAATTGTATTAATTTTTCAATCTGCGTTAATTTGGTGGTAACGGTTTTTTGATTTTTGTTTTGTGTTACCAGTTGTTTTATTAGGGTTTGAATCCCTTCATTTTTCTCTTTCTGTGTCTGAATCAGACCATCCATGCACTCACAGATTGCTTGGGTGTGAGTACTTGCTGATTCTGTGAAAAACAGAAAACAGAAAAACACATCCTAAGTATTGGTGTATTTATGCTGGTTTATAGTTGTCACAACTGTTGCTTTATGTTACCAGTTTTCATGGTACAAAAGTATCTATCCAAACTATGCTTACTGCAATTGAGACAACAAATAACTGACTGAGCTATTGAGGAGGTATGCTAGCTGTATCGACCTGAAATGCAACACTAAGATTTTTTGTAATGGTCTTACTTTGTGTGTTATCAGCTATTGGTTACTGTATTCCTCTAGGTTACTTGATGCAGTCTACCAATATGAGTGTACTCCCCCTCCTCCATGGTAACCTTGTTTGTAGACTGTTACATTGTATGATAACAGTATCATAATTTAGACAGTATACATTTTGAAGAAATGAACAACATGGAAAGATTATACTGTGATTGACTAAAGAATTGAGTAAAAAAATGTTATTACCATTGTTGGAAAATACAATGCCGTAATTTATTTGAAAAAAATAGGGCACACTGTCTGTGATATTTTGTTAACTTTAGAAAGAGGTAAATCTTTAATACAATTACCAGAGGTTATTTATTTATTTATCAAGTCTAGGATTACAAATACCTTTGAACCTTGGCTCTTTTACAAAGGTTCCACGTCAGAGAAATACAAATTATGGGGAACATCAAGACAGACATTACAATAATGTGGACATTGCAGAGTACAGATTAATACAATTCAAGGGTAGCATTGTAACAAAGCAGCCAGCGGCATTTGTCAGAGAAAACAGACAATAGATAAGAAGTGCCAGAGTCATAGGAAGAGGGAAGAGAGGAGGGGAGGAGAAGGAATGTAGGTAAGGTGGGGAGAGGGTGAAAAGTTGCAGCATTGGGTATACCAAGATGTGAGGGTAGTATCCAGTGAGGAGGGGAGGACCACTAGAGCAGGCAGGGAAGTGGAGAAACAAGGTTAAGTTGGGCAATCACAGGAGCTGTTGGTAGTGAGATAGTCCCGGAGCCTTGTTTTAAACATACTAATTGTTGGGGCAGAGGAGATGGTGAGGCTGAGGCCATAGAACAGAGTGGCGCTCGATAAGCAAAAGAGCGTCCCTGTGAAGTGTGACAGTGGGGGACTTTAAGTAGCTGTAGCATGGATCTCCAAAGGCAACATTTGTTAATTCGGTGTTGTAACAAAGTTGAGATCCCAGAAGGTGCAAGGCCAAGGTAGATTTTTTTCACCATGGAGCAGGTGAGAAGCTTTATGCAGTTTGATAGTTGGAGCCAGCTGGTCTGAGTGTACAGGTCACATGTGTGGGTGAGACGGTGAGCACCAGTGATGAGCCGACATGCCTTATTTAAGGCAGTTGAGAGGCATCTAAGGGTTGTGGTTGTGGCCGAGCCATAAATGATGAGACCATAGTCTATTAGAGATCACAGAGCTCAAGACTGCAACCTTCAAAGCTTCTAAGTATTTGCAGGACCCCACCTGATCTAGAGTGTTCCCCTGGGTGGTGGAGATAGCCAAGTGGTGTAGCTTGTGTGGGTTATGAGAGCTGCAGAAGAGCATAGATTTGGTTTTCTTGTCATTGAGGACCAGTTTATGATTAAGAAACCATGTCTCTATAGAACTGAAACCATGTTGAAGGTTGTGTTGAAGAGTTGCAGGATCTTTGTGAGTGGAGAATACAACAGCATCATCAGCATATAGCATGATCTGCTCAGAGCAGTGGTAAGAGAGAGAGTTTAAGAAAAGGCTAAAGAGGAGGGGGCCCAGTATGGATCCCTGTGGGACACCTGAGCGAACAGGCAGGGTGTCAGAAAGAGGGTCTGCAATTTTTACTCTCTGTGACTGGTTTTCTAAGTAGCTTTTAAACCAGAGAGAAGAGTCAGGTGATAGCCCAGCATTCAGTAGTTGGTGAATTAGTAGTCCATGGTGTACTGTATCGAAGGCCTTGGAGAGGTCGATGAAAACAGCCCCTGTGAGAAGGCCATTGTCAACGGATTTGTGCAAAGCTCCAGTGAACTCAAGAAGGGCTGTGGTGGTGCTGTGACCTTTCCGGAAGCTGTGTTGTTGTGGACAAGGTATATTGTATTTATCCAAGTGGTCGGTAAGTAGATCAGCCATGATGCGCTTGAGTTCCTTAGAGAGAGGGGGCAGTATGGAGATAGGGTGATAATTTGAGTGATTCGTCTTATCCCCACTTTTATGGACGGGTGTCACGGTGGCTGTTTTCCATAGGTCCAGGAATTTTCCACAGCTGAGAGAGAGGTTTAGGATTTTTGTTAATGGATGAATTACCTCATCAAGGGTGAGCAACAGAAGCTTAAGGTCCAGGGTGTCACTACTAGATCTAGATTTAGAGATAGCTGCAGTAATATAGCAGAGAGCTTCATTCAGCCTTACCTCCCTGAAGTAGAAGAGGGGATGGTTATCCTGAGGGGATGAGGTATTTGGGGAGTAGGCCCTGTTTTCGAAAAAGTCATGGGGTAGAACAGCACTAAGGTCTGAAAAAGCCGTGTTAAAGATGCCTGCAGTCACCTTGGGTCAAGGGTTGAGGATCCATCAACCATTAACATGGCCAGAGAGGTTTTTGGCTGCTTCCTTGTGACATCCTTGATATTATCCCAGAAAGCATGACCATTTCCCCATGTATTGGTGATAGCGTCTTTGTAATAGCTGGATTTCATTAGCTGTATGGCTTTTGTGCAGGCATTTATTACTTGTTCGTAATTTTGGATGTCCAGTTGTTTGCCAGTGGCTCTGGCAACTGCCCAGAGGTGATCCTTTAGTTTCAGCTGTGAGAGAAGAGCCACAGTGACCCATGGGTTAGAGAGAGATTTTGTTTTGTGCCTTTTAGCAGGGGCAAAGAGGTCACAGGCTTTGTTGAAAATTGAGATGAAGTGATCAAGAGCCAAGTTAACATCTGTTGCTTCATAGATGGGTAGCCAGTCTTGTAGAAGCAGGTATTGTTTGAGATGTGGAAGTTTTCCATGAGGAAGGACTCTGCTAGTGATAATTTTGGGAGGGGGGCTTAAGGAATTTGTTAGACCATGCACACATGACTGGGGAGTGGTCACTGAGAGAGTCTGGGAGAACGGTCGTATAAGAAATCCTTGTGGGGTGAGTGGTGAGGACCCAATCCAAGAGGTTACTGGTGCCAGTCTTATAGTTAATCCTAGTAGGGGAGTTTACCATTTGCATGAGGTTAGCAGCTGAGATGGAGTCTTTAAAGGCACTGGCGCTCGATGCTAACCAGTTTATGTTGAAATCCCCCCTAGTAGAATAAGTTCAGCTTCAGGAGGATGAGAGTTGATAAAGTTTAGGACGTCGTTGAAGCCATGTTTAGGGTCCCTGGGTGGGATGTATACAGAGACAATAGTCAGGGCTTTATGGTTGGGACCTAGGATGATTTTTATTGGCAGAATCTGGGACAAGGCAGAAAGTGATGGAGTTGCTACAGGGTGCCAAGACAGGGAGTCTTTGATATAGATTGCATAACTACTGCCTTTTTTGGATATCCAGTCCAGCCTGTGGACATTGTAGCCCTGTATTGTTACTGCTGAGTCAAGAACTTTAGGTGTTAGCCAAGTTTCTACCACTGCAATGATGTCAGGGTTGTGTTGGCATATGAAGGCTTGGAGTGCATTCAGCTTTGGTAGTAGGCTGCAGATATTAATGGTTGCAAGGATAAGAGCACCTGGAGTTTGTGTGTGGCCTGAGCTTCTAGGGCCAGGAATGGGATGGATGCTGCCTGAGATGAGAAGGAGGAGGAGGAGTAGGAGTTTTAAGGAGCAGAGTCGCAGCTCTTTAATAGATAGTTTTGATCGTTGTTTCCGGGAGTAGAGGTTGCAAGGTTCCAGGCGATATCCCATATGGACTGCAAGGTGGTACAGTGTAGAGAGGTGGCCACACTTGTTGAGAGTAGTGGTCGGGTTAAGTAACCAGAAATATCCAAACAGTGCACCAAGCACAAGTCTCGAGTGGAAGTGGAGAGTTCCTTTGGAGTAGCAGTGGAAACCAGAGTAGAGGGTGGTGGGGGTGGGGTGGGGGTGGCTAGGACCAGGGAGAGAGAAGGGGGGGCAGGGCAAGGAGGAGGAGGAGAGGTGAGAGAAAGGCAGAGAGATAACCCACATGGCTTACGTACTAGATAGAGATAGAGATATAGCCCTCTAGTGGTGAGAGGATATAATCTGCTAATGGAAAAGTCAACAGGAGATAGTGTGGGCCACTTGGAAATCAGCTTCCACTGGTACCAAATCCAAAAGTCAGGGCTAGTACCTTGCAGTGCAGAGGATTTCTGAAAAACTGTTTAGATTCCAGAAATTGAGGGGGTTCATGACCTGGTCAAGGCACGCTGGATCCCTGAAATAAAGTAGAAAAACAGGATTTTTAAAGGCTGCAGGAGTAGGCTTGTTACATCAGAGCAAAGAGAATAATGGAAGTGGGCAGGATCAGACAGCACAGCAGATGGTTTGGGGATTGGGGAGGAGACAGGTTGCAGGACAGAGAGTAAAAGAAGGATTTACACAGTCAAGGCTAAAAATTCACTTCTAATATCAACTCAGAACTTCAAATGACTGTAAGGATTAAACAAATTATTAAACCCCGGCACATAAATTCAGCTAGAGACACAGAGGTTAGATTCAGTATACATGTGGTAAGATGGTCTGGCCTGCAGGTCTTCCTGTTTAATGACAGGCAAGGTCCTGGTCTCCAGTGGTTCTGTAATAAAAAAAAAGGGATTTTATACAATGACAAGAAACAATCATGACCTCTGATTGATTTGTTGTTCATCACAATAGAAAAGTTACATTCTTGCTGTTTTTTGGCGCCCCATGGGAACAAGTGCCAGTCAGTAGTCAGCTGCATCAGGAAATAATAGATCCTGAAAAACTCTGAACGTGCTTGAATAAATACATAGCATGTTGAATCACTATCTCTAGAACACAGTGTCTGTAACAATTTCCCCTACAAATAGTTGTCCATATGTGTTGAGAAGTTGGAAAACCCACATGATAGTCAAAACAGTATTACTGTAGCAGCAGGCTTATGTTTCAAACATTTTATGTTACTGTGTCTTTCACTGTCCAATACCATTCGCTCTCTACAGCTCACTATATCACTTACATAAAATGGAGCTGCTATAGCTGTAACAGATGTGATACTTGTATCACCATAGTGATGAGAGTGTACACATATTGTAAAACTGATAATAGCTTTCTGCTGCAGAAGGTGGGTTGACATAAAAAAGTAATGATCCTTAGAACTGTTACAAATCACTGATGAAATGTGTGTCTGTTACAATGGCCAAATAGGTATGCACATGTATATACACTTATATGTATATACATAAGTGTGGGACCAATGTAACAGCTCCTGTTTTAGCTATGATTTTAAACTTTTAGCCTTTTTTTCTATAAAATAGTTTTTTATTGTCACAAGAAAGAAAGACCACAGCATAAGCACAATGTACTAGTTAATATGTGTACATTGTGCTCTAAGTGTGTATTTGGTGGTTCTTACATTCTGTTGTGATGATGATGATGTCATCACCATTGTCTGTTGTTGTCTCCTCCTCTGCAAGGACTGGGCCTGTGGCATTTGATATTTCCTCAGCTGTGGCTCCAGGTGCTGTTGTAAAATAAAAATTGATATGATGAACAATTTTTATTTTGTTATGTGCTATGATGTTTTGTAACAGCGTGCAAGATTTTTTTTACAAAGCACTATAGTTAGTTAAGAAGTTTATGCTATCAGTTTTTAAAACTAACAACAATAATATAATTTCTTAAGTTTGTATTGTATCATGTTGCTATATTGCATTGCCTGTATGACACAACTACTGCTGACATTGCTTGTGGACAGGGATACACATCATACCTAGTTAAGGATATTGATTAAAGTCATTATAGTGTACAGTGGAATGCTGTTATGCATGGAATTCCATGCATAGAATATACAGGATAGTGCATGGGGAACAGTTAACAACAGGGCTATTGTTTCACTGAGTTGGCACTATGACAACGGATTACCTCGAGAGCGCAGCTCGAGAGGTAATCCGTCATCATAGTGCCAACGAGGTGAAAGATTAGCCTTGTTGTTAACTGTTCCCCATGCACTTTTCTTTATAGTGTATAGTGGAACGTTGTTTTCTGTGAAAAAAAAAGTCACTACAGCATGTTTCTGTTTCAAATCATTTTTACTGAGGTCCTAGAAGTAAAAAGAACTTAACATTTTTAACGGATAGTGGCTTTGACAGTACTGCCGCTGACATTGCTTCTTCGAGTGTGTGTCCTGTCTATGGAGTGAGCCCTAACTGTCAGATGCTGCTCGAGGACACAGTGTGTGACGTATGGAGTGCAGCAGAACAAAAAGTAGTTCTGCTGTACTGTAGATGTCACTAGTCAAGCAGAACAACATTTCAAAAACGATGGATTTTGGTGGAGAACAACGTTCCATTATACACTATATACTTGTTCTGCTGCAGTAATGACATCATTATGTTGTTCTGCTGTAGTAGTGATGTCACTACTGTGGCAGAACAACTTGGAATGCTGTCACAGTTGCTTTCCTCTATACAATTCTTTGGCAGAACAGCATTCTAGGACCTCTTGAGACTTTACACAAGTCAGTTTGATTGTGAAAGAATAACACAATGCACATATTTTCACATAATACTATATACTGTAAAAAAATACAGGATGAGCAACTTTATGCACAACCAGTGTGTTCTGTCACCTCAGGGTTGTGATTCCCATGGATGACTCAAGCTTTGGTCTCAAGGTCTGAGGGAATCAAAACCCCTCTGTGGCACAACACACTGCTTGTACATAGTTGCCCATCCTGTGCTATATACCACAATAATGGTCTCAGGACCATTAATTTCTTAGAGATTGAGAAGTGGCTGGATGGGGGTTGGCTTGTTTTTTTTTTTTTTGTTTTGTTTTGTTTTTTTGTTTTGGCTTTGGTTGTAACTTGGGACACCCCTGTGCCCCCCCCCCCACAGTTGGAAGTTAATGGCTAGGGAATGATTGCCTCTGAGGTTGTTATTGGTTAATTGGTATATAATGTTGTTTCATGTAAAAATAACATTTTGTTTATAATGAAGTACTCACTCTCCAAAAACAGGTTTCCCTGCCTGGAGTCACAGCTGGCATGCCTGATCATACCAGGCCCAGTCCTTTTCAGGCACCTTCCCCAAATCCATAAGTTTGTAAAACATTTGTTGAACCAGCTTCCACTTCCCCCTACACTTCCTCTACCTCTTGTCCTGTAACCCCTTCTCATGGCTGAGGTACTTTGCCACCCCTTCTAGGTCTCCTCAAGTGGTATGTTGGTGCCACGCATGATGATTTTTGGGTCTCCTATTTTGTTGACAACCTCCAGCAGCTGAGGCAGCTGTTCTGCGATCCAATATCTGCTCATGTTCTGAAAGAGAAACAGACATAAGAAAAATATTTTAAATATGCAGATATATGTATATCTTGGTGTATGGCATAGCCATCATGAATAGCATATGTTGATTTATGCATGCTGCATAATAGTATGCTATGTGTGTTTAAGTAAACTCTGCAGTTTATGTTATTCTAGTTGCATGATTTAAAATTCCGACATATGTTGTAACAGTGAGTAGGTCAATGCAGTAAAAGTGGTGCAATAAGTAACTGATACTAAGTACAGATATGCTGTGACACTACTGTTTTGCATGGTGTCACTGTATGTTTCCCCTACCCTCAGCAATGAGCTAAGAACAACAATAACCTTTGGATGGTGAGGTAGTACAAATTATGCATGTGATTCTGTGCCAGTTATCACTGTACTTTTGTGACTGGGATCTCTGATGTGTTACTATGTGGTTAACTTCTATGATTTAACACTAAAAAGTTGTCAGCCCCCATCTCCCTCGGCAGGAGGAAAAATTAACAACATAAAAAACAAATAAAAAAATCTGAAGTGGTTGTTAGAGTTGGGTATTGCAAAGTTATGCAGGTAGTGTGGTGTATAATTGTATTCCATTGCATGAGCATTGTTAGGTGAGGTTCCCTCCCCCACCCACAGCACCTGGTGTAGTTACTGTTGAAATATTTTTGTGAGTATTGGAAGTATGTGTCTGTGTGTTGCTAATAATACATCTAGTAAGCATATTATGTGCATAACTGTGTTTGCTATAGAATGTTTTTCTTCACTGTGTGCAGTTTTTTTTCTATTTTTTGACCAGAACAGGTTGGCTCTTAAAAGAAACTTTTTTCTCTGAACACTTTGCCTAGACACTCCGTTCTTCAGATCATGGAGAGGATGTCATGTTGGAGGCCTGCCAACATCTGAGAAGTGCACACTGTCTCTTAGATACAGCCAATCTTTAAAGTACTTAATTTAATTTAAGGGTGACGAACTGTGTGTATACAAAGATCATGTAAAAATGCAGATGTGTATATTTATTTTTTCCTTGCTCTGTTGAGCAGATACATTTGTTGATCTGCATGCCAGACCATGAGCTCTGTAATGTCTGAATACACAATCTTACAGGTGGATAACATCTCTGAAAGTGAAGCTAGGCCCAATTTAGTTGCAGCTACTAAATCTATCCACCTTTTTTTTTATCTAAATCATTTCCTCTGAGATGGATCAGCAGTATGTCTGGCGCAGAGTGGTTGCTCAAGAGATGTTGCATGGTTGGCATGAGCTGCTCCCATCTCATTCCTCCCTTGCCAGACCAGTAAACCTTGCAATTGGGGAGGTTCAAGTCACTACCAAATTGACTTCTATGAGCATATTCATCACCTCAAAGAATTAAATTGCTGCCTACCATCCACAATGTGATTCTGGAGTTTTCTGCAATGCTGAGTGTTCCTTAGAAAACAGAGTGACAGATAGCTCAAAATGTTAGTCTGTGTCTCTTGGTGGTTAGTGAGATCTCATGAACAGACTGAGCAACTTTCCTTATGATAGTGGATTCTTGTACAGGCAAGTAGCAACAGGGGATTTAAAAAAATATTTATTGCCTGAGGATAGTACTAGGTGTATACCAATAAAAAAATGACACTTCATAGATGCCAGTAAATAGGTGTTGATTGGGTGTAACACAGACAAAACACAATATGTTTTTGGTGGGAATTGTAAATTTTCTGATAGGATCATTTGAAAGAACACAGTACAATAGCCATTCTGATTTTCTGTTAGATTGCAACATATACACGTGCCTACTGTGGTCTTCCTCCCTTTTGAGCTGGCATTTGTTGTGGTGAGTACTGCATCAAGAGCCGTCCTAAATTGCTAAAATGTATATTAAATAAATCATTCTACATGGTTAGCCTTCTACTAAGCTATGTGGGGATAAAAACTTTTAAATAAGCTTATTTTAAGTAGGAAAGAATAAGTACAGGTACAGTTTTGAAAGTAATTTGTTAGTGTGATGTACATACTGTTAATGAAGTCAGTGTCTCCAGGTTCTTCAAAATGGATCTATTTCCTTCTTCTTTATGAATTTTATTCTTGTATGATTGGCTGTATTGAAGAATTTCCAGTGATACATAAAAATATCTTGAAAAGTATTCAAATTGCATGAATTAGTGGTGTGTTGTCATTTGCTACTGTGGACTGTCAATCTGTTTATCTGGCCTTTAACTGGTTAAATATGATATGTGGGTGTTTTTTTTTTCTAGAAAAAAACTTAGCCACTCTTAGTGGGCTTAGTTATTAATTTAGTCACATTAGCACTTATTTCTTAATGAGTATGTTGATTCTGTGTGCTCTTGACAATATGATCAGTGTGTGTAACTTTTATTAATGGCCTGTACATCGTTTTGTGGTTGTTAGCATTTTTGGGAGCCAATTTGAGTCACTTCCTAGTTGCAACAGATCATGGGAAGCAAAGGTAAAGGGTCAAATAAGATCTACAACAAAATCATGGCATTGCAACATTTTATGTTATTGTGCACAAATTCTAATGTAATGTATATGGCTAGCTCGGGCATGTTATTTGTGGCAATGTAAGATAAAATTACACCTCGAAAACAACATTGCTTTCAAAGGGGTGCATTCATGTATCTTGAACACTTTTGCAGTAACTTTTTTGTCATCAACAACATAGTTAATTTCAATAGAGCGCATTAACATACCTCGAAAATCTTTGGGATCATTTTTTTTAACCTGGACAATATGATTTATTTCTATGGAGCGTGTTTAAGTGCCTCGAAAACTCTTGTGGTTAAATTCTTTTGCGTCAAAAACATAATTCCTTCTAGTGAAGTGTGTTCATGCAGCTCAAAAACATTCATGGCTAGAATTTTTCCTCAAAAACATAATTCCTTTTAATGGAGCAAGTTCTTGTACTGCAAAAACTTGCGTTGTTCCTTTTTTTAACCTTGACAATGGGGCTTGCCACTAAGAGGCAGGCCAGGTTGTCTGATGACCCCTGCCAGGCAGGAGCACAAAAGGGGGAGGGGTGCGGGAGAGGGGAGGGAAAGATCAGGTAGAAGAGGTGGGGCTAGTGACATCACCAAGTAGGTAAAGGTGTAATATGACAGGGTCGATGCCGGAGTCCCAGGGATTGGTTGGGGGCAGAGCCCCAAGGAGTTCTGACCAGGGGTCCTGTATGGTATATCAGGCCGGGACACAGGCAGGACAACCACTTTTGCTAGGAATTTTTCAAGACTGAGATCTCAACACACCATCTGGCAATCAACTAGTAAGGCACATGGGGGTGACTAGGCCTGCAGGCCACGTGACCCAGTGTGTTTAGCACAAATGGTTCTTTCTGTGTGTATTGGTTTATTGCATGGCATTTTATATATGGAGAAAGTCTGGTTTTAAGTCTCTCTGTGTGTATTTGTGTTTATTGCATTTGCATTTAATATCTAGAGAAAGCCCGGTTTTCAAAAAGGACATGTTTCGCTGTGCAGGCTCCTGGGTAGTTTAACAGGATTGGAGAAGGCAGAGCTTATAGGCGTGTGTTCTTGTTTCATTTTCAGGGTGATTATAAGATTAGAAGACTGCTTGGCTCATTATATCTAGTTTATTGGCAATGCTTGCTATGTTGTTCTGAATGTGCCAGTTCTGCAGAGCTCATTACAGGTGGATTTGTGGTTTGTCCAGGCATTGAAGTGCAAAATAAAAAAAAAAGTTGTTGGCTTGCACAGTAAACATGTTTTCTGTGCATACGAAAGGGCATCCACATCTGTGCGGTTGAAATTTGTGGTCTGGAAGCAGAGTGAAGGGGGAGTAGTGCTTCCCAGGGTGTCTCAATGAGAGAGAGACTGAGAGCAGGCTCTGTGTGGCATGTGCTGTGTTTTTTACCTTTAGGCTGAGTCAGTTCCTGAATGCGGTGCATGCAGGGTGGCATGCTAGCATGAGGGAGGGCCCTGTCAGCCAGCTATGCAGCATGCTGGGATCGGGAGGCCACGTGGGCCATTTTCTGTGGCCTAGCCCAGTGGAGGGACAGTTTCTCTTTTATTACTGCTTGCAAGGGAAAAAGCAAAATAAAAAAAATAAAAAGAATAAATATACAAAGCAAGGCTAGCACGTCTGGTGGGAGTGAGGGATACCCAGGGGACATCTGGAGATAGGATTGCACATTTTGCCTTGGGGGCTGGTGGACGGGCAGTGCCGGGTGCCTTGGGGGACTACTACAAGGGGCCAAGGATTGAGCCAGATGCACAGTTGTTGAGGCAGGTGTCTTTTTGGCTGGGGCACCTTAATGTTCTTTTCTGGGCAGGGCACTGCAGCCATGCGGCCCGAAGCTAAGGAGCCTTTTGGGGCCTAACTGAAGTGAGGAGCAAACACAGGCCACAGGAAGGACCATGAGGTCAGGGTGCTGGCCTGACAGAATGGGGAAGAAGCGAGCCCCATGATGCCAGTGGGGGTCAAGACGCTTTTGGGGGCTACACTCCACATGAGGCAGCAGTCAGTGGCATTCCACTCTTGGGGGCTGAGTGGTAGGGTAGATAGTGTGACCACCCTTGGGTGGCAGAAAACAAAACGGCGGGTTCGGGGAAGAGGCATGCAAACTTGACCCAAGTTTAATACCTATAGAGGGAAGTTTCAGGGCCCTCGGTTAATACATCTGGTGGTGGGCAATGCAGGCAGTTAGGTCAGGCTGCTGAATGGTGACTGGCAACCAGGTAATTACAGCCACCGCCCAGCAGTCTAGCATTCATTTGATGGGTCCAAAGAGTTGACAGGATGCAATAAGGTTCCTGGGGGGGCTCAATTCTCAAAAAAAATAAATATACAGTGCAGCATCATCCTGGCACAGGGAATAATGCATCTACCTCTGAAGCAGAGGCTTGTGGGGTATAGTACCCACTTGGGATGGGGTCTCAAATCAAAATGCTGGCACACATGTACAGAGTATGGGGAGGGTATACTACTGAAGGTGTAGTGTACATATGAAGCAAACTACAGACCTCCATGCTTGTGCCAGTGGGGGAGTTTTAAAACCCCGCAAGGCAGTTTGGCGGAAAGTAAGGTTAAAAAAACAAAACAAAAAACAAGCAGCATACTGCTCAGGAAACAGAGTGGCGAGTGGCCCGCTTGGATGCTAGGCCCAGTTCCAGGGGGAAGGGGAGCTTGCCCGTGGAGCCCACAGGTGGGGTAGTCTGGAAGGCCCGTGCGAATGTGGGTAAAAAGGGGGTGGTCTTGTTGTAATATGCAAGGCTGAGCATTTGTTTTTTTGCTCCTCTGCATGTAGTGACGGAGGAGCAGCCATGGCACCCAAATGAGCCCAGATGTCCAGTGAGAAGATGATGCAGGAAGCATCAAAATTGATGGGGCAGATGTCGGAGCTGATGGCAGCAGCAAAGCAGAGGGAGGCAGAGGAAGAGGTGCAGAGAAAGCGCAAGGAGCGAGAGAAGCGCCTGGGCAGGAGAAAAGGGGTAAGAGACCAGACGGGAAGTGCCACACCCTGCGCCCATCCCAGCACCCCTGCCCACACCAGAACTGGATGACGGGAGCCAGGATGGGGGTAAGAATGACATGGACCTCATGGATGAAAGTGGTCTGAAGGATTATTTAGAGGGGTTGCTGGGCAGCATGGAGGACGTGAGGATCAAAAAGATGGAGGGTGCCATACAGGCCTTGAAAAGTAAAGGGGCCGGGGTGGAAAAGGGGGACCAAAACAACAGCCCAGAAACTGTACGAGGAGCCCCCAGGCTGCTCGGCTGGGGACCATGTCTCAGCCTCAATCAAGGAAAAAATCTAGAAGGAGGAGTATGTCATCTTTGTGCTGGTGGATGAGGACACAGCCATGAAATATGAACAGAAGGAGTTGATGGGGAAGTCTTAAATGGTGGTGGCTGTGGCAGGCCAAAAGACAGAGGAGGCAAAGTACAAGGGAAAGACCAATCTACAGTTGGCAAGGGGGTTTAATCATATACAGCGCATTGGTGCTGGAGAAGCAGCCAGAGTTAGCCATCCCTTTGCTGACATACATGTCCATCATCAGAGATGCATACAACACAAAGGTTGGGTACAGGTGGCTCAAATATGATAAGGCATTTTGGAAGAGGATGGCAGCAAAAGGGGATCTGAGATGGGACAGTACCCACTCGGAGTTGTGGGTGAGGATCCTCTCTGGGGAGGAGGCAGGACTTGGGGAAAGCAGGCAAGGATGGCCACTCCTGCCCAGGGTCCAAGACCTGTTGGGGTTATAACAAGGCCACCTGCACATGGGGCAGCTGTAAGTTCCAGCATGCCTGTTCCAAATGCTGGGGGTCGCACCCCAACTCCAACTGCTGACAAAATGGTGACAGAGGAGGAATGAGCAGGGGACAGTACTATGAGCAGTTCTTTCACAGTGCATGGGGGGACAAAGCAAAGGCCGAGGGGGTAGCCACAAGGGGCAGCACTATGCCATTGGAGGTTGGCATTAACAAGGCACCCAAGGGAGGGCAGTGGGGTTATGTGCTGGCACATACTTCCATTTTCCTAGCAGTGGTGGAGGAGTGGACCACAGAATACCCAAATAAGAGGATAGCAGAGCTGCTCAATTGAATGTTTCCAGATGGGCTTCCCACTTGGGTTTCAAGGAGGTGGGCAGAGATGTGGGCCAGGAAGCTTGGATCAGTGAAGGGGAAGGAGGGGGATAGTAGGGGTCAAGATAGAAAAGAAAATCAAGGCAGGCCAGGTGGAGGGCCCATTGGGGGCCCTCCATGCGCACATTTCTGAGTTTCCCCATTGGGTATCATCCCCAAGAAGGCAGAAGGAGAATTCCACCTGATTCATCACTTATCCTACCCCAAGGGCTTATCTGTGAATGAGGGCATACCAGATCACCTTAGGGCGGTGTCGTATGCCTCTCTAGAGCAGGCCATAACACTGCTCAAGGCAATCAAGGGGGCATGGCTAGTGAAGATGGACATCGAGTCAGCATTTTGACTCTTACCCATCAGGCCCACGGATTGGGACCTTTTGGGTTTTCAATTCCAAGGGAGCATATATTTCGACAAAGCCATGCCCATGGGGTGCTCAGTGGCTTGTTCCGTCTTTGAAGCATTCAGCACCTGGGTGCAGTGGGTATTTGGGGCCAGGTATGGGCACAGGAGGGTGGTGCATTACCTGGATGATTTTCTCTTCATTGGGGAATCAAGAGCAGAGGTGCAGGGGATGTTGTGGGATTTTAAGGAAATGTGCCAGCAGATATGGATACCACTGGCACAGGACAAGATGGAGGGCCCCACCCGGAGATTAGAAATATTGGGCATGGAGATGGATATGGAGGAGGGCTGTTTCTGGCTTCCCAGGAAAAAAGTGGCATGCCTTAAAGGCCTGCTAGCCCAGATTAGGGGGAGGAGGAGGGTGCCGCTGGTACAAATGCAACAATTGCTGGGGCACCTTAATTTCACCTGCAAGGCCATCAGCCCAGGCAGGGCATTTACAAGGAGGCTGGGAAGGGCCACAGGGAAGGCTAAACTGCCGCACCACTGGGTGGATGTGTCAAAAGGGGTTCGGAAGGGCTTCCAGGTATGGGAAGAGTTTCTCGACAGCTATAATGGGGTGACATTCTGGCAAGAAGAGTGGGAGCAGAGCACGGACCTCGAGCAATTCGTGGACACTTCGGGCACCCTGGGAATAGGGGCATACTTCCAAGGGGAATGGAGTCAGAACCTTGGCTGGCATCATGGGCAGAAAGGGGGAGTACTGAAGGACATCACATTCTTGGAGATCTTCCCTATATGGGTGGCCCTGGAAGTGTGGAATTTTGGGATGAAGGGGAAGTGCATCTTGTTTTGGTGTGATAACAAAGGGGTAGTGGAGGACATTAATAGGCAAGGGGGAGGACGGAGACAGTAGGCAGTCTGCTCAGGTGCATGGCCTTGTTAGGGCTGCAACTGAACCTGTCTTTCAAAGTGCAGCATATCGAAGGGTCGAGGAACGAAGTAGCTGACAGTCTTTCCTGTTTGCAGCTCGACAGGTTTTGGGAACTGAGGCCTCAGGCACAAGACCAGGATCCCAGGCCAGTTATGGGAGGTTGAAGGGACATAGCCAGGGTGCTGTACTGGGGTTTCTGGTCAGCAAACATGTTAAGGGCCTATGAAGCAGGGTGGGTGAGATTTCAGGAGTTCAGAAGGAAACATGGGTGGGACAAGGATGAACCAGCCTGGGATGAGCAGGCAAGGAGGTTTGTAGTGGAGCAGTGGAAAGATGGGCTGGCTTATGCCAATGGTGGTGCACCTGGCTGGCATCAGTTGGGTATGTCAGGACAGGGGCTGTACAGATTTAATAGCCAGCAGGACAATAAAAAGGGTGGTTTCAGGTTTGCAGAGTGGTCAGGTGGCCAGGATGGATGGGAGGTGGCCCATAAGAGGGCAGTTGCTCAAAAAGTCTTAAGGGCAACTCAGAAGGTATGCACCTCAGCCCAGGAGGGAGTACTATTCTGGGCAGTGTTTGCAATCATGGCAGCAGGGGCATTCCGGGTGGGGGAAGTGGTGGCCCCACAAAAAACAGCTGCTGCGCAGGCTCTGCAACATGAAAACGTGCTGTGGGGACATGATGGAGTGGTCATTAACCTGGCTAGGTCTAAAATGGACCAAAAGGGGAAGGGGACCAAGGTGTCATTAGTGAGGCAACCACAGTCTGCCAACTGCACAGTGAGTGCAATGGAGGCATACAGAAGCACTTGAGGGAGGGCTGGGGGGCCTTGTTCTGACATGGGGATGGTTCCCAAGTCACCAGTTTTCAGGATGGGGTGGTGCTCAGAAGGGTCCTGACCTTCATCGGGGAAGACCCAGGTGAATTTGCACCACATTCTTTTCAGATTGGGGCAGCCATGGAGGCAGCAGAAAAAGGGTCTGCAGTGGAGGAAGTAAAGAAGGTGGGACACTGAAAGTCCAGCTGCTATAGGAGGTGTGTCAGGTATTGACAACAGCAACTCACACATCTTGTTTCCATGGCAGGTTCCAAGAGGAAAATTTGGATAGTGGGGCATTCCTTCATTTATTGGGCTGAAAGGTTTGAGGTCACCACCTCCAGATGAGCAGAACTACAATACAATATCAAGCACACCATGGTGCTGTGGAAAGGCATTAGGGGTATGAGGTGGGCACAGCTCCTGCCACTAATGGAAGAGTTAAGGTTGCAGTGGGGCATGCCAGATTGCATTATTATACACCTGGGGGGCAATGACTTTGGAGGCCTGCCATGGGGGGAATTAGGGTGGAACATCCTGGGAGATTTAGAAAAGCTAAAAGGGTGGTGGCCGAGGGTGACAATCAGCTGGTCCGACATCATCTCTCGGTGGGTTTGGAGGGGTGGTCAAAGATGTCCGGCTGATTAAAAAAGTCAGGAAGCATCTGAATAGAAGGGTGGCAAGGGTGGCAAGGGCAGTAATTGAAATAGGGGGAGTGCACCTGCAGCACAAAGACATTTGGCTCAGTGGCTCAGTAGGTGGCACACTTGCCTCTGAGGCCGGGAGATCAGAGGGCTGTGGGTTCAGTTCCTACATCTGGCACTTGGGTTAATATACCAGCACTGACACTGTAGTGCAGCATGAGAGGGGTGCTGCACTTCTGAGGTGCCATCTTTTGGATGAGATGTTAAACCGAGGTCTCATCTGCCTGGATTGGTGGTAGTTCAGGTGGATGTTAAAGATCCTATGGTACTTATAGAAAAGAGTAGGCTAATTTCCACGGTGTCCTTGCCAAATTTCTTTCATTCACTAAAAATACCACCAACAGCTTAATCTGGTTCAAAGTCAGTTGGCATTCATCTGTATCCCCCTCCCCTGGGTCATGCCTGAAAATAGGCAGAATTTGTCTAGTGCACTTACCTGGTCAACAAAAAACTAAATACAAATAAAAAATTAATTTCCTTTGATCAGGCTGCAGGCTGCAGTGTACAGGTCTGATAGAGTACATTTGTCGGAATTTAGCATGTGCCTGTTCCTGAGGCCAACTGGGGAGCTAGTGGACAAGATAGCCAAAAAAGGTTTGAGATACTAGCCCGTAAGTGGGAGCCCTGCCATCCTTCGCAAGCTGGAGGAGGGGCAGTGGAAGAAAGAAAAGGGGGAGCGGGAGAAAGGGAAGGGAGGATGGAGGTAGAATACATGGGCTGGGGACAAGGAACCCAGATGTGGTGTTAAAGTGGGGAGGGGGATAGGTCCTGGTGCCGGATTCAGAAGTGTCCGGGCCTGGATGGTGAAAGCCCAGGTAGGTAGAACTGGCCTGTTTCTGGTGTGGAGGAGGGGGCCGGATTCACAGTGCCTGGGCCCTGGAAGTCAAGATGGAGAAACAACCAGAAGAAGGAAGAGGCCAGAGCCAAGGAAACTTTAAATTGATTTATATATGTGAAATTTGAAGTAATAACATTGTGGATGTAAATATTCTTTGTGCCAAAAGAAATATTGCCAACGAGCAACCAAAAAGTGAAAAAAGTTTAGCGTCCATTATTCTTGGGAGGGGTTCAGGGGACAACATCATTGATTTCAATGATGTGCAGTCTCATTGCTCGAAAACTTTCATGGCAAAATCTTTTTGCCTCACAAACATTTATTTGAATGGGGCCCGCTCACAAAGCTTGAAACATTTTCACATATACAAATATTACCTTAAAAACATCTTTTCTTTTATTAAGTACATACATTTTTAAAGGTTTTCTTTTGGGACAAAGTGTTTGTAACAATAAAAAGTTATTAGTTTACATATGGAGGGTTTATTTGTTTAATATTTGTTTTAATTATTACAGTCATTGCAGCCATAATAGTCTTTATTATTGTGTTGAATCTCTGTGGAAATCGGATATACATAGTGATGTTTCATTTTATTACTATCTGATCTGAATGTCTTATAGCAAATGAATAGTTTCAGGAAACTAATTATTGTTTTCTTTCTTTTATAGGTGTGTGATCTTGTATCATTACATAACGTGAAATCTGTGTTTGTAACCTGCTAGAATGCCTAGAAGAGATAGACAAGTGAATAGACATAGGAGGGATAAGCACTGCAGCAATGTTAAGTTGATGAAGAGTAATGTACAGTAGACATTAAAAATGCCATGAGGAAACCAAAGGACACTGGAAGGTCTGTACATAGGGAAAGGTTGCCTGCTGCTTGTGAGACATCTGCACCCATTAGTTGTTCAGCAACAATTGTAAAGCACACAGCTTCTGTCCATGATGTTGGTAGTGTGAAGCAGAAGACAGCTGTTCAGGTTGCAGCCATTGCCAATGTAATCCATAAACAAAAACACACTTCTGTGATTAGTGGCCATCTTAGCAAGTTGAAAGTTTTCTGCAAATTAGCTTCAAAGCCTAAAGTTACTTGAATTATATTTGCCATGATGAGACGCCAAGGTACACAACTCAAGAGTCAACTTCCCTTGATGAAACTACGTCTTAGGGTTCACAGTTTTGTGAACATGGCACTTGCTGTCCTAGTACGTTTGTAGAGACAAATGATGACAGAGATTGAACAGTTCAGTGGTGCTGTGAACTCTATTCATACTAGGCTACAAAATGTTGCTCTGAACAGAGGCAACTTTTGTGAAGTCTTAAAAGGAATATGGCTACATAAACAGCACTGAGACCTTTTTTCTGGCAGGAGTCTTATCATGCAGTTTCTAAGGATATCACAATTTCTATTGACAAGGGCGGTAAGGCTTGTAATGTGTCGAGTGTCACACACACTGATGAAGTAAATGTGTCAGATGATGACACAGACTCAGCTACTGAGACGCACAGGAAAAGTTGTGTATCATGGAGATGTGATAAGACCTGTAATCTCAGGCAAGCATCCTTTGATGCTGTTGCACAGTTTGTGAATCATTTTATTGCCACAAACAAGAGACAGACATACAACGTATTATACAAGATTGATTTATGTGAAATTTACAAGCATCAAGGATTGCTGGAGCATTCCTTGGCTTGCTTAGATAGCAGTGTGTGCAACAGTGTATGTCATCATATGCACATGCTTGCTGAGCACAATCCTGTGATGCTCAGCTTTGTGTGTAAAATATACCAGGTGAGAAAAGCTGTGTCAGTATACAAACAGCTTGATGAGTCATTGAAAACAGGAGATATGCAAGCTGCAAAAATTGTGATACAGGATGTGCAACGTAATAAAAATGTTATGATGGACCATGTGATGACACTTCTGCTACTGCACCATGTGCTCATTCTTTGGGAATCTGACATACTGAAGACATTTGGGAAACCCATTGCCAAGTTTGAACTGGCAAAGAGAGAGAAGTTTGACTCTGTGTGTGTATCTCATGTCACAGACTACTTTACAGGATCCAGGCTGTTACTGTTGATCTGGAAAAGATCACATCTTTTAATGACAAGTGAGCTCAACTGTTGACCTACCTACTACTGAAGCATGACTTTGACCTGGACCCAGTGGTTACCATGTGTCACTACTGTTTGACAAAGGTGAAACATGACACTCTGCCACTGAGATCTGTATTGAACAACATGGAGGCAGATGTTACACCTACTGAAATTGCTGCACTGAATATGTTTGAACGGATCCTAATACAAACTATGAAACCATTCCAAACTATTCTGCACTTGAAAACAAAAACACAAAAAGTGCCCCAGAAAGAGCTCGTGAAGTCTCTGAAAGGATCTTTCACGTATTAGCCATTGCCTCTGAAAGAGAATGTGAAGACAATCTCAAATGAAAACAGTGTTGTTATACCAGTAAATGGTGTCCCAACAAAGTCAAAGGTCATTTGGTAAGATGTTGTCAATGTGCAGAAAGTGAAAAGTGCTCTACACTACCTGAAGAGCAATAATCCTTTCTATGCTGACCTTGACATCGATGAACTCTCCGATATGAGTGCTCGGTTTAGAGTGGTGGACACTAGGAAGCCAATGATTGAGAAGGTTGATGTTGCAATTCATGAAGATGTGTATAAGCAGTACACAATTCACCATCTACATGGCAGAGATCCAATTGGTGATAATATTGATCTGTACCAGATGAAACAGGTTGAATGTAGTCCTGTTAGCATATGAGAGGAAACACTGAAAGCACGTTGCTTCCCTAATTTATTTCCTCAAGGTACAGGAGGTCATCTGGATGAACATGAGGTGCATGTTCAAGGTGCTGAATATTATACATCGAAAGTCTTAAACAATGATAGCAAATTTCATAGGCACATACAGTATTTGTTCCAGCTGCTGTGGGAGAGAGCTTAGAATCCTTTCTGCGTCCATTTCACATATGCTGCGGTTGACTGCTCCACTAGATGGAATCACAGCAGTTGAGTTTCTCCAAAAACTGAAAGAAATGACAAAACGCTGCAGGTGAATTTGCCGTCTATACTCCTGAATTTGTGTGGCACAAAATAATACTGGTATTGCAGACACTCAGAGGTTATGACTATGCTGCATGAGTATGGTGCAGCTGCTTGGTTCATTACTCTGAGCTGTGCAGAGTACAACTGGGATGAGTTAGTTGAACTGTTGAGGTGGGCCAATGCTAATGTTGATGGTATTTCACCAATGACACTTGGTGAGATGTGTTCACTGGATCCAGTGTCTGTGTCCCGATATTTTCACCATCACTTCCACGAGATATTGACATTCATATTGTCAAAGGACAATCTACCTTTTGGATTAGTCAAGCATTACTTTTTGAGGATGGAATACCAGGCATGAGGCACACCACACATCCATATGTTGTTGTGGATTAATGATGCTCCTCATATTGGTGAGAATGAAGCTGCTGAAGTGCTAAACTTCATTCAGTGTTATGTCACTTGTGACATCCCTGACAAGTATGGCAGTACAACACTGTGGAAGCTGGTGCAGAAGTTTCAGTGGCATCTTTGTGGGAATTACTGCCATCGACCAGTCAAGACTCATAATGAGTGGTACACCAGGTGTCGATTTGGTTTCCCTAGATATGTTTGCCAGCAAGGATGTTTGAATGACTTGTTCTCAGCCATGCATCATCATCTCAAGGCAAAGTCCACTAAAAGGGTCTATGAGTTACCCAGGCAGGAGAATGAGGTGTTCATCAATGACTACAACCCTATTCTTCTTCTGATGCGGCAGGCAAACATTGATTTGAATTTTGTCACTGATAACTCTCTGTCTCTTGTTCAGTACATCACATCGTACATCATGAAACATGAACTGATCAGTTTGCTTGAGCTTTGGGAAGATATTGCAACTTCCAGCTGATCACTGAGCTCACAGATCTGGTCACTGATATTAAAGACACTATCTCACAGGGAGTGCGGAGCATATGAGGCCATTTATTGTTTCATTGCAAGAGACTTGTACGGCAAGTCTATCACTGTATGATTTCTCAGTGTTAATTACAAAGAGAAACAAAGGCGTGTTTTGAAGTCTCATGATGAGATTGAAGAAGTGGCTGTGCACCACCCTTCACCCAAGAACATTTTGAAGAACAACCTTACTGACACGTAATACTCACACTGGCTAATATGATGGATGACAAGTGCCTGTACCATGTTGCGAAGTGATATGACTGCAAGACTGATGTAGCACCAGACAAAACACAAGAGATTTACAAGGTCAGAGGCTTTGATGGATGCCTTGCTAAAAGGAACAAATCCTGGCTGATTGATCACTGTAAATTAAGTCTCTCTACAACTGACAATAAGGAACATTACTATTTTGGTCTAATGCTCCTCTTTAAGCCATGGAGGGATGAGACCACACTTAAAAGAGACTGTGAAACATATGAAGAACAATTCTACCTTTCATATGAGACCTTCAAGAGTGAATAGCCTGAAACATACATTCATAGACCTGAATTAGAAAAGGATCAAATGGATCAAGCTTAGAAACAGCTTGAGGAAGATACCCAAGGGAATTCTCAGGAAAACATAGATCCTGAGGGACAGGGCACTCTTGGAGCTCCTATCCCAATGAATGATCCTGTGATTTTGATGAGTGAGGTCGAGAGTGCCATGGAACACGCTTCTCATGTGACAAAAGATCCCAGTGTACTGATAGACCAACTGAATAAGCAGCAGTTTGCCACTTATGATGCTGTCACAGAAGCAGTGAGACAAGGCATCCTTCATGAGAAGAAGCAATGTACATGTGGAAACTATGAACCATTGCTAATGTTTCTTAGTGGTTCCACTGGCCCATGGCAAGAGTTTTACTATTGAAGCCATCACAGTGGAGATAAGGAAACATGCAGGAGAAGGGATGTCTGCAGCTGTGACTGCTCCTACAGGCTCGGCTACATACAACATTGGCAGTGTGACTCTACACCGGTTGTTTATGCTCCCTGTAGAACATGGCAAAACAAAAAAGTAATGAAAACTGTCCCATGAGGTGGCATCCAGTGATATCTTGTGATAAGGGTGTCCAATATTGGGCACTTACAAAAAGGGCAGCTCAGTATTGGCACCTGTTCACAGGGCTACTGAACAGGGGGGCGAATATGGCTATAGTGACATCCTTTCACTATATGTACATGCATGAGCAGAAGTGGAGCAAGCATGCCGTGTGACGGGCAGAAGGGGAGGGAAGGTTTGTGAGGTGTAGCATGGTGGTGGGCAGCTGGGCTGGCCATGTGGTGTGGTGGGTTTGTGGCAGACTAGGGTTGGGAGAGTGTTGGGTTCGATGCTGGGTTTGTCAATATTTTTGCATCGGTACGGGATTTCTGTTGTTTTTTTGTTTTCACCCTTCCTGACATGCACTCCCCTGGAGTTGAGAATCCTTTAGAAACAAAAAAAGCTGTTTTTGGCACCCTTTTGGTGTGCGCCGTGTGTGTACATCGCTAAAATCGATTTTCACCTTTGTGCTCTCACCCTAACGGTGATTGCCTTTCAGCGATCACCATTATCACATAGACTTCATCTGAGCTGTGCCCAGTGTTTGCCAAGATGAAACTTCTGATCATTGATGAGATCAGCACGGATTCAAATGGCATGCTTGCGTGTATCCATCTATTTCTCTGAGAGATTCTTGGAACTGACCACGATGAGCCATTCGGGGGGGAAGAGTGTTGTTGTGTTTGGGGACCTTCTACAACCTGCACCTGTGAATGGAGAGCATGCCTTTGCACTGACTGTAAAACAAGTTAAGAGTACTATAGGATGCATTGGGGGAATCAGTCTTTGGGAATTTTTCATTTACATTGAGCTGTATGGCAGAGTCATGATCTTGCCTACAAGGTACTGTTAGATCAGGCTCGCACTATCTCTTTGTTACAACACAATGTTTCTCTGTTGAACACATGCCGTTTCAGTAATGAGTGCACATCTCTGACTGCAGCATGTGATGTCTTCAGTAATGTGTACTCAGACACTGCTCGGATTGTGTTTCTCATGCCTCAACTCAAGCAGTGTGCTGAATTTAACAGCATAATGTTGTAGAGACAGGGTCAGAAAATCATTACTCTGCGTGTAGTTGATGCCATTGATGGTGCGGTCTTGAGTCAGAATCTGGTAGCAAAGCTGACTGAACAACTGTCTGAGCTAAAGTCTGATGTGTCTCACACAGCTGGATTGGAAGTGGTTCTAACTGTGTGCATGAATGCATGCATCATGCTACACTGCAGCCTTGATGTGGAGCATGGTATAGTGAATGCTGCAATGGGAAACATAATTGACTTCCAGTACAATGTGCAGAAGACATTCATAGAGACACTCATTGTCATGTTTGACAACATTGACCAGTCATTACCTATTTCCAAGATGACTGTTAAGTTGCAGATTGTGAAAGACATATATGTGACTAGGAAACAGTTTCCTGTGTGTGTTGCATATGCTGTATCCATACACATGTTGCAAGGCTTAAGTTTGGACTCAGCCATGGTCGACTTAGGCACTGGCATCTTTAAAGATGACATGAGCTGTGTTGCACTTTCACGTGTATGGACTCTGGCTTGTATATCAGCTGCATAGCACAGCATAAAATCGGTGCTGACAGATGATGCATTATGGAGTAGGACAGAATGCATACTCTGTATACAGCTACCTATGCACGTAGCAGAGTGCAATGCTACAGTCAGGTTCTGGAATGAAAAAGAGGTACTGGACAGATAGAGCAGCATAGAATTCAGGCAGCACTAAGAAGGAATCCACATCACAAAAAAAGACACGCTCTCCTCCATGAAAGAAGGTGTTTGGTATGAGTGTTGTCCCAGCGTTTGACAACAGTACTGGAGTAAACTGCTATGCAAACTCAGCAATGCAAACATTTCTCCACATGCCTCACTTTGTTGGTACTATAAAATCTTCACATGACACAGCACTAGCCAAGTCATTGAAGAAGGTTGTGAATGATAGTGATAGGCATGACAACAGCATACAGACTCTGACACCCTTACGACTTGTGTTGGGTGGATACGATGGCCATCAAACATTCACCAATAACATCCAGCAGGATGTGACTGAGTTTATGATGGCTATCATTAACAGCTTGGAATCAGATCAAATCTCCATCTGACAGCACTTTATTGTCACCTATGTGACAAAGTACACTTGCCTGTCTTGTCGACATTCACACAGAGAAGTAACAGAAAACATGCTGTTGATTTCATTGTATGTTCCACAGGCATGTACTGTGAAGCTCAGGGAACTGCTCAGGAATGCAAAGTGAGGCTGGACATGTATCCAGTGTGGAGGAGAGTGTCTCAGTACATATGACTTAGGACCTCTTCTCAGTATCTTCTTCTAGTCTTGCAGAGATTTGATGCAAATGGACTACAAGTTGACACACCAATCAGCGATTCTGTAGCTGGAAGAGTACAATTCATGGGAGCATGCTTTGATACCCAGGCTGTGATATTCCACCATGGAACACCTGTACATTCAGGATATTATATGACATGGCTGAGGTACAGCAATGGCTGGATGGAATGCAATGAATACATGAGCACTTTTAAACAGACTACCTTGAAATCTAAAAGATGCTTATGTCCTGGTTCTCAAAAATTACAATGAGTTTCACTGGGCAGAATTAGTGGATGGAAATGTGATTTCACTCTGTTTGACACACTCTAGTAGTCATAACAGTGTGCTGGTCAACCTTTCCTGTACATGTGCAACTCTTTTCATATCAGGTTATAATTAGCAGAAACAGATTAGGCATGTGCAGATACTTATTACGCCAACAGCTGATGTAGGTGTTGCTGTGATTTTTTCGCTAAATTGCAGCCTAAGTGGGCCTGAATCGGTGGGCTGTGAGCATAGTCACATGCCACACACTTACTTTAGCTGTGCAGCAATCATATAAATATCATATTGACATCTCATGTCTATGCAGTTCTGTTGTGCTAGTGTGCAGATTTCTGTGTTGCTGCACTATGTGACATAGAATGTGTTGTGACTGTTGTCAACACTATTGTCTGTCAATGCACTGTACATTAAGCACTTTTAGAAACAACCATATTTGTTGGTTTGCAATGTTTCTTGTACATTGTGTACATTATGTACATGCTTCAAACCTGTATGGTGATGCAGGAGGACAGATTGTGATAGAATGCTGCCACTGTAGCTTTAGATGTGTTTGCACACATATTGTTGTGCAATACGTTGTCATCTACAGTAAGGACTTAAATAATATTTTATATACTGTATACAGGTAGTGTCTCACTAACACCTGGCTAGTGTCCACTTGAAGTGGCATATTTACTGCCAACTTTACTTAGTGATGAGAACAGCACATTGCTATGTAGGAATATTACATTGAAGGTTTGTAATAAACAGTTACTGGTTCATATTGTATATATGTGTGTAAAAATGTTATTACATTTTCTGGGACTATGTACAGCTCTGTGAACTCTTTACTGTTAAGTGTAAAAATTGTTACATTACTCATTTTATATATGGATTGTGCAAATAATACTATAGTAAAGCATACAAAATTTTCTGTGTAATATAGTGCTCTGAAAAGTGATAATAGCACTGTTCTGAAGTGATAATACTGTAGTATCGTTTAAAACTCATAATAGCATCGTTTGCAGCTCTGAATGATACTGTTATCACAAAACCTATACAGCAACTGCACGACTATCCAAATCACTGATGCTCCCAAATGTCAATCAAGCATAGAAACTCAAACTGCGGCTCATCATTGGCCACTTTCTGTCTGTGGGCATCCTAAACAGTTTCAAAAACATGGTGGTGGACTCTCATTTAGCGGGAGTGTGAGTGTACAGCTTCCACAATACTTCCCTGTTTTTTTTTTATTCTAAAAAATTATTTATCTGGTTGATCCTGTGCTCCCCACGGAAAAAACAGTTTTGTCACGCCATGCATGTGTGCGTAGGGTGGTGGGGTTGGGGGAGAGAGACAGAGCAAGACAGTGTCACTGCTAGAAAGTGCAGTGGTCATCTACGACCCAGACAGAGTCCTTCACAAAATGCAGAAAAAAAAACCAACTCTGATCCATATATTAAAAAAAATAAAAGACAGGTCACTGGGCATTACCAGTGTAATACCATCTTGAGGTTCTGGACACAGGAACCTCATGAGCTTTGCTCTCAAGGTTCCTATGTGTCCTGAACCTCTCAATGGTATTACCCTCCAGTAATGCCCAGTGACCTAGCTATTATTCTATTTTTAGTTTTGAGAGTTACATTCTAACTGTATAACAGTGTGTTTTTTGCACTGTATATACTTTTACCATTACTGCTTGTAACTTTTCAAAACTACAGTGATTAACTGTTATGTTTTTAATGAATTAATGAAAGATGACTATGTAGTTTGTTTAGTTATCATTGCATATACTTTAAAAATATTAAATAAATGGTACTATTAATTCATATTTAGATTAGCATACTATCTGATTTCTGTTAATGATTGATATGTCTTATTGCTTCTTTTGTCATTGAATAAGTTTATTTACAAGGTTTGTTATACACAATGAAATATGATTTATTTGTTAGTAATTACTGATGTGTTCTTTTTCCCATAGGGAAACCCAATTATAATTTGCCATTATAACCAGCTGGTTATAACGGCAAACACATGCCAGGGTTCCCTCAGACCATGCATGCTCCAGTCTTCTCTGCAACATTCCTGGAAGCAACACGGCTGCAGTCTTAACCATTCCTTGCAGTCAGCGGTAACTTTTTTTAAGTCATCTCCTCCAGTGACCCACAAAACCATTTAAAAATTGAAGATGTTGAAAGGGCACCAGATTTCCCTGCCACCGAGCATTGGCCAGCACTTCTCCCAATCTTTTTAAACTGAAGCATGATGAAACTTCGCAACCATCTCTTGGCGGTAAGTTTAACTAAAAAAATGTAGACCAATTTAAAACCAAATCAAACGTGCCACACTCCATGGGAGCCTTCTATCTTTGCAGACTCAGAATTTGGACTGGTTCCCATCTGTGTGAACACCACTGCTTTGCGTATTCTATTTTCTGTAATTGCTGAGGTGAAGAAGCACAGAACAATAATTATAAAAAATAAAAAATGGGGTGGCTTGTGTAAAACTTTATTTTACACAGACCCTTGTTGTGGGATGCTTTTCACAAACCCCTCGGGCTTCGCCCTCAGGGTTTATGTAGCATGCCACAACTCGGGGGTGTGTAAAATCTCGTTACACACTCCACCCCATATGTTATTCTTTATTTTATGAAAGAGCATTGTAAATAACACACTTTGCTCAACCTCAGTTCAAGGTATGTTTCTGATTTTTGGATCACCTTTATTAAGGGGTTGGGTGAGAAATTTTTCCAGATGCACTTGACATTAAAATATTATAGCATAGTAACACACTATATCAACAATCTTGGGATATGTTGCTATTGTATAAGTGGTTTGTTAATTGTTTACTGCATTTGTTTTTGGCCCACCCCAGGAAAATTAACTTGCTGTCTCATATAGTTTTTCAAATGTATTACATACTTCTGTGACGAATTACACAGTGACATTATGAGACTGAGTGAGATGCACAATTTGGCCTTCTTCATTAAAGAATTGGAATTTATCCATTAATAATTTTTTTAAATGTATTTTTCTGTGTCCATTATACTTCTTGTTTACTGTATATGATTCATATATTGTTCAAGTTTCCAATGAAGCAGAAATGACTATAATCAAATGGCGCTACATATACATGGTAGGAGATCTGGTTATATATGTAAAACAAAGGTTTGGATAATATTTACCAGAAATGTATGGTACATTTTTAGGGATGTATTAGAGTACAGGGTTCAGAGGGCTCAGGCTGTCACTTTAAGCATTAATGGTTTAAAAGTTGTGTATGTGTTTACTTCATTGCATCGTCTTAAAAAGGAATGAAAATCTTTGAAAAAACTCCATTAATGCAACAGTTAAGGTTGCATTCACAGTGACAAAAGGAAGTAAATTTCATGTTAGGGTTTTCAACCCTAACTCTGAATTCACACACACACACACACACACACACATACACAACACGCAAAACACACATACAAGCAGGAGACAGTACAGGGCAACACAACCAATCAGAACCAGACACTGTAAGGTAACACAAAAAACATACAACTCTGTAAACATACCATAAGTGGATTCCATCATCATGTTTCAGCAACTGTATCACTTCTGCTGTTATCCCAGTGTCTTGGGGTGTACACCAACATGCTGTGCAAAGATGCGAAGAGGTGTTAAGAAGGTTATGTAGAACATATGAGATGAAAATTCAGAAGCACAGTGAATACAAAGAATGAATGCATAGTAATGGCCCTCGGAGCAGAAAAAGAGCACTTGGAATACTAAATGCCTTATATCTCAGGAACCGTATGACATGGGAAACAATTTAAAATCTCATATTATTTATGACTTTCTAGGCTAGTTTTGTGCTTAACCCCCTAGTGGGGGACTAAGCATTTGTCCAAGGAAAAGTCTGTATCTCAAGCCGTTTTCGAGATATGGGTCCCAAAGGGAGCGGCTGATGCCGTAATGTTAGCCTAAGGGAAAAATTGTCAAATTTGGACTGCCATACTTTTGCATCACTCTAATATTTTGTTACCAAACCACCAAAAGGCACATCTGTGGGATCTTGGCTTTCCTCTCTTCAAATTTCAGCCCAAAAGACCAAACCATTCTTTTACAGCAGGGTGGCAAAGATTCCCTATTATTTTGGCCATAGTGTTGCAAAGTACCTTCGTAAATCACGACACTTTCGCTAATGAAATCAAGAAAGTGTCGTATACGCGAAAGTACTTTGTGACACTACATTTTACAAAAATGAAAAAAATAAATTTCTGGGGTGTTTTACCCCCTAAAAAAGACATTGCTAGCATCTTCAGGGCTCAACTAGGTGAACACAACAAGAACTGTGTCCCTAGAGGGTCCCAAATTTAAATACCAAGCATTTCTGTAACCACCAACTGAAAACAAAATTGCTAATTTGTGACACTACAAGGATCATTTAAGAATGTAAAAGGTGCATTTATGACACTTTCACATATTTTAACTTTTCCCATTGACTATAATGGGAAACTTGTTTTTTTTGAATAACTTTTGTACCGTTTAATGTTTGTTCATGAAATCTTTGAAAGGCACATCGGGGACACTGGCTGCATGTTCCAGGAAGGTTTTGGACTGGTCACACAAACCATGTGGGCTGTAGGTGTGAGCAAAGAATGTGCAAAAATGCATAATTTATGCATTTTGTGGCACTATGTAGCTCTGTAAACGTATGTTCGACCGTAACAAAACTTGGCAGGTCCAGGGATCTGTGGTACCAGACCAAACATGTCAAATTTCAGGCAAATCTGTCATATGATGGCAAAGTTATTTAGCTGCTAAATTTCAGATTTAACCTTAAATGGGGTACTCAACCCTAACTATAGTGGCACTACTGTGCCACTATTATATATATATATATATATATATATATATATATATATATATATATATATATTAATTGGCAAAAACTCTGTTTAATACATCAGTTACAGTTATTCCACAGTGACAACAGTGAGGAAATTTGGTGTTAGGGTTGCCATCCCTTGCACCCTACATCCACCCCACCCCCACCAACAGGCATTGGGGTCATTGGCCCTAACTCTCACCCCATTCCTTGTGTGAATAAGCTGAGATGGTGGAGTATAGGAGAATGGGGACAGAGTTAGGACTGATGACCAAAACACACACCTCAATGTCTGTCGGTGGGGTTGGGGTGGGCATGGGGTGCAAAGGGTGGCAACCCTAACACCAAATTTCCTCACTTTTGTCGCTGTGGAACAACCCTAACTGATGCATTAAACAGATTTTATTGCCATGAATTTCCCTTATTTTTAAGAATGTGCACTATAAATAGTGACTAGAATGTAGTGGTGGGAGTGCGGGGCCTGCCCACCATGTGAATTTATGTTACTTTGCTGCGCAAAAACTGTATGACTGACTGAAATGAAAATTAGTAAATGAAGACATGTACCATGCCACAACAAGTATAGCAAATGTTGTCTGAATCTGTTCAACAGTTGTGCAGTGTCACGGCAGGAAAACTGCATAGGAGTGCTGAAAATAAGATTTTTGCCACTTTGCTCCACAAGAACCATATATTCAATGGAACCAAAAATTGTTAAATAAAAACAGGTACCATAGCACACTGTGTGTCCAGAATTGTGTGTACATCCGTTCAATGGTTGCACAGCACCACAAGCAAACAAAGTAACATGTACAATTCAGCAACCTGAAAATTGTCACAGTCAAAGATGTATTACAAATTGTTGTACATTCCAAATGCCAGGCAAATCAGACACATGGTTCGGAAGTTATTGAAGTGTAATGAACCAAATTTTCATTTGTTGGATTGGTATAATTTTGTACCTGTTAATGTTTTACATACCAAACCACTGCAAGGCACCTCCATACCACTAGGGCAACCTACGCTATAAATTTCAAGCCAGTAGTACCATGCAGAATGCTATGCGCAAAATGTTAACTGTGTCATGCAGTATCTTCATAGCTAATAACTTTTCCAACATGTAAACAGCATCATTCACATCCCCAGGACATCCACTCAACACCCTCCAAATTTTATGTGAAAAGACCAAACCGTTCCAGAGATATTCAATTTTTATGTTTCTGCGCCTTTAAGAAGTCTTCCACCACAAAATGATGGAAATTGCAGCCAAAAATGTACCAAAATGTCATACCTGGTGGACAAAAAATCAGTAACTGCAAAGTGGGGCAACTTCAAATGGCAATAACTCTGGAACAGAACAAAATTGTTTCATCAAACAAAAACTGACATGTTCCTTGAACAAAGGTTTTTCTACATGCAAGTTTCAGACCAATCAACCACACACCAGCTGCACTATGCGTCACAGAAGACAGTGCAGAAAAATAGCAAAAACATAATGCTTTGCACTGCACTATGCAAACGCAAAAATACAAACAGTAATGTTAACACAAACAGTGATGGAAACAGTGAGTTAAAAGAAAATAGTAACACTAACGGTAACACAAACACAAGCACAAATGATAACGCACACGGTAACACAAACGGAAATGATAACACAAATAGTAAGAGAAACACAAGTGCAAACATAAATGAAAACAGAAATGGTAATGCAAACACTAATGGCAACAGAAACGCAAACTGTAACAAAAACGGTAATGCAAACGCTAACGGCAACAGAAACATAAACAGTAATGAAAACAGTAACGAAAATGCAAATGCTAACAGAAACGCAAACAGAAATGAAATGGTAATGGCAACGGCGATGCAGAAGGAAACAGTAATGCGCTTGACAATGGAAATGCTACCATAAATGCAAACACTAAGGCCAACAGAAACGCAAATACAAACAGAAATGAACACGCAAACGGTAATAGTAATGCAATTGGAAATGCAAAAGGTTACGTTAACACTAATGATAACACCAAAGGAAATAGTAACACAAACGGAAACGCAAGCACATACGCAAATGGTAATGCACACAGTCCCGCTAATGCAATGAAAATGCAAACACTTATGGTAACACCAATGATGACACCAAAGAAAACACAAACGCCAAAGGAAAAGCAAACCCAAGTGCGTATGAAAACACAAATTGTAATGCACACACAGACACAAAAGTAAACACAAACAAAAACAGTAACAGAAATGCAAAGGGTAATAGTAATGCAAACGCAAGCAGAAAAGCAAACCCAAAAGGTAACACGCACGCTGACATAAAAGTAAATGCTAATGCAAACAGTTACGGAAACGCAAGCGGAAACGCTAATGGTAACAGTAATACAAATGCACACCCTTTTGTTTCCCAAAAAGCTGCATTTAGAAACACAGTGAATACAAAAGAATGCATGCATAATAATGGCCCTCGGAGCAGAAAATGAGCACTTGGAATACTAAATTGCTTATATCTCAATAACTGTACAACGTAGAAAAAAATGTTAAATCTCATATTATTTATGACTTTCTAGGCTAGTTTTGTATTTAGCCCCCTAGTGGGGTACTAAGCATTCTTCTGAAGAAAAATCCATATCTCAAAGCATTTTCGACATACGGGCTCCGAAAGATGCAGCAGATGCTGTAATGTTAGCCTATGGGAACAATTGTTAATTTTGGAGTGCCATAACTCTGCAGCACTCTAATATTTTGTTACCAAACCACCAAAAGGCACATCTGTGGGCTCTTGGCTTTCTTCCCTCCAAATTTCAGCCCAAAAGACCAAACCATTCTTTTACAGCAGGGTGGCAAGGATTACCTATTGTTTTAGTCATAGTGTCACAAAGTACTTGCGCAAATCACGATATTTTCGCAAATGAAATCATGAAAGTGTCGCATATGCAAAAGTACTCTGAGACACTACTTTTTACAAAAATTTAAACATATTTCTGGGGTGTTTTACCCCCCAAAAAAGACATGGCTATCATCCTCAGGGCTCGACTAGGTGAACATAAGAATTGTGTCCCTAGAGGGTCCCAAATTTAAATGCCAAGCATTTCTGTGACCACCAGCTGAAAACAAGATAGCCAATTTGTGACACTACAAGAGTCATTTGTGAAAGTAAATAGTGCATTTGTGACACTTTCTCATATTTTGTTAACTTTTCCCATTGACTATAATGGACAAACTTGTTTTTTGAATAACTTTTGAACCGTTTAATATTTTTTCACTAAATCTTTGAAATGCACATCGGGGCCCCAGCTGCATGTTCACTGAAGGTTTTGGACCAGTCGCACAAACTGTATGACCTGTAGGTGCGGACAAAGAATGCACAAAATGTGTAATTTGTGCATTTTTCAGCACTATGTAGCTCTGCAACTGTACAGCCGACTGTAACAAAACATGGCAGGTCCAGAGATCTATGGTACCAAACCATGTGTGCCCAATTTTGGGCAAATTCGTCATATGGTGGCAAAGTTATTAAGCTGCCAAATTTCAGATTTAATCTTAAATGAGGTACTCAACCATAACTATTGTGCACAACTGTGCCACTATAATACATATATATATATTTAGTAAAGCCCGCCAGGATGAAGTGCAGTGTCACAGGTTTCTGCATGACAAAAGGGATTAACTCCCCTCAAAACTGCATTGTTTGCTGCAGTAACTCTACTGCAGAATTCTGCAGAGTTGGGTTTCATCCTGGTGGGCTTCACTATTTCATTCTCTCTCTATATATATATACTGAATATAAAATATTTTCTGCACTGTCACTTTAAATAGTACCAGTTCATGATGCATCCCTGACTCTTTAGAAAGCTAATCAGTAAAACAGGTTGAGTCAGTAGACTTTTTTCAGAGTGCCCAGCCTGTTCATACTTTTTCGTTATTGTAGAACCTTCATAAACTTTGTAGTCACTTCTTCCATTTCTGGTGCTGGCTTTTCATTTTGTGTTATACAGGTTATGTTTACTGGATAAGGTACACTGTACGTGTTAATGCCTATTGTCAGGTAGGACCCAGGAGGATGTCACATGTGTTCTACATGTAGCTGTACTGGTTGCTGTATCCAACAGCATGTAGATGTGGCCTATGTCAGTTCTTTGTACACTGTCCATGTCATGTTGTATGTGTGCTGGTAGGCTTATGCCAGGGAATGCAAGGTGTATTATTATATTGCAGATGGTGTGCCACTCTTGTACCAACCATTGTGTTGACATACACCTACGGTACCATGTTTTCCCCCTGCTGTTGCACAGGTATTCTTCCTGTGCCACTGTTGTATGGTACCTAGTGCATCATGCATGATAGTCCATACTTTGAGGTGTACATGGTCTGCAGCTGGCACGTATGGGTTATTTGGGCAGGGGTAAGGAGGATGGCTGGATAGGAGGGCACCACATGGTCTGTCATATAGTGTGCTGAGCCATACCTTCAACAGTAGGATGTAACATTCCTTCTTCAGCTGGGCCATGGCACACCTGTATGTGTATGGTGCCACAGCAGTTCACAATGGTAAGATGTAGTCCTGCACAATCCTGTCCTGCCACACCATGCATATGTGGCAGCTGGTGCATATTACCGGCATATGGGCATAAATAGCATTTAAGGCTTATGGTATTGTGCAATGTGTTCCACTGCATGATATTGATCATGCTCTCCATTGTCCTCTTCCACAGACCTCGATATCCAGGTGGGCCAGGCCAATGACTCAGTACAGCAGTGGTGCTGACAGGACCACACACAGGACTCGCCAGGTTGTGATGGGATACAGCAGAACCATTCTACAGAAAGGTGCCTGTGTAAGTACCCTGCATTCTATGGTGCACTCAGGGTTGCATGTCTACACAACGCTGAATGCTTCTGAGGTTGACGATGAATGTTCATGTGTGATGAGCCATGCTGCATGCATGCCAGTGAGGGTTTCACCTACGCAGTTGTGGTAGGAGACACTCATGCTGCACTTGGAGCATTGTTCAGCCAGTGACAATGTGGTGTGTCATGGTTTGTGCAGTCTAGTTTTGTGCATCTGCTTGTGGTAGGCATGGTACCCTGTGTCTGTCTACTGTGCCATGGCATGCCTATCACTCTGAAAAGTTGTGTCCCCTGTGTCACCAACATGGTACACCAGGGCATTGGTGATAATACTCACAGGCCCGGTTGTCTAACCCATTAATTTTGGTCTGGTCTTTTGTGCCACATGGTCTGGGTTTTGTATGCATATCTGTGCTCCAGAGGTAGGCATGGGCCAATGTAGTACCAGTACACCACAATGTAATGCCGTCTGTATCATATAGCAACCATTGTAATCTGCCTGCAGCAGTGCCATCTCCAGTGCCATATGCACTGTGTGTCACACCTTTGCATCTCAACAGAAGTGAGCTTATGTGGCATGGGGTCAGCAGTGGAGGGGCACTGGTAGACACTGCATTTAGTTTATCATATGTGATCGACATTGTGATGCATATTCTGTAGTATCTAACCAACACAGTGATCACCAAGGTTTGATTATTCCACTGTACATGGGCAGGGCCATGCATGCATTCAGACACAACTGAGTCTTTGCGTGGCCAATGTCCTGCATGGCTTTGTATGTGTGGCAACCCTGTACCTATGGTGGTGATGGCATCTTCTGGATGGGGAGGGTGCCTTCATTGCCCTCAGGTGAGTCTGCATCCCACACTGGTGAGTGCAAATGGTTCCCACCCTGCATACAACACCACTGTGAGTAAGTAAAGTAAGCTTTTGTTTATTTATACCATGCCCAGTTCCAGTGTCTCTACCCACCAAGCCTGTACACATATATTACCCAAACTGCTGCACACGGTGGTGCATAATAGTGCAATCCTTATACAGCTGTGCTGTGTTTAACATGTGTGTGCCTGGCCATGATCCTGCAGCTGACAAGGGTGGCTCATAGATGTCTGCTGCCCTGCACTCCTGTGTTGGTCTGTGTGTTGCATAGCTGATGAGCAGGGTGCAGGGTGTGTGTGCTACATCCAAGCACCTCAGGCTATTACCAGGTTTGGTTCTGTTGTTGTTTGTGCTACAGTTCCACATCTGGTATGCCTCCCAGTGTTTATTGCTTGCATGGCTCTGCCCTGCTATGTTGCAGAATGGTACACTCATTGTATGTGCACTCCTTTACTGTTTGTGTCCACAATGCTGTCTCTGGAATGCTACACACATTCCATTGAAGCTGTTTGAATATCTTCTGCTATGTGTGGCATGGTAGCCCATGTGTCGTCTAGCTCTGTATCTGTTATGCACGTTACACCACTCCTGTGTCCCTCTTCATATGTGCACTGCTGCCTGAGTCCAGTGTATTTCTTTCCATAGGTGCCCAGAGGGATGCAAGAGGTGGAGGGGATGCTAGGATCTGTTGATTCAGGAAGAAAGGGATGACCTACATAGGCAACAGGTTCACCTGCTGTGGCTACTGGCTTAATGGATACTAGACTGCACCTGTGCAATAGAGAAACTTGTGTTTAAACCTGTGACAAGTGGTCTGGGGGAAACTCGTGCAGGAGATTAATCTTGGGGTGAGTAGATTCAGGAAGCTCTGTGAATCAGGTGAGTAACTAGAGGGTGGAGCTGGCAAAGGCTTAGTATCTTGTAATAAAAGGCAACAGATTTAAAAGGTCAAGTTAGTTGGGGACCTGAGGTGGAAGAACAGACTTTGCTGACAGAGAAGATTGAAATCACCTAACTTTACCTTAAAGGTATATTGATATTTATTTAAATTTTTCTCCACACTAAAAGTAGCAGGGTAAGTGGGCCGGCCCGGTGGCACTAAGAGTTGAGGTGCTGGATGCCACACCTCATGCCATGCTGGTGACCCAGGTTCAAGAATTGACTTGGGCCTCTGGGGGTCGGCAGAGGAGGGGAGGGATTGAGCATTCGAGGGACTGCTCTCCCTCTCTGGGGTAGGGGGATGTCAGTGCTCAGCATGCTTCTGATCCCTAGAGGAGGGTGGGGGGCAGTGCACGACACTGTAAGCAGAGGGGCTGGAAGGGGGGCAGATGCCAGGGGGAGTGGATGCAGATGCGTGTGCATTCCTCTGCCTGCATCACTGCATGCCCCCCTCTCAGTAGGGGAGAAAACTATCCAAAATGGAGTCTGCCTGAGGATGAAGATTGTCTCCTCACTGCATCGCTGGAGGGGCACCTCTCCTGAGCTAGATCCTGGTTAGTAGGTTGAGCCACTCCCCACCCCCCCACCATGAGGGGTAAGTCATGGGGGCTGATGGGGTGGTGATCTAGTACCCAGTGATGTGGGCGGGAGAGATGTCAAATGGCATTGGCAGACTCTGGCAAAAACAACACCAACAAAAAAAAAAAGTGGTAGGGTAAGTGGAGGAAAATGAAAGATTTGTAAGCAGTGTTTGGGGCACTTTGAAACTTGTGTTTAAAATTGTAACAGTTGGTGTGTGGGAACTAGAGAGAGGAGATTAGTCTTGGTATGAGTAGATTCAGGAAATCCTGTGATTCTGGTGTATAATGGGGGGGTGGTAAAGCTAACAGAGGCTTAGTGCCTTCTTACAAGAGTGCCATAAAAGCACTTCTACTTTAACTTGTCCAGCACGTTCATGTCCCAGTCAGTGAGTGGAACAGCGAAGGAGTGTAACAAGTGAATGTCATCGAAGGCATCATTAGGCATCAGGAGAAGGAAGCAAAGGAACAGAGGACTCTGGTGGTCAACAAAGGTAAGGCACCTGTTCACTACTGTGTAACAATCACTGCAGGTAATGGTGGAAGGTAAAAGGTAGGCCAAAACTAAGAATAGGAGCAATACACTATCTAGTATAGGTGTATAAGAGGATTTAATCATATATAGGAGAACACAAGTAGCAACAAAACAAAAAGTGAACATCTAGAAAACCCTATCACAGGTACGGGTACATAAGTAGTTCCCAGTATCACAGGGAGAATAGAAATTGGGAATGCTGGAAGTGGTGAAATGCAGTGGCTGTGGGGTGGCAGTTTTCAGAGAGACCTTCTGGAGACTGCAATGCTGCCCAATCTGCATGCACCTCTCTGGGCTGAGAAAGGAGGTCCCTAGAATCCAGGCTAAGTGGGTTGGGATTCAGATGACCTCTTCTCCCAAGCAGGAGCCACCAAGTCTGCTAATCTTTCCTCAGAGGTGCCAGGGAGAAGGAATGGCAGGACTGTGGTGGGCTCAGGAAGAGTGAGGGTGTGTGTTACCAGTACATCCACACAATTCCTACACTGAGGAGGGACTGCCAGGAAGAGGCACCAATGTTGGAGGCCACAGATGATATGGGGATCTCCATAGTGGAGACCCCAAGGAGGGTGAAAGAAGACACCAGAGTAGGAAAAAGCAACTTCTGGTGGGAGACTGTAAGTTGGATTGACTTGGGAATAGGAAAGTGAGGGGAAAGGGAGGTTAGGTAACTACATAGCACCATGGCTTAGAGTAATGGGACATGGATCCTAAGGATCATTATGGCAGCAGGACTGGAGGCAGGACTGGAAGTCATTGTCCACATGGGGACTAATGACTGGTGTAGGGATGAGGCTAGGATAGTGCAGGGGGGGTTTGGGAGCTGGGGAGGGTCTTAGACAGGTAGTGTGCTCAGTGTCTTTTTTTTCTCTTAAGGTTTTTATCACTCCTTGGCAGGCTGGGTGGTTGTATTAGCCCTGTCCCATAGCACACCTCTGTCCCAAGTCTCCACCAGTTCTCCCGAGACTGGGTGGACCAACGGTGCTAATGGGGAGGGCTTCATTAAAGCCATCTTCCTGATTTTCTCCCAGGACTCAGATGGATGTGCAATGAGCACAGCGTATGCCGGCCCCCTTTTCAGAGGCACCCTCAGCACTCTGTATGCCAGACCTTTCCTGAACTGTCAGACTACACACGCACTGCCATCTGGATTCCTCCAGGTGGCAGTAGAATGGCAAGTCATGGGATTCCCCCTCCTTAAAGGAAGATAGCTGTCCTATGGATGATAAATCTTCCCTCTCCCATCAGAGACCCAGAGTGACTCAAGTCTGTGCCTGAATATGGGTCACTGACATGGCAGCAGGGAGGCATGAATGCCTCAACCCACCATGCCAGTAGGCTGGAGTACTCATTGAATTTCATTGAGGTGCTGCACGTTTATGACAGGTGGAAGGAAAGGGATCTCTGTGCCAGGAACTTTAAAGGTCATATGCAAAGGTTTTTAAAACTAAAAGAGGTAACACCATTCAATAAACATTGCTATAAAAACTATGTGTGTTCCAGGTTTTATAACAAAAGCCAACAAATTCATACTTTTTTAGCGTAATTTTGTTGAAGAGATGCAAGTCACAAGTGGAATACCTCAAGGATCAGTCCTGGGGCCAATCCTCTTCATATCTTCATCAGTGACATTGCAGATGGACTGGAGGGTAAGGTTTGTCTGTTTGCAGATGACACCAAGATCTGCAACAGAGTAGATGATCCAGATGGGGTGGGCAGAATGAGAAGAGATCTGGATAAACTAGCAAAATGGTCAGAAGAGTGACAACTAGATTTAATGCAAAGAAGTGCAAGATCATGCACATAGGGAAGAGAAACCATGAAGTCACCTATATGCTGGGAGGAGAGTTGCTGGCAGACACAAGGGAAGAAAGAGACTTGGGCGTCATCATCACCGATGACCTGAAATCATTCAATCATACCACTAAAGCAGTAAGTAAGGCTAGAGGGATGTTTGGGTGTATTAGTAGGGGTATCACAAGCCAGAAGAGGGAGGTAATAATCCCTCTTTACAAGACACTGGTTAGGCTCCATCTGGAGTACTGCATGCAGTACTGGAGGCCACACCTTCAGAAGGACATTAACCAAATTGAGGCAGTCCAGAGAAGGGTATCCAAAATGGTGAAGGGACTGCATCAGAAAACATATGAGGACAGATTAACTGAGCTCAATATGTATACACTAGAGCAAAGGAGGGAAAGAGGTGATATGATTGAAACATTCAAACACCTTAAGGGCATTAACAAGGTGAAAGAGTCTAACATGTTTCAATATAAAAAAATAGCAGGACAAGAGGACACAGCATGAGATTAGAGGGAGGCCGATTAAGGTGTAATGTGAGGAAGTTCTTTTTCACAGAAAGGGTGGTGGATGCATGGAACGGCCTAACTCAGGAAGTGGTGGCTATGAATACAGTGCAGGGATTCAAACAGTCGTGGGATAGGCATAAGGGAGCAATACAGATGAGTATGAATAGATAGGTCATTGACAGAGCAAAGGCCAATGGCACATTCATAAGGTAGAAAAAGAAATGAGCAGACTGGATGGGTCTTGCAGTCCTTATCTGCCGTCAACTTCTATGTTTCTATGTTTCTATGTTGTGGTGCATTTCTCCAAGGTTGCTGAATGCTGAGTCAGCATGCCTCCAGGCTGATGATGTGATTTGGGATGCTACTCTACTCTGCCTGTTAAGAAATTGTATTGCTGCTAGTATTACAATGTTGGTAACTTCACTGCTGTTGGTCAGTGCTGCTTTACAATCATTTAGATTTAATTGGGACCTTATCTACTCTAATTCCTACCAGGGATGGATGTGTTAACCCTGGTAAAAAGATAATTTTAAAGTGATATTGGAAGGTTCCCCAAATGCCTTTTTCACATAGTATGCCATTGCCAGCAATGCTTTAGATGCTGAAGCTGCAATTTGTTTTGTAAAAAGCTGTCATAGTCATTTTATTGTTATGTTTTATCAGTGGGTTGTTTCTGGCTGCCTTCCAGTTTCTCTGTGTGGCCACACTCCCAGAATTATGTCATACAAGGGAGCTGTCCATGGTTTATATACAACAACAAGGAATTCTGGGTAATATATAACATTGACATAAACATGCCTTACTCAGAAGTACAGTATTATATGTTGGTAGTGGTGAGCACCTAATATGTAAATGTCCATAGCAAGGAATTGTGGGTACGATAAGAAGCTGATTTCCAAGTTTCTTACTGTGAGGTGCAGTCTTGTACTTCTATAGTGACGTCAACAATATAAGCTCTTGTATGTTTATTTTCAAAACAATGCATTGTGCATACCATATCTAGCTACAAGACTTCTTTACTGAGAGATGCAGTCTTCTATTTCTGTAGTGAGCACAGAAATATAGTAGCCTGTATACTAATTTACATAGTGAGGCATTGTGGATACAGTAAATAGCTGATTTTTCTATCTCTCTAATCCAAGTGCAGTCTCCTATTTCGGTAGCATTTAAAGCAGTACAATCTGTAGAATAACTTCTGGAAATGTGTTTGTGATGCAGGAAGGCCAAACAGTTCATTTTCCATTCTGTGTAGATGTTCTTTCATTTTCACTTTAACTGCCTGCTGATGAAGTGACAGGTTTGAAGTGACAACTCCTATATGAAAGTGAGAGAGTAGTGATACTTTTCTAGATTTATGTTTTGGGCTTGAATGGGTGTAAGTGGTTCTGGCGTGTAATTATGGGACAGTAATGACATTTCTCAATGGTACTTTCACCCAATCAAATCAGTACAGTTTTCCTACACATGTTATAATCTGGAGTAAAGAATAGCTGGGACTGAATGTAAGTCAAGTAATAAACTTGCAGGGAGAAAACACTGGGCTGATTAGTGCATTTAAAACTGCATTACTTCTCTCACCCCTATTTACAGGGAAATGGGATAATTGTTTTATTGCCATCCTGAGAAATCATCTGCACTGAATGTCAGAAGTGAATATGTTCAGCAGTCTCTAACATGGCAATAGGACTCATGCCTTTCATCACAACAGAAAGTTATACAGTTTGCAAACTTGACATCAGTGTGCTACTCTCCCTGACTTCTGCACAGGCTAAAATAATCAATTTAAACTTTGTTTGTGCATTAGTGACATTGAGCATGATATAACTACAATCAAACAGTTTTCAGTTTCTTGCAATAGGCACAGTGCAAGAAATAAAAATATTTACAGACCTCAGCAATGTGACAGCCTCCTTAGCTTATGTATAGATGAAAGAGAATAGCACCCCAAATGACATCATCAGGATGAAGACATGCTAATTACCACAGGTAACAAAGTATCAGCATCTAGAAGTGTTGCTGCAGCATACTGCATAATACATTGCTAAAAAATGGTATGAAATTGTAGATTTTCATATGAAACACTATGTGTGGCACTGTTTTTATAAGAATATTTAATGAATGATGCTGAGAGTTAAATTTCTGTAAATTTCATTCCACATGATCTTTAACTCATGGCTGAAGGAATGGTGCATAGAGAAGGAGTTCAGCTACATTGGTTACTGGGGACTCCCCTAGGAGGATAAGGACCTATACAGGGGTGATGACCTGCATCCATCCAGGAGGGGATCCATTGTCCTCGGTGGAAGATTTAAATATTACTTTGATAAACAGTTAAGCTAGCTGAGGGGGATGGTAGAAGAATTTGGGGAGTCAGAAACTGGACCCCAGCAGACTAAAGTAGAGAGTAGAGAGGATCTGAGAGGAGTGGAATTTCCTGGGATCCAAATTAGTACAGGAAGCATGGAGGGAGAAATGAAGGGTGATGGGAATGAGTGCATTAAAAAGATGTGCAGGGGAGGAAAAGGAAAAAGGGGGATAACAGAGAGAGTGGTAACAAAACCTGGAAACTGATGTATGTTAGAAGTCTAGAAAATAAGATTCCGGACCTAGAGGTCACAATGGCATGGGCTGACCTTGTTATTGCACCACTACCAAGCCTTAGTGCACTGAAAACCATGACTGGGACATGGCCATATCAGGCTGTATTCTGTTCAGGAAGGACAGGGTAGGAAGGAATGGAGGGGGTGTAGTACTTTATGTGAGTGGGGGCATTAAAGTGATGGAGACACAGGAAATATGGATGGGGAGGAGGTACTTTTGGTCAGTCTAAAGATGAAAAATAGAGCCTCTATACACACTGCTGTGATCTACAGACCTCCAGCACAGGGGGAGGAGTTAGATAAGATACTAATGGAAGAAGTCACATGATGTGCGGTTTAGATTGAAAACATCTCAGCAAAACTCTATGGTTGCTCTAATCAAATTTGTTATTTTTCTCCTATCCTTTTAAGAATTAACAGCTTGTACCACACTATAATATAACAGGCTGTCCTCCTCAATGTGTGGTTCTTTTTCTTTTTTAAGTGAAACCATTACAACATGGAAACAGACCCTCCAACATCACAAATGCCTGCAGATGCAGTCCATGGAGATCAGCTCCTGGAACTAGGAGAGAAGGCTTCCTAATGCCACAAAGATAATGATATGCAGCCACAACCAGGGCCATCTTCTACCGATCTCCTAACAAAAGAATGCTTCCTGCAAGAACTGGACAACCACTGTTCTCTTTCTTTGGGCCTAACCACAGAGTTTCGCTCTACTTGGCCAGTGCAGGACGACCTGTCTCAATGTATAGGGGATGATGAGGTGAGGGTGAGTTCCCTCAAACACCACCTTGAGTGGCAGGAGCCTGACATCACATGGCTCATAAAGGCTGAAGAACAGGTTGAGGACCTTGAGGGGTGCAGCTGCCAGAATAATCTGATACTAGTGGGACTACCAGAAAGAGCAGAGAGGACTGACACTATCCTGTCTGTGCAAAAACTTCAAACAGAGCTGTCCCAGTCATCACCATACAATCCCATGTATATCATTAAGCAAGCACACTGTGCCTTAAAGACACAATCTCAGGAAGGCGAGTGTCCCACACCACTGATTTTCCAAATGCTAAACTAAATAGAAAATGTACACATTTTGACTAAACTCCAGGATCAAAAAGAACTCTACTGGGAGGGCAACAAAATATTTGTTTTTCAAGATTACACTGTCCAGTTTCATGATCTGTCCAAGTGCAGTTAATTCATTGTGAAATTGGTTCTATGTGAAGGGCAGGTTGCCCTTTTTTGAACTGCGCCAGTCAGATTTATGGAGATAGCCAGTCCCAGCACTATTCCCTTTTATGCTTTCATACGCAAATGTCAGCATACCAGGACATTCTGAGATGGCTTTCTGCCATACAGCTTCTTTTTCAGCTGCTGTGCCATGCATGACTTCTTGTGGACAAACCAAAGGGCCGATATCCATTCCAATCTGCAGCCCAGGCTCTCAACGAAAAGCCTCCTCTTTTAGAAGATTTGTTCATTAATTTCCCCACCAAGAAAACCCAAATCTCTTTGGCTCTGATTATTCTTGGGTCTGGTTGAGGCATAGAAGGCGCTGACTAATTCTTTTAGAAAAATGTTCTTTTCTGTTTTGCAATGTGGACAAGTTACAGGTTTTCTTAATTTAGGGACTGTTTAGCTGTCTTTGCCACCTTAATGACAGTTTTACTCGGGGACATAACTGTTACTACCTTAGTTTGTGAGAGTGTATCTGTTAGCTATGTTGTTCATCTCTGGTTGTGGTCTTAGCAGTGGGCTCTTTCCTGGCTCCCCAATACGTTATTATCCTTTATTTGTATGAGGTTGGGTTGGGCTTTCTAGTCCAACCTTTGCATGTAAGTACCTGATACTTTATTTTTTTCAGGAACACCTGTGTGGCTTGAAATGGCTACGGAATGCCCCCCCCCTTACTATTTCTCAATTTCTGTTTTGGCTGCTTACCTACCTTGCTATCCTGGTTCATGGCACGTGGCTTTGACTACTCCAATTGCTGATATTTTCTTTGCCTTCCACCATTTTTCTTTTGAACATGCCCTACAACCGCAATGATTTGTTTATTTACATGTTTCCCCCTTTTTTGGTCCCACAGAGGATTTCCAACATTGAGTGACTTGTTCTTTAAAAGATTTTATTGGCTAGCATTGTTACTGCTCAGTGTTTTATGAAATTGTTGAATTATGTGTTATGTAGTTTATTGTACCAGATGGGGGAGTATGCGAGGAGAAGGACCTGGGAGGTAAATATGTTCTTATTTTTAAGTCCACAGGGCCGACATGGTGGACCTCACTGGCTATTCATGGGTTAATGGGGAAAGGCAGCAGTCCACAGGACATTGGGGGGTTGATTGATTTTGTTGGGGCTTTGACTGTTGGTTTTGTATTGCAGTTTGTTGTCTTTTGGTGCTTTTTCCTTTTTATATGGGCGGGGGTGAGATTACCCAGAACAGACAGCAACAGCACTGTACAAACTATGCTGTTCTTTCTGGTTTCATTTGTATTACCAGTGACTATACTCTGTACCACACATGGCTAGCTGCCTCCAGGTCATTTCATGAAACATTCATGGGAGACAGACAGCAGCAAAAGGTACAGAATTCTTAAACATCTCCGTAAACTGGATGTAACAATTGTCTGTCTCCAACATACTCATCTTCCCCAGGATCAGATAGCCCTTTTCAGGTGAGAGTGGGTTGGGCAGGTTTATGGGGTGGGGAATAGTATCAAGCAGTGGGGAGTGGCTATTTTACTTTCTAGCTGTATCCCTTTTTCTTTACAGCAGGAAGTATGGGACCCAAAGGGTCATTTCCACTTGCTGTATGGTAGAATAGAACAAACAGAATATATGATTGGCTAAGTGTATGGTACAAATCAGGATAGCCCGAGTTTCTATACTACTTTGGCTTCTAAACTGGCACCATACACTCACTTGCCTATCATTCTGGCTGGGGACCGGAACCTGATCCTGCAGCCCTATCCCATCAGATCAGACTTTTTTTGGGGTGCTTTATCCCCTGGTCAAAAGGCTTTTTGGGAATTTGTGGATGGGTTTCGACTGTTGGAACCCTGGCCCTTATTACATCTGACTGAGTGGTCATATATTTTTTACTCAGCCCCCCCCCCAGCCCTGTGCCTCTTTTTTGTCGTATTGATTACTTTCTCATTAAGCAAAAGATTTTTGCTCAACTACACTTTAGTGATATCATGGCCAGGGTCCAATCAGATCACTTAACCATCCTTTGCAAATCATCTTGGCCCGTGCTCTGGGGGTGGACTGCTCTTGGCACTTTAACCCACAACTTTTGCATGATTCAAGATAATTCAGAAGATTAAGGATTATATTCTTAACTTTTATTCTTATAATTCTGCCTCTGTCAGTTGGGCAAATGCTTTATGGGTAGCAGCAAAGTGTTACATCCATGGTGAATTAATCCATTTAAGCTAGTGTTTGGAACTGCTGGCAGGGCCACATTTCAGCTTCCCTTTTAGCCAAAATCTGGGATACCGAGAAAAGCTTGAGCTCTACCACTCCTGAGAGCATTTGGAAAAGACTTAACTCCTTAAGGGAAACGTACGTTGAATTTTATTTATCTGTTTGATTTGCTTTACCAGGAAAGTGGACTGGATCAAAGACTGTTTTCAGCCACGCCTGGGGATGGGGGAAATACAATAGGAATACAAATAGATTTCTAATGCATTAATACACTTATTAAAATCACATTAAATTATTCAACACACACATATGTATATAATATTAATTAACAAAAAAGTAGAACTGGCTCTTTTCAGAACTAAGGCTCACAATGTGGACCAGGGAGAAATGGCTGGTCATCTGTTAGCACTCTGTCTCCAACAAATGGAGGCTTGCCACTATATTGTGGTGGTATGCAAGGCTGATCAAGAACCCCTACTTACAAAGCCTCAACATATAACAGCCTGTTTTCAATGTTTCTAATAACATATATAAAATGGGTAAAGAAATCCCTGTGTCCAGACTGAGACTTGGTTCTAGCCATTGCAGTAAGAGAGTACCACCACTGGCTAAAACAAGTCCCTGCCAACTAGGGCAACTCACAGAATTCATAAGCCACCTGTTTCCTAGTTTCCATCACAGACATGGCTGCAGCCTTTACTCACATATAAAAACTTGGACTAGGTCCTAAAAATAAAAGTCCATAAAATTAAATAAAGTAAGTAAATAATCAAATGTTATTTATACTCACGAGCCCCCTTACATACATTCACAAATTTAAAAAAATGAAGTACTATTCAGAGTTTCCATTGCTGGTGTTTCTTTGATGACTATGAAAAATCCCCGTCCTATCCCTACCACTTTGTCAGACAACTCCCTACTCCTTACCTGGCAACAGATAAAATGGAGGTTCTGGCTCCACTTCAGGCCTGTGTGTGTATCTTTGTTTGTATGCCAGTTGAGCTCTGAAGAATGCTAAATTCATGTATTCCATGTTACCATTCTGTGTGTGTATGGTGGGGGGGGCATTCTACTGCTGGAATACTGCAGAACTTTGAATTTTTCTATTCCATGGTAAACAATCACTTGTTGGCAACTACCAACCTATCTCTTTAATAAACATTGATATGAAAATTCTTGCCCAGATCTTGGCTAACAGGCTACAGAAGTTGTGGTCTGTCTTAGTAGGCCCAGAGGAAGTGATCTTTTTCGCTGGCAGATCATCTAGCAGCCACTTATCAAAGTACTCCTTCTTATTTCAATGCCTGGTGCACTAGGCCACCGGTGGCCCTGGTATCTCTGGATGCCAAAAAAGCTTTTGTTAGAGTGGACTGGCACAATCTTTTCTATATTTTACACTGCTTTGGCATTCCCTCATCTTTCATCTGCTCGGCACAACTCTGTACAATAACCCAACCACCCATATTTTTTGTAATGGGTTATATTCGGATATTCGGAACCCATCCATCTTGCGAGAGGTTGCAATAAGACTGCCTCGTCTCTCCCTTTTTGTTTAACTTATATTTGGAACCTCTTCTCTTGAAACTCAAAGCAATGCCTGGTATACATGGGCCTGGATATTCAAAGGGGTTGCGCATGTCGCAACAGAGTTGCACTGGCACAACCAGCATTGCGGCCTGGTGGGATATTGAAAGGGCTGCTAGGCACAGTGCAAATCCAGATGCACCAGGGTGCAATGTAATGGTATGTGGAGCAGATGCAGGGGGCATGCCCATGCATATACGGCACATCCCGATATTCAGCCCGGGATGTGCGGCACATATGCTGGCACAACCCTGCATTGCAGCACAGAGGGGGGATTAAAGTTGAGCCATGGAAGAGTGAGAACAAGTCCTGGCCACCACAGGTGGTCTGCTGTATTGCAGGGCACAACACAGCAGCCACCAGCTATGGGTGACCACCCGCCCACCCTGAATACCGTCTACAAGCATACATACCCCCAGGTAGTCTAATGGTACCCCCCCTCCCTTCTGTGTCCCCGATCGCCCGTAAATGACAGTATTAAAATCCCTGGTAGTCTAGTGGCACCCCCTTCCCTCCAATGTCCCCAGTAGCCTGTAAATGACAGTATTAAAATCATTGGTAGTCTAGTGGCACCTCCCCGTGTCCCCGATTGTCCGTAGAATGACAGTACTAAAATCCCTTGTAGTCTAGTGGCACCCCATCTCTCCCATTGCCACGATCACCAGTTAATACCATACAAATCCCTGGTAGTCCAGTGGTACCCCCCGCCCCTAGCCCCGATCATGGTAAAGCACCATATTTATATTCCCTGGTAGTCTAGTGGTCCTCCTACTCCCCGCCAATTGCCGCTATCGTGGTAAATCTCCACAGTGTAATTCCCTAGTGATCAAGTGGCACCACCACCCCTCCTACCCACAAAAAAACCCTTGTCCACCCCGCTCCACCCCCCCCATCATCTGTGCAGGGCACCAGGCACAATACGCTGGGCTGCCTTGTGCAAGGCATGCAAATGGGGCCATAATGACATGCAAATTGCCCCATTCGTGCCTTGCATATATTATGGCCTCATTTGCATGCCCCCTGCTGAATCTCACAGGTGATGTCCCCAGCACAATGGCATATGTGCTGGAGCATTCCCGGGCTCCATATCTGTGGCTTGTGCCAGCGCAGTGCCACTGGGCCATGCGCAGTATGTGCATTGACCTTGCCATATTCATCAGTGCTGCACCATGGCACATCACCATTGAGTATCACCTGGCCCTGGCAATGGCACATTCCAGTTGCACTGCACCCAGGCTTGCACCACTGCCTGGCGCAGTCTGAATATCTGGGCCATGGCGTTCAAGAGGGTGATCTTGAATTTAAACTACCAGCCTACATGGACGATATTCTCTTTCATGTTTCCTACCAGCAGAATTCACTCCCTGAAGCTTTACATATAGTTATCTCCTTCAGGGACTTTGCTGGATATCGCCTTAATGTCCATAAAACCAGTGTCTTTCCCCTTAACACACAAGTCTCCAAACATCAGATTGTGAAATTGGGGCTTCTATAGTCTCTGTTTCATTTGACTTTTTTGAGTATTCACCTATCTTGATTCTTATTCAAGTTAAAGACCCTGAATTTTGATTAATTACTGAAGTCAATTTCCCAAGATCTCACCCAGTGGAGGTCCTTACCACTCTTGCTTTGGGGTCACATAAACATTATTAAAATGAATGTTTTGCTTCATTTATTTTACCCAATGCAAATGTTAAATATCTACCTTCCTTTAGACTGGTTTAAAACTTTACAATCCACTCTGTCTGCCTTTTAATAGAAGGGGAAACCTTAATGAAGGTATTTTCTCAAACATACATCTCATGGGATGAGGTTGGAGGGAGGACGATTCAGAGGAAACATGAGAAAGAATTTCTTCACAGAACGGGTGGTGGACAAGTGGAACACCCTGCCAGAGGAAGTGGTGGGAGCTGAAACAATCACGGGATTTAAGAATGCATGGGATAGACATAAAGGAATTCTAGAGGTCAGGGGTAAGGGGAAATAGACTTCTAGGAAAACAAACTGAACTTACAAGCTCAAATGGGCAGACTAGGTGGGCCATAGGCCCTTATCTGCCGACACTGTCTATGTATCTATGTATCTATACCTTTCCTAAGGAATGTGGGAGTCCTCACTTACCAAATTTTCATTTTTAAGGCTGCATGGGTGAAGCCATGCTGACTTATTCCTGTGAAGTAGAAATAAAGGGACTTAACTGAACAGCTATCCTGTGTACATACACAGTGTTACAGTCATGTTTACAGCATTGGTTCTGCACTTCACCTCCCCTCCATGGACCTCACAACCCCCTCCCTCCCCCCTCTTGAAGAGGCTCTGAAGAAATAGTTCACTAGAGTTTTTAAAAATACAGGATATGATCATTGTTTTCAGCTGCCTGACAGTAAAAAACTCTGTTGCACTTAAAGTTGATGACAGCAGTGGATTAGGCTTGCAAGAATACAATTCAGTGAACTGAAACAGCATTTTCCCTTGTACCAGTAACACAGGAACTCATTTCACCTACTTATATAAGAGCTAGCAAAACATAGGAGCCACAGACCTCATTAAAATGTCACTGGAGCATACCAAATGTTACCTTCCACTGTTAGCAACATTCATTTGTAAATTAATCCATTCACCACGAGTTCAGGATAGATTCTTGTGGGAATTCACAGACAAGTTTCCAGCAGCACAGAAATATAGTAGTTAATGATCCACCATGTTGTGTATTTTCCCAGTTAACAGTACTAGTTCTGCTTGGGTTTCTACTAGTTGTCTCCACATATTGATCTCTGTGCTTTTAGTATAGTGAACAGCATTTCAAGGGATCAAGTATGCATGAACTGAAAATAGTGTGTGAAGATGTACAGGTATTTCAGGGTTATATTACCCTTATTCATAATACAGTAGCATAACAAATACTGTATACCATATATACCCATAGCACCTTCAAGGAGGCAATATAGTGCAGTGGTTAAGGGCATTGAGCTGCAAACCTGGAGACCTGATTTGAACCCCATTAGCCTTTACTTGCATACTTCTGTAAACCTGAGCTACTGAATTAACTCCCTTGTGGGCTCCTAGGTCGCAGCACAAAAAAGTTACAGCTTAGTGTGCTTTTCCTGGTTTAACAATTTCCTTTTCCCCTTCCTTACCAAATTACACTAAACTGGAATTTGATTAGGTGAGTTTGTGTAATTTCTGCATTGAAGGGGTATTATATCAGAAGTGTGTACTGCATCTGATCATTTTGAGTGTCTGGCATACTGTGGAGTGAAGTGTAGCTAAGGATTCTTCTAACAGAAGTGTATGCTGTGTGCATTTAATGTGTTCATGTACTTTTTTGATAATATGTAGTCTTGTTTTCATCTAGTCATTTGCCAATGGTTATTGTGATAAGTATGCACTGTGCTGGATCAGTTTGGTGATCACTCTGAGGGTCTGTCATATTGTGGAGTGAAGTGTAGTGAGGGGTCCTTATATTATTCTGATCCTAGTAGTTGCTTTTTTTATCAATTGGTATTCAAAATTATTATGGACGGATGATTTGTCTTATGATACTATGTAGTACCTAGCACTGTCACTTACCCACAAGTTGGCAGGCAGAAGTCCGTGGCACTGGCTGTGCTTTAACTATGAGTTGTGTGGTAACTATTTAAGAGTATATAGTATCACTTGAGCATATTTGTTTAGAATGCAGCAATATATAGTATAGGATCTGCATTATCTACAAATACTGTGACAAGTATTACCAGGTGGTGCTAAAGTAAATCATGGGTCATGATTTAAATGCTAATGTTTTCTACATAGCTGCTTCTCCTGCTTAGGGAAAAGAGGGTGCTGAAGTACTACAGGACAGCGCTGAACAGTACCATATAAAACTGCATTTTGTTCTATTCAAGCTACCATTATATGCTGTACTGTGTCAACTGATACTGGTTCTCTGCTACTGGATTACTTTACATGTGATGGGAACTCAAGCAGGTGTAAATTAATAAGCCAAGCCACTGTTTACTACTTTAAAGTAGCAGATCCTGACAGACACTGAGAAATGATGGTTGAGATTGGCCTGGCTTGGTGATTGCTACAAGGGCCAGTGGGTTCAAAGGAACCACATTCAAAGATCCAGAGATGAAGTGAGAAAACGGAAGTGAGCACAGTACCTGGGGTTCAAGGGAAGTGTGGTGCAGAGGGGATCAGCAGAGAAGGTACAAGGGGAAGGAGGGAAGGTGAAGAGTAATACACTGTAATGGAAGTATGGCAGCAATATTCCTAGATGTAATATGGGGAGCAGGAGTCTGTCACATACTGTATGCAGGTACCAGGGACAGTTAAGAGCAGGGTTCTCCAATCTAAGAAGGGACATAGAAAGGAGGGAGGGGGAGGGATTATATAAAAATGAGGAAAAGAGCAGGTGAGAAAACAGCAGGGTTGAAAAGGTGGTGGACACATGGGCTGAGACAGCAAGGGTGATACTGGTGGGAGGAAAGGGGACAAGAGAGCATAGTACCCATATAGACCAGTAGACACCATGACTGGGGAGTGGCAGAAAGTAAGAAGAAAGGGAAGGGGTGGTTGGACAGTTGATCAGTTACTTGGCACTACCATGATGGGTGGTGGCACAGAGGTTTGGGCAGCTGCTGGATGGACTGAACTGAATAGGAATACATTTCTGGAGGTGCTCATGGACCGGGTGCACTGGTGGAGATAGATGCTAAGGGTGGTACAGGTGAGGAGGAAAACATGAAGGAAGGGGTCTGATAATATAATACTAGGGAGAACAGAGGTACACTAAGGCTAGTCAAATGCGCAGGTGAGGAAAGCATAGTTAGGGGAGGGGAGAAATGCAGGCTGGAGAGGCTGGAAAGGAAAAGAAGGTGGAAGTTATGGCAGCATACCAGGGGCCCAAGGGAGAGTGAGTGCTGCAGTTGATTTCAGAGGGCATCTGGAAGACAATGGACTACAAGGTAAAAGGAGAAAACTGGGAGAGACAGGTTACAGTGTAGATAAGAGGGCTAGCAGGTTGGACACAGACATAAATGGGGGGAGGATGTATCACCAGGGACAGGAGGGGTCATAGTAGGCAATGCATAAGAGAAAGAGGATGAACCACATTTGTTTCACTCCCAGATCTTCTCTGATGCCTGCCAGTTATCTCCTCACCTTAGCACTTTGCCCATCCTCCTGAAGTCTGGCCTTTGAAAAGGAAAAATTTTGATCTTAGTTGGGCTGCTTTCAATGCCCAGATCCAATTGGAATCACATTGTTCAAAGGTCTGCCCCACCCAGGGGCTCTTTGACTGTTACTTCCTGTGCATGCTCCCCATTCATGAGCACTACATAGAAACATATAAAGTGTCGGCGGTTAAGGACTGTCAGGCCCATCTAGTCTACCTGTAAAACCTTAAATAGTTTTGTTTCTTCTGTCTCTACTAGGTCAGTGGCTTTCTATTCCCCTCCTGTCTATGGGATTTCTTTTGTCTGTCCCATGCAAGTTCAAATCCTCCACACTGCTTGCTCCCACCACCTCTTGTGGCAGATTATTGCATGCATCGACCACCTTCTCCATGAAGAAGAACTTCCTCATATTCTCCCTCAACCTGCCACTCTTCAATTTCATATCATGCTCCCTTGTTCTTGTGCTCCTCCAAAACTGGAAGATGTTGCACCCCTGTGCCTTTTTTATACCTTTAAGGTACTTGAATATTTCCATCATGTCACCTCGATCCTTCCTCTCCTCCAGTGAGTACATAATGAAGTTCCTCAGTCTCTCCTCATATGTTTTCTGGTGCAAGCCCTGCACCATCTTTGTCGACCTTCTCTGGACTGCCTCTACCTTGTCAATATCCTTTCAAACGTGGTCTCCAGAACTGTAGACAGTACTCTAGGTGAGGCCTCAACAGTGTTTTATACAATGGCATCACCATCTCCCTCCTTCAACTATTGATACCTCTGCCTATGCACCCCTGCATGCCACTGCCCTCCCTGCTGCCTTTGTACTCTGCTTAGTTACCTTTAGGTAATCTGAAATGATAACCCCAGATCCCTGTTTTCCTTGGGGATGGTCAGCAGTTCCTCCCCAATAGATCAATTATAATTTCCTAATTGCTGCTGGTGCAAGCATCACATGCCACATAACTCAGAACTCAGTGGTTGTGTTCCGTTATCAGGCTACAAGACCAACCTCATTATTTCATACTTCCACCTTATAACAACAGTTCACAGTGTAATCCATTCAGAAGTTTGATTACTTTCTGAAACCTCCATGGCCACAGCCGTGAATACCCAAACACTTTTGTTTTTAAGTTTGGTCTGCCAGACCACCCAATGACAGTTATATACAGAGGTCACAGATTGTGCTACTTTGCTTTATTGTTGTATTGATTCTTGTTACTGGAGATGTGGCACAAAGTTATCATGAAAAACCATATCTTTGAGAGGCAACTGCACATAAAAACTTTCAAAATTACCATTGCTTGAATGTGGGCCATTTCTCAAAGTTCAATGTAACTCACTAGCTTCACAATAAAATACAAGCATGTATGTCTTTCTCTTGTGACTATCTATTTGGTAAGATGGTGGGATGTACCCGTGGACACCAGAGAATGTGTTAACTTTAACAGGGCCAGCAATCACAGGTGGATATTGTTATTGGCTGGCAGTTCAAAAGAAATATTAAGCTGCTCAAGGTTCCAAATAAAAATATTTTCCCTGTAGATGGCTCCTAATCCCTGTAAAATAGTATTATGCAGCATTGTTGGCTCTGATCATATTTTGTTACAATTTGGCATCACACTCTAGAAAATATTTTCTATGGGGCCTTTCTCAAGGCAATCCCATTCTGGATTATGTCCTTCATTGGCTTCAGCTTGAATTGCACTTGAGCCAAACAGCTAGCTTTAACCCTATTATCACTATTTTATATCATGTACACTAAACTATCCACCGTCTTGTGAAGACCTTCTTATACATTGGTCGTTCAAAGCTCATAAGCAATTGTGTTAGATACTTCGCTTCAGCCCATATAAGAATTTTGGAAACCGCAACTTTCAAATTGCAGGCCAGCCGCTTGTTTCTCACAATTGGAATAGAATGTCCCAACTTAAAGTTTTGGATTTTTTCTCTGAAAAGTCTCTCCTTTCTTTCTGGCAGATTTAACAGACTTAATCATCTACTGATATTGGTCACTTTTAAACTGATACAATTACAGCATTGTGTTTTCCACTCTAGGCACTCTTCTCCCCTGGTCCTATAAAGCGAGCCCAGTTTTATGCAGCTTGTTACCCTGGCCAGTTTATCTTAATCCATCTCAAATATTTATTCTGCTTCTTAAAATAGGGATCCTCAGTTAGTTCATACAGGTATGAGTAGTGGGATTCAATTATAGACCTTTCTTTCAATGAAGCACTTTGGAGCAGGGTATGGAAAAACCTCTATGCTTATGTGAAACAGGACAGGTTATGATTGCAACAATTTTATGTCCTGCATAACATATGTTTTACCCCGGTAAAATGCACTGCATGGGTAAAATCCTTTCTAATCTTTGTTTGAAGTGTGGTGAGTCTGAGGGCACCCTTTATCACTCCATGTGGCAATGTTATAAGACGCAGTGTTTTTGGCAGGAGATTCATAACTTTGTGTATCTTTTCTTTGGTATTCAGAATGAATTTACTCTGGAAATATGCTTATTAGGGATCTAGCATGGTCACATTCATGGACCCAGGAAGTGATATATTGCCTTAGTTTCTACAGCGGTTAAATTGGTAACTTTATGACACTGGTTGGATGCCTTGACACGAACTACAGAGTAGTGGCACAGAGAAATTCTTAATATCTAAAATACAGAAAAGATGATAGATAATATGTCAAGGCAGCATTCTCTTTTTCAAAAATACTGGGGATCTTTGTATACTTTATGAACTATTTAAGATTCTACTTAGTTCTTGTTCCTCAAGAATTATCTGCTATTTTTATGTCCTACAGATTTCACAGGCTGATATAGGATCAATCTCTGTTTTATATCTATTTCTAAGGGGTTCCGTCAGACGCACTCTTCTCTAATTATCATCTATATTCTCTATATTACTGGTGTGGTGGGTGTGGTGTTTGGTCACTGCTGGGTCTTGGTATAGGGAGGGAATGTGGGCTTATGGGGAGGATGGTTTTTTTGGATTGGGTACTTTTTTGTGTTTTTTTCCCATGTTATGGTTATACTTGTTCCTATTGCTGTGTTTTCTTCTCTGCTGTATTTTTGTTGTCGTGTTATGATGTTGTAACACTGTCATTGAAAATCTGATAAAGATTGTTCAATTAAAAAAAGATACTGTTGGAAGCCACTGGCAAAATGGCAGAAAAGAGGGAGGTGCTGTTGATTGGGGACTTCAGTGTGCCAGAGGTAGATTGGAGCCTCACAGCTGTGGCTTCAGCTAGAAGCAGGGAAATCTTGCAGGGGGCATTCCCTAGGCAACTAGTTAGTGAACCCACTCGTGTTGGTATAATACTGAACCTGGTACTCACCTATATGGACAATGCTGCAGATGTCAAGGTGGGGGCCACATGGGAACCAACGATCCCTGTAAAGCGTGGTTCAGTATAGGACAGCTGCAGATGGCTCCAGGATATGCAAAGGAAAGAGGATAGGTATCTGTTTCATCAGAAATAGAGAGAAGCAGGAAGAGCAGAAAAGACCAGAAAGGTGCAAATTCAAGAGAGAATAACCAAAGCAGTAACAAAAGGGTACCATACGTTTTTGGAGTATGTAAGTGAAAAAAGGAAGACTAGGGGTGGAATTGTAAAGTTAAGAAGGGGAGAGGGGAATTATGCAGATGGGGAACATGAAAATGTAGACATCCTGAGCAAACACTTTTGTTCAGTGTTCTCAGAGGAAAGAGATTGAGAGAAGCCACAAAAATGTAATAGGAGCATTGGAGGAAGGCAGATGGTCACTAGTCCATTTTTGGCAGAGATAATCCTGAAGGGACTCACAAATCTGAAAGTGAATGAAGCAATGGAGCCATCATGATGGAAATGTGAAAGGAAAATTGGGAAAGGAAAAGTGTGGAAATGTGAAAGAAAAAGTGTGACTCCCCCTGGGACTTGAACCCAGGCCCCTGGTGTACTGTGCCAGTGCTCAAACCCCTAAGCTGTGGGAGGCTAAGTGATTAGCAGGCTTCTGGACTTTCCTTTGAGACACATACATTCCTTTCTATATGTTGCATAACCAGCAACTTAGGCATATGTCAGAGATACCAGTCAACTTTCTCAGTGCAGAAAAGCCACAGAGAGGCAATTTTAAATCATGATGGAAATGTGAAAGGAAAAGTGTGACACCCACTGGGACTTGAGCCTCCCATAGCTTAGGGGTTAGAGCACTGGCACAGTATGCTAGATGCCTGGGTTCAAGTCTCAGTAGGAGTCACACTTTTCCTTTCACATTTCTATCATGATTTAAAATTGCCTCACAGTAGCTTTACTGCACTGAAAAAGTTGTCTGGATACTTACCATAGTGAGGCACCATAACCAGTTTGTCCTCCTGGTCCCTAGATCTCTCAACTATACTCCATCATTTGCCCCTTGTTTTTAAACCCCCTCAACTTGCCATCAAACCATGGTGAGCTGAGGCACAAAACCAACAGGCATACACGCACCAGCACCAAAAAGTCAAACACCACTGTCACAGCCCTATTACAGACCACCACAGCTGCCTCAGGAACCCTAGCACAAGCTGTCAACACATCCAAGGTGTCCAGGACTGTCAAAAGACCCTCGGGGCAAAGCCCTCTCAAACAGCAGAACTAAATGCGTTTGTGGGTTGCAGAAGTAATAACTTTTGTGAGGCCCGGGTATACTATACACTGGAGGAAATCTTGATCAAACTGCAATCATTTATTGTTGACCCAAGCGTTGAAGTCACCAAAAATAAGTGATCTTGACAACTCCAACACTCTTCCAGCAATGAACACTGCAACAGAGTGTTGGAGTCACTGACATCGATTGTTCTAGGACTGCTTTCAGAACATGATTATTGTCTTGCGGCACTCCACTGGACACTCACCTTTCCTCTAAGTTAATTCAGTTTATGTCCACACTCTGCCACCAATCCCTTATCCAATTTCTTACCCAGTTTACCACCTTTGGACCCAGTCCTAAGCTACCCAGCCTGCTTACTAATCTCTTATGTGAATGGTATCAAACACCTTACCAAAATCTAGGTAGGCTACATTCACTGCTCCAACCTGATCTGATTCCTGGGTCACCCAGTCAAAGAACTCTATCAAATTCATTTGACATGACCTCCCCCACGTGAATCCATGCTGCCATGGGTATTTAACCCATTGGATTCAAGATATTCCACAATTCTTTCTTTCAGCAGTGATTCCATTAACCTTCCTAGCACTGAAGTCAGACTGAATGGCATATAATTGCCAGCATCTTCCTTGCTACCACTTTTGTGATGTGGGACTACATTTGCCCTCCTCCAGTCCTCTGAGATCACTCCTGTTTTAAATAAGCTGTTAAATAGGACCATCAGAGGTGCAGCCAATACCTCCCTTTACATTCAGTGGTAATATCACCAGTTCAATGCATTTTAACATACCTCGGGTAGGGACTGGCACAAGCACCAGCACAAGCATGGCACAATTACAGCATTAAGTACACTTGTTTAAACATGGGGCCCCATAATTTTATAAGCAGTGTTGTAGTTTGGAAATGCAACTGTGGTACACATTGGTAGGATGTGGTTATGGGCCTTACTGCGCAATGATTCCACCCTTTCATGACCAACTCACATACCATTGTACTAGTATGATGTTATTTCCTTACTTTTTTATTTATTTATTCAACTTTTGTTGACCAGATAAGCACACTAGACAAAAATATGCATATTTTCAGGTGTGACCCAGAGGATTACATGGAATATACAGACAAAAGACAAGATTTATGCATTGGCCTCTTTATTGATGCCAGTTAATGGATTCAAGGTGTCCATTTCATAAATCCAGCAGATTTCAACCTTCTCCACTAGTTTTGTTATAATCTCCTCAGCTTATTGGCTTTATCACTTGCTCTAGCATCATAGTGATGAAACACTGTGGGCACTTTCACAAAAATGATCTGCTACTGGAGAATGTCTGTCTTTTATTCTTATAGATGATCTATGTTCCAATATCCTGACCTTTAAGTGCCCCAGAGTCTTTCCAATATAGAGTTTGTCACAGGGCATTGCAATATATGTTACCCCTGCCGTTTCACAATTAATATGTTGTTTGACAAAGTATTTTTTATTTGTAGAGGGATGCTGATAAATTGTTTTTTTCTTACTAGTGTGGCTGCATATTGAGCACAGCCCACATGGGACCATGCACAATTGTAGGGGACCCAGAAGTAGCTGACTTTGCCCAGTTTCAAATCTCCATGGAATATGCACTATATGCACTAATTTGTCTTTTAGTGTTGGAACCATTTTGGTAGCAATAATTGGACTTTGTTGAAATATTGTACCAATCCCTGTAAGTTTGCAAAACTGACCAATTTTCATTAATTATTCCTTTGATCTGTGATAGTTTTTCATTATGGTCAATAGTTAATACTATTCTTTTGCTGCCTGTACTGCTGTCCCCTGTTCTTTTACGGGTTTTTGTTTCTTCTTGTGATTTCAACCCTTCTCGTAGCCTTCTCTAATATATTTCTTGGATGTCCTCAATGTCTAAATCTCTCTTTACTATTCTACAATTCGTGATCACATTCTTTATTGTCACTACAATTATGATCTACTCTCAAAATAATTGAGAGTATGGCATGATCTTCTTTAGTTGTTCCTGGTAATAACTGTTATAATGCAAACATGTGTTTCAATCAGTGAGTTTTCTATACAACATTGTTAGTAGAAATCCATTTCTCACATAGATTTTTAAAGTCAAAAATGATATTTTGTCTGGCTTACTCTTAAATATAAATGAGAGAACCACTGAACAGAACTTGATATAATCATGGACTTTTTTGTTGTTGTTAATTCTTGATTTGTACCTTTTCATATTAGAACTATATCATCTATCAATCATTTATAGCATACAATAGTTTTATAAGATGGATTTCTATCTCTGCTAAAAACATATTCCTGTTCAGATTCATGAACAAATGAATTTACACTGGCTGGGGCCATTATAGACCTCCATAGCCATTCCTCAATAGTGTTCATAAAATTCTTGTTCGAAAGACAAGTCATTTCTATTTAAGATTAACATAGCCAGTCCTTGTAGTACAATAGTCTTAGGGTATAAACCCTATATATTTCTGTCCAGTACTGTTCCCATTGCTTTAACACAATCTTGGTAAGGAGCTGAAGTGTGCAACTCCACTATGACTAAAGTAACTAATAAATGTCCCTCCATTCCATTTTGTAGCTCAGTATTCCAAAATCTCAAAATTTCCAAAATATGGGAGGAGTCTCTCACATACTGTATGTATCTATATTTTCAATCAATGGCTCTAAATGCATATTGATATACATAGATACTTGCCCAAAATAGATTTAATCAGCTGGGTGAGATCATGGTTGGAGAACAGGCAATAAAGGGTGTCAATAATGGGACATCAATCTGAATGGGAGATGGTGATGAGTGGTATGTCACAGGGCTCTGTGCTGGGGCCCACATTATTTAAAATCCATATAAGTAAAATGCAGCCCAAACATACTGCATGGATTAGTAAATTCACAGATGATGCAAGATTGGGATGGTTGCCAATAACATAACAGCTGTCACTGATTTTAAGAATGAAATATGAAATTTAGAAAAATGGGCACAGGTTAATGAACTAATGTTCAGTTTAGACAAGTGTAAGGTGCTACACTTGGGAAACAAGAATTTGAGAGCCAAATATGTGTTTGGGAGGCAAAACATTACAGGAAACTTATTCTGAAAAAGATCTGGGAGTAACAATAAATTGCAAACTAATGCCAGAAGATCAATGCAGGGAAGCAGCACAAAATGGCATGAGAATGAATGCTGTAGGGGTGTGTGAAAAAAATTCTGCCAGCAGAATTTCGTCTAAAGTTTGATTTTCATTTCTGCAAAAGTTTGGAAATTATTTTGACAGCTTTTGCAGAAATTCTGCTGAAAAACTGTGGAATAAATGTAAGAAATGTGCATTAATGTATCAAACTGCAGGAATAAAGACCCACAGAAGTAATGCAAACATTGAATAATTACATGATATACACAAAATACTAAGCAAGAGACTTTATTTCTGCATGTCATGTAAAAAGTTCATAGTTCATAATTAAATACTGCAGTACTAGATGGAAATCTGCAGTTATTTGGTGAAAGTTTGGAATTCCACCACAGGCGAAAGAGTGGAAAAGTCTGCAAAATTTTTGAAATTTTGAGAACCTTCCATGACGTCAGAAATCTGCACTTTCACCCACCTCTAGAATGCTGGGATGTATTTATAGAAATATCAGGAGTAGAGAAAGAGGTTGTTATTCCACTGTACAGGGCATTGGTTAGACCAGGTCTTGAGTATTGTGTACAATTTTGGTTCCCCAATACAAAGGGCAGCATAACAATCCTTGAAAATGTTCCAAGGAAAGTGACACAGTATATAAAGGATATGTTTTCAAAATCATATGACACTAGATTAAGGGAATTGGATATGTACTCCCTGGAGTACAGAAGGCTCTGCCTTGTGTTTAAAGCCATGCATTATCACAACATTTTTGAATATGTGGATTTGGAAAGTAACGCTGGTGAAAGACCTATTAGATTTCATAGATATCAATTTAAAGTTGAACAACATAAGACAAATAAATGTGGCAAATGGATTAATCAGAGAGTGGTTAACATATGGAATACACTGCCGGCTGAAGTAGTGGAATGTAACTCCTTGAAATCCTTTAAGACAGCTCTAGATAGATTTATGGGGAATACTAGGATGTTGTTTTAAGGTGTGAATCAAGTTGAGTCATTAAAGCCCAAGGCTATCCGACTCGTATTCTCCTATGTTCCTATGTTCTTATAATCCTCGAAACAATAGGTCATCCCAGGGGATCCTCACTGTTTTTATGAATCTTTGGGATCACATAGAATATACAGGGAAGCCCAACTCTGCAGAATTCTGCAGTAGAGTTACTGTGGCAAACAATGCAGTTTCAATGGGAGTTAATCCCTTTTGTCATGCAGAAAACCTGTGACACTGTGCTTCATCCTGGTGGGCTTCGCTGAAGGTAGCCTTGGATTGTTCTTTATTAATATTTCTACTTTTCATTCCTTTAGCCAGTTATTTGTCACCATCCCTTCGAGTGACAAGTTAAGTTCACATTTAATGGAATTGGTGGGATCATCTTTTGGTTCAATATAATTTCTCTTATCTGTCAATGATTTGTCACATGCTCTTTTGTATTTTTCATTATATAACAACTATTCCTCCCCCTTGTCTGCTGCTTTAATGATTATGGGCTTGAGTTATAAAATAGTACTAGAGCAACGCAAGGTGCACTAAAAACAGTCTTGTGCTAAAGCCTCTTGTGTCATGCAGTTTGCTCCAAATTCAGGTACAATGGTTCAGGTGCATCAGATAATGGTGCTCTGATGCAAGAGGCATGGTACACCATAAGTACAGTGCAAATGGTGGCATTGGCACAAGCTGCCCCAGAAATCCAATGCACCGGTATGGCAGAGGAAAATATAATGTAAGGAAGTTGAGGAAGGCACCGGAGGAAGAAGAATTTCACTGAGGCTGAAACAGACTTCCTCATAGAGGAGGTTGAGGCACAGGTAGACATATTACTGTCCAGAGGTGGGGACAAGGAGCTGCATGCCCATAGACAGCAGGCCTGGGATGAGGTGGCTACTAAGGTGAATGCCATAGCCCCATGCAGGTGCAGTATATGTGAGCTCCAAAAGGGGTATCATGATCCCAGAAGGAGGTCGAATGAGAAATTAGCACACAATCAACACTGCACCACAGCCATGAAGGGAGGACCAAGCTAGATGGGATCACTAAGTAGTCAGGAAGAACTTGTGGCATCCCACCTGAGCATCCACACCATAGAGGGTGACAGTGAGCTTGACCTGTTCTGGCTACAAAGTGCAGCAGGTATGCACATGTCAGGGACACAAAGGATGGCAACACAGGGCAATAGAGAGACATGGGTGACCCCACGCCAAGACAGGGATGTAGGCAAAACAGTAGGGGGCCTTTGGAGGCAGCACAATTGCAGCACAGCTGAGATGCCAGTCAACACATGCAATGTGCAACATAACATGGGAATGCCCCACAATGGGGACAGCATGACCATGTATCCATACACCATGAAAAGGAACCAACACAGCTGCTGGTATGATGGGTACAACACACTGCCACAAATGGAACATATGGAGCAGACAGGGCACACTATGCTGTAGAGACATGAGGGTGGCACACATAAATATATATGATGCACACAGCAGTGTTGCAGATATGGAAGGTGTGTGGGTGGCCTCAGCATGGCAGTGTAAGCTACAACCCATGACAAATTCCCATACAGTCAGGTACAACACTGTGAGATCACCTGGTGTTATGGTAAGTCCAGCTTACCTTCAGAGTCTTGTATGTTGGATTGGCTAGCCAAAGAATATACCACAAGCAGTATGTAATAAAAAGCAGCTTTATTAAAAATACTCACATCAGAAATGTGACAAAGCAATCACAAGGGAGCCAATTTCTCACCATTCTTCGAGTATGATCTCTTTCTCTCCAAGGAGCTGGTGTGTATACAATTATAAATGACTGAGAACAGTGCAGTTAGAGATATGATAAACATACAGCACTGGATAAGGCATGTAAAAAAGGCATCTCCCTTTGGCAATTAAATAGGAAATAAAGTTGCAAAGTCAGTAAGAACCTCGGAACAAAGAAAATGTGTTGTCAGCTATATGTTATGAACAAAGAGAATGTGGCATAAGCAGAAATATGCATGGCATAATACTTTGGTATAAGACACAAATTACACATGATTATATGACTATATCAAAATATAGAAGCAACACACATAACCTAAGTAAACACATTACAATAAAAGATATGCATATCAGGTGTAATAAACATAAAACATGTATAAAACCATAAAATTATGTAAACATAATATACAGCAGCAAATATCAAGTGGCAAGCATGGTCCTCGTACCCATGCTTGTATGATGGATACCTATTTCTATATGTTAGTGCAATACAGCAATATCACAGTGAAAATAAACAAGGTTACTTATGGTATGAACACACAGGTCAGCAGATGGTGTGGGACCCAGGCATAACACTGAGAGGAAGGGTATGCACAGAGTGATGCTACACACACATAGCCCAGTGGCAGCAGCCCTGTGCACACATGTTTTGGTATGAGCGAGTGTTCACTGCACCAGGATGGTACAGTGCATGCCACACCCTTTGACTGATGTGGTGTCAGCAGACATGTGTGACACAGAGGGCTGCAAACTGTGGAGTCATCACCCAGGCCATGTTATGTAGTGGGTGGTACAATGATACAAAATGCATTTATAGGTTTAAGATGGCCCGGTGGCACAGAGGGTTGAGGAGTTGGATGCCTTACCTTGTGCTACCCCGGCAACCCGGGTTTGGAAATGACCTCGGGTCATTGGGGTGCTGGAGTGGAGGGGTGGGCAGTGCAGATTTGAGCATGCTGGAGCGCAGCTCTCCTCTCCTCTCCTGAGGGTGGCAAGAGTGGGTTGGCAACCCCCCATAGTTCCGCTCCCACTGGGTGGCGATCTGGTGGGTAGTGCAGGTGGAGAGGGGGTGGCAAAGTATCGGGAGGTGTAAGAGGCTGAGCTGGCACCATGGGGTGTGAAGCGTGCCTCCACATGCTCACACGGCCGTTTGCTGAGGCCTGGGGGGCAGGGGATAAAATCAAAAAAAATACATATGTGTCCCTGTCACCAGTTGGTGGGAGGAGACAACGGGGACCAAAAAGCTAAATAAAAAAAAAAATTCATATGTGGGTCAAGAGGGTGTCAGTGGCAACAGACAAAGGGGATATGACATGAAGGAGTATGGTCATGTGCGTTGTGCTCACAGTAAACAAACGGTATATGCATATAGCAGATGTTGCACAGCACCACCTCCAGTGTGTGATTGTGGGGAGACATGCAGGTAAAGTGGGCTGCTGGCAGCACAGTGGACCATGCTGGACCACACATAACGGGCACAGTATATCCACCACTAGGCCTGACACCAAGGCAACAGGCATCACCAATGTTCACAATGTCAATGTATCCTGGTCATGCAGCACTGGCCCCCATCATGTCAGAGCAAGGTTCAAGCAGCAGTCATTGACAGGTATGACAGATGGTCTGCAGCCATCTGCACTCCACTGTGCCCTTTGAGCAGCTGCCTGCACATGATGAGGGGCACTGTTGGAGGTTCCAGTCAGCTGGCCAGACAGACAGATGCCCACAAATGGGGCAGTCAGGCCAGGAACACATACATCATGGCCAGAATATAGAGCAGATGGGACAAATGACATGCAGTATCCCAACACTGCAGCCCATATGGGCACAACACAGCATGCAGCATGTGGCACAACTGGCCACCCATCAACAGTGGTGGTGTCAAACACCACTATACAATGCACTATATGGCTAGAACAGAAACATACTAATATGGCCCTGCATCACAACCACTAGTCTTTCACAGTTTATCTCCCCACAGGTACCAGCAGACCAGAAGCAAATCAACCAACACAGCCACAGCCTCCCAGGAGCAGTGCCAGTATTGGAAGGAGGAAGACCACAGACACCTCGTCCTCAGAGGGGCCTGATGGGACACAGGAGGAGACCAAAGTGGGCAGGGATGCCAGTGGCTGCAGTACCTTCATACACATCATGCAGCACAGCACCAACAGTGATACCACCATGGGGCCAACACACACCATCAGTGCTGGATCCTCCAGTGATGGTGGAGACCCAGGCAATGTGAACAGCATACAAGGTCAAAGCACAGAACCATCAGTCAGCTAGGTAATGCCAACACAGCCACAACCAGTAGACCTTGACCTGTAACCCTCACTGGAAGATTACCTATCCGGGTACTGCCACAATGTGGAATGACAGGAGGCTCTACAATGTGAGGTAGCAGGCATACTTGCAGCCCTACAGCAGCTAAACACCTCTACTGTTGCACAACACAGCCATGTTGAGGGTGTCATCATGGCCCTGCTCAGTGCCATGCAGACCTGTATATAGAATAGTGCAGTACATTATGCAGATCCGATCACTATACTGCATGGGATACAGGTGTGTGCACAGAAGCAGACAGATGCAATGGAGTGACTGGTAGGAGTAATGGAGTGCAGTGTAGAGCTACAACACACCCAGACCAATGCCATTACCACCATGGGAGATGCCATGCAGTCCATTGCCCAGGCCATGTGGCACATCTGAGGCACAATACCAACCAGTAAGCAAATGCATGGCCCACAGGTGTATGTAAATTAACCCAGTTCAAGATTTTACACAACATCTATTATTCTCCCCAGAAATTGCTTAATTTAAAAATGTTATCGGACTCTTGCTGTTTTAGGCGTGGGTCAGAGGGAGGAGATCTACTACATATATTTTGGCATTGTACCAAGATCGCTCAGTTATGGTCAGACATTAAAGAGAATGTGAGCCCTCTTCTGGGCCTAGATGAATTGTTTAAGCCAGAGATCTGCATATTAGGATATACCTGAGTCTTTGTCACACAGAGAAAATTTCATATCTTTTGATATCTATTTCAGTTAAGAGGCTCGTGCTTAGACATTGGAAGAAACTAATAGAATCCATTACTCTGAATGGTTATCTGAGCTTTAGCCCTACTTAGGATAGAGAGACGAATAGCAATATTGCATGATCAGCTCCCTAAGTTTGAGAAAATTTGGTCTCCATTAGTTTGTGCCTATTCATGATTATTATGTATCAAACCTTTCTGTTTGTATAAACTTTGTCTGCTAATGTCCATGATTTTTTGTGTCGGGGGAGGGGGTGGGCGTCGAGAGGCCCCGGGGGAGGGAGGGCAGGGGGGGAGGACGGAGGGAGGGGGAGGCATTAATTTATGAGGTGCTCATTTACTCTTTTATGTTCACATCTACGTAAACTATGCTGTATTATGCACCTTGTGATACTTTGTATACGTAGAGTATCGCCTCTGTTCATCTTAAATTGTCAATAAAAAGTTAATGGGGAAAAAAAAAAAAGGAAATGAGGAAAGAAGCCAAAGGACAGTAGAGGTACAGGAACAGCAGCCAACACGCCTGCCCTCAGAACAATACTTGCTACCAGACATTTCCAGAAGTCCATGGTCCAAGGCTCACAAACAACATCTGGGAAAAACAACAACCGACATTCAGAAGGGACAACCAAGGACCATGTGGTGCACAGGGACAGGTGGTGCACACAAGGCATAGGAACAGAACTCCAAAGAACAGACTGCCAGCATAGAGGATACAATGTTGTGCACACCATGGACATGAGGGTTATGCACACAGAATCCATGGACACCTGCACGACCACATTGCCAGCAGTCATACAGTGGACAAACACAAAGTGAGTGAAGGACATCTGCAGTAACACAGTGGTGGACTGTAGTGTAGCTGCAATTGACCCACAGTTCACTCATACAATCCACCTGTGAATAACCTATGGGTGGGGGATGACTCATACAAGAGGGGGAGTTTTTCAACACAATGCAGAAATACACAGCATGGACCTGTGACTGTACACCGGCTGATATTGGCAGACCTGCCACTCCTTGACATGTACAGTCTGGTGCAAGGTAACATGTGGCACAGCTACACAACATGTGATGCATTGGAGGAGAGGAACCTCTGTGTGTCAACAGATGGCCGTAAAGAAACAGTTGCTGGTACATGTCACCACAGGTCTTGGCTGATCCCACCCCCTTCAGCTATGCATCAGAAGACCCAACCATGCACACAGAGTTTGCGTGGTTAATAGACAAGATGGACACATGGTAGGCAACCTAGGTGCTAGCCACAGTGTACATAATGGAGTGCGGGGCATCCCCTCCCTTATGGCAGCACATGCAACACTGTCTAGAATGCCATGCCTATGTGAAATGGCACATCTAACTGGATGTATGATGTCTCTGTGTGACGAAAATGTAGCACTTTTTCCAAAAAATAACTACAGTAATAGGCCACAGGATGCTCAAAATGGCAAACAGCCCAGACCATGACCTCAACGGTGGGCCCATAGCCCCATGTCCAATACTCCAATGTGTGACACACTGTGCCTCCCCAGACAGCAACTGTGGCCGTGAGACGCCTCAGTCCCCACTCAGCACATATACACATTAAACCACCCCAAAAATTAGTGTCACCCAGCAATACGGCACCATGGTGCATGCTGCTTCAGGTCAAATACCCGGCATGAACAACCAACAGCCCCATGGGTCAACATGTCAATGTCATGCATGAGCAGCTCAGAAACCACTGCACAACAATACGTCACACAGTGGCACACATATGTATCTCCCATCCCCTGTCAAGTAGATGTGAGAGGGTACTGCACTATATGCCAAGTTTGTATGCCACTGTGGACATCAGTGAACCCCTGTGTAATACATCACCACAATGTGTATCAATTGCCATCACATGCAAAACACTACATAAAGTACCAATGGTGGGGACAGTGGGAAGGGTGTGCTGTAGAACACACACATACCCACGGATGCATGTAACAAGGTATGGAACACCCCTGTGCACATTTGTATGGACACGTGCTGTCTAGGTGTTATAAGGCAGCAGTGCACCACCACGCTGGGCTCATGTAGGTCCCCTGTGGATCATCTGTCACTGCACCATCTGTATTACCATACAACTTCACCAATTTGTGTGCCAAATGGCACCCTAAGACACCAGAAAAAATGTGTGATGGGCCAGGATGACACAGTTTTGTGGACATTAGAGCCATGGCCAACAGATGTCCAGGACACGTATAGGTGGGAATGTGGGAAAAGGGACACCAATGGCATACAGTGGGACCATGAGTGTCGTCATCTGATGGATCAGCATGGCACCAAGGGACATTGACTGTGCAGCAACCACATCTGTGGGGAAGGATAAGGGAGGAAAGTTCACAGGACACATTGGTTTTGTGACATGACTATTAGATAGGGCCTCTATTGGATTGTCTGCCACACTGGTGCAGGATGTGGCATGTTAGTGCTGCAATTGTATAAGCTATGGACCTCAATCTTGGGAATGGGTGTGCACAAACAGCATACCTAGAGCATGTCAATGCCAATTGCAATGTGGCCGATGCATAGCAGAGTGGAAGGTTGGCTTGGCACTGATACCCACATATGTGGTGTACCACATGGCAGTATAATGCACTTCACCCTACATGAAAGAGAACAAAACCGCTGTATCATACGACAATCCATGTGGCATACATGAACCACACAGCAGTGACATGGACCACCATCCATGATGGAAAAATAGGACAAAGACACAGATACCAGATACATAACAGAATATATTGTTTACAGTTAGAAAAATATTAAAACATTAACTACAAAAGGGAGGGAGCACAATAAACAGATAATAACAAAACACCAACATTATTTATTAAAACTACAACACAATGCTACAGACACTGTGTGTGGCTTAAAACTACTTAACAGCACCACATGGTGCCTCAATGCCCAGAGAGGAGTCCACTCAAGCAAGCAGTGCATAGAGAGCTACCTGAAACTGGTTTATATGTTGAACAATTGGGTGGAGGTGTTCTCCCAAGCCCCTCACAAAGTCCTACAGACTCTGCCTATGTGTGGCATCCCCCTCCAACTCCTTGGTATCAGATCATCCACCTTCCCTCTCCACATGTTCCTCCTGCCGCTTGTCAGGTGCAGGCTTGGTGGGCAGATCTACATGCCCTGTTCAACAGACCCCGTCTATTTAGCTTCCTGTATGTCCACATCCTGCAGGTCCTCCATGTCCTGTGCTTGTGCAGCACCATCACTGCTATCCTGTGTGACACGGCCATTGGGTGGTGCTTGTTGCCCCTCACTGGCCTTAGGGGTCCCCTGCTGCTCCTGAGGTACATCCACAGACAGGGCCACATGCCACTCTTCACAGCTACCTGTCCTCACAGCATAGGCCCGGGCCTCATTCCTCTTAAGCCATCTCATGGTCCATTCCAGTGCATGCCAGATGTCCTTGTTCAGCAGTCCCTCTGGCACCTGCAAAACATCAGAGAACACAGTGTCAATGTGCATACTCAGGGGGACCTGGAATAATGGACTGCATGTTCGGTATGTCACAAACATAACCCAAAACCTAACACATCTGATGCATAACATGGCCATGCCACTTGGACATGGGATGGCTATGTAGCTGCTATGTCCACAAGCCTGCCATGCACCAGTGGCATGCCTTGTGCTGATGCAGCCCACATGCTGTGTCCCTGCAGCAACACAGGAGCTGGCTATACAGCCTGTGAAGATGATCATGGGATGGCTGGTTCCTGTGCTGCTGCCATAGATGTCTGCTGCCCCTGTTCAACACTGTGCACAATGTTCCACAAAATGGCACCGCCTGACCATGCGGATCATTGCCTTGTGAGGTCTACCATGTGAGAAGTATGTCACACTAGATGTGATGCACATTGGGAACAGTGGGGTATATGCAGTGGTGGCTGGGACACAATAGGGGTGCTGACAATTGCCTAGACTGTGTGAGGCATAGTGCTATGGCCCTTAACTCTAATAGAAACATAGAAGTTGATGGCAGATGAGGACCGCAAGGCCCATCTAGTCTGCCCATTTCTTTTTCTACCTTATGAATGTGCCAGCAGCATTTGCTCTGTCAATGGCCTATTTATTCATACTTATCTGTATTGCTCCCTTATGCCTATCCCATGCCTGTTTGAAGCCCTGCACTGTATTTATATCCACCACTTCATGAGGTAGGCCATTCCATGCACCCATCACCCTTTCTGTGAAAAAGAACTTCCTCACATTACCCCTTAATTGGCTTCCCTCTAATCTCATGCTGTGTTCTCTTGTCCTGTTATTTTTCTTATATTGAAACATGTTAGACTCTTTTCACCTTGTTAATGCCCTTAAGGTGTTTGAAAGTTTCAAACATATCACCTTTCTCCCTCCTTTGCTCCATGGTATACATATTGAGTTCTGTTAATCTGTCCTCATATGGTTTCTGATGCAGTCCCTGCACCATTTTGGTTGCCCTTCTTTGGACTGCCTCAGTTTGGTTAATGTCATTGAGAAGGTGTGGCCTCCAGTACTGCATGCAGTACTCCAGATGGGGCCTAACCAGTGTCTTGTAAAGAGGGATTATTACCTCCCTCTTACGACTTGTGATACCTCTACTAATACACCCCATCATCCCCCTAGCCTTAGCTACTGCTTTAGTGATCTGCTTGTATGATTTCAGGTCATCTGTGATGATGATGACCAAGTCCTTTTCTTCCCTTGTGACTGCCAGCAACTCCCCCTCCAACCTATAGGTGGCTTCATGGTTTCTCTTCCTTATCTCCTTATCTGCATGGCCTTGCACTTCTTTGTGTTAAGCCCCAGTTGCCACTCTTCCAACCATTTTGCCAGTTTATCCAGATCTCTTCTCATTCTGCCCACCCCATCTGGATCATCTACTCTGTTGCAGATCTTGGTGTCATCTGCAAACAGACAAACCTTACCCTTCAGTCCATCTGCAATGTCACTGATGAAGATATTGAAGAGGACTGGCCCTAGAACTGATCCCTGAGGTACCCCATTTTTGACTTGCATCTCTTCTGACTGTATACTGTTTACCACCATTCTCTGTTTTCTGCCCGTCAACCAGTTTGCCACCCAGTTGACCAACTTCTGACCCACCCTGAGCCTACCCAACTTATTAATCAATCTTCTATATGGAACAGTATCGAAAGCTTTGCTGAAGTCAAGGTAGGCGATATTAACTGCCCCCCCTTGGTCCAGCACTTTGGTTACCCAGTCAAAGAAATTTACTAGATTAGTTTGACAGGACCTTCCTGTTGCAAACCCATGCTGTCTTGGATCCTGTGCTCCTATGGATTGCAGGTGTTACGCTATCCTTTCCTTAAGGAGCACCTCCATAATCTTGCCCACTACTGAGGTAAGATTGACTGGTCTGTAGTTCCCTGCCTCCTCCCTGCTACCACTCTTGTGGAGCGGGATCACATGAGCCCTTTTCCAGTCTTCTGGGACCTCTCCTGTGCTCCTAGACTCACTAAACAGTTCTGCTAATGGCTCTACTAGTTCCACCCTTAGCTCCCTTAGTACCCTGGAATATATGTCATCAGGTCCCATTGCATTGTCCACCCTGAGCTTATTGAGCTCGAGTAGGAGCCTTTTTTTTGTGAAGGGACTAGTGCACACCCCCCCCCCGTGTCCATGGTGCTGAGCTGTGTGCCTTGCCCTACCTTCTCCTCAGTAAATACTGAGCAGAAGTATCTATTTAGGATAGATGCTTTTACATGGTCCTTCTCCTCACATGCCCCCTTATCCCCTTTGATCTTAACAATACCCCCTCTGGACTTTCTTCTTTCACTAATGTATCTATAGAAAGTCTTGTCACCTTCTTTTACAGTTCCTGCTAGTGTTTCCTCGGTTTGGGCCTTTGTCTGCCTTACTGCCTATCTTCATCCCTCTGCATTCCTTATATTTTTTGAAGGCCAGCCTTTTGACTCTGACCTTTTCTGCTACTGTTTTTGAGAGCCAAAATGGTTTCCTTCTTCTTTTGCACTTCCTTTTCTCTCTAGCACAAAGGGATGTTGTTTCAAGTATTGCATCCTTAATACTTGCCCACTTTGCCTGAACCCCCTCACCTGTATTACTTCTTGCCAGGGCTAGCTTAACTCTGTTAGCCATCTTATCAAAGTCAGTTCCTCTGAAGTCCCATATTTTTGTCTTGGAATGGGATGATTTAGTTCTAGTGGCCAAATTGAACCATACCATGTGATGGTCACTGGCCCCCAGGTGACCTTCTACCTGGAGATCTGTGATCCTTTCCCTGTTAGTCAGTACTAGATTTAGGATAGCCCTGTCTCTTATGAGTTGTTGTACCAGTTGTTTGAGGCCCTCTCCCTGCAGGGAATCCACTATGTGTCTAGTTCTGGCAGATGTTCCTGCTGGTATTAAATCTGTATCTGGCATGTTGAAGTCTCCCATTATCAGAACCTCCCCTTAACTGTCATGTTTTCTATATCTTCTAATAGTAATGTATCTATGTCGTCCCCCTAGTCTGGAGGCCTGTAGACAATCCCAGTTCATACCAATGCAATGTGTGTCCCCCATAGCAGTCTGAGGAAACACCCGCTGACAACAACCAATCGTGGTGATTGACATGCACAGAGTGGATTGCAAGAGGTTCCTAGGCATGTCAATGCCACACATGTTCACTGGGCTGTTTGGGCCACACAGTTTACATAACGCAGTAGAGTACACCTGCTGTGATGATGGCATGTCTCCTGTTTCTGGGTTGCTGTTGTTTGGCACAACTTTATGCTGTGCCACCCTGTTAATGGGCATGTCTTTGCCATAGTAGCATGGCCAACCACATGTCCAGTAGGGCAACTGCCCCTAATATTTATCTCTCTCTTCTGGTGATTCTGCTGCTGTAGTGTAGCCTCAATGGCAATTCAGCTCTGCCTGCCTGCTGTTTGCCTCTTTATAAATGCTCTAAGCAAGCAATAACACACAACAAGATGTGGGTTATGTCCTGATACGAGAATGCCCAGGTGCCTTATGCATCTGGGCATGCTCTTATCAGGATATAACCCACACCTCAGAGTGTGTTATTGCACTTATAAAATGGGCTCCCCATGTAATTATTGTAAGAAAAAAAAGAATAAAAATATTTTATATATATATATATATATACAGTATATCTCCATCTCTATCTCCCTCTCTCTATATATATATATTTATATATATATATATATATATATATATATATATATATATATATATATATACTATATATATTATGGTAGCACGTAGTGCTACCATGAATTAGGAGTTGAGAGCCATTTCTATGTTAAACCCAAAATTTTGCACCTAATTTGCAACCATTTAACGGGTTGCCTGAAATTTGGAATACGATCAAGAACCATAGGCCTTAGGATCTGCCAAGTTTTGTATTGCTCAGATATACGGCTGCAGAGTTATTAAAGCGTGATCTTTAATACCTGCGTTCACAGCTATTCTGAGAATTCTACGGTCGCGCCTACAGGTCAAATGCGGTTTTGCGACCAGTCGAAATCTTCAGGAGCATGTGGCTGGGGTCCCGATGTGTCTTTCAAGATTTCATGAAAAAATATTAAATGGTTCAAAGTTATTCAAAAGAGTTTCCCATTATAAGTCAATGGGAAAAGTTAACAAAAGTTCGACAGTGTCATCAAATGCACTTTTAGTGTCTACAAATGGCCCTGTTAGTGTCGCCAACCGCCATCTTGTTTTCAGTTGGTGATCAGAAAAATGGTTGGCATTTAAAATTGAGACCCTCTAGCAATCTAATTCTTTTGTATTCACCTAGTCGGGCCCTGAGGATGCTAGCCATGTCTTTATTTTGGGGTAAAACACCAGAAATGTTTTTCAAATTTCTGGAAAAAGTAGTGTCGCAAGTAGTGTTGAACTAGCAAAAGTGTCGCATTTTTTTTGTTAAAGCTGCAAATCACTACACTACTTGCCACACTCATGCCAAAATAACAGTAATTCTTTTGGCACCGCTGCAAAGAACGGTTGGGAGTTTTAGGCTGAAATTTGGAGGGAACGCAGAAGACATCTCACAGATGTGCCTTTCAGTGTTGTTTTGAAAAATATTACATGGCGGCAAAGTTGCGCACTCCAAAGTTGACAGTTTTTCCCATAGGATAACATACATCGCATTGCAGAAATCCTTTGGCACCCTGCTGCAAAATAACGGTTTGGTCTTTTTCCTGAAATTTCGAGGGAAGACAGACAACAGCCCACAGATGTGCCTTTCAGTGGTTTGGTGAAAAAACATTACAGGGAGGCAAAGTTATGGTGCTCCAAACTTTCCTTTTTTTCCCATAGGATAACATTACGGCATTCGCCGCGCCTTTCAGGGCCCGTATCTCGAAAACGGTGTGAGACACGGACTTTTCGTCGGAAAATTCCTTAGCCCCTTTAGCCAGAACAGTTGTAAATAATATGACTTTTAAATTTTTTTTCCACGTCATACGGTTCCTGAGATATAATGTATTTAGTATTCCAAGATCTCATTTTCTGCGCCGATACTCATTATTATGCATACATTATTTGTACTCACTGTCTTTCTCTATGCAGGTTTTGGGGAAAACCAGCCTGTGCACTTACATTACTGTTACTGTTGCCCTTTCCGCTTGTGGTTCTGTACCCGTTTCACTTACGATTGGCGTCGACCACCATATGCGTTTATCCTGCGTTTTCATTTCGCTTGCGTTTCTGTTATTTTTGCCATTTCTGTCTACAGTACTGTTTCTCTTTCTGTTTCACATTGTGTCACCATGGCCATTGACATTTCTGTTTGCAGGCACCATGTTTACTATGTGACAACACATCGTAGCAGACCATTCCGTCTACGCCACCATGTGCGTTACCCTTTCTGTTCTCATTGCGCTTGTGTTACCATGTGTGCCACTGTTAGCATTTCTGTTTGCGTTGCTGCTCCTGTTACTATGCCACAAGACATCGTGGAGGGGCGGCGGAGATTCAAAGACCGCACTCCCTTCATTACATTCATTATTTCTCATTACCATTCTCTCAAAAGAAGGAAATTAGAGGCAAAAACTCTGTTTAATGCATTAGTTAGGGTTGTTCCATAGTGACAAAAGTGAGGAAATTCACTGTTAGGGTTGAAAACCCTAACTCCGAATTCACCCACCCAGCACCACACACACACACAGACACACACACACATTCAAGTATGGGGGAGGACCAAGTCAACACAACCAATGACAGACATCCAGCAGCAGGTGACAGATATAACAAACAATTGTCTAAATGTACTACGAGACATCCCCACCCACCTGACCAGGTACTGCATGCTCAGTGGAGATCAACAGCAAAACTGAGGCCATGTGCACCAACGTACACATCCCTGATTGCAGCTGCACAGCGTACCACACTTAGTAGTTGCATGGCCTTACCTACCGATGCCCCACACCACACCACAACTGGTACTGTGCCATTAGTCAATATAAATGCTGAAGGTGCATGATGACAGTTGTAGAAAGGTTTTAACAGTAGTGAGTATACATTAATTAAGAGAAGTACATAAATTAACCACAAGACACTAGCATGCTCAAGATAAAAGTAGTGTTACATTTGCATTGGGGTCGTCGGTCCTAACTCTCACCCCATTCTCCTATACCTCAGCTTGTTTACACATGTGATGGGGTGAGAGTTAGGGCCGATGACCCAAATGCACACCCTGTTGGCGGTTGGGGTGGCGGGCTGGGGGGATGCAAGGGGGGCTTTCAACTCTAACACCAAATTTCTTTGCTTTTGTCGCTGTGGAACAAGCCTAACTGATGCATTAAAGGAGTTTTTGCCTCTAAAATATATATATATATATATATATATATATATATATATATATATATATATTTTATTTAGTTTTATTGACAGGTAAGTACACTAGACAAATCCTGCCTATTTTCAGGCACAACCTGGGGAGGGGATACAGATGAATGCCAACTGACCTTGAACCAGATTAAGCTGTTGGTGGTATTTTTAGTGAATGAGGGAAATTTGGCCAGGACACCTGGGAAATTCCCCTACTCTTTTTGATAAGTGCCATGGGATCTTTAACATCCACCTGAACTACCACCAATCCAGGAAGATGGGACCTTGGTTTAACATCTCATCCGAAAGACGGCACCTCAGAAGTGCAGCACCCCTCTCATGCTGCACTACAGTGTCAGTACTGGGACATTAACCCAAGTGCCAGATGTGAGAACTGAATCCACAGCCCTCTGATCTCCTGGCCTCAGAGGCGAGTGTGCTACCTAATGAGCCACTGACAATATATATACCTTCATATAAATATATGAAAAAATATTTTACTAGGTGAAATACTGAAAAATAGTCCCCTTTCATAAGTGTTTCAGCCCCCCACCACCACGACCACCACCAACAGCAGAACTGGGCTATTTTTTTTTTTTATTAGTTTCTTTTTTGTTAACTTCATACTGTATTTTGTGCTTTTAGGAAGACTGATGACATCATCTGTTTTTGTGTGCATGCTGCCTGGCTTTTTAGGGAGCGAGTGTGTCCCACGTGGTTATCTACTGTAACAGTATTTTTCTTGCCTCCCCATACAGAAAGCATGCCTTTCGTGTGTGTCCTTTTATTTACCTTTTTTTAACGTGTCTTGACATTGCCAAATAAATCATTTTGTTGCTTTCATCCTAAACGGTGGGCTTCAGTGGGAGTGAGCGTGTCACTCAGCGGCCACCGTAGCTGTAGATACTTGTTTTCTGCTTTGTGGGTGGGTTGCGGTGTTTAAACCATAACTGTTGGAAAATAAATACCTTTCAGTTTTCTTGTGACAGTAATGGAGTAATGGGCTGCATACAAATGTCTGGGTTATTGCAGTTCACAAGAGTATGGTGTATGTGTCAGGTGGGGAAGGGGGCTCCGGAAATGGCGAGCAGGACTCCGAAAATGCAAAGTAGCAGGAGTGAGACATGGCTCTGTAAGGAAAAAATGGTCAGTGAGTTTAATAAAATAAAATTTTACAGATATTAAAAGTTTAGGACTTCTGCAGGAGGGGGGACATTGCATACACTGAGTGGCATTTTTTCTGGTTTGTCTGATGATGCCACCACTCTCCCAGTGCAACTGTTGTTCTGACAGATGCTAGCTAAGTTGCTGCAAGCTGCAGTGGGAGAGTGGTTGTACACACATTGATTTAATTGTTTGCTGCATCTTGGTTGGCACAAGAAGTGTCTGTTGAAGTGCTATCTGCTGATAAGGACATGGCTGGAAAGGCTTTCCAGCCAATGAGCATTTAAGATTTTTTTTTCCCATTTTGTAAGTCTTCTTCAATCACCTGGGGCTGGTATAACAGGTGTGTGCTCTTGTCTGCAGATTACACATTTGTGAATCCCCAAAACGGGAATGTTGTGTCATTTTCTTGATGCAAGGTTCCTTGCACTATGCCGCATCCCATTTTTTTATGCAAGGCTAATGCAAGCAATCTTTGCTGCACACAAGCTGTGTTAGATGAAGGCTGCATATGTGAATAGCTTTTGGCGCAATTTTTGGTGCAAGTCGCACTTTGTGGTTTTTTTATCCAAGCTCCTTGAGTTACTCCGGAACTTTCTTTTATTTATATAGGTTTTTATCCTCCGTCTCCATGGCTACCCCCCTTCTGATCAACCTCGCCCAGCCCTATCACTTGGCTCCTCACAAGCTTACTTTCCATTGGCATCCTCTCTCACAAGACTGTGGCATGTGCCCAGCCACCAGTGTGAGGACTGTGGGTGGTCAGTTGTCATTAGGTCACCAGGGGTTTTTCTTCCCGTTACTCACTGAGGCCTCAGCAATGTATGGTCATGCATGCTCACTGGAACCAACAGCCCCACTCCACCCACCCACCTGACCAAGCGCCAGCCCACCATTTGCCCAATTCTACCATCGAGCCTCCACTTGGTCAAAACCAAGAGCCAGGAAGGCTTACCTCCCCAGCCTGAGAGAGGAGAGCTGTCTGACAGCAGTTGTATCCACTCCCAGTCTGATCCCCCAGCTGACCACCATCATCCAGCACTCACTCCCAAACACAGATCACTGGCATGATGAGAGGTAAGGTGTCCAGCACCTCAGCCCTCTACACCACTGGACCAGCTATCACTCTGGAATCTTTGAGAATCGAGTCCTATATCTTTATACAGCGTTAATTCTTTTAAAGTTGCTCTTTCCTGTTGTGTCAAACTTTGTTTCTCTGCTAATCTGTTTTTGTGGTCCTTATACAGATTTTTCATCTATAAATGTGCTCTTCTGATGAAAGTTTCTACAGATGGATTTTCTTTGCTGGTGGAGTAGAGTTTGATTTAATGCCAAAAGCTATTTTTATTTGATTTTTATACAAATATTTATCTGGCTGTTAACTGAATATGGTCCTTTTCCATAGTGTACAGTAAAACTTCTGCATCTGATATTCAAGTTCACAGGTGTTTGTACATTTGCTAGGTGAAAAGGCTAGTCCTTGCTAACAAATTTAGTCTCTACATCTGATAGTACTTTTTGACGTAAGTTAAATATTGGGATCATTTTGCCTCCTTCTGAAATTGTTGCTTGGCCTCTCTACCTCTGTTCTGTCTCTGCCACTTCCTACCACCCCTCTTGCTTCTTATTCTGGTTCTCTGTCTTCCTCTATTAGTCCCTTGGATCATGTTTGATACCTTGTGTTCTGGTATTTTTCTTCCCTCTGTGGTTCTTGCTGCTGTTTCTGTGTTTGATTTTACATACGATACCTAAAAAAAAAATTCCTGTTGTGTTTTTTTATAAAGTTTACTAGCATAACTCCTTTCACTGCTATCTAAATCAGTGTATTCCTGATTCTGTTTTCTTTGTAACTTATACTTTTTATAAGTATAAACTTTTTTGTCTTTGTAGTCTTCGGTAGCAAGCTGGATGTTTTTAAATTTTGTGGTGCTGAATCTTGGTGAATCAGTGGTGTTTTGTTCCATGGGGTTGTCAACTCTAATGCCCAGAGCTCCCCAGCCTCTAGCCTCCTGCCTGAGCACAAGGTACAGGTCCAAGCCCATGTGTCATAGGCACATAATGTTTGGATGCAGAGAAGTATGGCTCATTACATATGGCCAACAGAATCAATCATCACTTTCTTCAGGCCCTGTGTGAAGCAAGAGATCATGTATAAGTTTGTTTGCTCAGGGGAGGTGGTGTGCATTAGGGTTAACAACCCCAATGAACACCACACCACCGATTTACCAAGACTCCAAACCCTAATGTTATTTATTTATTGAAATGTTTCACCATGAAGGGACACTGAACAATATGTTGCTCATCTCCCAGTGTGACCGGGGGTATAATTGTTTGAAGAATTAGACATACAATTTAACATACTGAGAATTACATGTGTAACAAGACATACAGTTAAAAATATCATAAATAAACATGCAGTCACATTTGTGACCTAACATACAGTTAAATATATCATACCTGTGGAATATGCATTTAATTATAAGTGGCATATCTGAGGAACATAGTACAGAAATGTAATGTAGCCTTGGAGCCAACTCATTGCAGTAATGGATCATGGTTAAGAGGCAGATTATTTAGCAATTATTGAATGAATGAGGTCTAGTGGAGGGACATCAAGGAAGGTAGAGGGGTAGACATGGGAAACCTTCTGGAGGAAAGAGAGGATAAGGATGGGGGAACATTACCAGAGAAAAGTGAACAAAAAAAAAATTATTTGGGAGGGGCAAGTACACACAGGGCTAGTGCAATCTGGGAGCACCTCAGACAGAACAAAAAGTGCAAATTATTAGCTCATTATTTTGCCCGATTTGTGTTCTTCAACCCTTATGTCTGAATTAACGTGTTTCTGCAGTGAATTTCCTTCCCTTTTGTGATTGAGGAGTCATATCCTCATTCATGCAGGCCACTTTGGGAACTGTGTGAGCAACTGCAGATATACAGGGCCCTCCAGACCCTGTGCCAAGGAATGAGTCTGTATGGCACTGTGCATACAGGGCCCTTCACCAAGAAAATGGCAACACATTACAGATGCAGACCAACAGGGCCTTCTGGGACCTGTGCCAAGTGAAGAGCCCATCTATCTGCATGAGGCTCACTTCCTTGTAATTACAGATGCAGATTATCAGGGACATCAGGACCCTGCACCAAGAGAAGACTCTGTTTGGCTGTGGAAGTGCAGGTCCCTCTGCTCTTCTGTTCAGTTACAGATTCAGATGCACTGGGCCCCAAGACGAAGAATCCATGAAGCTATCCATGGGGCTGCAGAAGTGCAGGGCACTCTGGGCCTTGTGCTTCCATATGATTACAGATGCAGACAAGCAGGGTCATCCAGGACCTGTGCCAATGGAATAGCCTATCTGGTTGTTGAAGTGCAGGTCCCTCTTCACTTCTTTACAGCTATGGATGCCAACAAACAGGGCCCTCTGGGCCTTGTGCAAAGAGAAGAATCCTCTTCACTATGGTTACTTGTTTTCTTTCCACTAATGTACTTTTCAGTGATATTTTTTTCACTTTCATATTTTTGACTACCAAATTTTTGCTTTTGAATGCATCACTACTGCATCACAAAAGTAATTCTCATGAAAGCAAGTCTCACAAAATCAGTTTTTGAGTGGAGATAGTGAAAAACACTAAAAACACCACTAAGATAAAAATCCACCTATCCTTACAGTATTCATTTTTTGAACTGAGCATGCTCAGAGAATGATGCAATTTTTTACTTATATTTCAAAAACTACATAAGTTAAAAAGCAACTTGATATTATAATGAAATATCACACATGCTAGGTTTACATCAAATATGTTTTAACTTTATTGTTTTCTAGCTATTTATGAGGTTTTTTTTACTTCCCCTGCTGTTGGTGTACTAAATACTGTAGATGCTGCAGCAATAATTTCACTGTATTAAATGTATCTGACTCTCCCTTGCTAACCACACAGTTGTTGTTTGTCCCATCACAGTCTGTTGTCATGGTGAGCACTATGATGTCATAAGTCATGTCACTATGAGGAAACAGAAGAGGTAAATGTTTTCTATGCAGGCTGTTTAATTGAAATATCAAAATGTGTTGTAAATCTTGGAAAGGAATATTGAAAATGAAAAAAAAGGATTCTCTTGAAAATTGTAACAGCTGAAACATCTTAGTTATGAAAGCACATGCTGAAGTGCAGAACTGCTCTTTAAAAACATGTCACTTGTGAAAGCTTGAGCTACACTCTACCAGACCTGTAAGTTTCATATGTTAAACAAAATGATTTTTAGTTACAGATGAGAAAAAAAAACTCTTGAAAACAGTGAATTTTAGTATTTTTGTACCTCTGTAACTTTGCCCTTCCTGAACTAATTGACACAATGGTCATGATTTGTTAATGCCCTGCATATGCTGCATGTCCATGGAGTGCCAAACATACAGCACAGGGGTCATGCTGTATCCTTTTGGTGCAATAGTGATTTTCAGTCAGGTGTGCCAAATGCCACAAGTTAGACCATCTCCCCCATGTCTAACTAGGACAAGCTGACATAAATTGTGGAAACTGTCACAACTTCATCCAATGTACTAAAAGTGGGTACAGTTGCATTAAAGAAATTTGGCACAGTTGCATCAAACATTGGGGTGACGCAGGCTTGACATAAGCCCTGCGTCAACCTTTGAAAGTCTGGCCCAATATTTTCAGGAACAGAGGTCCTTCCCAGATGCCATGCCTTCTAACTTTCAAGCAAATCAGTTGAATGGGGGCAAAGTTATTAAGGTGCAAAAATCAGGGTTTAACATTAAAGAGCTACTGCTCCAGCATAATATATTCGATTATATTACTTTATCATACATCCTACAATCATTCATAATATCAGCCTGAGTTATCTGCTTGTATATGATATGTCAAATTAGATATTATATTATTTGACCATGTATCATATGCTATATCAAAAATCATATTATCTCTGATGTTTTTATTTTCTTATACAGTATATCATAGAAATGTAACGTGAAAATCCAGCACTCACCACCATTCAACTGTAAAAATGCTGCTCTCAAAAAATCAGTATTAATGTGTCAATATCTTTATTGCAGGTGACAGTACAAAAGCACACCTTGTTGTGTTTCAGAAGGAAGGCTCCTTTGTCAAAAGAAACATAGAAAATTATAGCATAAAAAAACTTAGTCCTTTTAGTCTGCCTATTACATTATATTGTGTTAGATTTTACCATCATATAATTGCTGGTGACCCTATTTATCAACCTGAACATAAGCGCCCTAAAACACTGTAATAACTGGAAAATGGATTGTTATGGCATTCTTAAAACTTTTGTTTTAACTGTCCTGTTAGTTCTAGTCATTATCCTACCTCATCGGTCTTTATTCATTGTGTGGGTGGTGCTGAACAGTTCCACAAGCATGGTGGCTCCCTTTGTCACTAAGCGACAAGCTGCCAGTACAAGACTCATTAGTCTCTACCGACCTTTTCATTATTATTTTCTGTTTTATTATTTATCTGTTTGCTCCTATTTTGGCAGTTAAAAACTTCTATCTGGCTGATCCTGTTGTTCCTCAGCTTTGGGGGATGATGCCTGCTAGTAGGAACTGGGTTGTGGCTAACTGTAAATATAAAGGATCGTGTATGATTGCTTATACACAACGAGGGTATTTTTCACTCAGGAGGTTTTCATGGTAACTGGAGACCTTGAGAGTGCAGCTCGAGAGGTCTCGTTAACATGGAAACCTTGAGAGTTGAAAAGATCCTTGTTGTGTAAGAGCGATCATACACAGTCTTTTATAGTGTATGGTCTCACATACATAGAGTGCACTTACTTTTTCCCACATTTGTGTGCAGTTTTTTCATCTTCTGGCATGTTTCACTGCCACGGCCATTCCGGTTACTCAATCGTGCATGTGCACCCAGCTTCCACACATGCGCACCCACCTGCTAGGTGTTATGCTGCACTAGCTACGTAGCTAGTGCAGCACAACAGCTACGATGACATAGCTAGTGCAGCATAACAATGCTGTTGGGAGCATGGATTTCCATGCTCAACAGCATTCTACCATACACTATAGTGCTATTTAAGCACGATCGCTATTCCACACTAAGATAAAAAAAGAAAGGATAAAATGTAGGTACTGGAGAGTGTGTGTGTGTGTGTGTGTGTGTGTGTGTGTGTGTGTGTAGCAGAAGAACTGAGTGAAAGGTATGAAGAGATTTCAGTAGCATTGACTCCCTGCACCAGTAATTATAAAAAAAAGGATAGGCAGTTGTGGTCTTATAGATTAGTTTTACACATATATACAAAAACACAGACTGAACACTCACCACTTCTAAATACATGGACACCTGGGTCTGTAGCTTAAAATATCATTTATTTATTAAAAAGGACATGCAGACATAACCTGCCTGACACATTTCGGATCACTTGACCCTTTATCAAAGGCTGGCTAAATACAGAAAAAAACACTGTTATATACCAAACAGCACTGAAACAATTGTGAGGTGTCAAGACCTGATAGGTCACAACAAATTCAAAATATCCAATCGTTACAATAAGCTCATATAAAGCTCCACACTGTGAGTGCTAGAGACACTACATCAAGTAATGTGCTAAATATCAAATACCCTGGTGCACTAATAAATATTAATCTAAATAATATAAAACACTATATACAGTCCATGTAATAACTGCATAATCATATCAAAGAAATTATTAACATATAACAATTAAGGCTGGAAAAACAAGGCAAAAGAAGTTAGTGGAAGGGAGGGGGAACTATAGGGGGAAGATACAACAAAAGGAAGGAAGGGATAGGAGGGCTGGGGGAGAGATACATTTAAAACTGTAAAGGCTGGAACAAAACATTAGCAATACAGGTCTAGTAGGACATCAATCTACAACTTTATACTATTATATTTTCATAATTAGACCCTTTTGAAATTCTTAGATAGGGAAAGAAAAGGTACAAACACATCTCATGTATAATAATCATAATTTGATTATATCCCCTAGTGTGACCTACAGTATCTCCCTCTAATGTATGGTTTAATGTCCATCCCTGTATTTAAACCAGGTTTCTTATTCGCTCCCAAAGTTGTGATCCAGAAACTTTCTATTTTAAGAACTGTATAATTAAAATTTCCACCTCTAGGCAACCCTTTAACTTTATCAATTTCCTGAAAGGAAGACATGCTCCTGAGGGTCCTACTCTGCATCACATGACTGGTTGTAGCATAAGTTAAGTCACCCCTCTGAATGGCACGGGTGTATTCACCCACTCATATCTTAAAAGCTCACTTTATTTTTCCCACATAAAATGCAAAGCAGGAACATGTAGCCAAATAAATGACTCTGCTAGAGTCACAAGTAATCAGCTGCCTTATTTCAAAACTCGTTTTCAAATTCACACTTTGAATTTCCTTGCTAGGCTGACATGTTTGCAGTACACACCATTTACATTGTGCACGCCCCCTAATGTTTAAAATTTAACCAGGTGTTAGGTCCTTGAGGTTCAGTATAGTGACTGCGCACTAGAATATCCTTTAATGTAGTAACTATCCTGAAGGCCATTCTGGGGAGTTGTTCTGGCAGTTGTCTCAACCCTGGCTCACTTCTCAATATTGGCCAGTGTTTTTTTATTATGTCTTCAAACACTCATGCCTGAGCTGAGTAAGTGGTTACGAAAGTAAACCTCTCTACAAGACCCCTTTATCTATTATTGTCTATAGGTAATAAATCTCTGTTCTGTGGACTGGCAAAATCTCTAGCTTGTTGAATTGTGTGTGCACTATAGCCTCTCTCATGGAATCTAACTGCCATCTCATCCATACTTTGTTCTTGATTTTCTTTAGTGTTGCATTTTCTCAGTGCTCTCAAGGTCTTGACTCATCACAATTGTTTCAGTGCTGTTTGGTATGTAAGAGTGTTTTTTTTTCATGTTTTTAGCCAGCCTTTGGTAAAGGGTCAAGAGATCCAAAATGCATCAGGCAGGTTATGTCTGAGTGTCCTTTTTAATAAATAAATGATATTTTAAGCTACAGACCTGGCTGTCCATGTATTTAGAAGTGGTGAGTGCTCAACCTGTATTTTTGTACATGTCTGTTTTTTAGCCAGTGCGCCACCCACCCAGTGCAAGATTTTTTTAAAAATCTTTATTGTTTTTTTTATTATTTTTACACACCCTCGGTGCGTGATGACCTTATTAACCTGTTGAGCTTCTCTCTCTAGGTTTTTGGGTCATCACACACCTTAGGTGTGTGCAAAAATAATCTATAACACACAGTTGCCTATCCATTATTCTCTGTACTTCATTTATGATATCATATTACATATGATTATATTACCTGCTAATATCTGCTGCCTGGCCCAATGCCATCTGAAAGTATGTCATTCCACATTTGCCAAAAATAGGAATCTCCTCACAATAAATGCCCCAGGCCCAATTCCTTGTATAAGCACCCTAGCCCCTTCTACCACTACGGATCCACTGTACTTATAAAATCAAATGAATTCTCTGCAGTGGGGAAGTATATAACAAATGTCACCATGACTCTTTTGAAATCACATTTTTATGGCATACACATAAAGCCAAATGTAAGAATAACAACAACTAATAATAATAACAACTACACTAAAATAAAATAGAAGGACCTTGGCTTCAAAAAACAACACATCCTCCTTCTCATCATCATCATCATCCTTCCTTCATCATGAATCACATTTTGCTTGTCATGTGTCATTGCAGTATATGGGTGATACCACCTTATCTATCTATCTATCTATCTATCTATCTATCTATCTATCTATCTATCTACCTATCTCTCTCTCTTTCCTCTCTCTCTCTCTCTCTATCGATCTATCTGTGTGTCTATTTATTTATTTATTCCAAAAGTGTTACAAGAAAATACATACACAGCTGATAACAACTCATTTCCAGACGTGTCTTGAAGGGTAGAGGTAGATATTATGATACAAGAGGAAAAATAGTAACTAACAGCATTTCAAAAATAATAGTCTATAGCAATACAGTATTACATACCTTCTTCTCTACTTGCATACTGCACAGACATGGCACATTAGGATTGGTGTCTATCACTTTTTTCAGATTCTGTAAAAAAGTTCCACTCTTATTTAGATAAAAAAAAGAATGCTACATCTTCAAATGTTATGAATATCTGAATCTTCATGTGTTTATTATGAACATGACACCAGTTGCCAGTATTGCACAGCCACATGTGCACCGTGAGTGTGGGCAATTTTCTGTCTGCTTTGAAGAATATACATAAAACTATTTATTGTCACCTATTTGACATGTCATGTAATAATTTAGAAATCAAGTTGTCTTGTCATACTGTAAATAGAAAATACATTTAAAATAACAACACATTTTATTATGTTACTCTTATCCACTCCAGCAAATGTATTACCATGTAACTCACAATGCAGGTCATGCTCTGCTACATGCCTCTGCCAGTACTTGTAGAATCAAAAGAATCAGTGTCCTGGCACTCATTTCACAACTCATTGTAAATTGAAAATGGCTCCTGATCTTCAGATGCTCTCCACTGTGGAAGAATCTGTTATTCGAAGACTGTTACATAATGAATTGAAGCACAAATACAAAATTCCATTACACTTTACATTGTGTAGGCATGCCTATTCAAGACAGTGTATGCAGTGATGTGTATTATAAAAACTTATTCTGCTTCTGCAACAGTATAATCAAGCCACCAAAGTGCACAATTTGTTCTTCCCGTGGTGAGACCTCTTGAATACTATACGCACCATTATTTATGATCTTCTACCATGCCTTGCAACCTTTCAGCATTACCATGCATAGCAGTGGTCTTTGAAATTCAGAGCAAATGGTCAGAATGTGTAGCACTCACTTATTTTAGAGAATACAATGTTTACAAACAGTGGGACCCATATGTTTAGCGTTAAGGAATGTTTCTATGCTGTAAGTCCAATGTTTTAATAGTGTGCATGTCTAGAAATATCTCTAACATTATGAAGAAAATCAGTAAACCTTCATAGAGCAAGTGTAAATTTGAGTGTAAAAATCATAGTGCTATGAGTAATTCATAGCAAGTGAGAGGTACAGTATGGCTTAAACAGCAACTCAATAAAGAATACTATGTATCATACAACTATTGTTCTTGGTACTGTATAATAAAACATAAATAAGGTTAGGAGAGCCACAGTAAAAAGACTGAGAGAAGTTAACCTAATAATGTCACTTATTAAGACATTAAATATGACTGATCCCAATACTGAGTCCTGGAGTACACTGCTGGTCACCATCCCTTCTCTGGAGTTAACTCTATTGACCACCTCTCTCTCTCTCTCTCTCTCTCTCTCTCCTCTCATGCATAACCCTTAACCAATGTGTCACCCAGTTTACCACCTTTGACCCCACCCCTAAGCTGACCAATTTCCTTATCAGCCTCCTATGTGGAATGAAGTCAAAAGCCTTATTGAAATCTAAATAGGCAAGGTCCACCACCCCACCTTGATATATTTCCTGGTCACCCAGTCAAGAAATCTATCACATTTGTCTGACGTGACTTCCCCCCATGAATCTGTGTTGCCTTGGATTTTGTATCCTGCTGGATTCAAGAGCAAAAAGAATGGGCAGGAGCTAGTTGTAAGGGGGTCTACCTTAATTCCAGGAGTCTGGGAAATAAATTCAAGGAGCTCTAGACATTGGTGGCAGCCACTGAGGTGGACCTTATAGCTATCACAAAAGCTTGGGCCACAGAGAATAATGACGGGGACTTGTCAGGCCCAGCTTACACAGTGTTTAGACAGGATAAAGGGAAAGGTAAATGGTGCGCCATAGCTCTGTCAGGGAAGGCATATAGGCTGTGGAGGAGGGACACATCAAGGGATAAAAAAGGGAACATATTCACTGTTAGATCAACTCACAGTGCCCTCGGATGAGAAAATATTGAAGGGGATAATCTATCAACAAACCTGGACAAGGGGAAGACAAATATAGAGATTTTGAGAAAGTGCTGGCAAGGGGAGTGAAGGAGGCAGAAGTTGTGGTGGTCATAGATAATCTGAACCTGCTTGATATTGTCTAGGACATTCCAGCAGCCAGGTGCACCAGAAGTCCCTGATGGATACATTGCAGGACTGCCTTCTGGTTCAGCTGGTTAACAAACCCAAAAGACAGGTAGCCATGCTTGATTTGGAGCTCAACAACTCAGAGATGGTGAGTGAAGAGAGGGTAGTGGAGCCACTGGGGTCCAGCAACCCTAACATGAAGGCTATGCCTGCAGTTCAGTGGGCAATAACTATCAGCCACATCCTCCTTCCTGAACTATTTAAGCCAATTTTCTCCATCCTCATTTGGATGCACTGTTTCTTTGCTGTAGCCAGAGGCTCTGTCCCCCCCCCACACTTTTTACTCTGTGTTTGTCTGCTGTTTACCATTTGTGCTTTTGAGCTTTGTGTTTGTTTTGTGCCTTCAGCATCTTTCTAAGTCAGTATTTTGTTTTATTTTTATTTTCTCGCTGCCTTTCTAGGCTGCAGCCTGTGCTTCCTTCTTTCTCTTAGTCAGCTACTCCGGCTGCACTGTCTTCATCATGGAACTCCTGTGTTTTGCTCAGTTTTGTTCTGCTTTGCTTCTTGGTGTGCTTATCAATTTCCACAGGATGTCCAGTTATGTCAATCTTCTGTTTTGGCAGTACTATTTTCAGACTTTCCATTTTGCTATTCATACAAGGCCACTCGCGAATCTCTGTTCAATTGCATTCTTAAATTGCTTCACCTAGCTTCCTAGAAAGGCAGCTGCTTACCCCTGCTATGTCCCCCAGGGTCTGTTTATGTCACTACAACTGCTGCACTGAATTGTTTCAACTAATTTATTTGGGCATTTGTGCTGCTCATAGAACCGACTTCTGTTCACCTTTTGTTGTTATTTGTACTGTGCCATGTTGAATTGTCTACTGTTGCACTTTAATTTTTGAAATGCGTCTTTACTGCTGTTTGTAACTTATTGTAATCTTTTTCCCTTTTCCCTGGGTTGCACCTGGAAATGAATCTTGGCTCAGTGAGCCTTTCTTGTTTACCAATTTTCAAATAAATATATTTCTGTTACCTAATTAGTTTAGTCAATCAGTCCACTCAGCATTTTGCTGTTTACCACCCTAGTTTTAGTCTGCTTACAGTTTTCCTGTTGAGGATAGGTTTTATCTCTCTTTCCAACCTTGATATACATTCAGATTTCAGTATCTTTCAGTCATTTTATTTTTCACTAGTATCAGTTATTCTATTCAGTATTCATTACTAAGCCTGAATCTTGCTGTCAGGATACTTCATGTGGGTAGACAGCTCTGCTCCCCTTGAAATCCGCATATTGAGGAAGAGTCCCACATCTTGTTGGGGGTCTTTCTCAGTAGGCTGCTTGTCTCCTGGGGTGCCTCCTGGCAGTCCCACCAGGTGGTAAGATCTAATGTTCTGGAGAAGCATTAGCGTGTAGATGTTCAGATGGCAGCACCTCAAAGTGTAGTACTTAAGACTTCATCTGCCAGATAGTGGGGCCCTAAGCCCACAGGGCTTCCTTTAGCTATGCAGATTACATCAGCAGTACCTGTGAAAGCTAGTCTCCCTGTGTCTGCCTAAGGTCTACCTAGTCTCATTTTGTATCCCCTTCCTTTAGTTTGCATTCAAGGATAGGCCTCCTTACAATCTCAAGGCTGGGTGATAGTCTTTCAGCAATCACTATCCTCCTCATTCCATACTTTGTTGCATGGGCCTTCTTCACAGGGAACTTCCTATAGCTGCAGAGATCTACTCGCAGCACCCCACAGCATTATCCTGTTAGAGGGCTGGAAAGAGAATTATGCGGCCAAGAATTTCCCCTAAATTTTAAACCCCAAATTAGCATTCTGAGCTGTCAAAATAATATGTTCCCATGTCAGAAGAGATGGTGGCCTAGGCCATGGTTCTCCAGAGATTTTCTTCACCGGATTTTTTTCCCACTCCTGAGTGTTGAAGATCATAATGTAGTATACTGTATGCATTTAAGTACAGTATTATCACCAGCCCAATGGTGCAGAGGGCTTAGGTGCTGGCACCTTACCTCGAGCCACGCCGGTGACCCTGGTTTGGGAACAGACTTGGGGACACCGGGGGCTGGCTGGGGAAGGAGAGGATTGAGCATCAGTAAGACTGCTCTCCTCTACTGGGGTGGGTAGTGGGGATGCATCACTCTACAGCAGCCTCCGGTGGAGACAGGGGCAATGCAGATGCAACGCAAGGGAAAGTCACCAGAAAAACTGAAAAATGGCTCCACATTCAGCCGGATGACAGACACCTGGTGATCTGATGCCATCAATGTCCCAGAGCTACTGGTCCCTCAGCAGTTCCCCGGAGCCAAGTATTGTGCTGGCCTGTCTCTGGTGCCTTCCCTCTCGGAGGAGGGGGACCTGCCCGCTGAAGGGTTATGTCTGGGTTACCCTGGGGATGACTGAAATATGAGGGATGGGGACCGGGAACAGGATGGATCAGATGAAGCCTTGGCACAGTCTGAAGGAGTGGCTGAGGCAGCAACTTGTAGGGGCCAAAAAGAAATAACACACAAAAAAAATTATAGTGTTTACCCTAGTAGTAGATTTCCACTGTGAGCGGGGCTGGATGGTGGTGCTGTGTGTTTCCTGATGTCCCTGCTCTGAGAGGTTTCCCCTACTCGTAACAAGGACATCTCAGTGTGAGACACTGTGTTGTTTCCTTTATTTTCGTCTGTGTATAGGGCGCTTGGGGGGAGCTGATTGATTTCAGCTAAAGAGGTGGGGACTGTGGGGCTTCATATTGTGGCGCTGCTTGCAAGCGTGAGTGTGGTGAGTGGCATGAGTGCCACTCGATATAAGAAAAAGCAGTTGATGTGATGCTGTGTCCAATAATAGATTAGGTAATAAAAGAGGATTTGGAGTTTTACTTGTCTTAGGCTTAGTGCCTGAGTTTGTACTCCCTTTTCGGGGAGGGAATTGAGCTATTTTAGCTTTAGTGTAAGGTAGCTCTAATATATTAGTTTAATCTGTATAATTGCAGTCTAAATGAGAACTGTCTATTGTGTTATTTGCCACATCCAGATGTAGAGTATAGTATTAGCTGGATGTGGTTAATTAGTTTATATTCGTCTTATGTAATTAGGCTAGGTATGCTTTTTAGATTTATTGAATTTGTTTTAGGTAGTAATGTAAATTGGTTATTTCTTTACATTTTTAGTGTTAATGTGGAATTGCCTAGGGTGTTAATTGTCTGGATTAGTTATTTACTATTTTTTTGTTTTGTTTTACTAATTTAGGTTTTATATTTGGTGATGTGTCAGGGTCATCTAGGGGGCCAGAATAATGTATGGGGGATCCCTGCTGCATAGTTTGTGGCCCTTCACCTCCCTCCCAGTTTCAGATACCACAGTGAGACATTGGCAGGAGGTGGGGATTTGGAGGGTCTGGGGTGATCATGGGCAGTGAAGTGTCCCATGCATAGTGGAGGGTGGTAGGATAGGGGTCATCAGATCTAGAAGGCACCCTGGGTTACACAGGCACACGGGAGAGGCCAGACATGTTTGGTGCCTGTCCCCAGGGAATACACCAAACCGAGTGGTCAGGTAACCCGAGGAGCTGCATCACCTGCCAGTCACCTGAGAGTGTTACTATGCAATGCCAGATCAATCAGGAACAAGACCGCAATTATTGCGGACTTGATTTCCTCAGTCAATCTGGCTTGCATTATGGAGACATGGGCTGGGGATGATGTGGGTCCAGTTTTTGAGGCTACTGTCCCGCCTGGGTATACCATGGTGCACTGCCCCAGAAAGGAACGTAGGGGCGGTAGTGTAGCCATCTGTTTTAGATCCAACTTGGTCTTCACTGTGCACCCAGTGGGAACTCAAGGTTCTTTTGAATGTGTGGCTGTTCATGGGGGTCTGGGTATGGGCTGCTGGATTTTCCTTATTTACTGTCCTTCAGGGACAATGGGGAATTTCCTGCAGGAGGTTGCCGAATTCATTGTCGGTGAAACATTGGAAGCCCCCAGATGTATTATTCTGGGTGATTTCATTGTTTGGGCCGACGACGAATCTTCTTGATGTAGTCACAACCTCCTCCAGATTATGTCCTCTCTGGGCCTGACACAAGTTGTTGCTGCTGCGACACATCAGGACAGCCACATGTTGGACCTGGTGTTCTCACTGGGACTTGAAATAGATAATCTCAAGATTGATCAGGTGGTTTGGTCCGATCATTGCACGGTGCAGTTCATGTTTGGAGCCCCACTGGATGCCCTCTCCCTACTGAGATGATGAGCTGTTGCCCTTTACGGGGATTGACCCCTGAGGGTTTTTTGGTGGCAGCTCATCTATCTAGTGTGGATGATGCATGCTTCAGAGGCATTGGTGCTGGGGTTGATACCTATAATAAGGTGTCATCCGACACCATTGACTCTCTCACGCCTGTCCATGTATAACCCAAATCTTCCTACCTGAGGTCCCCATGGTATGATGGGGTTCTCAGGGAGATGAAGAGGAAGGGTCAGAGGTTGGAGTGCTGCTGGAGAAGATCCGGCCTGGAGGGGGACAAACTGTCCCTGAATGTACATGATAATGCATAGCAGGGTGCAATCAACCATAAGAAGGCAGTGTTCCTATCCAGGGAGATTGCTGCTGAGAAGAACTGACCAGCTATACTTTTTTGGACTGTGGACAGGCTACTGCATCCTGCTTTTCTACAGCCGAAGAAGGTTTTTACTAATGCTGAATGTGAAGAGTACGCTCGGTTCTTCTCAGACAGAGTGTCCAGTATCCGGCAGGTGGTTTCTTCAGTCAGCAATGTGGTAGCTGGCAGTGGTCACCTGAAGTGTTCTGATTGCACTCCGCCTGGTTGGGGGGAGTTTAGACCAATGGAGGTAAGTGAGGTCATTGAGGTGGCAACCCATCTGAAGCACACTTTTTATGAACTGGACCCAGTGCCGATGCATTTCTTAATGAGATGCATTGACACCATTGGCCCAGTGTTTGCTCTGATTGTCCGGTGTTCCTTATCTGAGGGGGTCTTACCTGATGCCTTGAAGGAAGCATTGGTGAGACCCCTCTTAAAGAAGTCATCTTTGGACCCGGAGGTTAGGGCAAATTATCGCCCTATCTCCAACCTTCCTTTTTTGGCAAAGGTAGTTTATTTTTTATTTATTTATTGAACAGTTTCACCAGGTAGGGCACACTGAACAAAAAGATGCTCATCTCCTGGTGCGACCTGGGGGGGGGGATACATGGGAGAAAGAACATACATTACATAGAGTTATACATAGGAGACCATGGTACATTATACAGAGTGTACATATACATTTCATTGACTTACACACAGGAGATCATGGTACATGGTACAGAGTGTACAGGGAATACATAACATTGAGTTTACATTAGGATCTTGGTACACTGTTACATACAGGTTAACAGAGTGCAGATACATACAGGGGGAGGTGGAATATCATGCCTAGAATGCAGACAATAGAGTGCTACTGAGAATTTGTACTGCTGGGGAAAGGACTTGCTGTCTATGGAGAGGTTGAGAGCTGGGTGGGTAGGAAAGCGCAGGAATTTTTAACGCGCCCATAGCAGACAGACATAGTCAGTGGGATAACTGTGTTACTGGGGGCTGAGCAGAAGTGCTGGGGGCAAGTGCAGGGTTGGATGAGCATATATGCCAGCATGAGATAAGAAATGCTAGGGCTGCTGGTCAGGCCGCATAAGAAGAAGGGGGGTCGAACACGGGGATATGATGATGGGGGTTGGGGGTCAGGAACAGGAACAGCTTGTGGCATAGTAGTTTAGTAGGGCAGAGGATATTGAATGTCTAGAGGAAGAGTGGTGGATTTGGGCCGGTTGGGCATTCCATAGCTTGGGAACATGGTAGGAGAAGGCTGATTGGCCTGCGGTGGTCCGCCAGAGAGGGATTGTCAATAGCTGGGAATCAGAGGACCTAAGGGCATGGGAAGGGGTTGGTAGGGAGGAGAGGGTGGAGGTGAGGTAGGGAGGGAGAGCACTGAGCCAGAAGTTGGACACAAATTTGATACTGTGAATTAGCCGACGGTTGCTCAGGGATGGGAGGGCCAGTGAGTGATAGAGCTCACAGTGGTGTGTATGTTGGGGGGCATATAGGGTAAATCAGCAGAAAGCATTGAACAGTGGGTCCAGACTGGCTAGGGTGGATTTTGGGGCCTAGCTGTAGACTATGTTGCAGTAGTCAAAGGAAGGTAGGGACAAAGAGGTTGCAGGCTTTGTTGAAAATTGAGATGAAGTGATCAAGATCCAACTTAACATCTGTTGCTTCATAGATGGGTAGCCAGTCTTGTAGAAGTAGGTATTGTTTGAGATGTGGAAGTTTTCCATGAGGAAGGACTCTGCTAGTGATAATTTTGGGAGGGGGTTTGAGGAATTTGTTAGACCATGCACATATGACTGGGGAGTGGTCACTGAGAGAGCCTGGAGAATGGTTGAACACGAAATCCTTGTGGGGTGAGTGGTGAAGACCCAATCCAGGAGGGTACTGGTGCCAGTCTTGTAGTTAATCCTAGTAGGGGAGTTTACCATTTGCCTGAGGTTAGCAGCTGAGATGTAGTCTTTATAGGCACTGGCACCCGATGCTAACCAGTTTATGTTGAAATCCCCTAATAGAATAAGTTCAGCTTCAGGAGGATGAGAGTTGATAAAGGTTAGGACATCAGTGAAGCCATGTTTAGGGTCCCTGGGCAGGATGTATATGGAGACAATAGTCAGGGCATTATGGTTGGGACCTAGGACGATTTTTATTGGCAGAATCTGGGCCAAGGCAGAAAGTGATGGAGCTGCTACAGGGTGCCATGACAGGGATTCTTTGATATAGATTGCGCAACTACCACCTTTTTGGATATCCGGTCCAGCCTGTGGACATTGTAGCCCTGTATTGTTACTGCCGAGTCAGGAACTTTAGGCATCAGCCAAGTTTCTACCACTGCAAGGATGTCAGGGTTGTGTTGGCATATGAAGTCTTGTCGTGCATCCAGCTTTGGTAGTAGGCTGCAGATATTAATGGTTGAAAGGATAAGGGCACCTGGAGTTTGTGTGTGGCCTGAGCTTCTAGGCCCAGGATTGGGGTGGGTGCTGCCTGAGATGAGGATAAGGAGGAGGAGTAGGAGTTTTAAGGAGCAGAGCCACAGCTCTTTGAGAGATAGTTTTGATTGTTGTTTCCGGGAGTAGCGGTTGCAAGGTTCTAGGTGGTATCCCATATGGACTGCAATGTGGTACAGTGTAAAGAGGTGGCCACACTTGTTGAGAGTAGTGGTCAGGGTAAGTAACCAGGAATATCCAAATGGTGGACCAAGCACAAGTCTCGAGTGGAAGTGGAGGGTTCCCTTGGAGTAGCGGTGGAAACCAGGGTAGAGGGAGGTGGGGGGGAGGGGAGGGTTGGGGTGGCTAGGACCAGGGAGAGAGAAGTGGGGATGCAGGGCAAGGAGGAGGAGGAGAGGTGAGAGAAAGGCAGAGAGAACTCGCATGGCTTGCGTACTAGCACAGTAGGGGTGGGGAAGTGAGTTGAACAGGAGGGAGTAACTTGGCTAGCAGGAGGCAGATAGAAAGAGAGAGTGAGAAAGAGAGCACCTCAATCAGTAAGCACTACATGGGATGAGAGAGAAGGGGGATGGGGGTAGAGACAGAGCAGAGGAAGCTACAGGTGTTGGCCAATAGGCAGTGGGAGTGGGATATGTAAGAGGGAGGGTGGGGTTAGAGGTCTATTTAAGTAAGGTAGGAGGGGGTGGGGGAGTGGGCGAAATTTTGAATCAAAACTAATGCAAAGTCAATGGGTGCAGCACCCGGAGAGCAAAGCAAGGAAGTGAAGACAGGGCCGGCCAATCAGCTGCTGTTCGAGAGGTGTGTTTACAGATGGTGGGAGTGCATCTTTGTTTAACCCCTGTAGGTAGACTGGAGCAAGAAGCACAAGAGGTTAGCGGTGAGAGTGGATGGTAGGCTTATCTAGTTTTAAAGAAGGGTGAGAGAGAGAGAGAGAGAGGAAAAGGAGAGCCCACTGAGGAGGGAGCATTGTGATGATAAAATAACAGAGTGTGTGATGTGCCAGATAGGATAAGAGCTGCTACCAGAGAGATATAGCCCTCTAGTGGTGAGGATATAATCTGCTAATGGAAAAGCTCAACATTCACTTCTAATATCAACTCAGAACTTAAAATGACTGTAAGGATTAAACAAATTATTAAACCCTGGCACATAAATTCAACTAGAGGCACAGAGGGAGATACAGTAGTTAGAGATGTGTTCAGCAGAAGATAGTGTGGGCCAGTAGGAAATCAGCTTCCACTGGTACCAAATCCAAAAGTCTGGGCTAGTACCTTGCAGAATCAGCTGAGCTGTAGCTCATGGAGGATTTCTGAACCACTGTTTAGGTTCAAGAAATTGAGGGGTCCCTGGCCTAGTCAAGGCTGGCTGGATCCCTTTGGAAACTGGGTAAGGTTATAAATTGTGTTATAAATTTTGGGAAAAAATTTTAGCAATTACCAAAGTTACAAGGCTGCATTTGTAAAAGTCAATGTAGGCTCATAACTTTATTGTTTTTTAATATTTTTACACAACATTTTCAACATTCCCTTCTTATGAGCCCACCTCATGAACAAGGGCAGAGTAAATTTTCAACTCCTGCCCAAGAGGTGATTTTGCACAGGGACCATGAAATCACCTTTCAGGACAGAGTTACCTAACGACTGTGACATTGTACATGAGGTGGGTTCCCAAAGAAGACATGCTGAAAATTTGGTCCAGAAATATAAAAAAATGCCAAGTTATGCCTCTAAGTTCAAAACGTCCTTAAAATACATTGAACAGCATATCTGTTTCTTCAGTTTGTGGTAAGGCTTAAAAGAGTGAAGATGTGTCTGCGGTCCAGAGAGGATTACAGTGTTGGACCCCCAATGGGTAAGTAAGGGTTTGGGCATGGGAGTGGGGTGGTGGGTGCTCAGCAGGAGGGTCAGGTGGGGTGTCAGAAATGGCACAAAAGCCATCAATGGATGATTTTCTTGTTACAGGCTAAAACAAAGAAAAAAAGAAAAATAAACATGACCAAGATGCCCAATCATGACACTGGGGGACTGGGTACCAACAGTGTGACTGTTGTGTTTCATGAAGAGGGGTGGGGTTATAGGTGCTGATAGGGATGATCAGGTTGGGGATGAATGTAAAAAAAAAAATAACTACGCATATGTGGTAGTGGAGAGAGAGGATGAGGATTCCTGCACTGGGGAACTGCCCCCCCCCCCCAGTGCTGCTGTTACATGTCTGGGGGAGGGTCGGGGGTGAGTGCTGAGAGGGAGGATCAGGTGGGGGGTATGTTTTTCCTTGATGAAAGTAAAAAAAAAAGACAGTGCAAGCGCAGAGTGTTCTGTCACAGAGTCAACTTTTTTTCACACTCCAACATGTTGTTGGTTCACAAAGAATGTGGTGGTTCTTTTACTGAAAGCAAGAGGTCTGCAGGGCACCATCCAGTGCAGCCTTAAAAATGCATGAAGAAGGTGTTTGCACATTTCAAAAGTTAGTTTTTCTGCTATTTTGTATTGCAGTTAAAATGAATCTGGTGCAAAGATGGCAAAACAGTTAACAAAAGACATGTGTACAGTATGTCTTATAAAAACAGCTATGAAAATCAATTAATTATCTATTTGCATGAAACAGTGTTTTAAAATTCTTTAACTCATAAAAATAGTAATGTAGTAATGAGGCATTTGGTTTCACTGTCATCTTCACTGTGTGGTCTATATTGACACCATCCATACCAAGATCCTCCCAGTACTACAGTATAAGTTAATAGGTGGTCCCATACATCCCTTGGCTAAGAATGAGTGTCAGTTTGTGTTATCTTAAGAGTTTGAGAATCATCAAGTGAAGCTGAAGGGTTCAGGAACTCTTACGATTTCACAAGACAATACTTTTGATATCCATGAGACATCTGCAACAAGCCACTGACTTTCCATTAAGCCTTTCTTTTTTTCTGTATCAATACAGCACACAGAGGTACATTTTGAGAGCAATAAGTACACAAAAGTAAAAATACAAAGTGTTATTTACTTACAATTACTGGCGACCTGATTTATCAACCAGATTACCGGTCCCTTGAAACGCTGTAACTACCGGATTTTGGGTTATTATGCTCCCAAAAGCCATAATAACCCAAAACCCGGTTATTATGGTGTTTCAAATAACTTTCACTTTCCCCGGTAACTGTAACGTGACCGAGCAGTGTTCGGTGTTCTAAATAGTATTCTACACATTTTCCAGGAACAGCCATTTTTAGTATAAAAAAATGTGTAAGGTTTGTTTTAGTACCTTAGTTTTCCTGGTTTGTTCAGAAAGAAGCCACTGAGTGTAGATTGAGGAGAGCGAGTGACTCAGCGGCTGCAGAAGACTTGATGCAAACATAGCAATGCTTGCTAACCCTTGCGTCGAGTCTTCTGAAGCTGCCAAGTCACTTTCTCCTCATTCTATGCTCGGCAGCTTCTTTCTCAGGAAAACAGGACCAGGTACAGCATTTTCAGTTATGGGAAACTGTCAGTTTTTCTCTGCAGCATAGTAAGCTGTTTGTGTTAGATGGCAATATTGTAATGTTTATGTGTTATGTCCATACGTGCATGATATGTAACATTTTAAATGTATCCCTCTGACTGCCCCGACAGAGTACTGTGATCATCAGTTACAGAATATTGTTAGCTGGGCTGGAAGCATTATTTCTTTAAAAGAAAAATGCCTAAACAACTTAAGAAATGATACATTATTGTGTTTTGTCATTATTGTATTTAATTATTGAAATATGGTAACCAGGAAAGGCAAGGCTCAATTCTTGGTGTGACATGGGGGGGTACAGGAAAACAATGCATTCAGAGGTAAAGTAAAATTAAAAAATAAGGAATGATACCTAGGGATAATAAACATAATGTGTGAGAAAGGGTCCTTCTATTATAGCAATATATTAACAACTAAGAGATTTGTGGCAGGGCAGATCATTGGAGGGCATCTAAAGCGAATGGGCAATGATGATCCACAAATGAATGAATCATGAACTTTTATCAAAAGAGGTGTGCAAGGGAAGTGGAGATGAGCAAAAGGAAATGGAGCCCAAAAGAGAAGGTCAATGCAGGTGCTGAAGGCTATCAACTTGTAAGGAAGGGGGTCAACAAAGGTAATATCACATAATAAGAGGGAGGGAGAGAGAGAGTCTATGGACTGAAAGTGTTAGTTTTCATTTTCTTCTTTGTGGAGCCTGTCCAAAACATTAGCCTTGACCGTATTCCCATGTTATGACTATAGTAGAAGAATATGGGTTTATACTGCCCCTTTTACACCCACCGTATCCCAAACCACTTTACAAGCAATGAGAGAGACTATTAGTGCAGCGATTGTAAACAGTCAGTCAGCTCATTATCACCTACACACTGTCCTGGACAATTGTCTGAACCAGTTTAATCAGGAAGGGGACTTTTGTCCAGGAGACCAGGGATGATGGGTGTGGTGTGGTGAGTGGTGCTGTGGAGCTCTGGGATGCGATGAGTTGTCCGTTCTCTTTCTTTGCCACTCTGGCTCAGCAGCCATCCACTTGCTGTATTTAAAGGCAGCTCATTGCGGTTTTTTTATTCTGCAACAGCACGGAGCTCAGCTGACCCAGCCTCAGAAAATAATGATGGGATCAGGGGTAGGATTGCCGAGAAGAGGATTGTCTCCTCTTTGGGTTGTTCAAAAGCCAACCTGCCTTTTGTTAGCTGGCGTTTAAAATGCAATTGCATGGAATTCCCAGTTGGGGGACGAGGGATGCAGAGTGATATTTTTTCTGCAGGTTGTACAAACAAGAGAGACAGAAAAGAACAAAATAAGGGGATCAGTAAGGTAGGTGGATCCCAAAAGAGGGTTCAGATATGAGTCTTTGATACCCAAATTCTACTGAATATTGTTGGTAACATTAACAGTTAATAAGTGGATCTCTGCATTGGGGACATTAATATCAATAGGTCTGAATGACCAAATTGACTTTAAGCCATACCTGTAGAATAGTCACTATAACTTTCTCTCATCTGATATTTTTAATATCTGACCTTTTGTACACTCTTTCTCCCTGTATGGCTCCCATTAGTCATGAATTGTAATTTAAAATTTTAAGACCCCTGGTGTTTTCAATGTTACATCAAGTGAATCTATAATAAAACTGCGGGTAATTATTTTTGGGTTCAGATTTTGTGTTGCAATAACAAATTAAAAATACTGTCAGGTTATATTTAAATAACAAACTAAAATGTTGCATCTGATCTCATAATACAACCTGCAATAATAGATGAAACTGAAAGCAAAAAATCATTCACATGAAAACCTGATCCTCGGATAAACTCTAGGGCAATGATTTCACTATTTGTTTTTTTCCATTAAAGGGTTGTATGACATCTTCTAGGACCCCTGATGTTCTCAATGTTTCTAAAGTAAATTCAGTATTAAGTTGTGGTTTTACTCTTAGGGCTCAGATTCTTATTTGCAATAATAAACTAAAAATATTGTTTAAATGTATTTAAATGATAAATTAAAATGTTGTATTGAGTCCGATAATATAACCAACAACAACAGATGCAATTAAATGTAGTAGCTCATTTGTTCAGCAGCTGCCCGCTCACTGTATTTATAGATAGCTTGGAGCCGGTTCATTAGTCCGCAGCAGCATGGAGCGCAGCTGACTCAGCCTCGGAAAATAACCATGGGATGATGGGGTGCAGGATTACAGGGAAGGGGATTGACTTCTCTATGAGTGGTTCAAAAGCCAAAGTATCCTCTGTGAGCTGCCATTTAAAATGTGATTGCACAGAGTTCCCAGTCTGAGGGGGGGGGGGGGAATGCATAGTCTTATTTTTTCCACAGGTTCTGCAATCGAAAGAGACAGAAAAAAACAAAATTGGGCATCAGTAAGGGAGGTGACCCCAAAAGAGGGTTTGGGTTCTAGCAAATATTGTCACTAGGTGTTCCCCATTTGGGTACCAAAGTTGCATTTCTAGGTTGTCTTCTTCAAAAAGTTTAAATAGCACTACCTCTGCAGCAGCTGATTTATGTTTGGGAGATCGTGCCATTTGTAATAACCTCAGTCCTAGGCTTATTGTAAATTCCTTCAGTCCATTTACTAAAATCCTTATCAAAGCTAAATGTTTGTTGCACAGAGTTCCCAGTGCCCCCCCCCACAAAACATGGCAGGTAGTAGGGTAAACACTGAGGTACAGAGCTTGACAGAGGGCAGGACAGGGGTAAATGGAAAAATAGACAAGTGCAATAAGACCAGGGATGGGGTAAAAAAGGATAAAGCCAACATTAAATGGAGGGCAATGAGTACCAATGCCTGTAGTCTGGGAAACAAGCTTCCAGAACTAGTAGCCCTGATGGAAGAGGAACACTTGGATATTGTGGCAGTCACAGAAACATGGTACATGGAGAACCATGACTGGGATGTCAACATACCAGGGTACACAATCTACAGAAGGGACCTGGAGGGTAAAAGATGAGGTGGAGTAGCTCTCTACATAAGGGAAGGGATCAAAGCTACAGAACTAAAAAGTAAAGGGGGAGGACAAGAGGCACTCTGGGTCACCTTGGAGACAGGGAATGGCATCACAATCTGCACAGGGGTTGTATACAGACCCATGTCTCAAGGGGAGGAAATGGACAAGAAAATGATAGAGGGCATTCTCAAAATGGCTGAAAAAGGGGAGATACTGTTGATGGGGGACCTGAATATGCCAGATGTTAACTGGATGACATGGACTGCAGCCACATCCAAGAGCAGGGTCATTCTCGATGCCCTACAGGGGGCATGTCTTAGACAGCTAGTGATGGAACCCACTCGGGAGGGAGCAATATTAGACCTGGTGCTCTCAAATGGAGAGAGGATCACAAATTTAGAAGTCAGTAGACATCTGGGAACAAGCAACCACTGCACAGTGTGCTTCACAATAAACACAACCATGGAGACAAGCCATACAAAGATAAGGATATTGGACTTTAGAAGGGCTGACTTTGGCATAATGGGTGAATACCTGAGGAATGCATTAGCAAATGGCCAGAAAGGAGGGGTGGAAGAACAATGGATAAAAATCAAAACTGCCATCATGGAGGCAACAAGCCTTTGTGTGAAACAAATAAAGAAAACAAAGCAGAATAAAAACACTATGGTTCTCAAAAGAGGTGTCAGGGAAGGTTAAGGAGAAAAAGGTTGCATTCAAAAAGTATAAGGAATCACAGAAGGAGCATGACAGGGAACTGTATCAATTAAAGCAGAAAGAAGTGGGGAAGGCAGTCAGAAAAGCAAAGGCACAAACCGAGGAAAAGATAGTCAACTCAGTTAAGAAAGGGGATAAAACCTTTTATAGGTACATTAGGGAGCATAGAAAGGTTAAGGGAGGGATAGAAGATTAATAAAGGAGAGGGAGGTGGAGCAGAGAGACAGTGAAAAGGCAGAGATATTGAATGAATACTTTGCTCAGTATTCACAAAGAAGAAGAGGAGGAGTTACCTAAACCAAACAGTAGAAGCACTCTGGGTAGTGGGGTTGACGCCAGTCCATTTACAGAAGAAAGAGTCCTGAAAGAACTCCTAAAACTCAAGGTGGACAAAGCAATGGGGCCTGATGGGATTCACCCTAGAATCCTAAAAGAGCTAAGGGAGGACCTAGTGACACCACTAACCACACTTTTTAACAAATCATGGGAAGAAGGTGTGGTACCTGAGGACTGGAAGAGGGCAGATGTGATTCCCCTTCACAAAAGTGGGAGCAAGGCAAAAGCAGGAAACTTACACACCTGTTAGTTGGACCTCAGTGGTGGGGAAAATGATGGAATCTCTTCTGAAAGAAAGAATTGTTTGGTACCTAGAGGCCAGCGTGGCAGAGGACCTAAAGCAGCATGGATTCACAGCAGGAAGGTCATGTCAGACAAATCTAATCGATTTCTTTGACTAGGTGACCAAAGTAATAGACATGGGAGGGGCTGTGGATATGGCCTACCTAAACTTTAGCAAGGCATTTGACACAGTCCCGCACAAAAGATTAATAATCAAGTTAGCCAGCCTGGGAGTGGGTCCCAAGGTGGTAGCCTGTGTAGCAAACTTGCTGCACAATGGGACACAGAAGGTAATAGTGAATGGAACACATTCTGAAGAAAGGAGGGTTACTAGTGGAGTACCTCAGGGCTCAGTACTGGGTCCAGTCCTCTTTAACGTCTTTATAGGTGACATTGCAGAGGGTCTGGAAGGAAAGGTATGCCTCTTTGCAGATGATACAAAGATCTGTAACAGAGTTGATACACAAGGGGGGGGGTAGAAAGGATGAGAAGGGACTTGGCAAGGTTGAAGGAATGGTCAGACATATGACAACGTAGACTCAATGCAAAGAAGTGCAAAGTAATGCATCTAGGAAATAAAAATCCAGGAGAAGAGTACACAATAGCAGGGGAGGTACTAACAACAGCAATAATAATGGAAAGGGATCTGGGTGTAGTCATATCAGATGACCTAAAGGTGAGTAAGCAATGTGAGAAGTCAGTAAGGAGAGCCAGGGGGATACTGGGATGCATAGGGAGGGGCATAACAAGTAGAAAAAGGGAAGTGGTTATCCCTCTGTACAGACAGTTGGTGAGACCCCATCTGGAGTACTGTGTGCAGTTTTGGAGACCTCATCTACACAAGGACATAGACAGGATGGAAGCAGTCCAGAGGAGGGCAACTAAAATGGTGCAGGGTCTACATCAGAAACCATATGAAGGGAGACTGAGAGAGTATACCCTTGATGAATGGAGGGACGGGGCATGATAGAAACTTTAAGTACCTCAGGGAATCAACAAAGTCCAGGAGGGTAGCATCTTTCAGAAAAGAGATGTAAGAACAAGGGCCACAATTTAAAGTTAGAGGGGGACGGCTCAGGGGTAATGTGAGGAAATTCTTTTTCACGGAGAGAGTGGTGGACGCATGGAACCGCCTTCCTGGAGAGGTTGTGGGGTCTAAAACAGTGGGGGAATTCAAACATGCATGGGACAGACATAAGGCAATTATAGTGGGGGGTTGCAGGAAGTAGGCTGTTGGTTAACTAGAATCTGCAGCTTATCCAATAGGTAGGGAAATGGGCAGACTGGGTGGGCCAAGTGTTCCTTATCTGCCATCAAAGTCTATGTTTCTATGTTTCTGTGTTTCCAGAACCTGGTACATGTAATCCCATTCTAGGTAACTGAAGGATTTGAACACATCAAGAGGTAAAGCAGCTGCTGGGAGTTAAAATTTTTTCTGATAGCCAAATAGTATTAAATACTCTACTAATGTTATCTGCCCCGATCTACAGGAATGAAGTCAAGTTGTTCATGAGCAATTAATTTGGAAATAAGCTTTAAGTCAGAATTTTAGTAAGTGTTTTATAGTCCATATTAAGAAGGTGAATTAGCATATAGTTAGCACTGTCTAAATTATCTTTCCCTTTTTTTCTGGTATGAGGGTAATACATGCCTCGGATATTGTTGGGGAGGACTGCAGTATTTTATTAGGACAGGCATGCTTCACCTGTAATATATAACTATCCTTCATCCCTTTCCAAGAAGCACAGCAGCCATGCTGGAGGTTATCCTACTCTGTACTGAATGAAAGAGCTGGACAGCCGAAGGCACAGTCAGCTAAACGAAAGCATGGCTGAAGAACATGTTCCTGTTATCCCATTTTAGTCTGTGTAGCACAGAGAGGTGGAGGAAAAGAAAATTGATTGCAACTCCAACTTCTTCATACATTACCTGCAGTTGGGATGAACTTCTGCTGGATTGGTGCCATTAAACCTATTTATGTGATGGCCAAGGAATTCAGTAAATTTGCCCTTTGGTCTGATGCACTGAGAGAGGCTTAACACACTGGGTACCCAACAATTCTGGACATCAGTGGGAGAGTTTTAAATATATAGGGTTGCCAATAACAGGCAGCCCAAGTTGTCAGATGGCCCCTAAGGAAATAAAGAGGGGGGAAGGGGAAAGACTTAGTGAGGTCACTAGTGTCATTTGACATAGGGAACAGAGCCCAAAGCCCATAGGCCAGAGGGAGGGGCTTAGAGGGGTCCTAGCTAAGGGGCCTAAAGGGGTATAAAAGAATATGCACCCCTCCAGCAGCCCTCTTTTGCTGGGATTTTTCCTTGGTGAATTTTCTTAGCACCTTAATGGGGCAACATTGAGGTAAGGCACAGGGCTGATGGTTCCATAGGGCCTTGGGCCACTTGGAGCCTCAGCTGGGCCTGAAAAGGCTTTTAGTTTGGTTTGGGTTAAAAATGTTAAATAATACAAGCCCACACTAGCTGCATTGTGATCTGGGGCCTTGGGCCTTGTGGGGAATCAGCTGGGCTTAAAAAGGTTTTTAGTTTTGTTTGAGTTAAAAAAAAAATTGTAAGAATGCAAGCCCACAATGCTAGGCACGTTGTGGTCAGGGAGGGAGGGGGTCTGTGAATGTGCCTTGCCGGTGGCCATATTATTTATGTGAAGAGAGGATGGAAGTGGGCCTTGGGCCAGATGGAGCCAGGCTGGGGCATGAAATTGGCTGCTGGGCTAGAAGAAGGTGGAAGGACAGGTCCGCGACAGGATGCAGTCATCGTGACATGCAGGATTTAGAGTGGGTGGCAGTGCAGCCAACGATTTTGTTATTTTAAAGGTTTTCAGGCCTGGCATTTCAGACAAGTGGGCCCTGGGCCACATGGAGCCTGGCTGGGCCTGGAACAGCCAAGGGTATGATTTGGTGTTGTTGTGGCAGGAAGTCCTATGGAGAGATGGTGGGTGGTGTCTTGATGAGGGAGGTGCTTTCTTTAAAAAAAAAAAAAATAAAATCCATGACACTGCTGACATGTTTTCTGTCTGTCCTGGCAGGGGCATGCTGCAAGATGGGGCCAAGGGTGTGTGGATCCTGACTTGGGGGCCTGGGAAAGCCAGCACTCGGTGGCAGCACTGAGTGGGACCTTTCTGGTGGCAAGGAGGTTTTCAGCCATGGGGAGACAGGTGTGTTTTGCATTTAAAAAAAAAGAAAGAAGAGCAGGGGTTCTTTGTGAAGAAGAAGCTCAGGGGATTGGAGAAGAGGCTGAGGCTGGATTGGTCATGGAGGTTGCGGCTCACCCACAGGTTGGACCGGCAGTTGGGCAAGAGGACCAGGCAGTCAGCACAGGGACATTGGCCAAAATGTGGTGGGAATGGGGACAAGGTGTGAACAACTGGGTAGGGTGGCATGCACGGTGGGCCCCGGAGGGCAAGAAGGGCACCAGAGCAAGCCAGCAAGGTGAGCTGATGGGTGAGTGGACCTCCTGGGCCAGGTGACTCAGGGGGAACTGGGCATGGGAGCACCTGCAGTGGGTCAAGGAAGGCTGGCTAGCAAAAAGGGGAGAGTGCACAGCATGAAGGGGACAACAGGGGGCAGGGGGTGAAATGCTGTGGTGGTTTTGGCTGGTGCTAGGTGTGGGGCATTGGCAAGAAGTGGTGAATGGAGGGGCAGGGGGGCTTTGGCCAATGAGGGCCAACAGGCATGCAGGCCATGACATTGGCTGGGCCTTTTTCCTTGGCATAGAGGGGGGAACAGGATGGTGATCCTGCACTTGGAAGAAGGTTGCTTTGCAGGACCCATTCATGGGGGGGGCTGGCAGAGAAGTGGAGAAGGGTTAATGGATGGTCTTGGGAGGGACCACATGGGGGCTGAGTGCTCACAAGGGCAGCATGGCACGGGATGGCAGATAGACTGAAGCTGTCAGTATCGAGCAGTCAATGAACTTGGAAAATCAATAGGCTAGGGTGATGGCAAGGATGGAGACAAAGACCGAACCCAAGGCCACCACTTGAAGCAGTCATTGATGCCGAGTGAACCTTAACTAAAACAAAGAAAAATAAGAGAAATTTGTTGTTGTCATGGAGGCTTGTGCATGAAATCACACAGTGGCCTGAGAGTTACCTCTCGGGGGGAGGACAGGTAGGAGGGGGTAGGTGGCACCCCAGCATTGAGGTACTCAGTGGGTGCCAGATGGGCACACAAAGAGGAGCAGCAGCTTGGCAGGGGCCAGGGTGGATGGAAGGGTGGGGCTGGGGTAGAGGACACATAGCACTCATGGTTGCCATTTCCTTCCCTATATCACAGCAGCGGGAAGATGGCACCAACGAGAGTCCCAGTTTCCAGCACCAAGCTGACGGAAGAGGCATCCAAGCTGATGAACAAGATGACAGAGCTGTTCGAGGCAACAAAGCAGCCAAAAGAAGAAGAGGAGGCATCTAAAAAGATGAAGAAGAGAGAAGAATGGGCGTGCAGGGACAGGGAAGGGAAGAGGCCATGAGAAGTGGAGCCCAGCCCTTCGCCCATCCCAATGCCAGAGTCTGCACCAGCGCCAACTAGACCAGGTCAGAATGGGGGGTAAGGGTGAAATAGATGTCACGAATGATAGGGATCTGAAAGAGTACCTGGAGGGGCTGATAGGGGATATGGGGGACAAGGGTGTAGAAAAGATGGAACGGGGCAAGAAAGGAGATGGGCCACGGGAACTCAGACAGGGGGGAATAAGCTGTATGAAGGGCTCCCAAGTTTCACTTTGGGTGACCACATACCATCATCACTCAAAGATAAGATCTGGAAAGGGGAATATGTGGATATTTTTGTTCTCGTGGATGAGGATACGGCAAACAAATATGAACAGAAGGAATCAATAGGAAAATCGGAGATGGCAGTGGCGCTGGTGCTGGTGGTAGTAGGGCATAAGGAGGAGGAAGCAAAATACATAGGAAAAAAACAGACAAGTGGCAGGTGGGTTTCCTGATTTACAGTGCATTGGTCCTGGAAAAATAGCCAGAGCAGACAATTCCCCTCCTGACCTACACGGCCATCAAAGGGATATGTATAAGGCAAAGCTGGGGTACGGATGGCTAAAATATGATGAGGCATTCAGGAAATGGATGGCAGCAAAGAGGGACCTGAGATGGGACTGCACACATTCGGTGCTGTGGGTAAGAACACTATCAGTCCCAGCTGGTGGACCTGGAGGGGGGAACACAGTAAGAAGGGCGCCCCCTCCCCGGTGGTGAAGACATGCTGGGGGTACAACAGGGCCTCGTGCCCTTGGGAGAACTGCAAATTCTGGCATGTTTGCTCATGCTGCTTGGGCCTGCACCCAGTGACAATCTGCTGGCAAGGGGGGGAAAGGAGTACACAGCAAGGGCGGCAGTACCAGAAGCAGTCCTTCCGGGGAGGGAGGGGTAGCAGAGGGGGGAGGGGCAGAGAGGACACAACAAGGGTGGGTACAACTCCAATTATGGCTGAAACCAATGGGGTAGAGGGGGAAGGATGCTGGGGTTTTCCCATGGAGCAAACTCCCATAGTGAGAAGGGTGGTTCAGGCATGGACAAGGAATACCCAAATGTAGTAAAGGCAGATTTCCCGAGGAAGGGTTTCCAGCGGGATTTTTGATTGGGTTTTGGGGGGCGCAGAGCAATGAGGGCAAAAAATCTGGGATCAGTCAAAGGGAAAGAGAACATTGTCTGGGCAAAAATCCAGAAGGAAGAGCAGGTGAAGAGGGTGGAGGGCCCCTTCACTGAAACTCCCTACCCCAACTTCTGGGTGTCATCCCTAGGCAAGGTACCAAAGAAGAAGGAGGGGGAATTTTGACTCATCCACCACCTCTCCTACCCAGAAGGGGCATCTGTGAATGAGGGGATTCCTGATGACCTATGGGCTGTCTCGTATGCATCATTGGACCAGACAGAGGTGCTGAGCAGGGCGGTGCAGTGGCATGGTTAGCAAAGAAGGACATTGAATCCGCCTTCCAGCTGCTGCCAGTGAGGCCCAAGGATTGGAATCTATTGGGTTTTCAATTTGAGGGTGGGCTGTATTTTGACAAAGCCATGCCCATGGGTTGCTCGGTGGCCTGTTTGACCTCCGAGGCCTTTAGTTCTTGGGTGCAATGGGTGTTCAGCTGGAGATTTGGTCACAGGAGGGTGGTACACTATTTGAATGATTTTCTACTCATGGGGGGGTATGGCTGAGACAGGGGAGATGTTGGTGGATTTTAAGGTGATGTGTGGATGCAATGTGTGGATGCATAGGCATTCCGCTGGTGGATGGGAAAATGGAGGGCTCAGCCCACCAGCTGGAAGTCCTAGGGACTGAGGTGGACACAGTGCGGGAATGCTTCCGCCTGCCAGGGGACAAAGTAGTTTGTTAGCACAAATAAAAGGAAGGAGGAGAGTGCCACTAGTATTAGTACAGCAGGTGCTGGGGCATTTTAATTTCACTTGTAAGGCCATAAGCCCAGGCAGGGCATTTATGAGGAGGCTGGCGATGTCCGAAGGAAAGGCAAAAAAAGCTTCATCACAGATAGATATCACAAAAGGGGTATGGGAGGATTTGGGGGTGTGGGAGGAGTTCCTCAATGGTTATATGGGGTTACATGCTGGCAGGAGGAATGGGCCTACAACATGGAATTAGAGCTATACGCCGATGCTTCAGGGGCTTTGGGGATGGGGGCCTACTTCAGGGGTGATTGGATCTTGGAGGCATGGCCGAGCTCTTGGAAGGAAGTGGGGTTACTGAGAGACTTTACCTTCTTGGAAATATTTCCCATTTTAGTGGCCCTGGAGGTATGGGGGGATAAGATGAGAGGGAAGGGCATACTGTTTTTTGTGACAATAAAGGGGTGGTGGAATTTATAAATAGACAAGGGGGGGTTACTGACACAGTGGGGGCGTATGCTTCAGCTGATCCTGTTGGGGCTTCAGCTGAACTTGTCATTTAAAGCACAACATATTGAAGGCATTCAGAATGGCATTGCTGACAGTCTTTCCCGTTTGCAGTTGAACAGGTTTTGAGAGTTGGCTCCAAAGACAGCAGTACACAGGACCAAGGTCCCAGACCATCTATGAGAGGTTGGAGGAAAAAGGCCAGATGGTATAACAGAACTCTTGGGCACCCAACAGGCTGAGAGCGTATGAAGGGGCATGAAGAGGCATTTCAAGTGTTCCGAGCCAGGGCCGGCTGAGATACAGGGGATCCAGTCTCTGAGAACCAGGTGAAGCAATGTGTAGTGGGGAAGTGGGATGAGGGGATGGCCCATACCACCATGGCGGGGTGCAGCTGGCCGGGATAGGTTGGATCTGCAAGGACAGAGGTTGACCAGATGCCACTGCAGGGATAGCCATGAGGCATATGGTCTCAGGCTAGCAGAGAAGACATGGGATGAGATTGGATAGGAGGCGGCCCATCATGGGGCAGCTTCTCCGGAGGGTGATGGGGGCTCTACAGCACATATGTATTACAGCGAAGGACGCGTGCTTTTTTCAAGCAGTGTTTGCAGTCATGGCAAAGGGAGCTTTCAGGGTCAGGGAGGTAGTGGCCCCAAGGAAGTCTGAGACAGCTAAGGGGTTCCAGGTGGGGGAAGTTGAGTTTGGGTGGGACAGGGTGGTCATTCATCTGTCAAGGTCAAAAACAGATCAAGGGAGAAGAGGCAAAACCACGGTATTGGTCAGGAGGGGACCAGGCGAGGTAGTCACCATTACAGAATTGGAGGAGTATGGGTAAATGTGGGCAGCAGGAGGGGGATATGGTTTTGCCATGGGGATGGGAGCCCAGTGATGTTTTTTTTTTTTTTAGGTCAGGGGTGTCCTTAAGAAGGCACTCGCATTTGTCAGGGAAGACAGATTTGCCCCCCATTCTTTTCTCATAGGGGCGGCTTCAGAGGCCACAGCCTGGGGAGAGTCAGAGGTGGAGGTGAAGCAGATGGGGTGCTGAAGATCCAGTTGCTGTAAGAAATATGTAAGTTGTTGACAGAATGTTTTTTCACCCTGTCTTTTGTTCTTTTCCCTGGCAGGAGCAAAGCGACAGGTCTGGATGGTGGTACACTTCTTTATCTATTGGTCTGAGAGATTTGCAGCATCCAGAAGTGGGGGGACACAGCTGAGAACTGAACTGGAGCATATAAGGGTGCAATGGAAGGGTGTAAGGGGCATGAGATGGGCACAGTTGATGCCACTCTTCGAGGAGCTATGGGTACAGTGGAGCAGGCCAGACTTGCTCATTATACACTTAGGGGGGAATGACCTGGGAGAGACACCATGGGGGGCATTGGCACAGGCCATAACTGCTGATCTTAAAAGGGTGAAGGGTTGGTGGCCAGGAGTGATCATCAGTTGGTCCGAGATTATATACTGTAGGGTGTGGAGAAGGGTCAAGGAAGTTAGGGCATTGGAGAAGGGGAGAAAGCGGCTCAATAGGAAGATGGCATGAGTGGTAATTGAGATGGGGGGGAGTACACATACAACACAGGGACATTTCTTTTGAGATGGCTGAAGTCTATAGGTCATGCAGGGTTCACCTGTCAGAGTTTGGCATGTGCTTATTCCTAAGACCCATAATAGACCTGTTGAGAGAGATCGAGAAAAAGGGGTCATAGGTACTAGCCCACAAGGAGGAGTCCCATCTTCCATTGCTACAGGAGATGGGTAAGTGGAGGAAAAGGGTGGAAAGCAAGAGAAGGGAAAATAGGGGGTAGGCGGAAAGGGAAAGGGGGGATTGGGGCAACATGGACTGGAGGCAAATGGCACCCAGGCTTGGAAGTAAAGGGGGAGGGGGAAGGGTAGAGACTAGAGGTCAGATCATAGTGTCCAGTAAGGAAGAAAGTTCCAGAAGAAATAATGGACTGTTGCATTTACTGTTGGGAAATGTATAGTTGAAATGTGAAAGGAAATTGGAATGTAAATATTAATGTAGTGCCTAAAATAAACTGTTGCCAATGAACATCCAAACTAGCAGATGTGGAGACAGTTTCATTTCTGGAAGGGGATCAGATGACAAATAGGGTTGCCAATAAAAGGCAGCCCAAGTTTTCAGATGGCCCCTAAGGAAATAAACAGAGAGAGGGGGAGGAGGCAGGGCTTAGTGAGGTCACTGGTGTCATTTGACACAGAGAACGGAGCCCGAAGCACATTGGCCAAGGGAAAGGGCTTGGAGGGGTCCTAGTTAAGGGGCCTGGAGGGGTATAAAAGAATATGCACACCTCCAGCAGCCCTCTTTTGCTGGGATATTCCCCCCCACCCACATGCCCCGGAGGATGAGGCAAGTGGGGGAGACAGGATAGGTGATAAGAGAAGGACGGGGGCAACAAGGGCAGAGGGTTTTAAGCTGGCCCTAAAGACTTTTTTGTGGCACAAGGCATATGGTGAATAATTAACTGATTAATGTCATTTAATGATTTTATGATTTTGTGATTTTATGATTGTTTTATTCAGATCTGTTCCTGATTTTAATTTGTACAGCGCCATGGCACTTGAAAGGTGCCTAAAAAATAAAGATATTATTAATATTATATTTGGTGCCTGGGGGGCGCAATGGGGGCCTTAGCAGTTGCAGAAGGGCAGGTTTTGGAGGGGCTGACAGAGCCGGGATTAGGGTCAGCAAGTGGCCTGGATGATGGGAGACAAAAGGGGCGGGAGGAAAGGAGGAGAAGAGGGGAAATGGGGGAAGGCAGAGAGGGGGAAGGATGGGGCCAACACAGACTGGGGGCAAGTGGCATCCAGGTGTGGAAGTAAAGGGGGAGGGGGAAGGGTAGAGACTAGGGGTTGGAGTACAATGTCCGGACCTACGGGGTGGAGGTCCTGGTAAGTTGGTACCTGGTACTGGTAATGGTGTGGAAGGGTCAGATCTAGGTGCCTGGACTCTGAAGGTGAATCACACAAGAAGAAGAGGACTAGGAAAGAAGAAAGTTATGGAAAAAATAATGGACTGTTGTACTTACTGTTGGAAAATGTAACATTGAAATGTGAAAGGAAATTGGAATGTAAATGCCTAAAATAGTGCCTAAAATAAACTGTTGGCAATGAGCATCCAAACTAGCAGGTGTGGAGGCAGTTTCATTTCTGGAAGGGGATCAGATGACAAGTTAAAATGTTTGTTAAATTATGGGGTAAAAAATGCTGTGCTTGCAATAAGGGCATATACAAGGCTTCCAACACCACAACTAGTCTTGAATGATAGACAATCATCATGATAGGAATCTCATTTACATGGACATGTTCTCCCAAATTGTGTCCTGGGACAAAACATTGCTAAAGCAATTTTTTTGCCCTAACGTACCTAATCCTATAATTGATTATAAATCTTATGAGGATTATCTAGATAAAAAATGTGTTGCTTTTATTCAAAATCTTATATAACCTGGATTCCAGACTAAAATCCAATCTGTCTGACTCACCTGTGCCACAGCCTGTCTACTGTACTGTTATGTTTTCAGTGACAAAAGTAAAAAACATAGTGCAAACGTGGAGTGCTCCAAGGCAGAGTCAACTTTTTTTCACACTCCAACATGTTGTTCCTTAAGGAATGCAGGAGTACTTTTACTGAAAGCAAGAGGTCTGCAGTGCTCTGCCCACTGCAGCCTTAAAAAGATACAAGAGACCAATATCATTCTCGGAAAGGATCAAAAGCAGTGAAGGCCAAGAAAAAAGCTTTTCCCAGCAATAATGAAAGAGGAGGAGGAATGGTGATAGTACCAAATAAAAACTAGCAAAGCAAAAAGTAAGGTCAGGCAGGCAAAGGCAGACATGGAGTGGCATATTGAGGAGGGAACCAAGGGACCTGTCAGCCTTACCTGTGTAGTGGGTAAACTGACAAAGTCACTGATCAAAGAGGACCTTGGGGACTAGCTAGACAGAAAGTCTAAAGGATAGTAAACAGCATGGATTTGTGGCAGGGAGGTCTTGTCAGACAAACTTGATAGTTTTCTTTGACTGGGTAACAAAGTAGTAGATAAGGGGCACGCTGTTTATTTACTCCACTTTGATTTCAGTAAGGCTTTTGGCTTTTGACATACACAAGATTCCTGAAGAATCTGAAAGACCTGGGCATGGTTAGGGTCATAGATAGATGTGTGGGAAACTGCCTGAAGGAGAGACTGCAGAATGTTGTGGTAAATGGGGTCAAATCAAAGAGGGTGGTCATGAGTGGGTCACCACAGGGATCTGTCCTGGGCCCTCCTCTTTAATATGCTCATCAGCAGCATTTGAGAGGATATTCAGGGCAGCTTGTGTCTGTTCACAGATTACAAAAAGCCCTCTGATAGGGAAAATAGGGACAAATGGATCAAGGAGATACAAAGGGAGCTACAAAGGCTAGAGAGGGGGATCTAAGCTTTGTCAGCTGAAATTCAACACCACAAATTGCAAGGTTGTACACCTAGGGAAAAGCCCAGGACAGAATGCTGGATTGAAGGGATTAAACATACAGTAGCACTACAGCAAATGAAAAAGGGATTTGGGAGTCATCATTAGCGACTTCCTCAAACAATTAAGCTAGTATAGAAACATAGAAATGTGTTGGCAGATAAGGGCCTTTGGCCCACCCAGTCTGCCTCAATACCTCCAATCATTGTGCTCTTTTATGCTATGCCAGTATTAGGTTGTCCCCCTCCTCCAATTACAAGTAGTCCTCTATGCCTATCGCAAGCATTTTTAAATCCATTTATTATTTCTGCCCCCACCAGGCTGCTGCTGCTGACAGGCTGTTCCACTGGTCCACCACCATCTCCGTGAAGAAATACTTTATCACCTTTCCCCCGAAATTCCCTCCTGCCAATTTCATCCTGTGGCCCCTCATCCTTGAGCAACTTTTTCTCTAAAAAATTAAATTCTCTTGTATCTTATTTCTCTCTGTGAGGTACTTAATGTTTCAATCATATCCCCCATCTCCATCCTCTCCTGTAAGGAGTACATATTAAGTTCCTTCAGTCTAGCTTCGTAGGGCTTGTGATTTAGTCCCCGTACATATCTGGCCACCCTCCTCTGAACTGCCTCCACCCTATCAATGTCCTTACACAGGTGGGGCCTCTAGAACTGGACACAGTACTCAAGATTTGGCCTTTACAGCATCCTGTACAGTGGAATTATTGCATTACGTCCCTTTTTCTGCTGTTGATTCACCTGCCTATGCATCCCAGCATTCTGCAAGCCTTTCCTGCTGCCTTCTCACACCACCTCACAACCTTGAGGTCATCAGAGATGATCACCCCCAAGTCTCTTTCCTGCTTGGAGCTTTCTTTTTCCTCCCCCGCCAGATGATATGATGCTCCTGGGTTTGGTGCCCCATGTGCATTATCTTGCACTTTTTTGCATTGAACTTCAGCTGCCAATCCCTTGACCAATCCTCCAGCTTCATTAGATCCCCCTTCATTCTATCTACTCCCCTTGGTGTGTCCACCCTGTTGTAAAGCTTAGTATCATCAGTGAACAGGCAGATCTTCCGTTCTAGGCCTGCTACAATGTCACTGATAAAGACATTGAAGAGGACCTGGCCCAGTAATGATCCCTGTAGTACTCCACTGGTCAACTCACCCTCTTCAAAGTGAATCCCATCTACCACCACCCTGTGGGTAATATTATCCAGCCAACTTTCCACCCACTTCACCACCTTCTTTCCAACTCCCCTGTTCTGCAGCTTCCTTATCAACCTATGATGTGAGACAGTGTCAAAGGCCTTACTACAATCCAGGTAGGCCACATCCACTGCGCCCCCCCCCCCCGATCTGCCTCCCTTGTTACCCAAATGAAAAACTCAATGAGGTTAGTCTGGCATGACCTCCCTCCCATAAAACCATGCTGCCTTGAATCCTGTAGACTGTTGACAACCAGGTGTTCTATGGTTCTTTCCTTTAATAGTGTTTTCATGATCATTGGGTGTTACTTTTTTACTCTGAGGGTTTGTACCCTGTGCCATCTATAATAAAGCCTGATTTTTAAAACTGAAGTATATGGCTTGTGGATAATCCAGTCCTTTTTGTATTTGAGCAAGGTCTTTTTTTGCATTTGTTTCCATGATTTTCCCACTTCTAAGGTCAGGCTGACAGGTCTGTAGTTACCCTCTCCTCTTTGCCCCTATTTTTGTAAAGAGTGACTACATCAGCCCACCTCCTGTCCTTGGGAACCTCCCCTGTTTCTAAAGACAGGCTGAATAGGGCAGTCAGTGGTTCTTCCCTTAGCTTATTTAGAATCACGGGGTGTATCCCATCTGGTCCCACTGCCTTATCAACTCTCAATTTCACCAGTTCCCTGAGGACCTCTTCCTTTGAAAAAGGGCCGGTGTCCATTTCTGTGCTCACCATGCCCCTATCACATATTATTGGCCCACTCCCTGGTATATAACAAGGCCCATAGTAAGACTAATAGGATGTTGGGGTGTATTGGAAGGGGTATTGAAAGCATGAAAAAAGGAGGTACTTCTATCTCTATATAGGTCACTGGTGAGACTGCACCTGACATGCTGTGCTCAGTTCTGGAGACAGGGACATGCTAGAGATAAAGCAACACAGGTTGACCAAGATGATTCTGGGACAGAATGGCAGAACTCATGAAGACTGTGCAATCGCATTCTGTGGCTTGCTGTGGTGGTGTGCAGAGGGAAATGCCAGTCTTAGCAGTGGGTCGGCAACCGGGGGGGAGCAGGGTGCTTGAGCATTGTCAGTCAGGGCATGAGAGTGGGGGGCCACTAGGCCACCAGAGTAGGTCTTGGAACATAAGGGCTGGCATGGCAGAGTGTGGGAGGGGAGACAGACTTGGGCCCAGGATTATTACTGCTCTTTGAACAATGGGCATTAGGGCTAACTGTGTGTTACGGGGAATGGACCTGTACCCATGATTCATGTTTCACACTAGATCATTGGGATTGGGGCTAACAGTGTGTTCAGGGGAATGGGCTGGGATCCAGGATTCATGTTTCACACTGGACAATGGGGATTGGGGCTAACTTTGTATTGGGGGGGACAGACTGGGACCCGGGATTCATGTTTCACACTGGACTATGGGGATAAGGGCTTATTGTGCATTGGGAGTGTGGGGAACTATGGCATTGGGGGTCAGCAATAGCCTGTTACAGCAGTCATGCCATCCTATTGGCACACAGGTGCACAGGCAGGTGTAGCACAGTGACCCATGGGAGAAAAATACCCCCTGCTACAGTTTTATGGGGCCACAACACCTGTTTCTCTCCCTGCAATTCTGGTCCCAGTGTTTCTGCTGCTTTACCACAGGACCACTGCTTCCTGGTTCTGCTGGTTGCAAGCCACTTAGACCACCTACAGGATGGTCTAAGTGGTGAGCCCTCCTGCGTCCATGGTGGGGCTTCCAAACTCCCAAATAAGAGGATGTGGCAGCCCCACCATGGTGCAAGCTCCCTTGTGACCTTGCACATTGGGTTGCTAGAGGCAATTCTGGTGCAAGGTGGCTTTGGCACAGTGTGTCTGCAGCAGTCGCAGGCTGCCTACCGTAATCTCAGGGTGATGCAAGGTGTGACGCAAGTCACCACTTGCATCATAATTTTATGACGCAAGTCACTTGCGTCCTGCTAGCCTTTTTTAGAATCAGCCCCTTGGTCTTTTCCTGCTATCACTGTCTATGTTTCTATGTTTCCATAATAATAATAATAATCATAATACATTTAAAAATACAGACATTAACTTGTTCTAAAGAGAAAGCATCTATTTTTATAACTCATTTTGTTTTGTCAGAAAAAAATGAAAAACATTAATAAAACATATTTCTAAATGTTATACTATGTATTATTCCATCTTTTTCTTTACTTTTGTTATACGTTTTTATGAGACAATATAAAATTATAATCATAATATAAAAATATAATTGTAAAATCTGTTGTGTACCAAGTGATAATACAGTAATTTCCATGAAGTAAAGCAGATAGCCAGAGACTATAAGAGGTATATGCATTGAGCTCAGCAATGAATAATAATCATTTCTGCAGCTCACTAGGTCATACAAACATAGAATTTGATGGTAGAAGGAAACCAAAGGTCCATTAAGTATACCCTTACTACCTTGCCCTACTGTCCTACTGTACCTGATGGTCTCTATCCCTTCCCGCCATGCTACCCCGCCCTTCAAACCATTATTGCCTCCTTGGGGTCTATGAGTCTCCTTGCCCTGTCCCAACTATTTTTATACCCATTAAGAGTCTGTTCCACAGTTTTACCACCCTCTCAGTGAAGCAGAGTTTCTTCATGTTTCTCCTAAATCCCTCCCAACCTTCAGTCATGCCCCCTAGTGATTGCATACCTATTTCTTACAAATGGATCGTCACTGTTTATCTTGGTTATACTCCTGAGAATTTAATATGTTTTGATCACGCCCCCTCCCCTGTTCCCACCTGGCCTCCAGCAAAAACATGTTTGGGATCTCCCGCTATTCCTCCTAGGATCTTCCTTGCTGGCCCTGGGTAATCTTGCTGACCCTTGCTGTACTGACTCTACTCTGTCAATGTACTACCTCTGGCGAGGGCTCAATGTGGTCTTAATGGGTTTTGCAGAGTCTGTCACACCACAAACAGTAATTAACAGCAAAAGCATGCCAACAGCACCTGCCACAAATAAGCTATAGTAATTCATTTTTATTGCTGACTTCAAGGCCCCTTCGAATTTGTAATGTGTTTTACCATATACCAGTTCCAGCACTGGAAGCTGAGTAATTTGACTGGATTGGGGAAGCTTGAAATGAATGTTCAGGCCCAAACTGAAGTCAATCGGAAGTTAGCACTGGCTTACACCTTCAACCTTCAAAGGGGGCTGGGTAATTAATTTCATTTTCAGCCATGCCTGCAGATTGCAAGACATAACATTGCAGAGCTATTTAAGTTATGAGCATTGCAAAGACAGTGCATGGCTTTAAGCATAATCATTTTATGTTTGTTTATTTTCATTACCCATCTAAGACCACTGAGGACACTTGCCCATTTTTATGTTTGCTTGCATGCATGTGCAAGAAACATAGTGCCATCATCCGAGTTTTCCAGAGGTGTGTCAGCCTCTTCCAATTCAGTCAGTGTGTTTGCAGGCATGGTCGCAGTGCTCCAATCACTGCTCCAGCTGTCTATGACAGCAGTTGAAAATGCAGTGGCATACAGTTGAAAGGGAGAGCTCCGCTTCAGTGAGCAGAGCTCCCCCCTCAACATGCATGCACACATATTGCGTGCTCACGCACTCCCTACGCACATACTGTTAGCCAAGGGGTGCCCAATGCTCCCCCAGCTCCATGCCGCCCCAAAAGCTCTTCCAAGTGCCATGCTGAGAGCCCACCCCAGTGTGGCACAAGTCTGTATGTGGCGACAGGTGCCCAACCCGCTGGCTCCAGCCCCCAAACAGTTTTCTAGCTGCCACGCTGGGAGCCCACCCCAGCATGGCAAACATCCCCATCATCTTCCTTTAAAAAAAAAAAAAAAACCTGTAAAAAGAAAACATTCTCCACATTCTCCCAGCACACCGCGCCACCCAATGCACACCCTGCCTCCTCACACCTCCCTCATCCCATACTTACTCCAGAGTCTGGCGCGATGATCTTCGTGGACAGGAACACGTCTGCACTTCTTTCAAAGCGCACCGCAAACTGAGGAAATACCAGTAAGCTGTATAATGTAATAGATAGGGTTTTTCAGCTTTGCTGCATATCTTGGCATTTTTGGAATTTGTGCATCAAATTTTCAACATGGGGTTTTTAGGACCCCTTCTCATGAATGCTGTCACTATCATGGCATTAATCGGGCCTAAAGGGTGATTTCGCAGTCACTGCGCAAAATCACCTTTCAGAACTGATTAATGAAATGACACTGCCAGTGTTCATAAGGTAGGCTCTCAAAAAGCCTATTTAGAAATTTAGTGGAAAAATTCTTAAAAGTGACTGTTTTATGATGCGAGCGCAGTGCCTAGTTGCTACGCTTGTAAGTTCGCAATTTTCAATATTTTCACTCCATATTTTCAACATTGCCATTTTACCACACCTCCTTATGAGCAGTACAGCTGTCATTTTTCACATCTCACCCACAACGTGTTTCCTCCCATGTAGCACACAATGGCGAAGTCGGTGTGCAAAACCAATGTATGGGACACATTAAGAAAATCACAGTGACACTGGTCATGAGCAGAGGTGTTAAAATGGCTATGTTGATAATTTGGTGAAAAAATTCCCAAAAATGACTGTTTAAGGAGCACACGTTGCACAGTTCCTACGCACACTGGCAAGTTTGGGAATTTGTAATATTTGCACACCAGATTTTCAACAGTGTCATTTTACTGCACTTCCTTATGAGCAGTACAGCTACCATTTTTCACATTTCACCCAAAATGTGTTTCCACACATGTAGCGCACAATGGTACAGTCGTTGTGCGAAAACAATGTTTGGGACAGATTAAGAAAATCACAGTGACACTGGTCATGAGCAGAGGTCTTAAAATGGCTATGTTGAAAATTTGGTGACAAAACTCCATAAAATGACTGTGTTAAGGGTGAGCATTGTGCAGTTTCCACGCACCCTCGTAAGTTCATGAATTTGTAATATTTTCAGTCCAGATTTTCACCAGTGGCATTTTTCCACACCTCCTTATGAACAGTACAGCTGTCATTTTCCACAACATGGCTGAAATGTGTTTTCACACTTTTAGCACAGAAATGCATGGTCACTGTGGGAAATCATTGTTCGGGATAGATAAAGAAAATCACACTGACATTGTTCATGATCGGAGGTCCCAAAATGCCTGTGTTAACAATCTGCTGTAAAAAATCCCCAAACTAGTTACATTACGGGTGTGCGTTGCACAGTTTCTATCACGCTTGTGACTTCACCAGTTTTTTAAATATTTTCACAGCAGATTTTCAACATTGCCATTTTTTACACCTCCCCATGTACAGTACCGCTGTCATTTTTCACATCCTGTTCGGAATGTGTTTTTGCACCTGTGGTGCCAAATGCCGTAGTTGCTGTGCAAAAGCAGTTTTTGGCTAACAAACTGATATTGCCACTGTTCATCGAGGTGGGGTCACAAAAACCATGCTGAAAATTTTGGGTGAAAATACCAACAAATGCCTGAGGCGTTAGGTTTCTGACCATAACGCCCCACCCTGTAGAGAATGACAGGCATCAGGGGTGTGACTTGGGATTCTTGCCTGTAATGCTCATATCATTCCACCCCCAGCCACACCCTGCAGCCAGTGAGAGACATCAAGGTGTGCCTCGGACTCTTCGGCCCCAAACTTCACCCCATTCTCCTATACCTCACCCATCTCACCGTATTTCCTGATGGAATGGGGTGCGCATAAGGGTCAAAGACCCCAAGGCACAACGTGACACTTGTCAGTGTCTGCAGGGTAGGGGTATGGTAAAACGGCTTGGTCGTTATGCCTGACAACCCAAAGGCACACCCCAATGCCTGTCACTCTCTGCAGGGTGGCGGTGGGGTTGGCTTCAGTTCAATACTTTGCTGCCATTCCTATTATGCAGCTCTGTAACTTCTAAACTCCCAATGCCAATGCCAGCAAGCAAACATTCAGCATTGACAAATGCTTGTTAGGGATGATCTGGGTGCATAACACAAACAAATGCATTAAGGTACAAAACACAACAATGCAATAATAAGGTACCAAAAGTAGATTGTCAGATAACATGAAAACAGGGTCACATTGATCATTTAGAATAGTGTCAAAGTGATCATTCAGTGAAGTGTGTACATCAAGTATACCTTTTATGCATTTTTAAAACATGCCATGGTCTGAGTCATTCTAATTTTCAGCAGCAATAAGTTCCATAACTTGGGAACAAGAACCAAGAAGTTTAGACTGAGCTTCATTTTGGGTTTTGAAACAGCAAGATCTTTTTTATTTCAGATTTGTTCCAGTAATTCCAAGGCCTGACTGAAAATTAATCATGGTTTCTAAGATTTTAGACCAGCAGGGTATGGGGAGTTCAAGATTTTCCATATCTGTATTAGTTATTGATATTGAATATGTTCTAGTAAAAGGCAGACAGTTAAATAAATTGTACAGATCACAGTGGTCAGTATATTAACTTGACTTCAGATTGTAATGGCAGATACAGTTAGGTAACAGCTGTACCCTAGACAGTGCAAATAAGTTAGCTGAAGAACAAATCAGTAAGCCATAATCAAGGCCCCTAGAATTCTGCGGCCGCAGAATTTTCAATACCAGAACACAATCTACATAGAACTATGTGGTGCCACAGAATTCACTCTTCTTGTTGATTTTTATTAATATTTCTGTTTTCCATAGAATCTGGTTCCCTTCTCCTCTTTTATATCCTAAACCCCATATGCTCAGAATGTGATGTTATCATTGCTATAACATCACACATTAATAATGAAATGGCTGCAATCTGCAACAGAAATGAACAGTCACTTATCTACCACAGCTCCCACTGCCAGAGACGGTGGCACTGCACATCAGGCATGGTGATATTTGCTCAACCTGCAATACAGCTTAATGCAATTTTCAGTCCTTCACTATTGCACTAGGGCCAACTTAAACAAAACCTTGTCAATAGCACAGACCTGTTAAGTCCATACCTCACTTCGTACAAACCTATTTGTGCCTTTAAGGTATAGAGATACCATCTGAAATGAATAACTGGTAAAATGAATTTAACTGTCATTTTTAAGAAAAATAAAGTAATTATGCCCAGAAAAGTGGAATATAATAATGTGTAGACCTGTTGAAAGAATAGACCTGTTAAATAAATAATTGCACTGTACGCATTTTTTGAACGGGTTATTGATTACATATTGTCATTGGTTGATAGAATCACATAAAAGTTATGGAGAAATGTTGTGTGCAGGGACAACTGCTGGGCCAGAGAGTAGCATGCTGTGTTTCCGTGCCCGGCAACTCAGGTTCAGAGATTAGCTCTGGGAGCTGGCTGGGCAGCACAAGGATTGGTGGAACACATCATTGCTCGGAGCCTGGGAAGGTATGGTGCAGTGTTCTGTCACATGGTGGACACATTGTGCTGGTCTGGAGAGCTCTATCTCACAACCTGTTCACATGCATGTCATGGCCTGTCTGTGTTATGCAGTGTGTCAGGGAAAGCAGGTTGACATCAAAAATGAGTTTTGCAATAACTCCTCTATTCCATTTCTAATGGGACCTGTATGAATGAGGATGCAAGTTCATGGAAATTAAAAAATATATATATACACACACACACATACAGTATCTCTGTCTCTTTCACCACACACACACACACACACACACACACACACACACATTTGAATATATGTTACAGAGTGCATGTAAATATATAAGTGATACACAGTGGGAACCTCATGAGTGGTGTAGAAAGCACATACAAATACACAAGTGATAGATAATGGAAACCTCATTAGTGGGATAGATAGCATGCATATAGAAATACCTTATTTATCACATAAGATCCCCTCTGCATATGTCATTTATGCAACAGGCTAGGACCTTAAGGGAGAGACATTTGTTTTGCTTTTTTAGGCATAAAATTATTTTTATAAATCTGTTATTTTTTGAACTAGTGTTACTGTTCTTTCCACCACCCTGATTGCTATAAAAACTGCCACAAAAGTAAAGTCAGGATGACAAGCTGTCACTGTGATGTGGTAGTTTTAGTGCCTGAGAACTTCCATAGAGTTACAAACCACGCTGCAAGTTCTCGGCGATGCAAATGGTAGTCTTGCCGCAGAACTTGGTCCCACTGTGCCTCAGAAAAGTAGGGGCTCTGGCCATAATCAACTAGGGAGACAAAATAAGCTTGCACTACAGGTTCATAGGTTCATAGGTGGACACAAGTTGATTGCCATAGGCCTTTAAGACTCCACCGATCTTAACACGAAAACTCACAGTTCATATCTTACATATAACTGTCCAATGAACTTTTAAAGGCATTCAGAGTACTGCACATTACTACTTTCCTAGGTAGCCTATTCCATATTTTGACTACTCTCTGTATTCCATATTTTGACTACTCTCTAATTTAGCCATGCACTCAATCTAGTTGTCTTATAGAACTCACCCTTAAGTTGATATGGGGGTGACTTACTTCCTAACTAAGGTTCCTTCCTCATAAAGCTAACATAATCTCAAAAGTTCATTAGGGATAGGTAAATAAATTGTATCAGAAATACAATCATGACAGTGGTAAAGTATCCCCAATTGTTTGTTCTCAGTTTTAACTATGGAATCTACACATGCAGAACTTGTACAGGTTGTTATTCCTCTAAGGTATTTCAGGAGCTCATGTTTTAATTGAAAACTTGGACAGTGACATTACCAGAGAAGCAGGTAAACTACTAAGTTATCTATAGTAGATACATAGTTCCAGAGGGAACACTCTTTAGCCCCTTTCCTGCAAAGTGTTATGTGACACATGTTCATGCTTGAGTCTTTTAAACTGTATGTATAGACAGAGAGGCTTGTAATATATTCACCAGTTCAATAGACTGATGGCTTCTAACCATTCTGTGCATTACTGTAGGATAATTGTCTGGGATTTGATTCTTGAAGTCAGGGGATGCAAATGCCAAGAGCTGTACTATAGAATTTAGCTACAGATGTATAGGAATATATACTCTCCTTCATCACACAGGCTCCCATCATATTGTTTGAAGCATAACCAGGCTTTTAATCAGGGAATGTAATTTTAAAGACCCTGACAACCCGCACAAGCATTGGAATATTGGCTATAGTTTTTGAGACACATAGTGTTGTAGTTGATGTGCCACAAGGGACTGATTTTCATAGAGTTGCTGATTGTTTTGGCTTCTCGCTGGTCAATTATATCCCTGCATATACAATGGTTGCAAAATGCTAAAGATAGTAGACTTAAAAATAGCTATATCCACAAGAATTAACAAATGGTTGAAAATCTCAGTTCTGGCACTAATGAAAATTCTGGCCCAGTTTCATTTTGTTCTGAAACTGATTTCTTTTTCAGATGCAGCCATTTATAATTACTGTACGTATAGCAAATGGAGTACAGTTAAAAAAACAGTGACTAAAATATATGTAACCCCACATTGTGGGGGTTTATCTTAGACTCATTGGAGCACCACACCACAACTCACCACCAATAATACTTCCCACCATCCACTAACGACTAGAACTGCAGCAGTAGGGACCTGAGTGGGAGCAGAAGATGAGGAATTACATGATTCCTTCAGTGCTCTGCACCATTCTGTCTTCTGCAGTTCTGGCCACATTCAGATCCAGGGCTCCTACTGCTCAACATTGATGGCTGACTACTGCTGATGGAGAGTGTGACTGCTGTTCACAATGATCAGGGTCTCTTCCTGATCACCACACTGACTAGATCAAATTACAAAGTACTGATACACACACAAAGAGGAAGGGTTACCTATAGCTGTTTAATGGTGGAAGCCTTTCATTAAGAACTTTAAGGCCACTGCTGCTAAATACTGCAGAAGCAGCATCTATATTTGCTTCTACTGACCTCCGTGGTCAAGGGCAATGGGATTAGGGGCCAGTACAACACCTGGTCAGTCTCCAGACCCTGCAGAGGGAGCCAGAGAAAGCTCATGGAGAACTGCAGTGATTTTGCTAATGATGTTTCACCAATAGACTATTGAGTAACAGCCAGTCAAACATCCCAAGTTATTGGCAACTGGGGTTGGCCACTGGGAGGGTTGGATCCTTGTTATTCCCAAAGTTAGTCTCCCTGACATCTGCTTAAAAGAGAAATTGAAGACAAAGCAGCTGCATGGTCCTGACAGATTTCAGTGTCCTGCCTGAGGCTTCCACAGCCAGGAAACAGGAGGTGACTGCACAGTTTTAACAGCTGAGAAGGACAATATAATAGAGAAACCTAGATAAGAGCAGTTTACTAAACCCACTAAATCCCCTGCATAAGATCTGTCTGGGAGGATTTTATAACCCATGATTACAGACCAGTGTCTGTAGCACCATCCATGATGGGGATGCTGCACTGGCAAGTAAGTGGGTGTTCTGGAAGCAAAGCATATCCAGAGGACATGATCTGTGTGAGGTACTAGAGAATGACCAGCAAAGAGAGAGAGAGACCAACTAAGCAAAGGAGATGTGATCAACAGATAGAGACATTTGCATTGACAGATGAAGGTATGAACCATGCTAATCTGCTTGAGGCACAGCTGAGTGACCAATCATAGAGCAGATAGAGAACCAGAGAGAAGCCAGCATCTGGATGTCTGCTGGGTCATGATTACTCAGTATTACTCGATACAAAAAGGTGGAAGGAGGCATTGCCCATTGAGACCACCTTCCCTGCACCTGCAGGGTGTAAATTATAGCCAACTTCTTTACATCTGTGGTAAACCATAAAGATATTCCTGAGAGGTAGGAGAGAGACTGAGAGAGATGGCTGACCACTATGCACTCTCCACACTTGAGGAGTAAGGAGAGAAGTAGTGAGACAATGCTAATATTTTTTTTAGAAAAGGTAAACCATTGTTGCTCACCGCTTGTCTCCTATACCAGTAGAACTTATTGTGGTCACCCATTGTGCTGCTTGTCTTCAACAGTCTTTCTGCTGCATTTTAGGCCTGACACAACAGACGCTGGAATAATCGGTGGAACAAACAGAGTGTAGACTGGGCTGGGGCACAGAACAGGGGGGCAGAGGTCCTTCAGACGGACACTGATGGGGAGAAAAGTGCTTGCACCTACCGAGAGGATGGTACAGACCTCTCTCTCTAACAGGAAAAAAGAAACGGTGAAATAAGCAACACTGTAGGAGTGGTAGAGATTGTGCAGTGTTTTTGTAAGTGGAGCAAACGATTTTGGCTCCAACTTAGAAAAGGATTGAGACTGAGTCACGGACTAGAAACAAGAAATATCTGTGACATTTTCAGCACTTTCAGCACTTTCAGCAAAGGCTGCTTCAGTACTTGTGCCCTGTGACAAGGGAAGACTTGATTTTATTCCAAATTGTTTATAAAATTGTTTATAAACTTATCAGACTTCTCCTTCACTAGAAAATTTGAAAATAGAAGCAGAAGTAGTGAGAAGTTTTTAATTTGGTGTTCGCATTCTTAGTTTGTTTTAGTTAGAATTTTCTTAGATTTCCAGGGAAATAGTTTTAAATAATTTGGCACCAGAAGTTTAAGATAGATCATGTGACCAGTTTCCTCCTTTTAAGCACAGACTTGTGGACTGACATCAGACACCAACAACTGAAGTCATTTTTAGATGTCGATCGGGCAGAAGAAGCAAGCTGCAAGGGCTTTGTCTGCTTTTAAAAACTCTGAATGTTATATACGTCTTCTTTTAATTGTGTTTTTCTCCAGAGACACCACTGTGTAAACGTGTATAGCAAGAGCAGCTTGCTCCTGACTGGTGCTCGTCTCTGCCTGTAGCCGTCTTTACATAAATGGAGAAGCTACATTGAAAGGTTTAATCTACCGGCTTTTTGTGAACCAAATTGCTTTTCCTTTTTATTCCTTCGAATTGCCAAACTACGAATTGGTGGAGGATCCTGGTAGTGCTCAACAGGGCAAGTTATAACAACACATGAACAAGTAAGCCTTTCCTTCTGGAGTTTATTCTGTCTAAATGTTTATTTATAGTTAACACCTGAGGCAGGCAGGGTGTGAAGAACAAGTAGAGAACACGCAAAGTGGCAATAGCGCATTAGTAGTCAGAATTATTTTAAGTACTCTTAAAATGATAGTTTGATAGATGTTTAGGTGTTCAGCTTTAGTAGAACAATTATATAAATAGCTGTTTGAACTCCTATCCCCCTGTTTTGTTTTTATTTCAGTGCCCATTATAGCCAACATACAGGGAGGACTTGCTGAAGCTTGCAAGGCATATGAAACTGAACTGAAAACATTCCGTATTGGGAATCAGATTTTTGGATGGTGGACTATAAAGGATAAATACAAACAAGAGGTTTGAAAAGTGAGAAGTGTATGGAATATTTCTTGTGGGCTTAACCTGCACTTAGTAATTTTAAAAGAGACTGGAACTATAAACGAAAGTGGACTCTGGAAAATTGTATTTGTTTGCACTGTTGTTAATATTAACTGTGGCAAATTGTAAAACAGCATATTTGGTCTGGCTGTCTATTGTACTTATGAGTTTTTATTTGTAAGATCTGAATGCTCTAGGTAGCCATGATCTGTGCTTGTCTTTGAGGTCTGTTCACAACCATTTTGGAAGACAAAGGGACAACACTAACAAAGGATTTCTATATCCTGTATATGCCACAGGCCAATATTCATCACCTTCAGGAATTTAACACTTACTGGGTCTTTGACCTACAGTAACAGTTTACTGGCCCCCCAGTAGTTCACCATTTCCTGTGGATTTGATTATTTTTCATCATTTGACTCCTGGTACCTTGGACAAGATTACTATATTACATATCCCTGAACATAACTATCTGCATGGTTTAATATTACATCAAGAATGCAGCCTAACCCTATGAGCGGGCCAGGGTATACCGGGCCGAAGGAAAATGACTTGAAACTTGCTACAATGAATATCTGCAGCCTAATTCCAAAGATGCCTCAACTGCAGGCATGGGCCACCCTACATAAACCTGATATACATTGCCTGACTGAGACCTGGCTATCCACCCAGGTCAGGGATAATGAGATAGTGCTCCCGGATTACAATACGTTTAGATGTGATAGGAATGGGAAAAGAGGTGGTGGCTGTCTCATTTATTTACAGAACACCTTTCAAGGCATTGTGCTCCCCATCATAACCTGCAGCGTTGACCATGAACTTCTTGTAGTTAGAATCATCTTTAGTGAACATAAAAAATCTCTGGTCATTGCATATGTCTACCTCCTACCAAAAATGGCCAAAGATGGTCTAATTAAACTACTAGGGTATTTGCCTGGCGTTAACAACAACTGTGAGCTCATCATTACTGGGGACTTCAACATCAATTGGCTTAGTAATGAATCAACCAACCAGAAGGATACCATAGCTAGTTCCCTCCTCATGCAATTAGCCACGGAGCCTACTATAATGAACCATAAGACTGGTAAGAACACACTCCTGGACTGGTTCCTTGCAAGCTCACCTGACAGGATTACCAATGTCTTGGTACTACCAGATTCACTAAACAATCACTCCCCTATCACCTGTCTGTGGTCCAATAAATTCAACAAAGTGCCACCTGTCTTTGTGAACAGCAGAATTCTCAGGAAAGGGCAGCTCTCAGCTTTCAAGGAGGCACTTTCTGAGATTGATTGGTCTCCCCTTAAGGTACTGCATGACCCTGACATAACACTCCAGTACTTTACTGATAACTTTAATGGTGTTTGTGACAGAGTTGCTCCATTCAAAAAAAGAAAAACACAAGGCCATAAAAATGGATGGATTACTAGTGACCTTCTAGATCACATGAGGGCAAGGGACAACCTTTGGTATCAAGCCAGGGCCTCCAGTAAGCCCAGTGACCTTCAAAGATACAAGGCAGCCAGAAACAAATGCACATATCTCATCAGGAATGCTAAGGCTAATTTCTACAAGGATCAATTGGAAAGAACCTGAGGTGATGGGAGGTGGTTTTGTGACAATATAAAGGTACTAACAGGGAAGGACAAGAAAACACAGCAATCACTGCTAAACATTAATGGCACCAATACCATGGACCCCCACACCATTGCCAAAGAGTTCAACTCCACCTTCATGGATCTTAGCTCTGTTCTACTGACTGAATACCTCAAGCCTATCAAAGCTGATAATTGGCACCAACCGGACATAATCTCACACCCTCAATTTTACTTCAAGAGAGTCACTGTCAAAGAAGTGCTGGGTTATGTTAAAAAGATCCTAGGGAAAACCAGAATGGGATCTGACAACACTGACATGAAACTGCTGGTGCTGGCAATCAATGAAGTCATCGCTCCCATCACTATGATTTTCAATAAATCTCTCCAGCTCACCAAATTCCCTTCTCCTTGGAAACAAGTGCTGGTGACCCCGGTGCATAAGGGAGGTGATAGCTCACTAACTGCAAACTACAGGCCCATCTCTATCCTCTCCCCTCTCTAAACAAAGGCATTCAGCACAGTCTGCCACCCTCTCCTCTTGTCTCAACTGCATGCCCTTGGTGTTTCCTCAAATGCTGCTCTATGGTTCCAGGACTACCTAACCTCCCAGTCTCAAAGGGTCAAGATAGGTCAGTCCATATCTGCATCTATGGAAGTCTCACTAGGGGTGCCTCAAGGGTCCATCCTGGGTCCATTGCTCTTCAGCATGTTCCTGAATGATCTACCCAATGCCTGCACTAGCAAAGTCATTCTATACACTGATGATGCTGTCCTACTTAGCTTTCACTCTCGCATAGAGCACCTATAAGCTGAACTACAATCATCCTTCCAGCAACTAGAGACCTGGTTCTACTCCCACAGGTTGCTACTAAACTACAAAAATACAAGACAATGCTCCTCTCTAGCCCCCAACTAAAAAGGAGATGCCCAGAACTAACAATCACAAATCACCTGACTGCCCCACTGGAACAGGTTCACTCCTTCAAGTACATGGGTGTCATTATGGATGATACCCTCTCATATGTTCAGCACATTGACATGGCAGTATATTAATTTCTCCTTTGCCCTACTCTTGTCCACAGACTGGGACCACTAGGGAGGTCACGAGGGGCAGATTGTGTAGCCCTCCCACACACACACCAAGCAACAAGGTCACGAGGGACTGTACGCTCAGCCCTCCCACCCTAAAAGTCATGTAAGTTACGAAGGGAGTCTGCAAGCCACAGTGCAGCTCATGCACAGTGCAGCTCATGCTCTGTTAAGCAGCTGGAATTGATCCCTGCTGGCGCTGCGTGCTGGCTCCCCACTGCCCCCACCATCACCCTTGGTCATACTCTAGCTTTATAGGGACGATCACGTGAGCGCAAAAACCTATCAGCTAACTTTACCATTTGCAGGCTATACTCATTAAACTCTAGAGGGCTCTTTCTTGTACTTATTGTTTCACTCCCAAGGCAGGCAACATGACAAGCAGCCACAGCTCACTTATCCATTCCATCTTAATCCTAACAATTGTTTCCTACTACCAACCCTCTCTCCCTTTCATAAAACACAACTCCTGTGACTCAAATAATTGCCTCAACACTCACCACCCCACAAATTCACACCTGCAACCTGCTGCGGTTGCTCTAAATGACTACCTAATCTTCAGAGCAGATAGAGCGGGTAAGAGGGGTGGAGGCTGTGCTATATATGCCAGAGCTAATTTACAGCCACTACTGGTCCCTTTGCCCTCAGTGGAACATGGGGACAAGCCATTACAATCAAAGCTATGCTTGGCTTCCTTGGGAAACCATTATACATAATGGAAGTCTACATACCCAATAACCAAAAATTAGCCTTTAACTCTATACTCGCCAGCATAGCCCAGTTTCCCAGCCCAGCCCAGCGAACTGATTATCATGGGTGACTTTAATGTGAACTGGTTATCAAAGGCATCAGCCCCCTTCAAAGATGCAGCCCAAGCACATGACCTGACCCAGGTAGTCCAGTCCCCTACAAGGCATGACCCCAGGACAGGGACACACAGTCTCCTAGACCTCATCCTCACAAACTTCCCTAAGCATCTCTCTAATATTAAAGTCCTCCCAGATATCCTTAGTGACCACTCTCCCCTCTCCTGCTATTGGTCAAATAAGAACACACCCAGCCAACCCAAAATATCCCACCAAAGACACCTCAAAAAAGGCACCACAACCAAAATGAAATGCTATCTCTCCACCAGTGACTGGACACCTGTCCACACTGCCCAGTCCATTGATGCTGCCCTTACCGCCTTTATTAATATCTTTAATACTGCCTGTGACAAGTATGCCCCATTCTCAAAAAAGGTTATAAAAAATAGAGACACCCCATGGATCTCGCAGATCCTGCTAGATCAAATGCATCATAGAGCTAATCTCTGGCACAGGGCACTGAACTCCCAGGTTCCCCATGACAGACAACTCTATAGAGAGGTGAGAAACAAGTGCAGCAGGGCTATTCGGCTAGCTAAGAAAAACTACTACAAACAAGCACTCACCTCATCTTGGTACTCTGGGAACAAGTTCTGGAGGAATGTCAAGGAGCTCTGTGGGAAAACTGTCAACCTAACACTGTCACAGATACTCAACAATGGTGCCCTCTACCAGGACCCCAACACCATATCCAATGTCCTGAACAATTCCTTTGCGGACCTCAGTCACTCCCACAAAACTTCTTTGACCCTATTCCCAGGGTCCCCTCTACAACCTCCCCTATGTCCACCCTCCCTCCCTTCTGGCTCTGAACCATCTCCTGTAGCAAGGCCAAACACTACCTGGCTAAAGCCTTACACAACAAGAGGTACAGCAGAGACTCCCTAGACCTCAAAATCCTCCGTCTAACTCTAGATGTGACCCTCCCTCACCTCACCAAAATATTCAACTGCTTTCTGCACCTAGGCCAATTCCCTACACTCTGGAAAAGGGGAATTATCATGCCAATCCTTAAAAAGGGTGATCCAACCAATCCTAGCAACTATAGACCCATCACTATACTCCCCTGCTCTCTAAAGCTCTCGAAAGAATAATGTCAGACCAACTCACAGAGTACCTGGATAGTCACACACTGCTGTGCCAAGAACAGCACAGGTTCAGAGCAGGTCACAGCACCACCACTGCCCTTCTCGAATTTACATCTTACATACACGAGGCTCTTGAACAGGGGTCTATAGCAGGTGCAATCTTTGTTGACCTAACCAAAGCATTCGACACCATCAGTCATGCTCTACTTATCCACTTACTCCCCTCCCTCAATCTCACCCCAGACACAATACTCTGGTTCAAGCACTATCTCACTGACCAGACACAAGAAGTCAAAAGCAACATCACCCTGTCCGACAAGAAACCAGTCCTTGTGGGTGTACCTCAAGGTTCAATTCTAGGCCCTCTACTTTTCACCATCTTCTTGAACTCCCTCCCAAAAGCCTGCAGTGGTAAGCTTCTGCTCTATGCAGATGATGCAGTATTGTACTGGAAAGATAGCACTCCTGACTCCCTCCAACTTACTCTACAAAGCTACTTTCATGAACTAGAGGACTGGTTCACTGAGCATCGATTAATATTAAATTACACTAAAACCAGATCAGTGCTCTTTGCACACCACCAAAATCCCTACAGTAGCACCCACCTAAGTATCTCTAACTATCAGGGCATCCAAACTGAACAGGTCCCACACTTCAAATAGCTAGGCATCACACTAGACACATCCCTTACCTACCACATACACATCAATTACCTCTCCTCCTTGGTAAACAACAGACTTGAGATTCTCTATAGGCACAGACACTGCCTCCCCCCCAGGCCCTATGGCTGGCAGTAACTAGCTCAGTCCTATCACAGATTGACTACGGGATAATAATATACGGGACAGCTGACCTCACTGCCATTAATCACATCAATCTTGCCCTCAATAAAGCCTGCCAACTGGTCACAGAAAGTGATAGACTAACCCACACCTGTGACCTCTACAAATGAGCGGACTGGCTAACCTTCAAAGTGAGGCTAAAATACCACACTTGTCTCCAAGCCAAGAAGATACTCATGAAGCTTGCACCTACTAGCCTACACTCCCTCATCCAACCAAACCCTCACAGGAGCACCCCTAGGTACCAGGCAAGGACACCCCTCTTAGTCCCCCACTGCAGGACTCCACTAGGACAAAGGTCTTTCAGCTATTGGGCTCCCATCTGGCTTAATGAACTCCCCTGTTCCATCTCCCTGGCCCCTAGTCTAGGCCAATTTAAAAACGGAATCAAGAGACATCTCATTGACTCCGAGACATGTGGTGGCTACTAACTCACTCCACCTCGACAACCCAGAGTCTGTAAACAACCCTAGAGAGACAAACCAAGCATAGTAAATGTTTGATGCAATCATGTAAAGTCCTAATGTATTATTCTACTAAATGATGTTTGTTCAATCTGTCTTAAAGAAATATCTCTGTTTGTACTGATGTGGAGCCTGTGCAAAAGAGTCTTTGAAGCAAAGGATTGTAATTCTAAAACTTTAATAAATGAATAAATAAATGGCGGTGAAAGCTGTGAACACTAAATTAGGGATCCTGTTTAGGCACAAGAAAAGCCTAACTGCTGAAGCCCTCCAGCTCTCAGTCTCCAGATCTGTCCTCTTCCTGGTCAACTACGGACTGGTGGTCTATGGTGCTGCCACTGATACGGCCTTCAAAAGGGTTGCCACTGCCCTTAACAAGGCTTGCAGACTATTGCTAAATGCTGACTACTTCATGCACACTTGTACCATATGGTCTGGCCCACATACTACCGCTTCAATCCAGAATCAGATATCAAATTTGCCTGCTAAGGAGAAAGGTCATCCTCTCCCTAACCCCTACCTGCATTGCACACCTGATAAAGGAAGCAAGCTCAAAATACAACACACGAAGAATAGTGACAACACAGCTTAATGTCCCATTTCGTAGAACTTCCCTAGGACAAAGATCCTTCATCTACCGAGCTCCACTATGGCTAAATGAGATCCCTGCTGCAGCTCTTAATACAACAAATGTTTGGTCCTTTAAAAGAGAACTGAAGCAATACCTGCTGAACTCAAATGCCTGTGACTGCCTTACCTGAATCCATATCTTCAACCTGGAGAGCTGCTCTTAAACACCCATGACTCCCTTACCTGAGTCCATATTCTCAACCCAGATACCCCCCCTTATCTGTCTGAGCTTCCATACTGTTTTACCTACCCTGGACCCCCCTCTCAATCTCCCTCCATCTCCCTCCCCTCTGTACCCCAACACCTCCCCTTTCTACCCACTCTCCCCCTATATATTCTTCTTCTCCCAATCCCTTTTCTCTCTCTCTCTCCCCCCTCTCTCACTCTCTCTCTCTCTCTCTAACCTGCCCCTCATTTGGACTCTCCCCCTTTCTTTTTCCTACCCTTTCTGATACTCTTCCTTGACAGGTCCCCCTGGGGCAGCTATGCCATATGTTGCTATTAGGAATCTCCTTCCACTGTTTAATTTCAGTTGTCTAGGTTACTCAAATGTATTACTGTATTCACCTATATTCTGTATTACATAGCAATCTTATATTTTGTGTTAACTGTTAAGTTTATGTTATGTCGCTGGTGTTTTACATCCTGACGTGGAACCTTTGTAAAAGAGTGCATACTCAAAGATTGTATCTGAATTACCAAATAAATAAATAAATGATCACAAGGCAACTTAAAAACGAAAGAGGGGAAAAAATAAAAACTGGACCCGTAATCTTACAACTAAAAAAAGACAAGAAGAACAAAGTAAAAAAAAAGAATAATATGAGTAGTAAGGAGAAAAAACTTACTAGCTAACTATTAGACCCAGGAAACCAGATTGATCTGGTAGGGAAGAGGGAGGATCTAAGAATACAGAGTACTAGTTTGGCACTATTGACCTCTTCTCTAATAAAAATGCAAACTTCATTGACTGAACATCCATTATTGCAACAGATCAGGGAATTAGAAAAAGAACCAATAGAGCTAGCTTGCTCAGTTCAAGGAGAAACAGAGACAGATGTAAAATTAGCAGCTCAGAAAAGTGATGTGAAAACACCTAGGGAAGGGAGCAGAGTGTCCCTGGAGGGAACTGAAAAAAGGAAGATAGGGCAGGGAACAACAGAGAGGTTAGAATCTGAGATTATGTCAGGCTCCTTCTTAAATCAGTTTGATGCATTTCTCACTTCATATACAAATAGAGTAATGCTAGATCCACCTTCTAAATTTCCCCCATTCTTACCCATCTGTGGGTAAGTAAAGGAAAAGAATACAAGCAAAAGCCCTCATCCACTCAGTTAGAGAGTTTTGTAAGAGAAAAAGCAACAGTAGATGGACATAACATATCTCTACAGGAATTGAGAGGGGAAAATAGTAAAGCTCTGGAAGAAACAGAAATTGCATATGGTAATTATTTATTACTGGAGATTATTTCAGTACTAAAGAACAACACAAACAAAGGCAATATGGAAGGAGAGGTGTTAAAAGGAGTTATGAACAACATGTAGGTGTGATAGATAAACGTCAGGAAGAGAAGGAAAAGGAGGAAGTAATAAGGAAGAGGGAAAATAATATAAAGACTATAAAAGATATAACAGAAGAAGTGGGCAGGAAGGAAAATATGGAAATACAACAGATTGTACAACAATTATAAGTACAAGGTGAGAACAGAAAAAGGAAAAATAATAAAAAATAAAAAAAACAGAAAAGGAAACGGAAAGGGTGAAAGAGGACATCTATGCTAGGAACATTTTAAGGACAAAACCAAGTATGAAAACTGAGAACAGGAGAATATATTTAGATGGGGAGAATGGAATTCTTATCCCAACATTGATGTCTCCCCAAGTAGGGGAGATCATGGCTGTAGATCAAAATAAGCAAAAGGGAAAATAAATGGTTAGACTGCAAAATGAACAGATAACAAAGGATTTAGAACATAGAATCCAGAGAAAGTTTAGGAGGGGAGAAGAAGAACAAACAGTTAAGGAAAAAGATGTAATTACAATAGAAGAAAAAAATTAGAAAGGGATTAATAAACCCAATGGTTTTCTTTAGAGGAATTCCTAAAACTAAGAATGAAAATTTAACAGTACTTAAAATAGCAGTATATAATGTATGTAAGGGTTTATTGTCAAATAAGTTTAGGTGGAATGGTATTGTTTCAATATACAGATACCAGATGAGGAAGGAAAAGGGATGGGTCTGTCTAGTAACTCAGAAGACAGGAACCAGGCAGATGATCTTAGATGATCTTAGATTTAAAAGCAGAGTTTAAAAAAATAGGGGTAAATGCAGAAACAACTATCTCCTTGGATGAAAAAGGAAAGGAGGAAAGTAAGAAAACATCAGAGGAAAAGAATGAAACATCTAAGATAGATACAGACCCTTCCCCAGTAAGGAAAATTCAAGAAGAATAACAAATTACTGGGAACCAATACAAAAAGTGTACATATTACAGGACAGCAGACAAGTAGGGAATAAAGACAGGATGATTAGAAGGAGGGAGGAAAATCAGAGGTCTGAGAATAAACAGCATGATATTGTCATCTGATGATAACATTGTAATAGAACTGGGTACTCCATCCATGGCTATCACAAGGAGAAATAGGTTTTATCCCTTGGAACCAGAAGTGATTCTTAACTGACTGAAAAGGGAAAAAATAGTGTTCCCCTATCCCAGTAAAAAAGGTTTAGAAGTAATCTCTTGAAATATAGCGGGATTGGGGGACAAAATGAAGGATATGGTCTGGTGGAAACTAATTTCTAAATTCATGGTCATCTTACTTCAGGAAACATGGATAACCAAACAGGTGGGGCATCTTTTTGAGGGTTACCAGACTTGGGGAGTTCAAGCGCAAACATTTTCTAAATATGGAAGGCCCTCAGGGGGGATATGCACCCTTGTAAAAATGGGCCTTGGGTGAAGCCAAATGTATTGTAAAAAATGAAATACACAATATTTTGGGAATTATTTTATCCAAGGATGGGAGGCCCATATGCATAATTTTGAATGTTTATTTGGTCCCTAAGGTCAAGTTGAATGAAATTACTATAAGAATAAAAACTCTACAGGAAGTGTTATTGAATGTACAAGTAAAGTATCTGGGAGTTACCATTATATTGGGTGGAGACTTGAATGCAAGAGTTGGAACACAAATAGGGGACCCTTGTAACAACTGGAACTTAGATGACACCCTAGGAATCCCCATAAGGACCTCTACAAATTTTAAAATTAATAAACAAGGACAACTTTTCTCAAAAGTGTTAAAAAACAACTAACATGTGGATGTTAAATGGCAGATCTACAGGAGACAGAGATGGAATGTGTACCCTTATGGGAATAAGGGGAGCAAGTGTTCTGGACTATTTTATTGTTGATGCATATTCTTTTTCCATAATATCAAAGATGAGGATACTGGAAGTATGGGATAGTGATCACTTCCCTGTGTCTCTAAGTACAGATTCCTTATTGATAGGGAAATTGAGAATAGAGAATGTGGAAAAGAGGTCTATTATAAATGAAAATATGCAAGTATTTAATAAGAAGAGAATAAGATGGACAGAAGAGACTAAAGGGAGAGTGCAAAAGCTGATGCAGGAAAAGTCGCTCCTGCAACAAAAAAGAAGAAGTATTGAATACTGTCAGGCAGGGATTAAAGGGGGCATGGAGCAGAATGGACAAGTAATAAAAGTATCTAGCTCAAAGTTAGGAGATATCGAATGTTTTGGGGTATGTGAAAGAATGGTCTTAGCTAAATTAAGAGCAGGCAAGGAAAACAGGACTATAAGGAAGAATAAGAAGGAACAAGGAATAGCTGAAGTGTATGATAGAGAATGTGTAATTGCAAAATCCAGAATAGTGAAACAGGGGGAAAGAATGAAAAGTACAAGAGAGTTGCAAGATAGGGTGACTTTTATAAATCTAAGAGAAGAATATAGGGCAATAATAAATACTAAAAAACAAAAATATTCAATTACCCTTTGGCAAGCACTGCAGACATCAATAGTGGAAAAGGACATAAAGTCTTTCTGAAATCTAGTGGCATATGGGATGGGTAATTTAAGAACAAATATAGAAGCAAATATCACCCCAGAGGCCTGGATAAATCACTTTAGAACAATATATAGGGCCAATCAGAAGTCTGTTAAACCTCTGAGAAATAATATTAAGAATAATAGTGAATGAAATACCCCTGAAAACAAAAGATGAAATGATTTTACAATAGGGGAAGTGGTAACAGCAATTAAGGAACAAAAAAAAAAAAACAAGTCCCCAGGTATAGATGAAGTAGAAGCAGAGATTTATCATTCTGACATGGAATGGTGAGTGGAAATATTAACACCAATGTTTAATTATATGGTGAAAATGGAAAAAAAATCCCTTAAATTGGGCCCGAGTCTGATTGTCCCTATACATAAAAAGGGACCTATAGAGGACCCAGGTAACTATAGACCAATTACTCTGCTACGTGTAAGCTCCAAAAATTTCATCAGACTCCTATTGGTAAGGCTAGAGTAGTGGGTAGAAGAAAATAATATAATATCTTTATTCCAGTCTGGATTTAGAAAGCAAAGATCCACCTTAGACCCATTCTTTAGACTTGTTCATATAGTAAATAAATACATAAGAAAGGACGGTAGAAAACTATATGTAGCATTTATAGATATTAAAACGATATTTGATAGTGTTAATAGAAAATATTTGTGGGAGATTCTGGAAAATAAGAGGATAGATAGCAAATTACTTAAAATGAATAAATGATTATATAAAGATACTGAATTTGTAATAAGATACAGTAAAGATGGTGCTTGGATGGAACCCTTGGAAATTATTTATGGTGTAAGAAAAGGATGTTTGCTGGCACCAACACTTTTTAATATATATATTGAAACTGTGGTAGAAGGACTAGAACAAATTGATTCCTTCCCACCCAGAATACTTCAGTGACCTGTGAAAATGATGTTATATGCCGATGACACTATTACTATGTCTCAAACTCCGATGGGGTTTAAAAGAGTTTTAACCTCGGTTTCTGATTCACTAAAGGGGATTGATTTGGAGTTTAATACACAGAAGACAAAGATCATGGTGTTTGAATGGGGAAACTCAAAGCCATATAATTGGATAATAGGTGACAAACATTTTGAAGAAGTGAATGTTTTTTGCTACCTGGTTCTCTGGCTCTCAAAGAAACTTACTTGGAAAATTCATAATGAGATCAGTCCAGGCAATAGTAAGGTTTGTTAATACTTTCGCCCAAAATTCTTATGTTGCACAAATTAGATGCTTGGAGGTGAAGATTAATGCTTGAAAGCTGTATGCTTCAGAGATTTGTGGAGTACTGGGGGATACAAATGCTCTGGAATCAATACAGAATAAGTTTTCTAAAATAACTTTTGGGGGTTTCTATGTACACCCATACCTCGGTGGTAAGAGCAGAAACTGGAATATGTTCTATCAAAACAAAGATAGGAAAAAGAGCAATACATTTCTGGTATAGAATAGCTAATAATGAAGACCCCAGTCTCTCCCAGTATTCTTAAGTGGAGGAATGTGAAGAAAGATATAGGGGTACAGATATGTGGATGCCTATTTTAAACTCCATCTTAAACAAGTTGGGAATAGAATATAACTATATTCTACAACCTGACAAGGGTATCTGTCTGTTTAAGAACCAGGCCATCCAAAGACTACTCAATGCAGCTGCAGCACAGGATATAGGGCGAATACATGACTGTGGGGAAGGGAAAATATATAGAAATATGAAAAATTAATTTGTAACAGAAAAATGTCTAGTATTGTATGATAACAAAAATTGGAGAAAAGCCTTGAGTAGGCTTTGGATGGAACAGGTTAATCCGGGTGTAAAGTATATGATAGGAAGAGCATTATCTCTGGTGTCATGTTATTGCAACAAAAACTGTAAGTAGGAAATTCCTCATGTAATTTTTGAATGCCCAGTTTTTGATATGCCAAGGATAAAGTGGATCTGGCCTTTAAAGGACCACTTAGAGGGGGCTGATTCCTGGTCTAAAACTATGAATATATTCAAGTCTGAACAGGAGCCAGTAATATATGCAGTAACAAAATTTGCACAATATGTATTCTATTACGTGGAAAAAAAGAATCACATGAGGAATGAATAACTAGATATGGGGCACTTTATCTTAAGTGCCCAAATACTGATTCCCTAACCCCTGCTTGTCCTCTTTTGGTATTGTATTTAAAGCTGCTTTGATTATAAGAATGGAAAGTTCTAACTGCTTCTAGTCTGTTTTTTTTAAATATGTTTTTAAATTTGACGTGTAACAAAATTATTTTTATATACATGTGTGTAAAATACAATTTGAATCCTTTGAATTATAGCCCATATTCAAATAAATATTTATCAACAGCATTCTTGAAAGTTTCAAAAGAGTTTATTGTTACCAGATTATGAGGTAATTAATTTGAATATTTGGATGCTCTAATTTTTACAATTAGAGCATCCAAATATTGGAATTCATAATTCATTGAGTATATACCAGGGCGTTTGCATTCTGCTACATATCCTTTAAATAATTTGATCAGGGCAACAGTTTGGTGTTATTTATATGGACTTATTTATGCAGAGTAAGAAATCCAGTCAAGAGTAAAAATGAGGATTGAAATAAGTATTGTAGTTTAAGTGACCAATTCCAGTCAGCCATGAGTTGTCAGGCTTGCACTGCTTTATCGCGTAGGTATCCAAACATTCATGGGAGCTCCCTAGACTAGGGCAGTGACACTGATTCCATGGAACATGGGTAGTGCCCATCTGTACAGCTGGGCAGAAAAGTTGGTTTGGGAGGGCTCTGCTTAGAAGGGCATGGATTTGCAGAGAACCAAGTGACATTTACTACGTATTGCATTGCTTAAACTTTTCCTTCCCCAGAACCTTAACCTTGCTTACACCTAATAAATCCTTTTATTTTTTTGAAAGTTTTGATTCATGAGTATGTAATTTATAGTATGAGCATAATGGACTCTATGTACTATGCCAATGTGATGCATTTATGTGGTGCATCAGCATCCCTAAGCTACAAAGGCATGCAGCAGGTGTTCAACTGGACACTGATGGCATGCACAGAAGAGGAGTGTGACTCTTACATGCACTGGCTCCTGGCTGTAGGTAGAGCCATGCACTGGTGCACAGGGTGAGTGTCCAAGGGTGGGTCTAGACACCATGCCATTCACAACACCTAGTGTGCCAGAGGAGGGGGAGCACATGTTACAGTATGTCTGCAGGTGCCCTGCTGTAGCCATTTCACCCTCCCTCCACCAGTGGCCAGCTGCTGGGTGGGCCAAGCAACCACCCCTACCCTATAGCATAACATCCTCTGACCACACTGGGGCTGCAGGAGGTGTGATTCTGGTGAAAAAATACACTGGTACCCACAATTCTTTGCTCTGAATAGAGCAGGGGATCTGCTCAGCAGGGAGGTCGGGCATTTGATTTGATGCCCGCTAGCATCCTCAGCTCCTCCCACATTCCATCCCCTGTTCCTCACATGCGTCTATGTGTCTGTGGGTGAGGCTGTGAAGGGGCGGCTTGTGTATGTGAATAAAATTTGGTGTATATCAGTTTGGGGATGCAGGAGGATGTGGACAAGGTATGTGCCTTTAGCACATACCTGGACCACATTATTTCATAGATCCCTTTATTTGTAAAGTACACATTACTGATTTTTGGGTAAACTGTTGCTTGAATTCTGTTGGAAGTAGGCAGGCTGTGCCAGTGAGGACCATAGTGGATAGTTATTTTGCCCCAGGGGCAGTACTAGCATATGACCTTGTGAACTTAATATTTTCCTTGGAGGAGGCACAATGCAAATTACATCTGAAAGTTTTATTTAGTTTTTGTTAACTGGGTAGGTAAACTAGACAGCATAGCTGCCTATTTTCAGGTATGACCTGGGAAATTACAACAAAGGGTATGTAGACATTAGTAGGTACAAGAAAACATCATGGGAACAAGTAGAAGTCATAGTACACTTACACAAAATTTTCAGCAATGACAGTACATTTGCAGGAATCTATATGTAATAACAAAACAGAAATATAAGTGCAAATAACTAACAATCATATGTCATACAACTAGTGAGTAAGTGCTAGAAGAGAGGAAATAAATTTCTAGGTAGGTTTGATAGTAGTAGAGGTTGGAGCCGGTAGGCAACTAGGAGAAACCAGCACAGGAGTGGGTGAATAGAGAACAAGAGCAGGTTATAGAGATTAGAAGAGCCATACAAAGCTCCTGTTTGACTCAGTGGAAGGGAGTTCCATAGTTTAGGGGCCCAGCTAGAGAAAACATTCTCCCCCATTTTGGTTTTACATCTCGGCTGGACAAGAAAGGATTTGTCAGCTGATCTCAGTGGGTAGGCAGAGGTCACAGGTTTGAGCAGCAGAGCCAATTTGTCAGGTATCTGGGAGGAGATTATATATTTTATAAAACAGTAGGAAGTAAACTTTTAGAAGGCTGAGGGAGTAAACCATCCCAGACTGGAGTATAGTGTGCATTGGTGTGTAAGTTTGGGTAAAGACAGAGCAAAATGACAAATGCTGTTGTAGCAGACATCCAACTTTCAGAGGAGCCCTCCAGTAGTTGGCAGAAAGGCTATTAACCCATACGCCAATTTGGGTCTCAGGATCCCCTGTGCAATGGCCATCCTCGCCGCGGATGTTAGGCTATGTCTCACCTTATATGCTAGCCCAAGCTGAATATTGACAGATTTAATGACAGACTAGGTGCAGGTCAAAATCCAAGATGGGATCAAGGTTTACTCCTAGGTATTTAAAAGAGGTAACTGTGTTAAGGGGAGAGCCATCAAGCACTCTGACACTTAATGGTTGGGTGCAGGACCGAATTTTTAAACCTGAACCGAAGAGCATAGTCACCATTTTATTTTTATTTAAGACAAGCTTGTTTTGCAATAGCCAGCTCTGAAAAGTAGTGAAGTTACTATTGAGATTCAGGTTGATATCTGAGAGGTTTGAGGAGGATGAGTAAAGAACTAGATCATCAGCATATAACAGACCTGAGCAAGCACCAGTGAGCAGTGGGATGTTGTTTATGAACACTGTAAACAGGAGAGGACCGAGAATCAAACCATGGGGCAAGTAGGGACTTAGCATCTCCAATCTGGAGAAATTGTTGATGCTTTGAAAGATAATTTTGGAACCAGGCAGTGACAGAGGTAGAGAAGCCTAGGGATGACAACTTTGATAGGCGCAGCGGGTGGTCAACTAAATCAAACCCTTTTGTAAGATCAACAAAAGTAGCCCCAGTGAGAGAGCCTTTGTTCATAGTGAGTCTGACATCATTTATAAACTGTATGAGAGCAGTGGATGTACTGTACTCATGTCGGAAACCTTGTTGGTCAGGGGTGAGGAGTTTGAAGGAGTAGAGGTAATCCGAGACCTGGTAGCAACAATTTTCTCCAGTATTTTAGAGAGGGTGGAGAGGATGGCAATAGGGATGTAGTTATCCAGGTTAGTGGTGTCCCCCTTTTTGTAGACCGGTACAACTCGAGCAATCTTCCAGAGGGAAGAGACATGTCCTGTAAGAAGAGACAGGTTGAAAAGTCTAGTCACTGGAGAGACTATAAATGGTGCAACGGTTCTTAGGAATTTTGGTAAGAGTCCATCTGCCCCTGCCAATCCAGCAGGAGAGATGGACTGAAGTAAGTGTAAGATTTCACTCTCAGAGACTGGACGAAGGGTGAAAGATGGGTTGGAAGGTTTAAGGTTATCCTGTGGAGTGACAGATAAAAGCCCAGGAGGTGCAGTATAGGAGGAGAGGTCAGTGAATCTGGAGTGAAGAGCCTCAGCGATAATGAGCAGGTTATTGCAATTACAACCATCCACGACCATATCAGAGATGTTATTGCATTTGTTTTTCCCCATGATGGTGTTAACATGACTCCAAAAACCATGAGAGTCACTGACAGAGGTACTAAGGAGCTGACGGTAATAATTGCCCTTAGCAGATCTGATAGAAGCCTTACATAGGTTTCAGAGTCTTCTGTACTCCGTCCAATCTGATGGGAACTGGATTGGCTTAGCTTTGTTCCAGGCTTTATTCCTCTTTTTCAGAGAGGACAGGAGTGAAGAATTTAACCAGTGAGTAGCAGATCCCAGGGTACGGTGCCTTTTTATTTGGATATGTTTGTCCTGAAGGTTCAAAAGCATAGCAAGGAGGTATTAAGCAGCATGTTCCGTATTACAAGTATTATATTGAGGTGCCCAGTCCATGTTCTGTAGCTCCAAACTTAGGGGTCTCTTATCCATTTTTGAAAAATCCCTTTAAATAATTTCTCTGGGGGGTGGTTTAGGGGCCCTAGCCTTCCAAACACAGTAAACTGTGGAGTGTTCACTGATTGAGTCTGGTAAAACTCTAACAGCACTGATCCTCTCAGGCCTGATGAAGATGACCCTGTCTAGAAGAGACTGGATACTGCTGTTACTAGCCTGTCTGGCCGGAACAGTGACCAATTGAGACAGGTGTAACCAGCTGAGTTCAGCAGCATAGACATTAGAGTTTTTCCCTAGTCAATCCAGGTTTAGGTCACCCATAACAATGAGCTCTTGTCTACCCTTTAGTGAGGAAAGATGGTCAATTACCTTAGTCAGGCCTGTTAGTCCATTTTTAGGAGGGTTATAGATGCACACTACACTTAGCTTCTTAGTGAGACCTAAGGTAATAACTATATAAACAGCTTCACATCGCAGGTAGTGTTGACTGGGAGGACCATAATATCAAGGTCCTGTCTGGTATAAAACAAAACACCACCACCCTTTTTAGCATTTGGATGATCACATCTGTGAAGTTTATATCCATTGATCCTACATAAGAAATCTGGTGTATGGGGTTTTAACCAAGTCTCGGTTAGACCTAAGACATCAGGGGAGTTGTGAGCAATCCAGGCTTCAAGCTGAGCAAAATTAGCTGACAGACTTTGAATGTTCATATGTGCAAGCCTAAGCCCCTTTTCTGTGAACCAATAAGATGGTTCTTGGGAGCGATGCCATCAGGATTGTCATATCATCTTTGGGTAATCACTTACTGCAGGAGTTACTGCCCTGGGCCCCTTCACTAGATTTTAGAGTCATCTGTAACATAAGGCTGTTTTGTCATCAACAGCAAACTGGTACAGGTGGGTCTATGTGATAATGGTGAATGCCTAAAGGCGATCACCATTATCACTCAGTTGAACACATTTTTGGCACTCTGACAACCCTGGTGCACCAGCACAATGGTGCCAGGACATATTTTTACTGCTTTCTGTGGGGGGGGGCTGCACCGCCCCCAACCCCCCACACAGGGGCCTTCACCCCGGACCTCCCACTTAAGGACCCTCAACCCAGGGATGCATGTCGGGGTGAAAGCAGAAAATGAAAAGGTTTGGGCTGGGTGCAATAAAAATTACACCAGCGCCTGGACCCAAACCCAGTACCTCAGCCACCCCAGCCAGTAACCTATCCCTGACACCATGATGCAGCTCAACCAGCAACTGCAGCACCATTCCCTACAGCCTCTCCACTCCCTCCCAGCCTGTGCTCACTCCCACCCCCCGGACGTGTACGTATAGTGACATCCTGTTACCTAGTTCACCACCTCCTCATCTGGTCGCCCTACCTTTCTATCTCTGTGAGTGGATTGTGCCAGGAAGGTGTCGCCGTAATGGATGGTGCCCTTCCTCATGCGCCCACTTCACGGGTTACTGGTATGGGTCATCTAAAGTTCAGATGTTAAAGAGTAGAGCATGATACAGTAGGAGGCGGGCTACTGTGAAAGAAAAATTGGAATTCTAAAGGTAATAAAAATGTTATTCTATTGATGAATACATTTTCCCCTTTGTGTTGTGATTACCAAAGCTGTCTCCCAAAGGAGTACCTTATTCTCATTACAAAGTAAATAACACTTTTTGAAAATCAAATTGATAAATTTACAATGCTTTGCCTAAGAGTTGTAGGTATTGTCCATTTAAAGATGCAGAAAACTTCCATCCACATCACTTCTCCAACCGATATGGGCAAGTCACAACATTTTCATAGCTGGTAACACTGGGAAGACTGGGAAAATAAAGCTATTGCCACACTCTAGCACCTAATAGACTGTTTCAGTATGCAATTTAAGTCCTTTCAATGACTAAGAGATCAGTATGGTATACCACAGGAGCTATCTCCAACTAAGACACGCCAGCACTAAGGTGTTAGGCCCTCATCTTATTCCTATGTGTCCAGAACCTCTCAATGGAATTACTCACTGGTAATACACCAGCACCTATTCTTTATTCTCTATATAATACTCAACATTAACGGAACCACAACCCTCAACCAAAAACCATTGTGGATACCTTTAACAAAGCCTTTACCGACCTCAGCGCTGTCCTACCCCAGGACTACTTCAAAGATGGTAAAGACCCTCTGTCCGCAATGAACACTACTCCCACAAGCTCCCCCTGCTTCTACTTCAAAGCAGTCAAGGCTCACCAAGTACGCAAATATGTTACCAAAGCCCTTGGTAAATCAAGATTCAGTAATGACTCCCTCGATCTCAAAATCCTATCTATCACACTTGATGAAGTGCTTAGTCCTCTGACCAGAATTTTCAACCTCTCCCTCAGCCTTAGCCAGTTCCCGGACAGATGAAAATCTGCCACTGTCACTCCAATCCATAAAAGTGGTGACAAAACTGCCCACGATAACTACAGACCTATCTCCCTACTAACCCCACTCTCCAAGGCACTAGAACACATCGTCTCGGACCAGCTCACAGAATACCTGGATACATACAACATCCTGTGCAAGCAACAACACGGGTTCCACAAAGGTCACAGTACCTCCACAGCCCTACTTGAATTCACTGGCGCAATCCACAACGCACCTGACTCCGGTGAACTACTAGGCTCAATCTACATTGACTTAACTAAAGCCTTCGACACCATCAATCATCACCTCCTGCTTGTCCAGCTACAGAACACTGGGCTGTCAACTGACTCCATTGGCTGGTTTAAGAGCTACCTTGAAGAATGGTCCCAATCAATAAGAATCACTGATACACTCTCGGACCCTAGACCTGTCCACTCAGGAGTCCCCAGGGCTCCATTCTGGGACCCCTCCTCTTCAACCTATTCTTAAACTCACTACCGGATAGCTGCCCAGAACAAATAATTCTCTATGCAGACGATGCTGTGATTCTCACATCGGACCCTGATCCAATCCAATTACAAAATAAACTTCAGCGGGCCTTCTCCTCCATCGAATCCTGGTTCCTAAATCATAAACTGCTTCTCAATCAGAAAAAAAAACAAGTCTATGGTCTTCTGCAGCCCCCACAACAAAATCAAACAACTCCACCTATCCATTGCAACTGAACAAGGAGCCATCCTAGAGCAAACACAATCGTTCAAGTACCTCGGCATCACCCTTGATCCCCACCTCTCATACGCTCTCCATATCAGCAATGTTGCAAAGTCTGCCAATGTGAGGTTAGGCATATTATTCCAGAACAGGAAACACCTAACCCCAGAAGCACTGTCAGTGACTGTCCAAAGCTCCATCGTCAGCATCATAGACTATGGTCTTATCATATATGGGTCTGCAACTACCACTGCTCTCAAACATATCGCAACCTCCCTGAATAAGGCCTGTCATCTCATCACTGGCTCATATCACCGTAGCCACACTTGTGACCTTTATTTCCAATCTGGATAGCTTCAACTGGACAGACACATAAAATACCAAACCTGCATCACGGCCAAGAAAATTATACTGGGGCTTGCCCCACCTGGTGTCTATGCACTCATTAAGCCTAGACATAGGAACATCACTACAAGGAGATCCAATTCCCATCTACTACATATCCCATGATGTCGCACAACCCAAGGACAAAGATCATTCACCTATCTTGCATCCAACTGGCTCAACTCTCTTGGCAGCGACATAGCGACCGCTCCAACACTCAGCCTCTTCAAGTCCAAGCTGTGCCTCTCACTGCTTGTATCCTGCAATTGCCCATCTTAACATTTCCACCATTCCAGCTGCACATGCCACAGCACCCAGCGCTTACAATCAGTCTTTGCACCCCTAGCACCTTACCTGTCATATTCCCTTGACAAGGCCCCCTGGCTGCACTGTCTCCCACCCTTGCCCACCTCCCCCCCATATCTGCGCTCCTGCCCCACCCCCAACCACCTCCTGTACTCCCCTTACCCCCTGCACCTCCTTCCCCTCGATCTACTACCCTCACTCCCCCACCCACCTACCCTCCTTCACTTGTCTTGCTCATAGCTCAAGTCTTTGTACTGGTTATTACATGTCTGTAAGTCAATGACTATATGTTTGTAACTAAAAATGATGACTGTTGCACACGCTGGCGTGGAACCATTGTAAAGAGCCTCGGCTCAATGGTATTGCAATCCTATATTGAAATAAATAAATAATATAATATAATATAATATAATATAATATAATATAATATAATATAATATAATATAATATAATATGTACTGTGTCATACAATATATAACTAATGCCAATAATTCAGAGTAGTTCCATGAATGTAAACTCATGTTTCATGGGTATGATATCAGAAATCCCATAACTCACATATATGAAGACATCTCCAATAATTAGGAGAGGTTTAAAATCTTGAAAACATTTTTTATGCTGCTGTCTGCCTTTTTTCCTGCTGTAAAACTTTGGATGCTGCGAAACATTGACCATTTATCTTGTTTGTGCAGTCATGTGAAATGCTGAAACAGATGTTTTCGGGACTACGTTCTGCTTAATTACACAGGCTAAATGTCCAAATTCTCATGCTTTTTTCTGCAGAGATCCCCCTGCTCAGTGACAAGCTGATTAGTGCTGCTGACTGACAAGGTTGAGTTAAGACCCTTTACCATTTGGTATGCAGAATGAGTTAAAAGCAAAGATCTATTTCTTCCTTTCTTATTCTGCCACTTGTTTGTCTCTTTCCCATCTGATTGTGTGGTCAAGTTTTCCTTGTGGCACCTGGGAGCTGGCCACTGCAGTGGTCTCATGGTTCCCCACATTTCACTTGCCCTTTCTTTCTTTCTTTCTTTCTTTGCTTTCCTGTGTTTGAAATACGTATGTGTATCTTTGTGTGAAGCTGGGATCCCTTTGTTTGCAAATGTATATAATTATATTGTTGAAGTATTGTGGTCAACTTTTGGGGTTTGTTGGAGGGGGTGGCAGGCTGGAGCACAGGAGGTTGGCCTTGAGATGTATTTTGACCTTCACAAGCTTGTTTCCAGAACTGTCAGCAGGAAATCCACCCTGGACAATATATCTTAATTAGTTGTACCTATTTAGAAGACTAATGTACTGTTAAAGATAGTCACAGAAGGTCAATGAAAAACAGGAGATGAAACTTACCAGAACAGAATGCAGAGATTAAATTGCCAGGCAAAGACATCTCATATAAAGAGAGCAATGTTTTGTCGAGATAAATAGAGAGAGAGATGGAGATTTTAGAGAGAGACTCAGAGGAAGGATTTTTGTTTGCACTGCCTTTGTGAAGAGCTATCCTGAACATCTTTTTTTGTCTTATTGTTATTGATAATAATAAAATTATATTTGCAAATGTTATGGCTTCTCCTGGTTTACCGATGCTTCCTGACCTATGCCTATATGACACTAAATAACTCAGTGGCCTTCCTATAGACTGAAGCATGACAAGAGAGGGAGTTGAGCTATAATTAAGCAGCTTAATAAAACAAAATTAAATTTGTTGAAATAAAATACCTGCCTTGACTCCAAAAATTTATTTTCAACAAGTACTGTATATCTTTGTTTCATTCAGTTGTTTGATAAGTACTTTATAGAAGACTCATAGAAAACCATACATGCAGTCTGCACACTAGAATGCAGACAGGAATGTATTGAGATGAATAAGGTATTGACTGGGCAGTAGGAAAATAGATGTTCTATCTATAGGAAACATTCTGGTCAGAGAGCTAGACTGAGTGATTTCCCACAGGGTGATGACAGCACAGCTATTCAGTGTGTTCATAATGACTCTTAAGAGTGTGAAAAAAAACATTTATCTATTCTTTACAGATCTTATTAAAACTAGCAGGTATATGTGGAACACCCTAGCTGAGATGCAACGTCTCATTTAGTGAAGGAGTCACAATGCCACCATCTTAACAGCTTGTTTGTTGAAGCACAGGGAAGTACAGTGCCTTGCTTAAGGGCAGACAATGAATATGTATGTCAGGTGGGATGTGAAATTTAGTCTCCTGGTTCACACTTCTGTGCTCTAACCACAAGAACACAGTACCTATTCAGTTTATACTGATGAGGACAGGGGGAATCAACAGGAAGAAAGAGAGCAGAAAATTGACAATATTATATTATATGAGGAGGAGGCTCCAGGATGCTGAGCATCCCTGAATAGGGGTGCAATAACTAAGGTAGCTGGAGGGGTCATCAATGTGACCATCAGACTCAAAATTAAATATAATAATCGAGTAAAGTAAGCAATAACCCAAGACAGGGAGCAGGGTTATAGGCCTTTCATCCATGCCTGGGGTGTGTTGTGCGGCATGAGGCTGCAGGCGGAGTGACCTCACAGTGCCCCAGTCATGGATTAAATGACTATAACTCCACATCCTGGAGTGGATTATTGTGCTTATAACATGGGCCACCTTGTGGATATGGTACATCCCCCCAAAACCAGCTGCTTCCCTTGTTTTAATGCTAAAAAGGGATTTTATCCTTTCACCTTGAAAAGTAGTCCCTGAAAAAATATCCACTCTGTTGCTTTTTATTGATGTAGGACTGCATTACAGCTTAGCAGACTGTGCATGACACAGGGCCAAACATACCCATAAGGGCCATGCAGGACTTACTACTTCTGGAGCACCTGCTAACTCTGGGTTAAACTGCAAGTTTAATCCATGGTTGCAGCACTGTGTGTTCTTACTGGGATGTCTGAACAGTTGAGCTGTCATATTGCTGGTGGATAGCCTATAACTGATACAGTGATGCTCGGTCTCCCCCCCCACCCCATGTTTGTGCCTCAGTTGTCCTGTCTCTCACACACGCACAGAACAAAAGTAAACTGTGTTTGTTTCACAGTTTAACTGTTTCTCTCTTTCTTTCTCTCTCTCTCTCTCTCTCTCTCTGAAGGTTGCTGTGGGTGGAGAGCGGGTGGGCTGGTGGCTGCCAACAAGATTGCCACATTATGAGAGCCATTCTTGCTGTCTAGGGACTGCCTCCCATCCACAGAAAACACAGACATACATCAGGGTCTTCTATTCTCTATGAACGCACTCGCTCTGTTTGCTTCTGTTTTGCCCCGCTGAGATTTCCCAAACACTGCTGCACGTTATTGCCACACATACACACAGATGAAAATCACTCTGCTGCTGTCTGCTCTGTGGTGGTGGTGGGAGGGGGGCACAAACCCACCAGAAACTTGCTCACTGACTCTCTCTCTCTCTGTCCCGTGTCCATCAACCCCACCAATTAGGCATTTCACGTTGATGCAACTTGTGGTGACTATTTTGCGAATGGTGTGGGGGGGCTTTCTCCATGTCCCACCACCAGTATGCTGTAATTCTATGATTGCCCAGAGGGTTATAGCACAGTGTGGTCAGCATGACAGACAGTAACTGTAAAAGGAGGCAGTATGACACAGTGGTTTAAGGCTCTAAGCTGCTAATTTGGAAACCTGGGTTTGAATCCCACAAACCCCACTTGCATACTGTGTGACCCTGAGCAAGTCACTTAACTTCCTCATGCTCCAAGGTTGCACCTGTAAACAAGCTTTCAGCTTAGTGTGTCTCATCTTGTTAAATAATTGGAAAAAAGGGGGGGGGCAGTACATAGCTTGTAGCACAGATTGCTGTCTCCAGATCACAGAACTGCACAGCACAGTACTGTCTCTTCATTGGTGACAGCTGCATGAACGGGTCAGGTTGGAAGATTCGCTACTGGTGGCTGATGATGTGTCTTAAGGGTAACAATGTCAGCTGACCACTGTGCCCGCTGCTATTTTAGCACTGATTTCACTGAGTTTCTACATCAGAAATCCCTGACAACCAATCGTACGGTACCCCAACACTGCCTTTCACACTGTGCCACATCAAAAATGGTCACTCCCATTTCCGCTGATGCCCACTCCACTTTAAAGAATCAGGACAACAAGCTCCCAGGTGACTGACATGGTACTCAATCTGCCATGACTTCGCTAACCTCAGGGTCATTTTCTGTACAAAGGGAATGATTACTAGGAGGAGGAGAAGGATCTGTGATGGGAGCCAACTCCAAGATGTTCTTTTTATTTTAACATCTCGGAGAACGGCTTCCCCTTCTGGAAACCTTTGCTGCAACCACTCGTCTATGGTGACAGTGCCAAACAATGAAACATTAAACATCCATTTCTCCATGCCGGATACACTCTGCTCTGCTTGCTAAGAACTGCAAAAACAATGGTTGCTGAAAAAAGTGAACAGAACAACTTCTGCAGATCCCTCCACATTGCGATACAGTCAACTCTACTGGGAGTAAGATGATCCAACAGGTAAACTGTGGATTAGATAGGGAATTTAGTCCATGGAGACCTGACTGGTTTCATCCAATCAGTTTTTCTTCCATAAGTAACCCATGTTATAAAGAAATGTATATCCTAAGCCTTGTTTCTTCTCTTTTTATCTTACTGACCACCATGGGAAAAGAGGACTAATATGTCATGGCCCTATACATCACTTCTTCTTGTGCATAAGCTAGTTTGCTCCTTGACAACAAAAACAGCCATGTCCAAACTGAATTACTAAAACACAAGAAGAACATTCAGCAAAACTGAACCAGTGAGGGAATTGATATACAGAAATAAGGCCACTCTAATGTGATATTTAAAACACACAGTTCAAGGCTATAATGGAGTATTAAAATCCCAAATTAATTAAAGTGACTGGCTATAACAAGAAAACCACTGTATGCCCAGGAATAAGTGATGCGTAGAGCAACAAAATGTTAGATCCTCTGTGCCTGTGGTGGTCTGTAAGATAAAAGAGAGAATAAAAAAAGCATGGGATATGAATTGTAGGAATTAAGAACTGTATTTTCTTTGACTTTCAGAACAATTGACAGATACAGTACAGTTCAATATAGAGAAATATAAAGTGACAATTACAGGCAAAAACAAGCACACAGTCACATGTTCAGTGGGATAATACTGGCTAAGAGAGCTCTGGAATGAGATCTCAGGGTCATAACAGATAAATCACTTAGGAGTTCACAATGTATTGCAGATGTCACAATATAAAACAGATCACTGGGATTCATAAAAAGAGGAAAGCAAAGTCTATCAAAAGAAGAAATCATTTGTTAGTTTAATGAGCCTAACACCCATAGTAAGTAAGCTACTGAAGGCAGTTATTAACCAATAGATAGTAGAATTTCTTTAGGTTAATAGGCTTAGAGATTGGAATCAACATGGGTTCAATTGTATAACAGTACAGGGAGGAAATTGCATTATTAAAAAAGCTAGAAATGAAGCTGATATTATTTCTGAGGGAAACTTGCAGTGAGAAAGAAAAAATTGCAGATACAGAACCCAAGTGAATTTTGTTTCCGCATTTAATCCAAAATCTAGAGAAGTGTATGCTGTCATTAACAAACACTGGTACTGTACATTGTGGGAACAGACCCTGGCTTGGAAAACTTAACAGAAAGATAACTTAGATCAGTTCACAGTACAGGTAAGAACATTAGGGAATATGTAGTTCAGTCAGGGCAGACTTTGAGTGAGAGGCCAGCATGTGGCTACCAAATCAGATGGCTGGCTGTGCCAAATGTAGAAACTAAAAATACTTTAGTGTGGTGGTGGCTACTGACCCCTAACAAAAGTATTAATCTGAAAACTAAAAGAGATGTGAATGTTAGGGGATCCATTACTTGTGCCACTGAAGGAGTAATATATGTGGCCACTTGCTCCTGCTGTTGCTGTTACAGTATGTAGGGGAAACCAAGAGAACGTTCAAAGTGAGAATAGGTAAACATATGATAGCAGTGAAGAATAAGGACAACAAAAAGTCTTGGCAGTTCATATCATGAGAGCAGGAAACCTGACATTTCACAAACTTTCCTTTATAGGTACTGAAAAACCTGTAAACAATAGGAACGGAGGTGACATTAATAATTTGCTCCTTAAAAAAGAGCAGTATTGGATCTTTGCATCAGGGGCTGCAGAGACACCAGGGCTTAGTGGCATATTAGTGGTGACTCCATTCCTAAAAACCGAACCCCCCAACCTGCCCTTTAATCCATATTAATTCTTACTCATCTACTTGTTTACTATTATATTTTCTATACCATAGTTACCACAATCATTCCCTTTTATCCACCCTTTTAAGCATATACGGGATCATTGTATATTGTACTTGACCCTTTGACCTCCTTGTATGATTTTATCCTTCTACTGTTCAAGGCTGTATCTGTCTGTCTGTCCGTCCATCCGTCCGTCTCTTTCTCTCTCCATATATATATATATATATAGATATAAAGATATAGAGATATATATATATATATATATTTTCTATGCAAAAAATGTCATTAATGCATCAGTTAGGGTTCTTCTACAGTGAAAAAAGTGAGGAAATTCGATTTTAGGGTTTCCATCCTTGCACCCCACCCCTAGCATGCCCCCACCAACAGGCATCAGGGTGAGCGTTGGGGTAATCGGCCCCAACTCTCACCCCAGCCCATGAGTAAACAAGCTGAGGTAGTGCAGTGTAGGAGAATGGGGTGAGAGTTAGGACCAATAGTGTGGGCTCCCCAGTATCCCACACTATAGGGGGAATACATGTCTAGGGACACTGAGATTGGGCTCCCCAGTGTCCCACACTGATTGGGAAGGGGGGAGCTTGTACTGCTAACATGGGGATTGGGCCCCCCTATGTTGGCAACTTACAGAGCGGTCTTTGCGGCTGCAATAATATGCATGTTTGGCATTAAGGGAATGATTAATGTTTGAAAATCTGATATGTGTGAAAACAGGCCTATGCCTATTTTTGCACATACCAGATTTTCACACATTAACCATCCCCTTGGGGCCAAACATACATATCATTGACAGATTTCTTAACTAATGGAAAATCAGTTTTGTAGTTGTGCTTCTCCAGTGGTGCAGAGGACAAGGCACGGGTGCAAAGTACCCAAGGGCCCTGGGTTGGAGTCTACTGTCTATATCTTTTTCCCCTTCATTGTAGGTTGAAAAAGATATAGAGAGGCCAGACTCAAACCCAGGATACCTGGATGTCCCCTCCTTGTGCTTTGCTATCTTCACCACAGGAGAAGCAGAAAAGCAAAGGTGCTTTTCCTTTACTTGTTAAATGTGTCAATGAACTCCATATTTGATTTTTGAAAATGTAGCATGTGCAGAAATAAGCTATACCTATTTTCGCACATACCACATTTTCAAATATCAAATAACCAGGTCCACAGAAGATGACACCCCACAACCTCCAGAGGTAAGTATAGGGTAAAAGTGGTGGTGGGGGGGTGGTGGGTATGATGAGGGACCATTTTCTTTATTTCAGGAACAAAATACAAAAGATGTTGGGTGATGGTTTTCTTCTTTACAGCAAACAATGCTAGATTTATTTGGGGACACTGGGAGTGGGCTCCTTAGTGATCCACACTGTTGATGGGGGTCTTCCACAGTCAACATGGGGATTGGGCCCCGATGTTGGCAATTAAGTAATCAACAAGAGGGACTGGGAGGGCATCTGACATGGGGCGGGCAACCCAGTGTCAGAGTAAATAAATAAATAAATAAATAAGGAGGTTGGGGGTGCCACTAGACATCAGTGATGGGGCATACTGCACAGTGCTCAGCGGGTGGGGGTGCCACTAAACACCAGGGAAAGACTGGATCATACATGACAGTGTATCCAGCATCATGTGTTCAAGCTGTGGCTGCACAAGTTAAGTAAATGCTGCTGTTCTCTTACAGAGAATTCAGAAGAAGCAGTCCTCTCTCTAACCTCAGTACATGAGATTCCAGGTGCCCACAAAAGGTGTTTCTGGCTTCTATTTAGAAAAAAACCACCAGACTGTAGCTAAACTGGTCCTCCTTTAGTTAAGTTCTAATGTGTTGTTTTACTGTAAATTACATTTATTTTTTCAACTTTGCTTAATTTTGCTTCTCTTGCTAAGGAGAAAAATGGGTGGTGGACCCAACAGAGTTATTCAAAATGACAGCAGACTCTTTATGACCATTGATGCAAAATGACAGTAGCTCCTGTGAAAACAAAGGAGCTCCTGCAAAAACAAATTATGCTCTACATGATCCTACATGCACAAATGGAGCACCTCCTGCAAAAACAAAATTACTTTTGTGAAGGACATGTAACTTTCCCCATAGGAAATCATGGGAAAATTAAAAATGTCATAACTTTGGAAGAGATTAATATTTTTTCGCCAAGCCTTTAAAAGACACATCTGTGATGCAAAGGCTTTCTACACTGAAAATTTCAGACCACAACCTAAAGCCATTTTTGAGATACAGGTGGACAAAAAAATGGCAACAAAGTGGTACATTTAGGATTTTCTGATGCTCTGTATCTCAAAAACCACAACATGAATTCACACGAAATTTGGCACATCATGAGATCTACCACTAGAGATTATGATAGTGAGGCTTAATAAAGGGAAGGGGGTGGGCAGAGGGTGACACTGAAAAAGCAGGGATGCTGAATAAATACTTCTGCTCAGTATTCACAAAAAAGAGGAGGGGAGGTACCTAAAACAAACAATAGAAGTACTGTGGATAGGGGGGTTGATACTAGTCCATTCACAGAAGAAAGGATCCTGAAAAAACTCCAAAACTGAAGGTGGACAAAGCAATGGGGCCTGACAGTATTCACCTCAGAGTTCTAAAAGAGCTAAGGGGAGAACTGGTGACACAACTGACTACCATTTTTAACAAATCATGGGAGGATGGTGTGGTACCTGAGGACTGGAAGAGGGTGGATGTGATTCCCCTTCACAAAAGTGGGAGCAAGGCAGAGGCTGGAAATGACAGACCTGTTAGATTGATCTCAATGGATGGGAAAATGATGGAATCACTTCTGAAAGAAAGAATTGTTGAATACCTAGAAACCAGCAGGGCACATGACCCAAAGCAGCATGGATTTATGTCAGATGTATCTACAGTAACAGATTGTTTTGACTAGGTGACCAAAGTAGCAGACCAGGGAAGGCTGTGGACATGGCCTACCAAGACTTTAGCATGGCATTAGACACAGTCCCACACAAAAGATTAATAAACAAGTTAGCCAGCCTGGGAGTGGGTCCCAGGGTGGTAATCTGGGTTAAAAAGATTATATATATATATATATATATATATATATATATAAATATATATCGGTAGGTAGAGTAGCACTTTTAAGGTTAAAGGGTAAAATGTTGTACCTAAATAGCTTTGCCACTGTTCAATAGATTTGTCTGAAATTTGGTATGCATAATTGGGCATGGTAGATCTTGGGATCTGCCAAGTTTTGAACTGGTCAGATATACAGCTGTAGAGTTATTAAGCAACAACAAATTGTGCAATTATGCTTTTTTGTGATTTCTTTGCTCTCACTTACAGGTCGCACAGTTTGCGCAACCAGTCTGATAACTTCAGGGAACATGTGGTCAGGGTGACCGATGTGCCTTTCAAAGATTTTGTGAAAAAATATTAAACTGTTCAAAAGTTATTTAAAACACAAGTTCCCATTATATAAGTCAATGGGGAAAATTAACAAAAAGTTCGAAAGTGTCGCAAATGCAGTTTTTACTTTCACAAATGGCCCTTTTACTTTCACAAATCCACCATTTTGTTTTCAGTTTGCGATCAGAAAAATGCTTGGCATTTAAATTTGGAACCCTCTAGCAACCTAATTCTTTTTGTATTCACCTAGTCGGACCCTGAGGATGCTAGGCATGTCTTTATTTTGGGGTAAAACACCCCAGAAATATGTTTTTCAAATATCTGGAAAAAGCACTTTCACAAAGTACTTTCGCACTTGTGACACTGTCGAATGAATTTGTGAAAGCTTTCGCAAAGTTCAACAGTACTTTTCCAGGCTATGGCAAAATGACAGCAATTCTTTGCCACCCAGCTGAAAAAGAACGGTTTGGTCTTTTGGGCTGAAATTTGGAGGGAGTGAAGACAATCATCTCACAGATGTACCCTTCACTATTTTGGTGAAAAAATATTACAGGGTGGCAAAGTTACGGCACTCCAAATTTGACACTTTTTCCCATAGGATAACATTACAAAACAAAAAATGACGGCATCCACAGCATTACAGGAATACTTTGCCGCCCTGCTACAAAATAATGGTTTGGTCTTTTGGGCTGAAATTTTGGAGGGAAGAAAGGCAACATCCCACTTATGTGCATTTTGGTGGATTGGTGAAAGGATATTACAGGACAGCACAGTGACTGCACTCCGAAGTTGATGCTTTTTCCCATTGGATAACATTACGGCATCCGTCGCACCTTTCAGGGCCTGTATCTCGGAAATGGTACGAGATACGGACTTTTCATCACAAAAATGCCTAGCCCCCCCAATTTGGGGCTAAGTACAAAACTAGCCAGGAAAGTCATAATTCATATGAAATTTACATTTTCTTCCTACGTCGTATGGTTCCTGAGATATAAGCAATTTAATATTCCAATCTTAATTTTCTGCTCCGAGGCCCATTGTTATGTATACATTCTCTGTTTTCACTGTGTTTTCCAATGCATTTTGGGGGAAAACAAGGGTGTGCCCTTTCGTTACTGTGCCAGTTAGCATTTCCAGTTGCGTTTCCATTACCATTTGTGGCACCGTTACCGTCTACACTACTGTGTGCGTTATTGTTTGCGTTTTCACTTGCGCTTGCGTTTCTGTATCATTTGGCATTATTCTTGCTGTTACCATTACCTGTTTCATTTGCAATTGTGGTACCATGCACGTGAGTTATTTTTTGCATTTCCGTATGCACTTGCATTTCTGTTTCGTTTCTGTTTCCTTTGGCTTTATTTTTGCTGTTACTGCTACCATTTGCATTTACAATTGCGGTACCATGACCGTACATGTAATGGTTTGTGTTTCTGTACTCGCTTGCATTTGCATTTCTCTTTCCTTTGGCATTATTATTGCTGTTACCATTACCATTTGCATTAACAATTGCGGTACTGTGCCCGTGCACGTTTCGATTTGCGTTTCCATATGTGCTTCTGTTCCTGTTTCTGTTTCTCTTTCCTTTGGTTTTATTCTTCATGTTAACTTTACCATTTCCATTTACAATTGCGGTATCATGCCTGTGCATGTTATGGTTTATGTGTACGCTTGCATTCGCGTTTCTGTTTCTGTTCCCTTTCACGTTCTTTTTGCTGTGACAATTAACATTTCCATTTAAAATACCACTGCCATCACTGTTCAAGTTACCAGTTGCATTTTTGTACATGCTTCAATGTCTGTTTGTGTCACTGTTCACTTTGGCATCACTTTGCACTTGCGTTTCTATTAACATTTCCTTTGCCATTTACATGTCCCTTACCATGTGCGCCACTGTTGGCTGCATTACTTTCATTATTTGTCTTCATCATTCTCAAAAAGAAGTGAAATCAGAGGCAAAAAACTCCATTTAATGCATCAGTTAGGGTTGTTCCACAGTAACAAAAGCGAGGAAATTCGGTGTTAGGGTTGAAAGCCGCTCTTGGACCCTCCCGACCACCCCAACCGGCATTGGGAGGTCGCGCACTGGGGTCATCGGTCCTAACTCTCAAACCATTCTCCTATACCTCTGCTTCTTTACACATGTGATGGGGTGAGAGCTAGGGCCAACAAATCCCAGTAAGACCCAATTTCCTCAGCTTTTGTCACCATGGAACAACCATAACTGATGCATTAAAAGGAGTTTTTGCTCTAATATATATATATATATATATATATATATATATATACACATACATATACATATACATATACACTATATATATATATACACACATACATATTATAGTGGCACGATAGTGCCACTATAGTTAGGGTTGAGTACCCCATTTAAGTAAAGTGTGAAGTTTTGCACCTTAATAAGGTTGCCACCATATGATGGATTCACCTGAAATTTGGCAGACATGGAGAGGTAGCATAGATCTTGGGATCTGCTATGCTCCGTAATGGTTGGTTGTATGGTTGTGGAGTTATAAAGTGACATTCTGTAGCACATTTACACTTTTTGCACATTCTTTGCTAGTGCCTACAGATCTTATGGTTTGCACAACCAGTCCAAAAACTTCAGGGAAGATGTGGCTGGGCTCCCCGATTTGCCTTTTGAAGATGTCATGAAAAAAATATTGAACGGTTCAAAAGTTATTCCAAAAACAAGTTTCCCACTATAGTCAAAGGGAAAAGTTAACAAAAAGTTCAACAGTGCTGCAAATGCAGTTTTTAGTGTTGCAAATGACCCCTGTAGTGTTGTGAGTCAGCCATTTTTGTTTCAGTTACTGATCACAGAAATGCTTGGCATTTAAAATTGGGACCATCTAGGGACACAATTCTTTTTGTGTTTAACCTAGTCGAGCCCTGATTATGCTAGCCATGTCTTTTGTGTGGGGGAGGGGTTAAACACCCCAGAAATATGTTTTGAAATTTTTGGGAAAAAAGTATTGTAAAATAAAAATGAACTTGTGACACTTTCATGATTTTATTTTATGGAAGTGTCGGTTTTATGACACTTCTTTGCAACACTATGGCCAAAATAACAGGAATTCTTTGCCACCCTGCTGTAAAACACTGGTATGCTCTATTGGGCTGAAATTTGGAGGAAAGAAAGCCAACATCCCACAGATGTGTCATTTCATGCTTTGGTGACAAAATATTGCAGGGATGCAAAGTTACGATACTCCGAAGTTGACACTTTTTCCCATAGACTAACATTGCAGCATCCGCCGTGTCTTTCAGGGCCCATATCTCGGAAACAGTTCGAGATACAGACTTTTCATCAGAAAAGTGCTTAGCCCCCACAAGGGGGCTAAGTGCAAAACTAGCCAGGAAAGTAATAAATAATATGACATTTTAATTTTTTTCTATGTAGTACAGTTCCTGCGATATAAGCAATTTAGTATTCCAAGTGCTCATTTTCTGCTCCAAGGCCCATTATTAAGCATACATTCTTTGTACTCACTGTGTTTCTCTATGGAGCAATTGGGGACACCAGGGTGTGTGCTACCATTACTGTTAGACTTAGCATTTCCATTTGCATTTCCGTACCCATTTGCATTAGTGTTCCTGTGTACACCACCCTGTGCATTACCCTTTGCATTTTCGTTTGCGCCTGTGTTTGTGTTACTGTTACCATTGGCATTTCCACTACTGTTTCTGTCTGTGTTTTGATTTGCATCACCGTGTGCATTTCCATTTGCATTTGCGGCCGCCCTTCCATTTGCATTTGCATTTTTCTTTCATTTGGCATCATTATTGCTGTTACCATTACTGTTTGTGTTTCCAATTGTGTTACCATGACTGTGCACATTACAGTTTGTGTTCCCATATGCACTTGTGTTTGTGTTTCCATTTCTGTTTCCTTTGGAGTTATTGTTGCTGTTACTGTTAGCATTTGAATTTCTGATTGTGGCACCATGACCGTGTGCATTACCATTTGCGTTTCTGTAAGCACTTGCATTTCCGTTTCCATTACTGCTCGCTTTGCCATCATCGTTGCTGTTACTGTAACTGTTTGCTTTTCTAATTGCGTTACCATTACTGTTTGTGTCTTAGTCACCTTTTGCATTTCTGTTGCCCTTAGCATTTGCGTTTTCAGTTGCATTTCCCTTGTCACTTGCATTACTGTTTCCTTCTGCGGTGTGCTGTTACCTTAACAATTTTCATTTCTGTTTGCCTTTCTGTTACCATTTGCATTTCTTTTACACATGGGATGGGATGAGAGTTAGGACCAATGACCCCACTGCACACCCTGATGCCTGTTGGTGTGAGTTGGGTGAGGGTGGGCTGCAAGGGGGGGTGGCAACCCTAACGTTGAATTTTCTCACTTTTGTCACTGTGGAACAATCCTAACAGATGCATTAAACAGAGTTTTTTGCAATGAATGTATCTTCTTTTTGAGAATGAGGACTATAAATAGTGAATGGAATGTGGTGGTGGGAGCATGGTCCTGTGGGAGCACAGGGCCCTCTGGGTCCTGTGCTCCCATACCATAGTGTGTACAGACAAAGAAACACCTGTCATTTACATGTTCTCCCATCGAAAACACAGGGAAATCTGACAACTGTGTGACCAAATTAATATATTTTAACAAAACCAGCAAAAAGCACATCAGTGGGGGAAGCCCCTTCTACCATAAAAATTTCAGAACAAAATTGCAAACCATTTCTTCACAGTGGAGTGACAAATAAATGAGTAAACACTGAATTAGTGTTATCATATGGGAAACAAAGCAAACTTTAACCCAGCAGAATTGTACAGCCAAGTAATATATTTTCACCAAACCACCAAAAGGCACATCTGTGGGGCATGCCCTTTGTACCCTCAACATTTCAGCCCAAAATTTCAAACAGTTTATTTGTTATGATGTGACAATGAAACAGCTAAAAAAAAATCCTTTTTAGCAAATTGCAAAAAAAGGATCCTGTTTCACTATAAAAAGAGAATATTTTTCTGCAAATTGTGAACAAGAATTCTGTTTTACGGTAAAAGAGTTCCTCGATTTGTGGTTAAAGAATTCCATGGATAAAATAAATACATTTGTTTACATTTTGAAACAACTGAGCCCAGAATCCAATTCCTTGGGCTCCAATTAGGTAAACACAACTGTTGGTGTTTACTAAAAGCCACGATTTTTTAAGAAATGTAAGTTGGTTTGTCTCGCTAACTGGAAATAAAATGGTGGCAGCATGAATTAGAATTCTGCATTTGTGAGCTAGGATTCTGCAGTCATGATCAAGAATCCTATTTTGAGCCTGCCATCTAACTTTTCCCACAGGAAATAATTGAAAACTTTAAAATTTAGTAATTTTGGAATGGTTTAATATTTTTTTACCAATCCTTCAAAAGGAACCACAGTGACCCAGAATCTATATATCCTAAACATTTCAGACCAAAATTCCACAAAGATTTTGCGCAATGCGGTGACAAAGAATTTGACAAAAAGTAATCATTTACATGTTTTTGACACTCAGTATCTCTGCACCCACACATCCTCCAGAGCAAAACTTGCCACATCAAAAGATCTTTGGTCCCTCACAACACATGCAAGATTTCATGTGAATTGCTTGAACAGCTGCAAAGTTATTAAAGTCCCAAATTTTCAGTTTAACATAGAAGTGAAAATTTAACCCGTTGCACCCCTATAATATATTATAGGGTCATGGTTGAGCCCCAATAGTTTGGTTTGTATAGACAGTTCTATGTTAAATTCAAAATTTTGTACCTTAATAACTTTGGTATTTTTTGACAATGTGACCTGAAATTTGGCATGCATGGTCATCCAGTAAGTATCTCAAGATGTGGAAAGTTTCATGATGGCATATTGTATGATGTTTGAGATATGAAGTGGTAAAAAACAGAAAAAGAAACATTTTTCCCTTTTGTTAACATGGGATTTTTTGCCCTCATCTACAGTTCAGATAGAATAAAATTACCTGAAATTGTCAGGGATGATGGAGTCTGTGCCTTTGGATTGTTTGGTGAAAAGATATCTCACCGTTTTTAAATGTTAACAATTTTTGTGATATAATGAAAGCAATTGGAACTGCTAATTGTTGAGCATTTACTGTTTCTGCTCAGAAAAATACTGTTTGTGCTTCTGCCATCTTGTTTGTTCCCCTCTTATAAATTGATTTCTAAATAAACCCTGCTTCATTAGGAATGACCATGACCAATACCTGTATTTGGTCTCAGTCACTTGTTTAGTAACATTATTGTATTGTTATTTATAACTTTTTAGGACAAGTATGTGTTTTGGGGGGGGTGAGGTTCATATCGCCCGTCACTCAGTTTGGTTCAAGTCCATGGGAAAATAACTGTTCAAAGTTCAGTACAGGTTGAACATTGCTGTTCAAACTGTAAAGATTTCAAACAGTAAAGTTCCATGACAGTTCAAACTGTCATAGCCCCATCCATTTCCTGTACCGTAGCTACCAATTTTCTTTACAGAAACCCTCCCTCTCCCTCCCTCTGTGTGCTTTCCACCACCACCCTCTGTTCCCCCATCCAGCACCCAGCTTTCAATTAAACCCTCCTGCTCCCTCCCTCTGTGTGCTGTCTGCCCCCTTCTCCCTGTCCCAGTATTCAGCTGTCAATTAAATACTCCCTCTCCCTCCCACTATGAGCTGTCCACCCTAGTCCTCCTTTTCCCCTCCTGGCACCCAGAATTTACTGAAACCCTCCCACATGATCCATCTGTGTGCTGTCCACTGCCACCCTCCATTCCCTGATCATAGTCCTATCTTTATATTGGTAGTTCAGTGCCCCAATTGCTGTTCCCTTTCATGTTGATGGTGTCTAGTGGCAACCCCCCCATACCATCAGTTCCTGTAAAAAAGAAAACCATCCCTTGATGTTTTTTCTTTATTTTGTCTGCAAAATAAAAAATGATCCATCGAGGATCAGCCCTCCTACTACCACCCTACCTCCCACTCAGCATCCACCACCCCTCAGTACACCCACAAACACCGTCACTCACCAGAACAGATCCCAGGTTTCAGATCCACTGTCTGACTGAAGACACATCTTACATTTGGAACTGGTGACTGCAATATGAGAAACTGAGGTAAAAGCGGTTCAATGTATTTCAAAGGTGATTTCAACTTTTTTGCATAACCTAGCCATTTTGTTGACATTTTGACCCCAAATTTTCAATATGGCCTTTTGGGGACCCCACCTCATGACCAATATGACTGTCATTATGCAACTCCTGCCCAAAAGGTGATTTCATAGTCAGATGGCAAAATCATCTTTTAGGTGGGATTTGACATATTTCCTGACCTTGTTAATGAGGTTGGGTCATAAGAAGGCTATGCTGAAAATTTGGGTTTAAAATATGTAATAATAGCAGTGTTATGGTCATTTGTTTCAAATTCACTACTCACCTGTAAGTTCAGAAATATTAATTCTTTTGACACCAAATATTCAACATAGACTTGTTATTGCCCCACCTCATGTACATCAGAGCTGTCATTTTTCAAATCATGGTCAAAATGTGTTTTTACAGCTGTCTCATGAAATGGTGTAGCAGTTGTGTGGAATTGTGTTTTGGCGGGAATACAAAAACTTTTAGTACCAGGTACATGATTTGGGGCAATCTGATATCTATGCTGACCATTTGGTCACTGTTGTCCTATAAATGGAAGTGCAGGGACCTTTCACAGCTACATACATATATGCATTTGTGGAAGGATGGGAGCTCAAGGCCAGAAGGGTTCTTTAGCTCACAGATGTGCCTTTTGAAGGTTTGGTGAAAAAATATTAATCTGTTCCAAAGTTAATACATTTTTAATTTCCTTTATTTCCTATGGGAAAATTTATATGTATAATGAAAGCGAAAGTACTTTTCCCACACTGTCATCCAGTTTTGCATACTTTGCACCTTAATAACTTTGCAACCCTTCAATGGATTTGCATGACATTTGACACTCCTAAGCTCTGCTGGAAGGTCTCTTGATGTGGTAAATGTCATGCAAATCCATTGTGCATTTTCTGAGATGGGAGTCCAACACCCACGTGAATGAAATTACTTTGTGCCCCCACTGCTCACTATGGACTGATGGGAGCACAGGGCACATGGAAATGAGGGACAAGTACAAGAGGCATGTATGAGAGCACAGGGTCCTACCACTCACTATATACTGATTGGAGCACAGGGTCTGGAGCTCCCTGCACTTGCACATAGAAATGAGGGACAATTACAATGGGCTTGGATGGGAGATAGGGTCCTTCTACCGCTCCCATAATCAAATAAGGCTAGGATTATACTTTCTCAAAAACTTAGGAAATTCATTGCAAAAAACTTTGTTAATGCACCATTAGGGTTGAAGCATCAAAAGTAGGAAATACAACATTAGGGATCCCAATTGTAAGAACCCATCTCACTGTGTATGCAGGAACAGGCATGAGGGGTGGGTTTTGGGGTTGTGAACCCCAAATCTCACCCCATTCTCCTATGCTGCATCCATCTTACCTTGTTTACTCATGTAATGGGGTGAACATTAGGGTTCACAACTCCAAAACACACCCCTCATGCCTGTTCCTACATGTGCAGTGGGGTGGGTTCTAACGCTTGGGAACCCTAAGGCAGTATTTCCATATTTTGATGCTTCAACCTTAAAGGTGCTTTACTGAAGATTTTGCAATGAATATATATATATATATATATATATATATATATATATATATATATATATATATATATATTTTTTATACAATGTGGTGAAGGAATAACACTCTGAATAAATGTTATTTTCACCACTATTGAATATCAGGGAGCTGACATAGACTGTTGAATATCTTAACAGATATTCCACAGTGTCTACATCAGTTGCTGATATTCAACAGTGACTACATCAGCAGTTAATATTCTCACAGTGCTTACTTATCTGCCTGACCAAACTACTTTTAAATGAAAGCCACCTGTTATAAGTTCACAGCAGATCAAGTTTGGTACAAACCAGTTAAAACAAGACAGAAAAGCAGAACTAAACTAAAAGAGCCCCCAAAAATTAAAGACTACCCAGAAATGCACTAAAAATCAGTAATAACTCCTGGCAGTTCTTCAACACAGTTCCGATATCTCCAAGCCTACTCCATAAATATAAGGCACACAACAAGGCTCCATTCATTTTCACAGCCCTAGCTCCCTACTGAAAAACTGCTAAAGGCAGAAACAAAACCCCAAACCAGCATTCTCTCATCCAATTCAAATCAGAAGAACATACACTAACCTTCCAGAATATCAAAAAGTTCCTGCACTGTCTGAACCTCCCTGATAGTGTTCTTCCACTTTTCACCATATTAATTCCACTTGCCAACTCAGCCCCGATATCACTTAGCAATGCAGACACACAAATTAAATAAATCAACATTACAGGACACAGAGGTTACAATGCTTAACTGTTGCCATCATACAAACAGAACCACCATAATCTTCAAACTCTGACCCTCTTACACTAAACAGCAAACCAATAGCAATGCACATTCTACACAAACATGCGTTGGCTGCATAGCACCGCTGTGATCTACATTAACAACCTCCCCTACTATGAGGATAAGTACAAAAAAGGAACCAACACACTACAGAAAAATAATAAACTTTGATAAACAACTGCCTCCCCTAATAAATCTGTCCCTATTGAAAAATTGCACACATGATGTGCAACTTGTGAAATATGGCAAATATTAGCACTCGTGCAGAGTGAACTGCAATAATATCACTCATGTCTTTGCCACTCATGATATTATCACAGTTCACTCTGCACTCATGTTAATATTTTCCATATTCCATAGTCACCCATCTTGTATTCCATATAATATATATATATATATATATATATATATATATATATATATATATATATATATATATATTATGGTACTTACGGCAGTGCTACCATGAATTAAGGCTGAGAGCCATTTACATATTAAACCCAAAATTTTTACCTTAATAACTTTGCAACCATTCAATGGATTTGTCAGAAATTTGGAATACAGAATCAAAACCCATACGCCTTGGGATCTGCCAAGTTTCGTACTGGTTGGATATACGACTGCAGAGTTATTAAGCGTGATCTGTGCATGCATTTATGCTTTTTTTGGAATTCTATGGTCGTGCCTACAGGTCACATGGTTTGTGCGACCAGTCTGAAATCTTCAGAGAACATGCAGCCAGGGTTCCTGATGTGCCTTTCAAAGATTTCGTGAAAAAATATTAAACGGTTCTAAAGTTATTCAAAAAACAAGTTTCCTTTACAATTCAATGGGAAAAGTTAACAAAAAGTTCAACACTTTTGCAAATGCACTTTTTACTGTTGCAAATGGCCCTTTTACTGTCGCAAATCCGCCATTTTGTTTTCAGTTAGTGATCATAAAAATGCTTGGCATTTAAAATTGAGACCCTCTAGCAACCTAATTATTTTTGTATTCACCTAGTCAGGCCTTGAGGATGCTAGCCATGTCTTTATTTTGGGGTAAAACACCACAGAAATATGTTTTTCAGATTTCTGGAAAAGTACTTTCGCAAAGTAATTATGCACTCCGCGAAAGTGTACTTAAATTTTCGCGAAACCTTGCATAAATCAACACTACTTTAGCACACTATGCTCAAAATAATAACTCTTTGGCAGCCCGCTGCAAAAGAACGGTTTGGAGCTTTGGGCTGAAATTTGGAGGAAATGCAGTCGAAATCTCACAGATGTGCCTTTCAGTATTTTGCTGAAAAAATATTACATGGCGGTAAAGTTACGATACTCCAAAGTTGACACTTTTTCCCATAGGATAACATTACGGTGTACGACGCACTGCTGCAATCGTTTGGCGCCCTGCTGCAAAATAATGGTTTGGTCTTTTGGGCTGAAATTTGCAGGGAACACAGCCAACATCCCACAGATGTGCCTTTCAGTGGTTTGATGAAAAAAATATTACAGGGAGGCAAAGTTATGGCAGTCCGAACTTCTGTTTTTTTCCCACAGGATAACATTACGGTGTTTGCCTCGCCTTTCAGGGCCCGTAACTCAAAACGGTGTGAGATACAGACTTTTTGTCAAAAAAATTCTTAGCCCCCTCCTGGGATAAGTATAAAACTACTCAAGAAAGTGATAATACATGTGACTTTTAAATTTGTTTTCTGTGTCGTACCGTTACTGAGATATAAGCAATTTACTATTCCAAGTCCTCATTTTCGTGTTCCGAGAGTCATTATTTTGCATACATCCTTTCTACTCACTGTCTTTCTCTATACAGCTTTTGGGGAAAACCAGCCTGTGCGCTTACATTACTGTTACCATTACCGTTTCTGCTTGCTGTTCCATACCCGTTTCACTTACCGTTCACGTTTACGCCACCATGTGCGTTACCCTTTGCATTTTCATTTGAGGTTGCGTTTGTGTTGTTTTTAACATTTCTGTCTACAGTACTGTTTCTCTTTCTGTTTCACTTTGCGTCGCCATGCGCATTACAATTTGCATTTGCAGGCACAATGTTACTATGTGACAAGACATCACGTGGCGGGAGCTATTTCTCATTATCATTCTCAAGAGAAGGGAAATTAGAGGCAAAAAACTCCATTTAATGCATCAGTTAGGGTTGTTCCACAGTGACAAAAATGAGGAAATTCAATGTTAGGGTTAAAACCCCCTTTGCACCCCTCCAGCCTAGCCCCCCGACTGGAATCAGGGTGCGCATTGGGGTCATCGGTCCTAACTGTCATCCCATTCTCCTATTCCTCAGCTTCTTTCCACATGTGATGTGGTGACAGTTAGGGCCGACAACCCCAATGTGCACCCTGATTCCAGTTGGGGGGTGGGCTGGAGGGGTGCTCCTCTGTTGCATTCCGAAGCAGATCAGCCACTGACTCTGAAAGGGAAAAAGAACACAAAAACCATCAGCATTGACAATGTTATGACAACAAAATAGAAAAGCCAGCATCACTACATCATGCAAAACAAAATGGGAAAATAAATTAACACTGAAAAACAAGATAAAACCTATGAATGAGCAGCAAGAAATAATAGATCTTTGCACACAATTTCAGAGATGCAGAACTTTTGCTAGACCCCGCTACAAATGAGGAATGTTTCACAATCCCAGAAACTCAAGAAAAGAAGATGCCTGCAAAAATAAAATATTTTCTAGACCCACAATACATTAACAAGTACATCCTAAATACTAAAAATGACAACACCCATCATAAAACAGACACCAATATAAAACATCTCCAAACATTTCTACTACAAGATTTAGAACTTACAACCCCCATTAAGGACATAGAACCTAAAGAACTAGACAGCTTATTATGCCACTATTTCATCACAATCCAAAAGAAAGACAGTACAGATTATGAACCCTTAACAATTCAATCCCATTTTCAAAGCATTGAAAGACACCTATGTGAAAATGGCTACTGTGAACCATTATCTACCTCAGTAACATTTGGAAAAACAAGACAAGTCATTATGTACAAGCAAAAACAACTAAAAGGAAAAGGACTGAGAAACCACCCCAATGAAGCAGATGAGCTCAGTGATGACATAACTGACAAACTCTATGAATTACAACTACTTGGATCAAGTAATCAACAATCGATAATGAATTCAATATGGCTAATAACAAACATGTACTTCAGTGTTACAGGAGACACCAAAATAAGAAACTGATGATGGCAAGATATCACATTAAAAACAGAGGGCAAAAATTGCAGATACGTGGAACTGTGAAAAGAAAGACAAACAAAAACTCGCACAGGTTCCAACCCAAAGGACACATGTACAATTTGACACTTCTCTTCCCCCCTGCACCTTAGCTCCTTGCTCCAAGTTCATTTCTCCACTACCTGCACTTGTGCCTAGGCAGTTTTGTTAAACCATTATGTGTAATTACCATTGATTTGCTATACCTATTGAGCTTCATTTATGCCAATGTATGTAAAGTATGCCTGTATCTCTGCTTGCTCCCCAGATCCATTATGTCCTTATATCAGGAACATTGTGTATTGTTTACCCTTCATAAATCTCAATTGCACTGTTTGTCATTCACCTGTGTATTTGTTCCCCCTTCCCCCAGGATGCATCTGGAATTGAACAGTAGCCTGCTTAGCATGCCTTCCTGGTTAAACACTTAAATAAATAAATAAACAATTGAGCCCGTGCCTATGAAATAAACAACATACAAAAATGCCCTGTGAGAAATTATCTCAAATACAAAGAGAAATGATCAATTAAAGCAAATAATCCAGAGACACTGTTCTTTTTAGTCATTAACTACCCCATCAGGTTACAGTATCAATACCATAGACAAGATTGTAAAAGTAATGATATATGAAGCTCAAATACCTACATACAAGAAATTAACCAATCACTCAATGAGGAAACACCTCATGCAAACCTAAGTGATTCAAATGTGCCCCCTACTGATATACCAATAAAGGGGCACAAAAAAGTACAATCCATCAACTCTTATTGCAAACTGAGTGACGTCAAACAAAAACAAATCTCGAACATGCTAAGAACAGATATTGAGTCAAAACCCAGTACCTCAAATGTTGCAAAAAGCCCTGAGCTAAAACACAATCTTACTACAATCAAAACCACTGTGACACAACAGCACACCCTACAGACTTCATCAAAATACCTGGATAACATAGCAACATGCTTCAACAATCCCATGATATCAGCATTGAGTATCACTTTCAACACATATCAGGGTAAGTAAACAAAACAATTTGAGCCACAGACTTGTACTGCACCTGTCTGTACACTTTCTGCTTCTTTTGCAGGCCACGAGTACCCAGAGAAACCCAAGAAATGGAAACAGATAGTCGAATCAAACAGTGATACCAATTGAATGCCACTGGCCTTACATGACCAAAAACGACACAATGAACAGGAACCAACCTCCTTCCCAATCAAACAATGCCTTTTATGCTCCACTTGAAACAAAATAAACATTGAACTGAACTTAAAACCTTGTCATACAGAAGTGCTGAATAAACTACCTGTATGAAACTAGTTACTGTTTGGTGAAAAGGTGTAGTACACCTACAGGTGTATTAAGCTGCATTTAGAAAAATCTGTATCTTGAACCATTTTTGAGATATAGGCATTGACGGTCCACCACAGTTTTATCCTACAAGAAATTTCCAAATTCAAAATGTTATCAATACCAAAGCAATGTAGATTTTATCACCAAGCCAGCAAAAGTCACATCTCTGGGTCAAGCCCTTTGTACCCTGAAAATTTCAGCCTGAAAGTCATAACAGTTTCTTTGCAGTGAAGTGACAAAAAAACAGTAACCTTTAAAAATCCCTTTTCACAAGGTGTCAAAATTCCATTTTGAAAGCCAATTATCTTTTCATGAGGTGTCAAAAATCCTTTCCGTCAGCCCTAAATTCCTTTTTGCACCATGCAGCTATGCAAAAGACTTAACTGAGCATGCTCAGAACCCAACATTTCAAAATGGAATAACTTTATAATGGATTAATAAGTTTTCACTAAACCAATACTGGTTTGTTCTTTTCTGCAAGCTCTTTCAACCCTGAAAATTTCAAACCAAAATTCCAAATGGTGTGGCAGTAGTGCGATGAGAAAAAAACTGCCAAAACAGTTGAAAAAAAGTTACTTTTACTGTTATTTTACTAAACACAGCACAACATTCGCAAATCCGATCAAAACAAAACTTGGAACATCAAGAGATCTATCCCATGGGACAGCGCATACAAAATTTCATGCAAATCTGTTAAACAGTTGCAAAGTTATTAAAGTGCAAAATTTGAGATTTTACATTAAACTGCCTAGTCAACCCTAACTATAGTTAGGGTTGTGCAGCTACTTCTCTCTTAAACCCAAACATTTGCACTTTAATAACCTTGCAACCATTTGTCCAATTTGCCTGAAAGTTTGCATACGCTGTCTGGTAGCATAGACCTCTGTATCTGGCAAGTTTTGTTCCAATTGGAAGCACAGTTGAAGAGATGCAGAGTGCCAAAAATGTGAAAAATACCACTTTTTGGGCAAATTCTTTGCACGGGGCTATGGCTCAAATGGTTTGGGGTTTGGTCTGAAATTGTCAGGATATATGGGGCCTGGTGAAAAAATATTCGTCCATTCAAAAGTTCTTAAAGTTTAAAGTTTCCCATTATAGCCTATGGGGAAAAATTATATGTCCATCTTGAAAGCACTTTTTGCTTTCACGAAAGCACTTTTGACTGCTACAAATGGGTAGTGCACTTTTGTGCTTCCACCATCTTGTTTTTAGTTAGTGACAGCTAAAAAACACTGTAATTCAAAAAATACTGCCACTTGGTAAACACCAATAGTTGTGTTTACCTAATCAGGGCCTGAGTAACACGATGCTGATATTACTTGTTAAAAATAGTTGCAGTAAATAGGTTTTCCATATATCGGCCATTAGTGGTGCTGCAATTTGCGGCACTTCTTTAGTGAAAGTACCACAAATGGTGGCCATTTTCTTGCAACTAATGGCACAGTACTGCAACAGCTGCAGCAAATTGCGCCACTGTTCCACAAAAATTACCCGCAATTTGTGGCACTACTTGGATAGGAAAAAAATATTACCCCAAGTACAACAGCCCAAAACCTTTTCTGGCCATTTTTTGGACCAAATAATTTCAGAATTGTGTTCCTTAATCCTTGTTTAGGTAAAATTTGTTGTTGTTTACCTAAAAAGAGGAGTTTTTCTCTTTTTACTACCACTAAGGGGGCCAAAGCATGTTTTCTTTCATAAAAATGTGTTTGATTACATGGTACACAATCCCCATGTCAGCATGTAGCTTCCCTCAGTACTGTGGAACACTAGGGAGCCCACCCCCAGTTGTCCTCAAATAATTGTTAATTGCAACACCAGGATGCCAATCTCCCGGTGTTGGATGCTCCCCAAAGAAAAAGCCCTTTGTTTTAAGCTTGCTGCTGACATTGGGGTGCCCAATCCCCATGTCAGCATTCTTAGCCCCCCCAGTGTCCTTCATTATGTATTCCAACACTGGGATGCCCACCCTTTGTGCCGGATGCCCCCCCGAGCCCATTGTTATAATAAATAAATATTTACATTGTCAACATTGGGTTGCCCAATCCCATGTTGGCATTCTTAAGTAACCCTCCAGTACTCAGGGACACTGGGAAGCCTACTCTCAATGTCCAAAGATAGTGTTTTTTTAATCTGTTAAAAAAGATAACTGACACCCAATGTTTTGTTTTTTTTGAAAATCTGTAAAAAAAAGTCCCTCATCATCTCCCCCATCCTGCTCACAGAAACATAGAAACAAAGAAGTTGATGGCAGATAAGGACCACAAGGCCCATCCAGTCTGCCCATTTCTTTTTCTGTCTTATGAATGTGCCATCAGCCTTTGCTCTGTCAATGACCTAACTATTCATACCCATCTGTATTGCTCCCTTATGCCTATCCCATGCCTACTTGAAGCACTGCACTGTATTCATGTCCACCACTTCCTGAGGTAGTCCATTCCATGCATCCACCACCCTTTCTATGAAAAATAACTTCCTCACATTACCCCTTAATTGGCCTCCTTGTCCCCATCCCAACCCTATCACTTATCAACCAACCACTCCACACACCCCTTTTCCTTTACTTACCACAGGAGAACATAGGCTGCAATCTTCTTTGGACCAGGACATGTCTGCACTCTTCAAAGCCTAACCGTGAATTGATGAAGTAAGGTAAGTGATGTATATTGGCTGTCTAGGGCGATTTGAACTTATGTTGATACCTTGGCTATTTTTCAGAATTTTAACACCAAATTTTCAACATGGGCTTTTTGGGACACCCCCCCATGAACACTGTCACTGTCATCTTATTAATCTGACCTGTAAGGTTATTTCACAGTCCCTTTTGGGACAGAGTAATGAAATAACAGTGCCAGTGTTCATGAGGTGGGGTCCTAAAAACCCCATGTTGAAAATTTGGTGTAAAAATTCCAAATAAATGCCCAAGTTACATGCAGCTGTTGACATTTCCCTACACACACTCAGAATGTTGTCAATTTTTAATATTTTCACTCCAAATGTTCACCTTTGCCATTTTTCACACCACCTCATGAACAGTACAGCTGTTATTTTTCATATCCTGCCTAAAATGAGTTTTTGCACCTGTGGCACAGAATGGCATGGTCACTGTGAAAAATCACCTTTCAGGTCCAATGAATGAAATTACATTGCCACTATTCATGAGGTAGGGTTCCAAAAATACCATGTTGAAAATTTGGTACACAAATTACTAAAAATGCCTGAGTTATGTGTGTCCATTGAATTTATTCTATGCACACACATAACTTTGGTACTTTTCAATATTTTGCTGTCAAATTCTCAACATAGACATTTTTCACACTACCTCATGAACAGTACAGCTAGCATTATCCACATTCTGCCTGAAATATGTTTTAGCCCCTGTGGTGCGGAATGGCCTTGCAGTTGTGCATAATTATATTTTGTCTTGTATTTCACAATTTCTCTGTACTGGGGTACATGAGGTAGGATAATAGGATGGCTAAGCTGACAATTTGGTCACTGTTGTTGACACATGGAAGTGCAGGGCCCAGTGGGCTCTGTGCTTCCACACCTGTGCACATATGTAGATCTATGGATGGACCCTGTGCTCCCACAGTAAAATAAGGATACTATTATACTATCTTAACAAGAAGGGAAATGAATTCCTATACTGTACCATCTCAGCTTGTTTACACATGAAATGGGGTTAGAGTTAGAGCTGATGAACCCAAGGCACACCCCGATGCCTGTTGATGTGTGAAGGGGGGTGGGGTGGTAGGATTGGTAACCCTAACACCGAATTTCCAGACTTTTGTAGCTCTAATAGAAACCCTAACTGATGCATTAACAGAGTTTTTTGCAATGAATATATACGTGTGTGGGCGTGTTTGCGCCCCTATAGTTAGGGTTGAGTAGGCACTTTAATGTTAAATCTGAAATGTTGAACTTTAATAACTTTGCAACCATTCAATGAGTTTGCACAGAATTTGGTATGCACTGTCCTGTGGGTTAGGTCATTTGGCTCACCAAGTTTTGTGTCAGTTTGATGGGTGAATTGCATGCTGCACATTGTGAAAAAATGCTAAAATTCACCTTTTTGTCTGTTTTCTCCTCATTGCACTGTAGCCAAATCATTTTGTATATTAGTCTGAAATTTTCAAGGTAGAAAGAGCTTTCCACAACGAATAAGTCAGCATTAGTTTAGTGAAAAATATTAATCAGTTCCAAAGTTATTACATTTTAAAATGTTGGCTTCTGAGCATGCTCAGTTCAGTCTTTTGCATAGCTGCAGGGAACAAAAAAGGATTATGGTCTGATGGAAAGGAATTTTGACACCTCAGAAAAAAAGGAATTTGCCTGAAAAAAAAGGAATACCAGCAGGCCATTTGGTCAGAGAAGTCCTAATCCTTTTTTGTATCACAGAAAGGCATTAGGACATCTCATGTAAAAGGAATTTGCTGATGAAAAAGGATTAGGACATCTCACGAAAAAAGATCACTTTCTTACATCCTTTTTCATGAGATAACCAAATCAAATTTTATCATCAAATTCATTTTTCATGAGATGACAATTCTTTTTCATGATATGAGAAAAGATTAGGACTTCTCCGACCAGATGGCCCTGCTACTAATCCTTTTTCATGAGATGTCATAATCCTTTTTCATGATGTGAAAAAGGATTTTGACAACTCACAAAAAAGGAATTTGTCTGGCGCAGGTAGTATTACTTTGGTCCATATCTTTCCTGTCTTTTGAGATTTTGACCCCATAGATTCAATATGGCCTTTTGGGAACCCCACCTTATGAACAAAATAACTGTTGCTATGCAACTCTCACCTGAAAGGTGATTTCACAGTCGGTTGGCACATTCACCTTTCAGGTGGGATTTGCATAATGACAGTAATATTGTTCATGAGGAGGGATCCCAAAAAGACCATGTTAAAAAATTGGGGTCAAAATGTCAAAACATTGCTGAGTTATGATGGTTCATTAGAATTGCACAATGCACTCTCATAACTCTGTCAATTTAAAATATTTTGACCCCAAATTTGCAACATAGAATTCTTATTACTACACCAAAGGTATGCCACAACTGTCATTTTTCAAATCCTTGCTGAAATGAGTTTTCCTACCTGCAGCGCATAAATGGTGTTGCAGTGGCACAGAATTATGTTTCAGTGGGGATTTGAATTTTTTGCTAATGGTTACATCAGGTGGGGTAATAACATGGCTATGATGACAATTGTATCATTCTTGGCCTATAAATGGAACCGCAGGGCCCTCCCACAGGTAAGTACATATACACATCTATGGAGGAATCCAGGCCTTGGCATTTTGAATCCTAATGCGCACCCTATTCCAAGAGTGATTAACCTAAGATGGGTAATGAATAAAAGAATGAGGTGAGCATTAGGATTCAAAACACCAAGACACATCCATCACACTTGTTCCTGCATGCAGCGTGGGGGTGGGGTATTAAGGTTGGAAGCTGAGGGAGGGGGTGGGGAGTAGGGGTAGGGAACATTAAGTTCCCCTCATGCTTGCTCCTGCATAAACAGTGGAAATGGGGTCTTAAGCTTGGGAACCCTAAGGTTGTATTTCCCTACTTTTGAAACTTCTACGCATTATATCCAATCTTCCTTCACCACACCAGCACTTGCATACCACACATCTACCCCCTACAGAGGTGATTAAATTCCACTAAAGTCAAATTTCTTAGAAGATAGATCAAATACGTAATATTTCTGCTACTAGTCTGCACTGGTAATATTGAATTAAACCCCAGTCCACCACAGACACTAGCTCACCAACTGTCCTTGTAGCTACTAAATGGATGTAACACATGCACATCAACATGTGCAGCCTATTGAAACAAACTCTGGTCAGATCCACTGCCGCTGCTAATGCATTAACTTGATAAGGGTGTTTCATGGGCTTAAACATAAAGATGAATTGCCATAGTCAGCTCCATGTGTAAATTTCATTTTTGGTAAAGTTAGATCATTTATATGGTTGATCCTGTGTTTCCCATGTGTTTAAAATGCGAGTGCGGCATGTACTATAAGGGACAGGAGAGAGAGAGAGCTCCAAATCATGACCTTCAAGAAATGGTAGAAGGAATGGTTCAGAGAGGAGAGGTATGGTTACATGGGGGCCTGTAGGCAAACCTGGATGGATAAGAACCTATACTGAGGTAATGACCTGCTTCCATCCAGGAACCATAGTCCTTAGTGGATGGTCTAAGTGTTATTTCCATGGACATTTGAAGTAGCCGGGGGGGGGAGCAGAAGAAATAGGAGAGGCAGAAAGGGGGACACCAAAGGCTGAGATAGCCAGTAGGTAGATACAGAGTGGAGAGAGTCCCACAAGGATGAAAGTTATTCAAGGAAGCAGGGGATTAACAAAGGCAGAAGGAGAGAAGAAGAAACAGTGAAACGAGAATGATGATGAAGGGGCAATAATTGGAAAATGGAGAAAGTGACAAGAAGAGAGCTGAGGGCTGTCAACGTGGTGCAAGGTCTGCATCAGAAGCCGTATGAGGAAAGACTGAATGAGTTCAATATGTATACCCTGGAGAAGAGGAGGGAGAGTGGGGATTTCATGGAAACATTTAAATACCTCACAGGTGAAAAAGTTACAGGAGGGAGATATGTTTCAGAGAAAAAGGTGCTGTAAAATAAGGGGTCATCATATGAAGCTGGAAGGAGGTAGATTCAGGAGAGATGTGAGATATAATTCTTCACAGAATGGGTGGTGGATTCCTGGAACAGATTTCTGTGGGAGGCAGAGGGGCTGAAATCAGTGGTGGGTTTCAAAAATGTCTGGGGTACGCACAAATGAATCCTAGGAGGAAGGAGGTTGGAAAGATTGGCAGTTACAATATAGAGCAAAGAACACTAATTACAGAAGTAAGTTCAAAATGAGCAATCAAGTTAGAAACAACAAACTAAACTGTGTCAGCCACCTCTACAGTGGGTTGAAGCCAAATGAAATTGGAATAGTCAGATGTAGTGAAAACAGTAGCAGGGGCAGTGGTAAGGAGTTTTAGCTGGTACCTGAGGGAATTGAAGAAGACAGTGAAGCAGAGGGAAGAAGATAGCTGGCTCCAAAGTCATTGCCCAGCAGAGGAGCCAGAATAAGGCAATCAAAGTGATTACCTAGCAGAGAAGAGAGGAAGAGGAATGGTGAAGATGCAAGGATCACTAGGGAGAGGAAGCAGGAGGTAGAGGGGATGAGTGAGAGGCATAATAGGAGGCAAGAGGGAAGGGACCCACATTGGAAATTTGGATATGAATGAGGTACAGAGGGTCTGGTGACATAAGGGTGAAGAGAGAGTGGATAAGGAGGAATAAAGTGAGCAATTATCAGTACAAGAGGGGGAGTTGTTCACAAAGCAGCAAAAGGAGTTGCAGAGAATGCTAGTCTGGCCAGTGAGGTAATGGGAGAGATACCTTAGATCACATCTGCATCATCAAAGACCGGGAGAAACATTTTGGTGACAAGCTTATGGTGGACCTCCAGAGACAGACAATCTTTTTTTCAGTAAAAGACAACAAGATCAGGGCAGAGCTAGGCATGGATGATATGCACCAAGGTACTGGAAGGATTGAACCACTTTGAGATGGGTATCATCCAAAGTGGAGAAGACAGGTAGAGTTTGGAGTCAGGTCAATTTGTTGCTGGTACCAAAGGTCATACACACAGAATGGATTTGTGTTGACCCAGAGTTGGTTTGCTTAGAATCAGTGTCAGACATTGTGGAAGTCATGCTAGAAAAGACCTTCCATGGTTGTAGCAGAGTCACCAGAGGTTTAGCTGCCTGTGTCATCAGCATCTGCGTGTATATGGAAGTTTTCAGAAGCCAAGGAGAGGTCACTTAGGAAGATGGAGAACAGGACTGGCCCCAACATGGAACCAGGTGTGACTTCAACTTGGATGGAAAGTGGAGGTGATAGGGCACTACCAACCTGTATTGACTGCACATGGCCCAAGAGGTAGAAATGGAACTATCAACAGCAGGAACTGAGGCCAGCAGAACCCAGCTTATCCAGAAGGAGTGAGTGGTACATCAAGTCAAAGACCTTGGCCAGACCAATGAAAATTGCAGTTGTAATGTGCCCCTGGTACATCCTTGGGAAGACAGTCAGTTACACACAACAATCCAGGTGACCTGTTCCAATTAATTTGTTTCTTTGTCAAACTGCAAATCCAGTGAATTGTTTAATTTTTGTGCGACAGACCAAAAACACATTTTCATTTTTTTTCTTTGCCATTCCTTCATTTTCTCCAGAAATGCAATGACCTGTTGCAAATCTAGGCAATGCATAAAGTAATTTTGGGAAAAGTCTTTCTCAAGATAGAAGAACTTTATGCATGCATAACAGGGTAGCAGCAACTCTTCTTTATAATATAAACCTCCCTGCTCACTTTGTGATGAGGAACAACAGTTGGCTCCCTTTACAGAAATACTGCTTGGAAACTTCTGAGTTCTGAGTTTAGGAGCCTTTAGAGCTCCCACATTTCAAGCTAATTATTGAAAGAAAACATTTTCACAACTTTGGGGACAATAGTATATAGTAGTATATAGCCTAGAGGTTAGAGGAATGAGCTGTGAGTGAGCTTAGTACTGTACATACTTGATCACCCCAGAAAACAGATACTTGTGCCTAGTGAGCCTTACTCAGTTACCAGAAAAAAAAAACCTCTGCTCCTGAAAACAGGCACTTGTGCCTAGTGAGCTTTACTCAGTACTAAGAAAAAAACAACTCAATGGCCCAAATTGTGAAAAGTGAAATATGGGATTTAGGGATAATGATTTTGCCCAGGACTGAACTGCCACCCCAGGACGATGGACCCAGTTTGTTAGATGCTGCAGTTTGGCATATGTGGTTTTTCAGATCTAATAAATAAACTGCAAGGTACAAACTAACATTGTCTATCTAGGATTAGTCCACTTTAAAATAAATTTGATAGTAACTGTATTTTATAAGGGTGTTGTGGCTGGTGGACATAGATACACTTTACTATACAGTCAAAATCTAGCACCACACCTGGCAATGTGCTTCCCAAATGGACCTCTAAATAACATAGTAGCTTATTTATTAGAAGTTTGGAGGAACTATAGATAGACTACCCCCAGCTTCTTAAGTAGGGTTGAATAACTATTCTGTGCAAACATGCTAGTTTATAGGGATTCAAATAATTTTTTATTACATTTTTCCATTGCCAAGTTTAAATAGGAGAATTTCAGTTATCAGATTTCAGTTGAAACAGGCACGGGGTCATAATGTTGCAAGAAAATATGCTGCATAGCTAAATAGCACTGTAATACAGCGTGATTTATGCCATGTGGCATAATGCTTTTTTCTTTGGGGGGGGCTCCACCCCACACACACCCTGTTGCGGGGGCTGTACCCCCTGGACCCCCCACTAAAGATTCTTAACTCCAGGGGGTGGGTCCAACTCGGGGAATGCACAAAGTCTTTAAAAAAAAAATTTCTGGGACTGGGAATCAAACCTGGTTCCAGGCAAAGTGCCTGGGATCCTGTTGCAGTGGCTCTGTCCAGTGAACCACTGCAGCTGCTTGGCAGAACCTACTCACAGCAGAGGCCTTATCCTCTGTCTGGGAGTGTGTGAATGGTGCAATACCACATACAGCAGTATACGCAGTATTGTACCATTCGTTGCCATAGACAGCACTATTTCGGGTTAGCTATAATGTCGTACGCTATTAAGCGTATTTCATTATGACCCGGTACAGTTGAAGCATGGGTAAGCTTGGCATAATGTTCAACATAACCCTTCATCACCCAAGTTCAACTCTACCCTCAATCTTAAATATTAATGTGCTGTTAATGAGTCAAAGTAATGTGTTTTCTATATGGTTTCCAATATATCCCTACCCTTTAACTAAGGCAAGAACTTAACAAGCATTTGTCAATGCTGGATGTTTGTTTGCTGGCATTAGCATTGGAAGTGCAGGAGTTAGACAGATGTAGAATAGGAATGGCAGTGAAGTACTGAAGTAACTACAACCCCACCCCCACTCTGCAGAGATGGACAGGAATTGGGGTGTGCCTTTAGGTCGTCGCCCATAACGCTCACGCCATTTCACCTCACCCTACCCTTCAGACACTGACAAGTGTCGAGGTATGCCTTGGGGTGTTCGGGCTTTACACTCATCCCAATCCATAAGGAAATCCACTGCCCTAGATAGTCTCCATAGCTCCCTAAATAAAGCCTGCCACCTCATCCTGTGATGTAAGCAGCTCACGCACACCTGTGTACTTTATAATGATACTGGCTGGCTAAATCTAGACAACAGAATATGGTTCCACACCTGCATCTTGGCTAACAAAAATGCCCTTGGTCTCTCCCCCACTGGACTAGCCCCTTTAGTCAACCCTGAGCCTAAGGTGCATCACACTCATAGCTCTGACAAGATCATCTTCTCAGTTCCTGGATGCCGGACCTCCCTATTCCAAAGATCCTTTAACTATAGGGCTCCTCATTGGATGAATAATCTACCTGGCCCCATGGCAAATGAACCAAGACTTGGGCTCTTCAAAACCCACCTTAGGGAACGTCTTCTGACCTCAAGTGCCTGCGACTGCTCGTGATCTGACGATAACCTTGATGATGGTCACTGGCCTGAATTTACCCCCACCACCTGCTTCTTCACCTAAGCAGTCATTGTCAGAATTTGTTTCCAAACTGCAATACCTATCGTGTAATGACCATCACTAAGCAACTCCTACTATTTGAGTTCTTTCTACTGCTCATTGTAACTGAATGTTTACCTTCAGCTCACTGTATATTTACTTGAACATTTTATTCACTGATCTATTGTTACTACTGTCAGTCTGCATTCTTATCTCTGTGACATGGATCCTTTGTAAATGAGTCTATGACTCAAAGGTGTTTCTGAATTCCAAATAAATAAATAAAATATGCTGAAATTGGTGCAGTATAGTAGAATGGGGTGAAATGTAGGGCCGAAAAGTCCAAGGCACACCTCAATGCCTGTCACTGGCTGCAGGATGGGGGTGGGAATGGAATGGCATGAGCATTACTGTCGACAATCCCAAGTCACAGCCCTGATGCCCGTCAGTCCCTACAGGGGTAGGGCATTATGGTCAGAAACTCTAATGCCCTGGGTATTTCTTGGTATTTTAACTCCAAGTTTTCAGCATGGGGTTTTTGTGAGCCACCACATGAACAGTGACACTATCAGTTTGTTAGCCAAAAGGTGATTTTGCGCATTGACTGTGCCATTTCATACCACAGGTGCAAAAACACATTTCAAACAGGATGTGAAAAATTACAGCTGTACTGTTGATGAGGAGGTGTAAAAAAATTGTAATGTTGAAAATCTGGAGTGAAATTACAAAAAAATTTGTGAAGTCACGAGCATGTGTAGAAACTGCAATACACACCTGTAATGCAATTATTTGGGGGATTTTTTTATACCAGATTTTCAACATAGGTATTTTGGGACCTCTGCTCATGAACAGTGGCACTGTGATTTTCTTAATCTGTCCCGAACATTGATTTTGCACAACAACCTCTCACATTGTGTGCCACAGATGTGAAAACATGTTTTGGGCAGGATGTCAAAAATGACAGCTATACTGTTCATAAGGTGGTGTTCCAAAATGACAATGTTGAAAATCCGAAGTAAAAATATAAAAAATTGGCAAAATTACAAGCGCGTGTAGAAACTGCACAATGCACTCTAGTAACGCAATCATTTTTTTGAATTTGTTTACCAAATTTGCAACATGGGGTTTTTGGGATCTCTCTTTATGAACAGTGTCACTGTGATTTTATTAATCTGTCCCGAACATTGATTTTGCACAGTGACTGTGCCATTGTGTGCCAGATGCGCGAAAACACATTTTGGGCAGGATGTGAAAAATGACAGCTGTACTGTTCATAAGGAGGTCTGAAAAAATGGCAATGTTGAAAATCTGGACTGAAAATATTAAAAATTCTTGAAGTTACGAGCATGCATAGGAACTGCACAATGCACACGTGGGAACTGCGTGATGCATGCTCATAACACAGTCATTTTGGGGAATTGTTTCACCAAATTTGCAACATAGGCTTTTTGGGAGCCCAACTCATGATCAGTGACACTGTCATTTTGTTAATCAGTCCTAGAAGGTGATTCCGCACATTGACCGCAAAATCACCTTTCGGGACTGAATAACAACATGATAGTGACTGAGTTCATGAGGTGGGGTCCCAAGAACCCCATGTCAAAAATTTGGTGGCAAGAGTCACAAAAATGTCTGAGACATCCAACTAAGTTGAAACCCCACTATTTATGCCATTGTACAGCTTACAGACATTTCTTCAGTTCATGGTTGACTTTGAAGAGTGCACACGTGTTCCCGCTCCACTGAAGATCATCACTCCAAGCTCCAGAGATAATTATGGGATGAGGGGAAGTGTGGGGAGGGGGTACAGAGAGAATGGGTGTGGGTTGTGGGAGTGGTGCACTGCAGACAACAAGGGACCATTTTCTTGTTTACAGGTTAAAAAAAACTTTACAGGAAGGTTTTCTTTTTACAGGTACATTTGGCATGCTGGGGTGGGCTCTCAGTGTGGCACCTGTATTTTTGGGGAGGGAGACTGAAGCCGACTTGGACTGGGCCCCCCATTGGCAAAGAAAGCAAGTCTGTGTTTGGGGGGGCATGATGCCGAGGAGGATTGGCACCTCCCCTCAGCAGACAAGTAACAGCAGGGGAAACTTTATGCCAACTGTGATTGAGATCCCCATCAGCAAATGAACTGGGAAGGGGACATGCCCACAGGGGATTGGGCACCCCCAACATCGGCTTCCATGGAACTGTGAGAGGTGGACAGCGACAGCCACCACCATGTTTAGTGAAATGTTACACCAGGTAAGGCAAACCCTGCAATGAGGTGGCACTCCCTCATTGCAGAGATGAAATTGTTTCAAGTTGGTAGCTTGCTTCTGAGCAGCTATCATAGACAATATGTTCATTTATTGGTGCCAGACAGACAGACCCCAAAAAGCAGTGGCGGCATTGGTCACAACATGACAACACCTCTACAACCTGCTACTCCAGCAAGCTGTCACAACATGTTTCTTGCAAGCAAACATACAAATTAGGAAGCAAGAAAAGGTTAATAAAAGAATTGCAGGCCTGCAAAGTAACTCTCTGCCGTGCTATGGATGGAGATCCCCCACCACCCTCATATTCATGCTATTCTTTTTCTGCAACACATAACAGCATTTTGTGTCCATATGCAGCATGAATGGCAGCTTATACTTGTGAAGAACAACCTACAAAACACACCACGATAGAATATAGAGGACTGTTATGTTTAGCATTCAAAACTCAGTTGTTAGGATTTACAATGCTAAATAAACACCTTATGGAGGATTTAATCTGCTGTGGGGGTTGACATGGGGGTTTACAAACTTTGCAGTTGAAGAGCTCAGAAAATGTCACACATACTGTAACTATGTCCTGCATAAACCAACAGTTTACTAATACAAAAAGTACTCAAGTTATGCATTGCAAATGTACAAGTAGTTATTCAGGTCTCACCTGTAAACAAACCTTGGCTCTGTGTGCCTCTCACAGTTACCAATTTGCAAATAAATAAATCAACATGAAGTTATGGCTTTTAGTAGCCATGGTGCTTCGAGTTGTATTGTTTATTCATCAAGGGTGGAGTATGGCTACTAAAACAATGCTCTGATATATATACTGTGAAAAGGAATCTCTTTGGTCAATAACATTTTTAATTTTAAATTTTAAAGGTTTCAGTTGATTTATTGCTATGTTAAATGTATAGCAAACTCAGCCCTGGCTAATACAGTCTGTATTACAATTTGTATATATTTTTCTTAAATGTGTTAATATTTATGGGTGTGCTTTTGGTGTGTGGCCAAAATCAGAATCAAATAGGTCAGCATCTCCCCCCTCAAAAAAGCTGTTTAAAAGCCTGCAATTCATTTAAGCAAATTCAGATTTCTGTCTGTCTTTTTATTCAATCATTTTAACATTTCAGAGATTCTAGGTCTCATTATTCATCCCAATCATGAGTACTATACCTATTAAAATGAATTACTGTCAGTAGTCATTAACTGCTAAAAATGCATTGATTCCCTCTAGATCTGCCAGTCAGTGATCAAAAACAATTAGTAATGGCAGCATTTACTATCAATGCACTGAAAGTCAGATAGTTATCAAATTATGTGGCATTTAAAATGAAACTAGTACATAAATAGTTGCAAATTTAAACAAGCATTTGTCAGTGCCGAATGCTGGTTGCGCTGGTGTGTTGAGCTCGCTCACTGCCCCTCTGTCACTCGCTCAGTCTGTTTCTCCCAGTGCTGCAGGATGCTGTTTTGTACTGGGCTCCTGCCTGCATTGGCACCTTGTTCTGCCCACTAAGAAATCCGCAGCTGTCTCAACAGAGCTGCATCGAGGTGGCTCATTCCCCCTCTCTCACTTACTCATTCTGTTTCTCCTGGCGCTGCAGGCTGCCCTTTTGTACTGGGCTCCTGCCTCTTTTGGTGTTTTTTTCTGCCCACAAAGAAATCTACAGCAGCCCCAACACAGGTCTGTTGAACCTGCTGAGTCCCCCTTTCTCACTCACTCATTCCATTTCTACCGGCACTGCAGGCTGCCCTTTTGTACTGGGCTCCTCTCTGTGTTGGCATCTTTTTCTGCCCAAAAAGAAAACCACAGCTGTTCTGACAGAGCTCCGTTGAGGGCACTCACTCCTCCTGTGTCACTCATTCATTCTGTTTCTCCTGGTGCTGCAGCCTGCCCTTTTGTACTGGGCTCCTGGCTCTGTTGGTGCCTTTTTCTGCCCACAAAGTAATCTGCAGCTGTCCCCACAATGCTCCGTTGAGCTCACTCAGTCCCCTTCTCTGACTCGCTCATTCTGTTTCTGGTGGCATTGCAGGCTGCCCTTTTCTATTGGGCTCCTGCCTGCATTGCCGCCATTTGCAGCTGTTACAATACAGCTCCATTGAGCTAGCTCTCTCCCGCTCTCTCACTCACTCATTCTGGTTTTCCTGCCACTGCAGGCTGCCATTTTGTACTGGGCCCTGTGTGCATTGCTGCCTTTTTCTGCCCACAAACAAATCTGCAGCAGTCCCAACAGTGCTCCGTTGAGCTCAATCACTCCACCTCCCTCATTCACTCATTCTGTGTCTCCTGCCGCTGCAGGCTTCCTTTTTGTACTGGGCTCCTGCCTGAATTGGTGGCTTGTTCTGGCCAGAAAAAAATCGGAAGCAGTCCCGACACAGCTCCATTGAGCTCTCTCACTCCCTCTCTATCACTCACTCATTCCGTTTCTGCCCGCGCTGCAAGCTGGCATTTTGTACTGGGCTCCTGTCTGCGTTGCCACATTTTCTGCCCACAAAAAAATCTGCAGCAGTCACAATAGAGCTCTGTTGAGCTTGCTCACTACTGCTCTGTCACTCACACATTCTGTTTCTCTTGGTGCTGCAGGCTGCACTTGTGTACAGGGCTGCTGGCTGCAGTGGCACCTTTGTCTTTCCACAAATAAATCTGCAGCTGTACCAAAAAAGCTCCATTGAGATCATTCAGTCTCCCTCTGTCATGCCCTCATTCTGTTTGTCCTGGCACTGCAAGTGGACCTTTTGTACGTGGTTCCTGCCTGCATTGGCGTCTTTTTCTGCCAACAAAGAAATCCACAGCAGTCCTGATAGAGCTCCGTTGAGCTCACTCAGTCCCCCGTCTCACTCACTCGTACTGTTTCTCCCACCGCTGCAGGCTGGCCTTTTTTACTGGGCCACTGCCTGCATTGACACCTTTTTCTGCCCACAAAGAAATCCACAGCAGTCCTAACAGCACTCCGGTGAGTTTGATCACTCCCTCTCCCTCATGCACTCTCTCATTCTGTTTCTCCCGCTGCTGCAGGCTGCCCTTTTATACTGTCCTCTTGTGTTGGGGCCTTTTACTGCCCACAAACAAATCCAGCGCAGTCCTGACAGAGCTCAGTTGAGCTTGGTCACTTTCCCCTCTCACTCATTCCATCTTAATTGATCCCAAACACTGATGTCCCACAGCGACCGTGCTATTTTCCATCAGGAGTGCAAAAACATATTTTAGCCAGGATGTGAAAAATGACAGCTGTACTGTTCTTAAGGAGGTGTGAAAGAATGCCATTGTTGAAAATGTCACGTGAAAATATTACAAATTTGCGAAGTTACTAGGGTGCATGGAAAAAGTTGAATGCATGCTTGTAACACAGTCATGTTATGGAGTTTTGTCACCAAATTTCCAACATAGGGATTTTACGACCTCTGCTCATGAACACTGCCACTGTCATTTTCTTTATCTGTCCTGAACACTGATTTCCCACAGTGACTGCGTTATTCTGTGCCACAACTGTGAAAACACATTTCACTCAGGATGTGAAAAATGACAGCTGTACTGCTCATAAGGAGGTGTGAAAAATTGCCATTGTTGAAAATGTGGCATGACAATATTACGAATCTGCAAAGTTACAAGGGTTTATGGAAAGTGTGCAACGCAACTCATTTGATGGGCTAGCATCACCAAATTTTCAACATAGGCATTTTAGGACCTCTGTTCATGAACAGTATCACTGTCATTTTATTACTCTGTGCCGGACAGTGATTTCCTACAGTGACCACTCTATTCCACGCCGGAACTGTGAAAACACATTTCGGCCAGGATGGGAAAAATGACAGTGGCACTGTTCATCAGTAGGTGTGGGAAAATGGCAATGTTGAAAATCTGGAGTGAAAATATTATACTTTCGCGAAGTTACGAACAGGCGTGCAAACTGCACAACGCATGCTCGTAACAGTGATTTTATGGAGTATCATTACTAAATTTTCAATGTAGCCAATTCAGGACCTCTACTCATGAACAGTGTCACTGTCATTTTCTTAATCTGTCCCGAACACTGATTTCCAACAGCGACCGCGCTATTCTTCACTGGAAGTGCAAAAACACATTTCTGCTAGGATGTGAACAATGACAGCTATACTGTTCACAAGGAGGTGTGACAAAATGCCAATGTTGAAAATCTGGCATCAAAATATTGCAAATTCATGAAGTTATGCACATGCATAGCAACTGCATAGCTCACACACGTAAACAGTCATTTTTGGAATTTTTTCCACCAAATTTGCAACATAGGCTGTTTGAGAGCCCACCTCATGAACACTGGCACTGTTGTTTCATTAATCAGCCCCCAAAGCTGATTCCATGCAGTGACCACGAAATCACCTTTCAGGGGTGATTAACACCATGACAGTTCACGTATTCATGAGGAGGGGTCCCAAAAACCCCATGTTGAAAATTTGGTGAAAAAATTCCCAAAAATGCCCGAGATATGCACTGAAGTTGAAAAAAAAACACTTCATTTCATTATACAGCTTACCAGCATTTCCTCAGTTCACGGTCGGCTTTGAAGAGTGCAGACATGTTCTTGGTCCACCGAAGATCACCGCGCTGGACTCTAGAGGTAATTATGGGGTGAGGGGGATGTGGGGAGGCAGGGTGCACAGTGGGCGGGTGTGGGTGGTGGGTGGGCAGCACCTAATGATCTATTGGCCATCCTGGTGGCGCTGAGGGTTGAGGTGCTGGATGCCAAACCTTGCACCACACCATTTTCTGCTTTTCAGGGGAAAAAAAGCAAAAGACTTCTCGGGACAGTTTTTCTTTTAAAGGGCATGTGGCACACTGGGGTGGGCTTCAGCATGTCAGCAATGGCTTTCTTTTGGGGGCCAGCAATAGCCAATGGGATTGTGCACCATTGCTTTACAAAGGGGGAGTCATTGCCACTGGGGATTGGACACCCCGCGGCTGGAATAACAGCGTGGGGGCACCAATGGCTTTCTGTTGGTGGGGCCAGCAATAGCTGACGGGGGATTGGGCACCCCCCTCGGCACACAAAAGGGGGGTGCTTCATTATGCCAATGTGGATTGGGCACCCTGTCAGCAGAAAATGAAAGCGCGGGGTGTGACAGAATGCTGACGTGGACTGGGCTCCCCGGTCAACAAAATGAACAGGGGGGCACCGGAGCCGATGGGAATTTGGGCCCGGTGGGGGGGGTATATTGTTTGTGAAAATGGTGGCAACCCACCGCCATGTTCACAAACAATATCAGGCTTGCTAGATGAGCCCTTCATTGATGGGTCACTCCCTCATTGCAGCAGATGGCCGACACTGCAATGATGAGGAGGCGGCCCCTGATTGCAGTGGCTGATTTGTCACAAGTTGGTACAAATGTTCCAAACTTGTGTCACCAGCAGCCTGCAACTGCATTGGGGAAAGTGGACAAGCCTTTGCAGGCTGTGGGGGCACTGGCCACAACACTGCCGTGCCTCCACAACCTGCTTCTCAGCAAGCTGTGCCAAAATGTTTCTTTCGCTGCACGAAATCAACAAAAATAAATGTGAAGAAATGATCATGCTTAACTAAACAGGTAACAAGATTGTTGATCACTGATTGGCAGATCCAGAGTGAACCAATACAGTTTAGCAGTTAATGACAATTATCAATAATTCAATAGATCATTTTTTTTTATCATGTCACTATTTTTATGCTGTGCTGTGGCAACTTACCAGCAGGGGCATCCAGCAGCTGGCACTGCCCACAAGGAGAGCACCAGGCTCACTCAAATGATGGGGGATCTGGCACGGCCATTGCCAGTCTGGCCCAGGGCCTCCCCAAACCCTGTTCAGCCGGACTGGTCCCAGACCCCTCAATGCGACTCTGCAAGAGTCCTCCCAGTGAGGAAGAGCATGGCTATGAAGCCACACAGTCATGCCCAGCCATTTTTCTCCATTAAGGTCCCCTGATGGAGTGCGGGTGTGCAATGATGTCCATGCATTTATGTGAAGACATCTGCCGCACTCCCCCTCTGCTAACACCTGCGTCTGCAGTACCCTGGGTGTCCTCAGGGGCCACCACAGCGTGGTGTGCTTCCCCAGCCCACCCCAGGACTAGAAGAGCTGTTGGCAGATGCTCAATCCTAGTCCTCCCCTGTCAACCCCCAATGACCCGGGCTCGTTTCCAAACCTGGGTTGCCGGTGTGGTGCAAGGTTTGGCATCCAGCACTTCAACCCTCAGCGCCACCAGGATGGCCAATAGATCATTTTTAAATTTTACATTTAAGTGATCTTTGAGGTTCCTTTTGTCAGAATTTTTTTTTTTTTGCAAATAAATTTATTTTATTTATAGATTAACAATACAACATCATACACAACTTATGAAATAAAACCATAACAAAAATAAATAAATAATACATCGGTAGTCCCTTGACCGTATTACATAGTATAAAGTATATAATATATAACCTGTTAAGAAAGGGTATCACCGCCCTAGACCCCTACCTTCCCCCCATCCCTCTTCCCTAGGCAGCAACTTGTGGATAAAGTAAGCATATGGGCTTGTAAGTCCAAAACTAACTTTCCTCAGTTACAACCTCCACCATACAGTACACTCATCCACCCAGGTTAGACATTCCTTAACCCTCAGCTCTCTAGTTATTCTACCACGAAGTGTATGACTATTGAAGTATGCTAATAATAATTGGACCTGGTAATAGTTAATCAAAATAGAGTCGAAGAGCTCTAGCCACTTTTATAGTATAACCTGGGCAAAAATACTACATTTGTAAGAAGACTACCAAAGAGTCTCAACTTGTCAATAGCCATATCGATCTTTCAAAAGGTTTAAGAAGCTGTCCCAGATGTAGTTAAATTTCTCTACCGTCCTATAGAACATTGCAGGGAACCTTTCTGCATTTAAAGCAGTAAAGAATTCACTCCACCATTCCTTGTATGTTGGAAGATGGTCGCTGTTCCAATAACAAAGCAGTAACTAAGTCACTTGTGTCAACTAATGCTAATTGGTATCTAAGATGTTTCCTTAAATTCTGCTGGAACAACCCAAAAAAGCAAGTTTGAACATTAAAGTGAAAACCCAACTTAATAAATGGGGTCAACCACTTTGCTACTAAACCCCAACATTTAACTGCTTTTGGACATTCCCAGAGTATATGATACGTTGTTGCGACAAGACAGCAACATGATTTGCATCTTGGTGAATTGGAATTGTATATTCATGCAAGTTTTGCTGGGAAGAGGTAGAGATTATGAAGGAGAAAAATTGCAAACTCCTTAATCTGTCTTGTTTGACATATGAATAGATATTGGACCATATCTCACCTCTGCTTCCTCAGACCATCCAAGGGACAGACTAGTCTCCCAGTAAATGAAACAGAAGAAATATTTGAGTTCCTTTGTCTCAAATTAACTTATATAGTTTTGAAATTGGCTCCTGAGAGAATGAGCTCACTCATATCTTTCAAAAGTATCCAGCTTCTACTGTCCCCTTGTCTTCTTTAAGGAAAGAATGTATATACCCCTGAATCTGGTACAGCCTTAGTCTATCCTTAGGTTGAACTTTGAATTTCTCTATAAGAGCAGCAGAAGACTGCAATGAGCCTGGAAGAAAATCTGTAAGTCTATATTTACTGGGTCGCTCCCATGCTCTTTTTATCATTTGCTTCCTACCGTCAAATTAGGGTTCCTTAAGAGGGTTGTGCTACATCTTTGATATAGGGCATTTTCAGCAGTGCATATAATTGATGTAAGGCCCATATGTTCCATCCCATAGGGGTGTCCTCAACTTGCCAGGGACTCTTGCCCAAGAATGAACAAACAAGCTTCCACATCCATCCCTGCCATCTTCGCCATTGTCGAATCTAGAAACTGGCTAGGGAGCGCCTTGTTGATGTCTAATGTCCATGGAGCCACTTTAGCCGCATGGCAAGCAAGATAGTATAAATAGAAGTCTGGAAGTTGGAGGCCTCCTACCTTCCCAGAGTAGGTCAGCTTTGTGTAGGCTTGGCGAGGGGGTTTCCCAACCATAAAAAATCAGAACAATATTTAGTAATCATTTTAAAAAAGGGTCTAGGGAGGTATTCATTGAGGTTACTAAGAAGATAAAAGATTTTGGGAAGGATCATCATTTTGATTGAGTTTACTCTTCCATAAAAGCGAAAAGCTTCGACCAGTTCTCTAAGTTTTCTTTAATGGATTTCAACAGGGCTTAAAATTTAGGTCAACCAACTCCCCTAGATTTTTGGAAACCCAAATACCTAAATAAAATAAAGCATCAGATTGCCATTTTAGGTCTAGGGAGGTACACCAACTATATTGAAGTTGAGGGGATAGTGGAAGAACCTTGGTTTTCCCTTTATTCAGGTAGTACCCCGAAAATTGACTAAACTCAGATATAATTTGAAATACCCGGGGAAGAGAATCACGACTATGATGAACATGCAACAAAAGGTCATCCGCAAAAGCTGATATTTTAAATTCAGAGTCCCCAAAACAAATCCCGTATACTCGATTATCAGTATTGATAGCTCTAATTAATGGTTCGAGGTATAAATTAAAAAGATACGGGGAAAGGGGACAACCTTGACGAGTGCCACGGGTTAGGGGAAAGGCTGCTGAAATCAAATTATTGCATTGAATTCTTGCAGATGGACAGGTATACAGAACTTTAATAAATCTTATAAACTCAACAGGGAAACCAAATTTAACTAGGGTTTGAAACAAAAACCCCATTCCACCCTATCGAAAGCTTTCTCTGTGTCTAGAGAAACCAGAGATGCTTCCAATTCTGGACACTCCGACTCAGAGATTAAATAAAATATTTTCCTGAAATGATCTCCTGATGAGCGGCCGGCTACGAAGCCCGCCTGCTCTGGGCTCACCAATTCCAACCATGTATTTTTTAATCGAGTGGCCAATATCTTAGCATAGATTTTAATATCTATGTTAAGTAATGAAATCGGCCTATAGTTACCAACAATATCAGGCGGTCTTTCGGGTTTGGGCAAAAGTATAATTCTGGCTTCAAAAAGGGAGGGGTCCTGAATCCCAAACTCCTGCCAAAAACTATATAGTTGATGTTAACAGTGGTACTAAGAGGTCTTTAAATGTTTTGAAAAATTTGGCTGTATATCCATCAGGTCCAGGAGCTTTCCCAAGCTTAAGGTCATCAATGGCATCACTAATCTCCTTCTGAGAAAGGGGGGCTCGTAGTTCCTGACAGCTTTTTTCTGAGAGTGTGGGAAAGAAAGATTCGCCAAAAATTTCTCCATATTGTCATCTTTTTCAGCTGGTAGCAGTGTACTGGAATATAAGTTTTTATAAAAATCAAGGAATATATTCAAAATTCCTTCTGGATCCACTACTAAATTATTTGTGCATGGGTGCATCAGACCAGCCACATTTTTAGCTGCCGATCTCTGTTTTAATTGCCAGGCCAAGATCCTCCCGGCTTTGTTGCCATATCCTAAATAAGTGACTTTCAACCTGGAAGCCGATTTTCTACCCTTCTCTTATTATCCTCGAATACCAGGCCCTTAATGCTACTAATTACGTATTCATGCGCTGATGATCTCGAATCGTCGCCCATAACCTCTAAGACATTGATTCTCTGTAAGCAATTAGACAAGAGCCTTCCTACTTTCCTCTTACGAGTTGCGGCGTGTCTTATCAACTCACCTCTCCATGTAGCCTTTAGAGCTGACCATGCCATGTCTACTGCTCGTACTGAGCCCCAATTAAATTCGATTGTGTAAACCATAAAGGAACGGAGATGTTGCACTAATTGGGGGTCCCTCAATAAAGCATTATTTAGTGACCAGGAAGAGGCTCTTGGTAGCGCCGACATAGGTCGACAGCACAGAAGAATGGGTGAGTGGTCTGAGATCACTCTACTCATAATAGTGGTATCATTAACGAAAGGGAAGGCTTGGTGGTTAACCAAAAAATAATCTATACGTGAATAACTTCTGTGTGTATTAGAAGAAAAAGTATATCCCTTAGAAGTAGGGTTAAGCATTCTCCAAGGATCTACCAAACCTAGAGAAGATGAAAACTCCAGCAAAGCCCTTTGCGCCGGTGACCTGCGTTCTCCTTTGGACCAAGACCTGTCCAAATAGTTTGACTGCACTAGATTTCAGTCACCACCTAGGATTACTGGTCTATTTGCTAAGGGGCTTATAAGTGTAGCCAGCTCTGTGAAAAAGGAGGCTGAATCTTGGTTGGGCCCATAAATGGATCCCAGAACCACCTCTATTCCCCCCCAGCGTACCCAGGACTATTATATACCTACCATTAGGGTCAGTTAGTGTTTGAGTGCAAAAAAAGAGGGTACCTTTAGCTATCAAAATAGCCACACCTCTTTTATTCGAAAAAGACCCTGCACCATAGACTTGTTCGACCCACTTTTTCTTCAAATGATGTAATTGACTACTGGGAATGTGAGTTTCTTGCAGAAAAACTATTGATGGGTTATAGTGAGCCAAGTGGTTTAATACGACATATTTTTTGTATTGTCCTTACCCCCTTTATGTTCCAGGAAATAAATTTGAGGTTACTAACCATTAGAGGACAAAGGAGGAGCCCATACTTGTATAAGATGCTGCCTATTCCCCTCCCAAAACCCCAAAAATCCTAAACCAACGAACTACTACTAAAACTACTATCAACTTATACCTAAAGACTATCTCCTGGCTGAAGCCAACTCCTAAATTTTAGGTCCATATATGCTCTGAGAACGGTCCCCCTCCCTCCCCGCTATCAAGTAATATGCCCCTTATTCTAATATTACTAATCATGTTCCTATGTAACGCCGGAGCATAGCCCTTTAATCTTTGTAACTGCATGAACAGCTTATCCTCATTATAAACAACATCTTAAGTTATTACAGAGTCTAGCCTCAGTTATGAGCTAACATCACGTTCCCTATTACCCTGGCTTATGTCTCTTAAAAGATGACATGTTGTGGTAGGGATGCTGGGAATTACCAAGCAACCTAATACCTAATGAGGTATCTGTGTTAGCCCACCTTTAACACATAACCAGATTTTATCCCAAGGGAATCCTCACTTATTTAGACATAGAATCACCCCAAAAAAAAAAAAAAAAATTAAATCCACTTGCCCCTGTATACGTGTGAGAATTGACAGTCCCTGTCTTCGTGATTGGCAAATAAAGGTTTAACTAAGAGGATCTACCAGCTCTAAGACTGTACTCAGTCTGCTACTGAAAGCCAGAGAAAAAAAATGTACCTGTCTCTCCTATATTTAAGTGCAAATAAAGAAATAAATCTTTAAGCTGACCACTTCCAAAGAGGCTAAAATAAAGGATAGGGTCATACCAGGACAGATTCCGAGTAACATAAAAAGTCTTATTATTGGCTGTCAATAAGACCTTTAACCCCAGTGCCAATAAATTCCCAAAAAGATTTTAAATACAATGGTTATCTCAAATATATCCCCAGAGTAATAGCGATTATGGAGTTATAAGTAAACTGATAATGGAACTAGTAATAAACAGTAAACTGGGGTAAGCTCATTCCAATGTCTCTCACAGTTTTTTGTTAAAGAAATCGGTTGACAGTTTCTCAGAGATTCCTGTAGTTAACAATAAACAGTCAGCTTTTAGGGAATAGATCTGGGTACGCTACTTTAAGCAATTTCATAGCCTCATCTGCTGACTCAAAGCGCTTTGTCCCATCCTTTAGAACAATCTCCAGTTTTGCAGGATATAGGAGACGATGTTTAATTCCTGCTGCCCATAATTTTGATGTTATAGGACGGAAACTGGCCCTGATCTGGCGCGATTTCAGGGTTAAATCGGGCACAATACGAAGTTTTTTTCCTTCCCATAGAATAGCTGTTAATTTTTTAGCTTCCTTTATAATAAACTCGCAGGTCGAGATAGTTCAGCAATTTAAATATTACGGGTCTCGGGGGATCTGAAGGTTACGGCCTTGCTCTGAGGGCTCGATGAGCTCTTTCGATAATAAATTCTGGCCATTAGGTGATTGCCCGACTGACGATTTCAGAAACTTCTGCAGAAATAGGATAGTGTTGGGGCCTTTCTTCCTCTGGAAGGCCCAACAGTACCAAGTTGTTCCGCCTGTCTGCCTTCCAGGTCGCCGAAGTTGTCTTCCAGTCAAGAATCGACTTCCTTGCCTCAGACAACCCTAGGCCGCTTTTCTCATACTTCTTTCGGGATCAAGAAATTTTGCCTCAGTATCAGTTACACGACGCGCAAGCTGCGTTAAAGCTGGCTTGAAATCTGCCACCTCTTCTATTAACTTGAAGAGTGCTTCTTTAATTGTCGTCAGATCACTTTGGATTTGCTGCTGTGAGATTTCTCCCTGCTGGGTGTGACGGTGATGAGCTTCTCCGTGTCGTTCGCCTAACTCTTTCTTGGTATTCTCCATTGTATTACCGTTCGGAAATGAAGTATTTTGCTCCAAAAGGGGCTGTATTGCACCCCGAGTTAGATTCAAACGAGATTAAGACCAGAAAGTGCTTTAAATTAGCGTATTTTTAAAGCGGGGGAGAGAGGATTGCAATTCTGCTGCTACGTCCTCAAATGCATCATGTGACTCCCCTTGTCAGAATTTTTATTGGAGCATTGTTTTAGTGGCCAAACCCCACTATTGAAGGGTCAGTAAGACTCAATGCCCCAGGGCTACTAACAACCATGAATTTCTGATAATTACTTGTATTTATTTATTTATTTTTTGCACTACAGCACATGTGTATTTTTTCTGTTGATAAACTGTTGGCTGATGCAGAGAGTAGTATGTGCGTTGTCACTTGGACCACCCTGAAATCAACACACCACACTCCTTTTAGTGGTTCAACATTCATGGTTTATTCAGCAGATTCTCATATCCATTTTGATTATCTTTCCATATTTCAGCTTTTACACAGCCTATCACCATCAATTCGCAATGCATCAATATATATCTATATTTATATACATATATATATAGATATAGATATATATATATATATATATCATGCCAGCTTCCAACATTTATTTACAGTTCATTATCATCATCATCAGTAATACAGTACTTGTATTTCTTCTTGGGCCTGGGTGTAAGGATCCGATGCCCTTCCCTCTTCAATCTTCTTTCTGGGCTCAGGTGTCCCACCTGATCCCCCCATCCCTGTCTCCCTCGAGGCGAGTACCCCATAGGGGGCCATCCCCATCCTTGTCTTACCTCTTCCCCCTGCCCTACTAGGCCCTCCCCATTATCCCACTAATCCATAGGCTGGCCCATGCCTGACTCTGGGCTTCCCCCACTAAAAACTAGTGGACACCCCTTCCAAAACCCTGACACTTTTCAATCGTTTCCCGAATTGCTCCATTGAGAGTTGTGTTACCAACCCCGGACATGTGCACCCCATCCTCCCTGTACATCCCTGATGTGTCACAGGTGATAAGCTCATGTCTGACATATATATTCTCTGCCTGCCTGGCCCATTCTGCCATCCTCCAGTTAACCTTTATTATGGCCTTGTCTATTGCCCAGACATCCTGTGCATACCTCCAGCACTTACGAGGGACCATCTCCAACCACACCACCTTGACCCTTGGCCACCATTCTCTGATAACCCCCAAGTCCTTAGTAATCATGTGAACCAACTTCACCCAGGGCAGTGAACCCTAATCATTCCCCCCTCCATGTGTGATAATCATGTCTGGAGCCTGCAGCCATCTACTGCTCTCCTCCAATAAATGCAGCAACCTTTTCCATTTGAGTCCCCTCTGTCCACTCAGTTCAATCAAGTTTTCTCCGGGTCTTGCCCCAGTTGTCGACCCCAGGTGTGTGCTCCACCCATTGTTCTGCCCAATGTATAAAGGAATGGCCAATGATCCATACCATCCTGTGTTTCCTGACCCCTGGAGAACATAAAAAGCATGCGTTTAAAAGTAATTTCCAAACATATCTCTTATATGCTCGAAAAGACCACCTGCCCACCCTCTGTACCTCCACAGGGGACACTCCTGAATTAGCCAGCTCTGAGGCTGCTTCGATCCTGAATGAGTGAGAAGCATAGCCCGCAGGATCTTCCCTGATGAAACTCATGCCCTTTTTCAGTACGGCTGTGACCTGAGATGCCGTCACTGGGTCTCTGTTACCATGCCTAAAGAACCCCCTTTTCCTTGTGGCCTAACTGCTACAGTAATCTTCGATAACCTTCACAAATGCCTCCCCAGCCTCACCTCTTTTGATGAGGACCATCCTGCTTCCCCTCCCCATCTGGTTAGTCTTGGAGCACCTGAGCTAGATCATGGCTGTCCCTGCTGACCAAGAAAATTCAGTATCCTGTAACCCCCCCATCCTGTCACCTTTGTCTTTCACCACCAGTTCACTAACCCTGAAGGCCCCTCTATGAATCACTAAGAAAATAGACATAATGAGCTTTGCTTCATATGCTGAGGAGCTAATACGTGGCAAAAAGGACACTAGCATCTTCAAAAGATTACTGCAGATAGGCCTGCTCTTATTAGGTCTCTGACCCTGTAGCCTGAGCCACCCCTGTTGCATGTGTTGTATCACTGGCATGCTGGTGGGGTCCTCCAACCATGCAGTTTGCATAACATGCCTATACTGGCAAGGTGAATCCCTATGGTGGCACCCAACATACCCGCTTACCACCTGTCCACCATGTACCTCATGACCTGGGCCTCAGTAACTGGGTCACTAACCTCCAACCCAGTCCACTCCCAGAACCCCTGAAAACCTCTCCATGCTGCCTCATAGGCCTTCATCATGTTGGGGGCACAGGCACTCCAAAAAAGTAGCTGGCCTCACTCCAACCAGTCTCCCATAGGTGTGATGGAACTGGCATTCTCCATGCAGCCACCATCGGAGCTAGTGCCCAGAACCTGTCCATGTATAAATGTGAAAGACTGTCAGCTGTCTCATTCTTAACTCCCTCCACAGGCTTAGCCTTAAAGAACAAGTTTATTCTCAGACCCTCCCATACTAGCCCCCGTGCTACCCTCAGCATCACCTCAGTGGAATCTGACTGTCTGTTTATCACATTTACCACTGCCAGGTTGTCACACCTGAAGACTACCCTTTTGTTAGAAAAAGACAATTGCCACACTACTAGGGCTGCCCATATGGGAAAAGCTTCCAGAAATGTAATGTCCCTCGTCAACCCCATCTCCACCCACCTTGGAGGCCACACCTCTGATATCCACTCACCCTGACAATAGGCTCCCAGACCTGTCCCACCTGCAGTGTCTGTAAATAGCTGAAGAGACTCCCTGTCCACCCACTGGTGCCTCCACATCATCACCCTACTCTATCCTTCCAGGAACACCTTACATGGCCTCAGATCATCCATGATCCCTTTTCCAAAGTCCACCCAGTGGTGTGGGAGCCTGGCTTTTGCTGATGCCCTGGTCAGCCATCTAGTGAACACCCTGCCCAGGTCAACTGCCCGACAGGCAAAGTTCATGTGTCCGAGCACCTGCTGAACTGTCTTAAGCTGTACCCACCTACATCCCTTCATCCCTTGGATGAGTGCTCTCAATCTAGCCACCTTGTCACCTGTCAACCAGTAACACTGTTGCTCTAAATCCAGTTCAAAACCCAGGAATTCAAGTCATCTACTTGGACCTTCAGTCTGGTCCCCTGCTAAAGGGATCCCGATTACCCAACAAATTGTCTCAAAGCTCCTTAGCATGATCTGGGTGGCCTCCTTCCCCTCTCCTAGCAGGAGAAAATTGTCCAGGCAGTGGACAACAGCTCCCTGTCTGTGCCTCTCCATAAAAACCCATTGCCCACAAGTGCTGAATACTTCAAATGTCTCACAGGCCAACAAGCAGCCCATTGGCATCACCTTATCGAAGTAATACTTCCCCTGGAACTGAAAGCTTAGCAACTCCCAATATTTCTCCCAGATGGTAGGAGCCAGAAGGCTGATTCAATGTCCGTCTAGGCCAACCACACCCCAGACCTCTCTTTTATCAGGTCCACAGTTGTCCAGCATTGCTTACAACACCGAACTCCTTCCTGGGACAATGGTGTCATTAACTGACTCTCCCTCAGGTTATGAGAGGTGTTAAATCATCCTATATTCCCCTAGTGCCTTTTCAGGCACTATGCCCAACAGGGAGACCCAATGATTCTCAAAAGGCCCTTCCACCCGTCCCGCCTCATGTTTCTTTTTCATCTTCTTCTCTATCATCTCCTCTTTGTCTTTTATAGATGCCAGGTTCTTTGATCCCAAAGCTCTCCTAACCCCTGTATAATAAAGATTAAACCTAATGAGAACCCCTCCCACAACATAGCTGCTGCCCCCAAGTCTGGGTGTTCCCTGGTCCAAGCTATCAACACTTGTGCCCTAACCAGTGACCACAACATTAAGAAGCTCCCCTTCCCACCACCCTTGTCTGTAGTAGCTTAGTGGCCCCCATAGCTACCCCTCCCATTCTGCCATCTGAAACTACCCCCTTGCCTGTTGAAACCTCCCCTTCCCCCACTGTACCCTCCCTGAAACAGCTGCCCATGTTGAGTTCCCTGGTTCCAATCCCCATGCATCTTGCATCTGAAGATAGGGTTCATGTCACTGCATCCTGAGCAAGCTTGCCTATACTTGCAGTTGGTCCAGTGGTAGCTGGCCTTGTTAAATGCCCAGCAAGCTTTTGCCCTCCCCATTCCCTGCTGCTCTTTTTCCCCTTGTTCCCCACACTCCATGTAGATAGCATTCTGATTCACAGCTCAGACAGTATAACATCCCACCTAACATCCCCGTGTGATGCTAGCCTCTGCCGGAACTTCTTATTGTAGATCAACCATGCATACCCACTCTTGATCCTATATGCATCCCTAATAATAGCTGAATAGGTAAGGAGCAGGATGGCCAGCTCTGGACTTTTTCTGCAGCATAATTGCACTATAATGTGTAAGACTCTCTATCCAGGCACCAAATGTTTTCCCTTTGAAACTCACCTCCTCACTGGTCTTCCCTACTATGGCGAGAGCCACTGCCATCTCAGAATTGCCCACTGATTTCTTCTGCTCATATTTCTGCCTCCCCCTAAGTCTTTATCGACCAAGGCAAAGATGTCCACATACTTCCCTTTCCAAACCTTTTTTTTGAGGGCCTGGGAGATGTGATCTCCCAAGGTCATCCCTGGGGGCCACCCGTGGCTTGACTTGCTGCCCCCTCCCTCACCCAAGTGTTAACCCTTCTTTTGTCGATCTTCTTCTCTTCCTGGATTCCTTCCATACCTTATCAACCTCCTCCTAACCTTTCTCACCTTGTTTTTCCATAAGGCCTGCCAAGTAGTCTTTCAGACTATCCTCCACCAACAGGTCTGTCACCAGTACCTTATCTATGTCCGGCTGAGGCTCACTGCTCTGGTCCGGGCTGCACCTGGTCAGCCTCCTGGAAGGCCTCCCTTTCTTGGCCAGGGTTCATTCCTCTTGTCTTCAGTTCTCTCCTTCTCTTCTTCCATCCTGGACTCCTTGATAATGGCCTGCACCTGCTCCATGAGCTCTGCTACTTTCTGGGCTAGCGCCTCTCTTGCCTTCTGTCTCTGAACCATTTTAGGAGCCATCCTGGAACATATAAGCAGTGATTAGGTTTTGCCTTAAGCATATGCACCTCTTAACCCAAGCCCCACTGCCCTTTCTCCTTCATCCCCCCGTCCCACCCCTGCCATCCCTGGTTGAGATGCATAGTATAGTCCCCCTCCAGCCTGAATGAGCTGGAGGGGTACAGTCCAACCTGTTAAATGTATGAGCTAGTGGCGATATTCCTTTGCTTCAAGTGAACTGTACCCCCTGCAGTGCTGGTAGAACATTAATCCCTTCTGTCCCCCCAACCCTCTTGCTGTAAAGGATTTAAAACAACAATGCAAAGTGCCAGGCCATGGCACTCAGTGTGCCTTCCAATGTCCCACAGGGTTCTGCCTGTTAATTGAGCAGGCTACCTGGCGGGTCATTTACTCTGCCGAAATCCCCCCCACCTTGAAGAGTACTGTGTTGGTGTGCACCTCTCTGCCCCCCCAAAATTGCCACTTAGCCTCATCTCCAGCTCATCCCTTGACCATTTGAGAACCTTGTGGGTGGCCTGCATCTAGCGCTGCCTTCCTCTCTATTTTCCTTTTTTCTTTTGTCACTGCTCCAACCCTGGAAAAATGACCTCTATTGTCCAAGGCTTTGTACACCCTATGCTGCTTCAAAGTACAGTGGTGACCCAGCCCATTTCCCTGCCACGTGGCCATATCTCCTACCCTTTCCGCCAGTCCTGGGCTGCCCATTTCCACTATATATGGTACCCCCACCATCATCGCTCCTTTTTGCGCTTGCCTCTGCCATTTATTTCACATGGCCAGCTCCTGCTGGCCTAGCCTGCCTTCCAGGCTCCAAGCACTGATGATAGGCTGCAACCATTTCTTTGTCCACTACATGCAATAGTGAGGTTCACCCCCAGGGCCGTGGACTTCTCCGATCCCCACATCCCTCACAGCCATCAGCCAAAAATGGGTCAAAGCTCTGCTCCCTGCCTCTTAGCTATAAAAGTCCCTCTATTTTGCTCTGGTCTCCCCCTTCCACTTATCTGGCCAAGTTGTGGATGCCATGCCAAGCCCCAACCCCCGACTCCCTCGCTCCACCACATGGCAGTAGATGCCAACTTTGCCCACAACCACATCCTTTTCCTACATGTCCCGGGCAAATGCTCCCTTTTTCCACCCGTCCAAGCTCTCGCATCCTCCCAAGAACTTTCCTGAGCCATCCCTTCTGTGGGGCTTATTGCCAGCGGTCCTCACCCACTTAGGCGACAGATGTCATTTCCTCTTTTGCCAGCCCTCGTGTTCCCGAATGGGTGCTTCACGAACCCGCATGCACTTCACCCATTACCGGGACAGCGTCTCAGTCAACCACTGAATAATCAGGGCATCTGGTCCACAAAGCCTCACCACCCTACCCCTGGGGTCAGACCACGTCCTTGAGACAGCTGGTTTCTGCTCACATGGAGCCCCTTTGGTTTCCCTCTCCACCAGAAGACCACAGGCTGCACATCCTCATCACATCTTAGGTGGTTAAAAGACTTTCCCTTAGATTCCTTTCTCTGATTTTTTTTTACTTATTTTTTTTTTTTTACCTGGCGTCTGAATCACTTACCTGAACGGCATCCCATGAATTCCACACAGGGCCCCCAACAACCAAAACTGTAAGAAAAGTCAAATCTATGCATAGCAAGCACTGCAATCAATATATAAACAATACATGGTTAAAACATGTCTAATAATTCACTGAAAATTGGTCCAGGCACATAAACCTGGCAAAAACCTTGAACCTCAGCCATTCAATCCCCAAGCAAGGCCTTGGCAGCCCTCGGCCTTACCTTTGTTCAGAAGAGAATCTGCTACTTTGATATGTCTGTGCAGCAGTTAAGTTAAACTTATTCAGCTGCAGTGGAGAGAAGGATCTCTCCTCTTTGCATACCCTAATCAACCCTGTTAAACCCTCCTATTCTCTCTTTTGCCCCCATCATCTCCTGCCACCTGTTCCCTAACCTCACCACTCCCCGCCCCTCAACATGACCACATTGCCCCTCCCTTTCTGACATCACTATTCCTCCCCTTTCTCCTACCCTCTGCCTTGACCTCTTCCTTCCCCCTTCCATCTTCAGCTAAGCTGTTGACCCCAGGGAGGCCAGTGACAACCTGGGCTGCCCTTTAATGGGGCAATTTCTATTGTTTTATGTATTCTTTTTGAGCAACTGGCTTAACATGCTGCACTTCCCTGAGTGCGTGTGTTGTTTGAGCTTATTGTTAAACTTTGCAGTTGGCAAACATTGCAAGGTAAAATAAAAATAAACATAGTGGCTCAAGTTCTGACAGATGGAGCGAAACACAGAACAGTAAACATACATAAAAAAGAAACTGCACAGCTCTTCTATGTCTTGTGCCCAGAAACAAACCCCATTACATGGGACATTTAAAAATAGATTCATTAAGTTATAAGTAGTGAAGCACCCCCCCCAACACATTAATGTTTCACGTTGCACTAGTGCTTTTTCAAAGTCTAAGAAAAGCACTAGTGCAGCATGAAACACTGATGTGTTTGGGGGGTGCTACTCTACTTTTAACTTAATAAATCTATTTCTAAATGTCCCCTAGTGTTGGGATTTGTATCTGGGCACAGGACATATAAGAGCTGTACAGTTTCTTCTTCATGTATGTAAACATTGCAAGGTGTTTCAAAATATTTTGAAGGTTTGACATCATAGTGCTATGGGGTAGCTATAGGCATGCTTCTCAAACCTGACATCTGACATGAAGGAGTCTATAGTAATATTTCTCCAATGAGGCCAGTGTGGACACATGCAGCAACCAGTGCAATTTTCTGTTTCCATAGAGCTTTTTAGACCCTTAGTTACAAAAGCAGTAGAATTGACAGTTTTTTACATTCTAATAATGAAACTTAGCTATTCTACAGTCACACATCAAGAAATGAAACATGCAACTGAATTCAACAGTAAAAGATTAAATTAAATCCCAAACTATCAGCAATGCAACTACGGGCTGCTTAGTCTCTATATATACATCATAGCTGGATGAAGTAAAACAAAAGCTGTGCAATCTGTCGCTAAAACCCAGTTTTTCTATGGTTTAGCACTAGAAAAGTGAAACATGCCTATGTGTCCGGCACTAGAAAAATGGTTAAGTCCAGAACTGTCAGCAATACTATTTAAAAAGATTTGGGAACAGATTTGCAAGTTCCGTTTAGTGTGGTCAGGTGTAGAAATGAAACATGTAAATAAAGCCAACAGTAATAAACCAGATTAAATCCAAAACTATTAGCAGTGCTTCTGGGGGCTACGTGATCTATATATACCTACATCATAGTTAGATAAAGTAGACAAACCAAAGCTGTGCAATCCATAGGTAAAACACAGCATTTCTACAGTTCAGCATTAGGAAAGTAAAACAGGCCTATGTGTCCAGCATTAGAACAAGCTGAACTGCTAGTATGTTCCCACTCCCTATTTAGGGCAAACAATAGTATTGTTCTCCTCACAGCAATCAACATTATTGAAATATAAACCAGACTGTGTAAACAGAAGTTTCCAAGCTGCAAGCTGAAGGGAATTTAATTTTGATGACCTGGGGGTATAAACGACATGGCAGATGGAAAGCTGCTAGGAGACAGAAGTATTCAGTTGGAGTACAGGTTGATTGACTATAGGAGTGCTTATGTCGGGGATGCTGTTTCAGCTGAAAGGAGCTGTAGAATAATTGTGTGTTTTTTTAAAGAAGAGATTCTCTTTTGCCTTTAGCATTTGTTAGCTTATGAAACATCTGAGGTGTTCCGTTAGGTGCAAACAAATCTGATCTAATGTAGGTAATGTAATTAACTTATTTAAATGAAAATTGTATTACTATTTCTGTTTTAAGACTATCAAGTGGATTCTCCTGTAACTGATCGCACTTTTGCATGCTCCTTGCTTGTCAGTTTTACTGATTAACAAACAAGAGTGAGAGACAGAAATCTGATTGCTCTCTTTTTTTCTCAGGTGTGTAAACACTTACGATTCTCTCTGTAGTTTGAGAAATAAATTGATTGATCAGTTTTACTTAGGTCACATCTGATGGTCTCCATACTGCAAATTCAGACTACTTCTAAGGAAAGTCTACTTACAGTACGAGACCTAGTTAGGTGATTTTTTAAGGGGGGGTGTTGTGGAAAGAACATGCATATAAAGGGTATATCTTTAAACCACTGTTTTGTGATAGTCACTGATCGTTATATAGTCTTTAATACTTATTATTAAATCCACATTGAGCCAAAGTGTAACAGCTTAACTGGGATCCTCTAATTATCTAATAAATATTTCAATGTGAAATTATCATATACAAAGGGGTGTGTTTCTTCAGTCATTTTCTCTGCCACCTATAATTTCCAGAAGTGGTGGTTACAGCAGCTGGCTCTGAGCTCCTATTTTTTCCTACCTTGTTCACATTGTGCATGCTCTCCTGTCACCGGGGGGAGGGGGGTAGGAAGGGTGCTCACTAAGGAAAGGTTTGGAGGAGTTACAATAACATGGTGGTGGTGGCCCAGTCCAAGCCTCATTTCCTCTACTCTTTGCCATACAACAAGATGGTGGCACTGACTAAACTGTCTGCCTCGGCTCCTACATCTTATGCATGGCAGTGGTCACTTCTGTTGATGCAGAAGAAAAAAAAGTGCCCCCGAAAGTAGGTGTGTTTATGCGGTCAGCGGAGGGGAAGTGCCGCATTAACACACCACTGAAAATTGTACAGCAGCACTGTGGAAGCACACTGACTATTGGTCCAGTCACGTGCTTCCACAGTGCCATCCTTAGCTGTTCTGTTGCTATAACGACTGCAGAGCTCCTCCCCTGCACCCATAAAAACTAGACCTTGTTCATGCCTGGATCTTCCACACAGACATGGATATCCTAGTAGTTTCCAAAGCATGGCTAAAAGCATTCGCTCCTGATTCTGCGATATCCCTCCCCTCCTATAACCTCTTCAGATGTGCTAGACCTACCAGGGTTGGGGGTGTAGTTATTTACATCAAAGACAGATTTACTGTATCTGAGATAATTCCTGTCATCTCACCTGAGAAATTTAAATCACTGATGCTAAACAAATCTCTATCTCCTACGAAACAGTCACAGTAATAGGCTGCTACAGGCTACCTTCTGGAGTCATGGAGCTTGTAAACCACCTGCATAACATCACAGACACAAGACAGAACAAAATCATCATAATTGGTGACCTGAATATCGATTTGCCAAAAAATTGCAACAAAAGCCTATAAATCAAAGAGTTCTGCAATGAAGCCATTTTCACCCAACTAGTAACAGAGCCCACCTGTTCTAATCCCAAGACTTCCTCAAATGGGTCCCTAATCAACCTTATGCTCACAGATAGGCCACATAAAATCACTCATACTGCAGTATTTCACAACAATGTTAGTGATCACTGTGCCATGGTCTGTATTAGAGGACAGACTCCCATCAAATCAGCAAACAGATTCATATGGAAAAGGTGTTTTCTTAAGTTCAATATATCCCACTATTTAACTGATCTCAGCAATATTATCTGGACTGACTTCTATCTAACCGCAGACATCAACAATGCAACTTCCCTTTTTAACGACATACTGAGTAACATCACAAACAGACATGCCCCCATACTAAAATACAGAACCCAGAAACTCTCCTGCTCTTGGTTCACAGCTGAAGTTAATGCTGTGCTAAACATTAGGGACCATCTTTGGTCCACAGACAGACCAATCTATTCTCAGACTGGTCAGCCTTTAGAGCCTGCCACAACAGATGTACCAAAATGATAAGAGCCACAAAAGCAAACTACTTCTTATCTGCTTTTGACTCCACAAAGGGTAATTCGGGCAAATTCTGGCAAATCATTAAGCAGGCTGAAGGCAACAAACCATCCTCCTCACTTCCTAGTAAGGTATCCTTTAAAGGCAATATCTTATATGATAAATCCGACATTCTACATAGTTTCAATGACCACTTTTCTACTGCAGATCTTGCTTTCAACTCCTCTAAAGCAGCTATCCTCACACCCAGCTTCCCCAAACAATCATCAACATCAACTAATAATATTCCCCCTTTACACCTTTCCAGTTCAAAGAGGTGGAAGACCAACTGCTCCAACTAGATGTTAAGAAAGGTGTCGGTGCTGACGGCATAGGACTGTACTTCCTTAAAGCTGGTATCAGGTTTCTAATGGCCCCTATACTGCACCTATTTAATCTATCCATCAGCTCCAGCACTGTACCCGATGCATGGAAAATAGTGCAGGTACTACCACTATTTAAATCCGGTGACCCTATGGACCTAAACAACTATTGCCCTAGCTCCATCTTACCCCCTGCTCTCTAAACTCTTCTAGAAATTAGTAAATGCCCAAATAAGGGACTGTCTCATTAAATCAAACCTAATAAACCCAGTCCAATCTGGTTTTAGACCTGCCCACAGCACCACCACTGCCCTAGCCTCTGTCACAAATGACTGGCTTCTTCAGATGGATAAGAAACAAGCTACAGGGGCCATCTTCTTGGACCTAAGCAAAGCTTTTGGCACAGTTGATCATACTTTGCTCCTTGATACATTAAATTGGCATGGTATCTCAGGCTGTACACTATCATGGTTCAACAGCTACCTAAGTAGCAGACTACAACAAGTGAAATCAGATGGTTCCCTCTCCCCACTCTTCCCACTCACAAGAGGAGTACCACAAGGCTCTATCCTTGGACCCCTCATTTTTTATGCTTTATACAAATTCCATTACAAATAATATCATCAAGGCAAAGTTACACCTTTCTGCAGATGACACAGTAATATATCTATTCAGACCCTCAACAGCTGAAGCACATGTAGAACTTCAGTCCAAATTTGATCTGCTTCAGTGCAGCCTTGCCCAATCCAAACTACTCCTAAATGTGAAGAAAACTAAAATAATGTATTTCTACTCCAACCACCTGTCTAACTTCAAACGTGTTTGATTATTTGCCCCCTATCAAAACCCTCCTAAATGATGACCTCGAGCTAGTCAGTAAACTGACTAAATAACCACTCATTCTCATAAAATCTCACATTCAGCAGTGTTCCATAATGATATGAGCGACCACAGTGTAGTGGTATGCACAAGATCACAAATTAAAAACTGCCAACAGTCCAAACTTCAAACCAGGCTGTCTTTTTGCAAGTTCAATGCAGCTAGTTTTCTGTCTGACTTGAGTAAGGTCAGATGGCAAGATCTTTATCTTGCTAAAACTGCCAATGAAGTTGTCTCTGTCCTTAATTACAACCTTACCACCCTAGTAAACAAGCATGCCCCCATTATCAAAGTCAGGGTGCGTAACAATTCCTATTCTTGGTTTAGTCCAGACATCAAGGCAGCACTTGCTAACAGAGACAAACTTTGGGCTCAGGCCAGGTATTCTAAGAGCCCTGCAGATTGGCAGACCTTCAGAACAGCTAGGAATGCCTGTTTAAAAAGCATTTGTGTGGCAAAAGCAAACTTTTACATCACTACCTTGGAGCAGGCTAATGGGAACTCACAAAAAATCTGAGGGACACTTAAATCCATTGACGTCCATCCCTCAGCTCCTTCTAGTCCAACCAAAATATTCTCCAATGGGAGGGTGGTGAAAAACAGCGCTCAAATCCTTGAAGAACTTAACTAACACTTCGTCACTGCTGGACTTGCTTTTGACTCCTCACCGTATGCTAACCATGTGAAACATTGTGCTAGCTCTACCTCTGCTACCGGTTTTCCATCTTATCTCTTTAAGATGTGTATGATTACCTATAAAGAAGTTGAAGATTCACTCCTTAACCTAGATCCAAGGAAACGTGCTGGGGATGATGGACTCAAACCTTTTTCCTGAAACTAGGCTTTGCCCATCTCACTGTCCCTATCCTACATATTTTTAACCTATCCATCACTTTTGCCACCACAGTTCCATCCTGCTGGAAATCCACACACATTCTTCCTCTCTTCAAATCAGGAGACCCTTGGGACTTAAACAATTACAGGCCAATCTTCATCTTGCCTATTCTTTCCAAAGTTCTCGAAAAGCTTATCTACAACCAACTGAAACAACATATAGAATCCTACTCACTCCTAAACCTGGCATAATCTGGTTTCAGGTCTAAACACAGCATTGTCACAGCTTTGGCCAAGGTCACTAATGAATGGATTTCTGCTGTGGACTCTAAAGAGATCACTGGTGCAGTCTTCCTGGACCTCAGTAAAGCATAAACAGTGTCAGTGGCTCAGTAGGTAGCACACTCACCTCTGAGGCCGGGAGATCAGAGGGCTGTGGGTTCAGTTCCCACATCTGGCACTTGGGTTAATATCCCAGTACTGACACTGTAGTGCAGCATGAGAGGGGTGCTGCACTTCTGAGGTGCCGTCTTTTGGATGAGACGTTAAACTGAAGTCCCATCTGCCTTGATTGGTGGCAGTTCAGGTGGATGTTAATGATCCCATGGCACTGATTGAGAAGAGTAGGGGACGTTTTTATTAAAACAAAAGCACACTTTTTTCCAAAACAAAAACAAATCACACTGTCATTATGATATCCATATTACTACCCAATTCCAGTAACATTTTTCCACAGCTCTCTTGCTTTCTCTTCTCTCCATAATTTACATTTATCTTGAAAAATGTTATCTACTTCATTTTGAAACTTAAAAAAAAATCCTGTAAAGTCAAATCCCTATTCTGCAAAAATCTTGAGCATCTGTTTTGCCATATAGACCATTTCAAAACTGCCAATATAACATAGACTGTCTTTTTATTAACTTTTTCACATTCTTTTGTTAACTGACCATAGATCAAAATCTCGTATGTCATATTTTAAAAGCTTGCATCCCCCAATAACTGGCTACAATACCCCAAAAAAGGTTTAATAAACTCACAATCAAAAAATAAATGCTGCATGCTTTCCTCTTTTGTCCCACAATCTCTTTCTCCACATATTCTTTCCTCCATTCTTTTATGTTTATGGTTACCTCTGACGTTTAACTTTCCATGACTACACATCCATACTACATCTTTCATTTTTCCCAGAATTCTTTTTTCTTTTTTTTTTTTGCAAGCTGCCGGCTGCCTGGTGTTTCTCGGCCCGGTCACAGGCCAAGGGCTTCCACTCCCCACATCAGCCTCAAGCCCTCCGATACCCATGGCTTGCCCACCATGGCGGGGCTGCGGCACACCCCCCTATATGCCGCAGTCCTCGGACTAGGTCGTAGGGCTGGCCCGGGGAGCTAATGAAAGCCGTGGCGAGCTTCATTAGCAGCGGCCGGCAGCTATTTTTTCAGCTTTTCCTTTGGGGAGGCAGGGTCATGCAATGACGCCAGCGTCCGCCCGGCCCCCTGTGTATCTGAGTGCCGGTAGCGGTGCGACTCCTGGCCTCCGCCAGAGGTCACCAATGCTCCGGACACTTCCCCCACCAGAGAAGGAGAGCAGTCTCTAGGATGCTCTATCCTTCTCCCCACCGGCCATCCCTCCAGCGACCCTGGTCCATTCCCGAACCGGGTCACTGGCGTCACATTGGAAATCCAACGCTGTGCCGGACAGCGACCTAAATCTTTTTCTAATGTAACAGCTAAAATTTCGCTCTTTTATTCCTTTTCTACCTTAAAAACTTGTTTTCCCAGAAATTACTCTCCATAATTTCTTTATACATCTATTTTCTGTTACCCTAATTAGAGCATCCACTGTTACCCCCACTGGGTTAGTACTTCCTTCAATTTCCATATATATTGGCCACTTTACCTCCTACTATTCTCTTTCTTCCCAATACATTTAATGAAAGGTACATTCCATTGCTGTGTTAACCAAGACCAAGCTTTGTTCTCACCTTTTACTAATGGTACAATATTTGAAAACACAAAAATATTAATATAAAAAACAATTGGATTTATCATGTTTAAACCCCCATCTTTTATGGTTCTATACGTCATCCCCCTTTTAATAGGATTTAACTTGCTACCCCATATTAACTGAAAAAAAAATACTTTGAATTTTGGATTGCATTTGAAATGGTACTGGAAAAATGTATGCTAGAAATAAAAATATTGGGACAATAAACATTTTTAATAAGTAAATTCTTTTCTCTCATGTCATACTCCATTGTTTCCATTTATGTACTTTTATTTGGGCTATTTGATACTTTTCTTCCCAGTTTTGTTGTATTGCATCATCCTCTCCAAATCTTATTCCCAGCACCTTAGTGCTTCCTTCTGATATCTCCAGATCTCCTCTTTTCTTTTTCTCCACTGCCCCAATGGATAAATTCTGCTTTTCCCTTTATTTATCTTAATCCCTGTATATTGACTATACTTCTCTACTGACTCTATTAACTTATCCCCTGAACTCTGATCTTTTACTAAAACTAAGCAATCATCTGCATAAGCACTTGTTTTATTCAGTTCCCTATTTTGCCATACAATACATTTAATCTCTTTCTCCACCTCTATTCTCCTCAGAAGTGCGTCTAGACAAAATACATATAGTAGGGGACTTAATGGGCACCCTTGCCGAACTCCCATTCCCTATATACATTGAAGTCCCTAGATGCCCATTAACCATAGGACAAATTTACGCTTCCTTATATATTGCTTTTATTAAACTAATTAATTCTGTTGGAATTTTAAACTTTTCTAAGGTATCCCATACATACTGATGCTTTACAACATCAAACGCCATTTCTTGATCCAAGGCATACAAATTCCCTTGCAAAGAATTCTCCTGTTCTTTAGTTATGACTTCTCTAATATAAATTAAATGTTGTTGTATGCTCCATCCAGGAATAGCACACGTTTGAGACTGCATTATCAGTTTCTCTGAAAAAGTCCTTAACCTATTATTTATTACCTTGGCTAAAAGTTTGTAATCTGAAGACAATAAACTAATGGGTCTCCAATTTTTAAGTTGTGTTTTTTTCTCCTTTTTTATGCAAAAGAATCGTTATTCCTTTTTTCATGTTTTCTGCCAAATTGTCTCCATTCATTATACCATTGTAGACTCTTGTTAAAATGGGAGCTATTTGTTTTTCCAAAATTTTATAGAACATATTCGGAATCCCATCCACCCCAGGTGCCGTGTTATTTGACAAAGATTTTATTGCCTCTTTCACTTCTTCTTTAATTTCCCCCTTTATCGCCTGCGCCTCATCGTCCTCCAACTCTGGCATCTCAATTGTCAGAAAAAAGTCCTCACTTTTCCTATTTCTTTGTTGCTGGTATTTCTCCTTCAAAAACTCTTGTACTGTACATTTAATATATCTGTATGTATCCTCCCTTTTCCATCCTGTAATTTGTGCATAACTCGATTTTCTATTCTTTCTTTACTACTGTTATAAGGATTTGTATGATATTTTGTTCCTTGGGTACCACTTTTTTGTTCCATAATTAAAGACGTGACACTATTATATTGGTATTCTTTCATTTTAACCTTAATTTCTTCAATTTGTTTAGATTCAGCCACCTTATCTTTAACCTGCCTTGTCATGAATTTATATAATCTAGCCCTTAATTTTAAATACTTCCCATAATTTGTTGCCTCTACTTTCTGTCCTTCTTCAATCATATATTGTTTGATTTCATTTTTAGTATCTTCCCACCATTCTGTTCCACTATCCTATAATTCCATAACTGTTAACTTATCTTCCAGTATTATTTTAATCTTTTCTATACAAGTATCTTCTTGTAGCTTAGCTGTATTCATCCTCCAATAGCCTTTTCCTATTCTCATCCTATTCCCCAAGTTAATTTCAACTTCTACTACCATATGATCTGATATCTCAATCGGTATACTCCTAATATCAACTACCTCCACTTTTTTTTGTACCATCCAGAAATCTATACAAGTAGAATGTGAACCCTTGAAGTATGTGTGTTCTTTTTTCCCTTTTAGCTTATATCCATCCTCCATCCCAGCTTTATCTAACATTCTTTTCAAGTGACTCATATCACAAAAAAATTTTGATGTTGCCCCCCCAATCTGCTCTAGATAACCCACAGTTAAAGTCTTCCCCCCACACCACAAGTTTTGAAGTATGCAAATAAGCCTCTATTTGATCTGTTAGCATATTCCTTTCTTTTTTCCTTTGTGGATTATAAATTACAATAATTCTCACAGAATGTTTTTTTAAGATAACATCAATAATCATAGCTCTTCCAGGTACCAAATCTATTACTTTTAAAATTTGAACATCATGAGAAGAGAAAGCTACCCCAACCCCTGTACACCTATCTATCCCAAAGGACCATAAGGATGGTCCCCATGTCCAGTCTTTCTGAGTTTGTTGAATTTCATCTATAGTGTGTAACCTTGTGTCTTGGAATACATATAAGCCACTTTTCAAGTCATATAGTATTTTAAAAGTTACCAGCCTCTTCCTTCTATTTTTAATACTATTTGTATTATGAGTGAGGCATTTTAAACTTCCCATTTTGTTTTCCCCTCACTTTTACCCTGCCTCTGTAGATTTGTTCCTTTTCTTTGACACTTGTGTGTCTGTTGTATCTCCATCTTCCTCTCCTGCACCTTCAGAACGATTCGTGTTGGACCAATCAGAGCCCTCCTCCATAGTGGACCATTCCTTGTCTTGTAATGAGGTGTATTTATTTGTTAACTCTACACCTTCACGATGTTTTTCCAATGAAAGTAACTGTTTTGCTGTACTCTTCTTTTGGTTTTTAGATCTTGTAACCACAGTAAATCCAGTTTCTTTTTCTGTCTTCCTTTCCATTTTAAAAGTCCCTGTTTTTTCTTGTGATTATTTTTGCTCTGGTATTACCAACCCTTTAGTCCGAGGTTGTACCTTTATTCCCTTTTCCATGTCCTCTCTGATAATGGCTTCCCTTATTACCTTATCTTGCTTCTCTTTCTCTTTCTCTTTCCATGCTACAGCCAGGTAGACATCTTGCTCTGCTCTTTCTCCAGTTTCTGGGCTGTTATGGGAAGCCCAGGAACATTTTGCAAAGGTGTGCCCTTCCTCTTCACACAAACTACATTTAACTTGGTTTGTGCATTCTGCCCAAAATGCCCAACAACCCCACGTAGGCCACACTTGACTTACCACAGACATTACTTAAGTGACCTCGCTTTCCACATTTGTAGCAGGCCCGCACTTGACCTGCATAAAAAACAATGCCTATGTCTTGGCCTAGAAAAAAACTGTTCAGCAAATGTTGAATTTCCCCATCTACTTGTTTAAGTGTTAGTTTATATTTCCATCCACCTGTCCACAGACCATTTTCATCCAATATTGGTTCCGTCGGCCCATGCATTACACCCCTCTGCTTGATCCAGAAATTAATGTCGACAACATTGATACCTTCATTTTGAAATAACACAGTCACTATCTTAAAAGTAGGTTTTGATAAGGGAATAACTGAGAAATCCTTCCATAAGTCTGTATATTTCATTTGCTGATATAATTTCCAAAAGCGGTCCAACCCTCCTCCATGTTTAAAACTTATATCAAATTCTGTACTTCCTGGTACATGAATAAGGGCATATATTTCATGTGGATAAAACTTAATTTTATTCATTAAGAGTTCTTTCCCAATAAAAATTCTGTTGGGCACATCCTCAGAAGGCCCTCTAAATCTCAGGCGTAACGCATTTCTTCTTTTAGCTTGATGTGGTTTTATATCTTTAGGAAATAATCTTTCTTTAGTATTCCCACCCCAGGGTTTCTTCTTCTGGCCTTCCCCTTCCTCCTGCATTTCTTTGTCTGTAAATATTGTTTTCTGCTCAAGCTCCATAGATGGCTCTTCATTATTGCTATCAAGTCCATCAAAAATTATCTCTTTTGTTTTATCTGCCTCTGATGTTACATCTTTCTGTTTTTAGGCCTCATCCACTTTTTCCCCAAATTTACTTTCTACATCCCTTGTGTCTTTTGGTTTTTTTACTAATTTCTGATGTACTGGGCCTGTTTGGATCCCACCCAGACCCATCATCTTTTCTTTTCCAACCTGCTTGTAATAAGGCTTCTGTTACCTATTCAGGTATGTCTGCAAAGTCTCTAAAAGTTCTCTCTTCTGAATCTGAAACCTCCTTTTTTTCTCCTTTACTGTTTCCTAATGTGCACCTTTTTCCTGTGACTTCCTCAATATAGTCAAAATCTGTGTTTTCTTTATTTGTTTCAGCTCTTTCTTTACTTTCTGTCTTGCTTTCTACAATCCTTTTCAGGCCAAGCCATTTCTAACTTACTTTCACCTTTCCTTTCTGTACTGATACTTTCATTTGTTTTTTCCCAGTCTCAGCAGGTGCAGCTTGCTTTGATACTGCCACATCACTGCTTCTCAATTTAGCTTGCTAGGAGTCTGGCCTATTTTCTTTGCTTTCCACAACAGAAATATCTGGCTCTATAAGACCTCCTGTTTCTTTACTGTTTTGCTGATGATTTTCCAAAACATTTTTTTTTACTCACGCTTGCAACATCTCCTCCCTCCATCTCCACGGAAGAAGTTTTCTCTCTTAATTCCTTCTTTTTCCTTTCCAGCTCCTCACTTCAATGTTCTTGATCCATAAAAGTGGCTGAATTCATTTTCAGGCCTCTAGTGGTATACAAGGCAGGGGAGGAGTCCCTCTCCCCTGCCACATCAGCACTTCCTCCTCCTCTGCTGTCTGGCTCCAAACTGTGCTCCTCCACTCTGCTCTCAGGAAGTCAAGCCCTCTGCTGGCTGAGTGAAAAGAGTAGGGGAATTTCCCTGGTGTCCTGGCCAAATTTCCCTCATTCACTAAAAAACACCACCAACAGCTTAATCTGGTTCAAGGTCAGCTGGCATTCATCTGTGTCCCTTCCCCTGGGTCGTGCCTGAAAATAGGCAGAATTTGTCTAGTGTACTTACCCAGTCAACAAAAACTAAATAAATAAAAAAAAAAAATTTGACACAGTTGACCGTCTGCTCCTAATTAACTGCCTTACTAACATAGGTGCCACTCCATCTACTATACAGTGGTTCACCAGTTATCTCTCTGGTAGGATGCAGAAAGTCAAAGCAGATGGTCTTCTGTCATCCTCCCTCCCAATTGCCAGGGGAGTCCTCCAAGGTTCCATTCTAGGCCAGATCCTATTCTCTCTATACATCAATGATCTTGATTCATACATAATGAACTTCAGCCTCCACTTTTTTGCAGATGACAGTGTATTGTATACCTCTGGCACAACTCTAACAGAAGTTAGAGATGATCTGCAACCTGACTTTGTGCAGTTTGAAAGTAATCTTGTTAAAACTAAGCTTCTCTTAAATGCCAAGAAAACCAAGTCCATGATCTTTACACGTAGTACCTCCATTGACACCCCCCCTTTGTTGCCAATGGACTTTATTGTTACCCCACTGGGTGAACCCCTGAAAGTCATTCCCAAATTTAAATATCTCAGCTTTTGGATAGACAATAAGCTTACTTTTAATGACCATATTCAGAACTTATCCAGGAGGCTAAACACAGTTAGGGTTGTTCTTTAGAAATAGGTATCTCTTCCCTCTTGTGACCTGAACCAGGCTTGTTCTGGCCACATTTCTTCCCCTACTTGATTACAGAGATTTCATCTATGCCTCCTCTGCAATTTCAAGCCTAAGTAAGCTTGACATTTTCTACCACCGTGCTATATGGTTCATCACCAATTCCCCTTACAGAACTCATCATTGTGATCTGTACACAGCTGTTGGTTGGGCCTCACTTGCCACTAGACGCTTGCTCCATGCTAGTATCTGGACCCTTAAGATACTCCTTCACAAATTGCTGAATTACATAATGTCTCTTATCTGCATATCCTGCAGTGCGTACTCTCTCAGGAAATCAAACTACATCCTGCTTGATGTCCCAAGAACTCGTACCACTTTTGGCCAACGAGCTATTTCATTCACCCTTCCAATTTTATGGAACCAACTCCAATTTGTCCTGAAACTAACCAGCATCATCTACATTAATCTCTACAAAACACTAGGTTCATCTAAAATAAAAGATATCTGTAGCTGCCACTAAGCCTTCCCCTTCACCTTTATGATTGCTACATGTGTACAGACTGCCTTTGTTCCATCCAACCCAGGACAGCAACCATATAGCCAGTTTAAGTTTAAAGTGCTAAAGGTTTTGACCCCCTTAATTTACCCCAACTGCCCATTTCTTCTAGACCTCCAACCCACACCTCTCTTCCCTTTACTTTTCTAATCCTTAGCCATCCCTTCTTCATTTAATCTTCAACCCTACCTGCCTACTTATCCTTCTTCCTTCCCTGCACACTAACCATTTTTCTTTTCTTTTTATTGCATTTTTCCTTTTTTATTGCATTTTGTAATTGCTTTTATAAGTGCACTTATCTGTTTTATGTGTACAACTCTGTCTCTGTAATAGCAGAACAACAACAAAAAAAATGCTTTCTTGAATTGCCTGTTGTGTACTTTGTATGCACTATGTATATCTATAGTCAATGATACCCTGTATGCAATGTCCACATGTCGGTGCAAATGTTCCAGGATCTCCTTGTTAATGAGCTTGCGCAATGGAGTTTTCCTGCAATAAACTTGAACTTGAACTTGAAATTTGAATGTCTAGGCTGCATCTTAGACATCTAATATTCTCTGCCTATATCACATCCCTAGCAAAGAAAGTGAGACAAAGGATTGGCTTCTTCTACAGAAACAAACCTCTTTACCACTGAAGCCAGGCTTTGGCTGGTTCAGGCAACTTTCATCCCACTCCTTGACTATGCTGACATATTATATGGCCTCTACTCATACTCCCTGCTACAACATCTAGACAAGCTTTATCATAGAGTAATATGATTCATTTCCAATACTCACCATCAGACATACCATTGTGATCTATATACCTCTTTGGGCTGGACCACCTTGAACATTAGAAGTCTCATCCACTCTCTTATTTGGCTCTACAAAGCTCTCCTGTCAACCCCCCCCTTACATATCAAATCTCTTTCAGCGAAAATCCTGTTTATACCCTTTGCATAGAAATTCCTACATTATGTTGGATGCTTCAAGCACATGCTCCCATCTTGGTTATATGGCCATGGGCTGTGCTCTCCCAACTGCTTGGTATAAAGCTCAGTCTAGCCTTAAACTACAAAACCTAACCCCTACACAATTTCAGAACTCTGCTTGTCAGCAAATTTAACAAGTTCTGCACCTGCCCTTAAGAGTGGATCACTCACAACCCAAGAGTATCACAAACCACCCACCTCCCCCCTGCATTGCTCCCCATTTACACTCACCCCCACCCTCACTCCCCACCTCCACCCCTATTTTCCTCTCTACTCTTTACTTCTACCATCCACCCATGTCACCCTTCCTATCTCCTCCACCCTTATCGACTATATATATATATTAATTATACTAATGAGGTAGCACCAGTATTGTTAGGGTTGAATAAGCACTTAATTGTTGTTTTTTTTTACTTTTTATCACCCACCAGCTCAGAACTCTCTCAGGCCACTTCACACACCAACTCACTCTTCCGCCCACTGAGTTCCCTGCAGTCTTCAAGGATGTTATATGCCCTCCCTGGGCCAGGAGAGGAGATGAGCAGGGGAGACTGAAAGGGCATTGGCAGGGAACCAGCATTGAGCATGAGACGGTGGCACTGGAAGGGCCATTGCCTATCTGGGCTGGGAGGGTTTTTCCTTGTGTACGCCCCCAATGTGGGATGTGCAGTGCCACCCAGCCCATGATGTGGGTGCTTCTGCCCATGTTTGGAAGGCAGCTGCCTGATGTTAACCTTCCTTGTGAGCCCAAGTCGTCACAGCACTGCCAGTCTCCACTGGGAGCTGGGCTACCCCTGGATCCCTCTCTCACCCCTACCAAACCCCAGCAGTCTGGGCTTATTCCTGAACCTGGGTCTTTGGCATGGCACAAGCTGTGGCATCCAGCGCCTCAACCCTCAGCGCTACCGGGCTGGTGAGCACTTTAATGTTAAACCTCAAATATTGCACCTTAAGAACTTTGCCACCATATGATGGATTTGCCTGAAATTTTGCATGCTGCATGCATGGTCTTGTACCACAGATTGTCTGGAGCTGGTAAGTTGTGTTATAGTTGGATGTACAGTTGTGGAGCTACAGAACACCAAAAAATGCAAAAAATTGACTTTTTGCATGTTTCTTTGCTTGCACCCACAGCCTGCATGATTTTTTTGTTTGGTCCAACATCTTCAAGGAAGTTGCAGTCTGGGTAACCAATGTGCCTTTCAAAGATTTGGTGTAAAAATATTAAGCCTTTCAAAAGTTATTCAAAAAACAAATGTCCCTTTATAGTCAATGGGAGAAAAATATATGTGTATCACGAAAATTTGGCAAATGCACTTTTACTTTCATGCTTTGGCCATCTTGTTTTCAGTTAGTGAGAAAGAAAAATGCCTGGCATTTAAATTTGGGACCCTCTAGGTAAACACTGACTGTTGAGTTTACCTAGTCGGGTCCTGAGGATGCCAGCCCTATATTTTAGGGGGTAAAACCCCCTAGAAATGCCATTTTAAACATCAGGGAAAAAATACTTTCACAAATCATGAAAGAAATGGCTGAAATACATTCGCAAATATGAAAGGTCTGTGGTACTTTTTGCAAAATTTTCATGATTTGCGAAAGTATTTTCCAAAAAAACTGTAAATCTTTGCCATCCTGCTGCATCAACCAAACGGTTGAGTCTTTTGTGCTGAAATTTGCAGGGTGGAAAGCCCTGGTCACATAGATGTGCCTTTTGGTGGTTTGGAGCCTAAACATTCAAAGGGCAAAAAGTTACAGCATTCCGCAATGGAGAAATTTCCCATAGGATAACATTGCTGCATCTGATATGCCTTTTGGCACCCGTATCTTGAAAATGAAGCTTAGTTCACCCTTAGAGTGAATTAATCTGAAGAAACAAGTTTGGAAATCATAGATGACACCTACAGTGCAATTTTTTTCCTACTTGCTATGGTTACAGAGATATTGGCAAAAACATATTCCAAGGGTTGCCTTTTCAGTGCATTTCGGTGCCCATATCTCAGAAGTGATGCAAGATATGGAATCAGTTGATTTATATTATATGAAGTACTCACTGTCATGATTACACAAGCACTGGAATTTCTTTCCTAGCTGCTATGGTTGCTGAGATATTAACAAATTAGTGTCACAAGGGTTCCTTGCCCAATAGGGCTGCTGCATGCCTTCATAATTATGTATAAGTGGGATTGCAGGGCCCGGAAGGCTCACACTCCCACATACACATAGCATTATGCAACAAATGGACAATATGAAGGGATCACATGACCCAGAAGGCCTGCTCTCCCTCTAACACATACCACTTACATTACACTTTCTCAAACAGAAGGGAAATTCTTTGCAAAAAACTCTGTTAATGCATCAGTTAGGGTTAATAGTACAGTGAAAAAAGATTGGAAATGTGCTGTTAGGGTTCAAAATCCAAATTCCACATTCCCCCCTCAACACACACATGCAAGATTGTAAGACATCATATAATGGTGTGTGAAAATCCTGTAACCTCATTGGTCAAAACATGACTGTGGGTGAATCCTGCATTACCCATGGCTGAGAAATTTCATTTATAAAAAACATAATTAAACATATTTTTACATTTATTTTACACATGGGTCCATTGTATAATCACAATAAGGCACTCCAGTGTGTTAGTTATTGGGGATTTACCCACTTCTTGAGTGGTTAAGTCACTTGGCTATGCCTTGTGACACACTACAAAAGATGTGGGTAAACCCCCAAAACCCACACCCTGTTGTGCCTTATTGCTTAACTATACCACTCTGTCACATCTGTAACCACAATAATCACAACACTGTACTTATTTAACATAACACTATGTAATGAAAAACCAAATATGTTGTCATTGACTCTACTGCCAGCACAGTATGATGACACATTATTGTTGGCATATCTTCAACATGCAATGAGACTTAGTCTGCACACATTTTCAAAATATTGAGCTCCTGGTTCCTTACTGCCATGGGCGATCGCTCCTCTCCACTGGCGAGGGGTTGCTAGAGATCCCAAGGGTGTCTTTGAAATCTTCTGCATACATTTATGTATCCGGCCCCTGCTCTCTGGAATTCTCTACCCCATCAGTTACAGCAGTGCATGACTGTGGAGGGATTCAGGTACAGATGACACATAGTACTTTTAAGATACTGCTCAGGTATGAAACTAGCCCCATCTCATGTAGTTATACTGCTGCATTACCTGGAAATACTCATTAGCAGCATGTTATTGTTAACTTTGGATGCTACAATTGTTGTTTCACATGTTACATGTAAACTATACTATAAATTACTTTTATTATTACTACTGTTTGTTATTAGGACTGACTCACTCTATCAGAAAAATAAATGCAACCACCCAGTGACTATTGGGAGGCTTATACTAACTCTCAGTTCCAAACTATCTGTGGATAACATACTGTCTGTTTCATCACTTCTTCACTATTGAAATATAATCATCTGCTTAAAGCTTGTTATTGCTGTTTGTAACACAAACATGTTTACTGTGGGGTATCACCATGGTGCCCAGCATGCATGTGTAACCCCTGGGCAGTACCACCCCCAGTGTTACACCCCTGCCTATACCCCGAACATAGGCTAAGGGGTTTGGATTCTCTAACTTATAACATTTTTAAAACCTTTGCGCAGTGCCTCCACTCAGGGTGCTTTACATGGGTGAGATGGTACTGAGTGTAGCCCCCTGAGCTGCTACACCACCCACGGTGACCAGTTACCTTCCCCAGACATGCCCAATACACAGTTCCCCACATTTCCACATTTTGAATTAAAGGCTCTCTCTAATAATATGCTCACCCAGGATTTCAAACAACAACAAGATATTTATTTCAGAGGTAATAAGGAGCTAGGAGAGGGAAACAGGAGGAGTAGAGTTTATCTTACCGCATTTACACATGTTCAGAGATCATTTTGGATTTTGCTGGTGAACCCTCCAGCTGGGTGGCTACATATTAACAGGCAGACATAAATCACATTTTACCATTCGACTTAAGACATCCAGAGCCCTGGCTATCTAGCTGCTGATAAATCAGATGTTAAACATAATTATTAAAAAGACCCACACTGGTACCAGTCCTAGATACAGCAGAAACCCTGAAATCTCATACCATACTGGTTAAACAGATACCACAGTCCAAGATGTTGCAGGCCTGATGGAGTTGCAGCTGGTCGAGGTGGCTGGCTATTAATTTGAGGGTGGGGGCAACTTGGAAACAGATTTTTGTAAAGCAGCAAATTACTATTTACAACCACAGCAGGGATTGCCCTGCACTTTAGCAGACAAAGCAGGGATTGCCCTGCACTTGCAGACTTCCAAACATTCCAGAATAAACTATGTGGATCTTACATCCAGAACATTCAACACAATATTTGGAAGTCCCATCCAAAGCAATAAGAGTGATGCTTCTGTCAAGCATCCTATATGCAATTTAAATACGGTCACATCCAGTACTTTATATATCAAAAGGCATCCATCCAGAATAAGTTGGCAACGACACTTTTGTCAAGCATCCCATACTTTAGTCACAGGCAGTCACATCCAGTACATTCTATATACCAAGAAAATTATCCACAAATGGAGTCCTATCCAGCACGTCTAGCCATTTAACACTTATATCAAACACTCTTAGACGAAATTCTGTGCAGACACAGGTACATTCTCTTTAAGGTAACTTTGACATTAACATGCCCTAGGGCCTCCTATCTCATGAAGTGGCAAGCGCGTCTTGGCAGACAGCTCCACGATGGCAGGACTCTAACCCATAGCTACACATTTATATGATTCACTAAGCTCAGCATCTTGCTGCATCTGCAACTTAGCCATTTGGGCCACAGACAAGATGCATCCATTACTTGAACTAGGCAGTCTCTTATGGGGTTAGTAGCCCAGACTGATGACTTCAATACTTCACACTTAACAGCACACATTCCTTAATGGGGCATGGAGCCCCCAGGATTACTTGCTTAACTTCTCCCTTGCACTGGGGGGTACGAGGGTACTCATTCAGGTCCTCCACGGGTCTCATCAGCAATCAAAGGTATCCTGAGGACTTCTTCAGCTTTCTCACCACTGAAAGCACAATTACTGTAACTAGTTAACTGTTAACTGAAGAAAATAACTAATGCCCTCTGAAGACTGAAAGGGCTTGAATTAAGTGGCCCAGGCCTGATGGCATGGCTGGAGCCTGAGCCCTTCCCCCATGGGGGCTCCCAGCAGGCTGGAGACTGCTCTGCTGCTCTCTCAGCTCTGCATCTCTGAATGAATCTCCCAGACAAACTGGCAACATTGTCTCTTTATAGAGCTCCTAGCTCAACTCCTGATTGGTAGCAGGGATGGGGTGACATGTCTCCAAGTTGCTGAAGAACCTGTCAATCAGAACACTCGAGGCACAATTGGGTTGTGGAATTTGCACCAAAAATAATGTCCCTGTAAGCCCCCATAAGCACTTGGGTGCTTTCCCATGAGATGCAGTGAATGTCCCACAAGTCCTGGCTTTCTATGGCTGCAATTCCAATTGGCTGTACTGCTGGCAATGGCTGCTTAACCCACTGTCCCTTATAGCAGATTAGATACAGTCCTGAATAATGTCCTGGTGCAGCCAGAAAGAAGTAATTATTTGCCCCAAATGCCACACAGTTCTATAGCTTAAAGGCTGTACTTGTAGTCGCTGCACAGATAAAGAATGTGGCTCCTTTACTTTTTCTGTTGCTACTGCGCTTTTGCAAGCTCCCCCTGCAGCAGCTGACATACTGACACATAGAGTCCCACAATACTGGAATTGCCAAGGAAACAGTATTAGTTTTAATTTTAAACACTTTTTCCCACATGTACAACATATTCCCAACAAGCAGCAACAGTTCCATTATTTAAAACATTTTAATTTTTCACTTTTCAGCTGGAGCTGAACATAGCTACCCTGGAGGCAGACAGAAAAATTAGAAGCCAAGTCAGGAGAAGGACAGAACAAAACGGGCTAAGGTAAACCCAGACTGGCATTTTTAGGAACCCCATTTGCAAGGGGGTTACACATGTCTACCCACAAGGCACTATGATGGTGGCAGAACTCATACAGTTGGTGATCCATGATGATGGATGTGTCTTGAAATGCAGTTAGAGAGTTGTACATTACTTCTATTACCTGATGCTGGTTGTCTCTGATTGGTTGTGTTGCCTTGGCCCTTCCCTTGCTTGCATATGTGTGTGTGGGGGGGATGCGGAGTCAGGGTTTTGAACCTTAACAGCACATTTCCAAACTTTTGTCACTGTACTATTAACCTAACTCTTGTGTTAATGGAGTTTTTGTAATGAATGTTCTCTGTCTTCATATATATATATATATATATATATATATATATATATACAGATATATATATATATATATATTCTTTGCAAAAACTGCGTTAATGCAACAGTTAGGGATTTTTTACAATGACAAAGCAATCATTGATTCAGTGATTGGGTTACCACCCTTATATCCCACAACCACCCCACCCCTACCAACTGGAATTGGGGTGTGCATTGGGGTCATCGGCCCCAACTCTCACCCCATTTCATGCATAAATAAGCTGAGGTGGTCCAGTATAAGAGAATGGGGCAAGAGTTAGAACTGATGACCCCAACACACACCCCGATACCTGCTGCTGGGGACAGGGTGGTTGTGAGGTGCAAGGGGTGGTAACCGTAATGGCAAATTTCCTCACTTTTAATGTTGTAAAAAAAACCCTAACTGTTGCATTAATGCAGTTTTTCACAAAGAATTTACTTACTTTTTGAGAAAGCATAGTAAAGTACAATTTTGCACAAGTTGGTGGGAGCGTGGGACCCAACTTGCAAATTTCTGCCTAACATAACAGTACAAGTACTGAATAGACAGAGGGCAGCAAGGAGGGCTGGGGGGATACTGGGATGCATAGGGAGAGGCATCACCAGTAGAAAACAGGAAGTTATTATCCCTCTGTACAGACAGCTGGTGAGACCCCATCTGGAGTACTCTGTGCAGTTCTAGAGATCCAATCTCCACAAAGACATAGACAGGATGGAAGCTGTCCAGAGGAGGGCAACTAAAATGGTGCAGGGTCTGCACTGGAAGTCATATGAAGAGAGACTTAAGGAGCTTAATATGTATAGCCTCAAGGAAAGGAGGGAGGGGGACATGATAGAAACTTTCAAGTACCTCAAGGGAATCAACAAAGTCCAAGAGGGTAGCATCTTTCAAAAAAAGAGGTGTGCAAGAACAAGAGGGCACAATTTGAAGATAGAGGGGGCTCAGAGGTAATTTAAGGAAGTATTTTTCACAGAGAGGGATGTGGATGCATGGAGCGGCCTTCCGGAGGAAGGTTGTGGAGTCAAAATCAGTGGGGGAATTCAAGCATGCATGGGATAGTCATAAGGCAATTCTGGGGGGTGGGGGTAGGAAGAAGTAGGCTGCTGGTTAACTAGGATCTTCAGCTTATCCAGTAGGTAGGGAAATGGGCAGACTAGGTGGGCCAAGCAGTCCTTATCTGTCATCAAATTCTATGTTTCTATGTTTCTATCATATGTATTGGTGGGAGTGCATATTGGTAAGAGTGAGGGGCCCACCAACTTGAAACAAACCAAATTTTCATTCATTGGAGTGGTATAATTCCATAAAACGTAAACTGTATCATGCAATATCTCACAGCAAATTAATTTTCTGACACCTAAACACCATAATTCACATCTATGGGACATCCCCTCAACACTTCAGATTTCAAGTTAAAAGACCAAATTGTTTCGAGATATTTAATTTTAAAGTTTTTGCACCTTTAAAAATTCTTTGATCACGAGAATCGGCGCTGACCTCGCAATCAAAGATCATCTTTGATCGTTGAGGGGACATCTGGTCATAAAATTTGGGCTAGCTGGTCCCTCCCAGAGACATCTGGTCCAGCAAAAATCTGGCCATCTCGTCCCACCTTCATGAACGAAGCTCACAGTCAAAGAAATCTCGTGACCAAAGAATTTGCAGGCTCATGATCAGAGAATTTAAAAATGTTAAAACTGCATTATTTGACACAACTACATCAAACCACAGACATGGCTCAGTAGAGAGAAGCCAGATGAGTAAAACCCATCCTAATTTTACTTCACAAGTCACCACTGGGCTGAGATATATATTTTTTTCCCAACCCAAAAATCTGGCCATCTCATCCCTCCCTCATGAATGAAGATCGTGATCAAAGAATCTCGCCATCAAAGAATTTATAGGCTCGCAATCAAAGATCGTTAGCGAGCCATGATCAAAGAATTTAAAAGTATAAAATTCCATTTCTTGACACAACTACATTAAACCAGAGGCATGGCTCGATAGAGGGAAGTCCCCTGAACAAAACCCATCCAAGGTTTACTTCACAAGTCACCCCTGGGCTGAGATTTTATTTTTTCCAACCCCAAACTGAAAACAAGATAGCGGCCATTGAGATCGATTAATTTCTTGTGATCAAAGAATCTTTGATCCTGAGACTGCAAATTCTTTGATTATCAGGAGTGACCAGGTGGCCAAAACCCCATTCTTCTTTTGCAAAACAACCATATAAATCTTTCCATAGACTTATCATAGGAGCTAAAAAGTTTAACAACTTTTGAATGGATTAATATTTTTTCACCAAACAACAAGTGGCATGCTCCTTGGACCAAGCACTTTCTAAGTGGCAAGTTTCAGATTGGCATATCACATGGTGGCCGCGGAGTGCCATGGACAAAAATCAAAATAACTGACCTCAAAATTGGTGAAAAGTGCATTTTTCAGTGAATCACTGTGCAAAAACCGTAAGTCTGTCCAGAACGCAATTTGGCAAATCAAGATAACTACCATGCCCAACTGCACATAAAAAATATAATGGAAATCCATTGAATGGGTCCAAAGTTATTAACATGCAAAATTTCAAGTTTAACATTAAAGCGCCATCATAATCCTAACTATAGGGAAGTGACTGCACCTATACAGTATATATATATATATATATATATATATATATATATATATATATATATATATATATATATATAATAGTGGCACGATAGTGCCATAGTTAGGGTTGAGTACCACATTTAACATTAAATCTGAAATTTGGCAGCTTAATAACTTTGCAACCATGCAATGGATTTGCCTGACATTTGGCATGCATGGTCCAGTATGATAGGTCTCTGGTCTGCCCAAGATTCGATATGGTCAGATGTACAGTTGCAGAGTTATAGAATGCCAAAAAAAGCATAAATTATGTTTTTGTGCTCGTTTCTTTGCTCGTGCCTACAGGTCAAAGGGTTTGTGTGATCATTCCGAAACCTTCATGAAACATGCAGCCGGGGTCCCTGATGTGCCTTTCAAAGATTTTGTGAAAAAATATTTAACGGTTCAAAAATTAGTAAAAAAAACTGTTTCCCATTCTAGTCTATGGGAAACGTTAAAATATTTGAAAGTGTTGCAGACCCTTTTACTTTCGTGATTCAGTAGGTTTTTTTTCAGTTGATGGTCAGAGAAATGCTTGGTGTTTAAATCTGGGACCCTCTTGGGACACGATTCTTGCTGTGTTCACCTAGTAGAGCCCTGAGGATGCTAACCATGTCTTTTTTGGGGGTAAAACACCCCAGAAATATGTTTTTAAAATTTTTCTAAACAGTAGTGTCGCTAAGTACTTTTGAATATGCAACACTTTCGTGATTTTATCTGCGAAAGTGTCATGATTTGCAAAAGTACTTTGAGACACTTTGGCCAACACAACAGGAAATGTTTGCTGCCCTGCAGCAGAACAACAGTTTGGTCTTTTGGGCTGACATTTACAGGGAAGAAAGCTAAAATCCCAGAGATGTACCCTTTCATGGTTTGGTGATAAAATATTACAGGACTGCAAAGTTATGGAACTCCGAAGTTGACAATTTTTCCCATAGGACAACATTACGGCATCCGACGTGTCTTTTGGGTCCCGTATCTCGAAAATGCTTTGAGATATGGACTTTTCGTGGCAAAAATTCTTAGACCCCCACAGGGTGCTAAAGGCAAACCTATCCAGGAAAGTCATAAATAATATGAGGTTTTAATTCTTTTTCTATGTCGTACGTTTTCTGAGATATAAGCAATTTAATATTCCAGGTGCTCATTTTCTGATCCGAGAGCCATTATTATTCACACATTCTTTGTATTCACTGTGCTTCTGAATGCACCTTATTGGGAAAAAGTGTGTGTGTGTGTGTGTGTGTTTTGCGGTACTGTGACCATTAGCGTTTCTGCTTGCATTTACGTTACCATTTGCATTTCTGTAAATGTCACGGTGTGCATTACCCTTTGCGTTTGCATTTGCGCTTGCGTTACTGTTACCGTTTGCATTTCTGTTGCTGTTTTTGTTAGTGTTTATTTTTGCTTCACCTTGTGTGTTACCATTTGCATTTGTGCTTGCTTTTGCATTACTGTTTCCTTTGCCTTCATCGTTGGTGTTATCATTATCATTTGCATTTCCAGTTGCATTACCATTACTGTTGGCAAGTTCGTTACCATTTGCATTTATGTTTCCATTACCGTTTGCTTTTCTGTTTGCATTTCTATTACTGTTTGCGTTTTTGTTACCATTTTTGTTACCGTTTGTGTTTCCATTGCTGTTAGCATTTGCATTACCGTTTGCAGTACCAATTGTGTTTGCATTTATATTTGCAATGGCGTTTGTCTTACCATTAGCATTTCCATTTGCCATTTGTACTTACGTTTGCATTACTGTTAGTGTTACTATTTTAATTTACCTCACTGTTGCCATTACCATTTACATTACCATTTCTGTTTTTGCATTTTCGTTACTGTTTGCATAAGCATTTGTGTTTGCATTAATGTTTGCGCTTGTGTTTGCATTATCGGCTGCATAACCATTTTCATTTGCATTAACACTTGCGTTTCTATGCATGTCTGTGACATTTGTAATACTTGGTCTACTATGGTACTTCTGTGTATTTACCAATTTTCATTTGACATCTGCATATGTTTTCTGCAGAATGAAGTGTCCAAAAATGCATTTATTGCCACTCGTGTGAAGTCTTGTGTGAAGAGATGTGTAAGAACAAGTGGGCACAATTTAAAGATAGAGGGGAGATGTCTCAGAGGTAATGTGAGGAAGTATTTCTTCACAGAAAGGGTTGTAGATGCATGGAACAGACTTCCTCAGGAGGTCGTAGAGCCAAAAATAGTGGAGGAATTCAGGAATGCATGGGACAGACATAAGGCAATACTAGTGGGGGGGTCAGAGGAACTAGGCTGTAGGTTAACTAAGATCTGCAGCTTATCCGTTAGGTAGGGAAATGGCAGACAAGGTGGGCCAAGTGGTCCCTATCTGCTATCAGAGTCTATGTTTCTATGTTTCTATGTCTTATGCTCATGCTGTTCTGCAACTGTTGAAGTGATTTGGATAAGATTTGGTATACATGGAGTGGAATGGTGCATCTATTTATTTGCCTATTTATATTTCACCGGCACATATGGTTTCTGCATAGAGCAGTGCAAAACATTCTGTTTCTGCTTTTTTTCTGCACTGTCTAGTGCAACACATATCACAGAGACTGTGTGGTTGATTGGTCTGACACTTGGCACTTAGAAAGCCATTTCTTCAAGGAACACGCCAGTTTTTGTTTGGTTAAAACATCTTGTTCCATTCCAGAGTTATAAGCATTTGAAGTTGCCCCCCTTCGCAGCCAGAGATTTTTCGTTCGCAAGTTCTGCCATTTTACCACATTTTTGGCCACGCTTTCCGCCATTTTGTGGTGGAAGACTTCTTAAAGGTGCAGAAACTTAAAAATTGAATATCTCTGGAATGGTTTGGTCTTTTCACATGAAATTGTGAGGTTGTTGAGTGGATGTCCTGGAGATGTGAATTATGCTGTTTATATGTTGGGAAAATAATTTGCTGTGGAGGTGCTGCGTGTTGCACTTATCGTTTTGCACATAGCATTATGAATGGTGCTCGTGGCTTGAAATTTACAGCTTAGGTAGCCCTAGTGTATGGAGGTGCCTTACAGTGGTTTGGTTCACATTAGCCTTTGCACTGTTATCTCAGAAACAAAGTGAGATACAGACTTTTCATGATTGTTGGCTCACATCGCCTTTGTGCCGTTATCTTGGAAACGAAGCAAGATACAGACTTTTTGCTACTGTTGGATCATAGCAGCTTTTTGGCAGTACAATAACATTTGTCACTTCGCACTCTCGGCCCCCTGGCTAACCCACCACTGCGAGCTCTACTCCCGTCTTGACTGGCTCCCCCCCGACAAATTCCGGACATACTCCTTGGGCAACTTCATTGACAACATCATCCGTACTTCTGTCCCTGCCTCACTTGCCCTCCCCATGAAACATGCCTCCCCCACCTACCACCTTAGATCCTGTGTGTCCCAGACCCATCTGGTCCCTAGGACCCGCACCCTCACTGGCGACAGGGCATTTGCCTCTCATGCACCCAAGCTATGGAACTCCCTCCCCCAGGTCCGAGCCTCCCCTTCCCACTCTTGCTTCAAAACCTCCCTCTGGCACTTCCTGAAGCCTGCTGCTACCTGCCTGTGCCCTGCCCCTTGACCTCCCCGGCCGTATGATTCCCCATCCTAGCTCTCTCCCCCTCCCTTGATGCTGGCTAAGGGTAGTACTCGACTGGGCCAGGTTGCCACTTCCTGCCTTCCACCCTGGGGGGAGCATCTTTCTCCCCCCTGTAGCCCCTAGGTCATTATGTTTGTACCCTGTGGTTGTCCACATACTACTCTACAGCTTCTCCTCATCCTGTGTCGTGCTCACCTGACAAATGTCTTGCTCCTGAATATATGAACTATCTGTGTATCTAACTGTTATAATTTTAATTTGCTGTAATTTATTCTGTAATGCTTTCTGGCAAACTGTTATCTCTGTAACCTCTATTCTGCTTCATTGTTGGAGTGTACCCGCTCCAGATTGTAATTGTTCTCCAATGCTCCTGATTGTAATTGTTGTCCGTGTATCCTCTCCCTTGTAATTACCCTGTTATTCTCCCGGGTCGCACCTGAAAATAGACACTGGCTGTCTTGTGTGCTTACCCAGTTACCAAAAGCAAATAAATAAATAATAAATAAATCTCGGAAATGAAGCCAGATACAGACTTTTCACTACTGTTGCCTCACATCGCCTTTGTGCCATTATCTCGGAAACAAAGCAAGATACAGACTTTTCATTACTGTTGTCTCACATTGCCTTTGTGTTATCTTGAAAATGAAGCGAGATGCAGACTTTTTGCTACTGTTGCCTTAACATCTTGCTGTTACCTTTTCTATTTGTGTTAACATTTGCATTTACATTTGCCTTTCCTTCACCGTTTGTGTAATGGTTGCATTTGCGCTTCTATTTCCTTTACTATTTCTGTTTCTATTTACATTTGTATCACTTTTACTATGACTGTTAGCATTTGCAGTTACATTTACTGTTACCATTACCATTGCCTTTTGCATTTGCATCACTGTTACCATTACCATTTGCATTTGTGATACCATTTCCATTACCACTTGCATTTCCATTTCTGTTTTCTTTACCATAACAGTTAGAGCTTGCATTTGCATTCATGTTTCTGTTGGTGTTACACTTACCATTACCATTTGCATTTCACTCACTGGTACCGTTACTGTTAGCATTAGCATTACTGTTATGGTTATTATGCAGACATGGGCCCAACACCACATACCAATAACTATTTACAGTGCACATTCTCAAAAAGAAGGGAAATTCATGGCAAAAAAATCCATTTAATGCATCAGTTACAGTTGTTCCACAGTGAAAAAAGTGAGGAAATTCGATGTTAGGGTTGTCACCCCTTGCACCCCATACCCACCCTGCTCCCACCAACAGGCATCAGGGTGTGCATTGAGTCATTAGGCCTAACTCTCACCCATTTCTCCTATACTGCAAGAACTCAGCTTATTTACACATGGAATGGGGTGAAGTTAGGGCTGATGACCCCAATGCGCCCTGATGCCTGTTGGTGTGGGTGGGGTGAGTGTAAAGGACCTGAAGGTCCCTAAAATTGAATTTCCTCACTTTGTTACTGTGGAACAACCTCAACTGATGCATTAAATGTATTTTTTTGCCATCTATATGTATATACTGTAGATATATATATATATATATATATATATTGGCACAGTATTGCTAGTATAGTAAGGGTTCAATGGTCACTTCTACTGTATGTTACACCCAAACTTTTGCACTTTAATAACTTGGAAACCATATGACCGATGTGCATGAAATTTTTCATGTGCTGTCAGGTGCCTTAGACCTCTTGATCTGCTTTGTTTTATTCTGGTTAGATGTGCAGTTGTGGAGATGCGCATTTGGCATCCTGCATGTCTGAAATGGCTTTGGGGTCTGATCTGAAATTGTTAGGGTATATAGGGTATGGATCACAGATGTGCCTTTTGAAGGTTTGGTGAAAAAAATACTAATCCATTCAAAAGTTATTAAAGTTTAAATGTTCCCATTATAGCCTATGGGAAAAATTAGATGTTCCATGTGAAAGCAGGTTTTACTGCTGTGAAAGCACTTTTTGCTTCCCCAAATGGTATCAGTAGTGTTGTGCTGCTGCCATCTTGTTTTCAGTTAGCAATGGCTGGAAAATGCTGTCATTCAAAAAATACTGCCCCTTGATAAATGGCAGCAGTTTTGTTTACCTAATCAGGGCCAAAGGAACATGATTCTGGCCTTAGGTTTTGAAAATAGTGGTTGGAAATATGTTTTTTTACTCAGCTGTTGGTAGTATCACAAATTTGTGCCACTATTTTTATAAAATTGCCACAAACTGTGGCAATTTTTGTGCAACTAACAGCACTGTTGTATGAAAACTGCCACAATAAGTGGCACTTTTTCATGAAAACTGATACAAACTGTGGCACTGCTTCAATTAAAAAATATGCCCTGCAAAATACCAAAAAGTGTTCTCCCAATTTTTTTTAAATAAGGCCAGAATCATATTTCTTGGCCTCCATTTAGGTAAACACCAGTTGGTGTTTACCAAAAAAAGGATCTTGTATCCTTTTCCTGCCTCTAAGGGGGCTGAGGCATGTTTAAATACAGAAAATGCTCCTCCCAACATCGGCGTGCCCAATCCTCATGTTGGCATTTAGCCCCCCAGTAGTGTGGGAGACAGGGGTGCCCACTGCCAGTGTATCCAGTTATGTTACATTCCACTCCAGTACTGTTGGACACTGGGGAGCCCATACCCAGTGTCCCAAAGTATTGCTTCATTTTAACCTGTAAAAAAAGAAAACACTTCCCTGACATCTTTTTTTAAACCCTCATCCCTCTTGACCCTCCTACTGAGCACCCACCACTCCACAGCCCCCCTTGCCCTATACTTAACATTGGAGACTGTCAGCTGTCATCTTCTGTGGACTGGGACACATCTGAACTCTTCAAAGCCAAACCACAAACTGAAGAATCAAGGTAAGTGCCATATAATTGCTGTCAATGGAGTTTTGAACTTATGGTAATATCTCTGCCATTTTTTGGTATTTTGCACAAAATTTTCAACTTGGGTTTTGGGACCCCACCTCATGAACACCATCACTGTTATCTCATTAATTGGACCCAAAAGGTGATTTCACAGTCACTGCACAAAATCTCCTTTCAGGACAGAGTACTGAAATGACAGTGCACGCATTCATGAAGTGAAGTCCCAAAAAGCCCATGTTGAAAATTTGGTAAAAAAATTACAAACAAAAAGTTACCTGCGGTCTTTGAAATTTTTCTATGCATGTTCATAACTTTGGCATTTTTTATATTATCACTCCAAATTTTCAGCATAGCCATTTTTTTTCACACCACCTGATGAACAGTACACTTGTCATTTTTCACATTCTGCCCAAAATGCATTTTCACATCTGTGGTGCAGAATGGTGTGGTGGCTATGCTAAATCACCTTTCAGGACAAGTAATGAAATGACAGTGGCAGTGTTCATGAGGTGGGGTCCCAAAAAGGCCATGTTGAAAATCTGGTACAAAAATACCTAAACATGACTGAGTTACATGTGGCCATTGGAATGTTTCTACACATGCACATAACTTTGGCAATGTGTAATATTTTCACTCCAAATTTTCAGCATTGCCATTTTTCATAGCACCTCATGAAAAGTATAGCTGTCAGTTTTCACATCCTGCCTGAAACCTGTTTTTGCATCTGTGTCGTGGAATGGCATTTTGTAATGGATTTCAAAATCATCACCTATTTTTATGAGGTGGGTGATAAGAAGACTATGTTGAAATTTAGAGTTAAAATATGAAAAAATTAAAAAGTTCTGGCCATTTGATGCAATTTCACTTCACCCCCTTGTAATTATGCAAATTTCAAAATTTTGACCCATATTTATTTTTTAATTCAAAGTTTATTAAAGTTATTCAGTACGGAGAAAGGATCCACAGTTCTTTCATAATCCAAAAAACATATACATAACAGTCTGACAGATCCCTCCTTCCTCCCCTTCCCTCTCCTCCCACCTCTCCCTCCCTCCCCAATCATATACACTGAATAACACCTGTTACACCCTTGGTTAGGAAATAGAGCATCAGAGCTAAATCCGACATGGAGTAAAGGGAGTATAAGGGACCCCAGATTCTTGTGAATCTGTTAGGCTTAGTACGGAGGCTCGCTATGGCTTCTTCAGTCTGTAAATTTGCCAATAGCTCATTGAGCAGCTCAATATAGGTGATGATCTCGCTGTCTTTCCAATGTCTTAGAAAACATTTTTTAACAGACATTGATATTGAGGCCATGTAATATTTAAGGTTAAGGACTGCAATCCTGGTAAAGTCTCCAAGCAGGCAGATTTCCACAGTGAATAGATCTTCCAAACCTAGGAGGGGATCCGCTCTTTGATGAGGTTCCATGGGGACCCACCTTTGGGCAGGACTAGAAAATGTGAAACAGAGTGCCCTCATCCTGCATCCAACAAGTACATGAGGAGGAAGTCGCTATACCAAATTTGGTCAGTTTCTGTGGTGAGTAATACAGGTTATGCAATATATTAAATTGCATGCGGTGAAGTCTATCAGTCACAAACTTGTTCCAATTTTGCCATAAGACCAGCTATTGTATAGATAACTCCGGGAACTGAGAGGACCCAAAAACAGTTGGGCCAAAACAATTTGAAGAACTGGTCATAAAGAAAACTGTATAATTTGGACATGGCTTTAGGAAACCCCACCAATAGGCACAAGTCTGAGTGAAGAGAAATAGTTACTGGTTGGGGAGGGGTAGTCCCAAAGACTTTCACCAAGAAATACCTTACTTGGAAAACTTTGAAATCCATAGAGTTGGGGATTTTGAGTTTGATCATAATCTCAGGAGAGGAAAGCCACATTCCATCCTCTTTTACAAAATATGCAAGTGGGCAATCCTTTAATTGTGGTAACCATTGTGGTAAAAGCACTTTGTTGTCAATCTGGAATCTAGGGTTGCCCCAGATAGTCTGTGTCAGGTCATGAGTTTGGTTGTATCTGAGGAAGGAGCAAAGTTGAGAATGCACCCTTATGGAACTGGCAATCAGGAGAAATATTAAAGATGAGGGAAGAAATTTAGGTTGTGTAAATAAAAATGCTAAGGGAGAGAGATTATGAGATTTTATCTGAGCTAGCTTGATTTTGAGCCATACTGGTGAGAAAGGAGGAGAGGTCTAAGAGTATGCCTCTGAGATCCATCTGAGATATTTATTAGCATAGCTTGCCCAATAGTAAAGACCAATGTGTGGTAAGTGCAGACCTCCTCTCATCTTTGGGGCAGCTAGTTTATGGAATGCAATACCCAGCCATTTATCAGACCAGATAAAAACAGGAATGAGATTGTGGACTTTTTAAAACCAGGAGAGTGGGAGCCAAATATTTTATAAGTTGAGAGGGTAGAAGACACTGGTAAAAATATTCATCTTAACTAGATTGATTTTCCCCCATGGGGAAACAGGAAGAAGGGATCACCTGCATAGATCCTGAGTGATCATGCACACACGGGCATCTAAATTAAGTTTTTGGAGATGAGAGAGGTTTCTTGTAAGTTTAATTCCAAGATATTTTAAAGAGTCAGATTTCCAAGAGAGCCCTTAGTCTAATACATCAGTTTTTAGGAGTTTATGATTAAGGGGAAACACTACTGTCTTGTCAATGTTTAGCTTATTGTTGGATACATTGCTTAATTCTGCAATAATATCCAGCATGGGTGTGATGGATAAATCTCGGTTAGAAACCTGGAGGAGCAGATCATCTGCTTAGGCTGATACTTCAATTTCATGGTTTTGGAGAATGATACCTTGAATCTCTTGGCAGGTTGTCAGCCTGCATTTGAGAGGTTCCAAGTAGAGATTAAAAAGTAAGGGGATAAAGGACACCCCTGCCTTGTACCCAAATGTAGTGGGAATAGCTCAGAGAGCACTGCATTCCCAGAAACCTGGGTGGTTGGGGGTTTGTATAAGGCCTGTATCCACCTCTGGAATTCTGAGTGGAATTTAAATGCCTTGAGGGCCTGGAAGAGAAAATTCTAGTTGACCCTGTCAAAAGCCTTCTTGGCATACAGAGAGACCAATGCTGCCAGAGTATTGGCATCTCTGGACTCCAAGAAGACGTGGGCCAAAGTGCACAGATGGTATACTGAGGATCTATCCTTCATGAATCCCACCTGTTCTGGGCCAATAAGGTCAGGAAGAACTAAGCCAATGCGATCTGCTAGTAATTTGGTGAGCATTTTGATATCTTGATTGAGAAGGGAAATTGGTCGATAGCTTGTCACTAATTCCAGATTTTTATCAGGTTTAGGCAAAAGAACAATCATGGCTTCAAACAGGGAGTTATCCAAATCCACACCCAAGAGGATGTGTTAATATAGGGGTAGAAGCCAGGGGATCAACATATCAGCAAATTTTTTATAGAAATTTTGGGGAAAACCATCAGGCCTGGGAGTCTTATCTGTGGGGAGATTCTTAATGATGTTAGCTAATTCTGTGTGTGAAATGGGGGCTAATAAGGAGTGTTGCTGTGTCTCCAAGTGGGATGGCAGACAAGAATCCTCCAGGTATTTATTCAAATATTGATCAGGGGGTGGATTAGACATGGGACCATATAATTGTTTATAATAAGAACTAAATTCAGTGACAATGTCGTTGGGAGAGATCTTCAAAGAACCATCCTCCTGAGACTGGATTGCTGCAATGAGCCTGGAGGAGTCTTGCTGTTTTATTCTCAGGGCCAGCAAACAACCTGCCTTTTCCCCATGGTCTGTATAAGAGGCCTTAACATTTAGAATAGCATATTCTGCTCTCTCTCTTAACAGTTCCAGTTATGCATTTTTCAACTTGACCAAATCCTGTCTGAAAGAGTCAGGATAATGCATAGTAAGCTTAGCTTCAAGATCCTGAATTTGAGCAAGAGTGGTCAATAATTTTTTCTCTCTGTTTTTTCCAGTTTAAAGCTAGACCAATAAGTACGCCTCACAAATAAGCTCTGAGTTCACACCATTCCATATCTGGCAGATTTGTGGAGTTTTGATTAATAGTGGTAAACTGCGTACTATGGTTCATCAGATATTTGACTACCTCAGAGTCCTTCAAAAGCTGATATTTAATCTTCCAACGTCCCCCTATTTTGAGGAGAGTGGAAAGAGAAAGCTTACAAGTGACCAAGGAATGATCTGGGGGAGGACCTCGGTGAACAGCTGAATCCAGCACCCCTGGGAGAAGAATTTGAGAAATAAGTAAATAATCTATTCAGAAAATGTCCCATGTACTTGAAACTGGAATGTGTATTGCCTGTCTGAGGGGTGTATGACTAGCCAGACATTGCAGAGGCCCATCTGGTCCAGAAGTTCTCTAAATGCCCTTTGAGCCAGGGAGAGCCCTTGGCGCAGTATTTGGGACTGATCCAATGTGGGATCAAACTTTAAATTGAAGTCCCCTCTGATAATTATTGTGATTGAAATGAAGGGAGAGTGTATGTTAATCAATTGCATGAAAAACCCTGGAGTGTATATGTTTGGACCATAAATGTGTCCCAGAAGAACCTCTGTGGTATGCATTTTACCCCAGACCAGTAAAAACCTGCCCTAGGGAATCCTGAATAATTTGAGAAGGGGAAAAGGGAACCTTCCTATTTACCAGTATCATAACCCCAAAGCTCTGGGTGGTAACTCCAGCAGAAAAAAATCTGCCCTATTTGTTGTTTTCTCAGTTGTGTGGCCACAGAGCCTAACAGATGAGATTCCTGTATAAAGACAATCTCAGTTTTCAGTAAGTTCAAATGTTCCAAGACTTTATACTGCTTAATTTTCTTTCTAGCACCTGTAACATTCCATGTAGCTAAGAGCAGATCTCTAGGCATTAATCTCTGGGCTGTGAACTAGGAATCTCTCTACAACAATATAGTAGATCTTTGACTTCAGAATCCTATTCCCTGTATACTCTGTGCAAAATACCCTCCTCCCCATGATTCCCAATGAAGTGCCAAATATACCTGTAATCCCAAAATCTCATAACAAACGTAGCCTGTATCCCAAAACAATAAGATCTCTCTTCCCATCTCCCATATTGTCTCAAACTGTGCTCTGCAGTATACCAACTCACAGCTCCCTTCCTCCAGCCACCCGAATATGTTCCTACCCCTGAAGAATATGAAAGAAAAGTAAAAAACAATTAGCTGACCTTGTCATAGAGCAAACTTAGGCACTTTTTTGAGCAGAAAGCCCTTTAAACCTTGTATACCCCCTATAACTACTTATAAGGCTTTCATTGCCACAGCATTATACACTAATCTGGTTCCCTGGAGAGTTAAGAAGACCTTTGGCCTGCTTAAGAGAAGGTGAGTCCCGATGAACATAAAAACAACATTATGCATGCAAATATTAATATGCAAGAACATAATAATGCTCCAACTACGTTACAAACCCATGTGAACTGCTTCTGTACTGCTGATGACTAACCAGGATCAGCATAATTACTATAACAATAAGAAGTGTGGAATTTACAATTTCCATGTATATCTAAACCAACTTTATGCAATTGTGTGTCAGAAGTCCCCCCCATGATTCATCACATAAACAGTAACATGAGCGATGTGATTTAACAGTAAACCAGTGTTTGCACAAACCATAAACCATCCTGATGAAAATTATTCATGATCAAAATGACCAAAATGTATGTAGCACCAAAATAAAGGAGATGGCTGCTGTAATTGTTGAAGCCCTTCTCATTGTTGGCATGCGATCTTGTAGCACAATTGGAATTTACCATCAAGTGGCAGTTTTAAGCGAGTGCAGCTGTAAAGTGGGTTTTCAAAGGGTGCAGGATGACCTTACACACTATCGAGGAGCACACCTTCAGTCAGTCTGACAATGGAATAAACTAAAAAGTACTCTGGGCTTACAGAGGACTGGTGAGTCACTGAATTGTCCATCCTGATCAACAAGGTGTGTTTCTTCCACTATTAAGCATAGCAATTGTCCGGGGAGGGATGACCGACTAATCAGATGAGCCAGTTAGTCTCTTCCCAGTATGTAATCTTTGCTGTTCAACCCTTCAGCCAAATAAAGAGATTTTTGAACCCAACGCTTCTCTTAGCTCAGGAGTCCTTCAAACGATCTGGAAGGGCTGATTTCAGCCTGGTCACAGCCACTTCTGGGGTTTTGTAGGATAGCTAGTTCCCTGCTATAAAAGCCTGAAGCCTCGCTGGATACTTCATGCAGATTTGTATTCCAGCCGCAATCAATTTTAATACCAGGGGGTGGAAAACAGTGTGTCACTGCCTAAATGAAGCAGGTAGGTCCTGTGCCACTCTGATTTTAACACCTTCCCAGCGGACTTCTTGCAAATCTCACACTTTTAATAAAAAATGCTGCCCCTCTAAGAAGTTAAGAAAATGGAAGATAAGCAGACATGGTGGGACTCTTGTTGGGGGGATTGGGCAGAGAGCACAATGTGCCCTCTTAATCATGCATTTAGGCAAGAATGGAGAGGGGCCCATAATTTTCTCAATGAATTTATGGATGGAAAGTATTGCATCTAAACCTTCTTCATTTTCCGGCAGACTTGAGAAACGCATTGTTTCTACGACTGCGGCCCTCAAGGTCTTCAATCTGCAGCTCCATTTTGGCTAGCTTTTGCCTGGTTAAAATCAGTTCAGGGTTCACCTTCTCCACTGTTTTTTCCAATGAGCCGATACGGGCTTCGCTATCCAAGGTTTTTACTGTTATATCCTCCATGGCTTGTGTCAGAGATTTTAACTCAGTCAATATGGAACAGATTTCATCCCAATAAAGTTTGAACTCTTTCAAAAATCTGCTGAGCATTAATAGTTCATGTTCAAGCAGAAGTGGAGATGCTCCTGGTGTATTGAGCCCAGATTTTCAACATAGCCTTTTCATCACCCCACCTCATGTATGTCACAGCTGTACTCTTTCTAATCCTGGCCAAAATGTGTTTTTGTACCTGTGGCATGGAATGGTATCCCAGTTGCACAGATTTATGTTTTGGAGGTGATTTAAAATGTTCTGTGCCAGGTACATGTCCTGGGCTAATCAGATGGCTATGGCGATAATTTGCTTATGCAACTACGGAGGGATGGGTGCACAGAGCCCAAAGGACCCTGTGCTCCCACAATATCATAAGGAAAATCATGGAACATGGCAGCACAAATCCTAATGGGCCCTGCACTCCAACAGGGAGATGAAGGTAATTACAGTGTCTCTACATGGGTGTTGCCCTCCCATAAACAACTCCGGCTATGGTGATTCTTTCAAAAAAAAGTAAGAAATTAATTGCAAAGAACTCTGTTAATGCATCAGTTAGAGATCCTATTACAGCACCAAAAATATGGAAATGTGGTGTTAGGGTTCCCAACCCTATCACCCCATCCCATCTCTATCCTTCATACACCAACAGGCATTGGGGTGTGTCTTGGGGTGGTCGACCTTAATGTTCACCCCATTCTCCTATGTTGTACCATCTCAGCTTACCTACACATGGAATGGGATGAGCATTATGGTGAATGACCCCAAGACACACCCTGATGACTGTTGGTGTGTGTAGGTTGGGGGGGGTGTGGTGGGGTGGCAGGGTTGGTTGGGGAGGATGGGCTATTAGGGTTGGGAACCCTAATACTTTTGTCACTGCGATATGAACTGTAATTGATGCATTAATGATTTTTTTTTCAAGATAGATAAATAGATAGATAGATAGATAGATAGATAGATAGATAGATAGAAAGAAAGACTGATTATAGGGACACAGCCTGCTCCAATAGTTAGGGTTCAACCTCCACTTCTATGTTAAACTCAACATTTTGCAATTTAATAACTTCACAACCGTTCAAGTGATTTGCATAAAATCTTGCATGCACTATCAGGGCCAAAAATCTCTTGATGTGGCAAGTTTCATTCAGCTCAGATGTGTGGGTGTGGGGATTCAGAGTGTAAAAAATTGAGAAATGCACTTATTTCATTTCTTTGTCATGCCACAGAACAAAAACAGTTTGATATTTTGGTCTGAATTTTTTTTTACAGTAGACACGTCTTGCCCCACAAATGTGCCTTTTGCAGGTTTAGTGAAAAAAATATTATTCCATGCCAAAGTTACTATATATTTTTTTAAATTTACTATGCTTTTTGCAGCTGCCAGCTGCCCAGTAACTTCTCCAGTTCAAGGACCCTCGCTCCCACCTCTGCATCAGATGCATCCCCCTCCTTGATCAAAGCAAATCAAATCAAATCAAACTTTGTTTATAAAAAGAGCCTTTCTAAAACCAAGGTGCTTGTACAACACTAGAAATAAACAAAATACATTAATGACAAATACGACAAATCAAAACCAATAAATGCAGAGCAACATTAAAAATCATAATAGGCTATACTAAATAAGTACTTTTTAAGAGCAGCTTTAAAACTTTGGACAATCAGGCAATCTCATACCCGACAAGGTAGAGAATTCCACAGGGACGGGGCCATAAAACTAAATGACCTGGCCCCAGATGTCTTCAAAAAGACCCTGGGAATCTCTAGCGATCCCTCGTTGGTGGATCGGAGAGAGCAGGGGACAGTAGGGGTGAAGGAGATCTTTCAGGTAACTAGGTCTGGCAGTGTAGAGCCTTATAGGTCAGCAAACTGACCTTGAAAGTGATCCACCACTGTACTGGCAGCAAGTGCGGTACACAGAGCACAGGTGTTATATGACTGGTCCTGGAGGTACCAGTCAGAAGCCTGTCTGCTGCATTCTACACCAGCCGCAGATGGCGGATATCAACCCCCAGTAGCCCTAGGTAAAGGGCATTGCAGTAGTCACAGCAGGAGGTAACAAAGGCGTGGACCAAAGTTGGAAGATCGGAAGGAACCTGGTGCTTCACACGGGTGATATTCCTTGGATGGTAAAAAGAGGTTTTCACAACTGCTGATACCTGAGATTTAAGAGTAAGGCAGTCATCAAAAATAACACCCAGATTCTGCACCCAGTCTGAGGTAGATAGTTGAACACCCTCAAGCCATAGTCCCAAAGGCAATCCTGCCAACAAACCCACCTCCCGATGACCTGGGTCCACAACCAACAGCTCAGTTTTTTTCAGGTTTAACCACAGCCAACTCACACTCATCCAATCCTGGATCTCAGTGGGACAGTTGTTAAAGACTGAAACAGCATCATCCTGACCGGACACAAAGGACATGTACAGCTCAGTATCATCTGCATAGCAGTTAAAACTCAAGCTGTACCACCTAATAATCACTCCTAACAGCAGCATGTACACCAAAAACAACATGGGTGCCAAGATGGAGCTCTGTTGCACTCCATAGGATAGGGGGAGTGGTGCTGATGAAAAAATCCCAGACACCACCCTCTGAGTCCTACCCTCAAATAAAGATTGAAACCATCTGAGGACCACCCCAGACATTCCACAGATGAACTGCAGGCACATCAAGAGCACACCATGTCGAATGCTGCAGAGAGATCTAGAAGGACCAAGATGGAATGGGTTTTTCGATCTCTCGCTATTAGGAGGTCATTTAGCAACCAGACAAGGGCTGTCTCAGTACTGTGTCTCTTCTGAAATCCAGACTGGAGAGAACATAGACATTGTGGCTGGTCAAATGATCATCCAGTTGTGATGCAACCACCTACTCAATAACCGTACTCACAAAGGGTAGGTTAAAGACAGGCCTGTATTTTGCCAGACAGTACGGGTCCAAGGCAGACTTTTTAAGGAGGGGCTGAACCACTGCCTCCTTCAGGAGATCTGGAAAGATCCCTTCCTCCAAAGACATCCAGACTATCTTGGCAAGGACCGGGCTGATTTTATCCACACAACCTACTAAGAGGCATGTAGGGGTCGGTGGCAAAGACTGGATGTCCATCACAATGTTATTGATTGTGGGCAGGCAGAAGTCAGACCACACAAACTGGCCATCTGACATCTCCTGCCAACCACCACAACTCCCATTAGGGAGGGTCAGACAGACACTGAACCTGACTGTGGCAACCTTATCTGTAAAGAATTGAGAAAACTCCTCACACCGCTCTTGTGAAAAAGCACTTCCATGCTGGAGACAGTTTGGATTGCACAATCTGTCCACAGTCCGGAAGAGCAGGGCTGGTCAATTCTGCACCACAGCAATTTTCCTGGACAGGAATTCTGCCTTGTTATGGGTAATTGCTGACTGATAGACCCAATAATGGTCCATCAATCTAAGTCTGTCACATACCAGGCCCAACTTCAGCCAGCACCTCTTTAACCTTCGGCCCACTCTCCTCAACTCCCTCAAGGTCTCATCAGACCAAGGAGACCTGGGATGAAGAGTGAGGGGACGAACATGAGCAGGAGCAATAGAATCCAGGGCCACTATTACCGCCTTACTATAGGCAAGTACCAGGTCCCCAGGATCCATACATTCACTCGGTAAACCTGGTAGGTCCAGCGCCGCCATCAGGCCATTGGGTGAAACACCCCTTTAAGGGCGGTACCTGACTATCTTCATAGGGGCAGGCCTACTAGGGGGGTCATAAAACTGAACTCAATGGTATGATGGTCTGGCCACCCAACTAGTTCCACCACCAAGTCAGATATCTCCATCCCCAGAAGAAACACCAAGTCCAATGAATGACCACCAATATGGGTTGAGGAGGAAATAACCTGTGTGAAACCCTGTGAACACATTAGCTGGAGGAAGTCTTGACCAAACTGCAAGAGTTCATTGTCGACCCAGGCACTGAAATCCCCCAGGATCAGCCATCTGGGGATCCCAATGTCAGGTCGACAATGAAGTCCACAGTTTTGTGCAGGAAAACATTCCCATCTCCTGGTGGATGGTAGATGAGAAGAATACTGCACCCCACATCCTCACCCATAATACATTCAAAGGAGTTGGTGGTCCCCACTGGTACCACCACCAGGTTCAGTTCTGATCTAAAACAGATGTTGACTACCCCGCCCCTACGATCCATCCTTGGGCAGTGTGTCACTGAATACCCGGCCAGAATTGCTGATGCCAAAATTATACCAGCATTCTCATCCAGCCAGGTCTTGGTGATACAAGCCAGGTCTGATTATCCAACATGATCTGCTATTATAGCAGTCTTGTTCTTAATGGACCTCTCATTACATAACACTGCCTGAGTGGTGGCTAATCAGAACCAAGGGCTGGCATCATGGAGGGCAGCTGGCAGCTCAGTTTTCTTCCCCCTTTAAGTGAGGGGCAGGAGCGTGTATCCCAGTGTCCATCCCACCCCTCCAAGTCAAGCTGGTGCCAGATGTTGTGGTACCCCCAGCCTTCACCACAGGTTCCTCTAGCATGGGACGCTTGATCTTTCTCCCCCAGCTGGCCCTCTGATGACTCAGGTCCATTCCCAAACCTGGGTCACTGGTGCCACAAGCTGAAATCCAACCGCTGTGCCGACAGGCCAGCTCAAGCTATTATATTTTAAAATGTCCCACCATTTTATCATTGGGAGCAGTTACAGTAGATGTCCCACTCAAAAAAGGATCCTTCATCACAATTGGGTAATCTTTTTTCGCAAATGGGTGATTCTGTGTGGCAAACAGGGTATCTTTTTTCATGCCACCACTATTTTGTTTTACAGTTAATGAGAGAAACAAATTCAAATAACTCAAAACAGTTATTTGTTGAGTAGAAACCAACATGTTTATCTTGCTTATGGTGACCCCATCAGTTGGATTCTGTACTTATCAGTTAAAGAAATGTCCTTGAATTTTTTTTCAGATTTAAAATCTTTTTTGTGACTTGTGATATGAAAAAATATTCTTTTTTGTATCAAAAATCAGGAAAAAGGTTAATTTTTCATGATGGTAAATCCTTTCCCTGGTGTTTAGTAGCACCCCAACACTCAGATCACCATATCCTTTGTTTCCATGGTGTCTACTGCCACCCCCTGCCTCTGATCACTGTCTCCATTGATTCCTTGTTGTCCAGTAGCATCTCCCACCCTTCCATTTGCATATATATATTTTTCATTGGCGTCCAGTGATACCCCCACCCTCCCATGTCCCTTGTATCCTGCAAATAAGAAAACAATCCCTCAATGTTGTGCATTTTTTTCCAATCTGTAAGAAAAAAAGATTGCTCCCACACCCCCACCTGACCTCCTACTATGCGCCCACCACCCTGCACCCCCAGACCCTTTCACACACCCCCACTCACCTTAAGTGCTCCCACTGTGGAGATTCACTCTCTGATTGAAGACACGTCTTGTTGTTGGAACCAGTGACTGCTGTATGACAAATAAGGTAACAGCAGTTCAACATATTTCAAAGGGATTTTTGACCGCAGTTACCTTGTTTGTCATACAGCTGTCACCAGTTCAAGCAGCAAGACATGTCTTTGATCAGAGAGGGCAACTTCTCAGTGGGACCAGTTCAGGTGAGTGAAGATGTGCATGGAGGGCTAGGTGGGCGCGGGGTTGTGGGTGCACAGTGGGAGGTTGGGTAGGGGGTGCGGGTGTGAACACCAGTGGACGGCTTTTGGTGCAGGTTTACAAAAAAAAATCAAGACATTGAGGGACCGTTTTCTTATTTTCAGGATACTAGGGACATGGGAGAGTGGGTCTTACAACCAATTTTTAAAAGGACCGATTTGAAGACCCAAAACCCAGGACAATCATTAATTTTTACAAGGCCCCTTGCCCTGGTGATGTGCAGAGACTCCTAATTGCTCGTTTGTTGATCACATCAAACTTACAGGTGCATGCTTCATAGAGTTATCTGTTAGGAGCTCATCTATACACCAACTCCCCCCATCACCAGTCTCTTATGATCATGACTTTTTGTAGCAATTAATTTATTCATATTTATAAAGTGTGCAATAATGCAGTACAAAAATGCATCATTGGGCCTGCTGGACAGGCAGCTTATTGTAACCTGCAGTGTTGTCATTGTCTCCGATTTCTTCCATCTCTGCTGCTGCAGTACGGGGCTAACTCAGGATGCTTTTAATAGTTCACCTGAAAACGGTCACCATGCTATTTTATATGATTCAACCAGCATCATTATTTTATTTTGCAAGGTGTCAACTGTTATGGAATGAATTGGGATCATTATACAGTATAATACAGTACTAGGTTTCTGTGCATTCAGAAATTGAAGTGCATATTCTCTCCAGATAGCACGTCAATGCTGAAATTGACATTTATAGCATGCCATGTACTGGATGTGAATCATGCGCTAATTGTTGTTTGTTCACTGATTCTTAATTACAGGAGGTCAGTATCACCTGCATCTTATCAAAGGAAGCCACATTTGCACAGTTGCTTCCTCATGTATTAGGGTCCTGTTTGTTTGCTGCCTGCTCGGTAAGCAATGCCACATATTACAAAAGCATCTGATTTCTTTTGTGAAGGAAGGTCTAAACAAGATTATGTTTGCCATAGCTTTCATATACTCACACGTAATTGTGCACACACATACATACACACACACTACTAAAACTAAATAGACTGCAGAGTGACTATATGAATGATAGCGTAACTTTTTAATGGGGGGAATAGACTATAAGATGACCAGAAATACTGCATACGGCTGCCCCAGCATTAATAAATATTTTAACTATTCCCCCAAAATGAATAAGAAATTATGTATGCCAGACCAACAATACCAAAACAAATACTGTATCTCTCTCTCTCTCTCTCTCTCTCTCTCTCTCTCCCTCTCTGTCTCTCACTCGCTGTCTCTCTGTTTGTCTTCCTATCTGTCTGTCTATTTCATTTCAACCAGTAAAATTAAGTACATACAGTGACTGAGGTAATGGTTCAGGCAGAGCAGTGAGCCACCCTTTCCCTGGTGTGTTTAATGTCCCCCCCTCCACTGCTGTCACTGCATGTATACAACAAAAAGCATTGATAGTGTTATAGCAGACAACAATTCATAAAACTGGAGATAGGTTGCATAGATGGGTAGATGTTATTTTGCTATCCTAATCTTCTCCCAATCAACTGCATATTTCAGCACTAATTGCCGAATGTATAAATCATATGCTCTTGATTACTAAATGTATACAATTTTATGAATGTTTGCTTTCTGTGGAGCCTTTTAACTTTTTTTTAACTCTGCTCAGAACTGTGCAGTTAGTTTAATAAATGAATCTTTCTTTGCTGCTTGAGTGGTAAGCAAAGCCACATATTTCAGAAGCATCTGATTTCTTTTTAGAAGGAAGGTCTAAACAAGATTGCGTTTTCCAGAGCTTTCACATACTCACACAGCCATGTTCACACACACACACCAAAACTGGATAGATTGCAGAGTGTATTTACAGATGATAGTATAACTTCTTTTAGAGGGGGGATATGGACTACAAGATGGCTAGAAATACTTCATATGGCTGCTCCAGCATTAATTAATACAGTATTTTAACTATTCCCTAAAATTAATAAATAATTATGTATCTCTGACAAAAAATGATGTCTCACTCTCTCTCTCTGTCTTCCTATCTGTCTGTCTATTTCATTCCAACCAGTAAAACTGAACGCATATGTGAGGTTGTGGTCCAGGCAGAGCAGTGAGCCCTCTGTTTCCCTGGCGTCTAGTGCCTCCCCCCATTGCTGTCACTGTATGTGTACACCAAAAAGCATTCATAGTGCTATAGCAGACAGCAAATCATTAAACAGGAGATAGGCTGCATAGAGTGGTAGATGTTGCTATTTGCTATCCCAGCCATCCCCAATCCATTGCCTATTTCAGCTCTTTTTTTCAGTCTTTGGTAACAGGGTAAGGCCCACTAGGCACAACTGCCTGTTTTTGCCCGGCCCGTCAGCGCAGCGGTGGGGATTTCGCTTGCGGCGACCCGGGTTGGAACGGATCCGCGCCGGAGGGCCGGCCGGGCAGGATTGAGCCGTCCGATGGGCAGCCTCCTACTCCGGGAGGGTGAGGTCGCTATCGGTGTGTTGGGGACCCCTGGTGAGATCAGGAGTTCCCACCGCAACGCGCCTGACGTGGGGAGGAGGCCGGGCGGACGCTGGCCTCAGCACGCCCCGCCTCCTTCCCGGGGTGTAAAAGGCGGAAAAGGAAGGCGGGCAGGACCACCGTAAATGAAGCCCTTCCTGAGAGCCTCACATAGCCGCCATCGCCATGGGACCCCGACTAGTTACAGTCTGGGCCAGCGGTGGCCCACGGCCCCACCCTCCGGGGGGAAAGCCGGGGGTGACTGTGGGTCCCCAGCAGCAAATAGACGGCGGTTGAGGTCTCCGGGAGCCGTGACCAGGGCGGATGGCCTGGTGGTCCTGCCAGGATAAAGGTCAAATATAAAAAAAAAAAAAAAAAACAACTGCCTGTTTTCAAGGGCAACTTGGGAGCACTGGGTGGTTAAGTGACTTGCTCAGAGTCACACAGTAAGCTAGCGGAGGTTGTGAGAATCAAACTCAGGTCTGGTCTGCTGGATGTATCAAGCTCATTCACATCTCGTTCCTCTAACCTCTAGGCTATACTGCCAGCCTAATTGCCGAATATATACAACATTTGAGCTTGATTCACAAACATATCCAATACCATGAATGTTTGCTGTCTGTAGAATTTTCTAAATGTTTTTTCAACTCAACTCAGAACTGTGCAGCTAGTTTAATAAAAAAAATGTTTCTTTGCTGCCTACTTGGTAAGCAATGCCATGCCTTACAGAAGCATTTGATTTCTTTTCAATCAATCAATCAATCAAAATCTTTATTTATTCAGGCGGACATCATTGAGCAAAGCTCATTTGCAAGATGGACCTGATAAGGTCAAGGATCAATTGTTGGTACAGTAGCAGATATATACAAAACACTTGTATTTAAACAGATACAGTAATATAAACATATATACAATAATCCAACCTAACAGGACAAGGTAGGATACAATAAAAATACACTAGAAGAATCCAGTATGTACAAGTCCCAATAGAGGAGCCAAAGCAAACACACAACATAAGGTACCCAGAATTACAGGCTCCAGGGCAAACTAAAGCAGACAAACAGATATAATGATTGAATGACTGCAAAAAGTGGTGATAACAGCCTCTGACGAATGACATGGAAGGGCTGGTGGGAGATTCAGATAGGGCTATGGCTAATAGTAATAAGTGTCGAGAGGGAGTAATTGGGGTTGAGGTAAGTGCCAGGAGTTGATGTGGAGATCATAGTCAGGGAAGCAAAACTGTAAAAAAGGTAAGATAGGGGCCTGAGATACCAAATAAGGGGGCTGCGTGGAAGGGAAAAACTAAGGGGATAATTTATGGGAGAGCTGCCAATTATAATTGCTGACTGAAGGGGGAGGGTTGTGAATGTGACTGGACTAGGCCTTGTGGAAGCAGTTGCATTTCTCTGGGAAGAGATTTATGCAGAGCTTTTTAAAGGATGCTAGATGTATAAAGTTGGTCAACTTTAGGGTCTTCTGTAGAGAATTCCATACCATTGCTAGAGAGTAGCTGATTGCAGACCTCCTGTGCCGGGTGTAGGCTTTGGGTATCTTAAGTGTGATGAAGTTGTTGCTTCTTAGGGTATAGGACCTAGCTGTGGCCAGTGTAAAGCAGTCTAAAATATAGATTGGAAGTTTATTAGACAAAGCGTTGTATATCCATAGTGCAGCATTTCTGTTCTTTCTGAGGTGTAGGGATGCCCAATCAACTGCAGCATAGAGAGAACAATGATGAGTGTTGAGTGGAAGATCTCTAATAAACCTTAGTGCTCTGTGATACATGGTATCCAATTTGCTTAAATAGGAAATAGGACAGTGACCATAAAGGAAGTCTGCATAGTCGATAAGTGAAAGAAATGAGGCCTGGATTAGTCTCAACCTTGAGTCTCTGGTTAGAAAATGTTTAATTCTGAAGAATAGGCCAAGCTTCTGGCAAAGTTTTATCAGAAGTTCTTCAATATGATATGTGTAGTCAAGCCTGCTGTCAATCCACACCCCTAAGTATTTGAATTTATCTACATAGTCCAGGCTTTCTCCAAGGGTGGCGGATAACTGGGGAAGATTGCTTAGTGAGATGTTAGTATAGTTATTAGTGGAGAAGAACATAGCTTTTGTTTTCTTTGCATTTAAGAGGAGCTTTTTCTCAAGTAGTTGGTGTTGCAAAAGGGAGAATTCTGCTTGTAAAATTTCACAGGCCATTGCAGGTGATGGATTACTGACATACAAAACAGTGTCTTCTGCAAAGAGGTGAACATTGGCTTTGGTGAGATTTGAGTCAATGTTGTTAATGTAAATGGCAAAAAGGATAGGGCCCAGGACAGATCCTTGCGGAACTCCTCTTAGAAGTGGTTTTAGTGAGGATAGGTCACCTTCAGCTTTCACCTGCTGTGACCTATCAGTAAGGTAACACCTGAACCACTTAAGAGAGGGTGGGTCTAAGCCTATGGAGTGCAATGAAGAGAGTAGCAGCTCATGGTCCACAGTGTTGAATGCTTTTCTTAGATCAAGGAATACAGCACAGACATTTAGTTTTCTGGTTGAAAGGAAATAGTCAGTAGTCAGGCAGGGAGGGAGGGAGAGAGGGGGGAGAGGAGGGGAGGGAGAGAGATTTTTTTTTTTTTGTTTTGTTTGGTATTTTTAGTCTTGGATACAAAATAATTTATTTTAGAAGGAAGGTGTTTGCCACAGCTTTCACATACATACACACACACACACACCAAAATTGGATAGATTGCAGAGTGTTGGTACAGATGTTAGTGTAACTTTTTTTGGGGGGGGGTATGGACTACAAGATGACTAGAAATGCATCATACAGCTGCCCCAGCATTAATTAATACTTTAACTATTCCCCTAAAATTAGTAAGAAATTATTTTGTATCCAAGACTAAAAATACCAAACAAAACAAAAAAAAACTACTGACTACTGACTATTTCCTTTCAACCAGTAAAACTAAATGTATAGGCGAGGTTATGCATAGGGGAGGTCGTGGTTCAGGCATGTTGGTAATTTTTAATGTTTTTTTTTTTAATTAGCAGTGTATTTGCACCAGCCTGGATGAATTAATTTTCTCATTCTAGTTCAGTCAGCTGACAAGTACTCATGGTTATACACCCAGTACAATCTGCATTAAGATTTAAAGAATATAATGAACTTCAGTAAAAGAAAAAAATTAAAATTAAAAAAAAAATCTCTGGCGAGCTGGAAAATCTTATTTTCTGGCCAATGCAAAAGGATTGCAAAGCAGTCATGTAACACAGGAACATTCTTGCATATTTGAATCCCAGTCTTCCCAATGTGCTGCTTATAAACTAGAGGTCCTCTTTTCAGTGCTTGGTGTTTAAAAAAATCTACAAAACATCTTATATTTTTGCATCCTCCTGTCTGTTCCCAGACTGATCCCCTCACCACTACTCCCAAGCTACTCACTTAAAGTTCCAAACCAGAGGGTACAATGGAGTTTGCCCATTGAAGGGGGCAGACCAAGTTGTCCTGATACACCCCGTCCAATGACAGGGCTAAGATGGAAGGAAGGAAGGAAGAAAGGGGGGAGGAATCAGATAGGGGCATGACATCACTGGGGGGAGAAGTCAGGGGAGGCAAGGGGGGATGATCAGATATGATAGGACAAGAAACAGGAAGGGGAGGGGCTAAGCCAAAATATAAGTGGGTGCAAGGGAGGAAATAGCCTCTTTTTTGCTGCAAATTTTGTTTTGTTCACAGGGAAGCAGCAGCACTTCACATTGGCAAAGTAGGTTTGGTGAAAGAACCAGTTTTGCTACACCTGGCAGAGGAAAAAAGACAGAAGTCTCGAGAAAACAAAAGAGGTAAGGTTTTATATGTGTAAAAGCAACAGGCTGAAGGTGCTTACAAGGCTTGTATCTGGTATTTTTCCCCACTGGGGGAGAGTCATGAACGCTATCCTAGACGTAGGAGCTTAGTTTGCTTTAAGAGCTTGTTTAGCTGCAGCGAGTTGTGGGAAGCTTTGTCTGAGGAAGTCAATGAGAAAAATTGTTTCATTTAAAATGTTGTTTGAGATGGGGAAGCATGTGGTGGAGGCTTCAGAGAGCTGGCGAAAGGAATAAGGAGTTAAAACCATGATCTGGAATGAGAAGCTTGGGTTCTGTAGTGATTAGTGGGCTGCTTTGAATAAGGAAAGTTGGAGGGCCCCTGGGCATCTGATGTCATGGTCATGAGGGCAGGAGGCCTGATTGTTATGCCACAAGTGCCACGGATATATTTCCTTGCTGCAGGACTGGGTAGAACAGTGCTTCTTTGTCTAATGCATTTTGGGCTGTTTCAGGCTTACCAGCTTGGTTGGAAAAAATAGTTTTTAGATCTAGCAAGGGTCCGACAGAAGGTAAAGGCAGTTAGCGCATGAAAAGGTAGCAGGACAAGCCACGGTTTGTGTACATTGTGTCATAACTACAGCAGGTGCTACCCGACAGGTTGTATTGTTCAGGGAGCACAGAAATGTAAGCACAGACACATGCCAGCCAACAGGAAAGGGGGAGCAGAGCTACGCAGAATGGGAGAGGAGCATAGGCATGTAAGGGATCTGGTGGTAGAGGCAGCTGGGTTAGGACCATTCTTTGGGCATTGTGGATGCCTGGGAGGCCAAGAGGTTAGGAGGTTAAGAAGTTTTATTTGTTATTACTCTCTTCTCCAAAAAGGATCACTACATGTGGAGGTGAAATTAAGGGACAAGAGTGGCAGATTTGTGGGGTGACAAACAAAATGGACTTCTGAAAGGTGCAGCATACCTGGGAATGTAGCAAAGCCCCCAGTCCCATTTTCTGAGTTCAGGAAGGCTTCAGGCAGGTGGGGGTTGGACATGAATACAGGGTAGGTCTACGGCCTCATGGTGGGCACCATTTTGGTGACTTTCGGAAGCATAGCAGCCACCAGGTTAAGAAAGGCAGGCATCCATGATGCAGGGTAGGCCCATGGCAGCACAGTGGCTGCCATTTTGGCTGACAAACAAACTGTACTTCCGACAGGTGCAGCATATATGGGGTTGTAACAAGGCCTCTATTCCCATTTTCTGAGCCCAGGAAGGCTCCAGGTGGGGGTTGTCATCCACGATTACAGGGTAGACCCAAAGCCACATGGCAGGCACCACTGTGAGGACATTTTCAGCAGCATGGCAGCTGCCAGGGTAAGAAAGGCAGGCATCCATGATTGCAGGGTAGGCCAGTGGCCACATGGTGGCCACCATTTTGGCAACTTTTTGGATGTATGGCAGTCACTATTTTAAGAAAGGTGGGTGTTCATGAGGGGGACTCCATGGTAGAGGGGGCAGGCCTATCACAATAATAGGATTAAAAAAAAAGCAATCTTTATACAAGGTGGAATAGAGGCCAATGTAGTACAGCCTTATATTAGTTATTGGAAGAAATGTGTTACTCCCTAGGTAGTGGGAGACTGGACACTAGGGGAGTTATCTATTTAAGCAAATTGCAAAGGCATGCGAGTATGACAGTGCTTTTAACACACTCTGCCAGCCCTTCCTAGACTCTGAGCATATGCAAACTAAAATGTACTTTTTCTTTTTCAGCCCCTGTAATCTTTTAGGAGATAAGGAGCATGATGGCACCAAGGAAACACAGGCCATTCAAGGAGGATGCCTACAAGGCAATAATGGACCTGGCCAAAAAGGCCAACAAGATGTGGGAACTGATGGAGGGGTCAGAACCTCAGAGACTGTGGGACAAGAGAAAGGCTGAGAAGGGCAAAGGTGGGGCAGGGAAGTGCCCTCCATCCAGGCCGTGTACCCTGGAGGGGTGGGAACCAGCACCGGGGGGTGTCTCCATGACCCAGCAGCCCACAAGGGCCACAGCCAAGCCCTGATTGACCGGAACCAGTTCCAGCTCCAAGTGAAGCAGAAAAGTGGTTTCGGTGTTCACTGTTCACCGTCACCTAGAAGAGAAGAAATTACCGACAAGAGGGAGACAATAAAGGCACCCAGGTATTCACATGGGGGAGCAAGAAGAAGAAGAAGAAGTGAAAGGCATTAGTAAGAGTAATAATTTAAAAGTAAAATGATAAGAATGATGAACAACATGGAATTTATGGATGAATATGGAAATAATAAAAGTGGTGAGAATATAAGTAAAATATGGAATAACACTGCATGTTACATGGAAATAAATTGATTGCCAATCTAAGCACCACCATACAAGGCTGTTTGTCATCATTGGGAGGGGGGATCCAGGACAATAAAGGATGCATTATGAATGCTACCCAGAAGATATGGCACCACCACACTGCCCCCTTTCAGAGTGTTTGGACTGATATTTTGTACCACTGTTTTCATAATTTGTTATCTAGTACATTGTACATAGCACCTGAGGCCACGATATACTAGTGCAGTTAGGAAATGTAAGAAATATACAACCTTTATGAGAACAGCAAATATAACTCAAATTTTTGTGCATGTGTTAATTCTTATGTTGTCTTGCGCTTTGCAGCGCAGACAACATATTGTGGTTGCTTCAGTTGAGAAGTGGGTTTTGGAGGTGTGGTCCTGCTGCAGCTAATGGTGCCACACCTTTTTGTGGCCAGGCTCTGTGGTGTCAATGGCATAGCATGCTGTCTATGACAGCAGTTGAGAAAATGTGCCACTACCTTGAAAGAATTTAGCCACTGCAATCAGGGAGTGCCACGAAGTGGTCCCTGAGTGCAGTAGCCAATTACTGTTGGTGTCCCCTGTAAGCAATATGGCAGCGGGGAAGCCAAGGGACAGCCACTGCCTCACACAGTCTTTCATAAAGCCAATGGGGGTGCCCAATCCCCCTATCGGCATGCCCCCTCCAAACTTAATTCACCAATGGGGGTGCCCAATCCCTGTCAGCATGTTCCCCCCATGTTTCGTGTGCTGACGGGGTGCCCAATCCCCCTTGGCTCATGCAAACTCCCCAGTTTGTGCCCATGGGGGTGCCCAATCCTCTTCAGTGCAAGTTCCCTCCACCCCAAAACACACAGGTGGCATGCTGGGAGCCCAACCCAGCATGCCAAAAGTACCTGTGAAATGGAAAAATTGTCCCGCGATGTTGGTGACTTTTTAACCCTGTAAAGAAGAAAATGGCCCTCGCTGTTTGCAGCCCCTCCCCCAACCTGCACCCACTCACTGAGCACTCCATCTCCCCCACCCCCACCCTACACTTACCCCTGAGCCAGGCGCAACAATCTTCAGTAGACTGGGAACACGCCTGCACTCTTCAAAGCTGACCACGAACTGAAGAAATGCCTGTAAGCTGTATAATGGCATAAATAGGGGTTTTTCAACTTTGGTGCATATCTCAGGCATTTTTGGGAATTTTGATGCCAAATTTTCTACATGGGGTTCTTGGGACTCTTCCTCATAAATTCAGTCACTGTCATGGTGTTATTCAGTCCAGAAAGGTGTTTTTGTGGTCATTGCATGGAATCACCTTTCAGGGGATGGATTAATGAAATGACAGTGCCACTGTTCATAAGGTGGGCTCTTAAAAAGCCTATGTTGCAAATTTGGTGAAAAAATCAAAAAAATTACTGTTTTATGAGCGTGCATTGTGCAGTTTCCACGCACGCTCATAACTTCACAAATATGTAATATTTTCATTCCAAATTTTTAACATTGGCATTTTTCCACATCTCCTTATCAACAGTACAGATGTCATTTTACACATCCTGTTTGAAATGTATTTTTGCACTACTGGCACAGAATAGTGTGGTCACTGTGGCAAATCAGTGTTTGGGACAGATTAAGAAAATCACAGTGATAGTGTTCAGGAGTAGAGGTCCTAAAATGCCTATGTTGAAAATTTGGTGACAAAATTCCACAAAATGAGTGTGTTACAAGTGTGCGTTGCACAGTTTCCATGTGCACTCGTAACTTCAGTAAACATTTTCACATTGTCAGTTTTGCACACCGTCTTAAGGGACAGTACAGCTGTCATTTTTCACATCCTGCTTGAAATGTGTTTTTGCACAACTGGCACACAATGGTTCGGTCACTGTGGGAAATCAACGATCAGTACAGATGAAGAAAATCATAGTGACAGTGTTCATGAGCAGAGTTCCCAAAATGCCTATGTTGAAAATTTGGTGAAATAATTCCACTAAATGACTGTGTTATGAGTGTACATTGTGCAATTTGTACATATGCTCATAAATTCGAGCATGTTTAATATTTTCACTCAAGATTTTCAACACCGCCATCTCTTCACACCTACCTATGAATAGTACAGCTGTCATTTTTCACATCCTGCCCAAATGGTGTTTTCCCACATCTGGTGCAGAATGGCATGGTCGCTGTGAGAAATCAACATTCGGGACAGATTAACAAAATCAAAGTGCCACTGTTCATCAGCAGAGGTCCCAAACATTTTCATGAGGTGGGGGTCACAAAAATGCTGTGTTGCAAATTTGTAGTGCAAATACCAACAAACGGCCGGGGCATTAGGGTTTCTATCCATAACGTTCTACCCTGTACAGACTGACAGGTGTCAGGGGTGTGTCTTTGCATTGCCAGGTGTCATGCTCTTGTCATAGCATCCCCACCATCAAGCTACTGACAGGCATTGAGGTGTACCTTGGACTCTTTGGCCCCACAATTCACCCCATTCTCCTATGCTGCACCCATCTCAGCATATGTCCTTAAGAAATGGGGTGACTGTAAAGCTTGAACACCCAAGACATACCTCAGCACTTATCAGTGTACAGAGATAAGGTGAGCTAAAATGCCATGAGCGTTATGGCTGAATGGGGTGAGCATAAGGCCTGAGGACCCCAAGGCACAATGCGATATTTGTCACACTGCAGGGTAGGGTGAGCTGAAATGTCATGAACGTTATGGCCGATGCTCAAAGGCACATCTCAGTGCCTGTCAGTCACTGTAGGGTGATGTCGGGGTTGACATCATTTTTATACTTCACTGCCATTCATATTATGCATCTGTTCAGCTCCTGCACTACCGATGCCAATGTCAGCAAGACAACATTTGGCATTCACAAATGCTTGTTATACATGAGATAAATGGACTGAAACTAATATATCTGTTTTAAGACCATGTCATGCAGCTGGACATTACTGGCAGCAACCAGCACAACACATTACTAACAAAAAGAATGCAAAAATACTCAGCAGTAAGGGAATCCCTAAACTTATTTTACGTTCCCTATCTCCTATATGCAGCCTATAATGAATTCACCATTTTCCATGAACTTCAGGGTTAAGGATCCTCCCCACCATTATGAGTGAACAATACCTCCAACTGCCATGTACACCACCCACCTCTCAATCGCGTCCCCCTATACCCTACATGTAAAGGCATAGTAAAAGCACAATAGTTCAAGTTATGGAATGCATACAGTGGTCATGCTCTGGGAAGGAGAGGGAAGAGTATTACAGAAAGGAGCTAGCAGTATTCATCTCCTGTGAACTCCTACTGTAGGTGTGTGTTCTGCTTTTCTTGTTTTCCACTTTGGTCCACTGTATTCTTTGTGCAGTAGAGCAGACCAAGCAGCCCCCAATATAGCAACAAAAATGAAAATATTAATGAAACCAGCCCATGCCAGCCTTGTACCAGATCCAAGCTGTTCAGATTTAGCTGATTATAACTTCCCAGGATGTAATGGCTATATTTCTACAGTGATTTTATCAGGTTTCTCCTGCTGCAATCAATTACCTGGAGATTCGGGAAACACCCTGTATCAATCATTTTGCAGTTCTAGTCACCACCACATAGTCTCTCTACCCCTCCCCTCTCCATGTGAAATCTATGTAAGGGGTCACCAATGGCCATGCAGCCCACATCTTCATGATTCAGATGGATGTCCTCTTGGAAGTAGCAGAAGTCTCACGGCCCTTCTGTATCATGATGTCATCTATTCAGTACCCCATATAGATTATGCATTACCATACAGATTCCTTCTCTGTACCAATGGAAAGGCTAAATCCATCTGTGTGGTTGCTTTACTCACTCCATTTCCTTCCTGATGGAATTTTGTTGAGAGGAAGAGCTGTGGCCATTCCTTTTTTTGCCCAGCATTCCAAGTATGTATTTCCACCTACATAGCTGATTTTCGGTTGATTGTCACTCTTGATAAGGGTTATTGACATTTCTGTATGACAACCCATGAAGGCTATCTTAAGGTATAACAACCATCCATGTAATTTAGGTGGTATGCAATACTTCACTCACCAACGCCAATATAAGTTCCAATCATAATCAACAACAGTAATATTGCAGCATGCTTTGCATCACATATACCATGATCATATACATTACCTGCAGCGTAATGTGTAAGAAATAGTAAAATTTTACCAAACTCATTATTATCCATTACTTGTTTTGTTTAAAATATACATTAAGCATTCAGCATGTTCCTAAATTAAAATTTATGATTTTCTTTTTTGATATTATGATGCATTCTGACAGTACCGGGTCATGACATGTCGCTCTAAAGGATGGTCTGCTAAGATACTGTCATGTTAACAGTTTATGATGAAATACCATGACAGTTAACTCAGAAAGGATGACTTTACACCCGCTCCTTTGTTTTTGCTTTTTCACATCATTTATGTTAAAATAGCCTGTCACCATTATCAAATTCCCTTGCCTAGTATCAACACCTTCCTTTGCGATCCTTAAGGTTGCAAAATTGGAAATTGCCAGAACCCATAAATCTCTACATATACTGTTCTGATTTTATCATCATCACTGCATTATGTACGACTCCTACCAAGGTGCCCAATTGTGTTAGAATGAATTTTCCATGTGAAGCTTACAAAAATTGGCATTGCCAGAAAATCCCCAATCTATATATTTACAAGATTATTTTATTTGGTTGCAGCTCTGAAAAGTACTGTTGTCAGCAATGTATAAAGACATGTTGTCTGTAAAGCTGCAAATGAAGAATAGGTCATTGAGAGAGAAATTAGGGTTATATTTACAAATCTGAAGAGACAATATCACACTGTGTAATGTAGATACTGAACATTAGTGTAAGGTTATATTGTGTCTGACTGTACAACTACATAAATATGAAGACTGCATCTCTGACTTCATATCAGGGTGACAGTGCATATTGCAAATGGGTGACAGAAAGAAAACTCACAACAATAAAATGGGCAGGCACTCATATGAGTGGAAGTTATCACAGAAAGTTTGTCTGAAATTGTTATTTCTCACAAACATATAAGCACTTTTGGGAATTAACCATCAGCAGTATAAGGTTTTACTTCATTTTTCAATGTATAATGTGACTACGATGGTTGGTTGTACACAAGTATTGCATTGCATGAATCTGCTTGTAAAAAATGTTAAATACACAAACATAATAGTTACCACAGAAGGTAACCTCATTGCAACTGAACACTAATTCAAGCTGAATTTAGATTATGCATTCCCATTGAGATTGTTTGCCTATATTCCACTATGACAGTCTCAGCATATTTTGTTACATTTTGACTCTCCACTATCACACATACTCAAAAAAACACACACACACACTCAGAAAACATGCTAAGAAAATGTCTCAACTGATTATGCTCTGCGAAATGTACAGTGCTTTTTAACGTTTTGTTCTATTTTAATAATTTAGCACACTTTCAGAGATTTGCCCAGTAAAGTTGTCTTCCCCTCCCTCCAACCCTCTCATCGAGTCTTGCAGCCGGCACTCCCTAAATCGCAACCCACTCTTGATTATGAAAGACTATTTTCCCCACAATATCCACTGTTAAATTGTAAGTAAAATTAAATATATTAAATATGAAAGAACACCTGAGGAATAGCAGGTGAGAGAAAACATGTCTAGGTGCCAGACAATCACTGAGAATTCCAAGCTGACTGCATAGATTTTTTTTTTCAATACAGCAATGTAGTAGGTCACATATTTATAGGAAGAGATACTTGCAATCTCGTCATGCACTTTCCAACTATCTTTTTGTAAAATCCCAACACTTGCATAAGCACACCATCACAGATCTGTCCAGTTAAGTCATCTACATCCCCACTCCCTCCCAGTCCACATATAGGCACCTCAGAAACTGATGTCCACACAGGGTGATGAAGAGTATCCCCTGCAATACTATTAAATTCTGGGAAAAATTAAATTCAAGTGGCTGGCAATAAATCTACACTTTTAGCTGTCTTTTTGTTAAACCCAAGCTGTAACATAAGGCACTTTGCTGGATATCTGCCTGGTAAACTCTATTCTTAACCACCCCCATCCTGTCATCAAGTCCCACTGCTGGCACCTCAGAAATTATGACCTTCACTGGCTGATTAAAGAGCTTTCTACTACACCACCCCACCCCCCCTTAATATTATATTAAAAACATTTTTAATGTTTGAGAGGTAGTTTGGAGCACTGCAGATTTTTGTCAATCACTTGAATGGGCCAGTGCGACCCTGAAACCTAAGGGTTCATGACATGGAGTAATAAGAAGGCTATGCTGACAGTTTGGTTGCTGTTTTGCTACAAAGGCAAGCACAGGACCTGGATGGCCCTGCACTTCCACAGCAACATATATGTCTGCTGTATGGAGAGAAGGGAGCGGGCCCTGTGCTCTCACAGGCAAATGAGGATCTACATCTATGGAAGGATGGGAGTGCATAGCCAAGAGGTCCCTGTGCTCCTACAAGCAAATGAGGGTATGATTATATTGTCTCAAAAAGTATGGAAATTCTTTGAAAAAAAATTCCATTAATGCATCAGTTAGGGTTCTTATTAAAGTAACAAAAGTAAGGAATTGTGATGTTAAGGTTTTCAATCCTAACTCAGAATTCCCCTGCAAGCAGCTAAAGGGGGAAAGACAACACAAGCAACCACAGACATCCTCCATCAGGTAAGACAAACATAGAACTCTTTCCACATGACACAAGGGACATCCATCATCATGGCCCAGTGCTTCTGTAGCCAAGGATACATGTCACAGGTGGTTAAAGGTACTCAGCACTTGCATGAAATCAACCATGTGGGCATGGAAGCACAGGGCACAATGGGCTCTGTGCTTCAGGGCATCATAGGTGCCATCAGCACCTGAGTGAAGACATCCACACTTCCCAGGAGGTTGATGGCACTCAGCTACACTTCATGCCTCACAACCCTCCTGGGGCATGCAGCAATTTAGCATTGCCTCACACCCTGCTGTTTGTTATTGCTCACTTAAAATGTTAAATGTAATCTTATGCAAATTATATACTGCTCTTCCCAGGTGGTTGAAGGCATCACACTGACCCTTACGCCTCACAACCCACATGGGGCATGCGGCAATTTAGCATTGCTACACACCCTGCTGTGTGTTATTGCTCACTTAAAATGTATTTTGTCATCCTATGGGAATCATATGCTACACTTCCCAGGAGTTTGAAGGCACTCGGCTGCACCTTGTGCCACTCAACCCACCTGGGTGTATGGTAATTTAGCATTGCTGCACACCTTGCCATGTGGTTTTGCTTACTTACAATTTGCAAAGTGATCAGGTGACACACTGGATGTGTCAATGCTTTACAAGCAAAGGGTCAGAGGGTTGATTCTAGGTGAAGGAACGTATTTGCTATCTTATTAAGGATATTCATAAATTAAGGGGAAGAGTACACAATGGGGAGAAGTACTAACAACAAAAATGTAAAGAGAACTGGGAAAAGTCATATCAGATGACCTAAAGGTAGGTAAGCAATGTGAGAAGGCAGTAAGGAGGGCTTGCGGGATACTGGGATACATAGGGAGAGGCATCACCAGTAGAAAACAGGAAGTTGTTATCCCTCTGTACAGACAGTTGGTGAGACCCAGTCTGGAGTACTGCATGAAGTTCTGGAGACCCCATCTCTGAAACAACATAGACAGGATGGAGGAAAACTAAAATGGTACAGGGTTTGCACCAGATATAATATGAAGAGAAATTAAAGGAGCTTAATTTGTATACCCTTGAGGAAAGGAGGGAGAGGGGGGACATGATAGAAACTTTCAAGTACCTCAAGGGAATCAACAAAGTCCAAGAGGGTAGCATTTTTCTGAAAAAGAGATGTGCAAGAACAAGGGGCACAATTTAAAGATAGAGGGGGATGGCTCTTGGGCAATGTGAGGAAGTATTTTTTCATGGAGAGGGTGGTGCACACATGGAATGGCCTTTCTGAGGAGGTTGTGGGGTCAAAAACAGTGGGGGAATACAAAAATGCATGGGACAGACATAAGACAATTCTAGTGGGGTGGGGGTAGGAAGAAGTAGGCTGTTGGTTAACTAAAATCAGCAGCTTACCCAATAGGTAGGGAAATGGGCAGACTAGGTGCTCCAAGCGTTCCTTATCTGCCATCAAAGTCTATGTTTCTATGTTTTTATATTATGGGAATTATAGTATATCCTGCACATCTCAGGTGGTTGAAGATACTTGGCTGTATCTCATGCCTGACAACCCACCTGGGGCATATGCTAATTTAACATTATTGCACACTCTGTAAAGGGTTATTTCTTACTTATAATTTACAATGTGATCCTAATGGAATAGTTGACCGCACTTCCAAAGTGGTGTGCAAGTGTGCATGTGTATCCATGGCTACAGAAGCGCTGGACCATGATAATGGATGTCTCTTGTTTTTTTTTTATCAAAGATATTTTATTGAATTTCAAAGGTTCACACAAAATAAAATATTGCACAGATATCATTTCCTTTAGCATTGGTGAAAACAATACACCATATATATGTTAAGAAACCCGCAACATTTATATAGCTAGCAGTAGTTAAAATAATTTAAACATTATAATAAAGTTATTATATATCAGTGCATGTAATCACAGATCTTATTGGAACAGGTTATATCAACAGTTCATTGCAGTGTTCAAGAGAATTTAACCTTCACTTGGCACTTTTAAAGTGTTGAACATCAACCCCCTTATACAATTGGCTAATGCCACTAGCTAATATCCATATTGAGAGAAAAATAAGGAAAAGAGGAGAAAAGAAAGAAAAGAAAGATCAAGATCACAAAATGCATAGAATTATTCTACAAACGAATACTCCCATAGGTTAAAAGAAACCTAAGTGACCTGTCTGAGATGAACATAAGCTAGGTGTTGTTATGCCCTCCCTGCTGAGCAAAACGTTTTTATATTGCACCCTACTTGGATTCAAAACTGTGACCTTGATTTATCATGAAGTGGGCCAATGTTTCCATTTTTAAAACTTCAAGACACTTATTCTTCCACTCCTTTAAAGAAGGAGGTCTCTCCTGTATCCAGTTCCTAAGAACTGCATTTTAACAGATGCAGAGATAAGATGAATAGTGTATCTTTACTCTTTTGACCAGATACTGTACTCATCAAAATGCCTATGAGACATGTATCCATATTCAGTTTGTCTTTGAGCCATGGTATATCTCTGAATGTCAAAGATACCCTGTCCCATAGGTCCTGTATGCTTGTACACCACCAGAACATATGCACAAGACTTGCAGCTTGTTCTTTACATTTGTTACAAGTGGATGTAGCCCAAATGCCAATCCTATGCATATGGCATGATGTGTAGTACAAATTGTGTAAAGATTTAAACTGAACTAGCTTCATTTTCAGAGACTTGGTGGTTTTCAGCGAACTGACTCAAATATTTGCCCAATTCCAGTTTTCTGTGTTTTTTACCTAAGGCATGAGACCATCACCTAATGTTTTCTTAATCTATACCTTTAACACATTCTATCAGTAGTGTATAGAAACTGGATATACTGTAGAAGGATGCATTTGTGAACAAACTCAAAAGGCCTTTGTATTCTCATTTGTGTTTGTTGACAAATTATTTCTATAAAAATGTAGTATACTGGTTGTCAGTGCTACAAATATATTGAAGTCATGTAGAGGCACATTGTGATCCCGTACTAGCTCTTCAAATGGTCTGGTCTGATTATTCCTATTTATATACTTTATTTTAGAAATATCCCTAGTTTGCCAATCTTGTAGATTAAATGTTTTACCATTCAGCATAAATTGATGTATTTCTTTTGTGCCATGTGGAAAGAACTGAATGTTACAGTATTTGTCTTAACTGATGATGGATGCCAGTGGTTGCTTGTGTTGCCTTGCCCCCTTTGGCTGGTTGGGGAGGGGGGAATGTGGAGTTGAGGTTGAAAACCCTAACATTGCATTTCCATACTTCTGTTGCTTTAATAGTAACCCTAACCGATGCAATAATGGAGTTTTTTGCAAAGAAGATTATATACAGATTATTACATTGTATGTGAGTATAATAGTAACAGTGATTGTAATCATTTTTGTGTGTTTTCCTTTTAGAACTTGGCTTCTATGAGTGCTAGTCCCAGTGGTATCTGGGTGGTCATCTGAGAGTTCTGTGGCAAGAAGGTATTGCGTATTCTCACTTTTTGAATTATCAGCAAATACTGGCAAGCATGCAGTAGTATTTGTTTGAGCCTTTTTCTTACACCTTGGCATCAGTTCCCAAGCCATTATGGATTGAACTTATGATGCCTTTAATGTACTGTTGGCACATGTGTGATTTGTAGATGTGTTTGTTTATTTTTAACCTGTCCCTGCATTTTTTCTCTACATGATCTGTGATTATCTCAAATTGTGTGCTTAAGCACATTTAGCACCTTTTGCACTCTTTTAATTTAATTACTGCCTGTATCATTAAGGACTATAAGTATAATGGGCAGACATATCACATTGTTAGACTTTGACAAAGTGCTATGTGTGAAATGTGTTGGGGAACAGCAATAAGAGTGAGGGGGCATGTCACATCTGTGTGCTTTCTGTAATTCAGTTGCTAGCTCAGACTACTGAATGTTTCTGCTATTTTGAGAGAAACAGCACTGATTCCTACATGACTTTCACCAATAAAGGACTATACTTGACAGTAATCCTATTTAACCTGTGCTGGACCAATTGAGAAGACTGTTGAAATGCTCTGATCCAATGGACCTGGTATTGTACTATAATAGTGCAGTGTTGGGTGCCCTGGATTCCATAGCTCCTGTTGACATTTGCCTACTCACTGTCCTTCCTTGGTCCCCTTGGTTTGATAGAACCTTGAAGAAGCTGAGGTGAGTGGGGTGAAGGTTGGAACAGCACTGGCGCAAATCCAGCTTGGAGGATGACAAGCTTAGACTGATGGCCCATTGTTTGGACTATCAGTCAGCAATCTCCCATAAGAAGGCAGAGTTCCTGTCCAGGGAGGATACTATTGCAAGGAATCGACCAGCTCAGCTCTTCCAGACTGTCAACAGGTTGTACAATCCAGCCTATCTTCAGAATCAGATAGTGTTTTCACAATCTAAGTGTGAGGAGTTTGCGCAATTCTTTGCTGATAAGGTTGCCACCATTATGTCAGATATACTTCTTATTTATTCCAATGAGTGCTGTGGAGGTCTGTGGGAAATCATAGGCACCCAACCTGTCTGGGCGAACTTTGATCAGCCATCAATCGCAGATATCTTGAAGATTGTCCTGCACTTGTGACTGACTTGCTGTGGTTTGGACCCCGATACAGCTTGCATCCTTGTGGAGTGCATGGAGGCCACTGGGCCAGTCCTGATGGAGATCATCTGGTGTCCACTGGAGAAGGGCGTGTTTCCAAGCCCCTTGAAGGAGGTGGTGGTGACACCTCTTTTGAAGAAATCCTTCCTCAACCCAGACTGTTTCTTGAACTACAGACCAGTCTCTAACCTGTCCTTTGTGGGCAAGGTTATTGAGAAGTTGGTCGCATTGCAGCTTGAAGACTATCTTACCACCCATGAGGTCTATTATCCTCCTCTCCAGTCTGATATCAGGAAGAGGCATAGTACCAAGACAGCCCTTGTTCAGGTACCTAATGATCTCCTGATAGAGAGAGATCAGAAGAGCCATTTAATCTTGGTTCTTCTTGATCTCTCTGCAGTGTTTGACACTCTGGACCATGGGGTATTATTGGAGCACCTATGGCTGTTCTGTGGACTGTCTGGAACAGTCCTTGGATGGTTCCATTATTTCATTCTTTGGGTAGGACTAAGTGAGTGGTATATGGGATTTTTTCCTCAGCCCCTCTCCCCCTGACCTGTGGGGTACCACAGGGCTCTGTTTTGTCTCCCATGTTGTTCATAGTGTACATGCTGACATTGGAATGAGTTTTCACTGAGTTTTCACTGCTATGCGATAATGCTCAGCTGTACATGTCCTTTGTGCCTGGACAAGATGATGCTGTCTTGGTCTTTAACAACTGCCTAGTTGAGATTCAAGACTGGATGAGTGCCAGCTGGTTAAGGTTGAACCCAGATAAAGCTGAGGTGTTAGTGGTGGACCCAGGTCATCAGGTAGAGGGGTTATTTCCTGGTCAGTCATCTGGACTTATCATGGGGGGCAACCAGTTGAAGTCCTCTGAATGGGTGTGGAATCTGGGTGTTGTTCTTGATGGTGAGCTGACATTCATGTCTCAGGTGTCAGCAGTTGTCAAGTCCTCTTTTCACCATCTGAGTAATATCAACTGGATAAAGCATCTTGTTCTGCCTGATGATCTTCCAATGTTGGTCCATGCCTTTGTGGCCTCCTGTCTTGACTACTGCAATGCTCTATACCAAGGACTTCCAGGAGTGGACATCCACCACCTGCAGCTGGTGTAGAATGTGTCAGCCAGGTTTTTGACAAGTTTGTCAAGATCTAGCCATGTCACGCCTGTGCTCTGTGAACTGTACTGGCTGCCAGTGTCACCTTCAAGGTCACTTTGCTGACCTATAAGACCCTACATGGACCAGGACCGTGTTATTTGCAAGACTTCCTTTGTCCCTACCACCCCCTCCACCTGCTCCATTTCTTTGATGAGGGATTGCTCGAGATTCCCAGGGTCCATTTAAACACCTCAGGGGCCAGGGCCTTCTCTTCTGTGGCCCTGACCCTGTGAAATTCTCTACCTCCTTGGATTAGAGAGTGTCTGTCCACTGAGACTTTTAAATCCATGATAAAAAAAATATCTGATTATCTTTCATGGTTGCTGTCTAATTTATAACTTATTTTGCTGCCTGTTTTAATTTATGTGTTTTAACATTTTGAGTTTTTTTTTGGTTTAACTTTGTACAAGTGCTTTTGCATTTGAAAAGCAGTTTTTAAAAATAAAATCTGACTTGACTTAAATTGTCATATCTGTGGCTTGGTTACTGCTTGCTGTTGGTGACATCCACCACATTTTCTCTGCATCTAACCAACTTGATTGATTTTTTTCAGTTAGGAGAAAAAAGTTATTGATACTTTATGTAATACATTGAGTACTTAAAAATGAGTAGATGCAGACATCTGTTAGGATCTGTCACTGTATTAATCATTTTCATTGCCCCCTTCCATCCAAATAGATAGAAACCAGGTAGTCGACATATTTGCTTTGAGTTCAGCAAAGCTTTCAATTCACTGCCATATAAGAGGCTAGTGAAGAAGTTAGAAAACGTAGGACTTTGGGAAGGTTTAACGAGTTAAATTATGAATTGGTTGACTGGTAGGACTTAGTGATTCATTATGTAATGTTCTTTGATTTCTGAGAGATGAGTATTGGGGTGCTTCAGTGGTCTGTTCTGAGACCCCTACTATTTAATATGCATATAAGTGACAATGTGGGTAAACATTCAGGGGAATGTGAATGTAATTGTGGACAACACAAAGCTTTATGGGAGGCTGGATAGTGAGAAGGAAATTGGTAGCATGAAAAACAATGTAGAGAAACGGGAAAGATAATCTAGTGTTTGGCAATTAAAATTCAATGCCAAAGAATGTAAAGTAATGCACATTGGCTTCAGAGATCTGAAAACAGAATGCAGATAAATTGATAAAGGTGGAACTCTCAAAGGAGGAAAGGGAACCGGGAGTGATAGCTGATTAGTCTAATACAATTCTCCTAATGCGTTAATGAATATGGGATTGATTACAGGATGTTGGGGTGCATCAGGTGGTGTTCACCAATTGCTGGATGGAAGTCATAATGCTGCTGTAAAACCATTGGTTAGATGCCATTTGGAGCACTGTATATAGTTCTGGGACCCTCGTCTGAAGAAGAACAGAGAAAGAACAGAAAAGGCAGTGCACAGAGACAAAAATGATCCAGGAGCAGCAGGGAGAGTTCCATGAGTAGACTGGAAAATCTCAATGTGTATTCTTTGAAGAATAGACTTGAGAGTGATAATATCATAGAAACATACAAATACAGTGCATATAGGGGTTTAACAAGGCGAATTGTGTGAAGTTGTTTACATTGAAGAACAGTATATTTATCTGGAGGTACAACTTGAAGACAAAAGTGGGACAATTTAGAAAAGGAAAGCAGGATTTTTTTCTCACAGAGCTGGTGGTGGAGGGGTGTAATGGACTTCCCAGCAGTTTGGTTAATACTGGGATTATGGAATATGTATCTTTAAGGGTTGTCAGAAGCAAGAGGTTATAAAGGAGGTATGAAGAATGGATGGTTGTCATAATAATACATATCAGTGTAATAAGGCAGACTGGATGAACTTTTAGTCTTATTCTGTCCTTACTTTTTTCTGTTTCCAGGTTTTCTGAATCTTGAAAGTCTATATCAGGTTATCATAGAGTAACCTCTGGTTAGAAGTGATGAATTGGGGGTAGGGTATACTGCAAATACTCAATGGTAGCAAGTCATATACTTCCCGGCAGGAAACTAGGATTCAGGAGTAGACCAGGGTGGCTGACACTGGTGGCAGACCAAAGCTGAGTTAGTTGCCTACAGCAGTGTGCCTCAGCTTGAAGATCGACAGTAGTAGGTCATCAGCACATCTGCCACCCCTGCAGAATCTAGGAAGCTTTATCCCCTGCAGGAGCATTGTGTGTGGTTCATTCACACCATGTGGGAGGTGGGCGGATGTGGAAGGGGAAAACATATAGATGGTCCTCATGTGCCCTTCACAATAGACCCCAGTGGAGTGATTGTTGGTTTAGCAGAGGTCAAGGCTGGGAGGACCTCCATGGGAATATTCCCATAGGCTTGAGGACTGGGCAGGATGCAACAAAGAGAATCAAGTGTCTAAAAAAAGAAAAGTGTTGAAATGGCCTGACACAGTTATGCTGAAGGTAACTCTTCATGGTACTTGTGCACCATCTGGTTTTGCATCCTGAGATCAACTTCAGTTCCAGGCTGATAGGAATACTACACAGACAGTGTTATCAGATTTTGAGGGAAGGGGCCCCTTGTCATACTGTTTAAATTCCTTCTTTGAAGGGATTCCGAGCGGCCTTGATGTTATGGTTAGCACCTCTCCTAGGAGGTTAGGCATGGCTGAGGTGGTAAATTGACAGGATGGAGGGTGGATGTATGAGAAAAAAGTGAAAGGGCCAACAGGAGAATAGCAGTACCTCAGCAGTTTCTCTAATGGCCAATAAAATAGTTTTTGAACTCCATATTCTCATGCAGGATTCTGACGTGCTTAAGGCCTTCTGCAGGGGTACATGTTAAATGAATAGAAAAGCATAGCATCTAAAGGACTCTGTTCCAATCAGTGGTGTCAGAGAAGAAATAAAAAACATAGAAACATAGACAGCGATGGCAGAAAAAGACCTTTGGTTCATTCTGTCTGCCCTTGACTCCGTAACATACACTGAGACCTTTTATCAACATGGGGTTTTTGTCTTCACAATTCACCCCTTGTTCCTTGTCTTATCACTTCCCTCTGAGTAATTACAAATCCCTTAACTCTGTCTTAACCATGCTTGAACCCGTTAATGGTATTGACACCCACAACCTCTGCTGGCAGGCTGTTCCATCCATGGCTTAACACCTCTCTGTAAAATAAAACTTTTCCATGTCCTTCCTGTACCCCCATCAGTTTCCATTCATGCCCTTGTGTTCTAGGTTCACTAAACCTGTTGAATAGTTCTTCCCAGTTCACTTTATTCATTCCATTCAAGAACTTAATTGTCTGTCATATCAACTCCCTCTCGTCTGTCTTTGAGCAAGTACATGTTCAGTGCCATAACTTGATCCTCATAGGAGCTGCACTGCTGGCTCTGAATAATGTTGGTTATCCTACATTACACTGTCTCCATCTTGTACTTATCTATCCTTAGCCAATGACTCCAGAACTGGGCAAAGTACTCCAGGTGTGATCTCACCAGTAAAAACTATGAGTATTTTCTCTTTCCTTCTGTTGTCAAAATGGCTCCTGATACACTCCAGCATCCTGCTTGCCTTACTGTAGGCCTTGTTGCACTAGTTAAGTTGTTCAAGGGAGTCACTTATGATGACTTCTAGATCTCTTTCCTCAAAAGTAGTGCTTACTTTATCAACTCCCATCCAGTACTCTGTCCTAGTGTTTTTCTTCCCTATGTGTATCCTCTTGAACATGTTGCCATTGAATTTGAGCTTCCAAACCTTAGATCACCTCTCAACCTTTGCAGGTCCCTTCAAAAACAACCTTTTCCTCCTTCTCACTCTCTGTATTACCACAGAGCTTAGTGTCATCTGCAGAGAGACACTTCCTGCCCTGAATTCCTTCTTCTGTGTCACTGATGAACATATTGAAAAAGACTGGACCCAAGAATGATCCCTGTGTTACCCCACTGGTGACCTCTCTCCCCTCTGACCTGACTTTATTTATCACTACCCTCTGCTGTCTCCATTCCAGTTATCTTTCCAAACACATAACTATGTCCTTCATTGAATCCAGATCCTCAAGCTTCTTCAGTAACTTTCTGTGAGACACCAAGTCAAATGCTATGCTGAAGTCAAAGTACAGTAAATCCACTGAATGCCTTTATCCACTGTCCTAGTAAACCAGTCAAAGAATACTATCAGGTTGGTCTGACAAGACCTCACTATCAGCAGCCCATGCTGTTTGCTATCCTGGAGCCCATTATGTCTCCAGGTAGTCCACTAGGTTCTCTTTGATTATTATCTCCATCAGTTTACCCATAACAGAGGGAAGACTGACAGGTCTGTATTAACCCAGCTGCTCTTTGTCTCTAACCTTGTGGAGCAGAACTATATCTGCTGCCCTCCAGCCTTTCAGAACCACCCTGTGTGAATAGAGCTACTGCATATCCCTACCAAGGGTTCAGCTAATTCTGATGTCAGTTTCTTGAGCACCCTCAGATGCATCCTTCCATCCCCAGTGGCTTATCTTTCTTCAGGGCTTTTAGGTCTTTTCTGAACCTTTCATTAATAAATACCTGCTGCCTCATTTCTGGGATCCCCCTTTCAGCAGCCTTTATGCCAGTGTCTTGCAAAGACTTACTGTCATTCCTACTGAATTCTGAGTAGAAGTAGTCATTCAGAATGGTTGCTTTCTACTCAACCTTCTCTATCATCCTACTTCCCTCTGCAGCCTAACAATTTCCACACTCATCTTTCTATTTTTCCTTATAGTATCTGAAAAACTGCTTTTTCTTGCCCTTGACCACCTCTACAATACAATTTCTGAGTCTACTTTTGCGTCCCTGATTGCCTTCTTGGCCTCACTAGTTCATACTTGGTAGTACCCCCTTTTTTCATCCTTCAGCCTCTCCCTGTAAATGACAAAGGTCTTCTTTTTGGCACTCAGTGGCTCATTAACCTTTTCAGAAAATCATAATCAGCTCTTGTACCTGTTTCTCTTGGTAAGCATTCTCAAGCATGACTGTTTCCTCGAAAATGGCCCCTTTTATTTCTCTCAATCTTTCCTCAACTCCCCAGATATGTCCACTCCAGTTAACCTCTCTTGGATTAATTCCCTCATCTGGTTGAAGTCTGCACTTCCGAAATCCAGAACTTTAGCTTTTGACAAGGGCTCACCTTGGGTGAGCTCATATCATATGGTGTTATGGTCACTGGACCCCTTTGGTTACACAGCCCACAGTCTACCTACCCTTTCTGAGCTGGTGACAACCAGATTAAAAATAGTAGCATGCCATGTGGGTTTCCTGACCAACTGCACCAGCATTCAGTCCTGCAGTTCTATCTAGCTGGGCCTAATTTCTGATGTTCCTAGCTGCTGAAATGTCCAACCAATGTCTGGCAGGTTGTGATTCCCTGCTACTACAACCTTCCTCTTTGCAATCTTCTCTCTCCATGTCTACCCCTAGCTCCCTATTGTTCTTGTCTCCCTACCTTTGTTGCTTATAGACCATACCTCCACCTAATTTCTTACCTGGTGCTTCCATGTGATGGACCTGCATTAATTCTATTTCCCCATTTTCTCCTCTGATGAATCCATCCTTCACTGCTGTGATGCCTTCCCTTTCATAGAAGGCTACCCCTCCTCCTCCTTTACCTTTCCTGTCTCTTTCCTATACATGGTTTAGCATGGGACCATCAGGTCTCAGTCATTATTCTTTGTGGCCCAGGTTTCTGTTAATCCTATGAGGTCCAGCTCTATCTGCTATCATTGCTAGGAGCTCATTGATTTTTTTTCCCAGGCTCCTCATTTCAAGGCAGACCACTTTCCATCTTATTACCAAACCCTTTTCATTTTTTACAGATTCTGTCTCTTAATTTTTCCATAGCCTCCTTCATTTCTTGTTTTTTTTTTTGCAGGCTTAGTGAGCCCCCACCTTACATATTTCCCTACCCTTTATTAATGTGTGCCTTGCTGATTCCTTCCCCAGTGTTATTAGCCCCTACTTAAGGAGGAGCCCTAGCTAGATTCTCCACTTCTTCTCCTTTCTCTTTGCATTTCCTAGCCTCAGCCTGCCCTGCAGTCAGTTTAACTGTCCACCAATGTAGACATCAAACATCTGCCCCAGTACACTGATCCTCTCTCTTGTTAGGTGAAGGCCATCACCCTAGAAGAGCCTCCTGATCCTGAAACCTCCCAAGTCCCCCTAAAAGTTGTATCCCCCTTCTAGCACCATACCTTCAGCCACCCACTACACTTCTCGATTTCCTCCTTCCTCACTCTATTCGTCCCATTCTTCCTACCCCACACAGGGAGGACCTCAGAAAAGGCCTGGGAAGCTGAGTGTACCTTCAATTTGTCCCCAGCCTTCGAAAATGACACTTCACTGTTTCCATAGGTTGGTTTGGCAAGTTGTTGGTACCCAAGTATACCAGCACCCCTAGCTCATCCACACTCTCTTCTACCATCTTCCCTGTCCTATCTTATCTATATCCCAGGCAGCTGATGCCCTGGTAAGGCATCTGATAAGGCATCCTTTCCCCCTCCACCCACTAACTTCTCTTCACACCTAATCATTGAATCCTCTACAACTGAGATACTCCTTGCTAGCTTCTTCCTACCCACACTCCCCTGGTGCCAACAAGTCATCTTGCTCCTTTTCCCAAATGACTGGGAATCTCCCCCCAACAGAGTCATGCATCTGTGACTGCTTCAGGGGTGTGAAGTGACATACTGTTGGATTTTGTGGGTTAGGCTGACAACCTTGCAACTGCCTCTGCCTTCCTTTCACCTCCACCTCCAACCACCTTCCAACTTCCTGGGCTAGTGGGCCTTTCAGGAAGTGAGGGTGCATGATATGGTGTCACAGATTAGATAGCTCCTCTCTTGCTGCTATCAGTTGAGCATGGTGCTCCCCAAAGGACCTGCATATGGGGCAGCATCCCCTTCTCAGGAACATAACCCTGGAGATGAATGCCTCACAATCACTGCAGCTGACAACCTATCCCTCTACCTACACTTTATACTGTCAGCTATCATTTTATATATAGCATCTGTTGGACTGCTGTTATAACAATTCTTCCTTCTGCATGCCTATTACCCTTTAACTTAGACCCAAACTGGCCTATCCTATATAGACAAGTTTGCCAAAGGTATTGTTTTACATGACTACCTACCTGACATGCCTTTGGATGCTTGCTTTTTACACCTACCCTAGATAAGTAGTTAGTTATTTGCTGCAAAAATATAAAGTTCCAGTAAGGTAAGAGTACACACTCAAATACAAAGTTACTCTACTGTAGAGGTAGAGAGAGAATTACTAAAATCACATTCAGTAGTTGGTCTACTGATTGCAAACTGTAGCTTTACCAGATCCTGCACTGGCAGAGTCACCTGTAGTCTTGTGGTCTTCCTTCAGAAGCTCTGCAGATACTCATGTGTCAGACATCTAATTCCAACACTTTTCCACTCACAAGATGGGACATTTGCAGATGTGGGGCTTAAATATTTTGTCTCATCTAAGCCTGTTTCAGCACCCTCATCACATACCTGTTTTATGGTTTGTAAATTACCCTTCCTCAACCAACAAAAGACTATAAATATTCTCCTAGTTACAGTAGTGTTCCTTCCTGACTAGTAAGAATCTGCATTGCTTGCCCACCACTGCTCTTAAAACACTGCTGACCAGTATTTACATACAGCTGCCTGTGGATTGTTTCAATGTCAGCAACATTTAAACATAAAAATGCAGTTATAAAAAAACAAAAACCCTCCATAGACCTGTTGTCCAGGATGGGAATCTGGTGTGGAGAGTATCATTCAATTCAATTCAATCTTTTATTGCTCTTCCAAAACAGATTAAAATTTTGGACATTACATAATAAAATACAAGGTATATCAAGCACATTCACAACCAACTATAATTTCATCAACATTCATTCGTAATATAATTTAGTCTAATACATATTTTTCTTTATATTAATAATGGTTGAAAAGAAATTAAAACAAGTGTTGCATCATGAACAGTTCCAGGATGAAGTAAAATAAATATGGGATCATAATCCAAACTTGAATATTTTTGTAAAAATCCCAATAAAATCTAATTTCTTCTTGTGTTGTACAAATATGAAAAAGAGTTTCACTAAACCCTCAATTACAAAAACATTCTATTTTACTATGGTTTGTTATTGTAGAAAAACGATTGTAATATGTAATTCTGGAATTAATAATTCCGAATCTGATTTGGGTTATTACTTTTCTAATGTTTGATGCTAATAACAAATATAAATATTGTTCTATTAGTAAATCTATTTATTTTGCCAAAGCCAACTGGCTTGTATTTGAAATCTAACCATTTGTAATTGATCACTAAATGCGGTCTCAAAAATGTTCTTTTTAATCTTATTTTTATAGATAGGAGATATTAGGATACCAGCTAAGTGATCCTTCCAGAGATGTATACAATTTAATTTTTGTAAATTAGTAATTAAGGCTTAGAGCCATGGGGAAGTGAAACCCCAAATATCCCATGACTGTTTTTCTTTCAAGCAAGACTGTAATATCTTATCATTATGTTTACCCAAAATTCTGAGCCAATATGAAATAAGTCTATAAATGACACAATCCGCTAACAGAATTCTACCTAATTCAGCTCTAATACATTGGCCATAGACTGTGGGTTGTAATAATAGTTTATAATAATAAGATAAAGGCGTTCAAGCTACGGGTTATTATTTTGTTTCCCAAATTTCGGCACCATACAACAAAATTGGAGCGATCTTTGATTCTCCTGCTTTAATTGCTTGAATTTTTGACATTCCACCATATTTATAATTAAAACTAAAAAGAGCCTTAGCTGCAAGCTTTGACTTAATAATTTGAGCATCATGATGTGAATTCCACAAACCATTTTAAGAAAATTTGACACCTAGGTAGCAGCATGATTTAACCACTTCAATTTGTTTATTGTTTAGCCAAAGTTTTGGTGTTATTATTTTAGAACCTATTACCATTAATTTAGTTTTTTCGGTGTTAATTCTCAACTTTAAATTTTCACATTTATTTCTTAATTGATCTATTTTGATTTGTAACCCTTTTGAGATAGGGCAAATAACACCAAATTATCGGCATAGGCCAAAATATGAATTTGATGATTATCACTCTTAGGCAAATCTAGTAAAGAACAATCCTCAAATGAAAGCAACGAATAGATATAGGTTAAACAGGAGTGGGACCAATAAACACCCCTGCTTAATCCCTTGATTCATTTTAAAATATTCTGTAATACTACCTAAAGTGTAATATCTAATTGCTGTACAAGTTTTCGAGTATAATAATAAGATTGGAGTTAGTATGCTGATAGGACTACCGCGATTTAATAAGATATTCCAAAGTGTTTCTCTGTTTACGGAGTCAAATGCTCCAGTAAAATCAATAAACAATGCATATAAACTCATTTTCCTGTACAGTCTGTATTTTTCAATTAAATGAGAAAAAACAAAGATATGATCCAATGTTGAACAGCCCACCCGGAAACCTGCTTGAAATTCTGAAACGGGACAGAATTGATTAATCCAATTATGTAAGCTACTTAATAGAATTCTTAAAAAATTTTTACTACTGATATCAGTAAGGCTTATTGGCTGATAATTATTTGGATTTTGTAGTGAACCTTTTTCGTGAATCGTAATGATTATATTTTTGCGCCAGTAATAAGGAACATATTTTTCTCAAAGACATATGTTGAAAAAATTTACAAAGAATGGCACCCAGAAGTTAAGATTTTGTTTATATACTTCACCTGAAATGGAATCGGGACCTGGCACCTGATGAATGGCCAAGTTGGAAATCGAATATTTGATTTCCGCATAAGTAAATTCTAATGGATGGTAGAATTCTTCCGTCATCCATTCTGGTATTTTAAAGTAAGCCTCTGGGTCCAAATCCCTCTTAAGAAATTCTGAAAAGTAAACAACCCAAGTTTCTTTAGGAATCAGTATTGTAAAAGATGGTTCATAATGTTTAACACCTTTGGCCACCAATAGCCAAAATGCCTTAATATCATGATTTTGTATGATTTCTAACACTACTGCCCATTGTTTCAAAACAAACTCATGTTTCTTACTTTTTAAAAATCTTTCAAATTGCTTCCTATCTCTATTAAGATTAGAAACAAAAGATCTAGTTGGATTTTTAGAAACTTGTTTAATCATGGTTCCCAATCTTTTCTTTTCTTTGAGGCATTGATAATCAAACCAGGCATGCGGTTTGGAAAATACATTTTTGTAATGATATAATGCAGTTTTGATGTTAAAATAACATTCCTCCAGATGTTCATTGATTTTTGGGTGTGAACTATTATTATACAGCATTGAACATAATAAAGTTGTACTAGTGGAATATATTATATCTACTACTTTATCCATATTTTTAAGATTCAATTTTAATTTAAATTTGTCTCTAATAGAAAGTGAAGAAAGGGAGTGATACTTGAACTAGTCAAGTGTTGCACTTCAGAGTCTCCATCTTAACTAGTAAGGCCGCATGATCACTTTCTGGCATCATTATCACTTTAAGGCCATGAAAATGGCTTTAAGATTCTGGAGAGATCATTAAATAATTTATAATACTTTTCCCATTTGAAGAAATATAAGTGAATGCTCCATGTTGATCACTTTCCCTTCTCCCATTCAAAATGAGATAATTATTGTTGTTTATAAAATCCATCAGTTTAACACCTGCCCTATTAACCACTTTATCTGACGAGAACCTTGTTTCCAGGTCTCCCATATATAACTGAGACTGTAAGATAAACAAGTTATCATATTCAGCTAGCCTAGCATTTACATCTCCACCAATTATAATAATATATATATTTGATGTTTTAAATAAAGAGAATCGATATCTGTAGACAATTGCATCTAAGGATCATTAGTTTCTAAGGGAAGTTTGGGGGAAAGTACACACTGGTAATCAAACAGTTCATATTATCCCATCTTATGACAGTATGTTGTATTTCTGTCTTTGATGAAATATAGTCTATGACAACCAAACCATCTCTTATTTTAATATAAGTGGCTAAACCCCCACTTGGTAGCCCACATTTTCTTTTCCTTAATAGCTAGAATTTCACAAAGTATAAAACCATTAATATGTATTTTTGAAGTAGACCATGGCCCAGATATTCAAAGAGTTGAGCCATGCACAATAGGATTGCACCTGCACAAGTCAAATGCACCATCCTGTGATATTCAGCAGGAGGCAGTTGCACCTCCCAAATCATGCTGAGCAACAGCACAATGATAATGAAGGCATGCGCAACTGAAGGGGGAGGAACCATGCATAAACTGCACAGCCCGATATTCAGCTGGGCTGTTCAGAGTTATGCAGGTGCAACTCCTACCTGCGCCTTCACAACTTTACGCCAAAAAAAAAGGATCAAGTCAAGGGCCACCCACAGGTGAGCTGCCACATTGCAGGGCACAACACAGCAGCTGCCACCTGTGGGTGGCCCTCCACTCGTTCCTGGCAGCACCCCATGCCCTGATCGTGGACAGAACGTTATTCCCCCCCATTAGCCCAATCGTGGGCAGAGCGTTATTTCTCCATGCCCGATCATGGGCAGACAGTATATCCCCATTAGCCAGATCATGGGCAGAACAGTATGTCCCCCTGAGCAGCCCGATCATTGGGCATCAGACCTTTCCTCCCCAAAGTCCAATATCCCTGGTGATCTAGTGGACCCCACCCCTCCACCCATGGAGCCCCACCACCCCGCTCCACCTGTCAGCCAGCAGGTGGCAGCACCCCACCCACCTGCCACCCCGCCGCCCACTGACTGACAGCTCGGTAGGGCTGCGCGCCCATTGGTTCAAACAAGGGCCAATGGGCGTACAGCCACACCGTACTAAGGCAGTCCAGATATGTAATTCATTCACATATCTGGACGCAACTATAATGTAAACTGCATGCCCATTGGATCTTGCTCTGGAACCAGTAGTGCAGCGACCACTGTCAGTCGGTGGGCGGTGGGGTGGCAGGTGGGTGGGGTGCTGCCACTGGCTGATAGGGAGTGGGGTGGTGAGGGCTCCATGGGTGGGAGGGGTGAGGGTCACTAGATCACCAGGATATCAGACTTGGGGGGTTGACTTATGCCCATGATCAGGCTTCTCGCGTCCACTGGACCATCAGGAATATTGGACTTATTGGGGGAGGGAGGTCTGATACACGCAATCAGGCTGCTCGGGGAAACATACCATTCTGTCCGCGATAGGGCAATTGGGGGACATACCATTCTGCCCGTGATCGGGCTAATGGGGGACATACCGTCTGCCTGCGATCAGGCTATTGGGGAATAACGTTATGCCCGCCATCGGGCTAATGGGGGACAATATATGCCCATCATCGGGCTAATGGGGAAGTATAACGTTATGCCCACAATCAAGCTAATGGGGGGGAATATAATGTTATGCCACAATCGGGCCGTTTCAGTTATGCCCGTGATTGGGCTGCAGGGGGCGTCGCTACCCAACGGCTGCTGCCTGGCAGGGTGCCAGGTGCAAGTCGTCGGGATCAGCACACCCACATGCTAATGGCATGCAAATGGGGCCATAATTAGATGCAAATGGCCCCCCATGCACCTTGCATAAATTATGGCCCCATGTGCATGTCACCTTTTGAATATCGCAGGTTTGCGCACGGCGCAATGGAACTTGTGCCACCGCATCTGAATGCTCCACTCTGACCACTTGTGGTGGTGCAGTTCATCGCACCATGCACAGTGGCTGTGGCCAGGGGAATATTCAATGAAGTTGCCCAATAGCGCAACTCCCATTGAATATCGCCCCTAGCCACACCCCAGTGCAACTTTTTGAGCAGCGCAGGCTTGCACCACAGAATGGAGCAGTTTGAATATCTGGCCCTATGTCTCTTGAAATAATAAGATATCAATGTGAGACATACTCCACCCAACTGGAGTCAGCAATTTTAGTTTTTAATCCTGCAATGTTCCATGAAATTAAATTTTATGACTTAACAGATTGATTATGAGTCATCAATTCAAACTCATCATTCTCATTAGGAGATGAAATATCCTTTGCACTAACAGTCAATTATTGACTGTTTTCTTTCATACTCAATAGCTTGAGTTTATATGTTCTTAAAATCTACCAAATAGATGTTATATTTATCTGATTTATGTTTATTTGACATGAGATGGTTATAGATGTCTTCAGACTTTAAATACATATCAATCTGTGTATCTGATGAATCTGTAAATATCTTCCTAACCAAACCTATATCATGCATACTAATATCACAATCCAAACTTAAGACAAGCAATGATTTTATATAAGATGACAATCTATCAGTGCTTTCTCCTTCAAATTTCTGAATCCCAAATAATAAGACTCTCCTACAAAAAGAATCCTTATCAAAATTCCAATTAAGCAAAGATAAAGTGGAAGTAATGTTTTCTTTAGAATATATAGTAGGTGGCAAGGAACCATAAGCAAATTTCCAAATGGTAGATCAATTTACCGGAGATGAAATCAGAAACTCTCAATTATTAATTGGACATTGTCTAGTCCATATAGCTTTAGCAATGTCCATATCAGATAAGAGGACATAAACTGGGACATTTGGAACTGAAAGGTACTTATAAACCAGTTTTAAGTCCTGATTGCAATATCCAATTCAATTTGGATGTAAAGAGATGTAAGATCAAATTGTACAATGAAGCTTCAGTTTCATAAGGCTTTACAAAAATATGTTCAAATTTAAAAACCACCTTTTTCCCGGAAAAAATAAATTGTTCCATATGAGGAAGCTGGATTAAATCAGACTCTGATGTCATCTCCGAAAAGTGGTTATTCATTTTGGTTTTAAAAGATACAGAAGAATTCAAAGACTTAAATTGATCATTTTCAAGATTTATTTTTTCACTCTAGAGAGAATCATTGGTGTTATTTCAGTGGGATTAATTCCCTCCTCTTTTTTAGATTTCTGAGGACACTCTTGAACATGATTAAGTAAAGCAGGGTCCTGCTCCTTACACTTCCCTAGTTCTTTTTTTGATTTGGAATTCTGAGCTGTCATAGGGTTATCATTTATTAGGTTTTTGGACAAAATGTCCTGTTTAATTTTTATTTTCCTTTCCTTTTTATTTTTACGTTGCCTGATTTTCTTTTTTAAATTCTTTTGCCTTCCATTTTTTTTTGCTTTTATTTGGTGTAGAAAGCATTTCAATTGAAGAGAAGGAAGGTCTTTGTTTAACTGTTCCCCTCTCTTCTCCTCTCACCAGTTTATCCATTTTAAGAGACAGATGGGAAATTTTTTTTATAAGAATGCTGGAAGGGTTCTCTATATGGCACTTAAGCTCTTTAATGGCTTCTAATAAAATGATATTAGCCATAACAGGATGTCCTAAATCCTTGATTGTATATTTGAAAATAGTATCTGGGCAAGCAGATATAATTTCTGGATCAAGATCTATGTTTTCAACTTCCCATCGAGCCTGTTAAATACTTGATTAGGGGAACCATCCAACAGGGAAGCCTTTTTCATTTAGAAAGGGGGACTCTGACAAGTCATAAGAATTAAGAGAGCTGGAAAAATTCAACCCTGTTGAGTGTAGGAAAAGCTCAGGTCCTTCCAACTTAGGTGGAAACTTGAACTGTGTCAAATCATAACATAAAGATAAAGAGCTAGTAATATCTAGACTTTTGTTTCCAATCAGAGAGTGTGATGATGATTCATTTGTTTTATAGGAAGTTACATGAGTTTGGAAAAAATCAGTGATTTTTTCAGTGATTTTTTTGTTTATTTTAAATTTTTGAATCACAGAGAGACTGCTTTAAATGGTTAATTTCCTCTATTTTACTAACAGAGTCCTCAGTTTCATTGATGACTCCATAGGGCAGCAAATAGTCATTGTTTTCCTTTGCATTATAGCTGTCATACGTATTTTTACTGATGTTCAAGTTATATGATCTGCTGCAAATATGAGGATCATCTGACGAAATATTCACCATAGAAGAAGCTGATGTTGAAGCATTCTGTAAAACAGAATTAAAGTTAGACTGAGTTGTTATTAATTTAAAAGGAGACACTTCTCTAGATAGTGAAATAAGTTTGTTAACTTTTCCTTCATTTATCATGGGAGATAAAGGTTTAGAGGGGCTGCTATAAGCACTAATCCTATGAGGAGAGTAAGTAAAATTACCATGAACCTTTGGGGCAGAAGATGCTATAGAAGTTGCCACAGCAATGGAGGACAACCTCTGCATATAGACGCAGCTGTTTGTCCTGCATTTGCTATGCATCTCCTTCCTGGCGTCCGTAGTCATGACCCTCTTATTTGATTTTACTACCTTCAATTCCTACCACTTCTGATAAACATAATGCAACTTTTACTTCTTCAATCTAAGGACACTTTCCATTTTAAAGAAACAAAAAAAGTAAACAAATTTCAGTAGGCAGACAGTAATTTTCTATTATGTTCAAAGCTTGCAGCCTTTGCCTAAATGTGAAATGAATGTTTGAATTTTCCCTAGAACATACACTTAGAAATCATTTAAATATAAAACAAGAAACAAAATAATAATATTTAAAAGTCCTGGAATTGTATTATTCAATCTTGGGAACATTTTTGCTTCTTCAATGAGTGCAAATCAAAGTCCTCTAAATTCAAGACTTTCCCAGGTATAATCTGAACATGTTACCACATACTAAGGTAAAATTAAAATATAGCAAAGCGTTCCTGGATTTTCAGTGCCGAGTGGCACTTGCACTATGGGAGCATGTGTCTTTTATAAGGTAACTACCCCTCCCCTCCTCTCGATTTGTCTTGATGGGCTGAAAGTCAATTGGGTGCCCCAGAGAAATGTAACACACCAACAGGCTGGTAATTAGCAGAGAGGAGCCACGGCACAACACACTGAATTTAAAAGCACAAATACATATGCTCAGGAGAATGCAGGATACAAAGTACATCACTCTTTGCCAGTCACTAGCAAGAGACAGTAGACTATGTTGAAGGGAGGCACAAGAGACATGGAGGTAGGGACCCACATTTGGGTGACAAAATCCCACTAATGCAGTGGTACAGACTGAGTTTTTTTGTGACAGAAGGCTAACCAAAAGGTCACTAATAATTTGTGTTTGCATGAAGCGCCACAGATTTCTGTATGAAATCAAAACCAAAGTGAGTGTGGGGGGGGGCACTCCAAAATTCAAACTGACGCAATCAACTTCCTTACTATTATTTAGTTGCTTTATTTCACACCATTCAAATAGGCATAGACATCACCCTCAATGTTTCATCTATTTAACATACAGGCTTTCTGAGGAGATTGCCTAAAAAATGTTCAAGTTGATATAGTGAACCATTTTAATTTTTGCATCAAAAACTGAATATTAAGTCCTGGCTGACAGTTAAACACTGTTAAATTATGTCTCCTCAAATGTAGTCTGTATTTTTTTTTTAGAAATGCTATTTTCTGTGAAGCTGAGCTCTGTGGTGGTTCAACGTGACAATCAGCACAGCAATGGCGCATCACAGGGCTATACCAATGTAGGCAGAGCATGTGTTTACATGCCAGAAAGAAACACCTGCACCTACAGTATATATGAGCCCATGAAAATACCAGTCACTCTGCACTTTATTCGTGAGTGTCACAGCCACCTGCAGCACTCCCAATCAAGTTTACACCATTTGACCTGCCCCAATGCAGCTCACTTGCACCTTACATAACTGTGCAGATCAGGCAGTGTAAATGGTCTGATTCATCCAAAAGCACTTAATTCTGACTATGCACACATACATACATACACACATACACGTGCAAGTATGAAATACAATAAATCACCTTTTCTGTTTAGGCAAGTTGGTCTGGTTTCTTCTTACCTCTGTCTTCTTTCCCTAACTAAAGCTAAAGGATCAGTGCAAAATGCAAGCTTGACCTGACCTGGAGAATAATATGATCATTAAAAAGTGGTACAAAGAGGGTTTGCTTAATTACATACCACCATGCCAGTGACCTGAGTTAAGAAGCAGGCTCAGGAGACTGGTGATGGAGATCCCACAAGCAGTGCATTTTGGCTGGGGTGGATTGGCACCAAAAGAACATGCAGTGAATGGGGGAGCTAGTTCTCTTACAGTGATGATCAACTGCATGTGCTTGCATGCCATCTGGAGGCTGTGCTTGAAGCTGGGAGGAAAGAGTCATTGGACTGAAGACGTCTGGGTAAAACCAAAGGTGAAGGCATCATAACTTTTGATCTCCTTGGCCCACCCAATATCCTACAATAAAATAGGATTGGCCAGAGGGAGTTGCCCCCAGCTTGCTCCACCATGAAGGAGAAGTCATGGAGGGGCCAGGGGAGTTGATCTGGTGCTAATGGGGAACTAATTCTGCCAGTTAACTTCCTCATACACAGCTCACTGCACCCAGGGAGAAAAATCTCAATGGAAAAAAGTGGTAAAATCATGTGGGATCTCTTCATCTCAGTATCATACTGCTTAAAGAAAGTATAATTTCCATGGAATGTAATGCTCTAAGGAGAAATCTGGGAAATAAATTCAGGAAGAAGCTTCTTCAAGAATATTTCTACTGCACTGAATAGGGGGTACACTAAGCAGCCAGCAATTATTTTTGTGATTTACAGGAACTGTGTAACTCTGAAGTCAGGATTTAGGACACAGACATTTTGTAAACCCATTGGCAATAATTTTGGTCAATAGTAATCCCTATTAATACATATATTTAACAAATGTACTAAATATGTTGTAGTATTCTTTGGAGCATTATTTTAGCTATCTATAATATCATGGCCAAAAGAAAACTTTTATTGTGCACTAATCAGTAGTCCATTGTGTATAGGGTACACCAATCATAGTACAATCTATTCAAGGCATTCATTAATGTTTCAGAAGCTAAATTGGCTTTGATCATAACCATTATGTCATGTATTCCCATAAGGTAGTTAGCTAATACATGAAGTCTGAACAAGCTATTCTATCAGTTTGAAATTGCACTTTCCTGTTATACAGAATGTATGGTAGAGTATTAGATGTTAAACTAGACCTCTTATCAATTAGTTTTGCTTATGATAATTTGATTTGTTAGTTGAACAATCAGTATAATCCAAATATACAAGACTGTTCTTAAGGAGATTCAACCAACATCTACAGCAACAATACTACATTACATGTTTCTAATACTGTTATATAAATCAATGAATATACAGTACATTAGAATTATATATTACCACCCAAATAATCAATAGCTTTTATTTAAGAAATCATATCACATTTTTCTCTGCACTATTGAATACACTTAAGCCACAGTTGTCAGATGTCCTTTCCAAAACACTGCGTTTTATTAATAAGCATGATAATCATTCATTCAGCTATTAGATAAAGACGGAACCAAAACATTAGCCAATTTCCTAATGCTCAGCTTAAAAATAAAAGATCTGCTATGGGACTTTGCCCTTGGAAAAATCATAAATACATAAAAGCAAGACCAGTCTAACATCTTCTAAATTATGAGCCCTAATAATTTATTAGATGAGACTCACTTCAGAATGGTACAATCAACTTATATTTACAGGGACTCTTTTACTTTAAATTAACATATTTTAAGTTAGAAATTACCTCACTGTGCCTTTTTCTCAGGCCCAATCCACAAAGACCTAGTGATAAGCAAAAAAGTGGTGTAAATCAGGATCGGAGTTCTGCAGTGCTAAGTCACATGCACATCTGTGTACAGTGTGCCAGCTGGATGGACCAGGACATGCATAAAAAAGGTTGCTGGGACCAGTGTACTTACCGCTATCAAATAAATATATAAAACAATCCTGTGATTTACAGCAGCAGTGACTGAGTTAGAATGGCAGATGTGTAAGGAATGTGGAGAGGTTTAGAGTGAGCAGGAGCTGGATCTGCAATGAAATGGACACTCTGCTGGAAAGCCCCTTGTCCCCATCATAAATTAAGGTGAAATGCCCTATATGGAACAATGTGGAGATGTCAACTGTGAACAGAGGCATTTATCCAGAATCAGTGGAAGCTGGTGATAGGATTCTTAGGGCACAACTGGAGAAGAGGACACTGCTGCCACCTGCCCCTTGGTAGAAGGGACAGGGACAGTGGCCATGTTTTGAAGGCAGGCTCACCCAAATCCTTGTACACTGAATTTTACACAGGAGGAGACAATTATCAATGCCACAGAGGTACACTGGAACTACTGGCATTGTTTGGTACTGATGCTATAGAAGGGACAGTGGCTAAAGCACACGTGGTGTGGTAGGAGATACAGACCTCTGTCAATATGGTCAGAAGTACCCCATACTATCATTGCTGTGAAACATAAGTGGCTGCGTCTCCTTGGCTCAGTCAAGGATAAGCTATCCCTGTCACCCACCTCTGTGAAGCTGTGGATCCTGCATCATATTTAGGTCTGTTTGCTACATGAGAAGCAATACAAACAGCACCACTCACTGCCTTTTTCTGATGTGTGTATCAGAATAATTTATGTTTACTTTATAGTAGAGGGTGCTGACTGCCAGTGCCTATATGGGTATATTTCCTGGCACAATTCACTCTAGACTGACATAGCTGGAATATTGCCAAAGTCTCTTCATGTGGGTCTGCAATAAAAAATATCAATCATTAGGAATATAGACAGCTGTGCCCTTTATTGGAGGATATTGGTGGGTGGAGCTTTTTGTACCTCTAGTAGGTCGATGAGGGGATGGTGGGTGACATCAGCAGCAGCAGGCTGAGCAGCAACAATGAAAGACTGTTGTTAACAAGTGTGTTGCTTACAGTATTTATTTTTCTGAACTGCTGCATATCCTTCCCCTTGACCACTATATGTGAAGAAAAAGATCAACCTTAAACATTTCTTAGGTACTGGCTCCCAGGAAAGATTATATACAATATTATAATCATTTTCCTCATTATCCTTACCTGCTTTCTAACCCTCTTCCTACTTCTCCATATCCCACACCTTCCTCCACACCCTCCTTTCACTGGTCCTCTTGCTGTTCCTCCTGCTCAATGTCCAGCACCTGTGCTAGCTTTCCTACTTATTCTGCACTCAATTTTGGTTCAGATAACAATTTTTCAGTTTGACTGCCACACCCCTTAGTAATAGTGGTATATTTATTTCTTTGATGCCCAATGCCACAGGCTCTGAAAGCCTTAAAAACATACACAATTACAGATCCAGCACATAGCTGCACAATAAATTAAAAATTTTAGTACAGTAATACCACCGATACATTAAGTTTCTGTGGGTTAAGCTTTTAAGAACAGTTAATGCTTTAATCCACACATAAAACTATGAACTGTGGAGACCTTCCTTAATTCTTGCTGCAGATGATTCCAGAGGACTGGGTCTACCACTTCAAAAGTACAGTCCACAGATGGCTTCAAGCATGACCTAGGAACCTTCAGGATGCCCACCTCTGAGGAAGGGAGGGTAACAGTTAGTGGTGGGCAAAGTGGCCAAAATCAGCTACTCAAAGCAATTCACATCTTAATGAGGAAAGCAAAGTCCATTGGAATCAATGACTGTGTTACTCTGCCTTTCCCCAACCACTTCTACACCAATTTTAATGTGAAGTACATTGAAATCAATGTACTTCACATAACTTCACCTTGTTGTTGAGCTCCAAGGCGAATTTTTCAGTGATTCATGGGATTGCAGGTCACATGGGCTCTAGATTGTTCTGCACAGCCTCAGTTCTGTGTAGTGTGTGTGTAATGGTAGCTGGAGACAATTTACTCTCAGAGCTCTGAGATTCAAGCCCTCTAAAAACTATTCAGAAAGCCTTTATGGGCCATTTTATTTTCTCAAAATTTAGTACATTGATTGTAGGAAAGCCTCCTGTGCTCATAGAATCGAATGTTTGTGTGTGGATTTTGAATGTTTATTTAGAACATTCAGTCTGTGTAGTGACAGACACTTGAAGTGTGCTTGGGGAGAGGCATATCTGTGGTGAAGGTAGATAAACTGGGAGAAAGGCAGTCTTTCTCTTTGGGTTATATTTTTCTTGTATAACTGTGTTAATGTACATACAGCAATATTTTCAGTAATTTTTAACTTTTTTTGCTGAATGTTGTGGTGCAGTGCATAATTTCAGTTTTTTTAAAACATTTGGTTATGTTACTGAAGTTTTCAATTTGCTGTGCATTACCTGTAGTGCATGTGTGTGAGTATGTGTGCAATGCATGCCATCAAATCAGACACATTTTATTGTGCCACACACTAATTACAGCACTGTGAACCTGCTATCCATCTGTATTATTTTGTACTGCTTTGTGTTATCTTGATAGTGGATTGTTACTGCAGTGCACTGCCCCCACAACCTGCAAAAGGTATTCTTTTCCAGATTTGGATTTGTGACTTGTAAGCACTGGTTTAGGTGTTGTTGTGCCTTTGCAGCTACATCTCTTGAGTGCGCAATGCAATATTAATCTGTCTATCGCTTACATCTGTCTAGTGCACAGTCTCCATCTGCAAGCCATAGTTGTTTTTGACTTCCCATCCACCGCCCTGACTGAAAGTTCAGGAATCTAAATTTGTTTAGAATTTTCTTGGTGATCCCCAAAAATGCCTGCAGTGAGATGTGCAAGCAAAGCTGTTTCTGGCCATGACACTGCTGACAGTGGCAAGACTGGCTGTGGGCTTGGAAGTACGCAGAGAAGCATAGATGTCAGTAAAGGGATTTCTCCATCAGTGTTTTTAAATCACAATCTGTTGCTTCACTGATAGTTGGAGAAGATGATGTTGTCCCCACTGGTGGTGTTAGTGCAGTTGCTGTTGGCAAAGTGTTGCTGCCCCAAGTTCCACTTCTGACCAGTTAACTGTTTTAGAAAATATAGTTGAGTCTTAAGTTGTGACAGAGAGTGTAGATGATGTCATACTTCCAAACAGCACCCCATGGTAGTTGAACATAATTCTGATCCTGACATTGATAACTCACAATCTCACATTTTCAGCGCTGTTGAGGTCATGCCTTTGCCATCCAATGATTCAAAGTGTGGTGCAAAATATTGGCGATGATAATGCTGTGGCTGGAACATGTTCTCATGTGACCTACACTGTGTAAGCCATGTGATGTGTGTGGCTGCCTTTGAATTCTCACTCTGCCTTATAGTGAAGTATGGCACAGTGAGCAACACAAAGTCATAATTACAATGCAAAGTGGTGAAGTAACAGTTTTAAATGGGCACTTCATGTAGTGGAATGAGCAAACGTAGAAGTGGGCCATCAGCCATACTGCAGGCAGAATTTGACTTCACTGCATCTCTCGTAGCAGTCAGGAGCATATGCATACTAGAGCTCTTATAAGTAGCCTGGGCCCAGATCATGTAGGGCATCATATGTTAACAAACCTATATTGAAGGAGACCACAGGAAGCCAGTGCAACATCCACAGAGTGGGAATGAAATGCTCAGAATGGGGAATTCTAACAATGAGTTGAGCCTTGGAATCCTGCACAGACTGCAAGCGGTGCATCATCTTCCAAATAGTCTTCAATAAAGGGTATTATAGAACTCTACTCTGGGTGTCACGATGGCTTGCACCAATGTGTTTAGGTCCTGTGGGTTGAGAAAGGGATTGATCTGGGTAAGTTCCTAAGATGAAAGAAACCACCATGGACCACAACTGATACCTGATGTTCCAGTGTCAGCTTATTGTCCATGATGATGCCCAGATTCTTCACCCTAACAGAACAAAACAGAATCACGGTGCAGTGATAAACACAGCTGGGATGTGGCCATTATGGGTTAGACCATGTTCTAGAAGGATATGACTGGGATGAGACAGAGGAGTTATTTTATATGTGAGGAAAGGTATAAAGGCCACAGAGATACAAGGACACAAGATTGCTAAGGAAGGGCTGGAAGTTCTTTGGGTTGTCTTAGAGACATGTCCAGTGCCTTTATCCATGTGGAGGTACTTACAAACCAGCAACACAGGGAGAGGAGTTAACATTTTGGGGAGGCTTCTGACAGAATGGCAAGCAAAAGGGAGGTATTGATTATGGGGTACTTTAATCTGCCAGATGTAGACTGCATTATTATGGCTGTAGCTACTACAAGAAGCAGGGCCATCATAGATTCTCTACAAGTGCCATTTTTAGGCAGCTGGTTGCGGAACCCACTAGAGATTGAGCAGGGCTGGATCTGGTATTTTGTTTTTTACCAGGAGAGACACACTAAGCTGGAAGCTTGTTTACAGGTGCAACCTGGGAGCACAAGGAAGTAAAGTGACTTGCTCAGGGTCACACAGTATGCAAGTGGGGGCTGTGTGATTCAAACCCAGGTCTTCAGGTTTGCAGCTCAGAGCCTTAAATCACTGCACTATACTGCTTCCTGTTTACAAACATGGACAGCATTGCAGACATCGCAGTGGGTAGCTCCCTTGGTAAAAGCTATTGTTGTAAAGTGTGGTTTGGCATATCAATTGGGCAGTAGCAAAATCACAATTGGATGTGGGACTTTGACTTCAGAAGAGCAGATTTTAAAGAAGTGTGAAACAGCCTAAGTAAATACCTCGATGGGGTATAGCCAGGGGAGAGTGGAAGTAGAAAGGAAAAGAATAAGAGAGGGAATATCTAAGGCAATGGCAAGCTGTTTGAAGGAAAATAAACAAGGGTAAGATGAGGAAGAGACCACTATGATAGAGATCTTTAAATACTTAACGGGGTAAAAAAGGTACATGAGGGAAGTATTTTTCAGAGAGAAAGGTGCTCTAGACAATAGGGGTATGCTATGAAGCTGGGGGGTGGTAATTTCAGGAAGGATGTGAAAAAGTACTTCTTCTTGGAAAGGGTGGTGGATTCCTGGAACAGCATTCCAGCCGCGGTAGTGGGGCAAAAACAGTGGAGGTGTTCAAAAATGCCTGGGACAGCCAGCCCAGTGGTGCTGAGGACTGAGGCACTGGATGCCACATCTCATGCCATGCTGGCAACCCACAGTTGGAACTGACCTTGAGATGCCAGGGGTCGGCAGGGAAGGAAGAGGATAGAGTGTCTGATGAACTGCTCTTCTCTTCCAGGGAGGGAGTGGTTGTCATCCTGTTCCTTAACTGCCCCCTAGTGGAGGCCGGGGTGGAGCAGGGCCAGAGTAAGGGAGGCACAGGAGCATAGGTACGTGCCATGTGCATGCCTCCACATGTGCATACCCATGCCACAAGGGGGAAGGATGCGGCATAGAAAACAGTAAAGGATGTTGATCAGTAGGATGACATTGAACCTCCACAGGCTCTGCACATAGCCATATGGGCACATCCATGCCATCAAGGTAAGTCCTTGTGAATGCTGGGGTGACAGGACAGGGAGGACTGGTGAAGTGGGGCAGGTTGACACAGGAGTAGAAAAAAATACAAAAATGAAATGCCTGGGATAGACATAAAGAATTGTAGATGTAAGGAAGAGAGGAGGAACTGGAGGGGAGAGGAATAGAGGGGAAGGAAAGAGGTAGAGATGCTCCATAGATCAGCTGCAGCATAAATTAAAATAAATTTATGGGGCAGACTGGATGGGCCTGATGGCCCTTATCTGCTATTACATTATATGTTTCTATGGTTGCTAAAGTACTGTAGGTGGGAGGGAGAAAAAAACAGCTTTTAGAAAGCAGAAGGAGACCCAGATGGAGGTAGGTCTAGATAAACAACAGGAGGCAAGAATGAGGCTGAGGGCAGCAAAGGCTCACACAGAGGAGAGGATCACCAAGGAGTTCAACAAAAGGGATAAGACTTTGTTCAGGTACATGAGTGAAAAAAGTAAAGCAATGGGTGGTATAGTGAGGATCAGGACAGTGGGGGAGTACTGTGCAGAGGAAGGTCAATAAAATGAGTACTTCTACTTGATTTTTGCAGTGAAGGCGGAGTGGACAGACCAACATGTATTAGTAGGCACTGGGGGAGGTGGACACAAGTCCATTTTCAAACATGCCTGGTGGTGCTGAGGGTTGAGATGCTGGATGCCACACCTCGCACCACACTGGCAACCTGGGTTCAGCAATGGACTTGGATTCTTTGGGGGTTGGCCCGAGGGAGGAAAGGATCAAGTGTCCAGTGGACTGCTCTTCTTCCTCAGGGAGGAGGGATAGTGCCTTGCCCTGTTGACAGTGGTAGCTGGATGTCAGTGCAGTAGCAGGCCATGGGGTTGTCCCACATCCAGAGTGATTGGCTGACTCTGTGGAGGTGGACACAGCTTCTCTGACCATTACATGGGCATGGGTGTGGGAGAAATTGAAGAAGGAAAACACGGGATTGGACAGGACCTATGACGGACCCAGTTGCTCTCATCCTGGCCACCCCCAATTCTGAATTGCTGTTCATGGGGGGGGAGCCATCACTCCTTGCCCTGACCCACCATGTGGGGGGGGAAGCTGTGGGGGAACTCAGGATGGTTGGCTGAGACCAGTCGGTGGGGCTGGAGGACATACCCCTCCAAGGGAGGGGTTGTAGCCCCTGTCCAGTTCGTGGCATGCATGGAAAAAAGGTCATATAAAAAAAGGTCAATTTTCTGAAGAGAGTATGAAGGGAATTGGAGGCTTTGAAGGAAAACAAGGAGATGAGGTCAGATAGGATCCAACCAAGAGCACGAAAAGAACTGAGCAAGGTGCCTTTCTGGCAACAAATTCAACACCTCATTGGAGAAGGGTGTAGTTCCAGAGTACTGAATCAAAGCCAGCATGGTACTTCTGCACATGAGCAGCAGCAGTGAGGAAGCTAGCAGTTACAGCTCAGTCAGTCTCACATCAGTGGTCAGGAAAATAAGGGAGACCCTGCTAAAGAAGAAGAAGCTAGAGGAGTACCTTGAGGCAAATTGGATGCAGGACCATCGGCAGCATGGTTTCACGGGGGGGATCATGTCAAACAAATCTCATAGATTTTTTTGATTGAGTGACTAGGAAGGTGGATTAGGGGAAGGCAGTTGATGTGGCCTATCTGGACTTCAGTAAGACCTTTGGCACTGTACCACACTGGAGGCTAACTAATAAACATAGCAACCTGGAGGTTGGTGAGAAGATGATAAGCTGGGTATCAAACCTGAAGGATAGGAAGCAGAGGGTGGTGGTAAACAGCAGTCTTTTATGGGATTGCAGAATGACCAGTGGAGTGCCACAGGGATTGGTACTGTGATGAGGCCTTTTAATGTCTTCATTAGTGACATTGCTGAGGAACTGGAGGAAAGGAATGTCTCTTTGTGAATGACGTAACAATCTGCAACAGGATGGATGCCCAGGAAGGAGTGGAAAGAATGCAAAGAGATCTGGGGAAGCTACAGGAGTGGTCTAGGATATGGCAGCTGGGTTTCAATACCAAAAAGTGCAATGTTATGCACTTAGGGCAGAGAAACCTGTGGGCTGTGCATAAGATGGGGGATGAACTTACAGTCACCAAGCAAGATAGGGACCTTTGGGTAATCATCTGATGACCTGAGGATGGTGGGGAAGTGTGACAAGGCAGTAGGCAAGACTAGTCAGATGCTGGGATGCATAGGGAGGGGGATCTCTATTAGGAGAAGGGAGGTGGTGTTGCCACTGTATCACTCACTTGTGATACCCCACCTGGAGTACTGTGCCTAGTTCTGGAGGCTGCACCTCTGCAAGGACATTGACAGGGTGAAAGGGGTACAAAGGAGGGCTACCAAAATGGGGGGGGTTGCACAAGAAACTATATTAAGGCGGGGTGTGAGAGTTCAACATGTACTTCTAATCAGTCCATCTAGGAAAGTAACTACTGAGGCTTTTATTAAGGATGGTCATGTGATCTCTGATGCTCAGGTAATCTGTGAATCTTTTTTTGATAAATTTTTTGATTTGTCCAAATATGCACAGGCTTTTAATCATGGTCTGTGTGTAGATGCACAGTCCTCTGATACTTTTGAATCTGGTTCTTTTAATTTTTCAGCTATTGAACCATATCGGGTATATAAACTCTTGAAACAAATGGCAATTGGTTCAAGTGCGTGTGAACTTGAGACTAGGTTCTTAAAATTGATTTCTGATCACATTGCTTATCCACTTACTTCTATTTTCAATTTTTCTTTGCTTACTAGTTGCTTCCCAAATCAATGGAAACAAACAGTAATCAAACCTATTTATAAATCTGGTGACAGAATGGATATGGACAATTATCGTCCTATTTCCCTTTTGCCACCTTTGGGTAAGATTTTTGAGAGACTTGTGAATGAGTAATTTTCTGCTTACTTACAGGATAATGGTTTTAGGACACCTGATCAGCATGGGTTTTGAAAATTCCATGAGGCTGACGGCTCTGGCCAGGTTCACGAACCACACCAGTGTAGCTATGGATGAAGGTATGCTCACTGGTGCTGTGTTCATGGACCTGTCCAAGGCCTTTGATTTAGTAAATCATCCCCTGCTGATCAGGACGCTCTGAAACTATGGTCTAGCAGAGATTGCTGTTGATTGGTTTCACAGCTATCTGTCCGATCGACCACTTAAAGTAGGATTAAATGGAGCTTTTTCTTCTAGTAGATCCTTGTTACAGGGGATGCCCCGGGGTCTATTTTGGGCTCTTTCTTGTTTACTATGTTTGTAGACATTGTTCCATCTTTATTGAAAGACACCCATTGTCTGATTTCTGCAGATGTTATTATTCTGTATAAAAGTTCTACTTCAGTGGAACTTATAAATGAGTCTTTAAATAAAGACTTTGCTGTACTTTGTAGTTGGTTAAAAGAGAATCATTTGGCATTAAACAACTCAAAAACAAAATTTATGCTTTTTGGATCCAGAATTAGACTTACCCAAGCTCAGAATTTGTCAATCACTGACCGATTGGGTAATAAGATGGAGCAGGTAAAACAATTTAAATATCTTGGAGCCCTGTTGGACCAATACTTAACTTTTTTCTAATCATGTAAATTCTATTACACATCAAATCAATCATAGGTTGGGTGTCCTATCCAAGTTTCAATCGTTGATGAGCTTACCAGCTAGATGTGCAATAGCCAAGGGTGTATTACTTTCTCAGTTAAATTATAATTAATTTATTTTCTCAAATTTGTCTAATACAGAGTTATCTCTTCTAACTAACGTGTTTCATGGCATTTGTAGATTTACTCTGAAATTGCCTTATTCTACACACCATTGTGAGCTATATAGATTATCTGCCTGGCTTCCACCTAAGCTAAATTGTCTATATAGTTTATGTTCTTTAACTGACAATATTCTCCATCAAGGTACAAATTCTCCATTATATTCATTATTACAGATTAAAAGGAAATCAAGGGAACTTCGCTCAAATTATCAGATTAAATTAAATTTTCCTAAGACAAAGACCAAAAAGGGTGATGGTTCTTTCTCCTATTTTGCTGCTAAAAATTGGAATGAGCTTCCTATTGTTTTACATGGGAATGTTACCCACCAAACTATTAAAATTAAGCTAATAAATCATTTTCTTGGCAAATTGCATTGTTATTGCTTTTAATGAGTGTTGTATTTTTATATTGTTTTAATGTTTGCTCTATTGTAATTTTGTGATGTATGTTTAATTACTGTTGTAATGTATTGTAGTGTGAGTTTTGTTAATTTTATTGTAAACATCTTGATTGTATGTATATATATATATATATATGGTCCCCAGGTCGTACATGAAAATGGGCCTTGGCTCATTGTGCCCACCCAGTAAACAAGGTTTAAAATAAAAAAAATAAAAAATAGGGAGGAGAGGAGAGCGAGGAGAGGAGGCTGACATGACTAAGACTTGCAAGTACTTCACAGGGTGAATAAGGTGGAGGAGGAGAGTCTCTTTTAGAGAAGGAGGAACACCAGCACACAAGAGCATTCTATACAGCTTGGGGTGGTGGTCAAGAGAGATGTGAGGAAATACTTCTTCACAGAGAGGGTAGGGAGGTCTGGAACCACCTGCCAGAAGAGGTGGTGGGGTTGAAGACAGTGGGGAGCTTCAAGTATGCATGGTAAAGGCACCTGGGCATAATAAGAAGAGGAAAGGGAGGCAGGAGAGACATCTGCAACCAAAAGGCCCAGAATGTAGAAATATTCAGGAACATAAAGTAGACTAGATGGGCATGCCAGTACATTTCTACCTATAGATTCTATGTTTCTATGTTACCCTAGCTCTGGCTATGAGCAAAGTGGGGCCAAGATGTAATTCAGACAATGCCCCACCAGGTTCTGCCACCTTCCTGATACCTGGAGTTCACCAGTAGCACTTTGATCTTATCCAGGTTAATGCTGAGCCTACTGGAAGCCATCCAAGAATAGTGTAGTATGAAATTAACACATTTCGTTACACAGAATATTTCTTGAAATTAGCACATTTTGTGAAAGGTGAAATTTCCCATGAATCAGCAAAATTCACTGTTTGAAGGTGAAATTTCACCATTTTCAGTACCATTTTGTTATAAAAAATAAAGACTTTTCAGGCCTTTCATCCCTCCTGATAACCACAGTAATGTAACAAAAGAAATATCATCCTGGTGTCTAGTGGTCCCACCAACTTCAGCCGATCACCAGTCTAATTCTCAAATTAAAGAATCTCCCCACCACACCGCTGAGATTTACATCAATTTCCCCATCACAGTATAATAACAAAAAGAAAATTCTAATCCAAACTCCCTGGTGTCTAGTGGATGCCCCAGCCTACAACCTGTCAATGGTAGTGCCCTCCCTCCCCAGTACCCCCAAGTGGGCCCTGCCATAGCCCTCCATTTACTTCCCAGCTAGCAGCCTGTCTGAGCACTTCAATGAATGAGAGAAAATTTCCCATCACAGAATAATAATTAAAGAAATTCCAATCACAACTCCCTGATGTCTAGTGAACTGCCCACCCTGTCATCAGATATTGCCCCGATTCCTCTGCCTTTTAAGGATGTCTGAAATACACCCTCCCCAAGGGAACACCAAACAATCTCAGCAATCACTGGTCAAGTAGGGTCTTGAGGGTCTAACAACAACCGAGGTTCTCCGGGATCAAATGAACAGAAGGTGGGATGCAACTTCATGATCACACAGACAATCTTCTCAGCAGACACAGGGTGAAATTCCTCCCAGACATACCAAAGGCCTCTGTTCGTCAGAGACCAGGCTATGCTGGGCTCTGACAACCCACTTGAGGAAATCAAGGAGTGAACAGAAGATATCTTATCAAGGAAAAACTGACCAAACTAATTGCACTGCTCATTGCTCAAAACTGCCCCAGACTGTAGGCAGGCCAGATATACCAGCGTGTCCACAGTGCTGAAGAGAAGAAATGGACAGTTCATCCATGCAACAATCACCCATGACAAAAACTCTGCCTTTCTCAGACTAATTGCAGCGATACTCCTTATAATGAGCTCTAAGGTTTAGCTTATCCTCCATTATCCCCATCTCCACCAAGAACACCCAGTCTCTGCTTTTGACCTTCAATTATCTGAGCTCCTCACTAAATCAGGGTAATCTCTGTCAGAGACTCTCAGGTGTACATGAAAAGGTGTGGGTGAGTCAAGAACCACAGTGATAGCCGTGTTATAAGGATCCACTGCACCCTCAACCCCATCAGCACACACCTGCAAAAGGCTCGAGCAACTCAGTACTGACATGAGTCTAGAAGACTCCCCATTTGTTAAAGGCTGATACTGAACTAAGTCTACCAGGGAGTTTACATGCTGTGGGGGGGAGGCTGATCTGAAAACTCACAGTGTAGTAATCCGACCATCTGATCAAATCAAACTCAGCATTAGACAGCTCGAGCCCCAGTGGGAAAACCTGGTCCAAGGTGAGACCAAATTGGTGAATCACAAAGGCAACAACCTGTATGAAACTGAACAGTTGCTCATGTCAGAGGAATTGCTGTCCAAGCAAAAGGATTTGCTGTCATCAGTGGTGAAGGCAAATGAATTGGGATGGAGGCTGGTACAGGTGGTGGCATCAAAACATGGACATGTGTAACATGCCTCAAGCCTGGAAAACAAGATCCCAAACCTAGTGGCCTTGATGGTGGAGGAATGCCTAGACATTGTTGCAGTCACTGAAACATGGTACACAGGAAACCATGACTGGAATGTTATCATACCAGGATACACAATCTTCAGGAGAGACAGGGAGGTTAAAAAGAGGAGAAGGGTGGCTATGTACATCAGAGAGGGGATCAAGGCAACAGAGTTAGGGGGAAGACAGGAAGGAGAAGAGGCACAATGGATCACATTAGAGACAGGAAATGGCACCACCATCTGCACTGGAGTTGTCTACAGACCTCCAACACAGGGGGTTGAAACAGACAGGATATTAGTGGAAGCCATATACAAAATGGCAGAAAACGGGGAGTTGTTGCAGGTGGGGGACCTAAACATGCTACATGTTAACTGGAACACATATGTAGCAGCCACTACCAGGAGCAGAGACATCATGGATGCCCTGGAAGGAGCATGCCTTAGACAGTTGGTTAAGGAACTTACATGGGAGGGAGCAATACTAGACCTGGTTCTCACAAATGGTGACAGAATAATGAATCTATCACTGGGCAGCCATATTTGGTCCAGAATCACCATATACAGTGTGATTCAAGGTGAAGACAACAGTAGAGTCAAGCCACTCAAAAGTAAAGGTCCTGGACTTCAAGAGGGCAGACTTTGCAAAATGGGAAAACACCTCTGGAGAATCTTGGTGAAGAGGGATGGAGGGTAAGTGGAGGAACAGTGGAAGAAACTTAAAGGAACTATAGCAGAGACAACAGGCCTCTGTGTAAAGCTAATAAACAGAGCAAAAAGAAAGAAAAAACACTAAGGTTTTCAAAAGAAATGGCAGAGAAGGTTAGGGAAAAAAACAGGCTTTCAGAAAGTACAAGGAATCATAGAGGGAGGGAGGCAGGGAAATGTACCAGGCAAAGAAGAAGGAGGTGGTGGAAGGCAGTCAGATGTAGAAAGGCACAAATTAAAGAAAGGATAGCAAAATCAGTAAAAAAAAGGTGACAAAACCTTCAGGTATATCAAGGAAAGGAAAAAGACCAATGGAGGGATTTGTGAGGTTGAATTGGGAGGTGGGCATGCAGATGGGGACCTAGAAAAAGCAGAAATTCTAAATGAATACTTCTGCTCAGTGTTTACAAAGGAAGCAGAAGAGGAGGGACCACAACTGGGAGGTAGAAACACAAAAGGGGAGTTGGACACCAGTCCATTCACAGAGGTGAGAGTCCTAAAGGAAGTTTTTGAAAATTAATAGTAGGCAAGCAATTGTACAGGATGGGATGTATCCCAGCATACTGAAAGAACTCAGGGAGGTATTTCGGGCACCACTGATGACCCTATTTAACAAATCATTAGAGGAAGGTGTGGTGCCAAAGGACTGGAGGCAAATGTGGTACCACTACGTAAAAGTGGGAGCAAGGTGGAGGCTGGAAATTACAGGTGAGTAAGCTTGACCTCAGTGGTGGGGAAAATCATGGAATCCATGTTAAAGGAGAGGACTGTGGCATACCTGGAGGATAGTGGGGCACAAGTCCCAAGGCAACATGGATTCACAGCAGGGAGATTTTGTCAAACAAGTCTGATAGAGTTTATTGACTGGGTAACCATGGTAGTGGATCAGGGAGGGGTAGTGGTCATGGTCTACCTAAATTTTAGCAAGGCTTCTGACACTGTCCCACAAAGGAGGCTAGTAAACATGTTGCACAGTCTGGGAGTAGGTCCCGAGGTGGTGCATTGGTCCAAAATTGTCTGAACAGGACACAGGGGTTGGTGTTAAATGGATTTTAAGCCCAGGAGAGGGAGTTGACAAATGAGGTGCCACAGGACTCGGTTCTGGGGCTGGTCCTTCTAAATGTCTTCATTAGTGACATTGCAGAGGGGCTGGAAGGGAAGGTAAGCCTCTTTGCGGATGACACCAAGATTTGCAATAGGGTAGACACTCCAGCTGGGGTGGAAAAAATGAGAAGAGACGTAGGCAAATTGGAGGAGTGGTCAAGAGTGTGGCAGCTTAAATTCAATACAAAAAAGTTCATGCCGTTGAGCCACAGGAATCTTCAAGAAGAAATACAAATGGGGGATACTAACGACAACAAAATTGGAAAGGGACCCGGGGGTAAGCATAACAGATGACCTGAAGGTAGCCAAACAATGTGAAAAGGTGGTGGGGAGAGCCAGAGGGATGCGGGGTTGCAAAGGGAGGGCATCACCAGTAGAAAACAGGAGGTGGTGATGCCACTGTACGGACAATTGGTCAGGCCACATCTAGAATACTGTGTTCAATTCTGAGATCGTATCTCAGGAAGGACATTGACAGATTGGAGGCAGTCCAGAGAAGGCAACACAAATGGTGAAAGCAGTGCACCAGAAAATATATGAAGAAAGACTGAAAGACCTCAATATGTCTACCCTGATGGAAAGGAGGAGAGGGCAGATAATAGAGACATTAAGTACCTTGGGGAATCAACAAGGTCCAAGAAGGCAACATCTTTCAAAAAGAGATTTCCAAGAATGAAGGGTCACACTGGCCTGGTGGTGAATAGGACTGAGGCATCTGCCTTACTCACACACCATGCCGTGAAGCCGGGTTTGGGAACAAGCCCAGGGAGCTGGGGGTCAGTCAGGGGGAGAGGATTGAGCATCCGACGGACTGCTCTCTCCTGGGAGGCAGGAGGGTCCATGTCCCATAATGTTAGTGACACCCAGTAGAGACTGGGTGCACTGCAGTTGGGGACCGTAACAGGGGCTGACATCAGGTGGCCAACCTGCAGACATGGAGCAGAAGTTCTCATGTCACACACTGGATGGCATTGCATATCCTGCATTAGGGGGAAAACACAGAAGGCAAGGAAAATCCCCTGCACCAGGGAGGTGAAAGTAGACGCCCAGTGGCCATACCCATAAGTCCAATGCCAGGACCCATTCCCTGACTTGACTCTCCGTGGTCCCCTGCCTCCTTTCATATGGGGTCGGTGGGAGAGGGGGGTCCCAGCACACTTGATTCCTCAGTCAGAGTAGGGGTTCAGGTGGGCGGTGGAGGCAAGGCCGAGTGGGTCCACCAGAGAGATGCCCCAGTGTTGGCATCAGGTGGGGTAAAAACAGAGTCTACAAAAAAAAAGAACAAGTTGTTACAATATGAGGCTGGGGGGGACCCAGGGGTAATGTGAGGAACTATTTTTTCTACAGAAAGGGTGGTGGATGCATGGAACAGCCTCCCAGCGGAAGTCATATAGGCAAAAATGATTGGTGAGTTCAAGAATGCATGGGATAGTCAGAAGGCAACACTAGTGATAGGAAAAAGAGGGTGAGCTGCTGATCATTTAGGATCTGGAGTTTAGGTAAGTAGGGAATGGGCAGACTAGGTGGGCCAGGCGGTCCTTATTTGCCATCAAAATCTATGTTTCTATTGGCCTGGATATTGAAGTTACCCAACACAAGTCACCTGGAGTACTCCAACATCAGGCAGGCAATGAACTCCCCCAAATTATTGTAGCAATCCATGCTCATAACCAGGAGAATAGTAAACAAGAAGGACCCTGTACCCCCACACCTGCATCACCCTTAATGGCCACACATTCAAACAACCTGGTTTGACGCACTGGGTAGGCTGCAAGTCTCAGGCCAACTCTAAAACAGATGGCCACCCACCTCCTGTATTCCAGCCTAGGGCAGTGCACCATGGTATGACCCTGTGGGATAGCTGCCTCCAGCACAGGGCCAGAGTCATCCCCAGCCAAGTCTCAGTGAGGAACACCAGGTCCAAGAAGGAAACCATGACAAAATCCATTATCATCATGGTCTTATTCTGATGGACCAAGATATAAAGAATTTCCCTAGGGGAGGTTCATGCTGCTGGGAACAACAAATATGATATCCTATGGCATATCAGGAGCCATTAGTATCATTGCATCATATACCATTGAAACAGTGACTACTGAACAGTGCCAGATTATGGCAAATGCCAAAACTGGCAAAAGTCACTGTACCCCTTAAGGTCCACCCCATACAGAGTTGGTATATCTATTAAGGGGAGGTGGAGCTCAGTCCCCCTCCCCGCAGGGAGTTCACAGATTTCGCATTTGCCATAATCTGGCACTGTTCTGACTCTGCACCATTTCGGAAGTCGCTGTCATGCTGTGGAATCTAACTACAGTCAGAGCTGCTGCTGGTATTAGCTTGCTGCCAGTACCACCACCAGTGGCATGTGTTCCATTGGTGGGATTAGCAGCCTTACCTCTTTCAAGTTAAACTATTGTCTAAATAGGCCCTTTACCCCCCCCCCCCTTCCTAGACAGAACAGACTTGGCAGCAGCCTTGGAGGAAATGTTCACAATCATGTGTTTATTAAACATTCCGTACAATTCTTCATCAATTAAGAGATGGGCACAACTCCCAGGAGTTTCACCAAGTTATCCTTAAGCCTCCAGAGGTCCCTTCTGCCATGAAAGGCCTCATGTAATGGACCACAGGGATCACATGTACGCAGTCCCAGAGGATCACAGACATTCGAGAAAAGGGGATCCACTGGCCAGGTGGTAGACACACTTTTCCCATCTGGAGGGTGCTTTACTCATGGGACAAGTACAGTAAGGCTAACCCCTGACCTTCCTAATCTGGGCACCCAGATTTATGCACAGTATGGATAATCTGAGGTCAGGCCCTGACAAAGGATATCAGGCCCGAAGCACTGAGGTTGTTAAGCACCAGTGTGGGAGCAACATTGATGCAGTTTTGCACTTATTTTTTAACATTGATATAATTTGTACTTAGTAAGTACTATTTGAAATCCAGTAAAATAATTATTTCTACTGAATTTACCATCTGGAGTGCGAGTTCTCTTACAAAGACATGATTTATATTTTCTCTGCACCGGCTCTTAGCTCCTTAGCACAGCCTTTCATTCACAAAAAAAATTCACTGATTTTGGTGAGCTGCTCAAGCCAGTGGACCACTGCGAGAATGGACTCTGTAACTGTAGAAAGTGGACCCACATTGAGTTATTACAAAACGTTGTGTTATTTGAAATTGTGAGCTAATTAGGTGTGGAAAAGAAGTTTTTTGATTTGGAGGAAGACACGGCATTCTTTCTATCAAGTACACGCCTGGTCATTATCAGAATGACCATTGACCTAGGTGATGATGTGGGTGCCTCCCTACAAGGCGATTCTGAGGGTGGTAACATTTAAAAAAATATTTTCTAAACTTGAAAAAGCAGTGTTGAGAGAAGTGGCACTTCATTATAGCATCTCACTACAAAAAATGTTAGAAAAAAAACTTGCCCCTCGAGGGTTGAGACTGACAAAAATAACAGCTTGTGGTCTTGGTAAAATGCACTATCGTGCTAAGTGGAAAACCAATTTAAAAAAGAGCTCCTTAGAATTGGTCAAGATACAGATAGAGGAAGACCAATATAACAAAGCAGAAGCACTACGTGAAATAGAAAAATTACATCGGGAGTCGGAACCATTTGGCACTAATACCATGATCAAGGAACCTGCTAATAAATTCACTGCAAAAGCCAAGAAATTGGAAACTGAATTAATTGAGAGAAAGAAAATTAAGCTACTTAAAGATGAAAGAGACTATCAGATGGATCACAAATGGGAAAATAAAATAAGGTCTCTATCCAGAGGTAGAAGACGATCAAGAGGCAGATATTAAAGTAAAAATAATGATGACAATTCTAGTAGAAACACTGTTTCTTCTGTCTCCACTCTATCGAGAAACATTAGCATGTCAAGTTGAGAGTCAGCTAATGGAAGTACCAGTACATCACTTTCAAAAAAAGGAAAAAAAAAAAACTATGACGAGGGAGCTGCGGGAGGAGTGGAAGACGAGCAAGTGGACTGAACGCAACTGTTGATACAAGCAATGTAAATGAATCTGATTTTACAGTGATTGATTTAACTGAAAAATCTCTTGCAAATGCACAGATCAGCTTACTTACATATGGGTTATCTTTTGTACCATGTTAACCTACTGATGAGTTTGGTTTATATTGTGATTTATTTAAATTGTTCAGAAAGCTTAATCTTATTTTTATTTCAAATGATCCGGGTTCAGATGTAGATGAAAATAGTAATGAAGAGGTAATTGAAATAGTTCCATTGTTGGATGTTCTTAGGAATCAGAATTATGAGGATTAATTGTGGCAGTAAACAGTAACAATGTGACTCAGACTGTGTGGATTTATCATGGGGGGATGTTTACAAGCAGCTAGACCGAAAGTTAAGAAGCCCTCAACTTTATCTAGCTTATTTAAGGTAGTGAAACTGGAAAACATTTCAAAGGTTATTGGAGATGCAGCTAGTATTAGGGAAATGGAAAATCAAATGCTATTGGGATAATTTAACAAAGGAGGAACTTTAGCACTCCATGAACTGCAGCTAATGTCCGATGTCATTATCAAACAGTCAGACAAGGGAGGAAGTGTAGTGCTTATGCAAAAAGGAGTACTAAGAAATGAAGCCCTCAGACAGCTTTCGGACCAGAATATATATGAAAAATTGCAGAGTAGCCCCATGAATGTATTTAAGGTAAAGCTGGAGATTTTTTTTTAATCAAAGTTTAGAGGCTAGATTGATCACGGAACAGGAATTTGAATTCCTGAACTGTGAAGCTCCTGTGGTTCCCGTCTTTTACCATCTCCCGAATATTCATAAAAATAGAATCCATCCTCCAGGATGCCTGATTATATTGGGCTGTGCTCGCTGATGGAAAATCTTGCCATTTATGTAGATGGGTTCCTATAACAAGAAGTTTAGATTACAATCTTTTTTAAAAGATAAAAAAACAGTTTTACAGGAATTAGAAAGCTTTATCTGGAAGAATACATACACTGTAGGTGGCTCATAATTGACGTCTCTTCTCTTTGTACTAGTATATCTCATACATTGGGGGTCCAAGCAGTACAATTTATGTCAACCAACTCTCTCCTTAGCTACCAGTTGAATTTATTTTGACTTCACTTAAACTTATTTTAACCAGCAATTTTTTCCTGTTTGATGAGGATTTTTATATCCAATGGTGTGGTACTGCGATGGGGTCCTCTATCGCCCCCTCCTATGCCAGTCTGTTTATGGATTAGTGGGGGGGGTGGTCTTGGACCCCACCAGAATTCCATTTTTTTGAAATATTTTTAAATACAAAAGATAAAAAGATGATTTGTTAGTAGTGTGGGAAGGCACAGAACAAGAGTTACAGTTGTCAACGGACTATTTTAAAAGTAACACAGTGGGTTTATCTTTCACACATAAAACTGATGTGAGGGAAATAGAATATTGGGATCTTTCACTTATTGGAATTCTAGGACAGTAGGTGGAAACTAGAAATTATAGGAAACCAACACCAGGAAATAGCATGCTGCATGCTGGCAGCTCACACCCCAGACATACAACTGAAAATCTCCCCTATGACCAATTAATACAGCTAAAAAGGAATAGTTCTTCTGACCAAGAGTTTTTTAAATCTAAGGATGAGTTGTTTGAGAGGCTATGGGAAAGAGACTATGAGGAACATATCTTACAGGGGGACCTTTGCTAAAATATATCAGGTGGAAGGAAAGGACCTCCTCCAGTATAGAGACTCTTAAGTCGGGATCAGAGCAGGTAGTTTGTATGTCTACTTATGGATCTATTTCTATGGATGTGAGATCTATCATTTTGAATCATTGGCATATCCTGGGTCTAGACCAGGACCTGAAGGAGGTACATAAAAATGGCCCACTGATCACCTTTAGGAGAGGAAAATGCCTGCATGATGTAGTAACAGAAAGTGAATTTAAAAAAAAGTATAGATAAAGGTATGTGTGGTTGAGTAATAAACCATCTGTTCTTTTCCCTGCAAATACTGTGTTACCTGTAGGGACGCAGTACAGGCTAAAACATTCTTGAACCCTGGTCCACTATGTGTGAAATAGGTTAAGATAAATGAATTCATAACTTGCAATACAAAAAAAATGTAATATAATCTCTCTGGTGCACTTGTGGCAAAGTTTATATTCGCCAGACTACCAGGCTATTGTGGGAGCGCATACAGGAGCACTATAGAGTGATACGAAGAAACAATGTTTCACACCTAGTTGCTAAACATCTTATGGGGGTAGAGGACATCTAAGACCACAAAATTAGATATAGTGGTATTGATCATGCCCCTTTTAGGCACTGAGGGGGTGATCAAAATATGCAATTTGATAGGAAGGAATCAACTTGGATCTTTAATCTTAGAACATTGAAGTCAAGTGGCTTCAATGATTATATTGACTGGAAACCATTTATTCGCTAAATAAGGTATCCTAAAGTGATATGTTTCTTTATATTACATCTTTGTACTGCATGGTATACCATAGGACCACTATGCTGCCTACTATTTGGACTTTTTTTGTTTATGAGGCATCTAATTTTCATCTGGGTCACCCAATATGGCGCTGTAGTGTTTTAAAAGTGTTCATCATAATATAGCGTATGTATCTAATATGCTATTGAAATGTATAAGAATTGTTTCCACTTTGGCCTGCTAGGAATCCATTCATTAGTTTCTATAGTGGGAGATACTTTTTGAGGTAATTTGCTATTTAATAAAGCCAGTTTATTTAACTATTAGTTTGTCCCACTAATGAGAGCAGTGACTAATAAAGTGATTACTGTGCAAGCAGTTTATTTGCACTGTGATTATGCACTTTATTTAAATTGGTTACACCTGTATTTAAATGTATTTATGAACGGTAAGGGTAGTCTGAGGTCGGGCCCCTGATGAAGGGATATCAGGCCCTGAAGCGCTGAGGTTATTAAGCAGCAGTGTGGGAGTAACATTGATGCAGTTTTGCACTTATTTTTTGACATTGATATAATTTGTACTTGGTAAGTACGATTTGGAATCCAGTAAAATAATTATTTCTACTGAATTTACCATCTAGAGTGCAAGTTCTTTTACAAAGTCATGATTTATATTTTCTCTACACCATCTCTTAGCTCCTGAGCACAGCCTTTCATTCACAAAGAACCCAGAATTCTGAACCCTGCCTCATGCCACCTTGGTGGGGGAGGACCTGTCAGAGAGAAGCAGATCAACATTTTTTCCTTGTACTATCCTTTTACAAGACTTCCTGCACACCTGTTTAAGGTTACTGTGACCAATTTAAAACGTATGACCCTTCAGAGGAGGTGAACATCCCAGGAAATAAACCCTTTCTAAAAAATTGGGAAGATTCCTCCTCATCTTTGATGGTGATCCCCCACAGCAGGGAAACAGGACTCCCTGCTCTGTCCTGGCCTAGCCCTGCCCTTGCTTTTACGAGGTTGGGAGGGTGACAATCTTGGCTGCTTGAGAAGTTGAAGTAGGGATAGCAGAGATGTCCTTGTTTTCTTAAAGCCCTCTTGCTCCTCCCCCACAGGCCCAACATTTTCTACCCAGCAGGTGGCCCTTCCTGGTTCCCCTTCACCCAAGAGTGAGCACTAGCTATGCCAAGGTAGGATGAGGAGGGGTCATTGACAAAATAATGTCTCCTGCAATGCAATGCAGACTGGACATTGTCTAAGCAGGCTCCATTACAGTACCAGCTCCCTTCTTTCCCTAACAGAACACACCTGACAGCAGTCTTGGAGAAAATGGCCATGTGTTTATGAATCATTCTATATAATTCTACAGAAATGATGTATGTACACAGCTCAGGAGCCTCACCTGGTCTACCTTAGGCCTCCACAGATCCCTTCCCCTATAAATGGCCTCATTTCACAGACCCCATTGATTACATTTATAACAAATGTTCTTGGAATGATCCATGCCTCAGAGAAAAGGGTAGTCCTCTGCAAGGGTGGTTATTTCCCTTCCCCATATGAAGGTTGTTTCACCCATGGGACAAGCCAAATGAGGTTATTCCCCAACCTACCCAAACTGGGTGCCTGGTCATTCAACCCTGCCTCATGCAAATCTGAGTGAACCTTGGAAGGAAGCAGATTCCCATTTACCCATTGTACTTTCCTTCTTGGAGATTTCCATGCTGCCACAAGATGAACTACATCTGTCCTCCAAAGCACATCCATCAAAAGCACTCCTCCAAGACATTCTGTATCGACAAGTTATAGCCACCGTTTGAAAGGAGTACTGCATCCTTGGCATGCAGCCCAAGTGTAGTTGAATCAATATTTTCATACCTCATGACCATCACACTAACGGAATCTGTAAAGACATACATCTCCATATTCACCTTCTTGCGAGCTTTGTCTGCCACTCAGTGACTGAGTACGTAATGGCAGTGATCTCTCAGGATGATATGCAACCACAGCACTATAGTTCCCAGCCAAATCTCTGGAATAGACCACAGGTCATCCTTCATCCTGATTAGCAAGTCGACAGCCTCCTCTTTTTCCGTATCATTACTCCCTTGGAGTACTACTAAGATAACAGGAGGACCTCTTCTAGGATGCTTAGCCTCAACCCTGGGGAATAGCTCTCTCCATTACATGCTGCACTGCTCCCAGCTAATGCACTTGCCCCCTTTCTAATTCCAGGTGTATGTTTCTTCCCCTGAACTAACGACTGGTTTGTTCTGCCACTAAGAAAACTCTATCTAAATCTGCTTGGATCTGTGGTGTAGACTTCCTTAGAGACAGAAAAAGATATTAAAGCAAGTGTAGTCACACATATCCAAGTGCCTGGATCTGACTGTCCATCAACCCAGTGGCCCTCCCATTGGTAGTGTCCCATCTATAAAATTAATGGATGTTGAATTCCTCTGAGCTCAACCCCATCTTCTCAACAGTCCTACCTAACATATGCCTGACCTGATATGCCATAACCAGAGACCAATCTTCATGGCAGAAGAAGGCTGACCCAGCTATCAATTAGGCTGTAATATATTGCTGAATCCTGACTCTTAAATCCCATGCCATCCCTGAAAGTGGCTGTACCACACCACATTCCCTCATGCCACTCAATGTGATTTGCTCTGTTGCAACTTCACAACCACCCCGTATGGAATTATGGCCACATCTTTTCCCAATAACTTGGCCAGAGAGTTTGGGCTTTTACTAGGCTGGACCAACTCTGAAATCCTAAGTGCCCTACAAAAAACCATCAGAAAAGCCATGCAAAACAATAGAAGCTCATAATGCAAACAGGTACTGTTTATGGTAATTCCAACCATTCCAGTTGCAGGGTCTCCAGGATGATATGGTGGTGCCCATCCACCAGCTTTCAGCCCATAAGGATCTTGCAAACCCTGAAGAAATGGGTGTTGCCTTCTAGCCCAAGGACTTTGGAGAAGCAGGTTGATCAACTGCCTGGTGATGGAGTCATCAGAAACCACAGATGAAGGAACAGGTTGTGGCTTCTTCTCTGTTGGTTCCAGCTCCCTCAACCCAACCCTCTGCAAATGAGACAATGCATTAGCTATACCATTATCCACCTACAGTGCATGCTGTACCCTAAAGAACTAGTGTACTGATTAAAATCAATATCAGTTTTAAAGCAGTCAAACATTACCTTTATATTGGTGGTATTTTTCTTTTCCTTTTGATTAATTAGAATATTTTTACTTGATGTTAGCAGGTGTGATGTGTGGAACAGCAATCTGCCTGAAGCTGACATATCTATCTCTGTTCCCTCCATTACATATTCAGCATTGTGACCTCACTGGCTGTGACTTCACTGCTGCTTAGGAACAGTCACTCAGTAGTTGCCAGGCCAGTTGCCTGATGTCACTGTCAGTGAGATCACAATGTTGATAATGTAGTATGTGTGGGGAAATAGAGGTAGATATGTCACTACTGGGCCAAAAGCTACACACATCCAGCACAATATTATCACAACACCTTCAAATGAACAATAGGAAAAAATACTTCAGAAATAAAAGGTTACACTGACTACTTCTAACATTTGTATAATTTTCCTGTCTGTCTGTTTTGGTTCCACTGATTCTTTAAACTGAATATTTAATAACAAATACTTGAGTATCAATTTATTTATTTATTAAAAACTTTAGAGATTACCTTTGAGCATACTTGTTATTTACAAAGGTTCCACGTCAAATACATGTTCACAAGAAAAAAAAATTTACAAGTACAGTAAAAAGTTCCAGAGGAAATACAGTTGGAGTCAAGCTCCAAACACTTAAGACAACAATTATATAGAGTTTTGTAAAAAAATACATACAGATCATTGTATAAAAAGTCACAGGGTATGTACAGAGAAAAATCAAATAAAACTGTTTAACTGTTACAATTGCATTGGACTGAAAGGCAGACCACAAAGATCTCTTAAACTGATTAAACTTGGGGAGACTCAGCAGTGTATTAGGCAGTTTGTTTAACCAGTTAGCAGCCCTGAGTGCAATGACTGCTTGCCCAGCTGAGTATGCTGGAAAGGAGGTGTAAGGGCATTCCGGCCAAGTTCCTGGTGATGTGTTGGTTGGAGATGGTGCAGAATCAGTTTGTTAAACCAAGGGGTGATAGGGTCAGGGGCGCCTTTTGCTAGCAAACAGGTCTGGAAGTTTATTCTGCTGGGTTAAGGTAGTCAGTTACTGAGTTCATAAAGGATACAACTATGAGTGTGGTTGTCTACACTAATTAAAAGTGGCATCTTATTACAGTTCAGCTTTACCCTGTTTAGTGTCATGTCAAAAGCTGTAGCCCATGAATATACCGAGGGAATTATAGGGAGTACATTCGGGTGAGGTAACAATAGTGACTGGTAAATGAGCTACGCTCAATTAACAGCTTTCAGAGGTTTGGTGTCACTGTGAATAGCAAAGCAATTTCATTGTATCAGGGAGCTGTAGATAATGATTTTGTTGAGGATGTAAAGTAGCTGCTTGTTTGTCAGGCCAGTTCCAAGCTGGCTGCGTACTGTAGCAGATACAGTCACTGCATATATGTCTGACGGACCAGGTTTGGGACTGGCTGCTGGGAAAATTTTGCTGTTTTTTATTTTGGTTTCTTGAAGTCCCATTATGCCCACCCTCCTGAGTTTGTTCCCCTCCATCCCCAGGTTGCCCCCCCATGTTCTCCCCCTACTGATCTGTCTCTCTGTGAAGTATCCCCCCTCCCAAGGTTTCAAGTTTCACAAATGCCAACCCCCATAGTTAGTTATATAAATTATGGGAGATGTGGGGCAGAGCTCCCAACAGAACAAGTAAAAATAAGTGTATGTTTGTTCATTTTGCGCTCTCTGTAGTACTGTTAGTTGTTTTGATTCAAGCCTTTGTATGTGCTGTAATTTGTCAGTGCTATTCGAAGTCACCATTTAGACATAGAACCATCTCAGGCAGCTGCCCGGACAGGAAGTCCATAATCTGTAAGTGACAGAATGGAGCTGCCAGAGTAAGGTATCTAGCATCCCCAGTGAGATTGCTTTTGGTTACGGAACAAAGCACCTAATCTTTGTTAACTATGGCCACCAGATTGTCAACATGGAGGGCAAAAGACAAGGGCCAGATTTTCAAATGTTCCTGAATGCTACAAACCCTGGGTGCACTAAACATATGGTGCATAGGGCTTGGACATTCTCCCAGCCAGAGATTGAGATTTTCAATCCCATTTGCCAATTGCCACAAATTAGTCCAACTTTTTCTGGTCTAGCTTGTGGTAATACCAGGTATCCTTTTTACAGAATTTTGCCCAATGTTTGGCGCAAGCTGTGATAAATTGAGTAAAGTGTCATAACTACACCTGACCTTCCAAAAATGTGCACAGCTGCACAAAGGTGCTTAGTGCAGCTGCACCAAAAAAAAAGGCTTGATGCAAGCCCTGCATTTCCCTTTGGAACTTGAGCACCAGGTGTCATTCAGGGTTACTTCAAGGTATTTGTAGGTCACCACCTGTTTAAGGATTTGTCCTTTTGTCCTTGGCTGTTTTGAATGTCAAAGGGTGGACCTTTCCTCTTCTATGCACACATCAAGTCCTGTAGTGGACCTTTGGCCCCCATCTGGCTATTGATGGTATGCACAATGCCTCTGTTGTGTGCTCTATAGATTACTTTCTTATCACAGAGCTTGTTGCCCACACCAACACTGACACCCGTATTAGAAAAAATTCTAAAATGGTGGCCTGCTTAGTTATCCCTTCCTACTTCCAGGCTGTGGCATACTGTGCCAAGCTTCAAGAGCCCACAATGTATTCATTAAATCTCAGACCACCCGATGCATCTGTGTAAAGTTTCATGTGTCTGCTAGTGACCGTTGTCAGCCACAGTGACTCACTATTATCACAAGACAGGAAAGCATGTCACACTGAAATATATATGTATATATATATTTATAAAATTAGATCCAAATCCAAATCCAGTATTCTGATTGTATAAAACACATTACATGACACTGTGTATATCAGAGCGCAACTACACACCTGCACTTTTACCCCCCTAAACAACAATTTTGCCATGTTATAAGATAGATACCACACTATATGGTGTGCTGCACACTCTGATATATGCACACCTTGGGTGGTTGATGCACACCAAGGCATGATCTATTTTTTAGATAGATAGAGATATATATATATTACATGCTGGGCAGGAGTGTGATATGGAAAATATTCTCAGTCCTGCAGATTGAGCTCTGGATAGTCATGAGTGCTGAAAGCATGAGTATCCAGAGCTCACTCTGCAGGAGTGAGAATATTTTCCATATCGCACAATCTGCACATCATGTGTGCTATTTATACAATGGGGGTGGGAGCTTCAGAAATATTATGTTTTACTGTGTTCTTTTCCTGTTTCTGTGTGCTTTCTGCACTTTCTCAATGTGGTCTGAGTGTGTGTGAGTTTTTCTGAATGGGTTGAAAGTCTCAGAAACACTATGGAACACAGGTGAGTGTCCTTTGCAATGCTAATTGAGTAAGTTACAGGTAGCAGTAAGAAACAGAAACTTTTTGTGAAGCAGTTTCATTCTCGAATGCAGACTGTAGTGAATTTGAGTTTAGCATAGTAATGGACTAGGAGTCTCAGAAACACTAATTGGATACAGGTGAGTGACCTTTGCAATGCTAATTGAGTAAGTTGCAGGTATCAGTGAGAAACAGAAACTTTTTTGTGAAGCACTTTCATTTAGAATGTAGGCTGTAGCAAAGCCGAGATCAGCATAGTAATTGGCTGGGAGTCTCAGAAACACTATGGGACACAGGTGAGTGTCTTTTGCAGTGCTAACTGAGTTAGCTGCAGGTAGCAGTGAGAAACAGAAACTGTTTTGTGAAGCAGTTCCATTTAGAATGCAGACTGCAGTGAGTGAGTGGTGACATCAGCAGAGTATGTATATCTGTCAGATATTTTAACTCTGCTGATATCAACTTCAGTTAACTGAGGTTATCACACTTATGTTGTTCCCACCCCTATGTTGTTCCTACCTTTCATGTGTGTGTGTGTGTGTGTGTGTATATATATATATATATATATATATATATATATATATATATATATATATATATATATATATATATATATATATACATTTAATAGGAGACTGTCACACCCCTATAGTTAGGGTTGAGTAGGCACGTCAATGTTAAACTCAAAAGGCTGCACTTTAATAACTTTGGAACTGTTGAACGGATTTACACAACATTTGGTATGCACCTCCCTGTGGGGTACATCTCTTGTTTCGTTCTGGTTGGATGTGTGGTCTCTGAGTTATGGAGAGGTGAAAAACTTGTTTTTATGCATTGACTTTGCTGGGATTTTTCTTTTTTTTCTTTTGTTAATACCTTTTTCCCTAGCCACCAGTCTGCTTACCTCATGCTTCCAGGCATCCTCTTGAGAATTCTGGCCACTATCCCAGGGATCCTCGGCTCCACATTTGGGCCCACAGTGTACCCCCGTGCTGGGGAGATGGAGAGCTCCCCTCACACTCTCGCACCCACACAGGCTCCAGTAGAGCCACGCACCCTCAGTGCCGAGCAAGTCCCCTCGTAGAGATGGCCATCAAGCCGCTGCTACTGGTGCCCATATTTTCCCTTCTTACTGCCCTGTGGACATCTGTGGCATGCAATGATACCAAGGGACAGGAGTGCACATGCTACCACATGCGCCTCTTCCCAGCGTCGGTCACAGCACATCCCCTCCAAGTCTGCCAGTGGCCTGCTGTCACCCCCAGCCACTGCTAGAGGTCACTAGGCTTCTGAGGCATCCTGCCCCCCTCCCTGGAGAAGGACAGCAGTCCTACGGATGCTCAATCCTTCTCCTCCCCTGCTGATCCCCGACAACCCAGGCTCATTCCTGAACCCGGGTCACTGGCATGGTGCGAGGTGTGGCGTCCAGCGCCTCAACTCTCAGTGCCACCAGGCTGGTTTTGCTGGGATTTTTCTTTGAACTTGTCTATAGCCCAGAGAGTTTGGTTGGTTGTTTGGCATGACATTTGCAGGGTAGAAAGGGAATAACCCACAGATGTGCCATTTGCTAATCTGGTGTAAAAAGAATAAGTAGTTTTTAAGTTATTGCAATTTAAAAATTTGAAAAAAATAATTTCTGAGCATGCTCAGTAGGAGAAGGCAGTATGGTGCAGTGGTTTAAGGCTCTGAACTGCAAATCTGGAGACCTGGGTTTGAATCCCACAGCCCCCACTTGCATACTGTGAGACCCTGAGCAAGTCACTTAACTTCCTCATGCTCCCAGGTTGCACCTGTAAACAAGCTTTCAGCTTAGTGTGTCTCACCTGGTAAAATAAAATAAAAAAAGTAGACACTTCAAGATAGCTGGTGAATGTGAAAGAGGAGTTCTGCATTGTATGAGAACATTCCTCTTTCAGATGGCCACCATCTTGTTTTCAGTTTGCTTGAAATTCAAATTTGGAAACCTCCCAAAATGATATCCTGGGGAAGAACCAACACATGTAGCTTGCTTATTGGGACCCCTTTTGGTGCATTCTGCACTTTACCCAATGAAGTATGCCCATAAATTGTGCTTATTTAATAATTTAAATCCTACTTCATATTTGTGTAATATGACCTAGGATCCTAGTTCATATGTACGAGATATAACCTAGGATCTTAGGTCATGAGCCTAAAATAGGACAAAAGATGAAATAAACACTTTTTGCTGACATGAGGAGCCCAATTCCCATGTCAGCACTACAGCCCCCCCCAGTATGGGGAGTACTGCTCTGCTGCCAGGATGCCCACTCCCCGTGTCAGATGATGACCCCCTCCCCCTGCTAAAGCCGTCCTTTATAATTGTCAACACAGGGTTCTCAATCTCTGTGTTGGCATGTATGCCCCCCCACACACTAAAATGGCACACTGGGAGCCCACCCCAATGTGCCAAAATACATGTAATAGTTAGATACCTGTAAATACAGAACACCATCCCCTGATGTCTTTAATTGTTTTTTAAACCTGCAAAAAATAAAACAGTCCTCATTATCTCATGAGTTTCTCCCCAAACCTCACCCTCCCACTGAGCACCCACCTCCCTTAACTCCTTTACCCATACTTACCTGCAGAGGTCAGGAGCAGTGATCTTCTCAGGACTGGGGCACATCTGCACTCCTCAAAGCCAAACTGCAAACTGAAGAATCAAAGGTAAGCTGTTTCAACTTTTGTTGAGATCTCGGCCATTTTTCTGAGATTTTTGCACCAAATTTTCAACATGGCTTTTTTATGACCCACCCTTATGAACAATGTCACTGTCATCGTGTTACTCGGTCCCAAAAGGGGATTTTGCGGTCACTGCACAGAATCACCTTTTGGGATTAATTAATGAAATAACAGTACCAGTGCTCATGAGGGGGGTTCCTAAAAAGCCCATGTTGAAAATTTGTTGCAAAAATCTAAAAACGGCCATGTTACAAGCATGCGCTATGCAGTTCCTACACACATACTCATAACTTTGCTAATTTTGATATATTCATTCCAGATTTTCAACATTGCCATTTTATTACACCTCCTCATAAACAGTATAGTTGTCATTTCTCATGTCCTGCCTGAAATGTGTTTTTGCACCCATGGCCCAGAATGGTGTGGTCGTTGTGCAAAATCCATTTTTGAGGTGGATTAACAAAATCACAGTGCCACTGTTCATGAGGAGATTTTCCAAAAAGCTCATGTTGAAAATCTGATAAAAAATTCCCATAAATGACCACGTTATGAGTGTGCATTGTGCAGTTTCTATGTGCACATGTAACTTCGCCAATTTTTCATATTTTCACTCCTGATTTTCAAGATTATCCTTTTTCACACCTCCTCATGAACAGTACACAGCTGGCATTTTTCACATCCTGCTCAAAATATGATTTTGCACCTGTGGCGTAGAATAGAAACATAGAAACATAGAATTTGATGGCAGATAAGGACCGCTTGGCCCACCCAGTCTGCCCATTTCCCTACCTAATGGTTAAGCTGCAGATCCTAGTTAACCAGCAGCCTACTTCTTTCTACCCCCACCCCCTAGAATTGCCTTATGACTGTCCCATGCATGCTTGAATTCAACCACTGTCTTTGACTCCACAACCTCCTCCTGAAGGCCGTTCCATGCATCCACAACCCTCTCTGTGAAAAAATACTTCCTTACATTACCTCTGAGCTGCCCCCTCTATCTTCAAGTTGTGCCCCTTGTTCTTGCACACCTCTTTTCTGAAAGATTCTACCCTCTTGGACTTTGTTGATTCCCTTGAGGTACTTGAAAGTTTCTATCATGTCCCCCCTCTCCCTCATTTCCTTGAGGCTATACACATTAAGCTCCTTTAGTCTCTCTTCATATGTCTTCTGGTGCAGACCCTGCACCATTTTAGTTTCCCTCTTCTGGACTAGTGCATTTGAAGTGCGAACTCCACTTTCGGGACAGATTAGCAAAATGACAGTGACATTGTACATGAGGTGGGGTCCCCAAAATGTCATTTTGAAAACTGTGTGACAAACATCCTGAAAATAACCCAGTTATGTGTATCCATTGAATTGTGGCACCTGCGATGCCTTTCAGTGCACCTATCTCAAAAACAATCACATACAAGTTACATTACACTTTCTCAAACAGAAGGGAAATTTATTGCAAAAACTGTTAATGCATCAGTTAGGGGTTTTATTAAACCTTAAAAGGCTGTGAAATTCAATGTGAGGGTTACCAACCCTACCACCCCACCCCAACCCCCCACCCTCCACACACCAACAGGCATTGGGGTGTGCCTTGGAATTGTTCAGCCTAACTCTCACCCCATTCTCCTATACTGTACCATCTCATCTTGTTTACTCATGGAATGGGGTGAGAGTCAGGCCAATGACCCCAAGGCACACCTCAATGTCTGTTGGTGTGTGAGGGTGGGTGGTGGGTGGTAGGTTGGTAATCCTAACATTGAATTTCCCAGCTTTTACAGTTTAATAAAACCCTAACTGATACATTAACATAGGTTTTGCAATTATATATATATCTACTTTGCAAAAAACTTCATTGATTCATCAGTTAGGTTGTTTCCACAGCGACAAAAGTGTGGAAATTCAACATTAGGGTTATCAATTCTAACACCCCCTACCCTGACCTCCACCATCCTCCACACAACAACAAGCATTAGGGTGTTCATTGGGGTCATCAGCCTAACTCTCACCCCATTCCATTTGTAAGTAAGCTGAGGAGTTGTAGTATAGGAGAATGGGGTGAGAGTTAGCGCGATGACCCCAATGAACACCCCAATGCCTGTTGTTGTGTGGAGGGAGGTGGGGGTAGTGTAGAATTTCCACACTTTTGTTGCTGTGGAAACAACCCTAACTGATGCATTAACAAAGTTTTTTGCAAAGAATATCCTTACTTTTTTGAAAAAGTGTACTATAACTAGTAAATGATATCTGTTGGCGGGAGCACAGGGCCCAAAAAGCTGCCCATTTGTGCATAATGATGTGCATCTGTGGGAGCATGGACCCTCCATGCCCTGCACTCCCTCTTACACATAACTACGGAGCCATACAGCAGCCCTATAGGGCTTAAAAGTAACTCTTGCAACACTAATTTGCCAATATCTCAGCAACCATAGTAGCTATGAAAAGAATTCCACTGCCGTTGTACTCATAAAAATCCTGACTGAAAAATGAAAAAAAAGGCTTTCACTGTAATTGAACCCTGTACCCTGCTGCTCCACTACACTCATCCATTCGATTGAGCCACTGAGGCTGTGTGTAAAGGCAGCACTTATAATTATGTCTCCAATTTGCAACTAGCACAGTTATAAGCCACATTCTTGCACATTGCCTACTTTATGAAAATCATACTTTTGCACTACGCAGAAAGTGATACTCATGAAAGACATATTGTTGCACCTTTGTGAAAGAAAATGCACAAATTTACCCACATTTTTGAAAGACATATATGTGTACCTTCACTATGGCTTCATGTTCTAAAACAGTGCTTCAGAAGTAAATACTTTTGCACCATGCCCAGACATCCGTCCAAATACGTATTCTTTCAAAAATTCAAAATGCTTCTGAAAGTAACATTTTTGCACTTGTACCCACATCACAAAATTTTACTTTTGTTCAAAAACAGCTCTTGCAAAGTACATATTTTCACACCATGACCAGATATCCATACAGATGCGTATTCTTTTGAAAATAAAATGCTTCCAAAAGTAACATTTTCACACATGTACCCACATATCCAAAATTGTACTTGATTGAAAATGGCTCTTGCAATGTACATATTTTTTTGCACCATGCCCAGATATCAATACAAATAAGTATTCTTTGAAAATTCAAATGCTTCCGAAAGTAAAATTTTGCTCAAGTACCCACGCAAAATGTTGCATCTCAATCTTATACTAATGATTTTTGTGTTTTAACACTTTATATCTCCAAACCACTGAACAGATTCCCAACAAATTTGGCAGATCTGGAGCACTATACCTAGAAAATACACATGCTAAATTTTATGTAATTCTTTATAACTACTCCAAAGTTATTACCCTCCAAAATGTACTGTAACATAGATGTGCACTTTCACCCAAACTATACTAATGATTTTTCTGTTTTTCAACACTTTATATCTCTGAAATCACTAATCTGATTCCCACCAGACTCAGAAGATTAAGAGACCTTTTCATAGAGATTATGCTTGCTAAATATCATTCAAATACATTAAATGGCTCCAATGTTATTAACCCTCAAAGTGTGCAAAAGTCTAACATATTTCTAAAAGACTTGTTTTCGCAAATTGGCCGTATGTGCAAAAATCTCACTTTATACTAATGTTTTGTGTTTTTTCAACTGTATCTCACAAACTACTCAACATATTACAACCATATTTGTCAGGTCAAGAGCACTACACCAAGTGAATATTTATACTAAATTTCATGTACTGCTTTTTAACCACTCCAAAGTTATTAACCTTCAAAGTGAACTGTAACACAGATGTGCACTTTCACCCATAATATACTGATGATTTTTCTGTTTTTCAACACTTTATATCTCCAACCTCACTAATCTAATTCCCATCAATCTTGGCATATGAAGAGACATGTTCAATAATGAGCAAGCATGCCAAATATCATGCAAATCTGCTGAATGGTTCCAAAGTTATTAACCCTCAAAGTGTGCAAAAATCTAGCATGGTGTAGAGTCTTATTTTGCACAATACTCATAATGTGCAAAAATTTAAACTTTCATTCCTGATATATACATTTTCCATAGGAAATAATGGGAAATTAGAAACTTTAATAACTTTTAAACGGATTACTATTTTTCACCAAATCTTCAATAGGTACATCTGTGACTCAAAGGCTTTCTACATTGCAAATTTTAGCCCACAACACAAAGCCATTTATGACATACAGGTGAGCAAAGAAATGTCAAAATCCAGATTTTTCTGTTTTTCAACACTATATCTCTGAAACAGCTTAAAAAATTCATATACAGTTTGGCAGAGCAAGAGACCTACCCTAGAGATTATGAATGCCAAATGTCATGCAAATCCATTGAAGGGCTTCAAAGTTATTAACGCTCAGAATTGAGACTTTAACATAGAAGTGCCATTTCACCGTAACTATACTGGGGCTACCACACCAGTATGAGATAGAGAGATAGAGAGAAAGTGAAAGAGAGAGAGAGAGAGAGAGAGAGAGAGTAGATAGAGAGAGACAATATATATATATATATATATATATATATATATATATATATATATATATATGTAGATATCTCTATATATATCTATATAGATATATCTATATATCTATATCTATATATTCACATGCTTTCTGTCATCTGACCCTATGATGTGGTTTTCAGACCTCTTAACTGGCCTTGGCCTCCTTCCTACTTAAAGTCCTCCCCATTGGCATGACTCTGCAAGCAAAAATTAGGTATTCTAAAAGCTGTTGCAGTTCCTAGAGGGTTATTTACTTAGCCTCCTATATCGTCCCCAGCAGGCCACAAAAAGCATACATCTTGACTAAGGAGAGTCATGATTTGCCACCTAGAAGTCTATCTCAGTTTCCAGAAATTACATGGTAGTGTGGGGTCCTCTGTTTTCTCTGGGGCCAGAGAAACCTCAACTTGCCTGCACACCTCCTGGAAGGTCCTCAAACATTCCACAGTCTGTATACCAGCTGAACTAAAAACATGAAATCATCTAAATAAAAACTGACCCTTCATGCCAGCATTCTCAGCCATAATCCAGTGAAAAATGTACAAAATTGTTCAAAAGCTGTGCAAGACAATGTACAACCCAATTGTCCACAAACAATTAACTCAGATTTCATCCATAACAATTCCCAGTCCCGCTGGTTCACCAGTAGCAGCTGAATGGCTAACTCTATAATTGCCCTGGATATCAATGCACCGAGGCCTGCCTCCCATGCAGTCTCCACTGCCCTGTCAAATGAAGAATGGAAAACTGTGGTCAAATGCAAACCAGTATGATCATTAACTAAATCCCCTTCAGAGCACCAGTAATTAATCATATGGAATTCACTTGGTGTTTTTTCAGAACAGCCCAAACAATGATATCACAGACCAAAAAATTAGGATGAGGGTCTGATCTCTAATGCTACCCAGGGCTACTCCCTTAAGGAGCTTTTTTGCACAGTCTCCGGTCTGTCTCTGGCTGACTTCTAGTTTTCCATCTTATGGTCTCACCCATGGCCTTCGTATTGTCTATAGTTGGGAAAATACAGGAGAAGTTGTTATACTCTCAAATTTTGGAGTATTTGAATAAATATGGGTTGTTACAGAGGCACAGCATGGTTTCCATGAGGGGTGTTGTACGGCGATGGCCTTAGTCAGGTTCACGAATGACTTGCAACCAAATTTGGATGAGGGGACATATATGGGTGCAGTGCTCATGGACCTGACCAAGGCCTTCAATCTTGTGAACCATCAGTTACTAATACATAGACTAGCAGCACTAGGTTTTGGGAACCCTGTGACTGAATGGCTATATGACTATTTATCTCAGGGAGAACAACAGGTTCAGATTAATAATACTTTGTCAGATGTTAGAAAAGTAAAGTATGGGGTCCCGCAGGGATCAATTTTAGGGCCTTCATTGTTTTTCCATTACATTAATGAATTACCCTCCATATGTAATGGATCTTCCTTGATTTTGTATGCAGACAATGCATTATTGTACATATCTGATAAAAATATTGATGTGACAAAAAAAAACCTAGGGACTAAAGTTCTAGCCAAAGACACGGTCAGATATTTCCAGATAGTTTGTGATATTTCTAAAGAGCTTCTATCTGCTGCTCCTACTGTGGAGCTGAAGAAAGCAGATTTCTCTAGAAATATTATAGAAATGTCAGGAAATATCTGACCATGTCTGTGGCTGTGACTGTATAACAAATTAACAGAATGGTTAATTGATAACATATTAGTTCCAAATAAGAAAAAAAACAAAAGGATTACTTTTTTGTTTGCTGCAAAATCAAAGAAGCTGAGGGAGAACTTTACAATAACAGCTAATGATGGATCCAATCTTGAAATTCCCACTGAATTTTGATATTTGCGTGTGACTTTAGATAGTCAACTACTTTTTAAATCCCATTTAAATAATGTAACTAAGTAGATACATAATAGAATTGGTGCTCTTTATACAGAAAGGAACTTTCTAACGGATGATATTAGGAAAACTATAGCAGTAGCATGTTTGTTGCCCGATTGGATTATGGTGGGTTGATCTGGGGTGGGTAATCTGTAAAGGTTAAACAGCAAAGATATAGTCTGTACAATTCCATCTATAGACTTGCCTTAAGGGCTAGACATAAGGAACACCACTGCAGCCTATATAATAGGTTGGGGTAGTTACCTTTGGATCAAAGAGACATCCTGTAGATGTGTTTTGTGCACAAATCACTTTATAGTACTTTATATAATCCAATGAAAAGTTTTTTTTCAAACAAATAACTAATTCTAGACAGCTTAGATCCCATACTTCTGTTTATTTGGAAATCCCACTTTGTTAAACTTAAAAAATCAAAAATCCTTCAAGTATAGTGCAATAGAAAGCTGGAATAAATTGCCTGATGAATTCCAAAATACTAAAAGCTTCAATTCTTTTAAAATATTGTTAAAAAGACATGTGTACTCAATGGCTACTTGTAAATGTACATAAAATAGTTTCATGGTATTATCAATCACAAATCTACTACATATTATGGACACAATATAATCTGTTTTAGGATTATTATTATATTTTTATGTTGCTAATTTTTTATTTGTGCCTGTCTGTTTAATTGTTATATTGAATGTTTGTATTGTTTCTTCTGGGTCTGTAAAAGGGCCATGTGGCCCAGTGCTTTTTGTTACCTGGTTAACAAAGTTTTAATTAAAAATAATAAATAAACAAAAAATAAATGAAATTGTGAAGCCTTCAGAGAAGTGAATTGTCAAGGACTGAGCAGTGTCATGGTTCAGTCAGATCTCCAAACATGGCCTACAATGTTCCACCTTTATTGGCCTTGCCAGTCACGGGGAACTTCTTCTGAAAGGACTGAAACAGACCCTGTCATTTCCTCTCTGGCTTGCACTGCATGAACAGGATGGTGTTAGCCAGAATCCATGCACTCATGCCTAAATCTAAAATTAGCCCTGTCACAGGCCACTTCATTGTAATCAAAACATGCCTGAGTCCTGCTGTGGCCTGACCAAGACTTGATTCTGTTATGATCTTCTATGGATCCTGAGGTAACTTCAATAGGCAGACCACTGTTAAAGTGCTGAACACCATGCATGCCATCCACATCAGTAGCATGGCCAAAACCACCCACTCTTTAGAACAGTTGTCCAACATACAACACCAGAGTTTATTTTTATTTATTTATTTATTTTTATTTATTTATTTATTATGTCTAGGATTACGATATCTTTGAGCCAGAGCTCTTTTACAAAGGTTCCACATCAGGTTACATTTCAAAACATAAGACATGTGAGTCAGATTACAAATTCAATACATAGGACAAGGTTACAAAAGTGCAAGCTAAACAGAGTTACAAAGCATCTGAGAAACAAAACAAGTTTTGGAGCCTAGGTTACAAGGAGATAGCAGATGAGGTGCAGAGAGGATAAAGGGCAAGAAAGAGGAAGGGTAGAGGGGGTGGAGAGCTATAGAGAAGGGGAGCACAGCCAGAGGCATTGTCATAGACATAACATGGGGAAGTTCATGCTAAGGGGTAACCAAGTGCTAATAGGAGAGAGAACTGCATAAGGTCAGGAAAATATTCGTGGGGTCAGCTAGTGGAGGCAGTCACAGGAGCTAGACGCAGTGAGAGAGAGGGGTAGCCTTGATTTAAATACACCAACGACAGGAGTGGATGAGATATAACTATTTAGACCATTTAACCAACTGGACACCATGTAGGCAAAAGATCTTTGACCTTGTGAGGTATAACAATGTGGAACCTGCAGGAGCTGTAATTCAGACCCCCCTGGTTGAGCGGGGGTTATTACTAGGATGCAGGAGTGAGTGCACACACTCCAGGGGACGCAAGGGCCATAGTTATTTTCTTCACCATGGTGCAGGTTAGGTACTTTATCTGATTAATGAGTTGCAGCCATCCAATTTGAGCACAGAGGTCACACGTATGTGTGTGGTGGTGGGATCCAGTAAGAAGTCGGCAGGCCTTATTGAGGGAGGTGGATATGCATCTAAGAGCGGTAGCGGGGGCAGAGCCATAGATGATAAGCCCATAGTCAGTAATGGAGACAACAGAGCTCTGAACAGTGACAGTCACAGCTTCTGGGGTAAGATGTTGCCTATGCTGGAAGAGAAGGCCAAGAAGGTGAATATTTGCTACTTTGGCTACTGAGTCAATGTGGGCACTGTAAGTTAGATGAGGGTCTAGAGTGATCCCAAGGTACTTAAAGGCTTGAAACTGTTCCAGGGTGACTCCATGACTGGTTTTGATGGATAGGGGGTGCAGCTTATGCTTGTTATGAGAGCTGCTGAACATCATAGACATTGTTTTCTTATTATTGAGGACCAGATTGTGATTTGAGAACCAATTTTCAACAGATGTGAAGCCAAGCTGAAGGTTGTCTTGTAGAGACTTAGGATCCTTGTGGAAGGCAGAAATTACAGCAGCATATGCATAGAGGATGATTATTTCAGAGCAAGAATTTGGAAGGGAGTTCAGGAACAAGCTGAATAGTAAGGGGCCTAGAATGGATCCCTGGGGGACACCTGAGCAAACAGGCCTGGTATCAGAGAGGACTTCTGCAATTTTTACTCTTTCAGACTGGTTCTTCAAGTAGCTTTTGAGCCAGGCAGTGGAGTTGGGAGGGAGCCCAGCTTTCAGAAGTTGCACAAGCAGTAGGCAGTGATGGACAGTGTTGAACGCCTTAGTCAGATCGATAAAGACGGGCCCAATTAACTGACCATTGTCCAGCGAACTGTGAAGAATGCCAGAGAATTCCAGTAGGCAGATGAGGTGCTATATCCTTTCCTGAAGCCATGTTGTGAGCACAGGATATTGTATTTATCCAGGAAATCTGTGAGCTGATCTGCTGCATTACATTCAAGGGCCTTGAAGAGGGGTGGCAATGTAGAGATCGGATGGCAGTTTCTATGAGTGGTCCTGTCACCACTTTTATGGACAGGGATAACAGTGACAGATTTCTATTTGTCAGGGAACTGGTTGAGCCTAAGTGAGAGGTTGAAAATATATGTCAGTGACTGTAGCACCTCATCAAGGGTGAGTGACAGCAGTTTAAGATCAAGTGTATCACTTCTGGATCTGGATTTGGTGATGGCTTTGGTAATGTATTTGTAGGCATCATGCATCTTGACTGCTTTGAAATAAAAAGGCGGGTGACTAGAGGAGGAGGAGGAGGAGGCATTGGGGCAGGAAAGGGAGAGTCATAATCCTTGAAAAAGTCAGAAGGGAGAACACTGCTGAGATCGGTGAATGCAGTGTTGAAGGTATTTGCTATGATTTTAGGGTCAAGCATAGTAGACCCATTTATGTTGAGCAAGGTAGGGGAGATTTTTGGCTGCTTCCCTGTTACCTCTTTAATATTGTTCCAAAATGCCCTCCCATTACCCCAGGTATCCATGGGAGCATTCTTGAAGTAAGTAGATTTCTTTTGCCAGGTATATTTGGTATAGTCATTCCATGCATGTTTATAGTTTTGGATGTCAGTTTCTTTATCAGTGGTTCTGGCCAGATCCCAGAGGCAATCTCTAGATTTTAGTTGACGTAGAAGATCGGCTGAGAGACAGAGATTGCAAAGGGCTTTGACTTTGTGCTTTTTAAAAGGAGCATAGGACTCACAGGCTGCATTGAAACTGTTCATGAAGTAACCCAGTGCAGTATTTACATCTGTTGCTTTGTAGATAGGGGACCAGTCTTGGAGTTGAGGCTTGTTTTTAGGTGTGACAACTGCCCACGTGGTAGGACTCTACTAGTGATGATATTAGGAGGGGGCTTGCAGAATTTGTTTAACCATTCACAGATGACAGGGGAATGGTCGCTTAGCAAGTCAGGGAGGAATGAGGTATTTGTGATACGAGTTGGGCGGCTGGTAAGAATCCAATCCTGGAGGGTGCTGGTGCCGGACTTGTAGTTTTTCTTGGTCAGAGAGATGACAATCTGGGTGAGATTGGCCAATTAGAGGGCATCCTTATGGATCCCTGCATAAGACGCAAGCCAGTTTTTATTAAAGTCTCCAAGCAGAATCATTTTGAGAGTCAGGAGGTTGGGACCTGGTGAATTCCAAGACAGCATTAAGGCCATTACCTTGTTCTTTTGGGGATATACAATGAGGCAACTGCGAGGGATTTGTTATGGGCACTTAATAAGATTCTGATAGGGAGAATCTGCTCATCAGTCGCTGGGGGGGGGGTAGTGATAGGGTGTCCCAGTAGCGAATCTTTAAGGTAAATTGCACATCTGCCACCTATTGTGGACTTCTGGTCCAGCCTTAAAACATTGTAGCCTGCAAGAGCGATAGCCAGGTCATGGATTTTGGGTGTAAGCCACATTTCTACAACTGCCAGAATATCTGGGCTGTGCTGATTGGTAAAGATTTGTAGGGAATCCAGCTTGGGGGGTAGACTACAGATATTGAGAGATGCTATGGGCAGTGCTCCTGAGGGTTTTTCCTGGTAGATAGAGCTGGAGGTGATTGGGCCAGGGTTAGGATGGATGTATCCTGACAGCAGCAGGAGGAGGAACACAAGCTTCAGGGTTCACCAGCGTATGTTCCTGAGCATGAGTCTACATGCCCGTTTTTTGCAGAAACTTACATTAGGTTGGTGGCAATGATCCCAGAGTGATGGCAGGTGAGAGAGTGTTGAGAGTGTCCAGGGTGTGTACAGTGGTAGGCGGGACTGTTCTTAGTCATATTCTAACCAGGTTAATACACCCTTATGCTTATGGGTACACATAATCCTGTTCAAATAATTGCGCAAGCCAACACATTTTCAAGCATGACCTGACAAATTTTATTAACAAATATTATGGTCCCTGCTGCCAGATTATCAAATATCCTGCCCTTCCTGACTTTTGCCTTATCAGTTTTGTCCTCTTTTTTGATCCCTTTTCCTTTGTTTTCCCTTGCCTTAGTAAGGTGGGATAACATGCTTGCATACCTCATCCTCTTTATATGCTGGTGAGTTTTAACCATTGGATGAGATCCCATTGGTATGGCCATGCTCAGGCAATTGCCAGCCAGTGTGGTTTGGTGAGGCTCACTGCTGCTAGGTGCCTCAGGGATCTGCCCCACTGGGGATGACACAGGTTTATGCTGATTTTAAGCTACTGTAGCCAGCCTGACCACTGCCTAAAGTAGCTTATCCAACTTCTGATCTCGTGTCAAGACACCACTTAAGAGGGGAGTGGCTGCATCTGTGTGCTCACCAACTGTTTTGGCCCTTCCCTGAAAAGGATGGGAGAGGAATCCCTGGAGGGGTAATCAGCATCACTTCTTCAGTAAATTTCTGTGACCCTTTACCCTTATTCTGCCATTTTGCTTGTGGGACCCCCAATCCCCAACAGCTCACCACCAAAAACCCTCATCGTGATCCTTGGCATTTCAGCTTTGGGTACAGCTTTACAGTCAAGAAAGTTCTTACCTTGTCCAGTCACACACTACTTTGATATATAGCCCTCAGCTCTGCTGGTCTGCTCAGTTCTGACTACTTTTTAGGGCTGTAGTAGGTGAAGCACTGCAGACCTCTTGCTATGAGAAAAGCACTCCCACATTCGTTGTGAGCAAACAATATAATGAGGTGACAAAAGTTGCCTCCGTGTATCTGGAAAATGTAACACTCCACATTCGCTCACACTATTTCTTTTATTTTTGGCGATCTGTGACTGCTGAAATACATAACCCCCACCGTACCCTCCCTTTCAGCACCCCCCAGAAACATAATAGTGACACTGGGGGTGCTCAATCCCTCAGTGACTTGATCACAACTCCTCTCACTGCCCCGTGTCCCTTGGTCCAATAACTCACATGCGTGGTATTTTTTTTTTTTAAATATTGCCTTCCCAGTCCCACCCCACCATTGATAAGCAAGTGTTGCTGAGTAAGTCCCCCTAGTGTTCTGTTGTGCAGCTTCAAAAACTGAGAAATGGCGATGTAACCCATCCCCATCTTTCCATGCACTGCAGTGACAAGGAAAGAGAAAGAGAGAGACCGGGACATGTAATGCAGAATGCCTGGAGTGCACTTCCTGTGTGTGTGTGTCTCTCTCTCTCTCTCTCTCTCTCTCTCGCGTCTCTGTGGGACAGAGGAAAATCAAGTGGCTGTGAGATACAATTGCCAGACAGTGACCTGCAGGCTGTATGTGGGGGCATTATTAGGTGTCTCTGGTGGGGTTGGTGTTATGCAATGAGAGGGAGACAGAATGAGAGTAACCCCCCCCCGCATGATGTTTCCTCACCACGGCAGCTCACCGATATGTCAGAAGATTTCAACAGTGAGAGGCAGCCATCAGAAAAGCACAGACGTGGGAGAAACATGCAGCTGTAATCTTGTGGCTGCCTTTCACTACTGTACCCTGGGGAACATGGTTGTGTTCTCCCTGCTTTATCTACCCCGTCTGCAGGCAGCAGAGCAAGCAATGCAGCAAGAAGTCGCTGTGTGAGGGAGCAGTGAGAGAGAGGCAGAAGCTGAGCCTGATCACCCATTCCCCCCTCCCCGATTTGGAAGTGTGCAGTAGCATGGTACGGGGAGGGTGTCTGTGTGTCTCTGTGTGTGTGTCTGTGTTTTGGGGGGCACCCAGTGGCAGCGCCCGACAGCACAGTGGCATTCATGACAATGATTATTCCACCATCCACCTTTCAATTTTCCCAAATCCTATGGTTCATATTTATTTCTAAATTCATCATTAAATTGAAACTGTCATTGAAACAGGTTTTCTCTTAGAATTATAAAATGACTGCAATAGAATCTTAAAATGTTCTAGAGCATACTGTTCTGATCTGTATTTCATAATAATTTAGCTAGTTTATTATGCCTACACATCCAGTATCAGAAGGATTTTCAAATGAAAGATGCTAGGGTTGCCAACCAATACAGATTCCACTGGGGTATACCCAGCATCATTAATACACATATGGTATTATGATCACTAAGGTCAGAGGGTTTCAAAGATTGTCATTAGGGTTTGTAGCCTGAAACCATACGAGCGCAATAAACTACTAATGTGGTATGCTGCATCAGCAGTGGAAGTAAATAAAAAAAAATTAGGGGCATGATGTGAAACATTATGTTTTCAGTAAATTAGAAACAATAGCAATGTAAATTACTGTATTAGTGATTCTAAGGAATAATTAGAAACTAAATAATTAGATTCTAAGGAATAATTAGAAACTAAATAATTAGAATCAATCAGAAACAGTAACAATGTAAATTACTGTATTAGTGATTCTAAGGAATAATTTAGTTTTTAAGTAACCTAAAGTGGGAAAGGATCAATACTGATTTCCATTTCCAGATATGCTTCATAAAATCTCTTTTGCTGTATCTTTTCTCTATGTTCCTGGTAGCATGCATCACAACTGTTTTATTTAATTTCTTTCAGTGTCAGGTTTGCATTGAGTGAATTACATTGTAAAAATATTGTTCCATTCATAGGGTTCTTTGTGATCCCTTTCCTCCAAAACTTTGCATTTGAATTGCTTTCAGTTCAGGAGTAGAGTTGTTCAAGATTGGTAGCTGTAATAAAGTTCTTTCTTTATCCACAACTAAAATGTTAAGGTTGTTGTTAACAGTTAGATGAGAGGGCTAAGTGGCAGTAGCATGAGAATTAATTTTACTTGGTATCAGTCTTGTTTTTACAACACAGCTTTGATAAGGTTTTAAAGACTGCAGCTGCATTGCATAAGGTCACGTGATTAATTCTGCACAAACAGTAATTATTTGTTTATTTTTTTAACCCCCCCACCCTACAAGAAACATAACACTGACAGTGGGGTGTGCCCAACCCCCCAGTGCCACCATTATCAATGTCTCTCCTTTTTTTCCCCCTTACACAGAAGAAAAGAAAATCAGTCATCAAAGCCTTTTGCGGCCATAACTGCCCCCCCCCACACACACAACGCTCCCACTCAGCACTAGTGCTGTGTGGAGCGTGGAATTCCACTGGAGGTATTAGCGTGGAATGACCATTCTGCCAGTGGAATTTCCACTGTTTTATGTGATAACAGCAACTACTAATAATCGCCGACCACAAAGAGTGACACAATAATGCCCGACAGAACAGGGCAACAACACATTACACAGACTGTCGCAAATAGCGATGGTCACTTACTACAAGAAAAAAACTCACCATATGTATTTTTATGCAGGGGCTACAGACACCCACACCCTCCTTTGCAGGGGGCAAGCCCCTCATGCCCCCAAAGTTAATTATAATCAACTCCACGGGGTGCGTGGACTTAGGGGAAAAAATAAACAAATCAATAAATCTCTACTGTTGGGTACTAGACCTGAACCCTGGTCAATGGCTTCAGGAGTGGTAGTGTATACCACTACACTAAATAGTCAGCTCAGCAGGGCTTGGCCAAACATGGTACTATAACCTGCTCTAGTGAGTGTAGCTCCCTGCTTCACTCGCTATACAATATATATAGTGAATGTTTTCACCAGTTGCTGTACTTTAAAGTGATGTTATTGAGTTACTCATATTAAATCGCTCAATAATAGATGCTCTTCTAGGGTGCTAGCATTTTCATGAGAATTTTGCTGGCTCTTCTGCGGAATTCTGCCTACTATGATCTGCAGAATAATATTCAGTGGAAAAGCAATTTTTTTCACTGAAAATTATTCTGCAACAATTTCAGTGTTGAGATCTAGATACATAGATACATAGATACGTAGACAGTGTCGGCAGATAAGGGCCTATGGCCCACCTAGTCTGCCCATTTGAGCTTGTAAGTTCAGTTTGTTTTCCTAGAAGTCTATTTCCCCTTACCCCTGACCTCTAGAATTCCTTTATGTCTATCCCATGCATTCTTAAATCCCGTGATTGTTTCAGCCCCCACCACTTCCTCTGGCAGGGTGTTCCACTTGTCCACCACCCGTTCTGTAAGAAATTCTTTCTCATGTTTCCTCTGATAATCCTCCTCCTCCAACTTCATCCCATGCCCTCTAGTCCTGAAACATCTTTTCGCTTAAAAATAGTGTTTTCCTGCACCCTGTTCCTCCCTGTAAGATACTTGTATGTCTCTATCATATCCCTCTCCCTCCTCTCCTCCAGGGAGTACATGTTCAGTTCCTTCAACCTGTCTTCATAGGATTTGTGATGCAAACCATGCACCATCTTTGTTGCCCTCCTCTGAACCTTCTCTACCCTGTCTATGTCCTTACGTAGGTATGGTCTCCAGAACTGTACACTGTACTCCAGGTGGGGCCTCACTAGTGTCTTGTATAGCGGAATTATGACCTCCCTTTTCCTGCTGGTGATGCCCTGCCTATACATCCCAGCATCCTATTTGCTTTACCTGATGCCTTGTCACACTGTTTCATCTTGAGGTCATCAGAGATGACAACCCCAAGATCCCTTTCCTGCTTGGTGCATGCTATATCCTCACCCCCAACTGATATATTGTGCCAGGGTTTTTGTGCCCCATATGCATTATCTTGCACTTTTTGCATTGAATTTCAACTGCCAAACCCTTGACCATTCTTCAAGTTTCTGCAGGTCCCTTCTCATTCTGTCTACACCCTCTGGTGTGTCTACTCTGTTACAGAGCTTTGTGTCATCAGCGAACAGTGAAATTCTGCCTTCTATATCCTGTGCAATGTCACTGATGAAGATGTTGAATAGGACCGGTCCCAGCACTGATCCCTGTGGTACCCCACTGGTCACTCTTCCTCTGTGGAGTGACAGCCATTTACCACCACCCTCTGTGTCCTGCCACCCAGCCAGTTACCTACCCACCACACTACTGTCCTGCCCACACCATATTCCCAGTTTGTGTATAGTCTCTATGTGGCACAGTGTCAAAGGCCTTGCTGAAGTCCAGATAGGCCATGTCCACTGCCCTCCTGATCCACCTCCCTAGTCACCCAGTCAAAAATTCAATGAGGTTGGTCTGACATGACCTCCCCTGGTGAAACCATGCTGCCTTGGGTCCTGTAGTCCATTTGACAACCAGATGTTCCACCAATCTCTCCTTCAGTAGTGCTTCCATGATCTTCCCCACTACCGAGGTGAGGCTGACTGGTCTGTAGTTCCCTGCTTCCTCTTTGTTCCCACTTTTGTGTAAGGGGACTACATCTGCTGTCCTCCAGTCTTTGGGTACCTCCCCTGTTTCCAGTGATTGGCTGAACAGGATAGCCAGAGGTTCAGCCACCACCTCTCTTAGTTCTTTAAGGACCCTGGGGTGCACCCCATCTGGCCCCAATCTGTGGAATAATATTCCACAGAATAATATTTTTTTCTGTGGAAAATCATTCCACAACTATTTTCTGCTACGGAATTTCACCATGCTGTTTGTGGCAAAATTCATCAGAACTTTGGCAGAATTTTGAGAATTCCACTGAATTTCATTTCACAGGAATTTGAAAATTCCTCAGAGGACTCTTCAGCACCCACTATCCTGCACCCCCCTAAGCCCTCACTTACCCATCAGTGATTGAATAACGTAGTCCTCTCTGGACCACAGACACGTCTTCACTTATCAAAGCCAAACCACAAACTGAGGAAACAGAGGAAACAGGTAACATAGAAACATAAAATTTTATGGCAGATAAGGACCGCTTGGCCCACCCAGTCTGCCCATTTCCCTACCTAATGGATAAGCTGCAGATCCTAGTTAACCAGCAGCCTACTTCTTTCTACCCCCACCCCCTAGAATTGCCTTATGACTGTCCCATGCATGCTTGAATTCAACCACTATTTTTGACTCCACAACCTCCTCCAGAAGGCCATTCCATGCATCCACAACCCTCTCTGTGAAAAAATACTTCCTTACATTACCTCTGAGCTGCTCCCCATCTTCAAATTGTGCCCCCTTGTTCTTGCACACCACTTTTTTTGAAAGATGCTACCCTCTTGGACTTTGTTGAGTCCCTTGAGGTACTTGAAAGTTTCTATAATGTCCCTCCTCCTTTCCTCGAGGCTATACATATTAAGCTCCTCTATTCTCTCTTCATATGTCTTCTGGTGCAGACCCTGCACCATTTTAGTTGCTCTCCTCTGGACAGCTTCCATCTTGTCTATGTTCTTGCAGAGATTGGGTCTCCAGAACTGCACACAGTACTCCAGATGGGGTCTCACCAGCTGTCTGTACAGAGGGAAAGCAACTTTCTGTTTTCTACTGGTGATGCCTCTCCCTATGTATCCCAGTATCCCCCCAGCCCTCCTTACTGCCCTCTCACATTGCTTGCCCACCTTTAAGTCATCTGATATGACTACCCCCAGGTCCCTTTCCATTTTTCTTGTTGTTTATATCTCACCCCCATTGTGTACTCTTCCTCTGGGTTTTTGTTTCCCGGGTACATTACCTTGTACTACTTGTTGAGCTTCTGAAGAAGGACTGGTTGATCCGAAAGCTAGAGCACTTTGTTCTTGTTGTTACATCTATGTTGGTCCATTAAAAGGTATCAAATCATTTGCTTCTGGATCTTGTACTTCTTAGCATTGAATCTAAGCTGCCATACATTTGACCATTCCTCTAACCTTGCCATGTCCCTTCTCATCCTTTCCACCCCACCTTGAGCATCAACTCTGTTGTAGATCTTTGTGTCATCTGCAAAGAGACATACTTTTCCTTCCAGTCCCTCTGCAATGTCGCTTATAAAGACATTGAAGAGGACCGTTCCTAATACTGAACCCTGCAGTACCCCACTAGTAACCAGGGCCCCTACTTTTCTGTGGCACAGTGGGGCCAAGTTCTGCGGCAAGACTACCATTGCCGCCAGAACTTCTGCGCATGGTTTGTAATTTCCGGAAGTTCTGCTGCACTAACAAACTACCACATCACAGTGTCAGCTTGTCATCCTGGCTTTCTTTTCATGCCAGTGGTTATAGCAATCAGGATGGTGGAAAGCACAGTAACACTAGTTCAAAAAATAAACTTATAAAAATAATTTTATGCCTAAAAAGGCAAAACAAGTGTCTCTCCCTTAAGGTCCTAGCCTGTTGCATAAATGACATAGAGTATCCAGAGGGGATCTTATGTGATAAATAAGGTATTTCTATATGCATGCTATCTATCCCACTAATGATGTTTCCACTGTCTATCACTTATATATTTGTATGTGCTTTCAACACCACTCATGAGGTTCCCACTGTGTATCACTTGCATATTTATATGCAATCTGTAACATACATACAAATATGCATATGTGTGTGTGTGTGAGTGTGGTGAGAGAGACAGAGATATTTTGTGTGTGCGTGTGTGTGTATATATATATAATTATATATATATATTTTTTTTATTTCCACGAACTTGCATCCACATTCATACAGGTCCCATTGGAAATGGCATAGAAGAGTTATTGCAAACTCATTTTTCATGTCAACCTGCTTTCCCTGACACACTGCGTAACACCATCAGGCCATGACATGCATGTGAAGCAATTGTGAGATACAGCTCTCTGGCCCATCACAATGTGTCCACCATGTGACAGAACACTGCACCATACCTTCCCAGGCTCCAAGCAGTGATGTGTTCCACCAATCCTTATGCTGCCCAGCCAGCAAACAGAGCTAAGCTCTGAACCTGAGTTGCCGGCACGGAAACACAGCATGCTACCCTCTTGCCCAACAGCTGTCCCTGCACACAGCATTTCTCAATAACTTTTAGGTGATTCTATCAACCAATGACAATATGTAATCAATAACCCTGGCAAAAATGCGTACAGTGTAATTATTTATTTAACAAGTCTATTCTTTCAACAGGTCTACACATTATTATATTTCACTTTTCTGGGCATAATTACTTTATTTTTCTTAAAAATTTAGACAGTTAAATTAATTTTACCAGTTATTCATTTCAGATAGCATCTCTATACCTTAAAGGCACAAATAGGTTTGTACAAAGTGAGGTATGCACTTAACAGGTCTGTGCTATTGACAAGGTTTTGTTTAAGTTGGCCATAGTAACAATGTAAGACTGAAAATTGTATTAGGCTGTAGTGCAGGTTGAGCAAATATCACCATGCATGATGTGCTGTGCCACCATCTCTGGCAGTGGGAGCTGTGGTAGATAAGTGACTGTTCATTTCTGTTGCAGAATGCAGCCATTTCATTAGCTAATGTATGATATTATAGCAATGATAACATCACATTCTGAACATATAGGGGGGTTTTAGATATAAAAAGAGGGGAAGGGAACCAGATTCTATGTATAAACAGAAATAATAATAAAAAATCACCAAGAAGAGTGAATTCTGTGGCACAGCAGAAGTTCTGTGGTAGACTGCAAGTTCTGGGCAAAATTCTGCGGCCACAGAATTCTAGGGGCCTTGCTAGTAACCCCCCTTTCTTCAGAGTGGACTCCATTTACTATTACCCTCTGTGTCCTATTCTCCAGTCAATTCTTTACCCAGGCTATCATCTTGGGACCCACTCCCAGGCTGGCTAACTTGTATATTAATCTTTTGTGTGGGACTGAGTCAAATGCCTTGCTAAAGTCTAGGTAGGCCATGTCCACAGCCCCTCCCTGATCTGCTACTTTGGTCACCCAGTCAAAGAAATCTATTAGATTCATCTGGCATGACCCTCCCGCTGTGAATCCATGCTGCCTTAGGTCCTGTGCCCTCTGGCCTCTAGGTACTCGACAATTCTTTCCTTCAGAAGTGATTTCATCATTTTCCCAATCACTGAGATTAAACTAACAGGTCTGTAGTTTCCTGCTTCTGCCCTGCTCCCACTTTTGTGAAGGGGAATCACATCTGCCCTCCTTCAGTCCTCAGGTACCACCCCATCCTCCCAAGATTTGTTAAAGAGGGTAGTCAGTGGTGTCACTAGTTCTACCCTTAGTTCTTTTAGAATTTTGGGATGAATCCCATCAGGCCCATTGCTTTGCCCACCTTCAGTTTTAAGAGTTCTTTCAGAAGCCTTTCTTCTGTAAATGGGCTGGTATCAACTTCTGTATCCAGAGTGTTTCTATTGCTTGTTTTAGTGCCTCCCTCTTCATTTGTAAATACTGAGCAAAATATTTGTTGTTAGTATCTCTGCCTTTTCACCGCCACCTCTGCCCACCCACCTCCCTTTATTAAGCCTCACTATCCTCCCTTAGTCTTCCTTCGCTCCCTGATATACCTAAAAAAGGTTTTATTCCCTTCTAAACTGAGTTGGCTATCTTTTCCTTGGTTCAGGCCTTTGCTGTTCTGACTGCCTTCCCAGCTTTCTTTTGTTTTAACTGATACAATTCTCTGTCCTGCTCCTTCTGTGATTCCTTGTACTTTCTGAATGCTTTCTTTTTCTCTTGAACCTTCGCTGCCACCTCCTTTGAGAACCATAGTGGTTTCTTACATCATTTTGTTTTGTTTATTTGCTTCACACAAAGGCTTGGTACCTCTGTGATGGCAGTTTTTATTATTCCCCATTGTTCTTCCATCCCTCCTTCCTGCCCATTTGCTAGTGCATTCCTTAGGCACTCACCCTTTTGGCAAAGTCAGCCCTCCTGAAGTTCAGTACTTTAGCCTTTGTATGGCTTGACTCTATTGCTGTGTTTATTGTGAACCATACTGTTCGATGGTCACTAGTTCCCAGATGGCTACCCACTTCTACATCTATGATCCTCTCTCCATCTCCATTTGAGAGAACCAGGTCTAAGATTGCTCCCTCTCGAGTGGGTTCCAATACTAGTTGTGTAAGGCATGCCTTCTGTAGGGCATCTAGAATAAACCCACCCTTAGAATTGGCTGCTGCAACTGCACTCCAGTTAATATCTGGCATATTCAGATCACCCATCAGCAATATCTCCCCTTTATCTTTCATTCTAAGTATACTTTCTATCATTTCCTTGTCCATTTCCTCCCCCTGAGATGGGGGGTCTGTATGCAACCCCTGTGCGGATTGTGGTGCCATTGCCTGCCTCCAAATTGACCCACAGTGCTTCTTCTCCTCCCTGTTTATCCTTTTGTTCTGTTGCTTTGATTCCTTCCCTTATGTAGAGAGCTAATCCTCCTCCTCTTTTACCGTCCCTGTCCCTCCTGTAGATAGTGTATCCTGGTATGTTTACATCCCAGTCATGGTTCTGTGTGTACCATGTTTCTGTGACTGCCACAATATCCAGATGTTCCTCCTCCATCAAGGCCATTAATTCAGGAAGCTTGTTACCCAGACTACGGGCATTGGTACTCATTGCTCTCCATTTTTTGATGGCTTTACTTTCTGTAGCAGCATACCCCACTGACCTTTCTACCTTGGTCTTTTTCTCATTTAGTACCCTGTTTTGTAGGGGGAGGCTGGGATTTTCCTTCTGCTTACCAGGGCCTCCCCCCTTGACTAGTTTAAAAGCTTGCCAATGAAGCATTTAAACCGATTGTCTAAAAGACTTGTTCCCTTCCTGGACAGACGCAGACCATCCTGCCAGTATAGTCTGGTGTCCCTCCAGGTGGAACCCCAGTCCCCAATGAAGCCAAACCCCTGTGCACACCATTTTTTCAACCATTCGTTAAACTGCATGGTGAAAAATACCCTCGCCTCACCCATGCCACTGACAGGCAGCACCTCTAAGAAGGATACTGTGTGTGCTACTTGTCTTAGGCCCCTCCCCAACTCTACAAAGTCCTTCTGCACTGCTCTAATCTCATAATGAGCCAAGTCATTTGTCCCTAGGTGGACAATGACATCCAGCTCAGACTCCCATGCAACTGTTCTCGTGATCCTAAGGATGCACCTCCTGTCCCTCCAAGCCATGGCACCATGCAGGCACCTTACTTCAGTTTTCCCTGCTCCCCCCAGCTCTATCCCCTAATAATTGGGTCCCCCACCAGGAGCTGCTTCCTTTCTCTGTGGTGCTCTCTGCCTCCTTTCTGAGGGCCTCCCTTGTGACAGTTGTCTGCAACCTCCTTTGTCTCCTCTGTGGGTGCATCCATAGGGGAACTATGCTCCCCCAGAATGGTGTATGGATTGTGGAGTGGAACAACTGATTGGGTGTGCCACTGTTCCACCACCCTTACCCTCTCTGAGCCCACTGTGGTCCTACTGCTGTGCTTTCTTCGCAACCTCACTGAGGTAGTGGTGGTGGCTCTGGTGCTCCCTGGATGGGGGAGGTTCCCTTACTATTGTCTAGTGTGGTCTGAAGATGGACAACTTCCTCCCTCAGGGCAGATAGTTGTCTGCAAACAAGGCAGCATCTCAGCCTCCAGAAAGACTCCCGGAAGACTGCTGCCTCATAGTCATTACATTGCACTACTCCCCACATGTCTGTCTACCTTGTTTTTTGTTTTTGTGTGTGTGTGTGATTGGTTTGTTATATAGAAATATATGTATTATATAATGTGTATGCTTATATTGTCAGTGCAGTGTGCTAGAGAGGATATGACAGTGATATGCACCTTGCCCTCTTAAGGAAATGATATCAGAACCCCAGGTATAAAGGAACTATTTCCAGCGTTGGGTGGGGTGAGGGTGGGAAGGGTTTGGGCCTAAGCAGTGCCCCATGAAACAATCAGCTAAAAGCTCTGACCTACCGATGCGATGAGTGCCTTCCTGTCAGCCAGATGCCCTACACGAGAATTTGACAGAGAAAATACCCTGCTAATCAAACAGAGAAAAATCCAGACATCCAAGTCAGACACAGATAAACCTCCCCAGCCCCAAAACAGCCTGGTGACTTGTGCTCTGAAAGCAGTGCACCCCAAAACACATCAGCTGTGCACAAGGACAGACACAGTAAACAGTATGCAATCCCTGTGGGTTTAAACTCTTCCTGCACTGAAAATCTTAACAATTGTAACGAAAGTAAAGCAAGGTCCACCTCCCTCTGTTGATTGAATGACTGCCTTTTCTGATAATTCTAAGTTCCTTATTTCACCCTTCAGGTAGAAGTATCCTCCACCTGAAGAATATTAACTTTCCTAAGGAATCTGCTTCAAACCAAAGACAATTGTAAATTGTAAGGTTCACCTCCCTCTGTTGTGAGCACAACTCGCTTTCTTGCAAATCTTAAGTCCAGTGTTGCAGCTTCCAGCCAGAGGTAGCTTCACTGAAGAATATTAGGTTATCTGATGAGCCTGCTAAAATTAGTACTGTTATCAAGATCTGTAAGATTCTTCCAGAGCTATTGACTGATAAGTAGCTGTGATGTAAGCACTTCCTGACACAGTCTGGCCTGGCCTTTTAAGGCACACAGAGATAAACAAAGGAAAAAACAGTTTCCACCTCCTGACGTACTGTCTGGGTCCAATATACAGCCTGTAACCGGCTCTCAGTTCAGGACTTATGACAAATTCTTAGCCCAGTGAATAACTCACAGTATTACAAATATTGCAATGCAAACAGTCAATCACTAACTTCAATCAAGTTAGCTATGCACAGTAAACAGTATGCAGTCCCTGTAGGTTTAAATTCTTACTGCACTGAAAATCTTAACAATTGTAACAAAAGTAAAGCAAGGTCCACCTCCCTCTGTTGATTGAAAGACTGCCTTTTCTGATAATTCTAAGTTCCTTATTTCACCCTTCAGTTAGAAGTATCCTCCACCTTGAGAATATTAACTTTCCTAAGGAATCTGCTTCAAGCCAAAGACAATTGTAAATTGTAAGGTTCACCTCCCTCTGTTGTATGCACTTCAATGTATTTCAATGGGGTTTTGAACTTAGTGACATAACTTGGCCATTTTTTCTTATTTGTGCCCCAGATTCTCAACATGCCTTCTTTGGGAACACACCTTATGAACAATTGAAATGCCATTAGGCTGTTCTGAAAGTTGATTTTGCAGTCCCAGTGCAAAATAATCTTTTGGGCAGGAGTTGAACATTTTCTCAGTCATTTTTCATGAGGTGGGGTCATCAGAAGGCTATGTTGAAAATTTGGTGTAAAAATATAAAAAAAAAAAACATTATGAGTTTATGTTGAATTTTGTAAATGCAGGCTCATAACTTTGATAATTTTCAATAATTTCCCCCCAAACTGACAACATAGATGTATCTTTACAGCACCTCATGAGTGTGACAGCTGTCATTTTTCAAATCCTGTCCAAAATGTTTTTTTATATCCCCAAAGGTGATTTTATGGTCCCTGCAGGAAATCACTATTCTGGCAGGAGTTTAATTTTTTCTCTGCCCTTGTTCACGAGGAGGGGTCATAAGAAGACTATGTTGAAAATCTGGTGTAAAATATTTGAAAAAAATTATGACGTGTTGAATTTAGCAAATGCAGGCTCATAACTTTGGTAATATTCAATATTTTTACCCCAAGTTTTCAACATAGTGATATCTATACAGTACCTCATTAATTTGATAGCTGTCATGTTTCAACTCCTGCCCAAAATGTGTTTTTGCATCCCAAAAGGTGATTTCACAGTCCCTGCATGAAATCACCTTTAAGCCAAGAGATGAAAATTTTCTCTGCCTCTCTTCTTGACGAAGGGTCATAACAAGGTTATGTCGACAGTCTGGTATAAAAATATTCAAACAACAACTCTATGAGCAAATGTCACATTTTGCGCACACAGGTTCATAACTTTGGTAATTTCCAATCTTTTTACCCCAAATTCGTGAACTGCAGCCCCACTGGCTCTGGCCAGATTTTGTTCTTTTTAGAAACTGGACCTGAAGGAATGGCCACCAGACTCTAGTCACAACCAGGTCAGGCATGCTTTAAGCCAAGCATAAGCTGTTCCTCCAAGCCCTTGGCTGCATCCACCTTCTTGAAGGAAACCTTCTTGCTGAGCATTGTTACACTGCTGCATGCTGCCTAAATGAACAAGAAACTGCTATACAGCTAGCATGCTTCCCTCTCTGTTTCTGGCTTTACTTGCACAAATGACAACAATGCAAGAAAGCAAAAAGAAACAAAGCTTTGTTTCTGTATATTATTATTATAATGTAATATCTTGGATCTTCAGGGGAGGCCTTGCCATGGTGATTTGGCCTATACCAACATTCCCTCATCTAATTAATATTCCAGCAAAGGACACCTATCCTTTTTGCTTAAAATTGCTTTTCTCCCTTTTTCCTTTTTTTTCTGAAGAATACAGGCTAGAAAGTGATACATATAACCCTGATGGTATGTTCAATGTTCTTGCTACCCCCAGGCCAAGAGATAATGCTACTGCTAATGGAGGTGTGTGAAGAATGAGCCTCCTGATCAAATTAGGTCAATTATCATTAAATTGTGGGGGGGAATGCTTTTATCTGTCTTTGTTTCCCAGAGCTACTTGAGTGAACAAAACTCAGCTCTCTTTAAAGGGAAGTCACTCCCTTAGTTTACTAGCCTGCAAATGTTCATTTAATTCCAAATCCAACCCAATTGTTTGTTTAATTTTTCACCAAACCCAAGTTGTTTCTGATTCAGCAGTCTATATGCAAACCGTAAGGGGCTAACAGAATGACCAAGACTTTCTTCCTATTATACATATATAGTGGTGTAGCAAACAATGCTACTCAAATAGTAGAAGTAGATCCCCACAAGGTCCTTGATATCCCACCAGCCAGAACCAGAATGCACCTATCCATTCATAATTGATCTCCATGTCTTTCTCTGTATCTGTATAGTAGATTATTGTTTTTGTTTTTACTTTTTAAATAGCGTTATCATTTTTGGATAAAGCCACAGGTAATGGCCTCAAAAGTGGGCACCCGCCAGATTCCCTACCATCTGCACAGGAGACTGTATGGCCCAACTGAGCCTAGGACAGTAAACCATATGTCTTCCCGTTGCACAAGCTACTGCAAAAGTGTTCTGAAGCTCAGTGGAGCCTAACAAATCAGACCATTGAAACTCACATTATTCAAACAAAATTAGCCCCAAAAATTAAGCTCTGCTAAGACAGAAGATCAGACATCTGCTAACCATGTAGTTCCAAGGCAGAAGGGGAACACATGACCAAGTATCCTCACTCAGCTCACATTTTAAAATGCCTTACACTCCTCCATAAGGACTCCTATGTAAATTGATGCTGCATGGGTAAAGAACCACAGAACAGCTGGACTTCTATTCTAAAAGCTTGGTAGGCTACCAAGTATTCTTATGTTGATGTTTCTTTTTCTTTTTTTCAATTAAAACCTGGACTGCTATCTCTACAGCAAGGTGAACACCAGTACAAGACATTTGGATGGTGATTCTTTAGTGAGCGCCCATGGCCGCATTACCAGACATAACCACGTGGTCTTCCCAAATAATGTCTGCCAAACCTGATATCAGTTGCTGACCCATAACCTTTGCAATCCCGATTTAGATCTCAGGCCTGCTTTGCTAGGGTGTCAGTCTCCAGAAGGCAAAGCCTCACAGTTCAATGAGCTCTAACTCCCCTCAGTCCTTCAACATTCCAGCTTTTTTTGTAAACTCTGTTTATGTCCCCCTCATTCTCTGACCCCTCAGACCTTTCTCTAGCATGGACAATAGGCTCTGGCTTTCTTCTACTCTGCTGAGGTCCTCCAACCAGACCTCCATCCCAAAAGTGCTCTCTACCCCTCACTTTGATCTTACCAACCCCCCAGCTCTGAGTCCCTGAGGTGGGACCGCCACTCCTCCAATGCTCTAGCAACAATCTAGTAGGTGGCTGGAGGGGGGTGAGAGTCAGAGGCTGGTCAGAAAGGCCCATCATTGAGCATGGGTGCTGTACCATGGGTCCTGCCTTTGCTTGTCTGGGTGCTTGGGTTTTCTGATTTTTCTCCCCCTGAGGTGTAGACATGCAATGGAGCCCAGTGCATGGCAGGCACTCTCCCACACCCACATGCAGAGTGTCCTGCCACATCTTTCCACACCTCCATGTCTCCTTGGCTGCGGCAGTGCCCCCAGTCTCCACTGGCAGATACGAAACCCTTGGAGCCCAAAACCAACCCTCCTCAGGAGAGGAGAGCAGTCCTCTGGATGCTCAGTCCTCTCCTGCCCCAACTGATCCATGCTGACTGATGTCCACTCCTGAACATGGGTCACAGCATGGCGTGAGGTAATACTAGTCAGCACCACTGGGCTGACTAGTATTCCAGCTTAATTCCAATGCAACCGCATTATGCTATCCAATTTCCACTTAATCACCATTAAGCAAAGGTCAGTAACTCAGATTACTGTTTTACTATGATAGCAAGCCACCTCTTACTGCAATAAGTACTTCACCTAACTGTGGTACTGGAGCTTTATTGGTCAAAATTCTGCTGCTGGAAATGATGATTCTTGGCCACTGGAAAAGGATAAAGAGCAATACTGTGATTGATCTTTTATAGTCCTCTTGCTCCTCCTTCACTGATCAGACATTCTCCTCCCAATGGGTGGCCCTTCCTGGCCCCCCCACCCCACTGGAGATGGAGCTTTACCTAATGGCCAGCTAGGTGAAGGAGGGGTCACTGACAAAGCCTTGTCTACTGTAATGCTTTTGAAACTGGACATTCCTTTATTCTGAATTTAATCTTCACCATTACCACACCCACCTATAGTGCATCCGCCATAACCATGGCCACAAACACTCATGATTAATTACAGCAAGTGTAATGCACACACTGTGTGCAGCAAGAAGAAAGATGAGCTCACAATCAGGCCACAAAAAAGACTGGAACTCAGATGCAGTATGATTCAAGAAGACTGCATTCATCAAGATGCAATTAGCAATGGTGTCCCCCAATACATCCAATGTTTCATGCTCATACACTTTGTGAAGACCTTTACAAAGTGCAAGATCATGAAATGTGTGCTGTATCGGGAGCCACCATTGCTGTTTATCTCTTGATGAAAAACATTTTCTTGAATCATACTGTGAATGCGCTCATGTTTTTTTGCACCCTGATTGTGCGTCCAGCTTTCCAAATTACAAGTCTGCACTATTTACGTGATAACTCCAATCTAGTGCAACCTCGGTTGTCTGTTTGCTATAACAAGAAGTATGCAACAAAAATAATTATAATCAAAATAATATAAAAGAATACATAGGGGTTAACAAGTGGTTAACAGATTAAGCAAGAATTTGCAGTTATGTTGCTACCAGCTAACCAACCAATAGCACTATCTCCCAGAGCCCTGGCAGACAAGACAAAGTAAGAAAGAGCAGAAAAGTATAAAGACTAACAGTTCCTCCTTAACACAGCAGCCAGAGTAGCACAGAGAAATGCTGATAGAAAAACTGAATAAAATCCCAGTGGTGAGGCATTCAGTGACACAGAGCATATTCTCAAAAGGCATAACAATTACAACAGATCAACACAGAAATCTGTTTATTTATGCTTCAAGAAAATTCCCCAAAATCTCTACTAAGCTCTTGGTGAGAAGTTCCTGTCTCCAACACATCCTATTGCAACTAAGACTTCACAGAACACAGTGATTACACAATCTATGTACTTTGCAACACAACCTCTGAACTGCTAATCTTTGCAGTCTGTGGATCACATGGCATACCTCCCCCATGATTATTGTCTTTACTTCTTTGTAATGTTACCTGCACTTTGCAAAGAAGATTTTTGCAAATCAGTTTTTTACTTTGTACATTTCTATGCACTCCTTATACTTTTCTCCTAGACCTCATGGATTTACTCTGAGTATGATAGATCAAATGCTGTGCCAATGTTCATAAATGTAACTACTTTTGTTTTATTTATTTATTTTTCATTGCAAGGGAAAAGTAACACGTAGTAGTAGGTACTAACAGGCTGCAAATTCACACCCCTTGCTGCTCACTGCCAAGGCTCCCTCCTCATATCCAGTCCCAAGAATCAGAGCCTTAGAAAGCGGAGCTTTACACCCAGCAAATGCTATACTAATTTTATAAACTTGAAAATGCCTTTCAATTTTTTTTATTGGACAATGGCAAACAACCATCCTCCACATGCTTTGTGCCCACTGCCCAGGTTCCCTCCCATTATTCTGCACCCAAGCCTCAGAGACTTCCCCAACTGAGTCTAACAGTCACAGCAAATGTTTGTACAAGTTTTCTAGAACATTAAAACTTCTTTATTTTAATAAATGTTTTGTTATTGCAGAGAACAGGTATCAGTTAGTAGTAGACCCCAGCACACTGCCAGTTCACACTCATGTGCTACCTACTGCACATGGTCCCTCCCTATATCTCTATACTCTACTTTGAGGCTTCTCGGGGTGTACAGCTGAGCTAGACACACATACACACACACACACACACACACACACACACACACTTACACCTAGTGTTGTGCAAAACTGAGAAATTTTGTTATGCAAAATATTTCATGAAATTCACTCATTTCATGACATTTTTGCAGGTATTAAATGCAAAGTTTCACCTGAAAATTATGAAATTTCACACGAAATGAAATTTCGCTACAAAATTTGAAATAGCAAAATTTCTAAATTTTTGGGTGAAATTTCACAATTGTCAAGTGAAATTTTGCATTTAGCACCCTCTAAATCTTTCATGAATTTTGCTAAATAATTCACACAGTGAATTTTTGGATTTTGCAGCAATTTCACTGGCAAAATTTTATTTTGCAACATCTCTACTCACACCCCAAATGCTTTAACAGTTTTTGTGACCATGTAAACATCCTTGTAATTCTTTTTTATTAATGCAAAGAAAATGTGCCAACTAGTAGTGGGCATTGGCAGGCTGCCAGCCCACACCAACTGACTGCCCAGTTTCCTGGCTGTCTCCCAGTACTCTGCTTCCATGTCTGAGATGCTTGAATAGCTGAGACTAACACACACTGCAAATCTGTCTGTGGTTAAATGTTTTTTTCTTATTCATTGTTTCTTTGTGGGAAAAAAATGACATCTAGTATTGGACATGGGCAGGCTGCTAGACCAGAGAGTGGGAGAAAGACAAAGAGTGAAACGAGGCAATACCCCAGGGCTGGATGTGTGATTATCAACTGAAAAGGCACAGAAAGCAATGATTGATGTTCAGCCCGTATGCTGACTACACAGCGAAACATCCTCAGTGAAGACCATTACACTGACAGGAATTGACAGAAATCAGCAGGTTGCTGTAATGGTCCCCTCTGACACTGGCAGTGCATTTCCAGGTATTTTGCCCCTTCGAGACAACTCTCACTTGGAGTTGGATGTTTAAATACTGGGAGGTGTGTGGGGCACAGCCCTACACATGGGGGTTCTGTGGGCTTAGCCCCCGAAGAAAACACACCGACATCCCCATCGATGCTGGGGATGTCAGCGGCGTTGCTGTAGCTGCAGCCTAGGTAAACCTGTTCAGCCACCCATGATGAAGAAAGGAACCTAAATAAACTTCTCAGAAACGGTGCCAAATTCTGTATTTGATACCAAAAGGTGCCGAGTACTGGTAACATCCCAACAGAGCACCCAGAATGTTTCTCATGTAAACACTTTCTTAAAGGTCTGCCTGAAACAAATAAGAACATTCTCAATGAGCACAAGAGTAAAGTCCACCATACATCACATCAGTGTACAGAGCCACTATAAGATGCAAAATAATGAATATAACAAAAACTACAGTGTAGGGCATCATTAAAAAAAATGCAAGTATGCGATAAGACGGGAAAAAAAGAAGTTAGAATTTAAGTTGGCTCATAAAAAGGATGGCGGAAAGAGCTTTTATTCATATGTAAACAACAAAAAACAAAATCAAAACTATTGGCATACTTGTCATTGGTGATGACACATTACAATTCCCCTTGGAAATGACTCAGTAATTTAATAATTATTTCTGTTCAATTTTTAATCTGACTTCAACTACAAAACAAGACGCAGAGTGTATTAATAATATAGGAGACTATGATATGCCTGAAATAACTAGATAAGAAATAAAAAATAAACTAGATGCAATTAACATAAATAAATCACCACGGCCTGATAACCTCCACCCTCGCATGTTGAAAGAAATAGCATCCTGGTTGATCGAACCAATATATAAACTGTATAATTTGTCCCTGACATCTGGATTAGTACCAAGTGATTGGAAGACTGCCCTTGTAACATCCATATTTAAAAAAGGCAATAAAAGTGAAACATCAAACTACAGGCCTATTAGCCTTACTAGTATCCTGAGCAAAGTGTTTCAGGGCATTCTTAAAACAAGAATAGAGGATGATTTGATCAAAAAACATCTTGTGGACCTTAACCAGCATAGTTTCAAAAGTAAAAGATCTTGCCTTACTAGTAATTTAGTTTTCTATGAAAGTTTAAGTAGATCCATTTATGAAAAGACCAGTAGACATTGTGTAGTTGGATTTATGTAAGGCTTTCGATAAAGTGCCACATCATACTCTACTAAATAAAATAACATCATTTGGAATACATTATATACTGATTAATTGGGTCAAGGAGTGGTTAAAAAATTGTACACGGGTAGTACGTATAAGAGGATACACCTCAACCACAGGCATAATTATTAGTGGGGTGCGGCAGGGATCCATCCTGCAACCCATTCTATTCACTATATTTGTGTCAGATATGATGGCAACTTTGAAGAAAACTGCAATAAAATTTGCAGATGATACAAAAATTGTAGCTAAAGTGGGTTCAATTGATGAAATAGAGGATTTTTCTGAGGACCTCCAAAAACTAGAATACTGGGCTAAACAAAATGAGATGCTTTATAACACAAACAAATGTGTAATCATGCATTTGGGTGATACAAATGCTAATGTACAATTTATGTTGAATGGTATACACTTGGCACCAATAAAAGAAGAAAAAGACCTGGGTGTAACTATTAATGCAAATCTCACATTCATTTCACACTGTAATCACATTAGAAATTGGGCTAATAGAATAATAGGATGTATAAAAAGATGCTTTGTTTCTAGGAGCAAAGAATGCATTCTTCCATTCTATAGAGCATATGTACATCCTCATTTAGACTATTGTTCTCCATCATGGAGTCCCTATCTTAGGCGAGATATCAATGCCCTGGAGGGCATGCAGTGAAGGGCTACTAAAATGATAGATGGTGTGCAAGATAGAAGCTATGAGGAGTGACTTATGGAATTGGATTTGTATTCTTTGGAGCAGAGAAGGACTAGGGGGGATTTGCTCTTGATGTTTAACATAGCAAAAGACAAGGAGCTTATGACACAATTGGAATGTCCTTTAATAAGAGAAAGTGTAACCTCAGAAGCCATAAATTCCAACTATCTTTAACATATCCAAAACTAGATATCAGACGTTCCTTTTATACTCAGAGAATTATACCCATATGGAATGGCCTACCAAAATCATTGTTGGATAAAAATAATTTAGAAACATTTAAAACATACCTTGATAAATTTTTATTAACTAAGGTATAAATATATCCAGAGTCTGGAGATGTACTTATATGGTCTATGGCCTTCTGTGCATCTATTACTCTTAGGCTCAGATATTCAAAAGGGTTGCACCATGCGCAACAGGGATGCACCAGTGCAAGTCCGAAAATGAGCCATTTTGCGATATTCAGCAGGAGGAAGATGCACCCCCCAAATCACAATGCGCAAGCGCAATGTTAATGAATGCATGTGCAACTGAAGGGGGAGGAACCATGCATAAATGGCGCAGTGCGATATTCAACAACATGCGCCATGCACAATAGGGGAGCAAACAGAAGTTGTGCGATAGCAGAAATTATCCAAAATAAAAAGGAACAAGAGAGAGGTGCAAGAATGCTACAGGGAAGCCACATGTTGGTGAACTACAGGCAGCCACACAGGCACACAGAAACTGTGAGCAGGACAGGGCAGGAGCAGGATAGAGCACCTAGCATCACCAGGAACAGGGAGGGTATGGGGAGCCTGTGCCACAGCACAGGACAACATTTGGAAGTGCCACACAGCACTGAGGGCACAGACAGTGGGCAGTACAGCCACAACAGGGAGGTGTTCCCGGTGCAGGGGGAATAGTAAGGACAGTAGGGGGAACAGTAAAACAGCTGCCAGGGGGTAACACAAGCCAGGGACATGGCCAGTGCCACCATCCAGATGGAGGTAGTTATGAGGGGGGTGAGAAGGCATGCAGCAGGAGGGGCGCAGCCGTGGAAGGGCCTGTCGGTGGTATGCCCCCAACAGGCAGTACCGAGCCCGCAGCAGCTTTGAGCTGTACACTGATACTGAGATTGTGGGCTGCTACCACCTGAACTGGGTGATCCTGAGGTGGCTCTGTGAGCTGTGCAGTGATGTGATGCAGGCACCCACACGACGGAGCCATGCTATGTCAGTGGAGACCAAAGTGACAGCTGTCATGTGCATGCTCACCACGGGTACCTTCCAGATACCAACAGGGGACATGACAGGCATAACCCAGTTGGCCGTGTCACGCCTTCTCACCCAGTTCCACAGCGAACTGCTGCCACATGCTGCAGAGTACATCCATTTCCCCAGCACACCAGTGAAACGCACAGCAAACATACAGGAGTTCCACAGAGTAGCATGTATGCCTGGCATGCTCGGTGCAATAGATTGCACCCATGTGGCCATCTGCACGCCACCTGGCCCTGAAGGGCCGCATACATGAATCGGAAGGGGTATGCAAGCATCAACTGCCAGGTGGTGCTGCGATGCCAGGGGGTGCATAATCAATGCCTGTGCCACGCACCCTGATACCTCATTTGGCACCAGTCTGCACTGTGCCACAGGTTTGAGAGTTGGGACATCCCCACTGGCCACCTAGTGGTTGAGTATGCAAATCACACAGAAAGACATGGAGCTTGGGAGGGGCACAGTCAGAGGTGACATGGTTACTGGCCTAGATGGCCCATGGCAGGGCGACACTGATCACCAAACTAATGTCCACCCTCTACACACAGGTGACAGTGGATACCCACTCCGTCCCTGGCTGCTCACACCATACCGGCGGCCCACGACCCCATTGCAGCAACACTACAATGATGCACATGCCACAACACGCAATGTAATTGAGCGGGTGTTCGGGGTGCTGAAGGCATGTTTCCGTTGCCTGGACACATCTGGCGGTACCCTACAGTACAGCCCCTCAAAGGTCTGTGGGTTGATCCTGGCCAGTTGCATTCTGCACAACATGGCCAACGAATGTGGGATAGCCATACAGGTTGAAGAGGGGGACAGCGATGGGGACAATGAGGACGTTGGTGAAGATGGTGATGGGCAGCCCCCCCCTTGGTCGAAGGGACCCCGACTGATACAGATGGTGCAGCTGCACCGGGACACCATCACAGAGGAGCACTTCAACCAACCCAGGTAAGTCATGGGGCCATGTGCAACCACCAGTGGCAAGGGGACAACCCACAAACATGCATGGACAAACCCCAGGGGTGCATGTCATTAAGGGAATTGGCCAAGCATGGAACCGCACATGCCATCAGGGATGGGCAAGGTCTAACACAGCATGTGGTCACACACACACACACTCTCACACACACACACTCCCACACACACACACCCCCACAAGACATGCACAAAGGGTAGGAGGCATGCCGACTTCAACTGCCACCCCTAGCCACACACACACATCCATAGATCACCACACCCAGTGCCTGTCATTGTGCATGTGTCAGACGCTGGGGACAATTGCACAGTGGTGGACAGAGCAACGCAGGCATCATCATGCACACGCCACAGCGGACAGCAGCTGGGAGGGTGCGAAGATGGAACATGTGTGTGTGTGTGCAGGGCCAGGTACCCCGCCCGTGCATTGCACATTGAATAACACAATGCACACAGGGCAGCATCAGACAGTAGCCATGGTGGGAGACAGGTCAGTCATGCGCCACAGTGCCACGGCCACCACAGATGCATGGGCAGCCCTGCCGAGACCCACCAGCAGTGACAGGCTGACCAATGGCCTCATGAAGTGGCACTGACGGTCCCCCAGGGGTTCTGCTGTGTGAACGTGACTGTGTTCATGCAGGAGTCTGCAGCACACTGAACATGCCTGCGCCAGGCATGCTCAGGATGCCCACAGCTGAACCTGGTGTCAACAACGAGGGTGTTGCACGACGCCGGGAACAGGGGGTGGACATTGCACTGCGCGGTGTCTGCAACACATGGGCAAATAACTGTGTGCTCACTGTGGCCATGGCAGCTGTGATTGTCTGTGTCAGCCTGTCAATGACAGCGGTCACATCCTCCCACATCTGGTCCATCCCTACCAGGAGCAGACCGGTGTCCCTGCTGCACCACTCCTCTGCCTGGCACAGAAACACACTGAGTGCATCCACCGCCGTCACAAGCTGCAACTGCTGATCGACTGATTCTTGGAGTATGCTGGTGTGCTCTTCTAAGAGGTCATCTGCCTGATCGGCATGCTGTCCCTCATGGTGTTCGCAGCCCTGATGGGCAGCACCCCTTGAGGGTGGGTGCTGCACACCAGGGCCAGGCCTGGGCATGTCCACAGATGGTGCACTGATGCCGCCCCCGACACTGTACCCCCATGGCCATTGGCCGACTGCTGATACTGCCCCTCTGGCTGCCACTCTCCAGGGCTCAATGGTGCCACCACAGTGGCTGAAACAGCCCCACTGTCCTGGACACACACCAGTGCTGCCCCACTGTTGCAGACAGGCACAGGCTGGGACTGTGATGTCACACAGACCTCCACGGTGGCACCACCCATGGCCATGCCCATGCTATCACCTGCTGTGTGACCATCCTGCAGCCCACACATATCACTGTCCATGAAGTGAGCTCCATCATCATCAGTGGCGGATCCAGCACCAGCCCGAGTCTCAGCTTGATGGCATCCATGGGCGCTGGCATGCTGGGACATGGGCAGGGCCTCCTCCACACCTGCTCCACCAGCATCAGTCCAGACAGCCAGGTGAGCCCACTGTCGCACTGACCTTCGGACACCTGTGGAGGTGGATGGGCCCTCCTCTATGTCCATGGTATCACCCTCAGTGGACAAGCCCACCACTGCTGACCCATGTAGATGCTCAGGAGCTGTAAGGGAACACAGTAGCATTAGTGTATCTGCCCTACCCTGTCTCCCCCCCATTGACAGATCAGAACTGTGTATGTAGTCATTGTATCGCTGTGTGCTGCCACACGCTGATGGGTGCTCATGGTGGGGCTGCCTTGCATGGTTCTGTGGTGCACAGGGTTGCATTGTCACAGTGGGGGTGGTGGTATGCATGGGATGTCCTGCACTGGTGAACGCTGCTCCTGGGCAGGGTGTCTGGGGATCATGGTGCAGGGTGTGCTCTGCATTGGAAGGATGGTGTGGCATGGGGTGGTCGGCCCTCCTTGTGTGCTGGTCACAGCTTGCTAGGGGTTGTGCTGGGGCACCATGCCCCGGCTTTGGGTTTGTTGCTAGTATCCATGGGCCAGTGGTTGTTCCGGCTCTCCACCGGTTGTGCAGTGCATGGGGTGTGGGGAGTGATGTCTGTTCTGCTGTGTGCTCCTCTGCCCATCTGTGGTATGGGTGGTTGGCCACCGCATCCTGTCTCTGTGCATCCTTGGTTGTGTTGTTGCACTGCTGCCCTGCTCCACTGAGCATCCCTGGTTGTGCTATGGTGCATCTGAACTGCTCCACTGAGCATCTCTGGTTGTGCTATGGCACATCTAGGCTGCACAACTGCACATCCCTGTTTATGCTATGGCACAGGTGGCATGATAGTCATGTGCCACAGACACATCTTGACCTGTGCAGTTTTTGAATATCATGCTTCTTGCACATGGGCACAGTGGACTTGTGCTTGCTCCTGCTGTTGCGCACTTTTTGGGTGCAGTTTGAATATCTGGGCCCTAGTATGTAACTCTGCTCCTTTGTTTGAGGATCAATCCTCTTAATTGAATTCTGGAGCACCTTTTAAGAAATTGTACAAACACAGTTTGATTGCTTTTGAGTCCATGAAGAAGTATACTGTAGTTTCTTGTGTGCTTTCAACTGCAGCTGAGCCAGAAAAATTAATCGGTAAGGGATCTCTAGTTCTCTTAACTTTAATGTGACCACTTCAAATGCTCTAAGTCATTTCCTAGTGGCAAATGAATAATGGAATTTTTTTTATTTTATTATTGTTTATCTGAATGAGTCCTTGCTCTCTAGCTGCATGTAAAAGTGTATCCATAATTGCCAAAGACAGAGTCACTGTTGAAATGGTACAAGGGCCTTCCTCTGAGCTGTGGGTAAGGTGGGGAATAATGCAGAAGGCTCATACTTAGATGGCCACCACAGCTGTACCAAATATGAAGTGTGTACTGTAGTTCCTGCATTAAGTTCTGTGAAATTTAAAATGCCTACTATATGTTGTGGATGCCACTTCTTGCAATGCAGTTTATGGTAGTATTTTTACATTAAAATACAATAATTTTAAAATTAATAAAAATGGCCTGCTAGCCAAGAAACCCATTTGCTGCCCTGTGATCCCAGTCAACTGCCCAAACACACTCTGTCCCTCTCTATTCTACCACCTGGTCCAAGGACCTGCTCAACACACACACACACACACACACATACATACACGCACACACACACACTCACACGCACACCTTGTTAAGTGCTGCTTTCTGGTTAGATTTCACAGAAAAAAGCAGTTTGCTGTTGTAATCATGTATACTCTTTCCTCTTTTTACTGAAGTTCAGTTTTACATTCGCTCTGAATGATTCAGTTGCTGGTGTCAGTGATAGGGACTGGGGTTGTGCTGCAGGCCATAAAAGTAGTAGTAGTTCTGTGTTGAATACAGTCAATACAAATAAGTTCCAAATGAGGTTTGTATACAGGTTAAATGCAACTTGATCATGAAGCACTCATACTGCATTGTCTCTCTCAGAAGACTTGTTAGTTAATTACTGAGCTGCATGATATCTGTGTAGGTGGGCAGGAGGATCTGCATTGAGTTAGAATTCATATACAGTACAATGTGAGGTTGAGCACAAACTACAGGCTGATGCACAGAAAAGACAAGCATTAGGGTATATCTTAGTAGTTGGTTGCATGTTGTGTAAGAGAAACTGTAATGCTTAGCAAGTGATGGATGGTACCATTATTTAATCAAGTTTAATTACCGAAATTGTCATGCTTAGGTTGGTACAGTAAAATAAAGAAGAGCTGCAAATGAAACACATGATAGGTTAGTAGGACTGGAAAAGTTGGGTGACTCTTGGCTATGTATCTCTATCTCTATATCTCTCTATCTCTCTATCTCTCTATCTCTCTATCTCTCTATCTATCTATCTCTCTCTCTCTCTCTCTCTCTCTATCTCTATCTCTCTATCTGTCTCTGTCTCTTTCTATCTGTCTCTGCCTCTGTCTCTTTCTGTCTCTGTCTCTGTCTCTGTCTCTGTCTCTGTATATAGCATTTATGACAGAAAGCCCAGCTAAGATGCAACATATTGATTCTGGTGGGATCCTGCTTTTACTCATGTTTACAACATAGAGTATTTGTACAGAATAGTAAATCTTGGAAGCAAGATTTCATTTTCAGTAACTTGTTCAGGGTCCCAGTAAGCATTTAGCTGTAGCAGGGTTTAACAAGTTTAGTCAGAGCCAATTGGGCTGCAAAGTGATGTTGGATGGGGTGAGAAGGATGAGCCAAATACCTTGAAAAAAGTAATGGACAGAGAAATGCCCAGAGATGTGTGGATTCTCTTGCAACTACTGTAAATAATAAAATACCACTATGCTTAACCCCAGTTCTGGTATGGACAAAGTAGTTTGTGTTTGTGATCTCTTGTTTGGTACCCCAGGGTGTGGTGTTATGATGCCACTGATGGTGTAAGGTGGGCAATTTCCTGGATGAGATGCCATCCAATACCTCTAGATGCAGGAGGGTGGCCAGGCTCTTACATATCATTCTAGTAAATGTATATGTAATATATGTAATGCACAGATAAACTCTGATTGTAATGATGTGGATTCTTGTATAGCCCTGAGGCTAGAGCAGTGAACTGAGAATGAGCCTAAGACACTCAGCAGACCTGGACCTGAACCCTGCAAACTCCACCTACATACTGTACAACACTGCACAAGACATTCAACCACCACAGTACCCCTAGGTCACCCCCTATAATATGCACCTGTACCTAGGGGGCCTTGCCCAGTTACCAAAGAAAAAAATAAAATGGAAATAAAATAAATGAGCCAGTCTATGTCCTATAAGGTCAGAATTACTTTTTTTCATTTTTTATGAAGGAGATGCAAGGGGAGGGTCCACAGTTAAGTGTTACAGGTAACACAGGAGAAGAAATGGGCAACAATCCATTCATGTAGGAGATAGTCCTCCAAAAACTATCATGGCTGAAGGGGGACAAGGCTATGGGACTGGATGGGATATATCCCAGAATACTGAAAGAACTTGGGAGGGAGCTGGCAGCACTGTTTAGCAAATCATTGGAAACAGTTGAGGTTCCAGAAGACTGGAGAAGGGTGATTGTAGTCCCTATCCACAAAAGTGAGAGCAGGGAAGAGGTGGACAACTATAGGTTGGGTAGTCTAACCTTAGTGTTAGGGAAGTTGATGGGGTCATTGCTAAGAGAAATGATTGTGGCATATCTTGAGGAAAGTGGGGCACAGGATCCAAGGCAGCATGGATTCACAGCAGAACAAATGATCGTGTCAAACAAATCGGATAGATTTCTTTGACTGGGTGACAAAGGAGCTGGTATAGGAAGGGGCAATGTATGTGGCCTATCTTGACATCAGCAAGGCCTTAAACACCGTCCCACACAGGAGGCTTCTAAACAAGCTTGACAACCTGGGAGTGGGATTCAAGATAATAAACTGGATCAGGAACTATTGAGAGGAAGGACACAAGTAGTAGTGTTAAATGGGGCCCAATCCAATGAGGGGGAAGTACCCAGTGAGGTTCCACAGGATTCATTGCCGGGGCGAGTTCTCTTTATTGTCTTCATAGGGAACATTGCAGATGGACTGAAGGGGAAAGTGTGCCTCTTTGCAGATGACATACTAAAATCTGCTAAAGAGTGGACACTCCTGAGGGGGTGGAGGAAATGGAAAGGGACCTAGGCAGGCTTGAGGAATGATCAAGGGTGTGGCATCTGATCTTCAATACAAAAAATGTGAAATCATGCATCAGGGACACAGAAATCCAGTTGAGGAATAACACACAATGAGGAGGAGGCAGGTCCTGGCAACCACAAATCAAGAAGGGGACCAAGGGGTGGTCATAACTGATGATTTAAATAGGTCAAGGCAGTGTGAGAAGGCAGTAGGGAAAGCCAGCAGGATGCTCAGCTGCACTGGGCAGGGTATCACTAGCAGAAAGAGAGAAGTGGTGATGCCACTTTACAGACTATTAGTGAGACCCCATCTGGAATACTGTGTACTAGTGCTGTGTGGAATGTGGAATTCCACCAGTGGAATTAGCTCAGAATGACCATTCCACCAGCGTAATTTCCACCAGAATTTTACTGGTCCTTATGTGGAATTCCAGCTACTGTGATCAGTGGAATAATATTCTGTGGAACGGCATTTTTCCATGGAAAATTATTCTGCAACAAGTTCCACAGAAACTACTGAGACACACAGAATAAAAGCAGCATTTGTTTCAGTGAAAAATCATTCTGCAACTACCTTCTGCAGTGGAATTTTACCATTCCATTTCTGGTGAAATTCAGCAGAATTTTGTTCCGCTGGAATCTGAAAATTCTGCACAGCACTACTGTGCACAGTTCTGGAGACCATATCTCCAGAGGGACATAGACAGAGAAGAGATGGTTCAGAGAAGGGCTACAAAGATAGTGCAAGGGTTACATCAGATAGAATATGAGGAGAGGCTGAGGGACCTCAACATGTATTCGCTACAGGAAAGTAGAAGAAGGAGAGATATGACAGAAACTTTCGATACCTTAATGGCATTAACGAGGTACAAGGGTGTAGCCTGTTCCAGATGAAATGGGGTTAGAGGACAAGAGGTCATGATATGAAGTTGAAGGGGGCAGGCTCAGGAGTAATGTGAGGAAGTACTTCTTTATGGAAAGGGTGGTGGACAAGTGGAACAGCCTCCCCACAAGGGTGGTGGAGGTGAACATGGTAGGAGACTTTAAAAGAGCATGGGAGAAACAGAAAGGGTCATTATCAACAAAGGAGTGAGGGGGAGATTAAGACTGAATGACCATTAAAGGTACAGCTTCCATATAAAAAAACAAAACACAAAAAGTACTTCAAATTTACTTGTTTTGCAGTCTTTAAAAGTGGCAGAGGCAGGCTTCAGATATCAGAATTTCAGAAACTGTTCCAGTCAGTCCCAAAATTTGTAAAACTAAGTTTAACTGGAAAGCTATCTTTTTCTTTAAACAAGTTTTTACCCTGTCTTTGTTTCTGAAAAACTATCAAACCTGACCAAATGGAACCCAAAGAGCATCACTGCCACAGAGGCTGCCAAGTATGAAGAGCAGTTAGACCACAGTGGGTTCTGGGAGGGTGCTGGTGGTGGAACAGAGGTGAAGCCCCCTAGTTGTACCTCTACACAAACCATATGCCAGTCTGGCAGAGCATGGTTCCTCTATGATGGCACCCTCAGTGGAGACTAAGAAGAATGCTGAGGACACCCACAAGGGAGACCCACAGAAGGGTGGCAAGGGACACCACAGGGGAAGGAAACAGCTTCTGATAGGGGACTCAATTGTTAGAGGAGTAGACCTGGGGAAGGGAGAGGAGAGGGAAGTAAGGTGCCTGCCTGGTGCCATGGCTTAGAGGGACAAGAAGCAAATCCTCAGGCTTGCAGAAGCAGCATCACAGGAGAAGGAACTAGATATCATTGTCCACCTTGGGACAAATGACCTAGCTAGGCATGGGATCAGTGCAGTGCAGGATGAAATTGTAGAGTTGGGGAGGGGCCTCAGACAGGTAGCAAGCATGGTTACCTTCTCAGAGGTGCTGCCAGTTCATGGCAGGGGTGAGGTGAGGGTACTACATGCCATGCAGTTTAATGAATGGTTGCAAAACTGGTGCAGAGCACAGAGCTTTGGCTTCATTGGGGACTGGGGGTACACCTGGAGAGATGAAGGTCTGTACTGGCACGATGGTCTGCATCTGTCCATGAAGGGAACCAAGATCCTAAGTGACAGGTTTAAATGCCTCCTTGGCAAGCTTTTAAATTAGCCATTGGGGGATGTGCTAATAACAGGCAGGAAATGTCAAGCCTCCCCCCACAAAACATGATGGGTAGTAAGGTAAACACTGAGGTACAGTGCTCAACAGAGGGCAGGACAGGGGTAAATGGAAAAATAGACAAGGGCAGAAAGAGCAGGCATGGGGGAAAAAAGGATAAAGCCAACATTAAATGGAGGGCAATGAGTACCAATGCCCGTAGTCTGGGAAACAAGCTTCCTGAGCTAGTAGCCTTGATGGAAGATGAAAAATTGGATATTGTGGCAGTCACAGAAACATGGTACACGGGGAACCATGACTGCAATGTCAACATACCAGGGTACACAATCTACAGAAGGGACAGAGAGGGTAAAAGATGAGGTGGAGTAGCTCTCTACATAAGGGAAGGGGTCAAAGCTACAGAACTAAAAAGTAAAGGGGAGGACAAGAGGCACTCTGGGTAACCTTGGAGACAGGGAATGGCATCACAATCTGCACAGGGGTTGTATACAGACCCCCATCTCAAGGGGAGGAAATGGGCAAGAAAATAATAGAGGACATTCTCAAAATAGCTGAAAAAGGGGAAATACTGTTGATGGGGGACCTGAATATGCCAGATGTTAACTGGATGACATGTACTGCAGCCACATCCAAGAGCAGGGTCATTCTCGATGCCATGCAGAGGGCAGACCTTAGACAGCTAGTGTTGGAACCCACTCAGGAGGGAGCAATACTAGACCTGGTACTCTCAAATGGAGAGAGGATCACAAATTTAGAAGTCAGTAGACATCTGGGAACGAGCGACCACTGCACAGTGTGCTTCACAATAAGCACAACCATGGGTACAAGCCATACAAAAACAAGCATACTGGACTTTAGAAGGGCTGACTTGGGCAAAATGGGTGAATACCTGAGGAATACACTAACAAATGTCCAAAAAGGAGGGGTGGAAGAACAATGGAGAAAAATCAAAACTGCCATCATAGAGGCAACAATCCTTTGTGTGAAAAAGTTAAAGAAAACAAAGCGGAGTAAAAAAACGCTATGGTTCTCAAAAGAGGTGGCAGGGAAGGTTAAGGAGAAAAAGGCTGCATTCAAAAAGTATAAGGCATCACAGAAGGAGCACGACAGGGAACTGTATCAATTAAAGCAGAAAGAAGTGGGGAAGGCAGTCAGAATAGCAAAAGCCCAAACTGAGGAAAAAATAGCCAATTCAATTAAGAAGGGGGATAAAACCTTTTATAGGTACATTAGGGAGCATAGAAAGGTTAAGGGAGGAATAGTGAAGATTAATAAGGGAGAGGGGAGGTGGGCAGAGGGAGACAGTGAAAAGGCAGAAATACTGAATGAATACTTTGGCTCAGTATTCACAAAAGAAGATGTGGAGGAGTTACCTAAACCAGACAATAGAAGCACTCTGGGTAGGGGGGTTGACACCAGTCCATTTACAGAAGAAAGAGTCCTGAAAGAACTCCTAAAACTCAAGGTGGACAAAGCAATGGGGCCTGATGGGATTCACCCCAGAATCCTAAAAGAACTAAGGGAGGACCTAGTGACACCACTGACCACACTTTTTAATAAATCATGGGAGGATGGGGTGGTACCTGAGGACTGGAGGAGGGCAGATGTGATTCCCCTTCACAAAAGTGGGAGCAAGGCAGAAGCAGAAAACTACAGACCTGCAAGTTTGACCTCAGTGGTAGGGAAAATGATGGAATCACTTCTGAAAGAAAGAATTGTTGAGTACCTAGAGGCCAGCGGGGCACAGGACCCAAAGCAGCATGGATTTAATAGATTTCTTTGACTGGGTGACCAAAGTAATAGACCAGGGAGGGGCTGTGGATATGGTCTACCTAGACTTTAGCAAGGCATTTGACACAGTCCCGCACAAAAGATTAATAATCAAGTTAGCCAGCCTGTGAGTGGGTCCCAGGGTGGTAGCCTGGGTTGCAAACTGGCTGCACAACAGGACACAGAAGGTAATAGTGAGTGGAACACTTTCCGAAGAAAGGGGGGTCACTAGTGGAGTACCTCAGGGCTCAGTACTGGGTCCAGTCCTCTTTAACATCTTTATAGGTGACATTGCAGAGGGCCTGGAGGGAAAGGTATGCCTCTTTGCAGATGATACAAAGATCTGTAACAGAGTTGATACACAAGGGGTGGGTAGAAAGGATGAGAAGGGACTTGGCAAGGTGGGAGGAATGGTCAGACATATGGCAGCTTAGATTCAATGCAAAGAAGTGCAAAGTAATGCACCTGGGAAACAAAAACCCAGGAGAAGAGTACACAATAACAGGGGAGGTACTAACAACAACAAAAATGGAACAGGACTTGGGGGTAGTCATATCAGATGATCTAAAGGTTGGTAAGCAATGTGAGAAGTCAGTAAGGAGAGCCAGGGGGATACTGGGATGCATAGGAAGGGGCATCACAAGCAGAAAAAGGAAAGTGGTTATCCCTCTGTACAGACAGTTGGTGAGACCCCATCTGGAGTACTGTGTGCAGTTTTGGAGACCTCATCTATGCAGGGACATAGACAGGATTGAAGCAGTCCAGAGGAGGGCAACTAAAATGGTACAGGGTCTGCATCAGAAATCATATGAAGAGAGACTGAGAAAGTTTAACATGTACTGTATACCCTTGATGAAAGGAGGGACAGGGGGGACATGATATAAACATTCAAGTACCTCAAGGGAATCAACAAAGTCCAGGAGGGTAGCATCTTTCAGAAAAAGAGATGTGTAAGAACAACGGGACACAATTTAAAGATAGAGGGGGGACGGCTCAGGGATAATTTGAGGAAATCTTTTTTCAGGGAGAGAGTGGTGGTTGCATGGAACTGCCTTCCTGGGGAGGTTGTTGGGGCTAAAATAGTGTGGGAATTCAAACATGCATGAGACAGACACAAGGCAGTTGTAGTGGGGGGTGGCAGGAAGTAGGCTGTTGGTTAACTAGAATCTGCAGCTTATCCAGTAGGTAGGGAAATGGGCAGACTGGGTGGGCCAAGTGGTCCTTATCTGCCATCAAAGTCTATGTTTCTATGTTTCTATATTCACATTCTGGTTTACATTTTGGAGATTTGAACTATTTTTACTTCCCCTAACTGGCTGATACATCTAGGTGTGAAGTCATGGTGGGCTCTGTGAATGCTGCAGTTATTAACATAGGGGACCTGGAGAAAAAAAATGGTCAAAACAGAGTATCAGGTGACAGCAGAAAAATAAAAAGTTTGAGAGAAAATACTAAAAATGTCAAGGTGAGAATCCCCAGCTGTCTTGTAGATAGTGTTATAAATTAACACCACTGATTCTGCCAATGACCACAGAGATGTGGACTGAAGGTGGCAGGCTGAGCCCCAATGATAAAGCATAGCAGAAAAAAAATATATTTTCTTGTGTATAAGTGCCTCATAAAGCCCATAAGAGGTCATCTGACACAAGTTTTGAATAAGGGAATTGTTCCACTATCTCACTGATTTTGCATTTTGTGTCAATTGTTTACAATCTTTTTAAACATCCCACACTGAATAACATTTGAAAAATCAGATTATCTATCAGGTATATTAAAACCAGTGCTGAGACCTCTCTGTACTCTTCAGGAGTTCTGCTTCTTAAGTCCTAAGGGCGTTGGAAGCATTCACATTTGGTTGTGGTGTTCTCACCCAAAGGACGCACGAGATGCAACACTCTTGAAGTGTGTAGGGATGCCTCAGCAATCCTATTTCCATACAGAATAGGCTGTTTTTTTCACAATTCAATTATATGTATGAAAATGTTGAAAACCACAAAGAGAAGCAGTGTATCTTCAGATAAGCTCTAGCCTATAACTCTTGCACACTGCTTGTGGTTAAACAGTGCAGAGTTAAACATCAGGTTAAGGACAAAGACACCTTTAGATTTGTAAATGCAGCCACTCTATTTATCACTTTTTTATAGTTTGTATCCAAGAGATAGCTAAACTGAGATGGGAGTTCTGATTCTCCCTTTTTTGTTAGAGTTGAGCAGGACTGAAACACAAAGAGGTCAAGTGACTCACTTAGGGTCGCAAGGGTGAGTTTATCGCTAAGGTGGGATTTGAACCTGAGATCTCATGTCCCATTTTGCTTTGACCACTGGACCACACTGACTTTTCTCATGAATTCTCAGTCTCAGTTCTTTACAAGATACAGCAGCCAAACCCATTTAGCACAGGTCACTTTAAAGAAGAGTTACCTTGAACTTGTAAGTCATCATTCCTGTAGAAGCATTTTTTTAAGTACTGGCTCCCATTCTGGTATTATACAGTCTAGTAACCTTTTACATCACTCACTAGGTATTTCTTACTTACACACTGGTGGTGATTGACAATTTAGAACTGCATGTATAGTATATGATGTAAAATGGTAGCAAGAGATATGCCCCCAGAATATCTAGTGATATCAATACATATAAAGAGGGGCCACTGTATTTCACATGAAATCCCTGTTCAGTTCTATGGGATTTCTTGTGATGTGTCTGGATGTATCTTGAGATTTACTGGGCTGTGCCTCTGGCTTCAGTGGTAGTTTATGTCTTAGTAGAACTGCACTGATACATAGATACATAGATGTTGTAGGCAGATAAGGGCATGGTAGCCAATCCAGTGTGCCCTATCCCTCTTTCTAATGCTTAAGGTACCCTAGATGCTACAAGTACCCCCCTTTGCCCTAGCTGGATAATTCCCATGTGCCTATCCCACGCATTCCTAAATCCCTGAAGCATGGCTGCCCCATCACTTCCTGGGGGAGACTGTTCCATCTCTCCACCACCCTTTCAGTGAAGTAAACTTTCCTCATGTTCCCTTTAAGTTTTCCCCTTTTTAGTCTCATACTGTGCCCCCTTGTTCTTCTATTTCCCTTCATGTGAAAGATGCTCCCTTCTGGTACCCTGTTGATCCCTTTAGATACTTAAAGGTCTCTCATGTCCCCACTCTCTCTCTTTCCTCTAGGGAGTACATATTGGGAACTCTGAGTCTCTCCTCATACAACTTATGCTGCATCCTGGACACCATTTTTGTCACCCTCCTCTGTACTGTCTCCATCCTGTCTATGACTTTTTGGAGATGGAGCCTTTAGAACTGAACAAAGTGCTCTAGAGTAGGGCTTACTAGGGAGTTGTACAATGGTATAACCACTTCCCTCTTTCTACTTGTTATACCCCTCCTTATGCACCCTAGTATTCTGTTAGCCTTTCTGATGGCTTTGTCGCACTATTTAGTCACTTTAAGGTTGTCTTCTATGACTACCCCTAGATCCCTTTCCTCTGTGACCTAGACAGTGTCTTATAAAGAAGGATTATTACCTGCCTCTTTGTTATGACAATGCAAGACCTTAAAAATGATATGAACTACATCAGGACAATTCTAAAAGGGTCCTTCTACCAGTGTGCAAATTGAAAACACCCGTGAGCTTAATCACAGGCCATTGAATGTGGACCAATGACAGAACGAAAACTAATAATTGGAAAACAGCTTCTACAGAATATCCTGACATGCAGGATAAATGTAGCACTCAGTGACATTGCAGATGTGCAGGGTAAGGTTTGCCTATTTGCAGATGACACCAAGATCTGCAACAGAGTAGATGATCCAGATGGGGTGGGCAGAATGAGAAGAGATCTGGAAAAACTGACAAATTGGTCTGAAGAGTGGCAACTGATGGTTTAATGTAAAGAAGTGCAAGATCATGCACATGCGAAACAGAAATCATGAAGCTACCTATAGGTTGCGAGGGGAGTTACTGACAATCACAATGGAAGAAAGAGACTTGGGCATCATCATCATCATCACAGATGACTTGAAATCATCCAAGCAGACCATTAAAGCAGCAGGTAAGGCTAGAGGGATGTTGAGGTGTGTTAGTTGGGGTATCCCAAGTTGTAAGAGGGAGGTAATAATCCCTCTTTACAAGACACTGGTTAGGCCCCATCTGATGTACTGTGTGCAGAACTGAAGACCACACCTGCACAAGGACATTAACAAAAAATGGAGGCAATCCAGAGAAGGGCAACCAAAATGGTGCAGGGACTAGATCAGAAAACGTATGAGGACAGGTAAACGGAGCTCAATATGTATACCCAAGAGCAAAGGAGGGAGAGAGGTGATTTGATCAAAACATTCAAACATCTTAAGGGCATTAACAAGGTGAAAGAGTCTAACATGTTTCAATATAAGAAAAATAGAAGGACAAGAGGAAACAGCATGAGATTAGAGGGAGGCCAATTAAGGAGTAATGTGAGGATGTTCTTTTTCACAGAAAGGGTGGTAAATGCATGGAATGGCCTACCTCAGAAAGTGGTGGATATGAATACAGTGCAGGGCTTCAAACAGGCATGGGATAGGCATAAGGGAACAATACAGATGAGTATGAATAAATAGGAGATTGACAGAGTAAAGGCCTATGGCACATTCATAAGGTGTAGACAAAATGGGCAGACTGGACGGACCTTGCGGTCCCTATCTGCCATCAATGTCTATGGCCTTTAGAGGCCATTTTCTAGATCTTACTTTTCTCCCTTTCTTTCAGTGTCCCTCAAAAATTACCAAACTGTTCTGCAACTCCTATCTCTTCCTGATCAGGAGGGTGTCTGGGACCAGAGTGTTATGTTTTACCAAGGAGTCCCTTAAATGTGACATGAGGGGTTGGAACCTCTGTATATCAAGGTGCCCTGTATGGTGTAATAAGCATACATATATGCGGGGCTCAAAGTTTGGAGGGCAATGTGGGCAAATACAAGGAATCTTGGAAATAAAATTCCAGACCTAGAAGCCATCATGGCAGAAGCTGACCTGGATATTGTGGCAATTTCTGAGCTGTGGTGTACAGGGAGCCACAACATGGGCATGGCCATAGCAGGCTACATTCAGTTTAGAAAGAATAGCAAGGGGAGGAAGGGAGAGGGTTTTCTCCTTACTTCTATGGCTTTGATAATAAACCCAAATTTGTGCATTAACTTGGTTTTTGCAAGGAATTTATTATACAGTATAAATAACATTACCATAAAGTTGCACAACTGTCCAGTCATCTCAGAGCAGAACACCCAGTTACATACATAAATATATGTTCAGCCACTTATATTTCCATAAGTCTGGAATATATTAAGTCACATTGAGAAAAGCATTATTTTAGGATGTTTTTGGAATTTGCCATAGACTATCATTTCTGCTAGGCTGTGTTTTGCCCCAGTTGTCAATGGAAGGAAAGCAAGGAGTGGGGCTAGAAGGGAGAGAGCTAGTCTGTAAAATGCAAAAGTGTGTGGGAGTTCTGCGTCCCAGCTTCTGCTCTCAGGCACAGCAGCACAGATGAACATGAGCAAGGAGTGAGCTGCAAGCACACGTGAGAGAGAAAGTTACAGAGACAGAGGAGAAACAGCTGGGCTGGGCTGCATGCTTGCCACTCACTTTGCCTGTAATGGTGAAAGTGAGTGAGGTGATATTAAAGGTAGTATCAGCAGCATGCAGAGCAAATTCCAGGGATTCTCTCCTCTCACATGTTGAAGATCCAGTATGAACAGATGTTACTGAGAAATGAGAATCTGTGGAGCAGTGCAGTGTGACTGGCAATGGCACCAGCACCACTGTCTTCAGCAGGCTCTTGCCTCACATGTGGACTGCAGGGAACTAAACTGCAGCTACCTTTGCACAGCACTGTGCAAGGGAAAAAGTTGCAGTTTTTTTTTTCATTTTAAAAGCACAAGACAGGATATGATTTTGTTTCCAGGTCTTCATCATTTAACAATAACACATAACAAAGTTCTCATAGCTCTTATTATGAAACCCGTTATTAAATGGACTCTGAATCAAGTGGTGGATTGAATGAAATTCAAATATTAGTAACATGCTTCAAGTTATAATTAAACAGTGGTAGCTGATGGATTTCTAACATCTAGCATCTTCTGTGTAACTGATACTGATGCCTGCCGATAAAATAGTAAATTCTGTTTGCTTGTGGCAGTCATAGTTTCAGTCCCAGTATCTAAAGGAAGACAAGTAATACACTTGTTCATGGTTGGATAAATAAAGCCATGGGGGAAGAAGCGAGTTGCCATGATATTTGGGGCCAACCCATAGTATATGTCACAAGATTAGTTCTTTCTATGAAGATTTTACTCTGTTTGATTTCACTGCTCTGTTTTTAACAGCAGCAGATACGATTGTGATGTCATCAGGCATTGTGCAAGCTGTTCTCCTATTGGCTAAGAGCTCCTTTGTGGCCAGCCTGAAGTGGAAATAAATGCTGATGACCCAACTTAGATTGAAATAAATGATTTATTTACACTCCAGGCCTGTCACACATTAAAATAAACACATTTATTTGTAAAATGTTATTCTCACAGTCATTGTATAAAGTTATATATTTACTGAATAAAAAACATTCCAAAAGTAGAGAATTACCTTGGGCAGGCAACTCCTTGGCATGAGTTGCCTGCCCTGACCATGCCAGCTGCTTTTTAAGCTAATGCTGGATTGCTAGCCATGAATAAGGAAAAGTTGTTTTGAGGTATTCTGAAATGTAATTGGAATCCACCATTGTACAAAGACTCATGGAATGATTTAGATAATATTTGCTAGCAATGGAGTCACATAAATACTTGTATATAATATATTTACAATATATTAACATATAGATTAAAGGGTTTAAATAATTGATTAGCAGTTTTTTGTTGGGACAACACTAACTGTACAGAAAGCATTTATATAGCTTTTCTAGAAGTGTTGTGTTTGTTAAACACAGTGAGGCAAGTGCTACACATTTTCACAATGTTTTAGAACTTTTATGTGCAAACGCTAATCAATTTTTAGAGTTAAATAAAACCCTGGATTAACTCCATTCAACTATGGAAGAATACTTTACGTTAGCATTTTTCATTGCACTGCTGTGTAAAAGGATGACCTGTGGTTCATATAATTTAACCTATAAAAACTTGTACAAAAGTGCCACACCTTAACATTTCCATGTTGATCATTTCATATACCCCCACCCTTCCTTTTTAGTTCAAGACACTAGGTTAAGTGACAAGTGATTCACAGGTACAGGGTACCATGCCTTGTGTTCATTTTAAAAATATCTTTCATTCCCAGTCTCAGGTTTATTTTTCTTGTCTAATAGCTGTGTGAATAAACTCTGGGGCAGTAAAAGAGGATTCATGATCACTCCTGAGTCCTCTCTCCTTTATCTGACTCCAGAGACAGACACACACACACACACACAATCTAAGCTCAGCCACAGACTTACAGCAAGTAACAGCAGGCCCACAGTTTCCAGAAAATGTTCTAATGTATCAGACAGATTCAAGTCAGGGACATCATCTCTGTCCCTCCCTATCCCCCTCCCTCTTACTCTTTCTCCCTCATTCCCTTCCTCTCTCTACCTCCTTGCACATCTGTCTCTCATTTAGTCAATCTCCTCCTCTCTCCTTATCATACCTCTCAACCCCCTGCCTCATAAATCAGGGACAAGGCTTTAAAAATCAGGGACAAAGAACTAAAATCAGATTATATCCCATAAGGAAGCAGGTAGCATAGGAGTATTGGTGTAAAATACATTTTCTATAGAAGAGCAAATCTGTATCTCTAATGTTTGACATTATTGTGAGCATGCAGTATACCCACTGTTTAGTCACAGAAACACAAATTTTAGGATGGGCAGGAAAATTCTGAGGTAAAATCAGGGACATCCCATAAAATCAGGGAAAGCTGAAAGGTATGGTCCCTCTTTCCCCTCTCTCTTCCCCCCACTGTCTCTCTCTCTCTCCTCCTCCCTCATTTCTGTCTTTTGCTCCCTATGCCTTTTGCTCTGTCTTTCTCCATCTCGGCCTCTCTCTCGTCTCCCCCTCTGTCTTTCTCAACAACAAAGCATCAAGTACCCAGCAGTGTTTATTCCAAACAGCAAATAAGCACATAAGCAAGACATTTCCCAGATCCATGTGATTAAAACTGCATTTGCCAACTCAGCTGGGCCTTTAAGAATCATTTTGTAATTATGTAGTGCGTGCCAAACACATTGAAGAAAAACAATAAATAAATAAATAGGTTACATAGGTTCTAGCAGAGCATAGTAGACCGAAGTCCATGGAACTCGTTGCTTAATCTAACTATATCCCTGGATTTTATTTTGTTTCAGGTAATTGTCAATTAGTGTCTCAAACTTTGACATACTGTCACTCTCCACCACCTCAGCTGGGAGGCTGTTCCATAGCTTAAGCACTCTAATGCAAACCAGTGTTTCCTCCTATTTGTATTAAATCTCTCTCCTAATATTTGTACCGTGTGAGTTCTGGTGCTATACCCTTTTACCCTCATGTTTAAGGCAAGTTGTTCTCTCAGATCTGACTCCTGTGTTGCTCTATACACCAGGCACATCTTCCCTCAGTCTCCTGAACTCCAGGGAGTACATACCCAGCTGTCCCAGCCGCTGCTCATAGGCCATGCTCTCCATATCCAGAATCAAATGCATGGCCTTCCTTTGTATCTTTTCTAAGCATGTATCTGTGCTTTATATCTCAGGGACCAGAGCTGTGCACAGTACTCCAAATGGGGTGTCACCAATGATGTATATAGTAGCATGATAACTTGTCTATCCCTACTCTTGATGTGTCTTATGATACAATGCAAAATACTCCCAGCTTTTTTGACTATCATATTGTTATGTTGCTTAAAGTTAAGATCATGGGTAATTCTAATACCCAGATCCATTTCAATTGTCTCAGTTCTCAGGATATTTCCATTTAACTTATATGGTATTTTTAGATTTCCTCTTCCTAGATGAAATAAATAAATAAAGTCCTGCATGCAGATTGGAGCTTTCTATGTTTTTTTCTACTCAGCAGGAAAGTCAGAGCACAACATTGCTTCTTCAAAGTAGCAGCACTAAGCTAGGATCAAAGTTCAGCTGACTTTTAAATAAATCTGTCTGAGATAAAAAGAAAGCAGAGGTCAGGTGTAGTTTGCAACTTTATTAACTGGGACCTTAGTTGTAATAAATAGAGCAAGAAATTACTTGTAGTCAGAGATTAGGAGTTCTCAAGTCAATAATTCTTACAACTAACTTCTTAGCTGTTGCTGCATACCACCACGCACTGATAAGGCTGCTGCTAGTCTGCCCCCCCCCCCCAAGTCTCTCACACAAAGCAAAGTCAGAGAAGCCTTGGAAGTTGTTTTTTTTTTAAACTGTTCACTGCCACCTCATCACTACAGGACACTTATTCATTCTTTCATGCTCAGGCAAGGAGTCGATGACTGCCATCTGAAATCTCTGGGGAGGCAATTAATCGAGTAGTTAACGACTGCCAACTGAAGTCTCTGAGAAGGCAATAAAAAAAAAATAATAATGCAACAGCCGGGGCCCCTTCCCACTTAATCACAGTTCTAACTTACAGTTTGGTGCTTTGAGCATGTCATTGTCACTGTGGCAGAGGTGAGATGGGAGGCTCTCTTATCTTCTGATAATCACCACTCTTCTTCTTCTCCTTAGATTCTCTCTCTCTTGTTCTCTGTGGTGCAGGCAGGCACCTGCATGTGCAGGAGATGGGAGCAGAACAGTTTGCAGGTGCCATGCCAAAAGAATCAAACAGACCACTTCAAGCCAGAGCCCAGTTATCTGAAGTGCCCGCTCTGGTACAGCCTGAATGATGTTAGTATACCAGTGACTGGCATGTAGGCAATGGCCATAAGCCATGCCCCCAAAGCTCCTCCTGATACTCTTACCAGAACCATACACAATGCCCCAATGCTACACTCTGACACTCCATGACTTCTGATTGACTTGTCCTGTCTCTCTGTCACACACACACACACACACACACACACACACACACACACAATCACAGACCATGCTGTAACTTGGGGGGGGCACTCCCCACACTGCCTAAATCACTCTCTTACTTGTAAGACTGACAACTGCACAACAGATTGGACACTTCACAACTACTCACTGAGTTGATGATAATGGTGTCAATGACAGGGTTGGGGGTTAAAATTGTGTGATTGTTGCTAGTAAACAAATTAGTACTACTGAGGTAATATCTGCTTGGCTGCTGGGTGAGATATTGCCTGGAGACACAGAGGCTAGGCACAATATGGCCCAGAGACTCAGAAATTGAAAAGGTTTTCCTCCAGATTAAGTAGTGCAAGCATGGAGCAGGCCATGGTGCATAGAAGCGGAGGGGACTTATGTCACATCATGAGGTTCTTTGTTTGCAAGCTGCTTTTCTAGTCCTCGCAAGAGGATTGCAGGGCTCTGCCCATGCAGCCCTAAAAATGAGATCTCCTGGTCCACAACATTGCTCCAGAATGGTAAAAGCTGCTCCCTCCTACAGGATGTGCTGCATTCAACCATTTATCAGGCAACCAGAAAGAAAAGTACCATCCACAACCTTAACATTCTTCATAAAGCCATTTGTTTATTGTGAAAAAAGTGAATAAATATACATGGTGTCATAGCCCTTCAAAGAAACATGGAGATGCCAGCCACTGAGCTCAAGGTCTTTGAGCTTATTTCATGCACATGCAGATCAACAGTAACAGGGAGTGAGCAGCAATAACAAGGCAGGTCTTTTATGTGAGTCTTTTAAATGGCAGTGCATGTGTGTTACTGCAAAAGTGAAATATCTTAGAAAAACAACACAAAAACAATTAAAACTGTGGTCAGTTAGCTGACCCAGTGGCATGGATGGCTGAGCCACTAGGACCTTATCTTCTGACACACCTGAGACCCATGTCTAGTGATGAGCACAGGTTGCTGGGGGTTGGCCATAAGAGGGAGAGCTGGTTGAGGATTGAGCATCTGCTTGGCAGCTTTCCTCTCCTGGATAGGGGAGGTTGTCTGTCCTGGCCTTTGGCCACCACCATGTGGAGGTGTGGTGGTGGTGTGGGCATTGGAGTGGAGCCAGGCACTAGGCCAGGGGTGGGAAGAGCACAGTCACTCTGGCCAAGGCATGTGTGCACACCTTCACGTTCATGCCTGACCTTGTCTGGGGCTTGGGGGTAAAATGCAGAGAAAATAGGTGGAAAAACTGGAGGTCAGGCTTGATGAAGCCCCCCCCAACTAGCACTGAAATGCCACACGAGATTGGAGGTGGTGTGATTTAGAATGGGCACAGAGCTGTAAACTGGACAGGCTGATTGAGCTGCCCAGGCTGCCAGAAGAGGATAAAGGAAAATATGGATAAAAAGCTATGGTCAGTCCATGCCAGAAGTGTGTGCAATGATAGCAGCAATTATTATCATCATGAATGCAGTGATATGATGCTCAATTGAAATATGTAAGGGATATCACTATTAACTACTAGTTTGTAAAAGGGTTATCAAGAAATTTAATTTCATGAGTACAATTGGAATATGAATAAATATATTATAAAAGGGGGTGTTGATAATATTGTTGTGTCCTTTCTTAGCACTCATTTGTGTCTAAAAGTATTAGAGTTATGTATCCTCTCTCCCCCCACTCATCAGCACCCTGATCCCAGCACCAGCACTCAGTTCTCTTAACATAGAGAATGCAACCAGCACACACTCACCCTCCTCCATGGCAGGCCACTTTCTCATAAATGAAAATACTTGCACGATCGCTCTCTCTGCGTAGTAAAAAACAACTGATTACATGATCAGTTGGTTTTAGAGAGATCAAGCATGGGAGTGCTTCCATTCATGAGAAAGTGGCCAGCCACGGAGTAGGGCAAGTCTGTGCCAGTTGCCTTCTCTGTATTAAGAGAACTGGGTGCAGATACTGGAGTCAGGGTGCTACTGGGGGAGGGGGGATGTAAAGCTAATACTTTCAGACACAAATGAGGGTAAAGAAAGATGGCAGCTGGCCATGGAAGAGGGTGGGACTTTGCCGGCTACCTTCTCTGTATTAAGAGAACTGGGTGCTGGTGCTGGGGTCAGGGTGCTGCTGAGGAGTGGGGTATAACTAATTCTTTTAGATACAAATGAGTGCTAAGAAAGATGGTAGCCAGCCATGGAGGTGGGCGGTTTGTGCTGGTTGTCCATCAGGGGATTTTTTTTATTTACACTGTTCAAAATAAAAAAGATAAATGTAATTGTTGGTGATTGGGGGGAGTGGCATTGGGCTGCTGAGAGAGGTTGTGGGGGCAGGGGTTATGTAATTCTACTTGGTTTTGGGCTGGGGAGGGGCTTTTTTAATTTTGTTTTAAATGAGCTGGCCAAATGCAGAATACCCAAATATCTGGCTGCTGAATACCGAATATTCAGCCTGATATTAGGAAAAAGGTATTCACACAGCCCTAATTTAAACCTGTCGATGCATACCACCCAGCAAGAAAATCCAATTAGATTTTTGTCTTAAAGGAGAACTGTCATCAGTAGGATTTTTTAATGTCTGAAAGCCCATAAAAAGCTAATTTGATTGAACACTTGTGTTTATCTGTGAGTCTTTGCAGTCTAAAGTTATTCATATGTTAATCAGCCTGTAATTAAGGGCTGGTGGCAGCAATATGTTTTGGGCTCCTGACAGGAAATGATATCATAGGGGGTCTAGGTCCTTTTTGACTGTATGAACCAACAGTTTAAATAGGAAATAGACTGTTTTATTAAGTGTGTATTAAGGTGTTATTGCAACATTTTCTACATCTATAATAATTGTTTTGTATGTGCATTGAAAATAGTGAGTTATCACCTTTACATTTCAAAGTGTTAGTAAAAATAATCCATCTTCAGGATTGCTTTAACCTCTAGGATATACAGTACTGCCAGCTGAACATGTCAGTACAGATTTCTGGGGCTGCCACAGTACCACCTTCTGTCTTTTTCCATTCCTTCTTTTATAGCCTTTTCTCTTACAATGTTGGGTGTAAACTCAGGTCTACAAGATGCAAATGTGGCTACGTATGTACTGGCTTGGTATCATTATCTCCCTGTTCCCCCACAATACACAAGCTGTTGCTTAGTGTGCCTTTCCTGGATAAGGAAAGTAAAAACAAACAGAGCATGTGTTATGATTCTGAAAACATGCTGTTTCTGTCCAGATTTAACTTGAAAAGAAAAAAACTGGACACAATTATTACAGATGGACAACATTGTTAAAATATACATAATCTGAAATGCATTATTAAGAGTATTTTACTTCTTTTGATGAAGTTAAAAGTACAACAGTTTCTTACTGACATACTTTGTATGGAATGGGATTTTGCAATTAACACACTTTTAACATTTATAATATTTGTTTTGTATGTGCAAAGAAACTAGTGAGTACCACCTTTACATTTCAAGCTGTTAGTAAAAATAAGGGAAAGGGAAAGGGGAAATTGTTGAACCAGGAAAGGCACACTAAGCTGAAGCTTGTTTCCATGTTCAATCTGGGAACACAGGAAAGTTAAGTGACTTGCTCAGAGTCATACATTAAGCAAGTGGGGGTGGGTGGGATTCAAACCCAGCTCTCCAGGTTTGTAGCTCAGAGCCCTTAACTACTGCACTATATTGCCTCCTAATTATCCAATAGAATTCTGGCATTGCTACAGTAGAAAATCCCATTCCATCCAAACTTTTTCAGTTAGAAACATATACAGTACTATTAACTTCATCAAAAGAAGTAAAATACTCTTTAATGATGATCATTTTTTACATACAGATAAAGACACTTTTATCTCCACTTGCAACCTCCCAGCTGATATTTGTGGTTACCACCAGGAGGTTGTAATCAACATCTGTCAATCAAGCATCACCACAGAAAGCTAACTGGTATGTAGTTTCACTGTGGGCAGGCTGAACATCTTGCCCAACATGGCGGCTTCATTTCCAAACAATGGTACCGGCACTCATGGTATGCCACACACTGCTAAGACAAGTAAAATTTTAAATATTTTTAAATATCTATCTAGTTGATCATGCCTTGAAAATGAAAAAAAATCAATCTGGTTGATCCTGCCACTCATAGCCTTTGAACACATTGTACACTATGCACCTATGCTAACAAACTGCAACTTTCCAGAATGTCATTACCACTGTAATGTAAAAAAAAAGAAAAAAACAAGAACAAAAGAAAGGAAAAAAACAAACAAACGTGAGAGACAGAATGCATGTGTGTGTGTCTATCTCTGACAGTAGTGCTGCACTAATTGAACTGTGCTGAAAGGGAAAAATATCACCATTAATTAAATAAAATAAGATATGGGTGTGTGTGTAAAAAAACAGAATTTTACAGACACACACTCTGTGTGGGATGCTTTTATTAACCCCTCGGGGTTTATGTTGTATCCCACACCTCAAGTGTGTGTAAAATTTTGCTTGCACACATCCACCCATATATTATTCTACATTTTAATAATGCATTTCAGGTTATGCATGTTTTAACAATGTTGTCCATCTACCTGCTTTTGCAATTAATAAACAAATTATTGTGTCCTATGTTTTCTTTGCAAGTCAAATCTGGATAGAAAGAGTATAATATTTTCAGAATCTTATCACAAAACTCAAGCCCCATTCTGCTGGATGAATGAAGCTTGTTCACAGCTGTACTGCCAGCTGATAATCAAAAGCTACACATTTCAAGGCTGGCCCCATGATGTAAGTATGTAGCCACATTTGCACCTTGTAAACCTGAGTTCACACCTGAAATTGTAAGAGAAAAGGCTGTTAGAGAGGGAATGGAAAAAGACAGAAGATGGTGATGTGGTAGCCCCAGAAATCTGTACTGACATGAACATAGCCAGCATTTAGGAATCCTGATATGGGGCCCCAATACCTGTTGGCACCTCAGAGCCAGCCTTGACATGTGAAGTTTTTGATGATCAGCTGGCAGTATATCCTAGAGGTTAAAGCAATCCTGAAGATGGATTATTTTTACTAACAGTTTGAAATGTAAAGGTGATAACTCACTAGTTTCAATGCACATACAAAAAAAATATTATAGATGTAGAAAGTATTGTAATAACACCTTAAAGAGTGCCTGACATTATTAGGAAAACATTGAAAAAAGTAAGATTTATATTCAACTCTATCTCATTTCCCTGCAGAATAACGGGTGCTAGCTACAGATTCGAGCAGACTTGATAGACCTCTAGGCCTTTATCTGCTGGTAAATTTTGTATATTCATATGTTCGTATTTTCTTTACTACCTCATATATTTTCAATAATTATTTTTGCATTTTCTTTATTACTGGAAACGGTTGCATAAAAACAAGATCCCTGTCACCTGGACTATATCTACTCTGGCTGCTTCTCTACACATGACATCACAATCCCTTGTCTATGACATCATAATAAGCACCACAGCAACATATTTTGATGTCATAAACAGAATTATGGTGTCAGGTGTAGGCAGGCAGCCAGAGCTAAAAGGGCAGAGTTACTGTATTCATGCAAGTACCCTTAGTAATAAGGAAATAAGGTTGAGAATAAGATTTATTATATGATGTATAAGCTACATTTAACCTCAATCAAATTAGCTTGTTATAGGCTTTCAGACATTAAGAAATCCAGTTGATGACAGTTCCCCTTTAATATTAATGTCTCCAGGTCCCCACACCTCTTGTCTATAATCTCATTTTCAATAGCACAAAATATGAATGTGTGCTGATCAGGGTCCTCTGATCAAGAAATCTGTTTGTCTAGGGCATTGTGACTATCCTTAGTACATGTAGCGCTCAAATGTTCACCAATAGGAACTGAATTCTTGACTAGTTCTACTTCTAGTAATAACTCGGATTCAATGGCAGAATTAGAAGCAGTCCCTAAAGAAATAGTTGTTTTGAATTATACCTGTATATGGGCCAGATTTTCAAAGGTTTAAAAATGATGGAAGGAACGTGCATCAAAGTAGAATGATGCAAGGGGCGCATTGTGACACATGGTGTGCTGAACCTGATTTTGAAAGGAAATGCGTGGAATAACTGAAGTTCCCTGCACCAGACCAGCTTACAGACTTGGGTGCACCATGGTGGTAGGGGACTTGCTGCAGGTACAAGCTGCCCTCTTCCCTAGCCTTGAATTTTCAAACCCTTCCCAAAGGAAAAAGGTCCAAATATAGTTAGACCTGATAAGGACTGGTCTAACAGTACTTAGACATCCTCTGGGAGGATTGTGAACCATATGCCTCTGTGTCCTGTCCTCCCCAAGCCTCAATCCGCCCATAATGTAAATGAACTGAAATGAATAAACAGTCCCTGGTGAACTGGCACCCCCCCAGTCCCTGATATGCCCCTAATGTACATTAGCATGTAGAACACATCATTCCCCAGTGATCTAGTCCCCCACGGCCTCTGTATGCTGGTAATGCAATATATGATAATGTCTACACCCCCAGCCCGATGTGCCCGATTATGAATATGCTGACAATATCCCTTCCTGGTGGTCTAGTGCCCCCCCCCACACACACTAGCAGGTAGTGCCCTCCACCCCTCTCCCTCCCATCCTGGACTCCGATCGGGTGACCAGCACAGCCCTCCTCACACCACTATGGTCAGCAGACAAATGAACTGTCAGAGCATGTACTGTATACAGTAGCTTGGGATACTATTATAAACATTTGCATGGGTGGCATGCATATACTGTACATTGGAGGAAGGGCTGAGACTAGAGAGTTCACCATCTATGATGCAATTGCTGGCAGGGCAGCACATTTGAACTTCAGGGGCTTGATATTTACTATTCTCAGAGAACACCTGGGTAAAATGATCACCAAATAAAGGAATTCATGATTACTAAAAATATTAGAAAGACAAAGGGTGTAACAGAAACTACGAATTATAATAAGGCACATTTTAGTGTGATTCAAGACAAAATAAATGATGGGATTGGAAGAAGGACCTTGCACATAGAAATGTGGAGGACTCATTCCCCTACAGCTTCCACAAGTCTGTCTTGCAGCTTGCGGCATTCCCCTCTGATGCCCTGTTTCCATGGCACAACTGCTGGCTTGCAGGAAACTCAGGAAGTTTGGTGCCAGGACCCCGATTGTTACAAAATTGGGTACAGGACCCATGGCATACCCAAGTTTTTCACAGTTGTGGTTTCGGCGCAAGGTGCGCCGATCTAATGGGGTTTTGAAAATTGAGCCCTTAGTCAGGTCCCCAAAGGGCCTTTCACAAATCACATAACCATATCATGCACACATGGGACTTTCTTCTGCATCCAGAAGTATAATGTAATTTTGGTACTGTGGATTTCAGAACTGGCTGTGTATATCTTGTAGTGTGCATGTGCGTCTGTGGCTGCAAAAATGCTAGCAGCCAGAAGTACACTTGTGATTTCAGTTTATTAACTTTCTCAAAGTAAAAGGAACTGTATTGGAAAACACTGCATTAATGCAACAGTTAGGATTCAGCTTAATGCCACAGAAATAGGGAAATGTGAAATTAGGATTTCCAAATCAACTCCCCCAGCACCAGAACGACAAGACCACACAAACAATCACAGACAGCTATCATCAGGTAAGACTAACAAAATACAATTGTTTTTAAATGACATAAATGCAGCAGCACTGATGTTTTACATTTGAAAATATGCATACCACATGCTGTACTTAAAAAAAAAAAAAAAACATGCCACATCAGTGCTGTTTAGAAATCTTACAGTGACTGAAGAAGTGGGTGTTTATACTTTGCAGTGTGCGTGTGTTTCTGTGGCTGCAAAAGCACTGGCCCTGCAGGGGCCTGTGTGTCTGCTGACAGAAATAGTTTTGTAATTTGGGAAATGAGGATTTGTATCAGTGAGTAGAGATCCATGAGCCCCACAGAGGCCAGTCCTTTTTCAACCAAAAGTGAATGTGTAAGTCTTGCACTGTGCATATTTATCTGTGACTGCAGAAGTGCTGGACTCTGATGACCCTGATGATGTGATTCTCACCAGCCTACAATCTGATTTCAAGAATCTGCATTCATGGTTCACCAATAAAGGTGTGGTCCTAAACTCTAAAAAAATGAAATATATGGATTTCTCCGGTCCCAGGAAAACCTACAACCTAAAACAAACTGTCTCTGATAACAATGGAAATTTCATAGAGCAAGTCTCTTAATATAAATACCCTGGTCTTCTGTTTGATCCCCACCTGACCTTCAACTTTCATGACTCTAAAATCATAAATAAGGTTCATGTAAGGGTGGGGCTCCTATACAGGATCTGTAAGTTTTCAATCCCTGAATCCAGACTCTGTCTAGCAAGCTCCATTTTCACACCCCTTCTGGACTATGGATCTATCATTTACACCCTTCCCCTACTTCTCAACTCTTCTTCAAAATTAGATCTAGCTACAATAATATCATTCACTTTGTCACTGGACTTCCCTGGAGATGCCACCACTGCACCCTATACAAGGCTATTGATTGGCTCCCTCTTGAGGGGTGTTTCACCCTCAAAAATCTTTCTTTTCTCCATAAAGTTCACCTGAATAAACTTCCACTGAATGTGACATCACTATTCCCCAAATCTGCTCCTATTTGCCAAGCCAGAGGAGCCTCTTGCAATGTTTTCAGCATCCCATTCCTTTACACTGCACTTGCACAAAATTACATTGCTTATAAGGGCACGACACAGTACAACTTGTTCCCACCAGACTACCTTGCCTGCAGCACTATGAATGCCTTTCAAAGGACCATCAAGAGTCACCTCCAAGAAAAACTTGCATGCACTTGTTCTCCAACTGCCAGCTGAATCTAACCCTGCTTTTTACCCCCCTTCCAATCCACCCCTTTCTCACCTACTCTTTCGTCATCCTCCCCCCTTGACCACTCCCTCTTTCATATCACCCCTTCCCACCACCCTCCTGTTTCCCTCTGTCTTTATTTCTTTTGCTTACCCTGTGTATGCAAATGACTCTAAACACTTTTGTAAATTATGTCCTTTATATAATTATTTTATCTTACACATTCCTTCTCTCATGCCTTTAAATATGTTTCTGTTTATAATTTCTTACCTCAGCCTTTATGTGTAATGTATACTGCAAATAGTTTCTCTGTATCTTTGTAATTTTATGTACAACTGGACGTTTGTGAAAACTGGCATTGGAAAGATATCTTAGAAACACAGAAACATAGACTGATGGCAGATAAGGACTGCGTGGCCCACCTAGTCTACACATTTCCCTACCTATTGGATAAGCTGCAGATCCTAGTTAACCAACAGTCTATTTCTTCCTAACCCCCACAAGAATTGCCTTATGTCTGTCCCATGCATTCTTGAATTCTCCCACAGCTTTAGACCACACAACCTCCTCAGGAAGGTGGTTCCATGCACCCACCACCTCTCTGTGAACAAAATACTTCCTCATGTTGCCCCTGAGCCATCCCGTGTTTATCTTCAAATTGTGTCCCCTTGTTCCTGTACATCTCTTTTTCTGAAAGATCAAACCTCTTGGACTTTGCTGATTCCACTGAGGTACTTAAAAAGTTTCAATCATGTCCTCCCTCTCCCTCCTTTCCCCAAGGGTATACATATTAAGCTCCTTTAGTCTCTTCTCGAATGGCTTCTCTTGCAGACCCTGCACCATTTTAGTTGCCCTCCCCTGGACTGCCTCCATCCTGTCTATGTCCTTGCGGAGATGGGGTCTCCAGAACTGGACACAGTACTCCAATTGGGGTCTCACCAACTGTCTGTACAGGGGGATAACAACTTCCTGTTTTCTGCTGGTGATGCTTCTCCCTATACATCCCAGTATCCCCCAGCCTCCCCACTGCCTTCTTACATTGCTTACTAAACTTAAGGTCATCCGATATGATTACCCCTAGGTCCCTTTCCATTTTTTTTGTGTTACTACCCCCCCATTATGTACTCTTCCCCTGGGTTTTTTGTTTCCCAGGTGCATTATTTTGCACTTCTTTGCATTGAATATAAGCTGCCATACTTCTGACCATTTCTCTAACCTTGCCAAGTCCCTTCTCATTCTTTCCACCCCCAACTTGTGTATTAACACTGTTGCAGATCTTTATGTCATCTGCAAAGAGGCATACTTTTCCTTCCAGTCCCTCTGCAATGTCACTTATAAAGACACTAAAAAGGACTGTACCCAGTATTGAACCCTGCGGTACCCCACTAGTAACCCCCCTTTCTTAAGACTGGACTCCATTTACTATTACCTTCTGTGTCCTGTTGTCCTGCCAATATTTTACCCAGGCTACCACCCTGGGGCCCACTCCCAGTCTGGCTAATGTGTTTATTAATCTTTTGTGTGGGACTGTGTCAAATGCCTTGTTAAAGTCTAGGTAGGCCATGTCCACAGCCCTCCCTGGTCTAATACTTTGATCACCCTGTCAAAGAAATTGATTAGACTTGTCTGACATGACCTTCCAACTGTGAATCCATGCTGCCTTGGGTCCTGTGCCCCACTGGCCTCTATGTACTCAACAATTTTTACCTTCAGAAGTGATGCCATCATTTTCCCTACCACAGAGGTCACACTGATAGGTCTGTAGTTTCCTGCCTCTGTCTTGCTCCCACTTTTGTGAAGGGGAATCACATCTGCCCTACTCCAGTCCTCAGGTACCACACCATCCTCCAATGATTTGTTAAAAAGGGTAGTCACTGGTGTCACTAGTTCTTTCCTTAATTCTTTTAGATCTCTGGGGTGAATCCCGTCAGGCCCCATTGCTTTGTCCACCTTCAGTTTTAGGAGTTCTTTCAGAATCCTTTCTTCTGTGAAAGGACTGGGATTGACCACCCTATCCAGAGTGTTTCTGTTAATTGGACTAGGTACCTCCCCGTCCTTCTGTTTTGTGAATACTGAGCAGAAGTAATCATTCAGTATCCCTGCTTTTTCACTGTCCCTCTCTACCCACCCACCCACCATCCATTCTATTCAGTCTCACTATCCCTCTCTTTGTCTTTCTACACTTCCTAATGTACCTATAAAAGGTTTTGCCCCCCTTCTTAACTGAGTTGGCTATCTTTTCCTCCATTTAGGCCTTTGCTATTCTGACTGCCTTCCCTGCTTCCCTATGCCTAAACTGGTACAGTTCTCTGTCCTGCTCCTTCTGTGTTTCCTTATACTTCCTAAATGCTATCTTTTTCTCCCTAACCTTCCCCACCACCTCATTTGAGAACCATAGTGGCTTTTTCTTTCATTGTGATTTGTTTATTTGCTTCACACAAAGGCTTGTTGCCTCTGTGATGGCAGTTTTGATGTTTCCCCATAGTTGCTCCACCCCTCCTTCTTGCCTGTTTGCTAGTGCTTTTCTAAGGCATGCTCCCATTTTGACAAAGTCAGCCCTCCTGAAGTCCAGTGCCCTCACTTTTGTATGGATTGACTCTGCACCTGAGTTTATTGTGAACCGCACTTTTTGGTGGTCACTTGTTCCCAGATGGCTACCCACATCTAGAACTGAGATCCTCCCACTGTCCCCATTTGTGAGTATAAGATTGCTCCATCCCGAGTGGGTTCCAACACTAGCTGTCTGAGGCATGCCTCCCGTAGGGCATCTAGAATGGCCCTGCTCTTGGTTGTGGTGGCAGCAAAGGTATTCCAGTTAATATCTGGCATATTCAGGTCCCCAGTCAACAATATCTCCCCTTTCTCTGCCATCCTAAGGATGCCTTCTATCATATCCTTGCCCATTCCTTCCCCTGAGATGGGGGTCTGTATACAACCCCTGTGCAGATTGTGGTGCCATTTCCAGTCTCTGCGGTGACCCACAATGCCTCCTCTCCTCCCTGTTTACTCCTGTTCCATTGCTTTTTTCCCTTCCCTTCCCTTACATAGAGAGCTATTCCTCCCCCTCTTCTACCCTATATGTCTCTCTTGTAGGTAGTTTACCCTAGTATGTTGACATCTCAGTCGTGGTTCTCTGTGTACCATGTTTTTGTGACTGCCACAATATCCTGGCATCCCTCTTCCATCAAGACCACCAGTTCAGGGAGCTTGTTGCCCAAACTAAGGTCATTGGTACTCATTACCCTCCATTTCTTGATGGCCTTACCCCTTTTTGCCCCATCCCTGTCCTTACTGCCTTTGTCATTGTCTCCATTTACCCATGCCCTTCTCCATATTGATGTCTCTATCTTAGTGTTTACCTCACTAACTACCATGATATTTTGGGGAGGCTAGGATTTCCTTGCTCCTTTCCAGTGCCTCCCCCCCTTGGTTAGTTTAAATGTTTGCCAATGAAGCATTTAAACCTATCACCAAGGTTCCTGGTTCCCCTCCTGGACAGATGCAGACCAACGCACCAGTATAGGCCTGCATCACTCCAGGTGGACCCCCAGTCCCCAATGAAGCCAAACGCCTAAGCTCTGCACTACTTTTTCAACCACTGATTGAATCCTATGGTGTGGAGCACCCTAGCCTCACCCATGCCATAGCCAGGCAGCACCTCCGAGAAGGTTACTGTGTGTGTGCTACTTGTCTAAGACCCTTCCCCAACTCCACAAACTCCTCCTGCACTGTTCTGATCCCTTTCCCAACCAGGTCATTTGTCTCTGGGTGGACAATGACATACAGCTCCCAGCCCTGTGCAGCTGCTTCTACAATCCTGAGGATTCGCTCCCTGTCTCTCCAAGCCATGGCACCTGGCAGGCACCTTACCTCCCTCTCCCCTCCCTCCCCCAGTTCTACCCTCCTAACAATGGAGTCCCCCACCAGGAGTTGCTTCCTTCCCTTGTGGGGTTCCATACCACCCTTCTGTGGGTCTCCTTTGTGGAGTTTCCCAACATCCTCCTTGGTCTTCACTGCAGGTGCCTCTATAGAGGAACCACACTCTGCTACAGTGGCATATGAATTGTTTAGAGTTACAACTGGAGAGATGCACATCTGTTCCATCAGCCTCACCCTCCCAGATCCCACTGTGGTGCAACTGCTCCTCTTTCTTATCAACTTCTGAGGCAGTGGCAGTGGCCCTGGTGGTCTCCAGATGGGAGAGGAGGTCCACCAAATCCTGACCAATTCAGCCTGGAGATGAGCAACCTCCTCCCTCAGCCCAGAGAGCTGCCTGCAGATGGGACAACACCGCATCCTCTACAATGCCTCCCAGAATACTGCTGCTCCACAGCCACTGCACCACTCCCATCTTATTTCTGGCCCCTTTTGTGTCATCTGGAAGCAGCTGTATGTTGTTTGCTGTGCCTGATTATGGCTGTCTGTGTTTGCCCATGTGGTCTTGTATTTTTGCTGCTTGGGTGGTGGGAGGTTAGGGATAGAAAGTCTAGGACCACATTTCTCCATTTTGCGTCATTACATTTAACCTTAACTGGTGCAATAATGTAGAATATATATATATACCTGTATATGTGTGTATATATATATATATATATATATATATATATATATATATATATACATATATTACTTGCTACCATAGTTAGGGTTGAGGAGGCATTTACATGTTAAACCCAAAATATTGCACCTTAATAACTTTGCAACCGTTCAACGGATTTGCCTGAAATTTGGAATGCACGATCAAGACCCATATGTCTTAGGATCTATCCAAGGTTAAGTACTGGTTGGATATATGGCTGTGGAGTTATTAAATGTGATCTGCGCATGCGTTTACACTTTTTTGAAATTCTACGGTCGAGCCTACAAGTCGTACTGTTTGCGCAACCGTCTGAAATCTTCAGGGAACATGTAGCCTGGGTCCCTGATGTGTCTTTTGAAGATTTAATGAAAAAAATATTAAACGGTTCAAAAGTTATTCAAAAAACAAGTTCCCATTATAAGTCAATGGGAAAAGTTAACAAAATGTTCGACAGTGTTGCAAATACAGTTTTTACTTTTGCAAATGGCCAATTTACTTTCGCAAATCCGCCATTTCATTTTCAGTTAGCGATCAGAAAAATGCTTGCCATTTAAATTTGGGACCCTCTAGCAAATTAAGTCTTTTTGTATTCACCTAGTCGGACCCTGAGGGTGCTAGTCACATTTTTATTTTGGGGTAAAACACCCCAGAAATATGTTTTTCAAATTTCAGGGAAAAGTACTTTCACAAAGTGCTGTCGCACTTGCGACACTGTCGAATGAATTTGCGAAAGCTTTTGCAAACTGCGACTGTACTTTTCTAGGCTGTGGGAAGATGACAGCAATTCTTTGGCACCCTGCTGCAAAAGAACAGTTTGGTGTTTTTGCCTGAAATTTGGAGGGAATGCAGCCAACATCTTATGGATGTGCCTTTCAGTGTTTCATTGAAAAAATATTACATGGCGGCAAAGATACGGCACTCCAAAGTTAACGCTTTTCCCATAGGATAACATTATGGCATCCAACGCATTACAGGAATCATTTGGCACCCTGCTGCAACATAAAGGTTTGGTCTTTTCTACTGAAATTTAGAGAGAACACAGCCAACATCCTACAGATGTGCCTTTTTGAGGTTTGGTGAAAAAATATTACAGGGAGCCAAAGTTATGGCACTCCGAACTTCTCTTTTTTCCAATAGGATAACATTACGGGGTTCGCCACACATTTCAGGGTCCGTATCTCGGAAACAGTGAGAGATACAGACTTTTTGTCGGAAAAATGTTCATCCCCCTACAGGTGGCTGAGTATAAAACAAGCCAGGAAAGTCATAAATCATATGACTTTTACATTTTTTTTCTACATTGTACGGTTCCTGAGGTATAAGCAATTTAGTATTCCAAGTCCTCATTTCTGCTCGAGAACCATTATTATGCATACATTCTTTGTACTCACTGTCTTTCTTTATGCAGGTTTTGGGGAAAACCAGCCTGTGTGCTTACATTACTGTTACGATTCATTTTAAGCATGGTTTCCATTCCACTTACTATTCACATCTACGCCACCATGTGCATTACCCTTTGCATTTTCATTTTTGCCTTGCTTTTGCTTTGTTTTTAACATTTCTGTCTACACTACTGTTTCTCTTTCTGTTTTGCTTTGTGTCACCATGTGCATTACTATTTGCATTTGCAGGCACAATGTTACTATGTGACAAGACATCATGTGGTGGGAGCATGGTGCCCTTTGGCCCTGTGCTCCTGCCACCACATTACATTCACTATTTCTCATTATCATTCTCAAAAAGAAGGGAAATTAGAGGCAAAAAACTCTGTTTAATGCATTAGTTAGGGTTGTTCCACACCGGCAAAAGCAGGGAAATTCAGTGTTAGGGTTGAAAGCCCCCCTTGGCCCCCCTGCCCACACCCCCAACTGGCATCGGGGTGCGCATTTGGGTTGTCAGTCCTAACTCTCACCCCATTCTCCTACACCTCTGCTTCTTTACACATGTGATGGGGAGAAAGTTATGGCCGACAACCATAGTGCACACCTTGATGCTGGTTGGGGGTGTGGGCAGGGAGGCCAAGGGGGGCTTTCAACCCTAACACCGAATTTCCTCACTTTTGTCGGTGTGGAACAACCCTAACTAATGCATTAAACAGAGTTTTTTGCCTCTAATATAGATATATATATATATATCTATATTAGAGGCAAAACTCTGTTTAATGTATTAGTTAGGTTGTTACACAGCAGTTAAAAGTGAGGAAATTTCTGTGTTAGGTTGAAAAATTCCCTTTGACCCCCCAGCCCACCTCATTCGGTATTGCAGCATTAGTCATCAGGCCCTAACTCTCACCACCCCATCACATGTAAAGCAGCAGAATTATAGGAGAATGGGGTGAGAGTTAGGACTGACGACCTAATGCGCACCCCAATGCCGTTGGGGTCGGCTGGGGTCCAAAGGGTTTTCAACCTAACACTGAATTTCCTCATTTTTTCGCTGTAGAACAACCTTAACTAATGCATTAAATTGAGTTTTTTGCCTCTAATTTCCTTCATTTTGAGAATGATAACGAGAAATAGTGAATGTACTGCAGCAGCGGGAGCGTGGGGCCCGAGGCATAGTAACGGGAACAGCAACACAAACAGAAGCGCTAACAGTGGTGCACATGGTAATGCAAGCGTGAATGAGAACAGAAAGGGTAACGCACACGGTAACGGTCTGCCACGTGATGTGTTGTCACATAGTAACATGGTGCCTGAAAACATAAATGTCAATGGGCATGGTGACGAAAAGTGAAACAGAAAGAGAAACACTACTGTAGACACAAATTGCAAAAAATAACAGAAACGCAAGTGCAAATGAAAACGCAAAGGATAACGCACATGGTGGCGCAGATGTCAACGGTAAGTGAAACGGATACGGAACCGCAAGCTGAAAGGGCAATGTTAACAGTAATAAATGCACAGGCTGGTTTTCCCAAAAAGCTGCATAGAGAAAGACAGTGAGTGCAAAGAATGTATGCATAATAATGGGTATCGGAGCAGAAAATGAGGACTTGGAATACTAAATAGGTTATATCTCAGGAACCGTACGATGCAGAAAAAAAATTTAAAAGTCATCTGATTTACAACTGTCCTGGCTAGTTTTGTAATAGGGGGCTAAGCATTTTTACAACAAAAAGTCCATATCTCACACCGTTTCCGAGATACGGGCCCTGAAAGGCGCGTCGAACACCGTAATGTTATCCTATGGGAACAAAAGAGAAGTTCGGAGTGCCATAACTTTGCCTCCCTGTTATATATTTTCACCAAACCACTGAAAGGCACATCTGTGGGCTGTTGGCTGTCTTCCCTCCAAATTTCAGGAAAAAAGACCAAACTGTTATTTTGCAGCAGGGTGCCAAATGATTCCTGTAATGCGTCGTCTGCCTTAATGTTATCCTATGGGAAAAACCATAAATTTTGGAGTGCTGTAACTTTTCCGCCATCTAATATTTTTTCAACACAACACCGCAAGGCACATCTGTGAGATGTCGGCTGCGTTCCCTCCAAATTTCAGCCCAAAACTCCCAACCGTTCTTTTGCAACGGGCTGCCAAAGAATTGCTGTCATTTCCCCATTGCCTAGAAAAGTACTGTCGCAATTTGTGAAAGCTTTTGCAAAAATTTTCGTGAGCACGAAAGTACTTTGCGAAAGTACTTTTTCCAGAAATTTGAAAAACATATTTCTGGGGTGTTTTACCCCAAAATAAAGACATGGCTAGCATCCTCAGGCTCCGACTAGGTGAATACAAAAAGAATTAGGTTGCTAGAGGGTCCCACATTTAAATGGCAAGCATTTTTCTGATCACTAACTGAAAAAGAGATGGTGGATTTGTGAAAGTAAGAGGGCCATTTGCAAAAGTAAAAATGCATTTGCAACACTGTCAAACTTTTTGTTAACTTTTCCCATTGACTTATAATGGGAAATTGTTTTTTGAATAACTTTTGAACCATTTAATATTTTTTCACAAAATCTTCGAAAGGCACATCGGGAACCCCGGCCGCACATTCCCTAAAGATTTTGGGCTGGTCACGCAAACCGTGCGACCTGTAGGCCTGACCGTAGAATTCCAGAAAAGCGTAAACGTGTGCGCAGATCACGCTTAATAACTCCGCAGGCGTGTATCTGACTGGTACGAAACTTGGCAGATCCCAAGGCGTATGGGTCTTGTAGTGTATTCCAAATTTCAGGCAAATGCGTCAAATGGTTGCAAAGTTATTAAGGAGCAAAATTTTGGGTTTAACATGTAAATGGCTCCTCAACCCTAACTATGGTAGACATATATATATATATATATATATATATATATATATATATATATATATATATATATATATACAGTATATAGATATATGGATATAGATATAGATATAGACAGGGCCCCGATTTTTCAGCGGCACATCAGAGCAAAGTTCTGTGGCAGGGTTCTCATTTGCCTCAGAACTTCTGCAGCACTCAACACCAATTTCTGAGGCAATTCTGCATCACATTTTTACCCTTCATTTTTTTCCTTTTTTGGTTTTTTTTGCCATATGTGACACAATGCACGCTCGTAACAGTCATTTTATGGGCGTTTGTCACCAAATTTTCAACATAGCCAGTTTAAGACCTCTGCTCAAGAACAATATCACTGTGATTTTCTTAATCTGTTCTGAACATTGATTTCACACACCGACCATGCCACTGTGTGCTACATGTGCAAAAACACATTTCAGGTAAGATAAGAAAAATGACAATAGAACTGTTCATAAGGAGGTGTGGTAAAATGGCAATACTGAAAATTTGGAGAGAAAATATTAAAAATGCTCGAAGTTACAAGCGTGCGTAGGAACTGCACAATGCACGCACATAAAACAGTCATTTTACGGGCGTTTGTCACCAAATTTTCAACATAGCCAGTTTAAGACCTCTGCTCATGAACAGTATCACTGTGGTTTTCTTAATCTGTCCTGGACATTGATTTCGCACACTGACAGTGCCATTGTGCGCTACACGTGCAAAAACACATTTTGGGTGAGATGTGAAAAATGACAGTTCATAAGGAGATGTGGCAAAATGGCAATACTGAAAATCTGGAGTGAAAATATTAAAAATGCTCAAAGTTATGAATGTGCATAGGAACTGCGTAATGCACGCTCGTAAAACAGTCATTTTGGGGAATGTTTTCACCAAATTTTCAACATAGGGTTTTTGGGAGCCTACCTCATGAACTGTGACACTGTCATTTCATTAATCATTCCAGAAAGATGGTTCCATGCAGTGACTTTGGTACCACCTTTCAGGACCGATTAATGAAATAACAGTGTCACAGTTCATGAGGCGGGGTCCCAAAAACCCCATGTTGAAAATTTGGTGAAAAAATTCCCAGAAATGGCTGAGATATGCACTAAAATTGAAAAAAATCAATTTATGCCATTATACAGCGTACTGGCATTTCTTCAGTTCTCGGTCAGTTTGGAAGAGAGCAGACGTGTTCCCGGTCCACCGAAGATCATCACACTGGGCTCTGGAGGTAAGTATGGGTTGAGGTGGGGATGTGGGAGGTGGGTACGTAGAGGGTGGGTGGGGTTGGGGAGGGCAGGCAAAAGAATCAATGAGGGAAGGTTTTTTTTGTTTCAGGTTGTTTTTTTGTTTGACTCAACAAGGAACTTTTGCCACACTGGGGTGGGCTCCCAGAGTGGCACCAGGCAGCTTGGGGGGGACAGTGAAGCCGACGGGGGATTGGGCACCCCCGTCAGCAATGGAAGCTTTTACCACACTGGGGTGGGCTCCCAGCATGGCACCAGACAGTTTGGGGGGCAGTGACGCCGATGGGGATTGGGCACCCCCATCAGCAGTGGAAGATTTTGCCATGCTGGGGTGGGCTTCCAGCACGGCAACAGGCAGCTTGGGGACAGTGAAGCTGATGGGGGATTGGACACCCCCGTCATCAATGGAAGCTTTTGTCATGCTGGGGTGGGCTCCCAGTGTGGCACCAGGCAGCTTGGGGGGGACAGTGAAGCCTTCGGGGGATTGGGCACCCCCATTGGCAATGGAGGCTTTTGCCATGCTGGAGTGAGCTCCCAGCATGGCACCAGGTAGCTTGGGGGGCAGTGAAGCCGACGGGGGATTGGGCACCCCATCAGCAAAGGAAACTTTTGTCACACTGAGGTGGGCTCCCAGCGTGGCATATAGACATTTGGGTGGGCAGTGAAGCCAACAGGGGATTGGGTACCCCCATTGGCAAAGGACATTGTTCTGCAGGGGCCCATGAATTTTGCGGTGACGGCAAATTCCAAGGATATTTCTGCAGTTTGCTGCACCTGCAGAATCACAGAAAACTCAGCTCTTTGATATATATATATATATATATATATATATATATATATATATATATATATATATATATATATATATGAACATACTTAACATATGAAATTTGAAGGCAGATAAAGGCCTAGAGGTTCTATCAAGTCTGCTCGAATGTGCAGCTAGCACCCTCATTCTGCAGTTGCCCTCCCTTCCACCCTTCCCTTTATTAACCCTCCCCTTGTCCTGTCCCATCCTCATTTGAAGCAGTCCACTGTTCTACTGCATACCACTTCAGGAGGTAACGATTCCACCCAGCCACCACCCTCTCTGTAAAAAGTGTCTCCTCATCTCCCTCCTGAACCTTCCTTGCTCCAGTCTCATATCATGGCCCTGTGTCCCTCCCCTCCCTTACTTTGAACAGCCCCTCTGTACTTGTCTTGTTTATTCCTTTCATGTATTTAAAGGTTTCAATCATGTCACCCCATCTCTCCTCTCCTCCAGTGAGTACATGTTCAACTCCTTCAAGCTCCTCTTGTATGATAAGTCCCCCAGCCCCTTGATCATCTTTGTCACTCTGCGCTGCACCCCTCCAGTAACTTAATGTCCCTCTTCAGATATGGATGCCAGTACTGCACGCAGTACTCCAGGTGTGGTCTAATGACCTATACAGTGGCAGAATCACCTCCTCCCTCCTCGGGGATATACCCCTTGCAACACAACCCAGCATTTTGTTGGCCTTTGCAGCTGCCTTCCTACATTGTGCCGAGTTGTTCATTGACCCTGTAATGAGCACACCCAGATCCTTCTCCTCCTCTGTCTGGGTTAGCTGCACTCCCCCAGCTGGTAACTCCTCCTTGGGTTCTTCATCCCAAAATGCAGCACCTTGCACTTTTGGCATTAAAGCCCAGTTGCCAGGTGTCTGACCAGGTTTCAAGCTTGCCAGATCATCCTGCAACCCCTGCCATCCCCCTAGGTCATCCACCACCGCGCCTACCTTGGTATCATCAGCAAACAGACTGATCTTGTTCTTGATGTCCAATGATATGTCTGCAATGAATATCCCAAACAACACTGGTCCCAACACCGAGCCCTGTGGAACACCACTCATCACTGCCCTTGGGTGTGAGAGCTCCCCACCCACCACCACCCTCTGTTGCCTTCTCTGCAGCCAGTTTCCTACCCATCTCACCAGCTTTGCACCCGCCCCTGTGCCTACTAACTTCCTTCCCAGCCTTCCATGTGGCACTGAGTCGAATGCCTTACTGAAGTCTAGATACAGGACATCCACTGCATGGCACCTGTCCAGTTGCCTAGTTACCCAGTCATAGAACTCAACCAGATTGGTTTGGCAGGATCTGCCACATATGAAGCCATGCTGTCTGCTGTCCTGTAGTCCTTTGGCCTCTAGGAGGGGCCACCAGCCTCTCCTTCAGGATGGTCTTCATTAGCTTATCCACGATGGATGTGAGGCTCACTGGTCTGTAGTTTCCCGGGTTCATCCTTGGGGCCACTCTTGTGGAGGGGCACCACATGAGCCATCCTCTGGTCCTGAGGTACACACCCTGAATGTAGTGAGGCATTAAATAGGTCTGCCAAAGGTCCTGCAAGGACCTCTGCCAGCTCCTTCAGTACCCTGGTGTGGATGCCATCTGGGCCTGGCGCCTTGTCCACCCTCAGTGCCTTCAAACCCTCTCAAACTCTGCTCTCCATGATTTCCCCATCTGTCACCACTTCCCACCCTGCTTCTGCCATTTCTCCCACCTTGGGTGTCACCCCCCTCTTCTCTTTAGTAAATACTGAGCAGAAGTACTCATTTAGTGCTTCCGCCTTATCGCACCCTGCTTCCACCCACCCCCCTCCTTCCTAATCCTTACTATGTGGTCCTTACAGCTCCTTTTTCTCCCTGATCTACTTAAAGAAGTCCTTTTCCCCCTTCTTAATGCCTTGTGCCAGCCTGAGTTCCATAGATGCTTTGGCTCCCCTTATTGCCCTTGTCACCTCTTTCGATTCTGTCAAGTACTCCTCCCTGTCCTCCCCATCCCTGTTTTCTTATACTTCTGAAAGGCAGCTCTTTCCTCCTTACCTTTCCATGACCTCCTTGCTCAACCAGATCGGTTTCTTAGCCCTAGCCTTCTTGCTCTGGGCTTTGCAGCAGGTTTTGGTTGCTCCACTATCCCCAGCTTTATGAGCTCCCACCCTGGTTAGTGTCCATACTAGATTGAATTCTGGCCAGGTACCCTTTACCATTTCCCCATCCTCCCAAAGTCAGCCCTCCTGAAGTCCAGCACTATTGTGCCAGATTCCACTCCTTCCTTGCCCATATCCAATGTGAGCCATACTGAGTGGTGGTCACTCCTGACCGCGTTCCTCCACTATAAGTTCTCTCACAAAGTCCCCATTTGCCAGCACAAGGTCAAGGGTATTCCCTAACCTGGTTGGTTCACTGACCATTTGCAGCAGGAAGCTGTCCTGGAAGGCATCCAGCAGTACCTGCTCCCTTCTGTTCCTGGTTGTTGGGGTGCTCCAGTCCACTCCTGGCATGTTGAAGTCCCCCATAATCACCACACTACCCTTCTCGCAGGTCCTCCTGATCTGTCTCACTAGTTCCCTGTCTAACTCCTCCATCTGAGATGGTGGCCTGTACACCACTCCCATTCTAAGAATCCTATTCTTGGAATCCTGGATTTGCATCCAAAGTGACTCTGTACTACCCTCCTCCCCTTCCTCCCTTACACACTTCAGTCCTTCCTTCACATATAGTGCCACCTTCCCTCACAGACCCCCAACTGGCATCAGGGTGCACATTAGGGTTGTCGTCCATAACCCTCACCCCATCACATATGTAAAGAAGCAAAGGTGTAAGAGAATGGGGTGAGAGTTAGAACCAACAACCCTAATGCGCATCCCGATGCCAGTTGGGGGTGTGGGCAGGGGAGCCAAGGGGGGCTTTCAACCTAACACAGAATTTCCTCGCTTTTGTCGGTGTGGAACAACCCTAACTAATGCATTAAACAGAGTTTCTTGCCTCTAATTTCCCTTCTTTTTGAGAATGATAATGAGAAATAGTGAATGTAATGCAGTGGTGGGAGCGCAGGGCCCTTCGAGCCACATGATGTCTTGTCACATAGTAACATTGTGCCCACAAATGCAAATAGTAATGTGCATGGTGATGCAAAGCAAAACAGAAAGAGAAACAGTAGTGTAGACAGAAATGTTAAAGGCAACGCAAAAGCAAGCACAAATGAAAACACAAAGGGTAACACCCATGGTGGCGTAGACTTGAACAGTAAGTGAAACGGGAATGGAACCTCAAGCGAAAATGGTAATGGTAACAGTAATGTAAACACACAGGCTGGTTTTCTCCCAAAGCTGCATAAAGAAAGACAGTGAGTACAAAGAATGTATGCATAATAATGGTTCTCGGAGCAGAAAATGAGGACTTGGAATACTAAATTGCTTATATCTCAGGAACCGTACTACGTAGAAAAAATTGTAAAAGTCATATGATTTAAGACTTCCCTGGCTAGTTTTCTACTTAGCCCGCTTCAGGGGGCTAAGTATTTTTCTGAGAAAAAGTCCATATCTCACACCGTTTCTGAGATACGGGCCCTGAAAGGTGCGGCAAACGCCGTAATGTTATCCTATGGGGAAAAAAGAGAAGTTCGGAGTGCCATAAGTTTGGCTCCCTGTAATATTTTTCCACCAAACCACAAAAAGGCATAGCTGTGGGATGTTGGCTGTGCTCCCTCCAAATTTCAGCCTCAAAGACCAAACCATTATTTTGCAGAAGGGCGCCAAAAGATTCCTGTAATGCGTCAGACGCCGTAATGTTATCCTATGGGAAAAAGCATCAGCTTTGGAGTGTCATAACTTTGCCACAATGTAATATTTGTTCAACAAAATACTGAAAGGCACATCTGTGAGATGTCAGCTGCATTCCCTCCAAATTTCAGGCCAAAACACCAAACTGTTCTTTTGCAGCAGGGTGCCAAAGAATTGCTGTCATTTTCCCACAGCCTAGTAAAGTACTGTCGAAGTGTGTGAAAGCTTTCACAAATTCATTTGACAGTGTCACAAGTGCATCGGTACTTTGTGAAAGTTCTTTTTCCAGAAATTTGAAAAACATATTTCTGGGGTGTTTTACCCCAAAATAAAGACATGGCTAGCAACCTCAGGGTCCGACTAGGTGAATACAAAAAGAATTAGGTTGCTAGAGGGTCCCAATTTTAAATGCCAAGCATTTTTCTGATCGCTAACTGAAAACAAAATGGCAGATTTGTGACAGCAAAAAGGCCATTTGAGAAAGTAAAAACTGCATTTGTGACACTGTCGAACTTTTTGTTAACTTTTCCCATTGACTTATAATGGGAACTTGTTTTTTGAATAACTTTTGAACCGCATAATATTTTTTCACAAAATCTTTAAAAGGCACATCAGGGACCCTGTCCGCACATTCCCTGAAGATTTTGGACTGGTCACGCAAACCATGCGACCTGTATGCGCGACAGTAAAATTCCTGAAAAGTGTAAACACGTGCGCAGATCATGCTTAATAACCTATAGCTGTATTTGTGACCTTTACGAAACTTGGCAGATACCAAGGCATATCGGTCTTGATAATGTATTTCTAGACTTGTATAATCTGTCAAATGGTTGCAAAGTTATTAAGGTGCAACATTTTGGGTAACATGTAATGGCTCATCAATCTTAATATGGTTGCACTACCGTGCTACCATAATATATATATATATATTGCAAAAAAAACATCAGTGCATTATTAGAGTTGATTCCACACCAACAAAGTCTGGAAATTCATGTTAGGGTTGCTAACCCCAGCCCTCCCACCCTCTACAGGCCAACAGGCACTGGGGTGTGCCTTGGGGTCATTGGCCAAAACTCTCTCTCCATTCCATTAGTAAGGAAGCTGAGATTGTACAGTATAGGAGAATGTGGTGAGAGATAGGACCAATGACCCTAAGGCTCACCCAGACATCTGTTGGTCTGTGTAGGGTGGGAAGGCTAGGGTTGGCAATGCTATCATTGAATTTCCAGACTGTTGTTGGTGTGGAATCAACCCTAACTGATGCATTAATAATTTTTTTCACAATGAATTTCCCTTGGGAGAGAGAAATGTTACTTATATGGTATCCATTCACCCACCTAACAGTGTAGAGGCATAGCACAGGGGGGCCCTGTGCTCCAAGTTTTGCATAATGTGATACATATTTGGGAGCGTGGGCCTTCTTGGCCCTGCACTCCCACCCACCCATAAGTGTAGAAACATAGCACCTGAGGGCCCTGTGCTCCCAGTATTGGAAGATGGTATCCATTTTGGGGAGCTTGGGCCCTCTGGGCCCTGCGTTCCCACCTATCTGTATGTATAGAGACACATTACAGGAGGGCCCTGTGCTTTCAGTTTTGAATTATGGTATCCTTAGGTGCTCCCCACCACCCATATATGTAAAGGCATAGTGTAGGATGGCCCAGTGCTCCCACTTTAGCATAAATGACATGCATAGGTGGGAGCACAACCCTCTGGGCTCTAACCTTCAATCTACACATAAGTATAGACACATAGTTCAGGCCCGGGTGCAGTCCAAGTAACCCTTGTACTGCAAATGTGGCAATATCTCAGTAACCATATCAATTTTGGAAAACATTTATTCACAGTTATGTTAATGACCTGGCCACCTCCATGTGTGCTTAGTACACCTAAGCTGCACTTAACAAAAAATCCATATCTCAAACTATTTTTGAGATATAGGCACTGAAAGGCACTGCAGCCACCTCAATGTTATCCCATGGGAACATTTGTAAATTCGGCCTGCTGTAACTCTGGAACCAGTGTAGTTTTTTTCACCAAACCAGCAAAAGGCACATCTGTGGGGCAAGGACTTGCCACCCCACAAATTTCAGCCCAAAAGTCTTAACCATTGTCTTGCTATGAAGTGGCAAAGAAATTGATGTTTTGGGGCAGTTGAACTGCAGAACTTTCGCGAATGTTCTACAGACTTTCACAAAAGTCCCATTGTTTTACATGGGGGAGCTTTTGCGAAGGTATCTGTTGAACTTTCGCAAAAGTCCGTGGAACTTTCGCCAATGTTCCATGGCTAAGATGGCTGAAAAACCTCAAAAACATATTTCTGGGCATCCTGGTGAAAAACAATGCCAAGGTCATTTTCCTAGGGCCCTGATTAGGTAAACCCAAGTGTTGGTGTTTACCTATGGGCAGTATTTTTTGAACTACAATGTTTTTCCACATTACTAACTGGAAACAATATGGCAACAACATGAAAGTATTAAACCCATTTGCAAAAGTAAAAAGTGCTTTGGAGGTGAACAATTTTTTTTTTCCCCTATAGGCTATAATGGGAAACTTTAAACTTTAATAACTTTTCAATGGATTAATATTTTTTTCACCACACCTTCAAAAAGCACTTCCCTGACACAGTCCCCATATACCCTGAGCATTTCAGGCCAGACAAACCATTTGGGCTGTAGAGATGAGCAAAGAATTTGCCAAATTTGCCAAAAAAGTGTTGTTTTGCACATTTTTGGCACTCCACAGCTCCACGATCGCACATCTAACCAGAATGCAACCTGCCAGATCCAAAGATATGTTGTAGAAAACAGTGCATGCAAAATTTCAGGCAAATCAGGCAAACTGTTGCAAAGTTATTAAAGTGTAACATTTTGGGTTTAACTAGAAGTGGCTATGCAACTCTAACTATGCTGGCACTACTATGCCAGTATAATACATACAGTGTGTGTGTTGTGTGTGTGTATATATATATATATATATATATATATATATATAGATATAGATATATAGATATATAGATATATATATATATATATATATATATATATATATATATTTTAGAGCAAAAACTCAGTTTAATGCATTAGTTAAGGTTGTTCCCACATCAAAGGAGAAATTTGGTGTTAGGGTTGAAAGCCCTTGAGCCCCCCGCCCACACCCTAACCGCATTGGGGTGCACATTACAGTTATTGGTCATAACTCTCACCCCATCACATGTGTAAAGAAGCAGAGGTGTGGAGAATGGGGTGAGAGTTAGGACCAACAACCCTGATGCGCACCCGATGCCGGTTGGGGTGGGCAGGGGGCCAAGGGGCTTTCAACCCAACACCGAATTTCCTCCCTTTGTTGGTGTGAACAACCCTAACTAATGCATTAAACAGAGTTTTTGCCTCTAATTTCCCTTTTTGAGAATTATAATGAGAAATGGTGAATGTAATGTGGCAGCGGAGAGCGACCTTCGACAGTTAAATTCCAGAAAGCACAACGCGATGCAGATCATGCTTATGTTGACCACGATTTGTGATCGGTATGAAATCTTGTTGGATCCTGCATGATGGGTCTTGATAGTGTATTCATACCAGGCAAATCCTCAAATGGTTGCAAAGTTATTAAGTGACATTTGGGTTTAATATGTAAATGGCTCTCAACCCTATATATATATATATATATATATATATATATATATAAAGAGACAAAGAACCTCTGTGTGCAAACACTGAGGCAAGGGTTATGCCAAAGGGCATTTGGCTGGAAGCCAATTAGAAAATACAACATATGTTATATAATGGAAGTTATCATGGTTGCATATGCAAATCACCACAGAACCATTTTGTGGTGATTTGCATATGCAACCTATGATGCTTTGCATTGTGTGGGCATGTGATTTTATATATATATATATATATATATATATATATATATATATATATATATATTATGGTAGAGGAGCCATTTCTGTTAAACCCTAAACTTTGCACCTTAATAACTTTGCAACTGTTTGATGGATTTGCCTGAAATTTGGAATTTATGATAAAGAACCATAGGCCTTGGGAGCTGCCAAGTTTTGTACTGGTCAGATATACGGCTGCGGAGTTATTAAGTGTGATCTGTGCGCGTGTTTACGCTTTTCTGGAATTCTGTGGTTGCGTCTACAGGTCGTACGGTTTGTGTGACGGGCCTGAAATCTTCAGGGAACGTGCAGCCAGGGTCCCCAATGTGCCTTTCAAAGATTTCGTGAAAAAATATTAAACAGTTCAAAAGTTATTCAAAAAACAGTTTCCCATTATAAGTCAATGGGAAAAGTTAAAAGTTCAACACTTTCAGAATGCATTTTACTTTCGCAATGGGCTGTTACTTTCAGCAATCCGCCATTTTGTTTTCAGTTGGTGGTCATAAAAATGGTTGGCATTTAAATTTGGGACCTCTAGCAACCTATTTTTTTTGTATTCGCTTAGTCGGAGCCTGAGGATGCTAGCTATGTCTTTATTTTGGGTAAAACACCCCAGAAATATGTTTTCAAATTTCTGAAAAGTATTTAGAATTACTTTCGTGTCATTTAGTGTCGCAACTTTTATGGAAGCTTTCTCAAATTCATGGCTAGTAATTTCTAGTCTGTGTGAAAATGACAGTAATTCTTTGGCACTGTACTGCAAAATAACTGCTGGGAGTTTTGGGCTGAAATTTGAGGAAATATACCGACATCTCACAGATGTGCCTTTCAGTGTTGTATTGAAAAATATTACATCGGCAAAGTTATGGCACTCCAAAGTTGACAGTTTTTCCATAGGATAACATTAGGCGCTCAAGCATTACAGGAATCATTTGGCACCTGCTGCAAAATAACGGTTTGGTCTTTTCCTGAAATTTGAGGGAAGACAGCCAACAGTACACAGATGTGCCTTTCAGTAGTTTGGTGAAAAATATCACATGGCGGCAAAGTTACGCACTCCAAAATTGACGGTTTTTCCTATAGGAGAACATTACGTGACGCCTACACTTAACAGAAATCATTTGGAGCCCTGCTGCAAAATAACGGTTTGGTCTTTTTTCTGAAATTTGGAGGAAGACAGCCAACAGCCCACAGATGTGTCTTTCAGTAGTTTGGTGAAAAATCATTACAGGGAGGCAAAGTTATCGCACTCCGAACTTTTCTTTTTTTCCCATAGGATAACATTACGGCGTTCGCCGCGCCTTTCAGGGCCCCTATCTCGGAAACGGTGCGAGATACGGACTTTTCGTCAGAAAATTTCTTAGCCCCCTAATAGGGCTGAGATTCAAATTAGTCAGGACAGTTGTAAATAATATGACTTTTAAATTTTTTTCCTACGTCATACAGTTCCTGAGATATAATGTATTTAGTATTCCAAGATCTCATTTTCTGCGCCAATACTCATTATTTTGCATACATTATTTGTACTCACTGTCTTTCTCAATGCAGGTTTTGGGGAAAACCAGCCTGTGCGCTTACATTACTGTTACTGTTGCCCTTTCCGCTTATGGATCTGTACCGTTCACTTACCATTGACGCCTGCGCCACCATGTGCGTTATCCTTATGCTTACTTTGCGCTATGCTTGTTATTTTTTGCCATTTCTGTCTACAGTACTGTTTATTCACTGTTTTATTTTACATCACCATGCCCATTGACATTTCTGTTTGCAGGCACCATGTTACTATGTGACAACACATCACGTGGCAGACCATTCCCGTCTACGCCACCATGTGTGTTACCCTTTCTGTTCTCATTCATGCTTGTGTTACCATGTGCACCACTGTTAGTATTTCTGTTTGCGTTGCTGTCCCTGTTAGTATGCCACAACACATCATGTGGCGGGAGCGCGGGGCTGCATTACATTCACTATTTCTCGTTATTATTCTCAAAAAGAAGGGAAATTAGAGGCAAAAAACTCCATTTAATGCATTAGTTGGGGTTGTTCACAGTGCCAAAGTTGAGGAATTGACTGTTAGGGTTGAAAACCCCCTTGGACCCCGCCCACCCTCAACCGGCATTGGATCGTGGGTCCCGAACTCTCACCCCATTCTCCTATACTTCTGCCGTTTTTACATGTCATGGGGTGAGAGTTAGGGGCTGATTTATCCCAATGTGCACCCCAATGCCGGTTGGGGTGTGGGGGTCCAAGGGGGTTTTCAACCTAACAGCGAATTTCATCACTTTTGTCGCTGTGGAACAACCCTAACTAATGCAATAAATGGAGTTTTTTGCTTTAATATTTATATATATATATATATATATATATATATATATATATATATATATATATATATATATATATAGATATAGATATAGATATAGATAGATATATATATGTATATATGTTATACTGGTACAGTAGCACCTGTATATTAGAGTTGAGTGCAAATTTCTCTGTTAAACTCACAATATTGAACCTTAATAACTTTGGAACCACTCAACAGATTTGCACAAAATGTAACATGTATAATCTCCAGTGGAAGGTCCCTGGATGTACAAAATTTTGTGCAAATCCATTGTGTGGTTTGTGAGATGGAAACTGTCAAAACATTCAAAAGTAACCATTTTTTTATGTTTCTTTGTCCACCTGTACCTCAGAAATGCCTTTATGTTGTGGTCTGCAATTTTCAGGGTAGAAAGCCTTTGGGTGACAGACGTGCCTTTTGAAGGTTTGGTTAAAAAATATGAATCCATTCTAAAGTTATTACATGTTTAATTTCTCATTATTTCCTATGGGAAAATGTATATGTAAAATGAAAATGAAAGTAGTTTTTTCGCACTGTCATCCAGTTTTGAATACTTTGCACCTTAATAACTTTGCAACCCTTCAATGGATTTGCATGACATTTGGCATGCATAAACTCTGAAGGCAGGTCTCCTGATGTGGTAAACTTCAAATGAATCTGTCATGTGTGTACTGAGATACTGTGTCTCAAACATCCTTAAACTTTCATGTTTTATTCCAATTTCAGTCTTCCAGTTTCACATATTTGCACCTTAATAACTTTAGAACCCTTAAACAGATGTGCATGAAAGTTTGCATGCATAATCCCAGGGAGTACATCTATGAAAGTAATAAATTTCATTTGAGCATCTTGTGTGATTTGTGAGCTATTCTGTCTCAAACATTAAACTTACTTTTTTTTCCATTACTAACAGTCCTCGAGTTTTGCGTAATTTGTAATTTAATAACTTTGGAGCCCTACAACACATGTGCATAAAATGTTTTCATGCATCATTTCGTAGGGTTGGTCTGTTGATGTCTTTAATTCCATTTAAATACCTTGTGTGGTTTCGAAGATATTGTATCTCAAATATCCTTAAATGTATGTGTTTTTCCCATTTTTGCAGTCATCCTGTTTTACCTACTTTGCACTTTAAACATAGAAACATAGAATTTGATGGCAGATAAGGACCACTAGGCCCACCTAGTCTGCGCATTTCCCTTCCTAGTGGATAAGCTGCAGATCCTAGTTAACCAACAGCCTACATCCTCCTACCCAAAAAATATCCAGGGCACCAACTCAGGACTAAACCAAATGCCAAAGATTTGAAATCACTTCCTTTCTTTATTGTTTTTCAATATTTCATCTGTGTCCCAATGTTTTGTCAGTGCAGCTTCTTCTGGGGGAATGTTAAAATATGTAATATATTTTTAAGTACATGTGTAACAATATATGGTTCTGTCATACATTTAAATTTGAATTTTATAATTACATTTTATACAAAAGTTTTGTATATGCTTATTTTCCCCAGCTGTTTATACTATTATCTACACAAAAATAATAAGAATTAAAAATAAAATCTTTTATGAAAATAATCAAAACATTAATAAGAGAATTGCCTATACAGTACTATATTTTGCCCTAGGGCATAATTTACAATTTAACCTCCTTTGCCAAGCTTTACTTACTACCACATGTTTTTGCCTAAAAGAATATATACATTATGGTAGCACTGTAGTGCTACCATAGTTAGGGTTCAGGAGCCATTTCCATGTTAAACCCAAAATATTGCACCTTAATAACTTTGCAACTGTTTAATGGATTTGCCTGAAATTTGGAATGTATAATCAAGACCCATAGGCCTTGGGATCTGCCAAGTTTCATACTGATCAGATATACAGTTGCGGAGTTATTAAGCATGATCTGTGCACGTGTTTACGCTTTTCTGGAATTCTACTGGTCGCGCCTACAGGTCGTACGGTTTGCGTGACCGGCCCGAAATCTTCAGGGAATGTGCAGGTGGGGTCCCCGATGTGCCTTTTGAAAATTTGGTGAAAAAATATTAAACAGTTCAAAAGTTATTCAAAAAACAGTTTCCCATAATAAGTCAATGGGAAAAAGTTAACAAAAGTTCGACAGTGTCGCAAATGCATTTTTACTTTCGCAAATGGGCCTGTTACTTTCGCAAATCCGCCATTTTGTTTTCAGTTGGTGATCAGAAAATGGTTGGCTATTTAAATTTGAGACCTCTAGCAATGTAATTCTTTTGTATTTAGCTTTTCGGGCCTGAGGATGCTTGCCATGTCTTTATTTTGTGGTAAAACACCCCAGAAATATGTTTTTCAAATTTCTGGGAAAAGTACTTTCGCAAATTACTTTCATGCTCACGAAAGTGTTGAACTTTTTTGCGAAAGCTTTCTCAAATTGCGACAATAATTTTCTAGTCTGTGGGGAAATTACAGCAATTCTTTGGCACTGTACTGCGAAATAACCGTTGGGAGTTTTGGGCTAAAATTTGGAGGGAACGCAGCTGACATCTCACAGATGTGCCTTTCAGTGTTGTATTGAAAAAATGTTACACAGTGGCAAAGTTATGGCACTCCAAAGTTGACCGTTTTTCCCATAGGATAACATTGTGGCGCCCAAAGCATTACAGGAATCCTTTGGCAACCTGCTGCAAAATAATGGTTTGGTATTTTTTCCTGAAATTTGGAAGGAAGACAGCAACAGTCCACAGATGTGCCTTTCAGTAGTTTGGTGAAAAATATCACATGGCGGCAAAGTTACGGCACTCAAAATTAGCGTTTTTTCCCATAGGATAACATTACGGCGTTAGCACTACCTTTTCAGGGCCGGTATCCTGGAAGCGAAGCGAGATAAGGACTTTCATTGAAATTTCTTACCTCGATGGGGCTAAGATCCAGATTAGCCAGGACAGTTGTAAATAATATGACTTTTAATTTTTTTTCACGTCAGACGGTTCCTGAGATATAATGTGTTTAGTATTCCAAGATCTCATTTTCTGTGCTGATACTCATTATTTTGCATACATTATTTGTACTCACTGTCTTTTTCAATGCAGGTTGTGGGAAAACCAGCCTATGTGCTTACATTACTGTTACTCATTGTTCTTTCACTTATGGCTCAGACTGCTTCACTTTCACTATTGACGCCTGTGCCACCATGTGCGTTATCCTTTATGCTTTCATTTGCGCTATGCTTCTGTTATTTTGTGCCATTTCTGTGTACAGTACTGTTTCTCTTACTGTTTCAATTTACTTCACGATGCCCATTGCCATTTGTGTTTGCAGGCACCATGTTACTATGTCACAACACATCATGTGGCAGACCATTTCCGCTCACGCCACCATGTGCGTTACGCTTGTTTCTCATTCGTGCTTGTGTTAGCATGTGCGCTTACTGTTAGCATTTCTGTTTGCATTGCTGTCCCTGTTAGTACGCTCACACATCATGGCGGAGCGTGGGGCCCAAAGCGCCTGCGACCCCGCCAATGCATCATTGACGTCCTGCGCCCACCATGCGTATCCCTATGGCTTCATTTGCGCTATGCTTTTGTTATTTTGTGCCATTTCTGTGACAGTACTGTTTCTCTTACTCTTTCACTTTACTTCACGATGTCCATTGCCATTTGTGTTTGCAGGCACCATGTTACTATGTCACAACACATCAGGTGGCAGACCATTCCCGTCGACGCCACCATGTGCGTTACGCTTTCTGTTCTCATTCGTGCTTGTGTTAGCATGTGCGCCACTGTTAGCATTTCTGTTTGCGTTGCTGTCCCTGTTAGTATGCCACAACACATCATGTGGCGGGCCCCACGCTCCCGCCGCTGCATTACATTCACTATTTCTTGTTATCATTCTTAAAAAGAAGGGAAATTAGAGGCAAAAAACTGTGTTTAATGCATTAGTTAGGGTTTTCCACAGCAACAAAAGTGAGGGAAATTCGCTGTTAGGGTTGAAAACCCCTTGACCCCCCCATCCCCAAACCGGTAGGGTGCGATTGATTAGGGTCCCAACTCTCACCGCATTGTCCTCATACTTCTGCTGTTTTCACATGTCATGGGGTGAGAGTTAGGCTGATGATCCCATGCGAGACTCCAATGCCACCATATGCGCTATTGTTTGCGTTTTCTTTTGTTTGCTTTTCTGTTACTTTTTAGCCATTTTTGTGTACTGTACTGTTTTGCTTTTCTGTTTCACTTTCGTCACCATGCCCATTGACATTTCAATTTACAGGCACCACGCTACTTTGTGACAAGGCATCACGCGGCACAGCATTCCTGTGTATGCCACTGTATGCATTAGCCTTCTGTTCTCATTCATGGTTGGGAGTGGGGCCCAAAGGGCCCTGTCCTCGCTGCTGCATTACATTTACTATTTCTTGTTATCTTTCTTAAAAAGAAGGAAATTAGAGGCAAAAAAGTCTGTTTAATGCATTAGTTAGGGTTGTTCCACGGCGACAAAAGTGAGGAAATTCGCTGTTAGGGGTGAACACCCACTTGTACCCCGCTGCCCACTCCCCCAAGTGGCACTTTTAGCATTAATGTTTGTGGTGCTGTCTGTTTTATTGTGCCATAACACATCATGTGGCACTAGCGCATGGCCTGTACTGCCCTGCCCACCCCCCAAACCGGCATTGGGGTGTGCATTGGGATCGTGGCTCCTAACTCTCACCCCACTCTCCTATACTTCTGCTGCTTTACACATGTCATGGGGTGAGACTTAGGGCTGACGATCCCGTCTATGCCACCATGTGTGTTACCCTTTGTGTAGCTGTGTTACTGACTGTATGTCATAGGTAGCAAACAAATAGATGGAGGTAGAGTTGTAGCAGTATTAGTAAACATTGATTTGTATGCTTAAGTCATAGACAGTTATTTTCATTTCAGTATGGTATTTAAAGTAATGAGTCGACACAGGTGGTTATGGTTTTAAAAAATTTATTTCCAATTTGTCAAATGGAGAAAAGGTCGAATCAAAATTAAAATTTTGTTAACAGAAGCAGTCTCACAATACAATCGTTGTATGTGTGCAATCATTACTTGTGAAATTTGTAAATGTGTAAGAATAATAATAAGTGTATAATGTGATTGGACTAAGGTGTGATATTATATGAAATAATCAGATGTGTGTTTTAGTTGTGCTTTAGTACTACTTCTGTTTATATGTGTGAGTATTTTCTGGCATTTGACTTGTAATTTTAATAGTCAGTCTGAAGATATTGCTATTGAATGTGAATGTAGTTTGTAAAAAATATAACTTTTTAAAAAAATGGTTGTATGTTGTAACTATGTGTAGTGCATTACTTGTCTGCTATGTTAATAAGGGAATGTCAGTTAGTTGTGAAGTGTGATTAGACACAAGATAGACAAGTGTTGTGTTGTAATTGTGTGACTGCTAATATGGATGTTCCTGGGGTGGGTGAAAAACCATATGCTGATTGTCTAAGTAGTACAGTTTACACAATTGTAAGTTTAGTGACATTTGGATTCTACTATTAAATAATATGTCACTGACTAGGTGCAAATGGAAAATTCCCACCCGACCCCTCAATTGAGGTGATCATAAATATTGTCAGGAACATGTATGCAGTTTGTTGTGAACAGCAACAGTGCCTGATTTACAATTGTCAATATTTTGTACATACGGTACAGTTAGTTATGTGACAAGTATACAAAAAAATAAATGTTTTACATGAACAAAAAAATGTTATCAATTCTTACATTGGCTTCTATGTAAATTCTTAACTTGTAAATACTAAAACTGTAATGGAATGCATTTTTTCACAAACTTATGCTTAGTTACATGTTGTTAGTATACTGCAGAGTAATATGTAAGACATTCACTTGTACTGTAGTGCTACACTGCATTTTTAGTTCAACTATTAAATAAGTTATTAACAATGTACAGTTGAAAACAAATGTTTCTATTATGTACAAGTAATTTTAAACAGTTGTAAGAGTCACTGAATTAGATTCAGTAATTGGTTATTATTAATAGTTGTGTAAGTCAGCTTCTTGCATTATCAATAACGGTAGTTGTTTTTACATATGTACAATACTAGTACTACATCTGAAAGCGTGATAGTTCTACACTGTTGCATGGTGATCTAATGATGTTCTCTATATGTGAAGAGTCACTAGAAGTGTGAAAAGACTACTTCTGAGACAGTGGAATGTTTGTTGAATGTAATAAGGGTAGAATCTTTCACAGACATGTAATCATGGTTTCTCTAGTGACTGTAAATATTGTTGGCGCCGATTGCTAGCCACTACAACAATTTTCATGTAGTCACTGATCTACACAAGATGTAACATGTCACAGTCTATGTAATGTCTGTATTTGAATTCCATTTTTTGTTGAAATTGTATCGTTTATTTACAGTTGTAAATTGTACAACATTGTAACGAGTTATGACATTTTTGGGGACAAAGTACTCATGTTAAAATGGTACATGTTTTGTCCTATTCTTCTGAAATATGAAGGTTGTCATAATTCTTCAATATTAGAAGATATGCATTTTTGAGGTGATGTGGTAGTGTCTATTTAAAAGTTGTTGTAGAGTCGTCACACTCTAACCATCCAGCTGTGCAGCTTAGTAACGTTTTTAGATGCATAATCTTGTATAGACATGTAATCATGGTTTCTCTAGTGACTGTAAATATTGTTGGCGCCGATTGAAGCCACTACAACAATTTTCATGTAGTCACTGATATACACAAGATGTAGCATGTCACAGTCTATGTAATATCTGTATTTGAATTCAATTTTGTTGAAATTGTATTGTTTATTTACAGTTGTAAATTGTACAACATTGTAACGAGTTATGACATTTTTGGGGACAAAGTACTCATGTTAAAATGGTACATGTTTTGTCCTGTTCTTCTGAAATATGAAGGTTGTCATAATCCTTCAATATTAGAAGATATGCATTTTTCAGGTGACGTGGGAGTCTCTGTTTAAAAGTTGTTGTAGAGTCGTCACACTCTAACCATCCAGCTGTGCACCTTAGTAACGAGGTGTAATGTCCAGAATGCATGGATTGACCATGGTGATAGATAATGCTGTGCGTGTCAAACAGTGATTGGTTGAAGACTATTCTACTAGCTGTGTAGTCTGTGATAGGAGTATCAACTCTGAGCCCATTGGTGTCAAATCTGTGCAATATAAGCAACAGATATTGAGATGAAGTCCTCAGGCGTATGGACTGAGTGCATCTGCCTCCGCACCTTACACAGGCATGACTACATTCAGCATTAGTGAACAGCTGTCGAAATTTGACACTTTTGGCTTTAGGAACAAAGAGAGTTATCCACAGCATGTCTTGTGTGGTTTCATCGCCGTGAATAACTGCCACGAAACACACATATTTTTGTAACGATGTTACTGTGAAGTACTGGCGGATTGGGGTGCCGCTTCATCAAGGTGTTTATCACAGCCATCATAAACTCAGTACTGTCTTGCTGTATGTCTGCAGCAAATGTACTACATCCAGCATATGTAGATAACACCTGTCATAGTGGTGTTAGTAAGTGTACATTGTTAGAGTGGACAGAAGTCATGTTGATAATCTGCTTCAAAGCATTTGATAGGGGATTGTCTTGTGAAGCAGATATTGCTTGCACAAACTGTGGCATGTGTAGAAAAACTTGCTTAGCTGAGTTAGCATAGCAGTTTACTCTACTGCTGTTGTCAAACAGTGGTACAGCAGCTATGCCAACTGATTTCTTATGAATTGTTGGTTGTGAATGTTTACTTGAGGTTGTGGCCTTTGCTGAACTCTTTTTTTTTGAATCACTTTGTGAAGCTTGTTGCTGTTTGTTGTTTCGTCTAGCTGTGACTGAATTGTGTGAGACCAACATATATGTAGGCAGTGGTATTAAAGACATTTGTGGCTGATGTAGAGTACGTAATCTGTTGTACTCAAGAATACATCGCTTGTCAGCTCGTATTTTCTGAGGTGCTATACTAATGATGTGCAATCCAGAAAGGCTTGTGACACGTGAAAGTGCAACGAACTCATGCGCATCTTTGAAAATGTCTGTACCCATGTTCATCATTGCTGAATCCAAACTTAATACCTGAGATTTGTGAATGGAGACAGCGTATGCAACACATAATGGGAACTGTTTCCTGTTTACGTAGATATCCTTAAAAACTTGGAATTTTACGCAGGTTCGATCTATGTGTACAGAGTGTTGCATGTTGTCAAACTGCACTACAAGTGTCTGAATAAATGTCTTCTGTACATTATAGATAAAGTCAGTGATGTTTCCCATGGCGCCGTTTACCATGCCTTGTTCGACATCTAGATTACATCGTAGCATGATACGTGCATTCTTACAAAGTGTGAGAAGAGCTTCTAGGCCAGCTGTTCGTGAAACATCTGACTTCAGTTCACTTAGTCGTTTAGTCATCTTTGCTACTAGCTTTTGACTAAGAATAACGCCATCAACTGTATCAATTGCATGGAGAGTGACAATCTCTTGGTTCTCTCTTTGTAGCATTAGATTGTTGAATTCAGTGCATTTCTTTAGTCGTGGCATAAGACACACTATGTGTCTGGCAGTAGAGTATATATCGCTGAAGACATTACATGCTGTTTCTATGCATGTACTATCTATTGTGATTTTTCAATCATTTAACATACAAACATGTTCTGGTGATAGAGAACCTGTGCGAGCTTCATCTAAAAGTGATTTGTAAGCTAGGTCACCACTTTGCCGCATGTTCTCAGACAACTCAACATAGGTAAATAATTCCCATATGTTATAGCCTGCAATGCAACCGAGGATATTTTTAGCTTGCTTGGCAGTCAGAGTTATGAATACATGCTCTGCATTGACTGGTGCAAGTTGTAAAGGTCTCCCAACACAAGTATATTCTTTGTACCAAATGGCACTGCATCGTCAGTACCTAAGATCTCTGTAGATGAGATGAATACAGGCTAGCATGACATTGGAGACCATGCTGATTTCATCAACAATGAGTAGCTGCATCTTTGTGAACATGGGACGAGCTGAGATGCAACCTCGAATGACAGTTTACTTATACTCTCCAGTTCTCCCATGTTCGACTGGCAACATAAAGAGACAGTGTAATGTTACTCCACCAATGTTGTATGCTGCTAGTCCTGTGGGAGCAGTCACAGAACAGACATTGAAGAGCCTGTCACACTCCGTATTTCTGAAGTGATAGCTTCAATCAGGAAACTCTTTCCTGTGCCAGCTGAACCACTGACAAGCATTAGTAGTGGTTTGTGGTGAGTGCAGTCACATTTTTTTGTTTCATGTAGTATGCCATGTTGGACAGCTTCAACCACTTTGGAGTGTACTGTATGCTGCAGCTGATTTATCTTCTTTACATCAGCTGGGTTGACCATAGAGTGTGTGTGCCATGTTGCATGGTTGTCTCAATTCTGAGATTAACAGTTCTGGGGCATTTTAAGAGGGTCAATTTCAGAACACCTTGTCCTTCTGGATCAAGGTTGTCTTGTGAACTAACTGGAATGTCTTCCTGAAGTTGCTTCTCTGCCTGCTCGAGCTGTTCTTCTCAGCTTTTAGTCTTTGTATGTATGTTTGTGAGTAGTCAGTTTGGAAATTCTCATAAGTGAGATTGAACTGTTCTTCTAATGTGTCGAGTCTCTTTAATTCAGACTCACTCCTCCAGGGTCTAAATAGGAATAGGAGAGCAAAGTAGTAATGTTCTGTGCTCTCTGATGTGCCTAGATGCAGTTTGCAGTGATCTATAAGCCATGGCTTGTTCCTCTTCACAAGACAGCCATCTAGTCCATTGACCTTGTAAATGTGCTGTCTTGAGTCATGTGCTGCACCTGTCTTGTAGTCATACCACTTAGCCACCTCAAACAGACACATATCATTCATCTCATTGTGTCTATGTGGGTAGTATGTGTCTATCAGGTTATTCTTCAAGATACGTTTTGAAGACGGTGTATTGACAGCAAGCTCCTCAATTTCGGCATGAGGAATCAGTACATCGCCTGCTTTCTCTTGTAGTTTTTTAATTGAGGAAACGACAGCGCAGACTTCCGCACAGATGTGTACCCATTAAGCGTCACTGGCTCAGAAGCTCCACATTCTCTGTGTGAAAGAGTCTTCAAAACCCAATGACCACAGCTGAGATGTCAGGCTTTTGTTGAACTGGCAATATTTTCTTCCCAAAGATCTTGCAAGCTAGTCTGTTCATGTTTGGTTATGTACAGTTACATAGCTAACCAGGCTAGTGAGTTGTCAGCCACAAACTGAACATCTATGTTTGCTTGCCACATTAGGAGAAGAGTTGGGTTGTAGTCATTGATATACACCTCTTTTTCATCTCTGGGTAACTCGTATACCCTCTTGGTTGATTTTGTCTTCAAGTGGTGTCGCATTGCTGAGAAAAGGTCATTCATGGCACCATTCTGACAAACTCTTCTAGGAAATCCAAAGCAACATCGCGTGTACCAATTAGATTTGTTCTTTACTGCTCGCCAGCAATATTTTGCAGAAATATGTCGCTGGAACTTTTGAACCAACTTCCATAGTGTAGGACTGTCATACTTGTCTGGAATGTGACAAGTGATATATTTTTTGATGAATGATAGCACTTCTGCTGCATCATGTTCACTGATTCGTGGCACATCCTTGATCCATAATAACATATGGATATGAGGGGCACCTTGTGCTTGATATTCTGTCCTCCAAAAGTAGTGTTCTACAATGCCTAGAGGAGGATTGTCCTTTGATAAGATGAAATTGAGAATGTCATGGAAGCGCTTGTGAAAGTGTCTTGTGACAGACACAGGATCAAGTGAACAGATTTCTCCAATAGTCATTGATGAGATGCCTTTGACATCGGAATTTGCCCACTTCAACAGTTCAATGAGTTCGTCCCAGGCATATTCTGCACAACTAAGTGTGACAAACCATGTGGCTACGCCATACTCTCATAGCATTGTCATCACTTCCGAGTGTCTGCGATACCGATATTCTTTGGTGCCACGTAGGCTTGAAAGTATGGAAGACAGATTCACTTGCACATTTTCATCTTTCTGTTTCAATTTCTCCAGAAATTGAGCAGCTGTAATTCCATCTAGTGGAGTTGTTAGCCGAATGGTATGTGCTATAGACTCAGACAGAATGCTAAGCTCACTTTCCCAGAGCAGATGGAACAGGTACTGTATGTTACGTCTGAATTTGCCATCTTTGCTCAGGATACAGCTATGCGTACTCAGCACCCTGTACCCATACTTCTCTTTCATCTAGGCGTCCGCCTGATCCTTTTGAAATAGGTCTGGGAAGCAGCGTGCTTCTAGTGTTGCCTCCCAAATGCTGGACAGGCTCACCTTCCACCTGCTTCATTTGATAGAGATCAATGCTGTCCAATGGATCTCTACCATGTAGTGGGTGAATTGTGTATATTCATACACATTGTCACTTGTCTGTGTAGTGACTTTCTCAATGATTGGCTTACTTTTTTCTAATAGATCATGTTGCACAGAGAGGCTGGCCATTTGTTCTATGTCAAGGTCTATATAAAAGGAATTGTTCCTCTTTAAATAAGACAGAGCAAGCTTACCTTTTGTAGGTTGACAACATCTTGCCAGATGACCTTGGCCTTTGTAGGCAATAATTATTTACTAGAATGACCAAGCTATTTTCTGTTGAGATAGCTTGAACATTTTCCTGTACAGGAAGTGGTAGATACATCACAGAACCCTTTAGAAATCTAACTAGCTCTTTCTGTGGAATCTTCCGTGTCTTTGTGTTCAGACGTAGAATCGTTTGGAATGGTTTCATTGTCTGAATTAGAATACGTTCAAACATATTCAATGTTGAAATCTCAGTGGCTGTAACATCTGTTTCCATGTTGTTTAGCACTGACCTTCCTGGCAAAATGTTGCACTTCAGTTTTGAAAAACAGTGTTTGCATAGTACAATGGTGTCTTGTGGATGAAAGTCAGATTTCAGAAGCAAGAATGCTGTGAGGTGCAACCACATGTCATTGTATGATGACCAGGTTTCTAGGTTGACTGTGACAGTTTGTTTTGCGTAGCACAAATCAGTCGCATGATTATATACAGAATCAAACTTCTGATACTTTGCAATCTCAAACTTAGCAATTTCCTTTCTGTACTGTTTCAGAATGTCATTTTCTAACACTGAAACAGATTTTTGTGTTGAAGTGTGACACTGGAAATTTCCTGTTTCTGGCTCAGAAGGAATGTGTTGCACTTTTTTCATGAAAGTGATGGCACCGTGCATGTCACCTGACTGCAATAAGTCATTTAAACAATTGTACTGATGCACAGCTCACTGTACTTCATATACTCTGTAGACAAAGTTTCGCATGCCTGTCTGATGCACTGCGAGTATCCGCATGTTGTGAAAAAAACTATCACAAACACCAGTATCAAGACATGCAAGTGAGTGACCCATGAGTCCAGTATATGGCCGTATTTCATAATGGTCGATTTCAGTAAATAGCTTATGTCTCTTTGTGATCTGTTATTATGAATAGGTTAACAAACTGTTCAACTTTTTGAAATGATGATTGCCTACAGTTAGGTAGCATCACATGACCATGTAAGGCAGTGCTGCTTATTCAAGACTATGGTTGACCACAGTCATCATCAGTATCTAATTGATTGTCATCAGAGATACTGGAGGACATTTGATGCCTATGCAGACTCCATCGATATTGAACGCCTGTTGTCTTTTTTAAGTCACGATAAGATTCTTCCCAGAAATATGCTTCTGAGTGCGTGTGTGTGCATCCACTGTCCTGTGAAGACATGGCAGAAGTTGTCAACAGTCAAACAAGGATACTGTTGAAGTTTTTTATGCTATATACAAGTTTCCTGAATTGTTCAAGACATGAGATCTTCTTACATTACAATCTTTGTGTACAAACAGTGCTCTGTTGACAAATGTTTGTACTTTCAGACGTAAAGTCATCAGAGAAAGGTGACTTTGATCTGTTTGCGGCTGTGCTGTAGCACAGCAGTAATAAGTCTTCTCAATCTTAGCTTTACTTGCTAGTGATCGAAATACTTTCTTTTCTAGTTGTAAGTCACAATTTTTCGCTTTTACGTTGTTGATTTGAGCGTCTGTTGATGGTTGCACTCAAGATAGTTGTGTTTTGGTCTTACAGATCGACACAACATTTGTGATGTTATACATTTTTGTTTTTTAATGGATTTTTTTCTCTGTGTGCAGTGACTTGATGGGGGTCACTGTTGCAGTAATGCTCTGTCGATGTTCATTTTTTGGGTAACTTTACTTTTTGTTTGTTGCCCTTATACAACAGTGTGTACTATTATACTGCCTCGCTTTGAGATACACCTACGCCTGTATTTAGTTGGCATTTCAGGTATTATAGTTGACGATGACAGTAAGCAATCTTACAGGAGTATCAGGCACCTGTATGAGAAAGAGAAAAAAGTTTTAGAATATGCTTCAGTAAATTTCTTATAGTAATGTGTATTAATAGAATAGCATGTTGAGAATCTTAACAATTTGGTGAAAAGACAAGCAAATTACATGGAGGATATGCCACTATTACTGTTTCTGTGAGTGTGTGTGTGTGGCACAGTTGGTAGATATGGTTGCATGTTAGCGAAATGTCAATGTTGATGCTGCATTGTAGTAATGTGTTTTTTGTGCTGGTGTGTATTGTAATTTGAGCTGTCATTCTTCACAACATGGCAAAAGAATGTTTTTCTCTACATTTGCTGTGCAATGATGAAGTTCCTTGCAGAAATAACTGTGTGGAACACAGTCTAAAAATTACTGTGGATGTGTTTCTGAACAGATAAATTCAATATGTTCAAAAATGTGTGTGAAAATTCTAAATATTTCTGATTTACAAGCTTGTGCATTGCAGTTCACAGGTACACTAGTAACTTTGCGTTGTGTCATACTTTTCAGTTCAGACTTTACTATTTTGCTTTTGAAAATGGGTCTGAAAATCCTAGCCTTCTGATTGGGTATGATACCAATCTTGCGGGTCGGTATTTCTGAATAGATACCGTAAAAAAGTTACTATTCATGTGCTGCACTACTTGTTGCTTTTGTAGCCAACCCAAGTCTTCTAGCTTTTCACCTGACATTTTGTACCACTTGGTAAGCAAATGAATGAACAAGACCATAATGTCCCCCTGCACACACACACACACACACACACACACACACACAGACAGAAACCCAACAGAAGCTAACAGTACTATACAAAAACTTCTAAACAATGACATCTACCAGCAAATAGCTAAGAAAATGCCGGTATCATGGTCTGTCAAAGACTGGCAATCCATTATATGGCGAAGCTTGTGGTATGTCTCCATTCACGGCCACTGTAAGTTAGGAAAGTGCTGTGACTGTTGCCTGGCCCTATTCAGAAAATCTAAACAAATGCCATGTCCCTCTACTGTATTTACTAATCTCGCTTGTGTCACAAAGTATTGGCAGGTACAGAGTACTCATAAAAAAAATCTCAATGAATTGTTACCCAGTATCTTGATCACAGATTCAGAGCCCTCCCTTGTCTGGTAGCTTCAGTCACAAAGTGCATGCCACAAAGTGCCCTGTCACATAATGGAGTCCCCAATAGTATAGAACTCAAACAGCCAGAGGGATTACTTAATCATAAAAGTTGTTTGAAGCTCATTTGTATTGTTATATATATTTTTAATACTTTTTTCTCCATTTTTTTCCTTTTAGTGTACATTTTCTAAGTGTATATACCTCCAGAGTGGTTGATATAGGGAAATATTGTACTCTTCAGATCCTATAAGCCCTTTCCTCCTGTGTTGTCAAGTCTTATTACGCCTGGTTGGTTTGGTTTTTCCTCACACTACCCACTCTGGAGGGTGCGTTATTGTTAACTTCAGACCTACAATGTTCTGAATAGTGTAGATTTTATTTGTCGCTTCTTGATTATACTGTGTTTTTGTTTATGTGTCATGCTTTACATGAGTCGATGTGAGAAATGACTATTCTGTAGAAATTTAACATATAAGAGTGTAATGTTATGAGCAGAGGTCGCAATGGATATATGAGGGCGTTTGAGTGTAAAAATACAACAAATAAGTGTTTGCAATTGTGACGCTGCACAGTTTGTTAGGGTACGCATTAAGCATTGTAAATCTTAAATATCTGCACTGCGCTGAGTTTGAGGCAGTTATGCAGCAGATTATGTGTTTACAATTGATAATTAAGTCATTTTTCCATGAAATTGAAACTGTGTCAATATATAGACACTTGAAAATTACTTCGTGAGCACGAAGTGTCAAAAAATACTTTCATGCATTCAGTGTCACAAATTGTACTGCATTCTGACACTATGGCCAAAAGTACTGGTCGGTTCACACGCTCGCTAAATTTTGCTTTCGTACTCGAAAGTGTTGCAAATGTACTTTCATGCATTCAAAAGTAAAGTTAATGTAATACTTGGGAGTGGCTGAAACATTCATTATTGAACTCATTAAATAGTCTGTTTGAGTGACAGATAGCTCTACCAATGAAATTTAAAGATTTGTCAGGCCACTTTGAGAACCAATCAGTGATCGGACACCATGAAGAAGAAGAAAACAAGATCCATTTTGAAAATTGCAGAGAGAGAAGCAGTTCAAACTGTAAGTACAGTCTATGTTCACATGATATTTTCTAGTATTTTAAAAACTTCTTAGAACATGAACATATTATTAATCAAAACGTTTTTGGGTGTTTAATCTGATGATGTTAATTGTTATTATGTGGTCATGCTATATTCTTAAGAGAAAAGTTTAAGAGTAAGAAAGAGGTTCAGTACTCACTTGTACAGATACAGCTGCAAATGGAGGGAGATAAGAAGGTGCACGTGGAGTTGTATGACGAAACGCAACCAATCAGACTTCTTTCTGATGTTGTAATTGTTTAAAACTGCCTATGAAAAGCATGCATTTTGTTTAGTTCTCAGTGGTTTTAGATTTTTGCAGGAACATAGTCTAGTAATACTTAATGCATGAGTTACATTGGTTCATGAAGCCAGAGCAGGAGGGATTTTTTTTATGTGTGTGTTTTGACTGAATGCAGTGAAGCTAGCTTGAAATAAGGAGGGAAAATATCAGTTTGATTTTCAGTGCTGTCTGGTCACTGCAGGGTGAACAGTCCCTTTCTTAGTAGCTTTCTGTGCAGTTCTGGGTAAAAACTTAATGGCAGAAAATAGGAAAAGGATTTTGTGGATAATTGGGCAGTTACATAAGACAAGCAGCTGAGTTTGCAGTTCATAGTGATTTTGGAAGGGACCTGCAGCTCCCGAATTGCTATGTAAAATGGTTTGGTAGTGGTGGAATGAGATGGGAACATCTTATGCCAACCATGCACAGACTTTTGAGAACTCACTCTCCTCCTGACATACTGCTAATCCATCTTGGAGGCAATGATTTGGGCTCAAAACGCTGGGTAGATTTAGTAACAGAGGCAAAATTGGACCTTGCTTCTATTATGTCTATGTTGCCTGCCTGTATTATCATATTTTCAGATATTACAGAGCGTAGAGTCTGGCAAGCAGATCATCATATGTATCTGATTGACAGAGCTCGCAGAAAAGTAAATGTACAGATTACTGCTTTTCTACGCATGCATGGAATGCATACTATACGTCACCCCGAAATTAAATACTGTAATGATTGGCTATTCCTACCAGATGGTGTACATTGCTCACATGCTGGCAATTGTCATTTTGTGAGAGACCTTCAAGATGGAATCCTGAAAGTCCTTTAAGATTGTGAGACTGTTTGAGGAAATATTAGAGAATACACAAAGGTTCTTTTCAGAACCATATTAATGTGGTCAAAAAATAGATCTAGTGCATGCATCACTCACATATATGATACATATATGGGTTTGCCATATTACAATAGTGGGGGTGCAGCAATAGTCATTTTTTCTGCTTCTGTCTGTTCACAATTGTATGACATTGTTATGTGTCAACATTGGTAAATAGTTTGAGTATGTTAAATGAGTGTACCATTTACTGTGTCCTTAGAGTATTGTAGCTGTACCAACAGGGCTAGAAATACTTTTTTTGACTTGCCTGTCCGAGGGACAGGTATCACATAAATTTTGCCTGTCCCACAAAACTTTTGGCTGTCCACACTATTTTTACATAACTTTTTTCCACTGTCTGTTCCCCTTATGCACAACTGCTTTGTTTCAGATTTTTTTTCACCTTGTTTTAATAATGCACTGAAGGGTGTGGGTTATGGTGGGATTTAGCAACTTCTGCTGTGAAGTCAAGTCACTGGGACTTCGTCCTCATGAGCAAACTATACCAGAAGTAGGTAAATCCCACTATAACCAACACACTACTGTGCATTATTGGTTCAATTAATAAGCAAGTACCCAGTGCCCCATTCCTTCAAGCTGTAGGTAAGAAGCAGGACCTCACAAGAAACAAGATGTTGCATCTCAGCTGGGTATAGGTGTAGCAAAGTTATAAAGCAGAACTGCCTGTCCAAGGGCCAGGCCAAGAAAATAAAACGCCTGTCCCAATGAAAAATGGCTGTCCGAGCCGGTGGAGAGCCGGTTATTTCGAGCCCTGTGTACCAACATGGTATGTGAAACTTCAATAAAACACAGTGGTACTGTAAAATGTATCTGTTTTCACTGGTATGTCAGGATATGGATGTATTTTGAATGTAACAGAAATGGGTAGTTATTAGTATATGGGCTACAATGAATGCACAACTGTGTTATCATGCACTTTTACTTTCAATTACTTTGTTAGCAGTCTTCACATTTATTAAGTGCATTCATAGGTCTGTGTACAGTTCTGTGATGTGTGGTTAATCTCTGTTTAACATCACATTACAATGTTGTGTGAATACTTCAGTGTAGTACAGATGGATATGTCATGCTGTGGCCAATGTGATGTTCAATGCAGTACGTCCGACCCACGAGACTACAGTATAGCATGTTAGTCTAGTTGCAGTTGTTTTTACTGTCGAGGTGGCTGAATCCTTTTGTAGTCCTATATCATGGTACTGATCTGTGTTTCTGCTATATTGAAGGACAGGTGCTCTTTGATTTAATTTAATTAGTATTGTATAGAATTTGTTTAAGAAATGATTAATATTGTTACATTATACTAATGTAGATTTTTCGTTGTGTTTGTATTTCAGAACTAGTAAGACTTACAAAATAAAATGAGGCAGTGGACCTTGCGAGAGGTGTGTGCACTGCTTGAGGCAGTCCAGGCAAGAGGAAATGCTAAAGTACTGATGAGGAGTACAAATAGAAATTGATTCAATGTGGAGGCGATAAACAGCTATTTGTATATTGCACTTAACAAAGAACAAGTTGGTTGTGCAACTGAAAGAAGCGTGGAAGTTGTTGCGCCAACGCTTATGTTGAAGCCATGGGAGGTGATACCGACAATGACACGCACAGCTACCTCTCGCCCATGAGCTTTGAGGCTGTCGGGAAGCCAGCTGCGGGGGATCGCCTTACTCACCGTAAGTAAATCAGCACAACTTTTTATAATAGTTGTCAATGTTTTCAGACTTAGTAAAAAACATTGTATAGTGCGGACCAGATATTCAAAAGGGTTGCTCCATGTGCAACAGGGTTGGGCATGCGCAAGTCCTACATTGCGCCATTCTGTGATATTCAAGAGGAGGCAGTTATGCCAGTGACAACAGGTTGCGCAAAAGAGCAATGGAAATGAATGCATGCTGAACAGGAGGGGGAGGAACCATGCATAACCTATGCAACCTGATATTCAGTCAGGTTGTGCAGAGTTGTGCATGCGCAACCCCCAACCTGCACGTGCATAACCTTGAGCCCAAACAAAAAAGGATAAAGTTGAGGGCAACCCACAGGTGAGCTGCTGTATTGCAGGGTGCAACACAGCAGCTGCCACCCCTGGCTGGCCCCCCAACTCGGTCCCTGTGCCCCCCCACCAGTCCGATCGTGGGCATACAGTAACATACCCCCACCCACAGATCTCCTGAAGCCCGATCGCGGGGATACAGTAACATGCCCCCATTCTCCTACAGCCCGATCGCTGGCAATAAAGTAACATGACCGCCCCTCTCACACATCTCCTGAGCTCGTCGGGCAGAACGTATAACCTCCCAGTGCCCGATCGCTGGCAGAATGTAAAACCCCAACCTGAATATCTCCCTGGTGGTCCAGTGGACCGTAATGCCCAGTTGTGGGCAGAATGTCAAGTTACAACCCCAAAAACATCTCCCTGGTGTCTAGTGCCCCCATCCACTCCACGAACCCTCCACCTCGCTCCCGCCCCCACAGCCGGCGAGTGGCAGCATACCACTCGCTTCGCCACCCCACCACCCACTGACTGACTGTCTGGTGAGCAGATGCCCATTGGTAAGCGATGGTTAATGGGCATGCAGTTTGAACAATATGACAGTTCAGATGTAAATGAACATCATTCACAAATCTGACTGTCATATGGTATGGGCTGTATGCCCATTGGCTGTAGCTGTGCACCAATGGGTGCAGCCCTATCGACAGTCAGTGGCGGCGGGCGTAGGCTGGTGGGATGCTGCCGCCCGCCCGCTGTGGGGGAGGGGCTGAGGGGTCATGGGTGGGTGGGGGACACTTAGTCATCAGGGAGATGTTTTGGGGTTGTAATATTGACATTCTGCCCATGATCAGGCATTATGGTCCACTGGAACACCAGGGAGATATTCGTTGGGGTTACATTCTGCCCGCAGTCGGGCACTGGTGGGTGATATACTTCTGCCCGCGATTGGGCTTCGGAGATGTGGTGGGGGTGGTTCATGTTACTTTATTGCCTGCGTATTGGGCTTCGGATGTGGGCGGGGGGTTTATGGTATTTTATTGCCAGCGATCAGGTTCGGAGATTGTGAGCGGGGTGGGGTTCATGTTACTTTATTGCCCCGCGATCGAGCTTCGGATGTGTGGGGGGAATGTAGACACAGAGATACTGCCCCGATCAGGCTGCAGGTGCATCGGTCCCGGCTGCTGCCTGGTAGAGCAACCAGGCGTAGTCCTCGGGATCGCGGCACCTACATGCTAATAGCGCATGCAAATGGGGCCATAAATAGATGTAAGTGGCCCCCTGCGTCTTGCATAAATTATGAGCCCATTTGCATGTCACCTCTTTGAATATCGGAAATGCGGCATGGTACAATGGTACTTTGCGCCCACCGCAACTTTAATGCTCAACTCTGGCAACTTGCGTGTGGCTCAAGTTCCACTGCGCCATGCACAGTGGCTGTGGCTGGGGGTGATATTCAAAAGAGTTGGTCAATAGCACAACTCCTTTGAATATCACCCCGGCCACACCCCTGCGCAACCATTTTGAGCAGCACAGGGGCTTGCGCCTCAGAATGTAGCAGTTTTAAAATCTGGGCCAGCATAAATAAGCAATAAGACATCAGGAGCGATTATTCAATGTTGTGTAAATGTGTGCTTATTGGTGTAATGTGGCATGAGGCACGGCCGAGTAGTACATCACTCACATAGTTATTAAGTGACTATTGATATAAACAGTCAGAGTGCCTTATTAGTATCATCATAGCAATATTTTGAAAACAGTGTTGAACATTGTTTTGTATGTGCTTAGTCTTTACATTTATGTCAATCAAAGATTGACGTACAGCTAATAACGTTGTGATGCTAATCAGAAACTAGTATTTCTCACAACTGTTGTTGTAAGTCTTACAAAAATGTTCTGTCATTTACATCTAACATTTACATTTTTGGGGGTTCATGGTAGAACATCGGAGGCGTTCCCCAGCTGCAAGCGAGGTAGTGCCAGCAGAGAGCCAAGCTGTGGAGGGTGGTCAGTCAGACACTGAAAGTGTCATTGTGATTGAGTCTGACGGTAAGACGTTATTATCACAAATTTCTTAGCTTGTTTACAAATAAGAAATGAGGGTTTCTCATGCCACAAGCGTGTGATAGTCAAATTGTGCCATTCATACACGCAAGGTATTGTGCTGTGCAAATTAGCTGCACAGCTGTGTGTCTGGGACAATATTAAAAATGTGACATGCAAATGGGGTATGATCATTGGAAGACGCAGTGTGGGGGCATTTGCATGTCGTTATGGCGTGATTTTATGCTATTACCATGCAGGTCTGCCGATCCCTGAGGAATTGTGCGTGGTGCCCTAACAGGCTGCAGGCATCGGGGAACAATACTGCGGTGCAGCCTGATCATAGAGAAAGCAGTGTAGAATGCCCTGTAGCATCGCTCTCTGGGCTGATCAGAGGAATAGTTCAATTCTCCCACAACACATTGATCGTTAGCAGCAATGTGGCCCCCTCCCGAACGTATCTCTGCTGATACAGTGGCCCGAAAAGGTCGATTGCAGGTTGTAAATTTAATGAGCCATCTCTGAACATAGCCCTGGTGGGCAGTGTATGACCGACACCACGCAGTTGCTAAGTTCCACCATCCCGTCTCTCCCTGGCAGCTGCTGGGCAGCAGCAACCCACATGTCTACCACCCTGCCACCCACCCAGTGACTGTCTTGTAGGGCTGAATGACCATTGCTGTACAGTACAGCTAATGTGTTAGGAGCCCATGCCGTACATGACAGTTCAGACTTTTTAATGAATGAATTGATTCACAAATCTGTTATGTGATACACACTATGGGGTGCATGCTCATTGGGTCTTGGTCTGCAGCAATGGGTGTGCAGCCCTAATGGGCAGTCAGTTGATGGGCGGCAGGTGTGTGGGATGATGCTGCCCACTGCCTGTGAGGTGGTGAGCAGGGTAGTGGTGCTTCATGGGTGGGTTGGGTGGGGAGACACTAGCCACCAGGGCTATCTTCAGAGGGGGGTTATTAAACTAACTGCCCACAATTAGGCATTTCAGTCCCTGGACCAGGACGGAAATGTTCAGGAGGATGGGTGGGTTGTTTTACTTACTGGCTGCAATTGGGCATTTTGGTCCACTTGAGCACAAGGGATACATTTGGTGGGTTACTTAACTTTCTGGGTGTGATTGGGCATTTTGGCCCACTGGAGCATCAGGGATACATTTGGGGGGAGGCACAGTGCTGCCCGTGATTCGCCTGGTGTTGGGGGGAAGTACAGAATGCCCTCGGTAGGGCCATTGGGAGGGGGTGGGAGGATTTACAGTCTGGTTGGCTGCAATCTGTTCTGGGGGCATGGGGACTAGGTTGGGGACAGCACAGGTGCCAGCAATTGTGTTTCAGCCTGAAATCTAGCAGCTCAGCTGTGAGTGACCCCGAGTTAGCTTTTTTTTTTGCCCGTGAGTCATGCAGGCTTGGTTGGGGTTGTGTAGCACAGCTCTCCACAGCCTGGGTGAATATTGGTCTGTGGAGTTCATTTATGGTTCCTCCTGTACACTTAACCATGCATTCATTTGCATTGTGCTGTTGTTCAGCCAGTTTTCAGTGCCGTAAGTGTGTTTTACTGAATGTTGCAGAATGGCAGAATGTTGTACTTGCAGATGTGGAGCCCTATTGTGTATGGGTCAACCATCTTGAATATCCTACCCTAAATAGTTCAAAAAAGGTGTTAACCAACTCTAGTGAATGTGCAGTGCCACCATGGCAGAAGATCCTGTAGTACCATAACAAACTGGTATTACTACAGATGTGAGTGGAATAATATTCTTCATGAATCTGACAATGTATGGGTGTGCGTAGTGGTAGATGCGGTGTTGTGGGGGGCAGGTCTTCTCCTCTGCTAATTTTGGTGGTGGAGTTCAATGTACAATTAAGCAATAATGCCCGACAGGGTGTGTGTCGTGCTGGGATAACATCACGCCTTGGGTGGTTGGGCACGAGGCCGCAGGCCGAGTGTGTCCAACAACTGAGCTGTGACATTATCCCAAACGACACACACCCTGTCGGGCATTATTGCTATTATACAATGGCTTGTTGTTATACAGAAAAAAAAATAATTGTAAACATGTTTTTGTGTGGGAAAATATTTTTGTTTTTTAAGAGCTGACGAAACAATCAAGCAAATGATCAGCATGATCATGATGATCAGCAGGTTCACAGTGAGGCTGAGACTAGACCCGTGATGTTGTACTGATTAACATCACGAGTCCAACCCAAGACTGACCAATCACAGTCCAGGATATTTTCTTGCCATTGTATAATGAGTTATAGATAACAAATTCTAATGTTGTTCTAGTGTTGTAGGTGTCTCAGTGGAATTCAATGGTGTGCTGCTAAATTATCTGTTGCGAATTATGACATGTCCCTACATTGTATTTAGTTAATATTTATATATGTCATGCCAATGTTTCATTTGTATTATTGCAATAGTTATAAATGTGCATTATAGAATCTTACATGTTTGTTAATGTGTTTTAATAGCCCTGTAGGGTAATATGGCTAATAACACATACATGGCTGCTACATTCAGCTAGAGGGTCATTGAGTGAACAGTGACATTATCGTTGTGTTGGTGTTCTTTTATTATAATAACTCACATTTAAAACTATTAAAGGAACAGAGCGTCATATTATTAGGTATGCATGTATGTAAATTGAACATACATGTAATGTTTTAGGGTTGTTTATGTGTCTCAACCATGCATTATGACAATGTTATAAGTATTGTGATTGATGGGCAGGCACTACTTGTTCTGCATTGCATACTACCAATTATATATTTGTGAGTAATGTTTTTGAAAATCGTTATTGAAGAAATAGATGTTTTAAAGAAAACACTTTGACCTTGATATTTCATCTATTAATGTGATCATTTTTTCTTGTTTCTTTAATAGAGCCCGGGAAGCTGCTGTTCCGGAACATGTGGAGGTGAAGCAGGAAGCTTGACGCCAGCCACCACGTAAGTGAAATCTGTTGTTGCTATTATCTGCATCTTGAGAAGTACCATAGGGTTGTCAACATTCTGTGGTGATCAATGCTCCTGTTGATAATTATCTTGCAGTCCTACTGCATGATAGGGGAGTGCACTGTCTATTGGCATACTCACTGCAAATGTAACATTGTTTGGGGTGTGAGCAACAGAGCTTCGTTGCTGAGTGAGTACCACTTTATTTTGTTTGTTGTGGGTGGGCGAATCACTGTTTACATTACTTACTTTACTTGTGATGTGACCTTATAAGGGTGGGTATGCATTGATCACTGCAGATACCCAACCACCCAAAAAACACAAACATGGTGGTAGGATATTGTAGTGACCTAAATGTTGTACACTGCATATAGTCTACAATTATGATTTATTAGTTTTTTTCTCAATCTACAAGTTTAAAAGTGTGCCTTGTAGTGTTCATTATCCCTTTTTCACAGTAAAAGTGAATAGCTGTGCAGTGTGTCTGTCTTCAGCCTTGCCAGCCTAATGCTTACCTCTACAATGTAGTGCGATGCTGTTCAGTGCACTGCCAGATATGTGTATTTTTTAAAGGTGATCATGAACTGAGGGAATGTCGATAAAACTAATAATACAGGACATAATGGGACTGTTTGCGTTCACCCTATGAATATCGTACGTTTCTAAATAACACTATGGAAGTTGTCTCACCACACTTAAAAAATGGGCTTTTTATTTCTCTCATCTGATTGGCTAGTACCCTTCCCAGGGGGGTAAATTAACTTTAAATAGATCCCCAGGAAATAAAAAGTACCAACCCCAGTACCCTCTCACCAGCTCAAGTATCCCTCTGCCCATCCAGGTTGCTCATTGGCTAAAAACATCGAAATAAATGTGAAATCACTGCCATTTTTTTTCTGTCACTTAGCGAGAGATATTGGGCCATTAATGACAAGCTGTCTCAAAGACACTGCCCCCCACCACAGACAGACACATCTCACTCTTCCTGAACAACTTTTGTCAGGCAAATTCATTCGGTTGGAAGAGTGTATTGATTTCGATTTCTTTTAAAGATGTCAGTATTTAAAACAGTGCTAGGATAGTCGTAGCTCAGTGTACTTCAACACCTTTTCCATCGTACAGTTTTATTGTAGCCCTAACTCCACTAACGCTGACTTTAAATTAAGGCTACCTCCCCCCATGTCACTTACCCACCTGCCAAGACTGTGCTCCTGCATTTTTAGGATCGGCAACCACAGCAGCCAACACTCTTCTGACGGCGCCCTCTCAGCACTGATTCCATTCCTAAATGACACAGCACTAGCCGACGATTCACTGCTCCTCACTCCCTTCTCTATACCTCTGCCCTCCCGCTGTACTGTTTCCTCCTCAGAAGCTTCACTCTACTTTTGTGGGATTAGTTTTGACTGACTGGGAAGCTGTAGCGTCACGGAGCAGTACTGTGGTGCAACTGAAGCGACGTACAGCCTCTGCGGTAGAAGGCAAAGCGGCGGTCCAGACGATTCGTACTGGGAATTTGTATCAAGCTCAGTGTCAGCGGGTCGGAGCTGTGTGAGAGGAGCCGGTGCGTGCTAGTGGTGGACAAGAAACAGACACATTTATTAAACATATCTTGATTGAACTCTCTGTAGTCCTGTACGTGCGGTGGGGGTGTTAACATGACAACAGCCTCCAAACCCACAACTACAGGACTGCAACTAGGGCACATGCGAGGAACTATTTTATTACAAAAGAAATAAAATAAAACAGTTTTCACATTAAAACATAAAAATATTTTTCTTTAATAAAAATAGTACAATGGGCCATTTCTAAGCGCAATAATGCCCTCCTTGGTGGGCGGTATTGAAATACCAGACTTGACCCAGGAGGGTATAAGGCCATCTGCCTGCGGTGTCAGGCCTCATTGCCCTAGGCTGGTCCGGTATTCAATACTGCCTACACTGTGGGCATTATTGCTAATTAAAATGCAGTACTATGACAGGTTGCAGTGGTGCAAATTCCACTTTACATTATACGGTGCGTGTTTCTGTTGTGTTATGAAAAGAAGTTGCTGAGTAGTGAAACTGTAGCTAAATATTGGGCCACATAGATCACATTGCTAAATAGTTCAATGATGCATGGGTTAGCAACAGACAGTGTCATAGTTTCAATGAGCAACTATTCTTTAAAACAGTGTTTTTAAAACGTCACTATATGATGGTGTGGCTGTTGTTCGAAATTACTTTTGTGGACAGTGTAAGGAGATGACTGTGAGACTGTATGTGAGTAAAGGTGGTAATATGTCTACTTTAAAACATTTGTTTTTAGATGAACATTAGATGCGATCATAGGCGCAAGGCCTTCTGGTGTGAAAAATAGTTGCGCTGGGGTGTGTCCAGGGTGATATTCAAAGGAGTTGTGCTATTGAGGAAGTACTTTGAATATCACCTCTAAGCACATCCACTGTGCATGGCGCAGTGTAACTTGCAGCAGCGCAAGTTTAGAAACTGCAGCATTCTACTTGTGGTCGTAAAACTCGATATTCTCAAAGGTAATATGCAAATGTGGTTGTAATTCAGGCAAGGCACGGGTGGGGACATTCTCATCTGATTATGCCGCTATTTGCATCCCATTAGCATGCAGGTGTGGTGATCCCGAGGACTTGCGCTTGGGTCCTTACCAGGTAGCAGCCATTGGGGAAGGATGCCCGTGCAGGCTAATTGAAGGCAAAGAGCGTTAATCCCCCACTGGCCCGATTGCAGGCATACTGTTAATACTCCCCCAGTAGCCCAGTTGGGCAGCAATGTGTCTCCGTTCAACACAGATGTGGAGGTCCAGTGGACCAATAAGCACAATTGCGCTATTAAGTAATGAAACACCTCCCTACCTCCTGAATATATCCCTGGTGATACCAGTGGACTGATAAGCCCAATTGCAGGCTTGAGTATTGAAACCCCCCCCACCTCCCGATCATATCCTGAAAATCCTAATTGTAGGATGTAGTTAGCAACCCACCCCAACAAAAGACATGAGTGTTGGGGGGCAGACATTGCTGCCCGTGATTGCCTTGATGAGGGGGTGTAGAGTGCATATCTCTCAAGTATACCACATTGCGAGGAATGTTACTCATTTTAATTCACTAAAGCTTCCTGTTTCACATTGTGAGGACTTGTAACACATTCAGTGTTAACATTTTTTTTGCAAAATTGTGTAGTAAATGATGCTAAATATATCAATTTGATAAATTGCAGACTTTATGAACTTAAATGCAAACATTTTAGCAGTGTTGTGGGCTTCTAATTTAAAAATTAGATTAAGTGTTCCACGCTTTTCCTATTCTTTCAACATTTTGAGAAGCAATGTAACACATTTTGGGAACAAACAGTTCAGACGTATGAGACAGAGTGTTGAGGGCAGCCACAGGTGGCAGCTGCTGTGTTGCGTCCTGCAATGCAGCAGCTCACTTGTGGGTGGCCCTCAACTTGATCCTTTTTTTTTCTCAAAGTTGTGCAGGCGCAGCTTTGGGGTTGCGCCTGCACAACTCTGCTCAGCTCGGCTCGATATCTGGCATGGTTTTGCATCACATCTTATATTAGTGACTTAATTATTTAAAGTACTGATGTGTGTTGAGATCTTGAAACATGGGTAAAAAGCTGTTCGGTTTAAAAGTATCATTAAACTTCTCATGATAGTGTACGCATGAAAAGTATTTTATTATACTGCTACTGTCAACGTACTTTAATTTCACTGAATACATGACTACACATTATAGGCAGACATGGTGAAGTAAACATTCTCACACTTGATGAGGATGTATTTCAACTCTATGGTATAATAGTGTAAATAATGCTAAAAGTATGCACATACAGAATATTTCTAGTAGTGAAAGAAAATCTAAGAGTAGCATTCTAAGCCACAGCTAACTATACATTTTTTTATGTTGTAAGCTTATTAGATAATATAGATAGTCAAGTATGACAGAGAGACAAATTACATACTAAATAGTTTAGCATCCTACCTAAAACTATTATCATTACTTTTAAATGAATGCATTTCTGATATTGCATTAGATAAGAAATATTTGAAGTGAAATATTTTACAGTTGTAATTGTTGAATTTGTGTTATATATTCATCATAACTGTTTTTTTTTAATCTTTGTAGGGCGCCGGCGACTGCAAGGTGCACAGGCCATTGCAGCATCACAGGCGGCTCACACGAGGTTCTCAGTCTGTGGAAGGAGAATGCTGTGATCCTTGAGAGGCTGGACAAAATCCAGTCTCTCTTGGATGCACAGCAACAGACTCTGAACCTCGTCTTGAGTCGTGGCAGTGGGTGATGGTGTTGTTGCAACTAGCAGTGCTTCACCTCCACGGCTACCATCTGTTCCTGCAGCTTCCCTGGGTGAAACTGGCCACCCTTCATAGCGGTCCAGTATCTCCCGAGGGCCATTGCTTTCACTTCTTTTGCTACTTCCACATTGAATCCAGCTTCCAGCCTGGATTGCCTCAAGCAGTGCATACACCTCTGCAAGTCTTTGTCTGAACTGAAAGAACATTTAAATATATTTTTATAAGTTTTATTAATATAAAGAAAAATATTTTTATTTTATTTTAATTTTGTGTATGATGTAATTCACATTTCATATGTTTTTTTGGTGTATGTATATATTATTTTGTAAAAATCTATTTTGTATTTATAAAAAAAATTTTAGTTAGTAATTTTTATATTGAAATTATTTTTATAGTAAAATAGTTGAACTATACTCTGTTGTGTTTGGTGTGTTATTGCTATTCAAGAGATAAAGTGTGACATTCAAGCCCAACATTTTTTGGGCCAATTGTCATAACCATATCATCTTAACATTGGGTATATGTGTAGTATTGTAATCCCTAATATAAAGATAGTTAATAGAAAGGTTCATACAAATGTTCAAGGGAGTGAGAGGCCAGACATTAAAGAATAGGCCATAGCTGTTGCCAGCCAGTATCTCTTATGTAGTCATGTTAGCTTCCTTCATAAAATTTCTATACAGCTGAGTTTTAAAAAGCATCTTTGATTTAGGACAAATAAGTGACAAGGGGAGCTCATTCCAAGGGGCCAGCAGTCTCTGTGTGACAAATGCCTTCATTCTATTAGTATTATACTTTATGGGCCAGATATTCAAAAGGGTTGTGACATGTGTAATAGGGTAGTGTCTGCGCAAGTCAAGACTTGCTCCATTCTGCGATATTAGCAGGAGGCAGTTCCACCACAGAAAACATGCTAAGTAACAGTGCAATGCAAATGAATGCATGATGAACTGCAGGGGGAGCAACCATGCATTAACTGCACAGCCTGATATTCAGCAAGGCTGTCCAAAGTTGTGAAGGCGCAACCCGCAACCTGCGCCTGCACAACTTTGAGGCCAAAAAAATGCTCAAGTCAACGATCACCCACAGGTAACCTGCTGCATTGCATGGCACAACACAGCAGCTGACAGCTGTGGCTGGCCTAACCCACTCCATGTCCCTCGTGCAGCCTGATCGTGGTCAAAAGAGTGACAATCCCAACACCACCCCCACTGGCCCTATTGTGGGCAACAGCAGAAATGTTCCTCCCCACAAGCCTGACCACGGGCTGCTTTAGTTTAAAAACAACCCTGCCCCGAATACATCCCTGGTGGTTCAGTGTACTGAAAAGCTGATTGCAGGGTGTATCAGTGTGAAATACACCCCCCCTCGCCGAACATAGCCCTGGTGCTGTAGTGGACTGAAACTCCCGTTCGTGGGATGTAAGCAGTAAAACCCCTCCGAACATAGACCTGGTGGTCCAGTGGACCAAAACTCCTGTTCTTGGGATGTAAACAGTAAACCCCCCCCCGAACATAGCCCTGCTGGTCCAGTATATGTATTCAGTACAACAAACCTCTTCCACTGCTGTTCACATGATTGATGGTACCACCTCAGTTGGTAGTGGAAGCACTCTATGAAATCTCAAGTTACTATAGTAGCATATCCATTTGTTCAGTACATGAACTAATAGTGTCCATGTCATGTCATATTGTCTTTTAGTTATGCACATTTTTAAATTAACATATGTGCTGACAAACAAAATGATTAAGACACTTTAACATTAAAACTATTACATGGAACAAGAATGACAAATGACAATTAATAAAGTAATTAAGACAATGACAGTAAATGCAACCACAACAGTTGAAATATTTCTGATACTGGAACATTGTTTTATATGTATATGCACTATTCTTAGGACTATAAATCATGTAGTATGCTGAGTGATACTTCTGAAAAAGACAGGATATTCATGGCAAAAAACTCCATTTAATGCATCAGTTAGGGTTGTTCCACAGCGACAAAAGTGAGGAAATTCGCTGTTAGGGTTGAAAACCCTAACTCCGAATTCACCCCAGCACCACACACACACAGACACACACACACATTCAAGTATGGGGGAGGACCAAGTCAACACAACAAATGACAGACATCCAGCAGCAGATGACAGAAATAACAAACAATTGTCTAAATGTACTACGAGACATCCCCACCCACTTGACCAGGTACTGCATGCTCAGTGGAGATCAACAGCAAAACTGAGGCCATGTACACAAATGTACACATCCTGATTGCAGCTGCACAGCGTACCACACTTAGTAGTTGCATGGCCTTACCTACGATGCCCCACACACACCAGACCACTTGTGGTGGCCCACCTGAGCAATAGAGTTAAGCAAAACCAAGGAGTTGTACAGGTATAATATCTCTGATTATAACAAGGGTTTGAGAAATGCAGCTTTCTAATTGACTGTAAACATTGTAACAGCCTTATGTTTAGTTTTTATTAATATACATGTACAGCCTGACCATATGATGAACATGGTTTAATGTTGTTTAAAAAACAGTTTTATTATGATAGCAATAAGCCACTCCCAGGTATTATGTTAATGGTCAGTTTATCACTGTCTAGCGACATGTGGCACTCGGATACGCCTCATTCAACATTAAACCCCTACAGGGTGATTAACAGACCATTTAACATAACTGTTGGTCATGACTTATTGCTTAATTGTCTTTATGAGTAGATACTCTCCCTCTGCTAGGCACTGCAGCAGCTTTGCAACACAGTGTCCCACCCAGTTACACCATACACTGTCTAGCTGCTGGAGAATGGCTGTGAATATGAACTCATGAAGATGAACAGTGTAACTGATCATTACAGTCATTGAAACCTAGTGTGATTATAACTAACAGACTCAGTGATAGAGGATAACCCTGCTGTCCTAGTACATTTACCCCATTATGAGTTAAATCAATACTAAAAGACATTTTGTTTATATCACACCATACCTACTTGATTCCTGTTGTAGCAGAATTAACATAGTTATCACTTTGATAGCATCAGTGACAGAAGTGTGGCAAACCCAAACAGTAGGCATACAGCCTGAGTATGAAACAACTGTTAAAAAAATCACACTGTGTCCATAAGTGGCATAGATCACTCATTTCAACAATAGCAAATGTATTACTATTTGCATAAGTTAGTCATCACAGATGCAATGAGATTGTCTTTATCAGGTACAACATACTCAGTAAGTGTCTACAGGAAAATCTATCCTATATACATGTCCAATACAGGGATATCATTGTTGGCTGAGTGGTGCTATGATATTTAGAAGTTGCTTGGCCTGATCCATGCAATTACAATCTTTCTTACAAAGAATACTTACTGCATCTTTAATATTGAAACACACTGAAGGTCTATGTATGTACATCAGCAGTACACCTTTATCAGTAAGAATGCATGTGATACTGGCAGTGCCAATTTCACAGCGTTGAACAGGCAATGCTTTTCCATCGTTTACATCAGCCTCTCTATGTTGAGTAAACCATTGCAGTAAATGTACTACTATGTAAATCACCTACTAAATGTATCACTACTTTTATCTTGAGCATGCTAGTGTCTTGTAGTTAATTTATGTGCTTCTCTTAATTAATGTATACTCAGTAGTGTTCAAACCTTTCTACAACTGTCATCATGCACCTTCAGCATTTATATTGAATAACGGCACAGTACCAGTTGTGGTGTGGTGTGGTGTGGGGCATCGGTAGGTAAGGCCATGCAACTACTAAGTGGTACGCTGTGTGCAGCTGCAATCAGGGATGTATGCGTTTGGTGTACATGGCCTCAGTTTTGTTGTTGATCTCCACTGAGCATGCAGTACCTGGTCAGGTGGGTGGGGATGTCTCGTAGGTACATTTAGACAATTGTTTGTTATTTCTGTCACCTGCTGCTCGATGTCTGTCATTGGTTGTGTTGACTTGGTCCTCCCCATACTTGAATGTGTGTGTGTGTGTGTGTGTGTGTGTGGTGCTGGGGGTGAATTGGAGTTAGGGTTTTCAACCCTAACAGCTAATTTCTCACTTTGTTGCTGTGGAACAACCCTAACTGATGCATTAAAGGAGTTTTTGCCATGAATATATATATATATATATATATATATATATATATATATATATATATATATCTCAATTATTGTATCATACTTCTACCATATACTTTTTCTTTAGCATTAAATATATTCACCTTAATACTCTTATACTGAAGGCTCTGCATGTTCATATTTCATTAGTTGCACTTACATTCAATTCCTAAGAGATTAGACATCATTCACTTAGTTGGTTTCCATAAATAACAATATCAAAATAAATTATGTTACAACAGGTAATTACCCTTTTTTGAACCCAGGTCTTTCCAAATATGTAACTAACTTATTAGAACTGAGGCAGCCACAGTGATCCTTCATGCACTGATTCCAAAAAAACTAAAATTTAACACAGTATTGATAATTCTTATGTTTTGAAACTAACCATAAAAATTATATATTATACATTTTATCAATTTCATATACCTTAGATTATCCAATTATATCCTGAAGATAACTATTGGTTTCTGTATATTGTCACTCATTTTATACTTCATAGGGAGAAAGAGACCTTAAGAGTAAATAAAAATCCATTTTATAGATTAAAGATGAAATAGGTTACTATTCCTAATAGCTTAATAATTGTGTTTGAAATCTTTACCTTCACATAAAACTATTCTTAATCATCATTGCTTCTTGTATTGCCCATTTTAGTTTAATTGATTCCATTTTGCATGAACCTTCCTAATTGAGAATAGCTTGCTCACTGGGTTAACATAAATTAGTGTGCATGGTAACATTTAATTGATTCCATTTTGAATGAACCCTCCTGATTGAGAATAGTTTTCTCACTGGGTTAACATAGTTTAGTACAATGTGTACCATACTGTTGTAATTTATAACAACTGCAATCAATTTAAGTGCTTAAAACTTAACTTATATATTTAGAGATGCCTCCCTTTGAATTAATACTAGGGCTGATCAAATCCACATAGGAATTAGATTGTCATTCTATTGATGTTCTCTCTGCTTACCTGCACATTTCCATTCACCTGTCTCACTATAATAACTGCTAACAATTAGACTATGCAAACCTTGTTTCTTGCTAGGCTAGTACGAGCATTTATGTAACTTAGAAACTTTGACATATAGCACCTTTATTACAAATTTTGACGCCCTATACAGTATACATATAAACACTTACTGTCTTTATGATTAGAATATCTAATCGTCACTGCTAACCTAGTATTTTTTAAGGGAAGCTTCTTACAAGGGACAATGCTCATTTGTACTTAAATACACTGTTTATATTTAACTCATTCTACCCATTAGCGACTCTAGATGTCACTTACTTTTGCAGCCTGTATTGCCAGTAGCACCCTGAGATGTCTCCATATGCCATCTGTTGTTTCCAATGGATGTTCTGTGGCGTCATCATGTTTTCAGTGAAACTGCAAGCCAGCCAATCAGCAGAAACCTATTTGTATGGTGTCTGCCAATAGAGAGTCATCTTACTTACAGTTTAAAAAAAAATAACTTATAATATATCAATTACATTTAGGTTAATGCCTAGGAAAGTTATCCCCCCTTATGTATCAAACATTAGTGGTCACACTTGTTCTCCTCCCCTCCTTTTTCCTCCCTTACCTCTAGCTCTTTGGCCAGAGTAGTAGTTTAAATAGAGATGTCATGTACATTTTAGTTTTAGTCAAATATTACCTATTATGGTCATTTAAAAATGATTATATTAGTCAGTAGAAAACATAAAAAAACACTGGAGATCTTTAATAAGAGAGCCTTCAGATCTATGTGGGAAGAATGGATTAGGTGGACATGACAACCAAAATTGGTTTACATATTAAACAGTGTATTTAAGTACAAATGAGGATTGTCCCTGGTAAGAAAGCAATTTCAGATTGCACAACACACTAGTATAGATATCTTAGACTGTAATAGATTAAGTTTAAAAATGTCAGATTTGTAATAAAGGTGCTATATGTCAAAGTTTTTAAGTTACATAAATGCAAGTACTAGCCTTGCAAAAAACAAGGTTTATATAGTCTAATTGTTAGCAGTTACTATAGTATCAGAGAGAACATCAATAGAATGACATCTAATTCCTATGTGGATTTGATCAGCCCTAGTATTAATTTAAAGGGAAACATCTCTAAATAAATAAGTTAAGTTTTAAGGACTTAAATTGATTGCAGTTGTTACAAATTACAACATTATGGTACACATTGCATTAAACTATGTTAACCCAGTGAGAAAACTATTCTCAATCAGGAGGGTTAATTGGAAATGGAATCAATTAAATGTTACCATGCACACCAATTTATGTTAAAACAGTGAGCAAGCTATTCTAAGTTAGGAAGGTTCATTCAAGGTTCATTCAAAATGGAATCAATTAAGTGTCGCCATGCACATTAATATTAGGTGCTTTATGCACCAATTATGACATCACACTCTCCTGCAGGGATAAGAGGACAGGCCAATGCCCAGCCTCTTGCTGCCATAAGGATTTTGCCAGAGGGAGAGAGCACAACTAGCAAGTAAGGCTCCATTAGTTTTAAGAGAATCTTTATACTATTCTGAGTACACTGTTTTTTTAATACAGTTTTTCTCTTCCATTAAAGGTTAACTAAAATGGACAGTACAAGAAACAGTGATAATTAAGAATAGTTCTGTGTGAAGGTAAAGATTTCAAACACAATTATTAAGCTATTAGAAATATTAACCTGTTTCATCTTTAATCTATAAAATGGATTTTTATTTACCCTTAAGGTCTTTCTCCCTATGAACAATAAAATATGAGTGACAATATACAGAGACCAATAATTATCTTCATGATATAATTGGATAATCCAAGGTAAAAATACATGGTAGTAAGTAAAGCTTGGCAAAGGAGGTTAAATTGTAGATTATGCCCTAGGGCAAAATATAGTACTGTATAGGCAATTCTCTTATTCATTTTTTGATTATTTTTGTAAAAGTTTTTATACTTAATTATTATTATTTTTGTGTAGATAATAGTATAAACAGCTGAGGAAAATAAGAATATAAAAAACTTTTGTATAAAATTTCATTATAAAATTCAAATTTAAATGTATGGGAGAACCATACATTGTTACACATGTACTTAAAAATATTTTGCATGTTTTAACAGTCCTCCAGAAGAAGCCACACTGGCAAAACATTGGGGCACAGATGAAATATTGAAATCAATAAAGAAAAAAAGTGATTTCAAATCTTTGGCATTTGGCTGAGCCCTGAGTTGGTGCCCTGGATTTCTTTGTTGGAACTCTCACACTATGCACCTTCTCCACACCTTTTAAATCTACAGATTGAACATTACGTGGATTTCCCCTGAAACTTTTAGACTTTTGACTTCCTCCTACCCCCACTAGAATTCCTTATGTCTGTCCCATGCATTCTTGAATTCCTCCACTGTTTCTGACTCCACAACCTCCTCTGGAAGGCTGTTCCATGCATCCACAACCCTCTCCATGAAAAAATACTTCCTCACATTACCTCTGAGCCATCCCCCCTCTATCATCAAATTGTGCCCCCTTGTACTTGTGCATCTCTTTTTCTGAAACATGCTACCCTTCTGAAAAAGAGATGTGCAAGAACAAGTGGGTACAATTGAAGATAGAGGGGGACAGCTCAGAGGTAATGTGATAACCTTGCAACCATTTAATGGATATACATGAAAGTTTTCATGCTTAATTTTGTGAGGTAGGTCAGTAATTATTGTTAATTTCATTTTAATTGCTTTTGTGGTTTCTGAGATATTATGTCTTAACCATTCTTACATTTACATGTTTTTTTCCATTTTCACAGTTTTCCAGTTTTGCATATTCTGCATCTTAAGTTAGCAACCCTTCAACTGATGTGCATGAAAGTTTGCATGCATAATCTTATGGGGTAGTTCTGTTGATGTGGCTAAATTAGTTTAAACAGCTTAATTGTGACATTGTTTGCCAAAAGAACTAGTGTACTGCCGCAGTTTGCGACACTTCTTTTCCAGAAATGTCTACTTCTTTGTCACTTTATAACTAAAAAATAATTTCAGGTTTTTGGCTGAAATTTTCAGGGTACAAAGGACTTGCCCCAAAGATGTGCCTTTAGCTGGCTTGGTGGAAAAATGTTACTGTGTGGCAGACTTATGACACTTTGAAGTTTCAGAATTTCCCTTAGGGTAACATTATGATGGTTGGGGTACTTATCAGATGCTAAATCTCGAAAATGCTTGAGATACAGCTTCAGGGTTATGAATAGTTTAGTGCACCTTTGGGTGTGCTAAGTTGCTTTGCATGTTACCAGGCTCTGTTTCAAACTGATGGTGAATTGTAAAAAATGGGGCACATATGACCTATGCTGTGGTATGCATTATCAATGTGGCAGCAGTACTGCTCTGCAGGGCACAGTGGTATCACAACACAATATGCACTGATGGGAGTCCCATATGCACATGATGTATAACTACATATAAGAAGCATGGATGGGAGCACTGGGCCCCCGCTGCTCACTATGGACTGATGGGAGTGCAGGGCCCAGAGGGCCCTACAGTCCCACATGGACATGAGGGACAAATACAATAGACATGTATGACAGCACAAGGCCCTACCACTCACTATAGACTGATAGGAGTACAGGGCCTGGAAGTCCCTGCACTTGCACATGGAAATCAGGGACAATTACAACAGGTATGGATTGGAGCAAAGGCCCTGTGCTCCTACCACTCCCATAATCAAATAAGGCTACAATTATACTTTCTCAACAAGTAAGGAAATGCATTGCAAAAAACTTTGTTAATGCATCATTAGTGTTGAAGCATCAAAAGTAGGGAAATATGACTTTAGGGCTTCCAAGCCTAGGATGCCACCCCCACTGTGCATGCAGGAATAGGCATGAGGGGTGTGTTTTGGGGTAATGAACTCTAATTCTCACCCCATTCTCCTATGCAGTACCATCTTATTATTTATTTACTCTTTGTTTACCGGAAAGGTGGACTAGACAATTCTTTGTCTATTTGCAGTCTCGTCTCAGGCAAAGGGGGTTACAGATGGATGCCAACTGAAAGTGAACCAGATTTTAAGCTGTTGGTAGTATTTTTAGTGAATGGGGGAAATCTTCCCAGGACACCAGGGAAACTTTCCTACTCTTTCTCCAGGGGGCTCTGCTTCCTGTGAGCAAAGATAGAGGAGCCAAGTTTGGAGCCAGAAAGAGGAGAAGGAGGTGAATGCAGTGAGTTGGCAAAAAGTCAGTGTTTGGCTTCAAAGACTGAGGGTATGGACATTACTGAGGTTGGTGATATGGATTCTGTTACTGCTGGATTTTTTGAGGATGACCAGGTAGTAGAAGTATTTTTTTCAACTGAAGATTTGACTAACCTAAATGTGACAAACCAGCTCAATATGATGGACGTAAATGTAGAAGATGATATTATCTGACCAGAGAATGAGAAAGATGCCCAGAGAGAAATGTTGCCTATTATTGAGGCAGAAGAAAGGACACATTGAAAAGGCAGCATCCAACTGCAAGCTAAACTGAGCACACTGTGTGGAGAAAGCAGTCCTGTCAAATCAGCTGGCCCAGCTGTCAGGACTCCCACACCCAAAGCTGATGTAGAAACATCAAAGTGTTTCACTGCTTCAGTGAACCCAACCTCTGTCGCACCTCAGATGTTTAACATTAATAAAATGGTTGGCAGTGATAGCGCTGAGTGCAGCAAGTGCTGAGAGCTGCAGGAGGAAGCTCCTGGACTGAAAATAATGTTAATGCAAAAACTGTTCTACAGACAGGAGTTGAGGGACAGTATAATAATGAAATGACCTCTATTTATAATAAAGTCCTTCAAAAATGAACAGGATGAGAATATAGTGAACCTGTTGCAGATTTTTCCAGACAAACCTAAAACTTCTTCATAGACTACACCTAAAAATTGTTATCAGACTGGGACTATGGATCAAACAGGGGCTACAGTGTTTTCTTTATCTGCTAGAAACCCAGAATCAAAGAAAACATTGAACGAAGACTCAGACAATAAAAGGGCTGCTGTAACCCTTGCTAAAAGAAATATCCTATTACAGCAACAAAATAGTGTAAATGTGGAAACTGGGGGAATACATCCAATAACTATACAGAACCTACAGACCCCTGCAGAAATAATTCAAACTGCTTTTACTTTAAAACCTATAAATGCTGACCCATTTATGAAATGGTCCCCTGAGAAAGCTCTCTTAGAGGCTGGATGAAAAAGGATGCCAGACAGAAAATGGTTGCTGGATGATAATTGGAATGCTGCTCTTATTTTTACCCAGGACTCCCCAAAATGGTGCCCAATGACTTGGATACATGCAACTCAAGAAGCCTTTCACTCTACAAACTCAGGAACTGGTAATAAGGTCCCGGAGGCAATTACCCTTGGCTTGAGCAGTGATATGCAACAGGAGGGACTTGACCCCCCCCATTAAGGCAAAACTTTCTGTTTCTGAGACTATAGACCAAGAATCTTCTAATAGTTAGGGGTTGTCCCTCAAAGACCTTTGTCAGAATTGTTTTTTTATAACAAAAAAGAAACAGCTCCTAGAATAAATGCTCTACGTAGTAAGTACCAAGGGGGAATGAAGGTTAAGCCTGAAAGGCAATATATAGGTAGGAGATTGTTAAAGAAATCACTGCATTTTTCCCCAAAGAAGGTTTTTGCATTCATCAATATATCTGGTGAAGACAATTTTGATGTGAGCTTTAGGCCACCATATGCTCTTGAACTCTTCTGGCAGACATATAACCAGGTGAAATTTCCCCCCCTTTGGTCACCCTTTCTGGCAATCCCCCTAACTAAGCCACTGATCAAATTTGTTATGGTAATATTCAGGAATGACGAAGTACATGTTGAAGATATTACCTACTGGATCTCACAGAAATGTGAGGTCTTACACAGTCCTGAAGCTATACTTGACTTTTTTGGACATGTGGTTGGAAGTATAAAGTAAAATTGAGGCAAAATGAACAAGAAATAGAGCATATCCCTAATTCCTTCCTGTTAGGTAGAGTTAGGGGAGTATGTTTCTACTCTGGGCAGCCAGGGGCCTGCTACAAATGTAGCTCTAGAAAACACCTGTCTAACATATGTGACAAGGCCCAATGTGCCATCTGTGGAGAAATAGATCACATAAGCCTCCAGTGTGCTAACCAGACCAAATGTGATCTTTGTGAAGAGTCAGGTTAAAGGTTTTCAGACTGCCCCTCATCCACCAAGAACAAGGTGTCAGTTATCAGCCAAGAACTTCTCATACAGAAAGCCCAGGAAGCAGCAGAAGCCCCTTCAAAACCCCTACTAAGAATCCCCCCCATTACAGGAACCAGACCAAAAGACAGTGAGGAAGAAGAAAAACCCCTCACAGGAGATAGTGTTTCAGGATCCTCCAAGTGTGAATCATAGCCAGGACTTTCCTCCAATGTAGTACCAAGAACCTCCTGAACTTCCTTAAAGGGGAAGTCATCCCCAAAACCCCCTGCTGTGGTACTGGTCCCCTTACCAAGAAGACGCATAACAAGGAATTCTATGATAACAGCAGCAACCACTGACGTCCCTGCTATTGAATCAAAAAATCCCTATGAGGTCCTTGCTACCTCTTTGGGTGAATTGGATATGGAGATAGGGGAAGGAGATCCTCTATCCCAGACTACTGATCCCCCCTCCAATTAGTAAGGAGGTTGCAGATTACAAAGGGCAAAAGAAAAAAAGGAGAAACAAAACCCATAGCCTGCACTCCCCAAGTCTGAATGAAAGAATTATGTGTAGGCTCCATAAAATCTTGTAGCCTGCTGAATAATAACAGGAGACAAGCCATCATTCAGCTGGTACATAATGATAATATAGACATTTTTTCCTGCAAGAAACATGGATGTACTCTTTAGATCAAGGTCACCTCTTTCAGTTAGAATGGATTTGAGGTCCTTCCTGTTGTCATTTGGGGCCAATAGGGCAGATGAGGTTGCAACATTGTTTAATTCCTTTTCATTTACACTAACTAAACTTGTTGATTTAATACCAGGGTGACTGTTATTGGTAGATGGCTTATGGATGATTACAGCTTTCAGATTTATTACAGTTTATGGACCCCAAATTAAGGCTGAAAGGGTTTCACTCTTCTCGGTGGCTCAACCATACTTAATGACCTCTTCCAATATTGTACTAGGAAGAGACTTTAAAAATTGCCTAAACCAGGAACAAAAATGGAAGGAAAAAAAAATGACTGTGACTCCAATGCATTAAAAAACTGCATTGCAGTAGCAGACCTGTTAAACTGTGCAGAATATCAAAAAAGGGACCACACTACACCGATCAGACAGTGAAATTAACTTCTTATACTGACCACTTTTTTATCTCAAAAAATCTGCTCCCCCCATGCTAGAGACTAGACCTCTGGAATTTTCAGACCACCTTTTAATATTAAGGTTTTCAGACTCTCCCTCTCAAAACATAAACAAAATAGGTGGAGGTTATACTCCTCAGTTCTTTATGACTTGACTGTCCAGAGGAAAATCTCACAGCTGTTATGGGCAACAGCTTCTGTAAGTGATTTGTACAATGATATGGGAGATTGGTGGGCTGACACTAAAGAGGATATCTCTAGATGGTTCAAAAATTTTGGGAAACACCAGGGGAAGGAAAAATTCTTTAAATATCTACAGCTAAGAAATCACTTACAATACTTATATACTCGAGTCTACTACTAGATGCAGTTACTCTTCTCAGATTGAGAAAATAAAACTGGAAAATGAAAGAGTACCAATATGATAGAGCTAAGCCTCTTCAGCCAGAACTACAGTATGGCACTCAGAAACCCCACCAGGAGACCCTTTTGAAGCATGTAAGACAAGACAAGAAAAGAGAATAAGACCCTTCAAAGCCTGCTCAATGACCAAGACAGAATAGTAGGAAATGATGAAGGAATACACTCCATTATCTCAAAACACTACAAGTAGTGACCCTCACATATCTAGGATACGTGCTTTTTTTCAGACAGTCCATACACCCACTCTGCCAGACACTGTCCAAACTCTTACTCTCACCATCTCAAGTGCAAAAATTGAAACAACCATAAAACAAATTAAAACAGAAACTTCTTCTGGACTTTATGGCCTACCAAATGAGTTTTATAAACTATATGCAAAAGAAATAGCAGCTTGTCTAGAAAGGGTCTTTTCTTTCTTTTTTCAATCCAATAAAATCCCTTCCTATTTTTCACAAGGTTTATTAGTGTTTCTATATAAGTCAGGGGACAGACAGAAGAAAACCAACTGGAGACCAATCACAATATTACATTCTGATTTGAAAATATTACCGCAACTCCTAAATACCAGATCAAGGAAAATAGCAGGAAATATGATCCGTCCAGCCCAATTTTGTGGCCTGTCAAATCAAAAGATCCAACATGCCCTGTCTTTTATAAGAGATGTGGTAGAATTTTACTCCACTAAGAAAAAAGAGACATATGTGTATATGTAACTAGCTGTGGAAACTTAAGGGCCTCTGGCCCCTGCGCTTCCATGCATCAAGTTATGAGCAAGTTTAGTGAAATTACAACAAATAGTCATAACTGTGCCATCTTAAATAATTTTCACCACAAATGTCCAAAATAACCTTATCACCTCACCACATGAACCCAGTATCGAAAACTTTCAAATCCCTGTCAAAATGTAATTCTGCGCAATTGTAATGCCATTTTGTGACACAGGTGCAGAAAAAACATTTTTGGCTGGATTTGAAAAATTACAGCTAAACTGCTCATGAGGTGGTATGAAAAAATGACAATGTTGAAAATGTGGAGGGAAAATATGAAAAATTGGCAAAGTTACGAGTGTGCATAGAAACTGCGCAACTCATGCTCATAACAGTCATTTTGGGATTATTTTCACCAAATTTTCAACATGGGCTTTCTGGGACCTCCCCTCATGAGCACTGACACTGTGATATTTTTAATCTGTCTCAAAAGTTGATTTCACACTGTGACCTTGCAATTATGCGGCACAGGTGCGAAAACACATTTCTGGCAGGATGTGAAAAATGACATCTGTCCTGTTCATGAGAAGGTGTTAAAAAATGGCAATGTTGCAATCTGGAGTGAAAATATAAATAATTGGCTAAGTTATGAGCCTGCATAGAAACTGCACAATGCACGCCTGTACCGCAGTCATATTATGGAATTTTCACCAAAATTGTAACATGGGTTTTTGGGACCCCACCTCATGAACACAAGCACTATAATTTTGTTAATCAGTCCCGAAAGTTGATTCCACACAGTGACCATGAAATCATATTTTGGGACCGAGTAAGGAAATGACAGTGACAGTGTTCATGAGGTGCAGTCCCAAGAATCCCATGTTGAAAATTTGGTGTAAAAATCTCTAAAAATGGCCATGATATAAACATAAGTTCAAAACACCATAGACTGCCATTTTACGGCATTTACCTTGATTCCTCAGTTCATGGTTCAGCTTTGAAGAGTGCAGATGTGTCACAGTCCAGAGAAAATCACCACTGCCAACCTTGAAAGGTAAGTATGGGTTAAGGAGGGGTTGTGGGGAGGTGGGTGTGCAGAGGGAGGGTCGGGATAGGGGAAGGGGGTGCAGTGAGATGATGTGGGACCATTTTCATTTTTACAGGTTTAAAAAAAACAAACGAACAAGCATTTGTCAATGCCAAATGTTGATTGCGTTGGTCTGTTGCGCTCACTCACTGGCTCTCTATCACTCACTCATTCTGTTTCACCCAGTGTTGCAGGCTGCTCTTTTGTACTGGGCTTCTGCCTGCATTGGCACATTTTTCTGCCCACAAAGAAATCTGCAGCTGTCCCAACAGAGCTCTGTTGAGGTGGCTCACTCCACCTCTTTCACTCACTCATTCTGTTTCACCTGGCGCTGTAGGCTGCCTTTTTGTACTGGGCTCCTGCCTCTGTTGGTGGCTTTTTCTACCCACAAAGAAATCTGCAGCAGTCCTGACACAGGTCCGTTGAGCTTGCTCACTCCCCCTCTCTCACTCGCTCATTCTGCTTCTGCCAGTGCTATAGGCTGGCCATTTGTACTGGGCTCCTGCCTGTATTGCCACTTTTTTGTGCCCACAAAGAAATCCACAGCAGTCACGATAGAACTCCCCTGAGCTTGCTCACTCCCCCACTCTAAGTCACTCAATGTGTTTCTTCCAGCGCTGCAGGCTGCCCTTCTGTACTGGGCTTCTGCCTACATTGGCACCTTTTTCTGCCCACAAAGAAATCCACAGCAGTCCCAACAGAGCTCCGTTGACCTCACTCACTCCCCTCCTTCACTCGCTCATTCTGTGTCTCCCATTGATGCAGGCTGCCATTTTGTACTGGGCTCCTGCCTGCATTGCAGCCTTTTCCTGCTCACAAAAAAATCTGCAGCAGTCATGATAGACCTCCATTAAGCTCGCTCACTCCCCCTCTTGCACTCACTCATTCTGTTTCTCCTGGTGCTGCAGACTGCCTTTTTGTACTGGGCTCCTGCCTGCATTGGCACCTTTTTCTGCCCTCAAATCTGCAGCTGTCCCAACAGAGCTCTGTTGTGGTCGATCACTCCTCTGTCTCACTCACTTATTCTGTTTCTCCTGGTGCTGCAAGCTGCCCTTTTGTACTGGGCTTCTGCCTCTGTTGGCACCTTTTTCTTCCCACAAAGAAATCTGCAGCAGTCCCAACAGAGCTCTGTTGACCTCACTCACTCCGCCTCTCTCAGTCACTCATTCCATTTCTGCCGGCACTGCAGGCTGCCCTTTTGTACTGGGCTTCTGCCTGCATTGGCAACTTTTTCTGCTCACAAAAAATCCGCAGCTTTCCCGACAGAGCTCCGTTGAGGTCGCTCACTCCCCCTATCTCACTCACTCATTCTGTTTCTCTTGGCACAGCAAGGGTGCCCTTTTGTGCTGGGCTCCTGCCTGTATTGCCGCCCTTTTCTGCCCACAAAGAAATCTGCAACAGTCACGATAGAGCTCCATTAAGCTTGCTCACTCAATGCCCCTCTCTCACTCATTCATTCTGTTTTTCCTGCCACTGCAGGCTGCCCTTTTGTACTGGGCCCCTGCATGCATTGCCACCCTTTTCTTCCCACAGAGAAATCCACAGCAGTCCCAAAAGAGCTCAGTTGAGCTCACTCACTCCCCTTCCCTCACTCGCTCGTGTCCCCCGGTGCTGCAGGCTGCCCTTTTGTACTGGGTTCCTGCAGGCATTGGTGCCTTTCCCTGCCCACAAAGAAATCCACAGCAGTCCCGACAGAGCTCATTTGAGCATGGTCATTCCTCCCCTCTCTCACTCGTTAGATCTTAATCTGTCCCAAACACTGATTTCAAACAGCGACTGCAGTATTCTGCGCCAGAAGAATGAAAACACATTTCAGCCAGGATGTGAAAAATTACAGCTGTACTGTTCATAAAGAGGTGTGAAAAATGCCAGTGTTGAAAATCTGGCATGAAAATATTACTAATTTGTGAACTTACAAGGGTGTGTGGAAACTGCACAACACACTCTTAACACAGACATTTTATGGAGTTTCATCACACAATTTTCAACATAGGCATTTTAGGACCTATGCTCATGAACAGTGTCAGTGTGATTATTTTAATGTGTCCCAAACACTGATTTACCACAGCAACTGCACTTTTGTGCGCCGCAAGGGTGAAAACACATTTCGGCTAGGATGTGAAAAATGACAGTTGCACTGATCTTAAAGAGGTGTGGGAAAATGGCAATGCTGAAAATCTGGAGTGAAAATATTGTAAAGTTGTGAAGGTACGAGTGTGCGTGGAAACTGCACAATGCACGTTCATATCACACTCTTTATGGACTTTCATCACCAAATTTTCAACACAGGCATTTTAGGACCTCTGCTAATGAACAGTGTCACTGTCATTTCCATAATGTGTCTCAAACAAGGATTTCCGACAGCGACCGCTGTATTCTGCGCCAGAACTGTGAAAACACATTTTGGCCAGGATGTGAAAAATGACAGCTGTACATTTCATAAGGAGGTACAGAAGAATGGCAATGTTGAAAATCTGGAGTGAAAATATTATTACAGTGCCTTCAGAAAGTATTCACCTCCCTTGGATTTTGTCACATTCTGTGATGTTGCAAACTCAAATTAAAATACATTTATATGGGATTTTTTTGTCACATATCTACACAAATTACTCTATAATGTCAAAGTGAAATGAAACTTCTGGAATTTTTTGTACATGTAATTTAAAATAAAAACCTGAAATGTCTTGATTTGATAAGTATTCACCCCCTTTGCTATGACACTCCAAATTGAGCTCAGGTGCATCCAATTTCCTTGTGAGATCACTCTAAAACTTGAATGAAGTCCACCTGTGGTCAGGTTTAAATGGTTGACATGATTTCAGAGGAAATACACCTGTCTATATAAGGTCCCACTGTTGAAGTGCATGTCAGAGCAGAAACTCTACCATGAAGACCAAGGAGCTGTCTGTAGAACTCTGTGATAGAATTGTGAATAGGCATAGATCTGGGGAGGGGTATAAAAACATTTCTAGGGTGTTGAAAGTTCCCAGGAGCACAGTCAAGTCCATCATTAGGAAATGGAAAGATTACAGAACCACCCAGACTCTTCCTAGAGCAGGCCATCCTCCCAAACTGAGCAACCGGGCAAGAAGGACCTTGGTCAGGGAAGTGACCAAGAACCCAATGACCACCCTGACAGAACTACAGAGCTCCATGGCTGAGATGGGAGAACCTGTTCAGAGGACAACAATCTCTGCAGCACTTCACAGATGTAGCCTTTATGGGAGAGTGGCTAGATGGAAGCCACTCCTGAGAAAAGACCACATAATAGCATGCCTGGAGTTTGCAAGCAGGCACATGGCAGACTCTGAGACCATGTGGCAAAAGATTCTCTGGTCTGATGAAACAAAAATTGAACTCTTTGGCCTGAATGCAAAGCGCTATGCCTGGCGCAAACCGAACACAGCTCATCACCCGTGTAACACCATCCCTACCATGAAGCATGGTGGTGGCAGCTTCATGTTATGGGGATGCTTTTTAGTGGTAGGGACTGGGGCACTTGTCAGGATAGAGGGGAACAATGAATGGAGCCAAATACAGGCACATCCTTGAGGAGAACCTGCATCAGTCTGCAATAGACCTTGGACTGGGGCGAAGATTTGCGTTCCAACAGGACAATGACCCCTAAGCATACAGCCAAAGCAACACTGGAGTGGCTTCAGAACAAGAAGGTGAATGTCCTTGAGTGGTCCAGCCAAAGCCCAGACTTGAATCCCATTGAGAATCTGTGGAAAGACTTAAAGATTGTGGTTCACCGACGCTCCCCATCCAACTTGACAGAGCTTGAGCAAATCTGCAAGGAAGAATGGGCGAAAATCCCCAAATCCAGATGTGCAAAGCTGATACAGACATACCCAAGAAGACTCAAAGCTGTAATTGCTGCCAAAGGCGCTTCTACAAAGTATTGACTCAGGGGGGTGAATACTTAAGTAAACAAGATGTTTCAGTTTTTAATGTTTCATAAATTTTTGTTACACAAAAATATTTTTGCCCCTTTAAATTGTTGAGTATGCTGTGTAAATCAAGGGGGAAAAAATCATTTCAATGCATTAAAAATTCTGGTAGTAACACAACAAAATGTGACAAAATCCAAGGGGGGTGAATACTTTCTGAAGGCACTGTAATTCATGAAGTTATGAGCGTACATGCAAACTGCACAATGCACGCTCGTAACATAGTCATTTTATGGAATATCATTGCTAAATTTACAACATAGGCATTTTAGGACCTCTGCTTATGAACAGTGTCACTGTCATTTTCTTAATCTGTCCCGAACACTGATTTTCCACAGCAACCATGCTATTTTGCACCAGAAGTGTGAAAACACATTTTGGCCAGGATATGAAAAATGACAGCTGTACTGTTCACAAGGACGTGTGAAAAAATGCCAATGTTGAAAATCTGGCATGAAAATATTGCAAATTTGCAAGGTTTTGAGCATGTGTAGCAACTGCACAACACATGTTTGTAAAACAGTAATTTTTTTGATTTTTCCACCAAGTTTGCAACATAAGCTTTTTTGAGAGACGACCTCATGAACACTGGCACTGTCATTTTGTTAATCGGTCCCAAAAGAGCATTCCATGCAGTGACTGCAAAATCACCTTTCGGGGCCGAATAACACCATGACAGTGGCAGAATTCATAAGGAAGGGTCCCAAAAACCTCATGTTGAAAGTTTGGTGTCAAAATTCCAAAAAATGCCTGAGATATGCATGAAAGTTTAAAAAGCCTTATTCATTCCATTATATAGCTTACCAGCATTTCCTCAGTTCACGGTCGGCTTTGAAGAGTGCAGACGTGGTTCCCAGTTCACCGAAGATCATCAAGCCTGACTCCAGAGGTAAGTATGGGGTGGGGGGTGTGGGGAGGCAGGGTGCGCAGTCGGTGGGTGCGGGTTGTGGGGGGGCAGGGAGACCTTGAGGCCCTTTTTTTTTTTTTACAGGTTTAAAAAAAAATTGCGGGATGTTTTTTTCTTTACAGGGGCATTGGGCAGGCTGGGGTGGGCTCCCAGCATGCCACCTGAATGTTTTGGGGTGTGTGTGCAGCCAACGGGAGACTGGGCACCCCCATCGGCACTACAGCAGGGGGGGCTCAAGAGCCGAGGGGGATTGGTCACACCCTCGGCACAACTCTCCCGCTACACTTTCAGGGGGGACCTGATGCTGACAGGAAGTGGGCTCCACCCGTCTTCACATCAAACAGGGAGGGGGGACATAATGCCGATGGAGAATGGGCACCCGCATCGGCAAGTCAACTAGCACCGGAGATGGAAGCTGACGGGGATTGGGGCCCCTGTCAGCAAAGACATGCTGCTGTGGGGAGGGGCACAGGCTGCTGAAGGGGATTGAGCACCCCCTGGGTACTGAGGCTGGATTAATATTCTTTGTGAAATGGCAGTAAGGTGCTGCCATGTTCACAAACAATATTACAGTAGCAACGTTCCACCCAGCAATGACGGATCACACCCTCATTGCAGCGAATCACAGATGCTGCAATGACGAGGCGGCCACTGATTGCAGCAGCCAAAACATTTCAAGGTGGTGCAGCGCTGGCTGAATTAGTGTCAGCAGCAGCATGCCATGGCATTGGGGAAAGTGGGCCAAGCCTTTACAGGTTTTGGGGGCATTGGCCACAACAGTGCCATGCCTCCTCTGGAAAGCTGCTGCAATATGTTTCTTGCGCATGAGCACAATCAACATAAAAAGACATTGGGGGACTGTTTTCTTTATTTTTCTTTATTTATTGAAATGTTTCACCAGGAAGGCATGCTGAGCAACAAGTTGCTAGTCTCCCAGTGTGACCTGGGGGGTAGAGTAACATCAGGATAGTTTACAGAGGTTTGGTACACAATATAAATTTACAGTAGATTACATTCAAATAATTTGAGCAGACTATACGGGAGTAATGAAATAGTGGGATGCTAACAGTTTTGAACTACATAGATACTATACCAACACTTTGGACTAGATAGGTACAACAAGATGGTACAACAACACACAATAACATTTAAGCATACACTAAATGATACATAACTGTGTAACTAGAAAATGGCTGAATAGACTTGTTGTAGTTTGATCTAGGGAAGTTAGTGAGGAGTAAACACAGGCAGAACAGATTGTCTAAGGTATAACAGAAGTGCAAGTTAAATACAAGTGTATTAGAGATTAGGGGTCAGCCATAACAGAAGTGTAATGTAACTACAAGTGCATTAGAGATTAGTGGTCAGCCATAGCTAAGGCTATGTAAGGGGGAGAAGAAAAGGTGAGAGGTAGGTATGCCAGTAGGCAGAGAAATGGGAGGGTGGTGCAAGGAGATGGAAGGAGGAGGGGAAGGAAGAGAGGAGGAGAAAGGTCTGCTGGGGCCTGACCCCTCCAGTATGTTGAGAATCCTGCCTGCACAAGGCGGAGGTCAAGCATGACAGGAAGGGAGCAGGTTGAGGCAATGAGAGGTAGAGTACGATAGTAGGGAAGCAAGTTGTAGGCAGCAAGGGGGTATAGGCTTCAAAATAATAGAAGAGAGGGTGAAAGATACAGAGAGAGAGAGAAGAGAGGATCAATCCCAGCCCTTCAGGATGTGGAGATGTGGAGTAAAGAGTTGGGTTAATGGTGTAAGAACAGAGTAGGGACAGGCCCTTGGTACAACTTTGGATGATTGAGAAATCACAGTAAGTGAACAATGGAAGGTCTGAAGGGAGGGAATTGGGAAGAGGGAAGGAATGCTAGTTTTTAGGTGGGTTGGAGGTGGTGCTCCAGCAGGGTCATTGCATGGGTACTGAAGAGGGGTAGGGTTTGTCAGGAGCTTAGAGGGGGGAGTTAAGGAGGGTTGTAGCAGGAACAACTAGGTGTAAGGAAGTTTTTAAATGGACTAATGGACTACACATTGTATTGGTACACTGGGAGTGGGCTCACCAGTGTATCATAGTACTGTGGGGTGACAAATAACTGAGGATGCTGGGAGTGGGCTCCCCAGTGTCCTAAACTGGTGGTGCTGTGTGGGTGCAGATGCTGACATGGGGATTGGGCACCCCATGTTGGCAAATTAAAAAAAATATTAGGGCACACTGGGAATCGGCTCCCAACTGTCCCACAGTGGCAGGGAGGGAGTTCTACAGTCGACACTGGGATTGAGCACCCTGATATTGGAATTTTATTTGTAGGAAAAATAAGGAAAGTGACCAGAGGGTGGAGAAAAAGATTCCTTTTTTCACCACTGGCTTACTTCCAGCTGGCAAAAAGGGAAGTTAGCGAGTAGTGAAAAAGGTATTTAAAATGTTAAACACCCTCAGAGGCTGCATTGCTTGCAGCCACTTAGGAATCCATCTAAGAGTCAGGATGAACAAGATACATGCCTTGCTGTATACTGATAGCGTAACTGATGTGGGTTTTCAAATAAAAAAAAAACAGGAAACAAGATGGCTGCTCACATCAAATGACTTTTTCTCACGAAGAGGGATTCCAAATCTCATGAAGGACTGATCTTGCGAAACTCAATCCTTCTTCATGTGATGAAATTCCCCTTCATGAGAAACACCTGTATCCGAGAAATGGAATTTTCAGCGAAGTCCGATAGGCTATAATAGGAACTAAAAAACTTTAAAGCTTTGCAACCGATCAATGAATTTGCATAGAATTTGCACTGTCTATTCCTCAACCAAAGTTCTTTGTACCCTGCAAAATCAGGCACACATTCCACATCATATGGATGCAAGGCAATGAGGAAAAAATAGCAAAATCAGGTGTTTTTTTACTTTTTTTCACTATCTGGATCTCAGAATCCACACATTCTACCAGAACGAAACTTGCCACATCAAGAGATCTACCCCATAGAAAAGTGGATTCCAAATTTTGTGCAACTCCGTTGAATGTTTGCAAAGTTATTAAAGTGCAAAATTTCAGGTTTATCATAAAAAGTGCTGCTCAACCATAACTACACAGCGACTGCTCCTGTATAATAAACATATACATTTATGTACAGAGCCACCAACCAGAATGATGTGCCTTAAAGCAGATTTTTGCAGTAGTGTTAACTTTGCAGACAACACTAAGATCTGCAGGAGGATCGATACTCTGGGAAGGGGGATGAGAAAGGACCTAAACATGCTTGAGGAGTAGTCAAGAGTGTGGCAGCTAAGATTCAAAGCAAAGAAATGCAAAATCATGCATTTGTTGCACAGAAATCCAAGGGAGTAGTACAAGATGGGGTAGAGGTACTGACGTCCACCAATTAAGAAAGGGACCTGGGGGTTAATCGTAACTGAAGACCTAACAGTAAAAAAACAATGTGAGAAGGCTGTGGGAAGAACCAGTGGGATGTTAGGGTACATAGGGAGAGGCATCACTAACAGGAAAAGGAGGTGGTTATGCCACTGTACAGATCACTAGTGAGACCTCATCTGGAGTAAAGTGTCCAGTTCTGTAGGTTGCATCTCCAGAAGGACTTAGACAAAATATTGGCAGTCCAGAGAAGGGCAACAAAAATGGTGCAAGGACTGCACCAAAAGTCATATGAGGAAAGACTAAAGGACCTCAATATGTATTTCGGGATGAGAGGAGAGAGATGGTGGATACGATAGAGACATTCAAGTACCTCAGGGATATATACAAAGTACGGGAGGGTAGCATCTTTTGAAAAAGATGGTGTACAAGAACAAGGCGGCATGACATGAGGTTAGAGGGGGGTCGGAGGCTCCGGGCAATGTGAGGAAGCACTTTTTCGTAGAAAGAGTAGTGGAAGCTTGGAACAGCCTCCATACAGAGATGGTGGGGCAAAAATGGTAGGGAAATTCAGGAATGCATGGGATAGACATAAGAGTACTCTCGCAATATGGAAGAGAGGCTAAGCTGCAGATCAACTAAGGTCTGCGATATTGCATTACATAGGGAAAAGGGCAGACTAAGTGGGACACAGAGTCCTTATCTACCGTCACCCTCTTTGTTTCTTCTATGTTAAACTTGCACGGGTGGCACAGAAAATCATGTTAACATTTACTTTATTTTTATTTCAGGGATAGATGTAGCTGTTAGTCATTCATCCACCAGATGGTGTTAAAAAGCTGAGCATCTATCGTCCAACAGAATTAGCATCTGCAATACACAATAGTGCATGGTGTATACTATACAAAGCAGTTTTTATCTGCTGGCAAATTATACATTTCTATGTTCAGAGGGCTACAAACTGAGACCCATTAATAAAAATATTCCCCACTCCTTCAGCATTTTCCTCCCTCCCCCAACATAACCAAAGACCAGACTGCTCCCAATTCATTATAACGGCAACTAAAATAAATAAATAATTAACAATCCCACAAACTGGAAAAGATTAAAATAAAAATCTGCCCTCCACCCTCTGCAGCTCCCTCTCCCAACAGATCCACAGACTTGATTTCTTCTGACTCATCAATAAAAAGAAAATAATAATCAACAAACCTCCCTCCTCCCTTTGCTGCTCCCTCCCCAAACAGTCACAGACCAGACTGCTCCCGACTCATTAATAAAAAAAATAAATTACTATCTCACAAATTGTACCCCAGATTTGACAAAAGCAAATTCCCCCTACTTCCTCTACAGTTCTGTCCTGCCGCTGGGAATCACAGGATGCTGAGGTTCTCCTAATACAAGCATGACAACCTGCTCTTTTTTTCACAGTCTCCCCACATTGCAGCTCCCCCTTTTCTGCCCACATTGAGAGATATCCTGACCAGCCCCATTATCAGGGTTCTAACCAGGACAAGCACAGTACACAAGACTCTGTTTTTTTATACAAAGTATCCCCTCACCTTCCCCACTGCAACAAGACATATTCCGTCAGGTCCCATAATCAGGGTGTCTGACTAGGAGAAGGATGCCAGATTGTTTTATTTTGTTTGTTTTAATGTAAAGTACCCCTCCTTCCCACAGCACCACAAGATATTTCAGCCAGTCCAATTATCAGGGTGTCTGACTGGGACAAGGATGCCAGACCAATTTTTTTTAATAAATAAGTATTCTTCTTGCCTTCCTGTTGCATGGAGACATACTGTATCTTGACTGGCCCAGTATCAGGGGGTCTGGTCAGAGAAAGAATTAAAGGATGAATGTATTTATAATTCTAAAATGTGGTAACCTCCTATCCCACCAACACTGACCACCAACAGAGACTGAACCCATTATCAGGAATGCAGGATAAGGATGACTGGCTGTTTTAAAATATCAGGAATCCAGTTTGGACAAGCATGCCAGGCTGTTTTTTCTAAGTCTCTTCACATTGTATCTCCCCCTCTTCCTGCCTGCGAGTGATATCCTGATTGGCCCAGTTATCAGGGGTCCGACAAGGACAAGCATGCCAGGCTGTGTTTTTTTTTATATAAAGTATCTTTTCCCACCTTCCCGCTGCACTGAGACATGCCCTGATTGACCCCTTTATTTGGGTGTTCAACCAGGAGAAAGATACCAGGCTCTGTTTTTTTTTATATGAAGTATCCCCACCACCACCAGCTTTCCTGCTGCAGAAAGACATATCCTGTCTGGTCCCATAGTCTGGGTGCCTGGCCAGAAGAAGGATACCAGGCTCATTTTTTTTATATATACTGTATCCTCACCCCACCCCCACCCTTCCCATCACACATCCTGACAGGCCCTGTTATCAGGGACTCTGGTTGGGACAATAATGGTAAGAGGACATTATTATTTTTTTTATTTACAAATATAGCAACCCACTTACCACCCAAAACAAGAGCTGATATAGAATGACCCTATTATCATGGGTTCAGGACAAATATATATATTTTTTTTACCAAGAAGTGAACTGAGCATGATCCATTTTTAGTCACACCTGATATAAAACACTTAACATCAATAACATACAATAATAAATAAACACAAAGTTCAATCATACAAAACATGGATATTTAACATTATCGATATACAAGTTCTTTAGAAGCTGTTTAAAATGCATAACATTTCATGCAGTTATAAACAGATCTGACAGATCAAACCAGTCTCTGAAGTTAATTTGGTAGGGTTTACCGAAAAAATAATTGATGAATTGTTCCTTGTAATGTAGGACTTCAGGTACGGACTAAAGGAGCAAAACAAAATGCCAGGTTCAGAGTTTTTACAAACTCGGAAAGCAAATACTGTTACATTATAATCTATTCTTAGCTGAGGGGTAAAATTCCCATTCCTATATATAAGCTACATTGATGTGTTCTATACGGTGCTTATGAGCAAAATGACAAATATTGTTTAAAGTCAGTTAATACTTATTTAAAAAGACATTATTTTGGTTCACAAACAAAATTTTACCATAATATAGAGCAGGAATCAGAACTTGTTTGGCTATTGACATTCGTTCTTATAGGTTCATAGGTTCATAGGTTTGTTACAAGTCTATTCAGCCATGTTGGCCTCATAAGGACTTGCCACTAACAGTGGAGGTATTCTAACTTCCTTTCCCCCACAAAGGAATGCAGATGATATTTAAAGGAAGCCATACTAGATGCCCCTACTACCGTCCCTGGTAGTGCATTCCATGTACCCACTGGTTAAACTAATTCCCTCTCTTTGTAGTCCTATAAAACTCTCCCTTCAATTGATATTGATGACCTCTTACCTCCATGTCTACCATTTCCTTTCTGCTCAGGCCAGATATCTCCGAAATGATATCATCATTCACAGCCCTATAAAAATAACATAAATCCCCTCTCATTTTGCGATATGACATTGAGTACAAACCCAGTTCCATCAGTCTGTCCTTATATGCCAGCCCTTTTACCCTTCTAACTTTTTGGGTTATTTTCCTTTGTACTCTCTCTATAGCTATTGAACATTTTCTACTTCGTGGTGTGCTGAAAGGAGAGCCATATTCAAGCACTGGCCTTACCATAGAGGTATAGAGGGATCAAGACCTCCTCTCTTCTACTTTCTATGTTCCTTAGTATATTTCACAATACCCTGTTTACTCTCTTGACACAATCCTTGCTATGATTATCAAAATTCAGGGTATCTGTAATTAGAACCCCAAGATCTTTTTCTTCATCTATCAATGAGTCAGTGTTTCTGTACAGGTTTCTCAACTTTCAATGTATCTTTTATTCAATATTTTCAATATGTGGTACCGTTATAACCATGGATACATTCAATTATTTTCAGATATTCTGTGCTATATCTAAAGAAAGTCTCTCTGATGGCCCATGGTGGTACTGCAGGCAGGCACAGAATTTCTCAAGAGATATCACAGACATTTCAGGAAATATCTGATCATGTCTTTAGCTGCAGCCTTACCATGCTGAAGCTGGAATCCAGTGCACCCCTAGGTACTTAAGGTTGGAAAACACAGAAAGCATTTTCCCATTTCTCCCTACAATTTGTATGTCATCCTTGACTTGGGCCAATCTTTGAACAGAGCTGAAAAGCATTACATTTACTTTCATTCAATTTCAGTTTACTCATTAACAACCAAGAGTCCAGACTATCATAATTTACTTGCAAAGAAGTTTGCAAATCAACTACAGAAATGACAGACTTAAGAACAACCATGTCATCGGCATATAGTAAACTTTTTTCCCTAGTGAAGACTCTTGACAAGTGAATAATAAAATGTGAAAATTGCAAAGGACCCAGTACTGAGCCTTTGGGAACCCCTGCCTTAACTTCCCTAGCCCCTGAAAAGACACTTCCAATTTTGACTCTCTGAATTTGCTAAGTAAGTTAGTAAATAAGTAAACATTTATTTATACAGTGCCCAATTCCAGTGCATCTGGGCACTTTACAAGGAATGCAAGGACATAAACATTTACATTTTATAAAACAAGAATGCAAGGGTCAGTAATTATAAAACATTTAAAATCAGAATAACTAAATGAATAAATAACAATAAAATCAATACTATAGATAATAAAAAAAGGCTTTATTGAAAAGGTGAGCCTTGAGACCACTTTTACAAACCTCCACTGACAGGGCCTCCCTCAGAGTTCTGTGGAGTGAGTTTCAGAGGGCTGGGATGGTGGCCTCAAATGCTCAATTTCCTGAGATTTTCAGCCTGGCCCTAAGAACAACTAGAAGGTTCTCGGTGGAGGAGTGGAGTGAGCACACCAGGAAGGCAGGTGTCAGGAGATCACTCAGGTAGCCAGGGACAAATCCATATAGGGCCTTATAGGTGAGAAAACCCACCTTGAAGATGATCCTCATCTAACAGGCAGCCAATGCAAATCACAGAGGTCCAGAGTCACATGACCAGACCTGGGATGGCCTGTCAGCAACCTGGCTGCTGCGTTCCTCCACTGACCCAATAGTAAAGAGCATTATAGTAGTCTTGCCTTGATATGACAAAGGCATGAACCAGCATGAGCAGGTCACCAGGCTGAAGTAGGGGTTTTATCCTGGGTGACCTTCCTTAGGTGGTAGAAATCATTTTGGATGATAGATGACACTTGCATCTCAAGTGTCAAACCACCATCTATGAAGATGCCAAGATTTCTCACCCTAGTGGAAGACACCAATGGAGTAGGGCCAAGAAACAACCCTGTTCTTAACCCCATGGCAGCCACATCATGCTGGCGACCAAGCTCGATCACCAGTACCTCTGTCTTGTTAGGGCTTAGTCATAGCCAGTTAGAGGACATCCAAATTGGATCTTGGTCATACATTTATTTAGCACTTCAATGGCATTGTCTCCCGAGCAAAAGACATGTACAGCTGGGTATCATCTGCATAGCAATGAAACCCCAGACTGTAACATGTAATGAGCTCACCTGTGGTAGCATGTACACCACGAACAGCATCAGTGACCAGATTGAGCCTCGAGGAACTACACAAGGCAGGGTCTTCAGGTAGGAAAAGAAATTCCCCTTCACTACTCATTGCATCCTGCCCATGAGATAGGACTCAAACCAGTTGATGATAGTACAGGTGAGTCAACAGTGCTCTCTAAGGTGATCTAGAAGTACAATGTGGTCCATGGTGTCAAATGCTAAGGAGAGATTTCGAAGAACAAGAATTGCCCATTTTCCTCTATCTCTCACCCTGAGGAAGTCACTTTGCATCCTGACCAATGCCATTTCAATACTATGCCTTGCCCTTAACCCAGACTGTAATGGCTCATAGGTGACAAAGGCTGTGAAGTGTGCCTTGAGCTGTAGAACCACCACTTTCTCAACAACCTTCCACAAAAATCAGAGGTTGGAGATAGGTTGATAATTAGCCAGGATGTCAGGGTCAAGAGGTGTTTTTTTCAGAAGAGGCTTCACTAATGCCTCCTTCAAGGTATCAGGGAAGAGCCCCTCTGAGTGAACACCAGACCCTCTCAGTGAACACTGGAGCAAAGGACTTGGCACATCCCTCTAGAGATGAGTTGAGCATGTGTTCAGTTCACAAAACGTGGGCCACAGCTTCAAGATTACCTCAAAGACATCAGCCACCTCCACCAGCAGAAACTCCTTGCAAACAATAGGAGTGCCTCTGCCTATACAAGACCCACCACTGGGGGGCTGATCTTGCCCCACTGGGGAGATCCAGGATGAGGTAGAGAACACCCTGTCAGAGAAATACTGTGCAAGCTCCTTGCACAAAGTGGCAGAAAATGCTCTTGTTGGTTGCAAACAGGCAGGATGAAGTAACCTGTCCACAGTCCAAAATAGCTAAGCTGGTCAGTTCTTCTATGTGGCAATCTTCCTGGACAGGAACTATGCCTTCTTATGGTTAATTGCACTTTGATATTCACCATAGTGAACTCTCAAAGCCAGTTTATCCTCCTTGGACAGGGTCCTCTGCCAGGAATGCTCCAACTTCTGAACCTTGGTCTTCATCACCTTGAGAGCCCCATCAAATTATGGGGGTCTAAAGTGAGAAGACTTGGGTTGCATACCAATTGGTGCAATGGCATCGATCACATTGGAAAAACACTATTATAGGTTGTCACTGCCTTGACCATACCAATTGCACATGCATTGCTCACACCGGAAAAGTCCACTACCGCCAATAGTCCCTCTGGGGACAATCCCCTTAATCGGTGATAGCAGACAATCTCAACAGGGGAAGGACTACTGGGGAGGGGGCAAATTAGAACTCCACTGGGCAGTGATCAGACCACATGATCGGATCAATCTTGAGGTCAGTGACTTCAAGCCTCAGTGAGAAGACCAAGTCTAAGGTATGGCCATGGTGGTGAGTCTCAGAAGTAACAGGTTGTGTGAGGCCCAGAGATGTCATTAACTGAAGGAAGTCTTGACCAAAATGAGAGAGTTTGTCATTGACCCAGATGTTAAATTCACCCATAATCAACCACTGGGGCAACTTCAACACCCTGTTACCAGTGAAGTCAGCTACCCCCCTGCTGAAAGTCTCCTTCACACCCAGGAGGAAGGTACATGAGGAGAATCCTGCAACCTGCACCTGGACCCCCACACGCAGCCACACATTCAAAGGGTGAGGTAGAGCTCACTGGGTACATGGAGATGCTAAGGTTGGATCTAAAGCAGATGGTCACACCCCCACCCCTGTGTTCCCTCCTCAGGCAGTGCACTATAGAGCACCCGGCAGGGACCAACACTTCCAAAACTGGCCCTGCATCATCTCCCACCCAGGTTTCTGTAATGCAAATCAGATCAACCAAGAAAATCAAGTCTGCCATAATTGCAGTTTTGTTTCTCATTGATCTGGCATTCCATAGCACAGTCCAAAGATGATGAGTGGAAACTGCAGGCCCACCAGCTGCCTGCCCAATTGATCTGGTAGGAACCCTGGGGATGGGCAGTGAACATGGCTGACCTCTCTCCAGGCCCCATCTCTCCTCAGGGCACCTCCTGCCCCTAACCACCCCAATGCTGCTCATCTCCACAATACTCCCAGCACTCTGCCTCCATCCAACTCATCCCCTACCAGTGCCAACCTCCCTGCATGCTATATCACTGCAGCTGAAAGGGGGAGGTCAATAAAGGGGTGAAGGTCACGCAGCAGAGATGCTAAGTAGGTGATTCGAAAGGGATCCTAGTACACAGGCACATCCTATTACTACTACATCAGTCATTTAAAAATACACTACATAAAATTACCCCCACCCTTAAATTAACCAGGTCAAAAACCAATAACTTCCAAACAAAATAAAATTGTCCTCACTCACCCAAAGTCCCTACACATAAAAACAGATTCAGACAAAATTTTAACACATAACTAAATCATGCACAACAGCCATTCAATTGCTACCCTAAATCACACATGCAGCCAATCCCTATCACAAGACCCCCCCTAATAAAATCACAACAATACAATAAACTTTGTAAGGAAAATCCTGCAGCAGATTGCAGAGGAGAAGTCCCAAAAGAATTTTGGGGATTGCAAGGAGTTTCAAACAAACTATGCATTTAAGTTAAAGCCAGTGTTATGAGGAGGCAAAAACATAACAGTGCTCCCACCGCTGCATGAGTGTTATGCATCACAAACCAGTACAGGAAGAGGAGTCTTATCAGGAACAATGGGGTCTCACCCCTCCACTCCAAGATGAAATAACAAGACAGTCCTTCTACAAACAGCAGAATAAGCAAACGAGTCACAGATCCAATAATTAGAGCATTACCACAGTTAGATAGAGAGGTGCTCTCACCAACCACTCTCCAACAGTAGCAGTTTTTCACAAATGACCCACTTCATTGGAAAATAGACTGTACTTACATGAGAACAGATGTCCCAGCCAGAAGGCAGCAGGTGGCCAATGCCAGCTCATAATTATGAAAGTATCTTTGGGCACACAGCCCTTCAGTTGTTCCTGGGTCAACTTGGGCTCTGGTCCCCAGCCGTCACTTCCCTGACTCATCAGCTGGTACTACTTCTGACAGCACAGCAGCTCCACTCCCTCACCAGCTCCCTGCTCAAGATGTATCTTCAGGCATACAGCTCTTCAGTTGTTACTGGGCCAGCTCTGACTCCGGTCCCCAGACGTCATCTCCCTGACTCCTGACTCGGCCAACAATACTTATGGGAGTACAGCAGTTCCGTTCCCTCTTTCAGACTGCCTCCTTTGGTCAGACCCCACTCTTCCTGCAGTTCCAAATGGGCTTCTCTCACAGCTACTACTCCTTTCCAGTCCAGGAAATGAAATGCCTTCTCAATGCAGATGCCACTATCAGCAAATGACAGGAAAATCAGGCTCCTCTGCAGAAAGCTAAGGAATTCTAAAAACAAGAAAACTGCCTCCTATTCCAAATCACTACATGACCCTATCTGACATTCAAGTCCCTACTTACACCTCACCACTGACCTCACCACTAACTTACTATGAGACATTAAAACAAAAATAAACACTGTCTTTCCCAGATAATTGGCAAACCATACTAAATTCAAACCCTTTATTCCAATTCCTTTTAAGTTCTCTAATAGCAGCCTATGATCAACCAAATTGAAGGCCCTGTTTAGGTTAATGAGCACTGCACCCATTAGGATGACCAACTGTTTCAAATATTTTTGGGACAAGCAGGCCAGCCTATTTTTTTTTAAGTCTTGCTACATTGCATCTTCCTCCTTTCCTGCCCAATCCAAGAGGTAACCCAACCAGCGTCGCCATCAGAGGTCGACCAGGACAAGCATTCAAGGCTATGTTTTTCTATAAAGTATTCCCCTACCTTCTTGGCTGCACCAGGAAAGATACCAACAGATTCTATTATCAGAGATTGTGTCAGGAGAAGATTGACACAATTTTATTTTATTTAAAGAAAAGAGTACTCTGCTTCCTGCCCACACTAAGATATAGGTCCCAACTGGCCCCACTATCAGGAGTCTGATCAGGGCAGGCATTCCAGGCTATTTATTCATTTAAATCCTCCCCACACTGTCTCTCCCTCCTTTCTTCCACAGTGACAAATATCCCAAGAAGCCCCACTATCAGGGGTCAAACCAGGCCAAGCATTCCAGGCTAGTTTTTTTTTATGTAAAGTATCCCCCCCATCTTCCCACTGCACTGAGACATAGCCTGACTGGCCACTTTAACAGTGGTCCAGTCAGGAGAAGTATGCAAAGCTGTGTCTTTTTTTTATAAAGTACCCCCCCATGCTTGCATAAAAGACTGATATCCGAACCTGCCCAATTATCAGGGGTCCAGTCGGGAGAAGGGTACAGAGGATGTGTTTGTCACCTATGCAATATAACCACCCACCACCTCCTTCCCTCCTGTACAAAAGGAACCTCACTGGCCCAATTATCAGGGGTCCAGTTGGAAGAAGATGGGCATGATTTTGTTCATTTTCAAAAATAGTTCCCCCACCTTCCCACCTGCACCAAGAAAGATCCCTGACTGGCACCATTATCAGGGGTCTGATTAGGAATAGAATGCCCAGACTTTTGTTTTTGTAATTTAAAGTTTATTCACACATTTTCCACCATAAAAGGCAGCATACAAAGAAGTTGACAGAGATTCATTGATGCATAGTAAAAAGATCAGACTTTTTTTACTTAGTAAGCTTTATTAGTTTGAAATGTTTACAACAACATAAACATAAAAATGATCATTAATGAAATATTAATACATATACATAATATGAAATACATAGTTGAAGATTACATTATGATATATCCTAGAACATGCTATCGTTGTTTGTATCCCACCCCCTCCCCACTCCCTCTAAACCCTCCCTGGTCTGCTACTTACTATTAATTGAGGATGATTATAAAGAAATAGTAAATTGAAGGACCATATTAAATGAAATTATCCTTACAAGGAGAAGTGAAAATATCTGAAGTCTTCTGAATCAATAAAAGGGTATACAGTGATTCCCATCTTAGTTTATATTTGTCCATTCTGTTGACTCCAGCAATGATGGGCTCTGCTAGCAAAGCAAACATAATCTTCTTGTACCATTCCATGTAGATGGGGACATTGGGTTCCAGCCAATACCTCAAAATTACTTTCTTGGCACAGCTTGATATCAAAGCCATATGTGCTCTCCTCTGACTCCCTTGTAAACATGTATAATCACCCAAGATACAAATTTAAGAATTAAAATTATCTGATAATGCAAGAAGTGGATCAAGATGATGTTGGATGCTAAGCTAAAAAGGAGTGATTTTATCACATGACCATAACATATGAAGCAAGTCAGCAGGGGCTTGTTGACATTGGGGCATTGGTTAGAAGAAACCCTTCCCATTTGATGGAGTTTAACTGGTGTATAAAATAGATTATGATTAATATAAAATTGCATAAGTCTATATCTGTCCCACTTAATGTATTTATATAAATGATTCAACATTTTTGACCAGTTCCTGGAAGGGAAGTCGCAGTTAGAACATTGTCCCACCAATAGAACCTCTTACCTTCCAGAGTGGCAACATTTGTTAGGAGAAATTTATATGAATAGGAAGAGGGGATAGAGCTAATATAAGGGAGTAAAGCAGACATGAAGGGACTCTCAGTTCCCCCAACCCAAAATAATGTGTCACATGTGAGATATCTGAAAATATTTGAAGACATATGTGGCAGGCCAGTTGAAAAGGTGACTGGCTACATTATAGGGGAGCAGTTTTTTGTCCTAAACTAACTGGTTCACTCTTAGGACACCCATATCAGACCAAAAAAGGTGAGGTTTATTTACCTTGCCCAAAATTAGAAGGTTAGAGTTTGAGAACAAGGGTTGGGCAGTATCTTTGTAAGTGTCCACTTTCAGGAAAGTGATTAACTGATATGTATGAAGTGAAGAGCCTAATGGTGTATCCTTTAGGGATTTAGGGAGATTCTTTCCAGTAATAAAAGGAAGGGCCTTGGGGTCAATGTCTTTTTCAGAGGAAAGTGCTTGCTCAATTTTGACCCAGGAGGGACAGTATGCAGGATCTAGACTATTCTCTGGGGGTTGTATCCAATATCTAACCCTGGTCAAGTGTATAGCTAGATAGTATATGTAGAAATTAGGGGCTTGAAGACCCCCGTCAATTTTTACAAGCCTAACTTTATAGTAACTTCGTCTAACTTTTTTCCCTTGCCATATAAAGGTATTGATAATTCTTTGTATCTGGGAAAACCATGATAATGGAAGAGCCCCATTAAACATTTGTAGGGGATATATACACGGTAAAACAATAATTTTTATTATACTCATACGACCCCATATAGAAAGAGGTAATTTTGACCAGCGTCTAAGATCTTCTGTTAAAATTTCAACTAAAACATCTAAATTAAGTTTTTTCATGATGTGGGGAGAGGAGTGAAGGTAGAACCCTAAATATTTAAATTTATTGGTGTTCCATTGTAATCCCAAATGTTCGATGTCAGTCCTCACCATGTATTTGCTGAGGGGAAAAACCTCCGTTTTTCCAATATTTAACTTGTAATTTAAGATTGCCTCAAATTGGGAAATGATGTGAAAGACAGCAGATAAAGATTGTGTGGAATTAACGCCATGAAGGAGTATATCATCTGCATAGGCAGAGATTTTATATTCTGTGTTACTTATTGATATACCTGATACAAGTACCGAATTCTTAATTTTCCTGATAAGAGGTTCTAAATATAAGTTGAAAAGGAAAGGAGAAAGGGGACACCCTTGATGGGTACCTTGAAATAAAGTGAAAGATGTGGAAAGAACACTATTACATTGGATTTGAGCTGATGGGGAGGTGTATAAAATTTTAACCCATTGTATAAATTCAGTCGGGAGGTGATATTTGGTTAATAACCTAAAAAGATAGTCCCAAGAGACCCTGTCAAAAGCTTTTTCTGCATCCAGGAAAACAAGTGCTGCCAGTAGAGATGAGTCCCTGGACACAGAAGAAAGATATGCTATTTTCCTAAGTTGATCAGATGAAAGCCTTCCCTTTACAAACCCTACCTGTTCTATACTTATCAAGGAATCCCAAACTTGGCCTAATCTAGAAGCAAGGATTTTTGCATGAATTTTGAGATCCACATTAATTAGGGAGACTGGTCAGTAATTAGGAATCAAGAGGGGCTCTTTGCCAGGTTTGGGGATAACAGTTATTACAGCTTGAGTCAAAGATGTATCAGATATGCCCTTCTCAAAGATATAATGAAAGGTATCTAAGAAAATTGGGGAAATTATCTCCTTAAATGTTTTATAGAAATTTGTAGTGAAGCCATCTGGGCCAGGGGATTTGTCCGGGAAAGCAAATCTATGGCATCACAAATTTCTATTAAAGTAATAGGAGCTTTTAAAATGTTAGCCTGGCTATTTGATAAAATGGGAAGATCGATATCTTGAATGAAATTGTCGAATTGTTGAGACAAAGAGGGGAGTACAGATGCTGAATATAATTTGGTATTACTTGGTATTACTTGGTATGAAAGAACAGAAGAAGGCCAGAACCCATCGAGACTGTTCCCCACACTATGTGGGACATTATTTATCTATTATCCCTCAACCAAACATCTAATTTGTTTTTAAAGACAGTGGCACTAGTTGCCTCTACCAATTCTTGTGGCAAGGTGTTCCATACAATGGATGCTCTTATTGGAAAAAAAAGTTTCCCCTTTTGCTGGTTTTATAAGTTTTTACTTCAAGCTGTTTATTATGCAGTCTCAGAACATGTCTCCTTTTGCAGAGTGTTAGACCACATTTTTCCATTAGATCTGGTGAATTTATTAAATTAAAAACCATAAGCATATCACCTCTTAATCTTCTAGTTTGAAGAGAGAAGAGACCAGTAGCTTTTAATTTGTTCTGATAATCCAAGTGTGTTAATCTTGGAATCATTCTTGTTACTCTCCTTTGAACCTGTTTAAGAATTGCTATGTCTTTTTTTGGTTTGGATTCCAGAAAGGGGAGCCATAGTCTAGATACGGTCTAATGTATGCCCTATACAATGGAATAAGGCATTGTTCAGTGCAATTAACAAAAGTGTGTTTTATTTGCCTCAAAAGTCTGTTGGTCATGCAAGCAGTTCTAACATAGTGATCATTTGATGTAAGTTTATTATTAACATATATCCCTAAATCTTTTTCACAGTCTGATGAGTGAAGTGGTAGTCCGTTTATATGATATATCGTTTTTGGATTATTTACACCGAAATGCATTACTAAACATTTGTCTTGATTAAACTGCATATGATTTTCATTTGCCCAAAGTGTTAATTTTTCCAAATCCTTTAATGCAGAAATATTTTCTTGATTATTAACCTTGCCCCCCAACTTAGTATCGTCTGCAAATTTAACTATGAAGTTATTTGGCCCTGTTTGTAAATCACTGATAAAGAGGTTAAACAATGTTGGTCCCAAGACCGACCCCTGTGGTACACCACTTGTCACACTACCCGAATCAGACAAGATATCATTAATTCTGACTCTCTGAGAATGATTTGTCAACCAGTTTAAAGTCCAGTTGACAATATCAGGTGACAAACCTAGATTGTGCATTTTAGTAATGAGTTTTTCATGTGAGACTTTATCAAAAGCTCTACTAAAGTCCAAAAGAATTACATCAGTATGGATACCCACATCTAGTAGAGTACGTATATTATTGTAAAAAGATATCAGATTAGTGGTGCAGGAATACTTGGGAGTAAACCCATGCTGATTTGAATCATAAATTCCTGATTTTTTACAATTTTGATCTATTAGAGACTTCATTACTCATTCCATTAATTTACCAACCACTGAGGTCAGGCGAATTGGATGATAATTTTGCACAGAACCTCTATTGCCTTTTTTAAATATGGGAGTAACTACTGTATTGCTGAATGCCAATCATTTGGTACAATGCTTTCTTGTAAGGATTTATTAAAAATAATTGACAAAGGTACAGAAATATTTATAGATGTTTCGATCAGAAACCATGGATGAATACCGTCTGGGCCCGGACTAGTATTTTTTTTTTAGTTTTTTGATAGCCTGTATAATGTCAGTTGGATAGAACCTATGATAATCTATGTTGTGAACTTTAAATATACTAATAGGTGATTTTTGAGAGAAGACAGAACAAAAGTACTTATTAAAGAGATTTGAGGTTTCTATATCAGATAGAGAACAGCCATTGGTTATAATGGGACCAATGGTCCTTGATACACCTTTTTTACTATTTATATAGGAGAAAAGAGAGTTATGACAGTTTTTTGTGTGATCTAGTTTAAATTCTAGCTTATTTTTCCAATTTAATAGATTTTTTAAGTTTTTCACAGATAGTCTGTATTTATGTAATAGAGTAGTTTTAAATGGAACAGAACTATTCTTAAGTTTCCTAAAAAAATTAATTTTTATTTTAATCTGATTTTTAATTGTCTTGTTGAACCATGGGGGAATTTTTCCTTTATTATTAAATTTCCTCTTAGATGGAATAAAGGTATTTTCCAAATAATGTACAATGTTTTTAAAAAAGTCCCAAGCTTGTTGTGTTGTACAATTAAGAATATTAGCTTCCCAGTTTATGTTTTGTAAGTATTCATTGATTTTAGAAAAATTTGCTTTGTTATAATTTTTTGTATAGTGTAACTTCCTTTGTGTAGTTTTAAACTGTTGAATTTCAAAAGAATAGATGAATGATCACTGGTCCCAAGTGGATCCCAAATTTGTAAATTGCTAATTTGTTGCTCTATGTTAGTAAATAATAGATCCAAAATATTAGGACCTCGAGTGGGTTCAGTAACAAGTTGTTGTAATCCAGTACTAACTACCACATCTATTAGTCCTTTCTTGGCATAGGACTGTCCTGAGAATGTGTCCCAGTTAATATGAGGGAGGTTAAAGTCACCAAATATTACAGTATCTTGAGATTCTGAAAAATGTGTAATTTCTTTAAACATGTCAGTTGTGTGATCTGAATTTGCAGGTGGAGCTCGATAGATGTTACCAATAGTTATATAGGACTGCTCCTTCAATAAGATTTTAACCCATATACTTTCCAAAGGAAAGGGAGAACACACTTCAAAAGAAGGAATATCATTTCGTATGTATATGCAACTCCACCGCCTTGATTATCTAATCTGTTTTTATGATATAACTCATAACCTGGAATTTCTCTGGACCAAATTGAGGATGTGTCCCACCAAGTTTCAGTTACTCCCACCACACCTATATTTAAAGTTTTACATTTGGCTTTGAGTTCTGCTAATTTGAGTTGGTTTAAAGATCTTGCATTCAAAGCTAGGAATTTACATTTAGTTGTGATAATATTTTGGTAAGTATTCAGAGACTTGGGAATAGACCCATTCTCCCACATTGTTTTTTAGTTTAAACAATGATTTATGATTTTAGTGATACTTTTCCCCATAAGTGTACTATCCATACTAATGAGATGTAAACTGTCCCAGCAAAACAAGGAAGAATGATCTGAAAATGATTCCCAGTGGGTAATACAGGGTATATCCTGCTTAAAACACCACTTTCTCAGCCATTCATTTAGGGCTTTGATTTTCTGCGTCGTGGTAAATGTTGCTCTAGGGACAGGTAGAATTTCAGATATACATACACAGCATCCCCTATCAAGTAACAGGTTACATAATGCCACATAGTCCTGTTGTAACTGATTAAATGGGGTGTTTATATCATTAACACCGGCATGTATGATAACCAGTGGATTTTTCCCCGCATTTTGTAAAATTGTAGGCATCATGGAGGTAATGTCAGATACCCTGGCCCCACAGAAGCTAGAACAAGTGCGGTTGCTCTTGTCACTATTGCATACTGCCCTGTCAATGTGCTTAATGATTGAATCTCCCAGGACTAACACTTGTTTTGAGACAGTAGGGGTACAAGAATCAGAAACAGGTGATTAACTTAATAGGTATTGATTTGGTATTGATTTGGTAGCCTGAGACTTACTAGGACAAGTATTCATGGGCATTAACTCCTGATTGAAAAGTGTTTTTGAACCATTATTATCAAAAGAGGGTGATGCACAGGATAAATCATGTAGCACTTTATTATTTGATACAGTCAATTGCTCAAACCTATTACGAGTTTCAATAGGGGCACTATTGTGTATTTGACCACCCCTCCTTTTTTTAAGAGGCTTTGTGACAATGGTCCAGTCATCATTATCATGAGAAGAGGATGAATAATCATCCACCTTATAAGAGGGGGCAGAGGCAACAGGTATACTAGTACTAGTAGTTACAATTGTCTCCACATCAGGAGGCATAGAAATGCTACTTAAATTTGAAGGAAATTGTTCATTAGAATGAAGTTGTTCATCCATAAGATCAATGTACCTTTCCAATTCCCTAATATCAGTAGAAACTGGTTTAATATTAAGCAGAAACTCTAGCTCTGCTTCAAGAGTAGTAATCAGATGGCAATTAGCACATACATACTTGCTCCCATACTTTCCCTCACTATATATCAAACATTGCATACACTTACGAAGTTATTTTTCCATTATTAAAGGTGTATATTTACTAAGTAGAGGATATGCTAAAATTATCTTATCCAAGTTTGTTTAATGTCAGCAGTTTCAGCGAACCCAGTGGACACAGCAGACACGCATAAACGCAAATGTAGCTTCTTATAGTTACCTGCTTTCTAATCAATAAGCAAGGCAAGCAACAGTCATTGGTAATAATCATGGAATGCATTCACAATATCTGGGGGGGAGGTTAAAAGATCACCCAAAATCAGGTAAATAGAGGTAATTATTTTATCCATTATTTGGGTATGAATATGAAGAGCCATAAGTTTCCCAACCCTTTCACCGTGATCAAACAAGGATATTTTAGAGTGAAGCATGAGAAATTCAGCCTTTTCTGTTATTAATTGATTATACTGAGCACGAGCACGAAGAGAATCCACTTTTCCCACTCTTCTATTGAAGCCAAAGGAAGGAGATGCCTCTCCTGGTCTTCTATCTGGACTAAAATAGAAGAGAGGGCCACTGTTCTCTGCTTCTTATGCTTAGTCACTAACCAAATTAGCTCACCTCTCAGTGCACATTTCAGGGAGCCCCACAGAAAATCTTTTTTAGACGTGGATGGGGCATTGATTTCCATAAAGTTAGAGATGAATGTTTGAAGGAGTTGTATTTGATCCTCAGATTTCAGAAGTTGATTATTCAACTTCCAAATTCTGTCTCTATGGATGTTGGGAGAAAGATCCAGATGAAGATGAACTGTACGGTGATCTGAGATAACCTTTGATGAGTAGAAGGCCTGAGAGACCCCCGGAAGATGATCGACAGTTATAAGAAAGTAATCTATCTGTGTAAAAGAGTGATGGGGAAGAGAATGAAATGAAAATTCTTTATTTTCTGGAGACATTATCCTCCAAGGGTCTGTCCGGCCAACAGAGTTCATTAACTCATGTAAAGCCTTTTATCCCAGTGATCATTTTTGCCGAATCTGACCAGATCTGTCTAGGGAATTGGATATCACCTGGTTCCAATCTCCACCTAGTATAATTGGAAACATGGTCCATGGGACAACGAGAGTCATGAGATTTATGAAAAAAGCAGGATCATCACAATTAGGTCCATAAATAGAACCTAAAACTAATTCAGAGTGACCCAGAAGGGCCTTCAGTAAAATAAATCTACCATCAGGGTCAGTAATTTGTTGTAGAAGATGAAATGGAATTCTGCGGGCTATTAGGATGGTGACCCCCCCTTCTACGGGAGTCAATACCTGAGCCAAATACTTGACCCACCCAATTTCTACGTAAATAATGAATATGATTAACTCAAAGATGTGTTTCTTGCAAGAAGGCCACATCAATTTGCAAACTTTTTAATGAAGTAAAACCTTAGATCTCTTGGCTGGGGTGTGGGCCCCTTTTATATTCCAGGAGCAGTATTTAAAATTTGCCATAAAACATTATAGGCTATAGTAGAGTAAAATGTAAGAAAAAGAAATATTAACCAATCCTGAGTATATAAAATTAAGAATATTTGACCCCGTCTCAGTGGCAGACAAACCCTTAATTATTATCCTTTCTCCCTCCTCCCCCTTCCAAATATGAAAACCCTTGTAGCTAGGACCTAGAAGACCTAGCTCTGAACCCCACAAATTATAATAAGATACTAAACTAAGAACAGTCCCTAACTGGGATATTGATTTAGGAGGTTCAAACCCCATTGTTTGAATCATGACTGCTTTTCCTGCAGCTAAGCAATCAAGCACCCCCCCCCCACACCTCAACCTGTTACATAAATGTTAAGGTTAACAATTAACTGTTATCTATGCTTTAAAAAAACACAGGTACCTAACTTACTCTCTATCTACCTATTATAGATAAATTCAAAACTTTATTATATTTGTTTTTAAATTAACCATTAGTGATCTGAGGGCTGTCAAATCAAACTCAATATATCGCAGTATTCTGGTAAAACATTGAGAAACCTCTCAATAATGTTTTAGAGTCATAACACACCATATTAAACCGAAAAAAGGAAAAGAGGATTATTTCCAAATGCAATCCATTTAACAGAAGAAAATCACACACAAACAAAAAAGGAAAAAACAGAAATAAAAAACCGTCTAACATGGCCAAACCTATTATCAACAGCCTCTTTTGTTATGATTTGAAGAACTTTTACAACCAATTCACAAGATGAAAACACAAGTTTACAAGTAGATCATGTGTCGGGGCACAGCATGTTAAATTTATATTCATCTGAAAAGAAAGTTAAAGTTCAACCAACTATTTCATTTTAACTAACCTAATCAAGTTCTGTTTTTAACCACACAGGTGAATCATTTAAGCACTGCAGTAATAGCACCAACTTAATACTGACCAGAGAGTCAGAAACACTTGCAGCAGCTGATCAATCGTCCACATCTTCATGCGGACTAAAACACTCACATCGTCTTGTTGAGTAACCAAAGCATCCAAAACCATCAAAAAGAAATCTTCTGAGGCTCTTCCTCAGCCCGACGAGTCTGCATGTCTCTTGAAGATCAGGCAGCTAGCTCGAAAACAAAACCTTTATGGAGTACTTCAGGACAGGGTAAACAAAAACTCCAGTGAGGGAGAAAACTGGACATGGCTCCCGCCGGGTCAAAAAGAAATCAAATCCCTGCCTCCAAGAGCCCCCAAATAAAACATTTCTCTGGAACAAGCAACAGGGCCAATCAAACAGGATTCAATCTTACATCCGATGTATCCTCCAGTTGGGTCCAGCCAGTCCATAGGAACACATAGTGATGAAGCCTCAGCGCAAAGTGAAAAGATCCGGGAAGAGGGCTGCCAGTTCCCCTGTAGCCTGCTCTGCATTTTCAAATGTTTTCCAACTGCCAAAATATAAAACAGATAGCCTGGCAGGGTAGAGCATCTGGAATTTTATTCCAGTGGCTATTAATTTAGTGATGGAAGGATCATACTTAGCCCTTTTTTTGACATGTGGCAACTGGCAAATCTTGGGAGAACTGTATTGGGGCTTCTTCCCATTTAACCTCCTGAAGTTCTTTGACTGCTGACAGGACATGTTGGTGATTAATATAACTCAGCAGCTTTAAGATGAATGGACTAGCCTTTGCACAAGCAGGGGGTCTGAGCCTTAAAGATCTGGGAGCTCTTTCCACTGCATAGGCCATCTAGTGTGGAGGGGGGCCAGCCATTGTCATGAGCAGTTTCTGTGCAAAGGCAACTGGCGAATGACCCTCTACTTCTTCTGGGAGGCAGAAAATCACCAGGTCATTACACCTGTTTCAGCCTTCAAGATCTTCCAATTTTAATTTCAATTTTTGTAATTTGTGCCTAATAGAAGTCATTTCTGGTTCCGTTCAGGTTTTCCAAGATGCAAGTGAAGACATGTGAGCAGAGACATCTGAGAGTGCCTTGTTTGTTTCTTTCAGCTCTGCTTGCATATCTTTTATGTCGGAGGCAAAGCTGCAAACGCCGCTTTAAGTGGGGCCATTTCAGCTAAGAATCTATCTTCAGAAAGTGGAGCAGCAGCCGTGAGAGACTGAGAACCCTTTCCAGTGCTAGCGGTATGCATCTCGGCTCTTTTCACTTGTTTGTCTGGGGGTAGTAGGAGACGTTCTGGATGGGAGGGCCTGTTTCATTTTGGCCTCCATTTCTCGTGATTTACGCTGCTGATTTGTTTAAGTCGGCATCCAATTCCTGCCCTGACAGGGAGAAAATCAGTATGGATAGAAATTTCAGTGCGTATTGAGTGATTTAATGATTTCATGAGTTAATTAGGCTATTAGGGTGGGAGCGAGAGCACAATGTGTCCGCTCAGGAAGAAAGCATCATGTGATCCCCCACTCTTTTTTTTTGTTAAATCACCCTACATTGTATCTCCCCCATCGTGCCCAAAAAGAGACATCCCAGACTGGTCCAATTATCAGGGGTCCAATCAGGACAAGGATGCCCTGAAGTTGTTTTTTTTTATTGTAATTATAGTAGCCCTCTCCCCATCAACAGTGAACAGTGGGAGAGACCAGTCCCATTATCAGGGGTCTGTGCAGGACAAGCACATCAGGCTGCATTGTTCTCTGCCAGCTGGAGTTCAGTTGTCAGTGAAATTAAAAGCCAGACTTGTCTGTTTTAATTATCTACCCTCTTCCTCCTTCTCCCTAGTTCCTCTTCCTCCAGCTTCAAACCACATGATCTCCACCACATAATTTCTGGCAGAGCAGAAATGTTAGTCTCAACTATATAGGTCTTAAACTACTTCCAGGGGTATCATGCAACCAGAACATCTGCTTGGGGCAGAGACAGAACTGTTAACAGTCCATGTAGATTCTTAACAAAGAAAGGGAGATGGACATGAGGGACCTAGAATTACTTCTGACCCTAACTTGGTTGTTACATTGGGACACCAATAGACTCAGTAGTAACAGTAAAACCCAGCATGCCATTACCAGCTTAGTAAGAAGCAACAGTAAAAACCTTAGCACAGCAACCAACTGAGTAGCAGCATTGACCTCCCTGCCCAACAACTACACAGCAAATACAAGCATGCAAACATTCAGCACTGACAAAAGCCTTTTATATCATATAAAAACCTCCCACTTCACCCTCTGCCATCTACTTAGCACTGTATCTCTCAACATGATGTCTAATCACCTGATGCCTGCACCCATTCAAGATAGAGCCTGTACTTGAGTTGCCCTCCCCCACAGACACACACACACACACTCCTACTGTGAAGCTAATTTAAAGGAGTACTACAGTCAAAATTTGCAAAAGCATATGTTGTGCAGAGTGTTTTGATTTGTGTGTGTGTGTGTAGTCTTGTTCTAATGGTGTGTCCTTCCCATTGTTTGCTATTGAGAGTTTTTCTAAATTAGCCTGCTAGTTATATGGTAGTTTTATGGCCCATGGGGATCGCCACCTTAGCATGGTTTTTTGTTCCTCTTTTTCATAAAATGCCTCCAGTCCCATGTAACCAGATGTATCCAAGACCATTGATTCATCAGGTACTAGCAACAGGAGCCTGATGTTTTGGCCTGTACTAAATAACTCTAATTCAATATTTATGTTTTCTATGCATGTATCAGGTCTAGCCAGCAGGAGTAAATGGTTTGTTTTTAAAACTTTTCATTTCATCAACTATACACAGCCATGAAAACCATATAAATCACCCCAGATCACTCAATTACCCTCAAGTATTTGCTAAACCGTAAATTTAGCCTTTAGTGCTCACTGGATAAGGAAAGTTACTTAATATCACAGCTTTGCTGTTGAAAAATTGACTCTAAACCAGTACTTGTACTTGCTGAATTTATTTGCTGCTGTTTTTGACAGAGGAGAACTTTGGTTTCAGAGCAAGGAACAGCAGTCTATAACTACAGATGTTTTACTGATAAAACACTTCTATCTCAGCAGGAGTCAGTACCTGTTTGGATTAAGCAAACATATACTTTATTAGAAGAAGGGAGTCTCATTTCAGTTAAAAAAAGAAAGTCACTGTGTGTTTCTCTGAGGAAGGGGGCTATATCAGCTTAATTTACTGAGTTAGCAGCAGAGGGTGCATCTAACTGGGGTTGTGACTTAGGAGTTTAGGAGTCCAAAAGCAGGTGTCTCCAACTACAGCTTTCTGCTGTTTTTGACAGAGGAGAACTTTGGTTTCAGAGCAAGAAACAGCAGTCTAGAACTACAGATTTTTTTACTAATTGCCCTCCTTCCCACCCCTCCACCCTCCCACCCTAAGCCAGTTCTAATTTTTTAGCCACTGGATTTGACTGATAACAGGAACTTCCTGTTTGGAAGTAGGAAGGAAAGGATCATTGAGACACATTAGTTTCATCAACATTGAAGGAACTTAACTCTTTCTCCCCCGCTGCTGGAGGTCTGAATCCAAGCACAGAAGAAGGAGGAGACTACTGAAGACTACAGGAAGTTCCTGTCCCAGAACAGGAAGGGTGAGAATTGTAAGGGCACATAGGAAGTAGGAAAGTAAATGTAAAAATACATAGAGGGAGGAGAAAGTAAGCATACAAAGTAACAGGGGAGGGGACACAAAATAAGTCAAGATAGGAGTGGTGCAGTGCAATGGATGTGGGGCAGCAGTGGTCTGGGAGACATTCTGGAGGCTGAAATGCTGCCTTGTTTGCAGGCACCTCTCTGGTCTGAGGGAAAAGGTTGCCCATCTCCAGGCTGACCTGAGTAGGATTTGTGAAACCTCTTACCCCACCCAGGGACCACCAGGGCCACCACCATTATCTCAGAGGTTGCCAAGAAAAAGGAGCGGTTGGACCAAGGTGGACTCAGGGAGGAAGAGGGTGGTGGAACAGAGGTGCATCCCTCCAGTTGTACCTCTCCACAACCCACATGCTGTTCTGGCAAAGAGTGGTTCCTCTATGGAGGCATCTGCAGTGGAGACCAAGGAGGATACTGGGAACCTCCATGAAGGAGACCCACAGGAGGCTGGCACGAGACCCCACAGGGGAAGGAAACAACTCCTGGTGGGGGACTCGATCATTGGGGGGTAGACGTGGGGAAGGAAGGGAATAGGGAGGTAAGGTGCCTGCCTGGCACCACTTCTCAGAGGGACAGGAAGTGAATCCTTGGGATCATGGGAGCAGCTGCATGAGGGAGAGAGGTCAATGTCATTTCCAACAAGGGACAAATGACCTGGCTGTGAATGGGATCAGAGTGGTGTAAGAGAAGTTTGTGGAATTGGGGAGGGCCTTAGACAAGTAGCATGTGTGGTTAACCTTCTCGGAGGTGCTTTCTTTCTATGGCAAGGATGATGCTAGTGTATTCCACACCATGGAATTAAATGAATGGTTGAAAAACTGGTGTGGTGCTCAGGGTTTCAGCTTCACTGGGGACTGGGGATTGACCTGGAGGGATGCAGGCTTATACTGGTGTGATGGTCTGCAACTGTCCGAAGGGGAACCAGGATCCTAGGTGACAGGTTTAAATGCTTCATTGGCAAGCATTTAAATTAGCCACGGGGGGAGGCACTGAAAAGGAGCAGGAAAATCCCAGCATCCCCCCCACTAAACACAGTAGTTAGAGTGGTACACACCAAGGTAGAGAATTCAACAGGGTGCAGAACAGGGACAAATGCTGAAAAGGCAGTAAGGAGATGGATGGTGCTAAAAGGGGTAAGGCAATAAAAATAAATAGAAAGTGATGAGTATAAATGCCCACTATCTGTACAACAAGCTCTCTGTACTAGTGGCCTTGATGGAAGAGGGATGCTTGGATATTGTGGCAGTCACTGAAACATGGTGCACACAGAACCATGACTGGGATGTCAACATACCAGGATACAGTCTACAGGAAGGACAGGGTGGGTACAAGAGGAGGAGGAGGAGTAGCTCTCTATATAAGGGAAGGGATTAAAGCAACAGAGCTAAAGAGTAAACAGGAAGTTGATGAGTCACTATGGGTCACCCTAGAGACAGGAAATGACACCACAATCGGCATGGGCATTGTGTAAAGACCCTCATCTCAGGGGGAGGAAATGGACAAGGAAATGATAGAAGGCATCCTTAAAATGGTATAAAAAGGGGAGATATTGTTGATGGGGGACCTGAATATGCCAGATGTTAACTAAAGTACCTTTGCTGCAGGCACATCCAAGAGCAGAGTTTTTCTGGATGCCCTACAGGGGGCATGCCTCAGAAAGCTAGTGTTCGTACCCACTTGGGAGGGAGCAATCTTAGACCTGGTACTTTCAAATGGGAAAGGAGAAAGAATCTCAGATTTAGAAGTGGGTAGCCATCTGGGAACAAGTGACCACCAAATAGTGTGGTTCACAATAAACACAGCCATAGAGTCAAGCCATACAAAACAAGAGTATTGGACTTTAGGAAGGCTGACTTTGGGAAAATGAGAGAGTGCCTCAGAAAAGCACTAGCAAATGGGCAAGAAGGAGGGGTGGAGGAACAATGGGGAATAATCAAAACAGCCATCGCAAAGGCAACAAGCCTTTGTGTGAGGCAAGTCAACAAAACAAAATGAAGGAAAAAATCAGTATGGTTCTCAAAAGAGGTGGCAGGGACGGTTAAGTAGAAAAGCATAGCATTCAGGATATATAAGAAAACACAGAAGGAGCAGGACAGAGAATTTTATCAGTTAATGCAGAAGGAGGCAGGGAAGGCAGTCAGAATAGCAAAGGCAGAAACTGAGGAAAAGATAGCCAACTCTGTTAAGAAGGGGGATAAAACATTTTATAGGTACATTTTGGGAACAAAGAAAGACCTAGGGAGGGCTACAAAGACTTAATAAAAGGGAAGGAATGTGGGTAGAGGGTGATAGTGAAAAAGCAGGGCTGCTGAATGAATATTTCTGTTCAGTATTCACAATGGAAGAGGAGGGGGAGATACCAAAACCAAACAAGAGAGAGTCTCTGAATAGGGGTATTGATACCAGTCCATTCACAGAAGAAAGGGTTTTGAAATAACTCATGAAACTGAGGGTGGACAAAACAATGGGGCCTGATGGGATTCATCCAAAAATTCTAAAAGAACTAAGGGTAGAAATAGTAACACCACTGACTACTTTCTTTAACAAATCATGGGAGGATGGTGTGGTACCTGAGGACGGGAGGAGGGCAAATGTAATTCCACTTCACAAAAGTGGGAGCAGGGCTGAGGCAGAAAACTACAGACCAGTTAGTTTGACTTCAGTGGTAGGGAAAATGATGGAATCACTTCTGAAGGAAAGAATTGTTGAGTACCTGGAGGCCAGTGGGGCACATGACCGAAGGCAGCATGGTTTCACAGCAGGAAGGTCATGCCAGATGAACCTAATAGATTTTTTTCACTGGGTGACCAAAGTAGTAGACCAGGGAGGGGCTGTGGATATGGCCTACCTAGATTTTAGCAAAGCATTTGACAGTCTCATACAAAAAATGTATACACAAGTTAGCCAGCCTTGGAGTGGGTCCGAAGGTAGTAGCCTGGATAAAAAAATGGCTGGACAACAGGGCACAAAGGGTACTAGTAAACAGACTCCACAGTGAAGAAAGGAGGGTAACTAATGGAGTACTGCAGGGTTCGGTACTGGGACTGGTCCTCTTTAATGTCATTATAAATGACATTGGAGAGCACCTGGAAGGAAAGGTATATCTCTTTGCAGATGACACAAAGATCTGCAACAGGGTTGATGCACAAGGTGGGGTGGAAAGGATGAAAAGGGACTTGGCATGGTTGGAGGAATGATCAAATATTTGGCAGCTCAGATTCAATGCAAAGAAGTGCAAGGTAATGAATCTTGGAAAGAAAAACCCAGGGTAAGAGTACACAGTGAGGGGTGAGTTAATAACAAAAATCGAAAGAGACCTAGGAGTATTAATATCAGATGATCTAAAGGTGGGCAAGCAATGTGAGAAGGCAGTAAGGAGGGCTGGGAGGATACTGTGATGCATAGGGAGAGGCATCACCAGTGGAAAACAGGAAGTTGTTATCCCTCTGTACAGACAGTTAGTGAGACCCCATCTGGAGTACTGCATGCAATTCTGGAGACCCCATCTCCACAAAGACATACAGAGTGGAGGCTGTTCAGAGGAGGGCAACCAAAATGGTGCTGGGTCTGCAACAGAAGACATATGAGAAGAGACTAAAGCAGCTTAATTTGTATACCCTTGAGGAAAGGAGGGAGATGGGGGACATGATAGAAAATTTCAAGTATTTCAAGGGAATTAAAAAGTGCAAGACGGCAGCATCTTTCAGAAGAAGAGATGTACAAGAACCAGGGAGCACAATTTGAAGATAGAGGGGGGACGGCTCAGAGGTAACGATAGAAAGTATTTTTTCACAAAGAGGGTTGTGGATCACATGGAGCAGCCTTCCTGAGGAGGTTGTGGAGTCAGGAACAGTGGGAGAATTCAAGAATGCATGGGACAGGCATAAGGCAATTCTAGTGGGGGATAGGAGGAAGTAAGCTGTTCATTAACTAGAATCTGCAGCTTATCCATCAGGTAGTGAAATGGGCAGACTAGATGGTCTAAGCGGTCCTTATCTGCAGTCAAATTCTATGTTTCTATGGTCCTGGATACATCACTGTCACATGGTACAGGGGGCATTTTTGGAAAAAAAAGAGTAATAAACATTGCTAAGATGAAGATCCCCATGAGACCATAAAACTAGCAGGTTAATTTAGAAAAAAATCATAACAGCAGACAAAAGGAAGGACACACTAAGACTACAAACACAAATCAAGACACTGCACAACATATGTTTTTGCAAATTCTGACTGTAATACTTGTTTAATTAGAATCACTTTGTGAAGTTTGGCTGGTTGTGTGGTGAAGGCAGGCAACAGAAACAAAGACTTAGGGTGGGATACCACTTTTATGGTGAGTGAAGAGGTGGATTAAATCAGGAGGAGGAGGATGGAACAACTGAAGAGGATTTATTGTTCACATGGCATTTGTCAGTCACAGTCTGAATGAATGAAATAGGAAATAATTATCAGCTGTTTGTGGTATAATTAATTTTACAGTGAACTGTTGGATGAGATTATAAAATGGTTGTGTGCATTCCTTTCTCTTTTTTTTCATTGCATTATTATTGTTAGAAGAAGGTAGTGTGGTTAGATTTCTGTGCAGGCTACAAGTGGGGGCAGGGGGGCAAAAAGACATAACATGTATATAATATTTTTCCTGAAAATAGCCCTGCATGTACTGTGTAACATATTAAAGATAAACTTTAAAAGGCACTGCTGTCATCTCACTGTACAGTACAAGCTTGACTGGTTCTGATTACAAAATTAGGGCAAATTCTCATATGATTTCACTTTTCTACCCAAGTGACTACTCACTTAGTAAGAGGTTACTCTTGAAAGACCCTGCACTATGTAAACCTATTGTGATGTTGTTGCAGGGTCTGCAATATAACTCAGAGGCTAGAGCACTAAGCTAAGAATCAAAGGACCCCACATAGTCATGGGTTTGAATCCCATAACCACCAGAAGTACATTGCCCTGAACCAGTCATTGCGCATGTCAGATCACTTGATTTGGGGGACAAGGTGGTAAACTGGGCTAGAAACTGGCTAATAGACAGGAGGCAGAGTGTGGTGGTAAATGGGGTGCAGTCTGGGGAGAGGGGGTAACCAGTAGCGTGACATTGCAGAAGGGTTGGAGGGAAAGGTCTGCCTGTTTGCAGATGACACCAAGATCTGTAACAGAGTTGATACCCCAAAGTGGGTGGAGAAAATAAAGAGGGCCCTGGGGAAGCTTGAAAAATGCTCTGAGAACTGACAACTGAAGTTTAATTCAAAAATGTGCAAAATTATGCATCTGGGATACACAGACCTAGGGGAAAGCTACAGGGTGGGGGTGGGGGGTTGCTGACAGTCACAAAGGAGGAAAGGGACCTGGTGGTTATTATTTCTTATGACCTTAAAATGTCAAAGCAGAGTGCTAAGGCAGCTGGGAGGGCCAGTGGCATGCTGGGGTGCTTAGGCAGGAGTATCACCAGCAGAAGGAGGGAGGTAGTGATGCCAATATATAAAACCATGGTCAGGCCTCACATGGAGTACTGTGTGAAGTTCTGGAGGCCACACCTTTGTAAGGATATTAACAGTCTGAAGATGGTCCAGAGAAGGGTGATTAAGATGGTACAGTGCTTGCAACACAAGACTTATGAGGAGAGATTAAGGGACTTCAATATGTACTTGCTGGAAGAGAGGAGGGAAAGAGGGGACATGATAGAAACATTCAAGTACCTCAAGGGTATAAACAAGGTGCGGGGGGGGGAGACATTTTCCAATACAGGAGGAGCACAAGAGTGAGGGGGCATTACATGAAATTGGAAGGTGGGAGGTTAAGAGGGAATGTGAGGAAGTTGTTCTTCACAGAGAGGTTGGTGGATGCATGGATTGGTCTGCCTCATTAAGTGGTGCAAGCGAGCACTGTCAATAGATTCAAGCATTCTTGGGACAGGCATAGGGGAACCACAGATGTACAGCAGTGGGTGTTGGAAGCAGTAATCCAGTACAAGGGCTTATAGGCAGACTAGATGAATCTGGCAGACCTTACCTGCTTACAGTTTTTATATTTCTCTGTTTCATTTGCATTATCAGATTACTTACATTGAATGTCAGATTTCAGCAATGAGTAGATATTGATAGGGAACAAGCTGTGTACCCTCCCAAACATTTGCACAAAACATAGGCTCAAAATCCCCCTTCTTAGCCCAGCAGTAGTTTATTCTTAAAGTTTGGTATATAATTATTGTTGCTCACAATGTGTTTTAGTCCCTTATTAGTGCAGCCCCAGTAGTGAGTTCTCAGGGGGTGCAGCTGATAGTACTGGGAGGTCACAAGATACTGTATGAACCAGAAGATACTGTAAGCAGAAGTGGTGGGCCCAGGAGCAAAAAACTACATAGCAAATAAAAAAAAGAACACTTTTACATAGCATTTTATCTTTTCTAACTTTTGTGCATAAAATGTCACAGACATAATGATTATAATGAATTTAACTACTGTATAGGTACAGTTCAATAGTCAATTATGCCACAGTATAACATTTCCAGCATTATGCTTTATGGAAATGTTTGAGATTAGAAGAAGCAAAATAAATTAAAGGGAGATGCAACTTAGAATTTACATGCAACAACAACAAAACAATAACATAACTTCACATTTTACTTGTCTCCCTCATACTGTAGAACTATAAACTTTCAATGTAAAAATAATTTCGCTATCTTCACTGGAGAGTCTTGTTCAGTGAAATTGATTTTTACAGTGAAGTTTACTTGCCAACGTGAGCATAAGCGTCATTGTTTTTAACAGGTATTCCATTTCCCTTTTCTGCCAATTAAAAGAACGGTAAAACCCTTTTTACAGTATATTCAGTATTTAGATTGCCGAATCAGAGGTGAGATGACAAAAGGTACAATGTGGCACAATAAATCAGCCACCACCATGGAAATCTAAAGGTATCCTTTTATTAATCAAACAGTCTCCAATCCCTTTTTTCTCTATCTCCGTAAATTCAGAGAGCTTTACAGGGTTCCAAAGTCTGAATCATGGCAAAAGAAGTTGAAGAGATTAAGGGATTACTGTAGTTTGGACCTCCTTGTCCTGTTCCTTACCTGCAGTTACCTACACTACATATGCAATTGAGCTCATAGATTGGACTCGCTAATCGCGACCACGTGGTTGGAGCCTGATACTTCCTGGTTACCAGCAATACTGTTTTGCCTGCAAACATTAAATCTCCTGCTTGTTACTACTGTAAAGTGAGTTCATACTTTATTAAAGTAAATAGTGAGGAAAGTGAGGAAAGCAAAGTCTGAATTAGAGACATGGCGATGTGATCAGCTGGTTTTAAAGAGATAAGCCCGCAAAACTTTATGGGCACGATCAGGTGACATGACCGAACAGCGCAATATAAAATTTGCACGCATATTTCTTGTTCTACAGTACTTGTATGAAAGAGTTAAGATAATTTTTTTTTTCCCTCATCATATTTCATTTAGTCTAATTTATGCAAAGAGATGCAAGTATAAAAAGTGTAAGAAGATACCAGGGTGGATTTTGTTGGGATGCTACAGTACTGTATAGGTAACTCTATGAAATCATATAGCAAAGTCAGTTAGGATAGTGAACTGCCTGGACAAACAGTGAAACATTCAGCATGTGCTGTGTAACTGACATTGAACTTAAATGACAGAATATCAGTACTGCCATTTCCTGTCCCTTGCTGATATTCAAACCAATTAGAGCCTTAACAGTTGGAATCCTACTGCTGACAACGCCCTCCTAACAATACAGCAAGGACCTATAGTTATCTGCCAGGTGATGAACTACTCAAAAAGTGAAGTTGTGTTTCCAATTCAATGAGATCTAATATACATAACATTGTTGACATATAATACAGTATATTTTGTTTTGAATCTTCTCAGCAATGCCATTGATGTGTCCTACGAATGGTTAATTATGCATGTTTCCTAAATGAAATTGGTAATGATCAGGAAGGATTTTCTGTGTGACTTGTCTTGTGCATATCATTTACTCTCGGTTGTAAAACAGGAAGAAAACTGCCCTCGGTAACTAAAAACTATTCCCAGTCTGATTTTTTTGTTTATTTAGTACCTGCTTTATTGATACCTCACTCATACTTACTTATTTTTTTGGTACCACAGTCTGTTTACGATTGCATTTAAATGACCTTCTTTCATAACTTTTGTGAATTTGTAATAACATTGATGTGCCCAGCTGATTTACTCTGCAGATAAATACTGTATATGCAAAACTGCATTTTTAAGCTTCTAAGTAGCACTCTCTTACTGTAAGAGGTATTAAAGAAGTCAATTTATATTTACCTGCAAGCAGACTCTGGTACAAAAAAATAGATAAAAGTCAATTCTTAGTGAAGGAGGGACTAAATGAATATAACATCAGTTTAGGAATAGTTTTCAGTTACAGAGAGCATTTTTTCCTGTCTAAAAGCAATGACAAGCATGAGGCAACTTGCAGTTGATACTACAGTGGGTCTGAATGATTGAAACACTGTGAACCACAATAGTAAGAGAAAAAAAACTGAGGTAAGGGTCTTTTTCGTTTGTTTGTTTTTACTGAAGTCTCAGTCCAAGCCAGCACTGAAAGCATGTCAGAATGTTGCCAGAAAAGCATGATGTATCTGACATGAACAGCTCTTCATCAGCTGTTCTATAAAGCTCTACTGTATTCACTGAGAGAGTTTTTTAATGTCCCACAAACAGGAGTCCAGCAGGAGCACTCAACCACACAGGCAAGCTCAACTATGACAATGATCAAGACTTGTAAACCACCACACTCCCAGCTTGCCAGTCCCTCCCTGAACCAGCTTGAACTTGTGTGCATCTACTGAGTGCGCTTCACAAACTGCCCCCCACAGACATACAACTATGTGAATTTAGTCTCTTATCAGGTTTTGCAAACCTCCCCCACCCAGCTTTCCTCTCAAATCTGTCCCTTTCTGAATCAATCACTTACATCAGCTCTTCTGTGCAGCAGAATGGATTTTGGAAACAGCAGTTTGTGGCACCACATTTATGCCTGCTGAGCAAGCATGGTGAATTGTCACCACCCAGCAACTTCCCAAATGCAGCCCCAAAGCCAATAATTTGCTGATAATTAAACAGATCTTTCACTGGCAGTATCATTACAGTTAGGACATTTGAGGGATTTAGAAAATTGTCCTTTTTTCTTATTCATAACTTTATTAATTTTAAAGATATTAACACCAGTACTGTGTCAAATAGTATTTTTTTACACACACCTTCAACAAACACAGTGAGTATTTTGTTTGTAATCATACCCTAAATGTTTTTTAAAGCTTAACTCATAAAATCCTTTTCTGGCATGATTACGTAGAGGATACCCATTAAGTTATTGAAGGGGAATCACAAGATGATTTTATTGGAAATGTGATGTAAAGATCTTTAAAGTATATGAATTTATGAAAGAAAGAAAAATGGCTGAATTTTCCAAACCCTTCAGTGTTTCTGTATTGCAAATATCATTTGCAATAGTACTGCTGAGGGAAACAGCTGTTTTGTGCTGCTAGCACCTGGCTTCTACATGCAAAAGGGACTAAAGTTAGGGTATTCTGTGCATTACTAAAAACTGCCTGCAGTCACATAGCCTCATTAATGTACCATTTGACCCCCTCTTCCTTCCATCACACTCTAATGGCTCTCTGACACTCCCAGACCATCTGTCATTCCATGTTCCACTGGGCTGGCTGTGACAGTTACTGTGTTAAAAAAAAATCTCCTAAGTTCCCCCTCCACCCAATTTGTTTTCTACAGGCAAGGTGGAGTAAAGTCAGGGTATGCTGCCCATTCATACAAAAACTGCCTGAATTAATCAGGATAGCTTGGGCTGTCTAAATGATTTTAAATGATCGGTAACTTTTTAGGCAAAGAAAGCCTGAGAAAAAAAGAAATGTCCTTCCCTGGTGTAAACCAGTATATATTATATGAGAGACACTTTTCCATCCATTCTCATAAGGAACTACAAATGCCAATGCGTAACATAACTTTATCCAGCTAATAAATTCTACAGGCAAGCCAAAAGCTGACTAACAATCCCACAAAAAAGAATGCAAGACTGTATCGAAAGCCTTGGCTTGATCCAAACTAATTAAATAACTTGGTTCTACTGACAGACCATTGTCTACCACTGAAAGACTAATGATCTTCCTCAACATTAACAAAGCATCAGAAATATTCCTCCCTGGAACAGCACAAAATTGCATCTGGCTTATCACTGAAGGCATTATCTCCACTAGTCTATTCACTAATAACTTTGCAAAGATCTTAAAATCAACGTTTAATAAAGTCAAAGGTCTCCAATTATTTAAATCCTTAATATCTCCAGATTTATGTAAAAATATTAACAGCCCCTCATATATCTGGGTAGGCAGTGTTTTCTTCCAAAAAAAATTATAAATGCAGAGAAAAATAACTGGAATCAAAGACCATAAAATTTTAAATAATTCATTTGACAACCCATCAGAACCTGGTGCAACATTATCGTGTAACGAGTTTATTACTCTACTCATTTCTTGAGATGTGAAAGGACGTACCAGGAGAGAATTCTGAAAGCATGTAGTCTGCGAAAGTGACGCCATCTGTAAAAACACATTAGTTTGTGGGTCAAAACCCTGCAAAGTCCCAAACTTTTCTTTGATATAATCTTCAACTACCCCCATCACAGTTGTCACAGTGTTCAACCCCAGAGGAATCCACTAAACCCGTAAAGACCCGTTTATTTGTCCTTATCTTACTAGCTAAAAAAGGATTAATCTGTTCTGATTTACCTTTGGTACCAAACAATTGTTCCTTGTATAGGGACTTTATTCGAGAATATTGGTAATCCTCCATGTTATGTCTTATTATAGATATATGGTCCAATAAATCAATTCCCTCCAAATTTTGCCTAGATAATAATGTCCTTAACTCACACCTATAATTCAGATATATTTTCTTATTTGATTTCACTCTATATGAACCTACCATTTTAAAAAAACAAGACAATCATACTTTCAAATCAGACCACCAAAGGCCTACATTCCCATAAAGGCCCAATGTAGTTACTTTATCTTGGATAACCTCTTGTAATTCCTGAAGAATATTTGCATCCGACAACAAGAAAACATTTAACCTCCAAATTCCTTTCCCAGCCATGTGTCTTGGGGGATTCAAACCGAATACCTATTAACCAGTGGTCTGAAATCTCAATAGGAACCAATTCAGGGGAGATAACTTGAAAGGAATGATTAACAAAAAAGAAATCTATAGGAGAAGAAAGAGTACCCTTATAAAAGGTAGGCTTCTTTAACAATGGAGTGTCTACAAAGGCATTATTTAAATCAGCCTGAGAAACCACTTGTTTTAAAAAAATTCTATCACAATATTGTTTAGCACCCTCTCTTTTCTCTTTAAAATTAATATTGAAGTCACCCCCCAAAATTAAGTGATACTTAGAGTATAAGTAAGGCTGTATCTTTTTTAGTAAATCAATATGGGATAATTTTACTTGGGGGTTATAAATGTTTATCAAACATATGGGAAAGCCCTGAAATTCAATATCTAACATAAAAGCCCTACCCAGCTCGATTTCTACTGATTTAAGAAGTAGTACATCTGAAGTTCAAAACCAAAAACCCACCCCACTACAGGGATCTATCCCCGATGACCAACTAGAAAATCCCCATCCCCAGTCCTTAATGGACTGCTGGATATCGGCTATAGACTGTAATCTTACATCTTGTATAAAAAGAATATCATAGCTCAATGAGTGCAAAATAATAAACATAGTGAATCAGCATTTCCTATTCTTAACACTGTTCACATTTAAGCTTGCTATAGAAAGTGTTAACATCTAAGGAGGGTTTTATTTTTTTATTTCCCACTCAATCTCATAACCTGCTTTCAGGTAGAAGGTAGACTAATCCCTTCAACAGATGAAACTACCTCTCCATCCTTCTCCTGTAACTGGGTAGGCATATCTTCAATCCCCTCTAAATCAATAGGATGGTCCTGTTCCATCTGTTCACTCCAAGAAGGAAGAGAAGAAAATCTGTTTGAAAGTGATACTAAGGGTTGATTAGAAACAACACTTGTGCCTTTAATGCTCCCCTTTTTTTACTAACATGAAAGGCTCCTCTTGCCTTAAAGTTTTTGAACTATCTGAAAGGACTAGAGGGTTTTCCACATTCTGATTAGTCACCTGCATATTATCCAGGGAACCACCAAATAAATTTGTCTGAGGCCTAATTGGAGATCCCTGTGAGGTAACAAAGGAAGTGTCTTTCCCTATAACCTGAACCTGCTCAAAACTTGCTCTTGTAGAGTCTAAATTCTCTGAACTTAACTGAATATCAGTCTGAGAGGGAACAGGCCCCCATTCACTCCCTTCACAGCCCCCACCCCCCTCGTCTCTCGGATGACTGATTCCCCATACTCTGATTCGTAGGAGGGTTTTTAGCCTTATGCAAAAAATACGCCTATCGGAAGCCTCATCCAAATCATCCATGCCCCATGGACAATCCTCAAAAACATGCTCAGAATCCCCACATAGGTTACATAAAGGGGGGCATCACAGTCATTTGCCACATGCCCAAGAACTCCACAAGAAAAACATTTAACCTTGTCACAGTCTGTATTTAGATGATCAAACGAACCACACTTATAGCAGCTTTTAGGCTGACCAGCATAAAAGATTATTCCCCTATCTCTTCCTAGAAAAAAGGAACTGGGTAAATGCTGTATCCCAGAATCATTATGAGATAATTGAACTCTAAAAGTCCAACCACCCATCCAGAAACCATTGTCATCAATTATAGGTCTTGGATTATCCATTATCTTACAACCCTGTTCAAGCCAGTATATTATGTTTGCCACATTAACTCCTTCATTGCGAAAAAGAATAGTTACGATTTTAATCGTTGGTTTGGTGACAGGAATCACCAAAAAATCCTTCCATATGCCCTGATCCTTTACCTCATAATACCTTTTCCAAAATCTAACCAATAAACGCATTGAACAAAAGCTTACATCATATTGGGAGTTCCCTAGTGAATGAATAAATGCATAAACATCTGAGGGTACAAAACCCAAACTGTCAAGTAAAAGGGTTTTCCCCACCCATATTCTGTCCAGGACAATCGGGGCTAACCCCTTGTAGCGTAATGTAACCAAAAATCTTTGTCGTGCTTCTTGTGCAGGACACTGAAATAACCCAGCAAAGGATTTCTTCTTCCCCATATTTATATTCCCCGGAGAGGCACTATCCTCCTCTCTTTGTGTACTAAAGCCCCCACCTTCATTATCAGTCATCCGTATTTTGAAATTCTGTACCTGATGCTGAAAGCGGCCCTCCATTCCTTTGACAAGTGTCTGCCACAGCATCTGACATAGTTTTGTTCACAGCAGCCTCTCCCTCAACTGACACTTGCATACTAATGCAATTCTGGGACTTTGTTAATTCTGGCTGAAAGTTGGAATTCTCTGAAAAAGATCCATCCTGGGTTATAATTTGGTGGACCCCAGAAACAGGAAAATTTGGGTGAGGAACACAAATTCCGTCTTGCCAGATCCAACCCGCTTTAATAAGAACCTTGTTTTTTGACCGCATATCCTCTTCTCCTGTAATCTGGGGGAGCTTTCCATCATAAAAAGCCTCTTTTCTCTCAAGCTCTACTGGTAAGACAGACTGAACTCCAGATGACGAAATGATGGGTAGCCTTTTGTTGTCTGCAGACAAAGGGCTAGCAATTGAGCGCTCCTTTTCTTCTCCTCATCTAGATGCTTTTTAGAGACCATAGTCTCTTTCAGCCACTTGTATTAAATCCAATAGCTGTTTCTTCTTTATCTCCATTTCTTTTTGTAATAAAACTTCTCCTTCATATTCCGACTCAGACATATCCAGGAACATATCCTGGTCTTCTATCTGTGAAGAACTTCCTTGAGCTAAAGGACATAATGATTCCTTCTCAGTAGTTGCAGAAACACCCAAAGGCTCCAGAGCCCCAGAGCCCAAACCTTCCTCCTCCATGACCTCCTTCAAACTGTGAGCCTCCATCCCTGCAGACAGATGGACAGCACCACCTGCCTATAAAGTAGGGGAATTTCCCTGGTGTCCCGGCCAAATTCCCCTCATTCACTAAAAAAAATACCACCAACAGCTTAATCTGGTTCAGGGTCAGTTGGCATTCATTTGTATCCCCCTCCCCCAGGTCATGCCTGAAAATAGGCAGGATTTGTCTAGTGCACTTACCCAGTCAACAAAAATTAAATAAAAAATTGCATTTTTATACCCCAAAACTTATGAATAAATGCCAAAAATGGACCCTCCCCCCACTAAAAGAGTAGAAGTCTTTATTATAACTTGAAAGCAAAATATATACATAAGAGTGTTACTTCACACAAAATGATAATGAAAAATAAAGATAAACAGAAAGAAGCATGTCATCATACATCCAAAACAAAATTCCATTTGTATGGTCTCAAAACTGATCAATAGATAAGTCAAAAAAGTACCCCCCCACAGAAAGAGTAGGGGAAGGTTAAATATAACTTAAAAGTAAATATGAACAAATAGTGTTACATCACACAAAACCATAGATAAATAAAATGGAAAACTAAATATAAAGTATTGCAAGCATGCACCCTACATGTAACTTCAATATTATAATCCCAAACATACAGTACAAACAGGAAAACCCAAAAACCATCCCACCCCACCCCAAAAGAGTAGGGAGGATTTTTTTAAGCATACACAATGATTAACAGAAAGGAGTCATACTAAGACTTCATATATCCTCTATCCAATCCATATGTCTCCACCACAGCTGATAGAGATGCTGAGGTGCTTGTAGTTTCTGCCTATTCTTAGTGTCTACCAAAGCCTTATGTATCAACCAAAAAAGGTGGTCAGCAGTTAGTTCTCTCTGATAGATAGTAAACTGGATCCTTATAAGCCAAATGTGATATTTGAGGAGAAGCAAAATTAGGTGCATAGTGCCTCTATCAAATTTTGTCCAAGCTGTGGTTAGGAGCCCTAGAAATAAAATATATTTAGTCACCATCTTAAAGGGTGATTTAGCCCACTTTTAATAAAGACGAGACCAAAAAGGGAGAATGAATGGACACGTAAAATACAAATGTTCCATAGTTTCTAATGTGTCATTACAAAATGTGTTTCTAGGATAAATCTGTTCTGATTTATCTTTATGTTTAAAGGATACCTAAACAACATTTTGACAACAAACTATTCAAAAATCTGGCTCCGTAGGTGACTAAAGGAAAGGCTGCTGTATTCATTAATGTGAGAACTACATTTACATAATTTACCTAAATGTGGTTCCAGAACATTTGAAAACTGTAAAGCCAGCCTTCCAATTTCAAAAAAACTGTCTTACCTGCTTCCTAAAATGGCCGCCAAATGTATTATGTGATGACATCATTGGAGCCAAAGTCAGAAAGATATATGGCTCTCTATAGTGCTAACTAGTTCTTGTTTCCCTTTGAATAGAATTGTTTCACCTGAATGGTCAAAACCATGTGCATCATTTTGTATATTGCACAAGTTAGGCTATGGTTATGTTCATTTTGTTTACTTTAACATGCTGAAAATGTGTTTTAATCCAACTGACTTTCTCTGTGGCAAACCACAGTGCAGTGCAAATCTTGAATAACCTGGTAGTCTAGTGGTTATGGTGGATCCAGGATGCTGCAATGGGGGTGCTGGGGTGGTGTATATGCTTAATATGCACTTTTTAACATTTTTATTAAACCTTTATATTTTCTGCTGTTCTTTTCTAGTACATTTTTGACAGAACCTACAAAAGTAATCCATAGTTTGAATGTAAACATTTGTACAATCAATAAATCAGACTTCTTCAACAAATTAAAATGCAGCAGCAGCTAGCAAGTATGTTACTATGTGGGGGGGAGGGTTGCAGCCACACCCTTCACCACCCCCAAGAACCACCAATTTTTCATAGCAAAGTTCTTGTGTAGTCCAATGTTAGAGTTCATACTTTCTCGAAACTTAAGTATATGCTTGTCTTGTCTTCTTTTTCTATAGGAAATAAGAAAAATAAAAATAATAAGGAAAATCATCAGCATTTATATAGTGGTTTTCATATACATTGTATCCCAAAGTGCTTTACAAGCAATAGTAGACTGGTAGTGAAGTGACTGAATGTGTAGTGGCAGCCATTTCATGCATTAATATCCACATTCAGCCTTGGAAAATTGCATGAGCTGGTTTTATGGGAAGGGGAATGTTGGCCAGGACAGCGGGGTTGGATAGTGATTAAGGTTCTGGCAGCTCCACATCTTATTTCTCACAGTAATCTGCTCAGATTTCCTTCCTTCTGTCTTCCCCCTTCCCTGAACATATCAGTACCTTGCAAGAATGGCCTTCTCAGTCCCCCTCTGGTATTCATTCTTCACTAGTCCTCCTCACACCAAAAGCGGGTGAGCTTATCACCTTTCTGCATCATGAATGCAAGTAGTACAGTCCCTGTTTTATTTTGACATATAAAATATAAACTTATATTTCCAGTAAGTCAGGCTCATAGCAGCAGGGAACAAGGGGAATAATGGGCTTTCCTATCCTTAAAAGATCTAGGCTACCTTTGATTAGGCACTATTAAATGATGGGTGTGCACATCATTATGCACGTCATTCAATAGTGCCTAATCGTAGGTGGCTTAGATCTTATATGGGTAGGAAAGCCTATTTTTCCACTTGTACCATACTGCTATCAGCCTGGCTTACCAGAAGATCATGTTTATTAATATATAAATATAACATGGGAGACTGTACTAACCACATTCATGATGTGGAAGGGTAGTGAACTCACCAGTTTTTGGTGTGGGGAGCGGGTGAGAAGAATGAATTCCAGAGAGGGACTGAAGAGGCCAATGCAGTAGGGTACCACTATATTCAGGTTAGTTGAAGACATGAAGGATGACGCTGAGCAGATCACTGTGAGATCTGAAATGTTGGACTGCCAGCATTGTGATCACTACCTGACTGTGCATGAGAGTAGACAGTGATGACAAATACTCAGAGTGGCAGGGCTGTACCTAAACTGTTACTTGAATTCATTGTAGGGCAATTACCCTCGGGTTGGGGGGGATGTTGATGTTTGTTAGGACAGTATTGAGTTGTGTATAGATCATTCAAGATTTGGAAGGGTGGTAGCCAGCCAACTCACATTGTGGAGTACAGCACAGAAAAATACTGGAGAAGAATTGTTGAGAACTGTTCTGCCAGGTTCTGCAGATCACAGGCAAAGGAGTAGACTGACACTGGAAGTCAGGTGGATTCGCTCAAGGTATTAGCATGCCTCTCCTGCTAATAATATTGTTATCCATTGTAAGTGCAGCCCTTATGAGGGCATGAACAGCAGTTTTTCTGATGCATCATGATGCTTATTGCTTAGCCCTCCAGGAAGGCCTAGTTATTGATTAATGAGGTGGGAAAAAACAGGGAACTGTGCATACTACCTTCACTGTGCAGAAGGGTGGTGATCCGCTCAGTGTTTACTATGGGAGCAGAAGTCAAACATTGAGAATGTGGACTGGAGAGTGATTTGGGAGGCATTTTTTTAACAGTGCCTGCTGATGATGCATATCAGTATTGGTGTGCACAACTCTCTGAGGTACAAGATTACAATCTGAGGTGTGATAATTCTCTTCATGAGACTGCAAGCTCATATGCGGCCCCAGGCAGTACTAAGGACAGGGTATGGATGGTGAGGTGTTCAACAGAAGGCAGGCTAGGTGCAGCGAGTTCACATGGAAAAAGAAAGCCTTATTTGTGGATTAACAAGAGAGCATGAGCTTTGGAACTGAACAAGACCGGTACTTGCTGTGTGTCCCTGATCAACGCACTAAATTTCCTTGTGCGCCCAGGCCGCACCTGTAAACAAGCTTTCAGCTTAGTGCCTTTTTCCTGGTCAACAAAAAACAAAATTCAGTGCATCATATAACCACTAGATCATCAGGCATCTGAAGTGTTGTACTGTGATGTAGTTTGCCAAAGAAAAAGTCAATTGGATTGCAAAACATTTTACGTAAGCTAAAGTAAACAAAATGAACAAAATCATAGCCTAACATGTATTGATCAAAATAATCCATGAGGTAATACATGGTGTTGATCATTCTGGTACAACAATTCAAAATAAAGAGGGAAAGAAGAACTAGTTAGCATTATAGAAATATATGTGAATCTCTGTCTCTGGCTCTGATGATGTCATCATGACTCATCAATTAACACACTTAGCAGACATCTTAGGGAGAAACCAATGCTGTTTTTTGAAAGTAAAAGGATGATGTTTACATTTTTCAAAAGTTATGAAACTGCATTTACGTTATTTACATAAATGCAGTTTTAGCATAAATGTAAACAGCAGCCTTTACTTCACCTCGCAATGAAGCCAGATTTTAGAATTTGCAGTTTTAAAAAACTGTTTAGGTACCCTTTAAAATTATCTTTGACATTTAACCGATCATGAGAAACCAACCAAAGCATGTCCCACATTTTACCACATAGTCTGTGTCCCAACATTTGATCTACTTGGTTAACACTAGGCCCCCAATTCCAAAACCAAGGGTATTCAATAAATATTTTAGGATGTGTGAATAAAAATCTTGAGTGGATGTCAACAATAATTGCTTGGGGATGGCCCATAATTTCAATTTCCCAAATATGTATACCATATAATAAAGTAATCCATTCAAAGATTTTTGTTTTGGAACAGGAGACACCATTTCTCATGTGGTCACCCATGGTCTGATTTGATCCAAAATCCAAGGTTGCCAGAGTCTACCACTGTTCTGGAGCACAGGCTGAATATTAAAGAAACATAGAGAAAAAAACACTAAGGGCTGGATCATTTTCAGACCCCCTTGTTGAATAGATAAATATGTAACTCCTCTCTTGATGAGGTTCAAGTGGGTCCACCCAATACATTGAAAAAACTGATATAAATGATAGTTTCCAGCTGTTTGGGAGGAGGAAATATAATACAAAGGTATAAAAATAAGGGCAATAAAAAGGTCTTAACTATATAAACCCTTTTTAGGTTGGACATGTTCCTCGTATTCCATCTTCATACTTTAGCAAGACCATATTTTAGCACTAGGGTCCAGTTATATGTGCACATGTCTTCAGAGCCAAAAATATGCTAATGTTTTAATGCATCCCTTCTGAACAGGAGTCTTAAAAAAGGCTGTCTCAGTATCAGTAATTGATCCTATTGGAGACAGTGACACTTAGTTAAATTAATAGTAGAGTGTGTTAGGGTCAAAAAATTCTGAACTTCAACCTTAGCCGCTCTGTGTGATGCTGGATCTGCCAATAACAAGCACACATCATCAATATACGAAACTTGACTTAATTTCCAAATCCTCACTTTGTACTGAGAGACCAGTGATAGATTCACACTGTTGTAGTCTATATAACAAAGGATTGAGTATAAAAATATAGAGGGAGGGACAGAGTGGACACCCCGTCTCACAACCCAATACACAGTGCACCATTTCCCCACTCAACCATTTACATAGGGTCGAACTGCTGAATGAAGGTAATATAGTTTAACCCAGCCAATAAACTGGTCAGGAAAACCGAGTGCTTTTAAACAAAACCACAAGTAATCATGACTGACCTTGTCAAAGGCCTTGTCCTGGTCCAAACAGATAGAAAATCCCTGCAATTCCTCATTTTCCCCTTTTTCTACTATTTCCCTGAGGAGAATGAAGGCATTGTGGATTTTCCTCTCTGGTACTGCACAAAACTGAAGGGGGAAGATAATACTATCCAGGGTTACTGGTAACCTGTTACTCATGAGTTTCCAAACAATTTTACAATTAACATTTAGGAGGGAAAGAGGCCTCCTAGTATTAAATAAACTTCTATCAACTGTCTTACGTAAAAAAATAATCAAGCCTTCATACATACTGGACAAAAGAGTGTTAGCCTGAAAAAAATGTGAAAAAACCTGGGACAGGTCCTTCCTCAATTTTGGGAAAATATGCTGTTAGAATTCACAGGGAAATCCATCAGGTCCTGGTGCCATCTCAGACAGAAGTGCTTGTATTACAGTAGTTAATTCAGGCTCCATTACTGCCATGGTTAAAAGGTCTACAAAATTGTCTAGAATCTCTTGTAACTGACAAGAAGTCAACCACTCCTCAACTGCTGTATCTGTTAGTGGAATTGACTGAAACATGGTGTCCCCATATTGTTACAGAACTGTCAAAATATCATCCTTCTCATAGACATCTCTCCCTCCAAGGTCTTTTAAGAAATGGATTAACTTATTTTGTCTCTGCTTATCGCAGGTATCAAAGGGGTTGGCTCTAACCTGGGCTTCCCGTTGTCCGAACCTCTGTTCGAAATCAAGCATGTTCATTTAGTTGTATTGAAGTTCAATAATTTGGTCTTTAATTTCCTTAATTTGTGCCATCAGGTCATCTCCAGATTCCTGTTGTATCTGGAGTAGCATAAATAATTGACTCCGTAAGTCAAAATATTTGGCCTTTCTATGTGTGCCACTCAATCTCCCCATAAGTTGGAAATATTTCAAAAAATGTTGTTTATAATCCTCCCACCATAAGGCTGGAGAGTCATATAGAAAACAGACCAATTGCCTGGCCTCAAGCAAGTATTGAAAACCTTGTGAAATGTCTGGGTTATTCAAAAGACCCAAGTTGAGCCTCTAATACCCCTACCCTTGGACATATCCATAAAGTCTGATATTGTTACTGTAATTAAACAATGGTCAGAAGTGGCCACAGGTATTACATTTTTACATCTAATAGGTAAGGAGGGAGTAAGAAACCAGAAATTAATTCTTGTAGAGATAGAGCCTCTATAATAGGTGTGGGGGCTTATCCCCATTCAGTTTCAAAAATATCTACTAGACCATTGGTGTTTAGCATATGATTTAAATAGGAAGCATCACAATATATTTTTGTTGTGTGTAAGCCCTTATCTTGAATAAAATTACTAATATTAAAATCTCCTCCAAAAAGAATATTTTTTGAGGTATACAAATAAGGCAAGATTTTTTCCAACAGTTCTGTCCTAGCTGACTTCATCGGTGGGGGGGGGCATATATGTTAAATGAGGCAAAAGTCAATCTCCTGAAATGTGACATCTTCTACATCTACAAGATGGATAACATCTATATCATGATCCATAAAACAAATTCCCACAGCACTATAAACATCCTGACCACCTGACCAAAAACTTGAACCCCACACCCATGCAGTGGTTGTTGAAATAATGTTAGCTGAAAAAGACAATCTCGTATCCTGGAGGAAGACAACGTCATAAGCAAAGTCAGACAAGAATGAGAAGGCAGCCAACCTTTTATTCTCAGACAAAATGCTACTTTCATTCAAGGAGGCTAATTTAACCTCACAGTGCCCCATTCAATGAATAGACAGTAATAACTAACTTCAAGGGACTTTCCTGGATGAGGCATTCACACCCATCTGGCATTTCTTAGTTCTAGCTGAAGTAGACTCTGCTTGAGCCTGCTTGTCTACATCAGAGTGTGCATCAGCCTGAGAGGAGGCCCAAGATGCAGCATCAGAGTCTCTATCCTCTTCAGAAATACCCTCTTGCAGAACAGAAATGGAATTAGCAGGGGGATAGTGTCAGTTGGAGGGCATGATGTAATTTTAGAGGCCTTCCCCTTCCCTTTGCCTTTTAAAGGCACAACTCTAAAATTAGGTGTTTTATCCCCCTGCGGTAGGCGGGGGAGGAAGAGTCATCATCCCTGGCTCTGAGTTGTCAGGAACTAGATCCTAGGGCCTGGTCAATTGATTAAAGGTAGGTGTAGTGGGGTCAGGTACAGTCATGGAGGTAGAACCTGAATATGCACTAGTGGCATTTGGAGGCCCATCAGAAGGACCATGTCCAGGGGCCCAAAACCCCACTGCTTTTTTTGTTTTATGAATGTAGAAATCCTGTATCCTATAATCCGCATCCCCTGTATTATGAGAAGTCCAAGGGCAGTCTGTAAAGCAATGCCCTTCTTCATCAGAGATTACACCATTGTGTATTCCTGTAGTGGAATCCAGAGTGCCCGACTTACCCACAATGTGTGCATTTAAGGATCTCGCAGTTGGGGCTGATATGTCTGGCTGATCCACACTTAAAACATCTGTGGGGCTTTCCTGGGTAAAAGATGAAACCCTTGTCTATCCCGGTGTACAAGCAGTTGGAGGTGGAGGTCATTGCCGTCGTAGAGCAGTTTGACCTTTATCCGCCAACCTATATTCCAAAACCCCTCACTGTCTAAGATAGGATCTGGGGTACCTTGTATGGTGCATTTTTTCTACAGCCAATACATGATGTTAACAATATTCACCCATTCATTGCGAAACAATACTGTGATAACACAAAAGGATTGCTTGGTGAGTGGTATCACTTGAAATGCGGTCCAGATTGGGTTCATTTTTAATTAGACATATTTCCCCAAGAATCTTTAAAACAGGTCTGGGGTATGAAAAGTGAGGTTGAAAGTAGATTTGCCTGGTGCGTGTATAAGACCATACATGTCTACATGAGTGAAACCCAAAGACATTTTCAATAATGTTTTCCCCACATAAAAGTGATCTGGTGGGGATTTCGTATTACCCAGATATCTTAAATGAATCTCATTTCACCTTTTGGCAAGCTTAATAGGCTTTCTGAAAAGGCTAGTATAAGAGGGAGCAGTATTAGAGTGAGAAGCATCCTCCTGAGGGACCTCTTTGTTATCAGAATGCATGTCACAACTATTGACAGTAGTACTTTTATGTGAATCATCACTGGAGGGGTCTGGGGTTAGAGTCTGGTCACTTCCAAGCCACTCTGGAGTCTGTCTGAGTGGGGAAAAATAATCTGTACCTGTAGCCAGTCCAGCAGCAATGTAGTTGCAGCAGCAGGTGGAATTGCATCCTGTAGGCCATTGCCTGATTCTGTCTGCAGTGTCCCCATTTGTTTATTTGGGTACAGTGGGTCAGGCAACCAAACTCCAGTGGTGGTTTGTTTCCAGCCAGCTCCCATCAGAGCTCTCTCCAGAGACCAGCTGCCAGCAATAGTATTTAGCACAGGGTTGGATTCCCCTGCACGTGTATCCATGCAAGCAGAACGTTGCAGTTGTTCAACTGTAGAAATAAACAACTTTGTGGTCATCTCCATGGAAGATCTCGAAAAAGACTCCTGGGACTGTTTGTGCTTCTTCTTGTTGTCAAGTGACTGCTGGCAAGTACGTTCAGTAGCCAATTGTTTGATAAAAACAAGTTCTTGCTGTAATATAGCTTGCTTCTCAGCAAGTGTTAATGCTTCCGAGCAGGAAACTCTTTGCACAGGTAGTGCTATACTGTCCTCTGGAACAAAATCCCCAGAGGCATCCATAGATGCATCCACAACTTCATTCTCCTGGTGATCCATACGGGCATTAACAGTGCCCTACAATGCAGCAGATACACAACCTGCTTCCTGCACAACTACTCCTGGACTGAAGTCCTCCATCACAGCATCAGCAGTTTCCCCCTACTGGAAGGTAGGGGAATTTTATTTAGAAAGAAAGAACTACATCACAGAATCAAAAAAGACCAAATCAGTACATGAACATACATCAAGAAAATAATCTGACAAAAATATTTACAATTCATTCCATACAGGCAAATTGGGGACATAAACCATCAATAAATGAAAACAAAATATTCTATACCCCCCGATTACAACTGTAACCATGTATTACAATGTACCCACAGTGTTATTCTTTGCAATAGCATATCGAGTCCTGTCTTTACCAGCCATTATTCATATAGACAATCAATATTTTTGCACATTTCATCATGAGATTATTCTCTGTTGTGTGATCAAATAGCATCAAGATTGCCAAATATAGTATCTTACAACTTCTAATACTGCATAAATTGTCTCTCTAATATATTTCCCCCTGCCTACGATATCATAAAACAAATTTTCATATGTGAGAGTACTAAACAAAGGTTCATGCCAATGTCGTACTAAAAATCTCCAAAAACCTTGTATATAGGCGCACTCAAGAAATGCATGTTGCTGAGTCTCTACTATTTGTATACATCTCTCTTGGACAGTTTCTCTCAGACAGTTGCTTATGTTTATTGTTGCCCTTTACCCCAATCTGCCATCATTTCCTAACCATACCAAATCTCAGACAAATGATGGAAGTCTGGGATTTGTTAGCTGTTGTAGCACCCAATCTTGCTGATTAGAGGGACACATAGGGAATGTCAAATCTTCTTGCACTGCTTTACCTATATGGGTATTATATAATCCCTTCCTTTCAAGGATTTGAATTTGTGCAATCGTAACATTCCTCTGCATCACTTTCTTTAAACTCTCCATCCCATAGCCCGGAGGCCTAGTAACAGCAGACAATGCCCTTGGCCTATTTTCTTTCCAAAATTTTAGACAGGGGTTCAACCAATCTAAAACAAAAGGTTTCCAACTTTTGTGACCTGGTTTCAAAGCCGACCCAAAAGTATAACTAAGGAAAATACTATAAAAAAGGCTACTGGATCTATCATAGCCACCCCACCGTTTGTAATATTACGGTATGTAATGTTTCTTTTTACCAGGTTCAACCTATTCCCCCAGAATGCCTGAAAGACACTATATAAACCTGTTATTTATACCTGTGGAGGTGGGAAGACATAGCTTACATGAAGAAAAACAGGTTTGAGCAAAGTTTTAATTAGAAATACTCTCTTTTTCTTTGCAATCTGCTGTCCCTTCCAGGAGCTAACTAATCTATTCGCCTTCTGCAAAGATGTATCCCAGTTATGCCTATTAGCTTCCTCCACCCAAAATTCTATTCCTAAAATTGAAATACCTTCTTTCCCCATCTGAATTACAGCAAATTGCTGCGACTTTGGCAAAGGTGTGAACCCCAGTAGGACTCCCTTGCTCTTGTTATAATTAATGCTGGACCCTGATAGTCTATAATAAGGGTTCAGACAATCATTTACCTCCTCTTCACAAGTAGATGGTGTTAAAGTTAATGTGACATCATCTGGATAAGCCATTATAGTGACTGACCCCTGTCCCTCAGCTGGAAAAATCCCATTAATCTTGGCATTACATGAGATACTTCTAATTAAATTATCTATACAAAATACATATAACAATGGGCTTAGTGAACACCCTTGTCTCACCCCTTTCTAACCGTTATCTGTTTCCCCATCCATCCATTCACATTCATAGGAATCATAGGAATGGTACTGAGCCAATGGACTTGCATCCTATATACTCGCCAACTAATTCTAAGCTCTAATTTTATTTATCTATGCATCCCATCTAAGTTTGAAAACTGACTTTGTTGGACTAGCCACAATCTCTGATTGTAGTCTATTCCAGTCTTGTACAACTCTCTGATTGAGCCACCATGTACTATGCACTTTCTTTCTGTGTGGTGCTGTTAACTGCATAGGGTGGGACCTAGTGTTGCATGTGCTTGTATTAATTTCAAGACCTGTAATGTCCCAGAGATCATTGTTGTTGCATGCCCTGTGTACTAAGCACACATTGCCCCTTTTTCTTCTTGCCTCCAAGGAATACATATTCAACTCAGACAGACGGGTCTTGTAGTTTTTACCTGCCATATGCTGTATTGCTTTGGTGGCTCTCTTCTGTACTCTCGCCAACAATGCAATATCTTGCTTTTTATGTGGTGTCCAAACCTGGGTACCATATTCCATAATTGGTCTAACCAGGGATGTATATAATGACATCATGACAGCCCTACTTGTAGCCGCTATGTCTTAATATACAGTTTAGAATTCTGTTACCTTTCTGAGCTATTTTTTGGCAATGTGATGTAAAAGACATATCACTGGACGCTATGATACCCAGATCCCTTTCCTCATCAATTATTTTCAAAACAGTATTTTGTAGTTTATAAGATATTCTAGAATTTCTTTTTGCTAGATGCATGATAAAGCATTTGTCTTGGTTTAGTATTAGCTTCAATTGTTTAGTCCATGCTTCTATGTTATCAATTGTTACTTGTAGGTCAGATGAGTTTTGACTAATATTGATTTCTGCACCTATCCTGCAGTCATCTGCAAATTTATGTAACCAAACAGTATTATGTTTTATTTGAAGAGATGATAGATATAAGTTAAATAGGCAGGGGCCCAGCACTGAACCCTGGGGAATCCCACTAGTCACTTCTGGCTGTTCAGAAAACTCTCCTCTAGTACACACTCGGTTCCTATTTTCAGCCAGTTTTGGAGCCAGTTTATTACGATTGGATTTATAGTTAATTTACTCATTTTCTGTATGAGTTCTGGCTGGGGAAGCTTGTCAAAAGCCTTAGAGAAGTCAAGAAATAGTACGTCCACAGGAGTTCCTATATCAAGTCTGTCTATCACGTTGTTATAGAATGCCAGAGTATTTGTCTAGCAAGACCTTCCTTTTACAAACCCATGTTGAGAGTGGTCTGTGAGATGTTTTAAATTTAGATATTGACTGATCTCATCCTTTAGTATTCCCTCCAATATTTTTGAGGGGATAGCTGTGAGACTAATGGGATGGTAATCTGCGGTGTCAGAGTTGTTACCTTTTTGAAAAATTGGGATTACTATTTGCTGATTTCCAGCAGTCAGTTACTTCCCCTGTGTCCAAAGATTTTTGAAAAATATAAGTTTGGGGGGCTATTATCTTTGCCAATTCTTTGAGTATTCTTGGGTGTAGTCCATCGGGACCCAGGGATTTGTTAGGGTCTAATTTGGCTAGCCTTATTTCTACATCAGTGGTTTTTAATAGTATTCTATCTTTTAATTGAATATCTTGTATTAAATCTGGATGTAAATCTTTTTTATTTGTGTTATACTGTCGAAAAATAATCATTTACTAGGTCTGCCATTTCTTTATTATCAGATGTTGTATTCCCATTTGTGTTTTTTTAGAGGTCCTATGCTGTTGGAGTTCCCTTTGATATTATTGATGTAGGCATAGAAGGCTATATATATATATATATATATATTCGGAATCAGGACTGCCTGATTATACAGACTTTTAAGCCAAAAAAAATAAAGTTGGGATACCATAAGTCTGTAAGACTTGAAATAAAAAGCTATGTGCCAGCCTATCAAATGCTTTCTCCTGATCTAAACTAATAACCCAACCCTGAGCCTTGTCCTCAATGCCTCTCTGAAATATCTCCCTTAACAATATTAAATTATCTTGTTGATATCTCACAGGAACTGTAAAAGTTTGATGTGTACTGATTAAGCGGTCTGCTGCAGATGGAAGTCTTCATAGGAGAATTTTACTGAGGATTTTAAAATCAATATTTAATAAGGACAAAGGCCTCCAATTTGCTAGGTCAGCCCTTACACCCTGTTTAAACACTAGAATCAGCAAGACCTGGTACATAGTGTCTGACAATCTTCCTTCCTGTAACATATGGTTATATAATATCTCTAAGACTGGTGCCAATTCATCTAGAAACATTTTTTTAAATTCTGCCCCGAGACCATCATTGCCTGGGGCTATATCATTTTTTAGGGAACTTACAGCTTGAAGGACTTCTTCCTTCATGATGCTAGTAACCATATCCTTAGTTTCCCTTGAGTCTATCTGAAGTAAATCAAGTGATTCTAAGAACCCAGCCTGCTGGGAAACATCTGGAGCTATCCCAAACATATCTTTAATATAAGCATCTACTGACTGAGAAGTTACTAGCTAGTTATCTGTTTAATATTTCTGTAATGATTCTATGGTCCACCCGTTGTTTACAATCTTTAAATGGGTCCACTGACCCTTTTGTGGCCTGTACCCCAAACCTGCACTCCTGCTCCAATGATTTTGCCCTGCTATACTGAAGATCTGCCATCTACTTTTAAGATAAACTAGTTTGTGCCCCTTAATCCTGTCTGGTGACCTCATTCTAGAAATTCAGTTTCTGCAATTGCATTCTCAAAGCTAAATACTTCAAATAGTCAGAATTAGAAGATCCATGAGTAATAACCTGAAACAATTGTTTCCAGGACTGTTTAGAATCATCCCACCATGCAGCTAGAGTCCCAAAAAATCCAACAGACACCTTGCTTGACAATGTTGTCTCCAAGCCTTTAGAACCACTACCTGAGCTAGCACAGATGTGTTCAACCTCCACACATTTTTCTTACTTCTGGGAACCTGTTCCCAAGAAAGAGTGTTTGAAAGGGATCAGTGATCCTTGAACTCCCAAGCTTCCACTTTACTATCTAAAATATTCAAACTACTTGAAAGAAAGATTAAATCTATTCTAGTTGAGAGACTTCCCCAAATATATTTGTTGCCTCCTGCAGGATAAAGGTCTCTGAAAGAATACTTGAGAACGGCTGTGACTATTATATTTTTTAAGGTAGTGAAATCACAGAACATTTTGGTAGTCTGTAACCCCCTGTCTGAGTGTTGTATCCTATGGTTAAAGTCCCCGGCATATATTATTATGCAAGAAGTATGCAAATATGGCTATATTTCCCTAAAAAGGGAACCCCTCTGAGCCTCAGTCTGAGGTGCATAAATTGTAATTAAATGAATGCACACTTGTAAAAAAATTATATCTAGCAGTAAGACCCAGCCAGGAAAAATGTCCATAATTCTAGAAACCTTTAGTTGAGGGTTGGTAAATAAAATCCCAACCCCATCACAGGGATCTAGTCTAACAGACCAAAAGAAAGCCCCCCCCCCCCGTTCCAAAGAGAGGCAGCCTGTTTCAACTGAAAGTTAGATTTTAAGCCGGAATCCTGTAAACAAAATATATCCTCTCTGGCCCTCTCTAAAGACTGTATAACTACTAATTTCTTCCTCTGAGTCTTAACATTTAGTGATAAAATTTTAAAGAGGACATTTAATCAAAGGGAAAAAGGAGGCACCCATCTTCAAAACACCTAACTCAAGGGGTTTGGGATAATTTCATGTGCCTAATGCCTTTAGCTATAGAATCAGACCCCCCATTCCTCTGGGTCAGAAGTGGTATCTGAAGTGGAGGATGCAATGGATGAAGAGCCTGAGTCCTCATTCTTTGAACCCCCACTGCTCATCCTGTGGAAGGACTGCAAATTCATTTCCTGTTTTCCATGATACCTTAGCTCCCTCTTCCCTCTTATCAGTCCCTTTTTCTGACCTTTTATTTCCCATTCTAGAAGTAGAAGGAGGCTGTTTATCCTGTCTGGCTCATATCTTGGAACTGACACTAGTAAAGGGAGAAGTGACGGAGGGGGTGGCATGACAACAGATTCATCCATTCAAGTCCTATGGACCTGCACCACAACTTCCTGAATGTCAGAGCTATTCTCCATGACTACATTGTTTTCTTCAGTATCCCTGCTTATTGCTGTGGTGTGTGAGGATACTGATACTGGAGGGACAGGTTCTGGAGCAGATGTGATTACCACAGTATCCATGCTTCCCCTAAAAGGATGCTATTCTGCCTGTTCCACAACCTTTCTGGCCTGCTGCACTTGTGCCTATCTATGAGACCTATGTGAGAAGGACAGTCCTCATGATTATGGGAGGCCCATGGACACTTCCCATAGGCATGGCCTGTCTTCTTCTACAAATTGCACTTAAATTAAGACAATTTGCTGGCACATGTCCATATTCAAAACAATGATTACACCTGGGAGTGTCACATGCAGTACTGAGATGAGTGCAGGCTCCACATTTAAAACAAGCGTTAGGCTGTCCTGCATAAAACAATGTGCCCCTATCCCTGCCCCCCAAAAAACTGTTTGGTAAGTGAACAGGTGCATTATTGGTGATATACAATTTTACCTTAACCCTCCACCCCCATTCCAAATCTGCTCACTATGAAGTATAGGAACAGATCTGTCCATTATCTCACACCTCTGACTAAGCCAAAAGAGAATGTCTCTAACATTAACCCCTTCATTACAAAATAAAATTGCAATGGTTTTAACTAAAGGCTTTGTTAATGGTACTACAAAATATGGAACCTATAAAGGAGAATTTTTGAGATTCTTCTACTGGGACCAGAACCTATCCAGCCCAAAAACAGCTTTAAAACTGATATCAAAATTATAATTTCCTACATGTATAAAAGCAAAAAATATCTGTGGAAAAAATTTCATCACATTTTTAAGCAAAGTCCTGGCTATAAATAGCTTATCCCATGGGTATTCAAGGCCTCCTTTATGTATCAGACGTACAGCATTTCTTCTGGGTGCAGGTTCTCCTTTTCTTTTGGAATGGATCTGACAGGCAAAACATAGGCTCAAGCTAAGCTCTTTTGTTAAGGTCTCTGAAAATATCAGGAGATGGGCCCATCCATTGAGGGGATGTTGCTGAGGTAGAAGGCCTCAAAACAGGGTCATCGCCTTGTGACTCAGTCAAAATATGCTGGTCAATATTCAAACCAGAAGGCATACTGTATTTCTAGTGTCCACTTTCTCTGTATTAAGTAAAGAATCTTAACTTGCGACCATTTCTGTCTGAGTGATTATTTGCACCCCATCCCCACTCTGTATGCCTCTGTGATACTATTTCACCATGGGGTCAGTAGAATCAGGGACCCATGTTCCATCTGGGCCATGCATCCATCCAGCTCTTTCAAGAACTTATTCTGGGGACTAGTCACTTCCCCTTACTTCAATGTCAGAACCCAAAACAACAGACTCAACCTGATCATTAGCACAAGCAGTATTTTCAGCTGGCTGCCTTTGTATTATTCCTCCATTCACACTTGCACCACTAGAACAGTCAAGGCAGTCATTTTCATGCACTATTTGCTCCTTAGGAACAGTTGCACTTGTAAGCAAGGGACACTTTAGCCTTGATTTGCCATTCCAAGCATCTCCTGGTAAAAGCTGAGAGGCAAAAAAATCATTGCTGTTCATTTTATCACTAAACTGAGGGGTTTTCACTGCAGAGTGTTATGCTACATGTTGTGAGCCTGTTTGACAGGAGTCTTAGACAGTCCATGACATATGGGCATTTTCCCTGCTGGTTGTCAGCACATCAGTAGTTAGGGGCTGTGAAGGAAGTGCAGCATGTGGAAAAACAGACCTCAGGCACTCTGATGAAATAACGCTCAGTTGCTGCTAGCTCCTTCTTCCTCTGCATATAGTGAATCTCCTCAGCCTGCATTTGCTCCAAAATAGGTTCTTCAGTTATGTCAGTATGACTTTCTGCAGATACACAAACTGAGTCATTCTCTATGAATACAGGGCTCACATTTTCAATTAAAGCTGTCAATCATTTTCCTGTATAACTCTGTACTGGTATCTTCTTGAAAGTCCACAATGGCCACAGCATTGTCCACAGCCTCAGAAGTATCTTGAGCAGGAGAGGAGGCCAGCTCCCCTGCTCCTGACATGTCCATCATCTCCTCCAAGGCATCGGCCATCTTGAGTACTGACCAGAGGTTCCCCACTGCCATCTGACGGCAAGGTCTGTCCAGAATTTTACTGTGAAATTACATAAGATGTAAAAATGCTCCAGGGTTTCTTCCTGTCCATTATATTCTGGCTGCAAACATTGTTGTTCTGTAATGGGCTTATGTTTCCAATTCCCTTTCACACCCAATTTACCATGACAGTGTAACCACTGTACATCCCACATCTGGGCTGGAATTCTTTTGTCTTTTAATATGTTTAGAGCAAGATGCCCTTTGGTGGGGAGGCATCTAGGGAAATCTACCTGTATTGCATGACTTCTTTCCATGACTTTAGCATATAGAGGTTTCCTTTGTAGTATCAACTCCTCGTTTTTACTCATTTTCCATATCTTTAGTTTTTAATGGTTGAAATAGCAAACTCTGGAATTTGTAAGGTAGCAACTAACCTTGAGATGTCTTCTCTCCACTGTTCAAAGAAAGGCTGAAACAGACCTTGAGTCCATGGGTCCAATAAAGCCTGTGTCCCTCTCCTTCTGCTCAGGGATGAAGAAATAAAAAAAGGAATGATAAAATACTAAAGGGTTTAATATTCTTAGTCCACCATGTTTGATAGCAATGTATGTAAAATCCCTCTTAATGGGGTTTAACCTGCTCCCCCATATTATTTGGAAGAAAACACTGAAAAGCCTTGTCTCTAAAAAAGTAGGGATAGGGAATATAAGGGAAATGTATAAGAACATTGGGAGTAAAAATTTCTTAACTATGGTTACCCTCTTCTTCTTTCCAAAAGCCCATGTTTTCCATTGTAATACTTTATTCTCTCCTATTTTTTGTGGCCAAATCTCCCTCTCCAAAATATATGCCTAATATTTTCAGTTGTAGATTTGAAACCTGTTTGCCCAACTGGGGTACACATTGACCCCTTCCTGTTTATAAAGCTTCACTTTTTTGGTAATTTATGCCTGCTTCTGTTATTTTTGTGAACTCCTCAAATATTTGTAGGGCTATTACCCCTGACTGTTCATTTCTAACCATTAGACAAATGTCATCCATATAGGTGGCTATTTTCTGCAGTATTATGTTTAGTTCTGGCGAGACACCTATAATGGATTCATCATTTAGTATAACTCTTATAATAGGATCCAAACAAAAAATGTACAAACAGGGGCTGAGCAGGCACCCCTGCCTCACCCCCCTCTTTATGCTAATGAGACTCCCCAGCAAACCATTGATGTAGGGAATAACTACTGCATTTTCATACATACTGTAAGCTGAATCCAACAAATCAGTGATTGTGGAATGCCAGATTCATGTAGTACTCTCAATAAAAAAGCATGAGACACATTGTCAAATGCTTTCATTTGGTCAAGTGCTAACAAAAAAACTTGTAATTTCCATTGCTTACCATATTCACATATGTCTTTTAGAAGCCTTTAATTTTGTTGTATATTCCTTTGAGGAATGGAGCATGTTTGAATTGGGTGAATCAACTGTGCAGTGGCTTTTTGTAGCCTTTTACAAAGGATGTAAGATAATAACTTGTAGTCCGTATTTAGGAGACTAATTGGTCTCCAGTTATGTAAATCTTGTTTGTCTCCTTTTTTGTACAAGTAGATAATAATAGCCTTAGTAAAATTTTGTAAAATCTTTTCTTCCCGTAGCATATCATTGTACACTTCTACCATGATATCTCCTATCTCATCCTTACAACATTTTTACAAAATTCATTTGTTAGTCCATGCTCCCCTGGTGATACCCCCGGCCTAAGATTTCAAATTGCCTCTTGTACCTCTATTGGTAATATAGAACCTTCAGTTTCTATGACTACCTCCTTAGATAGTGTTGGAAGCTGGCCTGACACTAATGTCGCCCAGGTGCTCTGTGGGATAAATTCCAGCCCTAAAGATTTAGCAACTGTGTGTGAAAGTATCTCAAGCATTTCTACATCCATTTTTCTGAAAACACCTGTGCCATCATACAAGCCTTCCATTATTTTGTGTTCCAATTTGTATTTACAGAATTCAAAGTGGTCTGAAAAAGGTTGATTTGTTGTTCCATATTTAAACTCAGCAAATAATGAAGTTGCTCTATCATATCGATAAGTTCTCATTGTTTGTTTTATTTTATCAATTTGTGACTTAATCCTACTATCTGAGACATTGGGTAAAGACATACGTTTATAAAGCTGATCTCTAAGCCTTAAATATGATAATAAAGATTATCTACTTTTTTCCCTGCCATAATCTATAAGGTGACTTTTTATGCCCTCCTTGGTATCATGTCACCAGGAAAGCCAATCATCATACATATCAGATACAGACTTCCTATACTGGGACAAACATAATAATTGATCCTTTATTTCTTTCTGTCTCAGTAGAGAATTCAATTTCCATCTCTTTGAAACTTCAGGAGGAACTTCTTTCATTTGAATGTCACACTGTAAAATGCAGTGATCAGAAAATTCACTATGTTTCAACTGGAACTGGTTAATTTTCAGACATTGGAAACAAAAAAATAATTGATTCTAGTGGCATAGGCACTTCTCCTATATGTAGCACCACCCTCTGTGTATATCATTCTAGAGGTATCCTACAATCTAACTACCTTAATGATATCCCTAAAGGCATGAGTATCACACTAAACCTTTCTTTGTACATTATCTCATATTTTTATGTCAAGGCTACAGTTCATATCCCTTCCCCATAGCATCATCCTGTTTATAAATAAATATGGTTTAATTTTGTTACACAAATCAATTTTAGACTTTTACTCTGTGATGCATAGGTATTAATAAGTCATAAAAAAAACCTTTACAATTACAATCAGTTACTAGGGCTCTGCCTGGTAAAATATCTACCAACCTCTGCACTTGTACCTGCAGGTATCTAAATATTATTTCTATCCCATCTGTAGTGTCCTCACCAAAAGTCCAATAAGATGGTCCCCAATGCCAGTTTTTCTTAGCTTGTGTTACATCATGTAAGGAACTAAATCTAGTTTCTTGTAGGAAAAGAATATCTAGTGGAAAAGATAAAAAAAGCCAAAAGAGCTGCCCTTCTTTTTGCAATTTTTAATGCTACAAGCATTAAAAGAAACTAACCTCGGGTGGCCATCTTTTGTGGATGTTTTTAGCTAAACATTTTCTTTACCCTTTTTTCTCTTTCTCCCTTTCTTTTTCTTAGTTTCTATCACTCCAGAAGCTGATTCATCTTCATATTCCATTTCTGATACTACACCAGAAAGGGAAGACACATCTGATTATGAACCCCCGTCTAGGTCTTGGACTACCTGAAAAAAATTTTGAGTAGTCACTGGGCCTAAAGGATCTTTGAGTTTGCTAGAGGATCTTGATATCCTTTTTGATGAGGGGAGACTAAGATCTGGAAGAGGGGAAGGCATAGCAGCCCCCTCTCATCCTGCCCCTGAAGTGCGAGGGATGCCTTCCTGCCCTGTTCCTATGCTTTCAGGAGTAGGCACTTATCTTTGATCCTCAGCATTTTGTTCATTACGTGCAGGTGCTGAGGGGGGAGTGTATGTATTTCTTCCTGATGTTTCTCCCTGTTGGCCTGCTCAGGCCTTGTGGGCCTACACTGCTCCTCAGTCTCATTAACTAAAATTTCTTGGTTTAAGCTCCCCTTCCTATTCTGACCTGCCCAAGGACATTGGTGATAGGTGTGGCCTTGTTCCTCACACAAATTACATTTAAATGCGTCTCCACAGACAGTACTATCATCGTCATCATCTTACACGAGAAAGGGTCCTGAAGGAACTGGAAGTAATAAGAGTTGATAACGCAATGGGTCCAGATGGGCTGCACCCTAGGGTCCTTAAAGAACTAAGAGAGGTGGTGGCTGAACCTCTGGCTATCCTGTTTAGCCAATCACTGGAAACAGGGGAGGTACCCAAAACTGGAGGACAGCAGATGTAGTCCCCTTATACAAAAGTGGGAACAAAGAGGAAGCAGGGAACTACAGACCAGTCAGCCTCACCTCGGTAGTGGGGAAGATTATGGAAGCACTACTGAAGGAGAGATTGGTGGAACATCTGGTTGTCAATGGACTACAGGACCCAAGGCAGCATGGTTTCACCAGGGGGAGGTCATGTCAGACCAACCTCGTTGAATTTTTTGACTGGGTGACTAGGGAGGTGGATCAGGGGAGGGCAGTTGACATGGCCTATCTGGACTTCAGCAAGGCCTTTGACACTGTGCCACATAGAAGACTATTACACAAACTGGGGAATATGGGTATGGGCAGGACAGTAGTGTGGTGGGTAGGTAACTGGCCGGGTGGCAGGACACAGAGGGTGGTGGCAAATGGCTGTCACTCCACAGAGGGAAGAGTGACCAGTGGGGTACCACAGGGATCAGTGCTGGAACCGGTCCTATTCAACATCTTCATCAGTGACATTGCGCAGGACCTAGAAGGCAGAATTTCACTGTTTGCTGATGACACAAAGCTCTGTAACAGAGTAGACACACCAGAGTGTAGACAGAATGAGAAGTGACCTGCAGAAACTTGAAGAATGGTCAGGGGTTTGGCAGTTGAAATTCAATGCAAAGAAGTGCAAGATAAGCATATGGGGCACAAAAACCCTAGCACAATATGTCAGTTGGGGGTGAGGATATGGCATGCACCAAGCAGGAAAGGGATCTTGGGGTTGTCATCTCTGATGACCTCAAGGATGAGGAAACAGTGTGACAAGGCAGCAGGTAAAGCAAATAGGATGCTGGGATGTATAAACTGGGGGCATCACCAGCAGGAAAAGGAAGTCATAATTCCGCTATACAAGACACTAGTGAGGCCCCACCTGAGGCACGTGTGCAGTTCTGGAGACCATACCTACATAAGGACATAGACAGGGTAGAGAAGGTTCAGAGGAGGGCAACAAAGATGGTGCATGGATTGCATCACAAGTCCTATGAAGACAGGTTGAAGGAACTGAACATGTACTCCCTGGAGGAGAGGAGGGAGAGAGGGGATATGATAGAGACATACAAGTATCTTACAGGGAGGAACAGGGTGCAGGAAAACACTATTTTTAAGCGAAAAAGATGTTCCAGGACTAGAGGGCATGGGATGAAGTTGGAGGGAGGACGATTCAGAGGAAACATGAGAAAGAATTTCTTCACAGAACGGGTGGTGGACAAGTGGAACACCCTGCCAGAGGAAGTGGAGGGGGCTGAAACAATCACGGGATTTAAGAATGCATGGGATAGACATAAAGGAATTCTGGAGGTCAGGGGTAAGGGGCTACAGACTTCTAGGAAAACGAACTGAACTTACAAGCTCAAATGGGCAGACTGGGTGGGCCATAGGCCCTTATCTGCCAACACTGTCTATGTATCTATGTATCATCATAATCTCCACAAAGTGCGCATCATGCTCGATCACTGCTAAGATATCTGCTGCTCCCACATTTATAGCAGGCTTTTGGCTGTCCAGGGTCGAAAACCACCCCATATCTTTCCCTAGAAAAAACTGTTTGGAATATGTACATCATCATGTCCAATCATGCTCAATTTGACTTTAAACCTCTAACTCCCCATACTGATCACCTCTGCATCAATAATAGCCTCTGTTGCTTGCCTGCTGGTGCAGTGGTTGGATTTCCACTTGCGACACCAGTGACCCAGGTTTGGGAACAAGCCCGGGTCACTGGAGGGCAGGCTGGGGGGAGAAGGATTGAGCCTCCCATGGACAGCTGTCCTTCTCTGGGGGAAGGTAGGGAACTGGGCTGGTGCCTGCTGGCTCCTAGCGGAGGCTGGGAGTAGCACAGGATGCATGGCCCAAATGCTAACTAGGGCAGGAGCAGACATCGGCATATGCCGTGACATCACTACACTGTCTCCAACAGAACAAGGGAAAAATGGCTGGGAGTTCACTGGATGATGGCCTCTCAATCCTCTGCATCTCTGCATCCCCCAGGAGCCATTCCTCACTGGCGCCCAGCAGCATCCTGCAGCCTAACAAAGTAAGTGCTAGTGTTCCCCCTCCACTGGTGCATTGCCCCTCGGAGGAAGGGGACCCGCCCGGTGAAGGGAAACGCTGAGATACCACAGGAGAACTGCTATGTGGGACCCACAAGGGAGTCAGGACTTGAGAGGGGATGGCAGAAGCAGGAAGGACCCTAGGAGAGCCCAAACGAGTGATGGGCACCCAAGCAGGAGTGAGGGAAAAACAGATTACACAAAAAAAAAAAATTAATAGCCTCCGGAGGTCCCAGGACCTAACATTTATTCTCCAACCAGAAATAAATATCGCCCACATTCACCCCCTCATTTCTGAACATTATATTAACAGTTTTATACAGTAGTTTAGTCAGTGGTACATCCCAAAAGGGAGTCCATAAAGGTAAAGTCTTAAATGTTTCATACTTTCTCCAGAAAGTGTCCAAACCAGTAAAAGTTTTAAAGCTGATGTCAAAAGTGTCTTCACCTTTCATGTTTATTAGGGCATAAATGTCAGATGGTTGAAAAGCCATCGACTCTTTTAGGAGTTTTCTTGCCATGTATTGTCTGTCAGGGTGTTCCTGCAAACCACCCGTGTATCTTGAATGTACTGCATTCCTCCTCAGGGCTTGTTCCCCTATTATTTCTAATGAAATCTGAAAACGTTGGGCCAGTCTTTCTCCTCCGTGATTTGGGGAGGATGGTACTTCCTTGGTTTTCCTGCATATTAGGCATTTTTTATGTCCCTCCATTTTGTTGCTCATTATTTCTATCAGGAGGAGATTGCTGCTCATCCTCATCGTTATGCAGGTTTTGTGAAATGTTTACGTTGCCCTCGAGATTTATATTAGGAAAGTTTAAATTTGGCTCACTTTATGAAAAAACTGTCCAGGCTGGGTCAGGCACCCATTTTCCATCCTCCAACTGTATCCATCCTGCTTGCCACAAAGAATCTTCTTTCGACCTGTCATTTTCATTAAAGGGAGCATCCTGATCTGAAAGCCAAAAAGACTTCCATATTATTTCCGTGGTTGTAGCATCTTTGTCAGCCTGATTCAGCTGAGGTGCTGGCCATGGTTTGACAGTGCTCTGACTCATCCCTGACACAAAGGCTTCTAGATTTGCCTGTGTTACAGCTGTCAGAGCTGTTAACCCCCCGTTCGGCACCTCGCACCTGCTTCTCAATGGAAAGATTCAGGTCAGTAATCTCCAGTGGTTGCTCCCATAAATCAATGTGCTCTCCTTGCTCTGCCATCTCTGCTACCTGACCAATGTCAGGCACATGACTTGGACTTAAGGCATTCAGTGTGGCGAGACCTGAAGCACAGTCTCCTTGATCCTTCATCGTCGAAGTCAGGGACTGGATCTCTGACTGTGACAAACGTCCATCCTTCTCACTTGACAGCCTGCTACTGATGGCTGACCTGCTTGCAGAGCAGTAGTTCCCCCTGCAGGGGAATTGCCTCAGTGTCCTGGCCAAATTTCCCCCATTCACCAAAAATACCACCAACAGCATAAAATCGGGTTCAATTTCAGTTGGTGTCCATCTGTATCCCCTTCCCCTGGGACAAGGCTGAAAATAGGCAAAACACTGTCTAGTCCTCCTTCCCGGTCAACAAAAACTAAAAAAAAAAAAAAAAAAAAATACAGAAAAGTCAGTCAGGCTATCAGATTACCTGGACAAACAGTTGGGCATTCAACATGTGCTGTGCATCTGACATTGACTTGAAATGATAGAATTTCAATACTGCCATTTCCCCTTCACTGCCAGTCTCAAATTAGTTAAAGCCCTCCCCACCCCAACAACAGTACAGTAGGTACCTGTAGTTATATGCCAGGTGATGAACAACCAAAAAAGTAAATTGTCTTCCCAATTGAATCATTCCTAATATTTATAAATTGTGGACATGCAATACAGTATATTTTGTTTTGATTCTTATTGACAATCTCACTGATGTGCCATGACAATGATTTATAATTGCTGGTCCTAGTTGTTAAAGTCTGGATAACCAGACCTTAAAATCACATTATGGCCAATGTTTATATTTTGTGTTACAACCAAGTGGTTGTAACCAATATCTGTCAATTGAGCTTGTGCTACCGAAAGTGCAAGTGCAAACAAGTCCTCTCTGAATTCCCCTGCCTTAATCCTATGGGACCTACTGTTCCCAATTAATCAGATCCAACGTGTAAGCATTGCAGGGATCTCTTTGGTTGAGAAACCGGTCCGCTCCGGAGTCCCCCAGGGGTCTATTCTGGGCCCTCTACTCTTCTCCCTCTTCATCAACAATCTCCCCAGTGCCTACCACCAAAAAATATTACTATACGCAGACGATGCAGTCCTGTTTTCCAGCCACCATGACATTACAGTCCTTGAATCCCAGCTGCAGCTCGACTTCAATCGCATTGAAGACTGGTTCAATTCTCATAAACTTGTCCTGAACCACAGCAAGACTAAAGCCATGTCCTTCTGTAACCGACAGAGCAGGCACAACTCTCTGTCCCTCACCATCAAGAACCACGCTGGGAACCCACTTGAACATGTCAAGGAGTTCAAGTACCTTGGTAATACCCTGGATAGTACCCTCTCCTACACTCTAGTGTATATTGACACTGTTGCCAGACCGCATACTACGGATTGGACTACTACACAAACACAAGCACTGTATGACTGCGGATGCCCTTAAACTAGCCGCCTACAGCTCTGTCATCTCTATCATTGACTACGGCCTTGCCATCTATGGCTGTGCCCCAACAAGTGCCCTCCGCAGGATCTCAGTTGCCTCAACAAAGCCTGTAGACTACTGATGGTGCAGCCCGACAAACTCACACCTGTAACCTCTATGCACAGGCCAGCTGGCTACCCCCACGCAGCAGAATACAATACCAGACCTGCTTACTTACCAAAAAGATTCTCCTTGGTCTCATGCCACCTGGTGTTAGCTCACTCCCTACTACCTACAGTGGCACTCAACAAACACGTGGTGCCCAATCTCTAACCTTTCAGGTTCCCAGTTGTCATACCTCCATGGGTCAGCGGTCCTTTATCTATAGATCCGCTCAATGGTTCAATTCCCTCAATAAAGAAGCACTTTCCTCTACTACACCTGGACCCTTCAAAAGGAATCTCAAACTTTACCTCACCTCTACCACTCAATGTGACTATTTCGTTGAACATAGATCTCTCTAAACACCTCCCAGCTCACTCATGTCTCACAGCCCACCCTTTCCCAATCTCATTCCCTCTGGCACTGGGCCTTCCTTGTGACTCCTTTCCTGCGTCACATCTCCACTGGTACAAGACATTTTCCACCACCATCGGACAGTGGCCCATTAGCCTGCCAACTTCCTCTCCCTGTTGCATGCCTGCAATACTAACTGCCTATGGTGCCCTCTATCTCTTATTGTCACCGCAGCCAGCTGCCTACTCAAGCTGCTCGTTTTATGAATATTATCACAATGTATGTTATAACTGAGTATCATTATTTTTTCTTTTTGTTGTTTTGGTTGTTTATTGTGCATTCTTTTACTACCTCTGTATGTATGTTGACCCTCATCCTTTGACGTGGAACCTTTGTAAATGAGCAGTTTCTGCTCAAAGGTATTTGTAATCCGAGAATTTAATAAATAAAATTAAAAAAAAAAATTAAATGTGTTCAAAAAATCATTTGGTAATACCTTACATTTTAGATTTGTAATATTTTATCTGGTTGATCCTGTGTCCTTCGGGCCAGCATGCTGCAGAACTAAATGTCCCAGTATCTCCTGCGGATAACCCATTGATGATGAGAATGACAGGATAAGCTGCATGGGACATATGTGCCAGCATTTACTTATGAAGGTAAACACTGTGAAATAATCTGTCATCCTGCTTAGTCCACCATTATTGATTGTACTGAGTCTGCATGAGCAGTACAGGTAGACTAAGTGCAACAAAGGGCTATTTCAGAGTGCTTACCTTCATAAGTAAATGCTGACACAGATGTCCTCCATGGCTTAGCCCACCATTCTCATCAAAGGTCTGGCCACTGGGATACTAGCTCATTTAGTTTGGCAGCATGGTTGATGAGGGAACTCGGGATCAACCAGATAAAATATTAAAGATCTAGAATGTAAGGTACTAAAAAAAAATATTTCTTCAATTGATTTGCTTAATCAGGATTTCTAGGTCCTGCAGCATTTAGACAGTGAAAACTAAGCATTTTGCAGGACTTCCTCACAGAGTTCATACTCCTATTAAAAATGAGGACCAGCAATTACAAAAAATAAAATGTGGGTGGGTGTAAACCAGAATTTTACACCCATCCACCTATGTATTATTCTATATATTATGAAGGTTTGATTAATAAAATTAATAACTGGAAAGGACTGTGTGTGACTTGTCTTGTGCTTGTTATGTATTCTCGGTTTTAAACAGGGAGCAAACTGCTCTCAGTATCTGAAAACTATTCCCAATCTGATTTTTTGTTTATTTAGTCCCTGCTTTACTGATGACTCACTCACATCTAGTTATTTTTTGTAGCACTGTCTGTTTGCAGTAGCATATAAACAACCTTCTTTCATACCCCTTGTGAGTGTATAATGTCATTGATGTGCCCTGCTGATTCAATATGCAGAGAAATACTATATAGATGAAACTGCATTTTTAAGCTTTTTCAAAGAAGCATACTCACAAGTGGTATTAAAGAAGTCTGTTTATACATCAACAGCTAGCAAACTCTGGTACAAAAAAAAGAAGATACAAGTAGTGATGGGCGAAGTGGCTCCAATTCGTTCCGTGAAGTGATTCACGGAGTGAATGCGAATTCACGGAGTGCTCTGCAACGTGAAGCGGAGTACTTCGAATTATAATGGGTAACACGAAGTCCATTGAAAACAACGACTTTGCATTACTCCGCCTTCCACTTCACCTTACTTCGCCCTGTTTTTAAGCTCCAAAGCTGAATTTTGCAGTGATTCATGGGATTTCAGGTCACATGGGTTCTAGATTGTTCTGCACAGTCTCAGTTTGGGGTAGTGTGTAGGAAGCTGTAGGAGACGATCTGCTCTGAGAGATCTCTGCGATTCAAACCTTCAAAAAGCTGTTAAAGCCTTTTTGAGTCTTTTTTTTTTTGCTGAAACTTTAGTTCATCGATTATAGGAAACCCTCCTGTGCTCATATCATTGGGCATTTATTGTTTGTGTATGGATTTTGAATGTTAATGTACAACATTCAGTCTGTGTACTGAGAGACAGTGGAAGTGTGCTTTGGGGGAGGGGTGTATCTGTGGTGTAGGTAGATTAACTTGGAGAAAAAGACAGTGCTTTCTGCTTTGATGATATTTTTCTTGTTTAACTGTGTTAATGTACACACAGTAATATTTTCAATATTTCTTGCCATGTTTTTGCTGATTGTTGTGGTGCAGCAGTGCATAATTTTAGTTTGTTTAAAATATGTGGTTATATTACTGAAGTTTTAAATTTGCTATGCATAATTTAGTGCATGTGTGAGTATGTGTGTGACGCATGTCATAAAATCAGATGCCTTTTATTGTGCCACAAAATAATTTCAGCAATGTGAAGCTGCTATCCACTGCAGCTGTGTGATTTTTTGTACTTCTTTGTGGTATCTTTACTGGTACTAGTACTAGTGACTGTTACTGCAGCAGTACAGTAAACTGCCCCCCCTCCACGTGGCCTGCCCCAACAGGTAAAGGTATTCTTTTCCAGATTTGAATTTCTGATGGTGAGCACTGGTTAGGTGATGTGCCTTTGTGTCTGCATCTATTCAGTGCACAGCGCCATCTTAATCTGTCTGTGCATTGGCATCTCTTTCGGGCCCAATCTCCTTCTGTAACTTAAGTCACAGTTGTTTCTTTGGCTTCCCTTCAGAGTACTGGACAGGTGTGGTGCTTAATTCTGCATGAACATTGTACTCATTAATATGCGTTTTTAAGTCAGGAGCATCATCATCACGAGTCACTCGTGATACAAATCACATTCATCATCACGGTCACAAATGCAGTCATAAATCATGATTTACGATCATGTCATGAATCACAACATAAATTTTTTTTTAATAGTTATTTGGATGTATTGTAAGCCTGCTGATCACGGTGCTGAACAGGGATGGGATCCTCACCTGGACCTGGGGGAACAGGCACATCCTGCTCCAGAGGACCTGGTGCTGGACTTGGCGGTGGTGGTTCAACTGCCTCAGAGTCAGGACAGGAGGTGGTGCTCGTTCTGCTTCAGGGTGGTACTCACAAGTTTTGAACGGTCCAACAGGAATGGGTGCCCATGCCCTCCACACATGCACATGGTACCGTGCTTACCACTACCACGCTATCCCAGAGCTGCCCCATCCCAGACATTCCCTCACCCTGGTCCATCTCACCTACTGAGCTCCCTCAGTCTGAGCAATCACTACTCTCACTGTCACACAACACACACACACACACACAGTCACACAGACACATACACACTACTTACAAAGGTAAGAAAAATAACATTTACAGAAAGAACAAATTAAGTAAAAAAAGAGCACAGAAAAGACAAAAAAATGTATCTTTTAAAAAAGCCGTTGGGTCTAAATCAAAGTTTAAATCTCCTCCTCACTCTGATCTAAAAGTATCAGCAATCACAAAACATACGTGCACAGGAGAAAGTAAAAGTGTCTGCTTGTATGACTCACTTTCTTCCTGCCTAGCTAAAGAGCATGTAACTTACAGTACTGTAAGCCATGTGATGTGTGGGGGGCTGCCAAATCTGAAACACCAAGTGGATCACTTAGAATCATAATGAGGAATGCAAAGTTCATTAAAAACAATGACTTTGCCTTACTTAGCACTGCCATTCTGCCTTAATGTGAAGTGGTAATGACAAGGCAGAGTGAGCACTTTGCATTGCCCACTCCGTGTAATGGAGTGGCAACACGAAGTGCCCACTTCACGTTCACTTCACTGGCAGAATTTAAAATTCGCTGCATCTCTAGATACAAGTGAGTTCTTAATGAAGCAGGTACTAAATGAACACAAAATCAGATCAGAAATGGTTTTCAGTTACTAAGAGCAGATTCTTCCTGTCTAAAAGCAGAGAAGAAATGACATGCATGAGAGAACTCACAGTCAATACTATGGTGGATATGCTGAAAGCATGCACTGCTTGAGCACTGAGCATGACTGGGTTGGGTGATGGATCATGAGAGAGGGTAGAGCAGGAGTAATATTTTAATTATTATTGTGGCACCAGGCATGGCCTGGGGGGAATGGATTATGGCAGAAGGTGGAGTGGTTGGGATTTTGTAATTATTATTATGCCACTGGGCATGGCTGGGGTGTTTGGATAATGGCAGAAGGTGGACTGGAAGGGATCTCATTAGTGGTGCATTTGGAAATGGGTGATGCATCTCTCCCTTTTGAATATTGCACTTCCATGCATTTTTGAGATGTGCTGTGCATCTCCATTTTGGGCAGTGCATATCCTTCGAATATGTGGGCCACTATCTTCCTCTTGTTGCATATCTGTGTGTATGTATGTGTGTATGCATGTGTGTGTATATGTGTGTGTGTGTGTATATTTATAATTATTTATATATATATATGTGTGTGTGTGTGTGTGTGTGTGTATATGTATATGTGAAGCAAATAAACACAACAAAATTATGTAAGAAACCACTATGGTTCTCAAAGGAGGTTGCAGTGAAGGTTAGGGAGAAAGACAGCATTCAGGAAGTACAAGGAATCACAGAAGGAGCAAGACAGAGAACTGTATCAGTTAAAGCAAAAGGAAGCAGGAAAGGCAGTCAGAACAGCAAAGGCCCAAACTAAGGAAAAGATAGCCAACTCAGTTAAGAAGGGGATAAAACCTTTTATAGGTACATCAGGGAGTGAAGAAAGACCAAGGGAGGGAATGAGGCTTAATAAAAGGGGAGGGGGGTGGGCTGAGGGTGACTGTGAAAAGGCAGAGATGCTAAACAAATACTTTTGCTCAGTATTCACAAATGAAGAGGGGGAGGTACCCAAACCAAACAATAGAAACACACTGGATACGGGGGTTGATACCAGCCCTTTCACAGAAGAAAGGGTTCTGAAGGAACTCATAAAACTGAAGGTGGACAAATCAATGGAGCCTGATGGGGTTCATCCCAGAATTCTAGAAGAACTAAGGGTAGAACTAGTGACACCACTGACTACCCTCTTTAATAAATCATGGGAGGATGGGGTGGTACCTGAAGATTGGAGAAGGGCAGATGTTATTCCACTTCACAAAAGTGGGAGCAGGGCAGAAGCAGGAAACTACAAACCTGTTAGTTTAATCTCAGTGATTGGGAAAATGATGGAATAACTTCTGAAGGAAAGAATTGTTGAGTACCTAGAGGCCAGAGGAGCGCAGGACAAAAGGCAGCATGGATTCACAGTGGGTAGGTCATGTCAGGTGACTTTAATAGATTTCTTTGACTGAGTGACCAAAGTAGTAGATCAGGGTGGGGCTGTAGACATGGCCTACCTAGACTTTAGCAAGGCATTTGACACAGTCCCACATGAAAGATCAATATACAAGTTGGCCAGCCTGGCAGTGGGTCCCAAGATGGTAGCCTGGGTAAAAAATTGGCTGAAGAACATGACACAGAAGGTAACAGTAAACAAAGTCCACTCTGAAGAAAGGGGGGTTACTAATGGGGTACCGCAGGGTTCAGTACTAGGACCAGTCCTCTTTAATGTCTTTATAGGTGACATTGCAGATGGACTGGGAGGAAAAGTATGTTTCTTTGCAGACGACGCAAAGATCTGCAACAGAGTAGATACACAAGGTGGGGTGGAAAGGATGAGAAGGGAATTGGCAAGGTTGGAGGAATGGTCAAATGCATGGCAGCTTAGACTCAATGCTAAGAAGTGCATAGTAATGCACCTGGGAAACAAAAACCCAGGTGAAGAGTGCACAATGTGGGGTGAGATACTAACAATAACAAAAATGGAAAGGGACCTGGGGTAGTCATATCAGATGACCTAAAGATGAGCAAGCAATGTGAGAGGGCAGTAAATAGGGCTGGTGGGATACTGTGATGCATAGGGAGAGGCATCACCAGTAGAAAACAGGAAGTTGTTATCCCTCTGTACAGACAGCTGGTGAGACCCCATCTGGAGTACTGCTTGCAGTTCTGGAGACCCAATCTCTGTAAAGACATAAACAGGATGGAGGCAGTCTAGAGGAGGATAACTAAAATGGTGCAGGGTCTGCACCAGAAGATATATCAAGAGAGACTTAAGGATCTTAATATGTATAGCCTCAAGGAGAACAGGGAGAGGGGGGACATGATTGAAACTTTCAAATAGCTCAAATGAACAAAGTCCAAGAGGGTAGCATCTTTCAGAAAAACAGATGTGCAAGAACAAGGGGGCACAATTTGAAGCTAGAGGGGGGATGGCTCAGAGGTAATGTGAGGAAGTACTTTTTCATGGACAGGGTTGTGGATGCATGGAACAGCCTTCCTGAGGGGGTTGTGGAGTCAAAAACAGTGGTGGAATTCAAGAATGCATGGGACAGACATAAGGCAATTTGGGGGGGGTGGAGGCTGGAAGAAGTAGACTGTTGGTTAGCTAGGATCTGCAGCTTATCCATTAGGTAGGAAAGTGGGCAGACTGGGTGGGCCAAGCGGTCCTTATCTGCCATCAAAGTCTATGTTTCTATGTTTCTGTATACATATTACATATAGATATAGATATAGATATAGATATAGATATAGATATAGATATAGATAGATAGATATATATATATATATATATAAAATCTACCCCATATACATTGTTACTATATATCTAACTTTTGTATGAATGTATACATTTTCTATTTGTTCTGTTAGCTGTTCCCTCTCCCCTTCCACCCCAGAAGGCACCCAGAAATGAGTTATTTTTATCTCAGTATGACTTTCCTCATGAAACTCTTTAATAAATAAATAAATAAATACATGCATACATACATACATACATACATAAATAAATGTTGTTTCCCCACAATGCCTATCTGCATTGCACTTCTAAGGTACAGCTAGGCACTGCAATAAAACATGACACACTGCAGTGATGAACAACTGCTCTTCAATGCTTCACAAGTCATTTACATCCCTTCACTACACAGCCAAATTCTAGACTGACTAAGCACTTGAAACCTTGGTTCTTTTTCACAAGTATGACCATGTTTTCCTTTTCTATCTACTGTTCTGATCACAGAGACACTGGCAGGAGATGAACACTAAGGGCTAGAATTAACTATTCTCCTTTCCCTGTCAACAAAACAAATGAGGGTTTCATGCCTTGCTCAAACTAAATAAACATGGGTTCACTTATGGACCAGTTCATTTTGTCTAGGGCTATAGGAATATTGCATCATCAATTATTCCCTACACTGAAGACAAATAAATGTACAAGTGTTTTTATGCATCAGTGCAATTGTCAGCATTAGTAACTATCTGTTATTGTGCTGGGTGGGGTATCCAATATTATAAACTGTATAACATAGGGAACATTTTTATTAAATGCAGGGCAAGTAAGGAAAACAAACAAAAGTAGTCCAGGATTGTGAAATATAATTACTGTATAAGCTAAACTCTGTAATCTTTGCATATACTCAGTGTGAAAATAGACTCGGGCTGTAAAAAAACAGATCACAACAGTAGTGTCTGATAATTGCAGCTATTCAGACGGTTGCATTCTTTTTTTTCAGACACTGACTTCGTAGTAAATTACAGACATATGAACAAATGAAACATGCCAGCAAAAGCAGGCCTTACGTCTGTTTGATTGTGCAGCTAGCCCCTCATCTGGCAGCTGCCCCACCCTCCCTCATCATAACCCCCCTTACCCTATCCCACCCCCCCTTAAAGCTACCCACAGAACAACAGGTAACCACCACCTTGGGCAGAGTATTCCACCTATCCACCACCCATTCTGTGAAATAATGTCTCCTGATTTCCCTCCTGAATCCAGTATTCCAGGTGTGGCTGACCAGAGACCTGTATACAGGAAGGATCACCTCCCTATTTCTGGAGATTCGTCTCCCTATATACTTCAGCATCCTGTTGGCTTTCACTGCCACTTTCCTACACTGGGCTGAGTTGTTCATGCTGCCCATTATGAGCACCTCCAGATCCTTTTCCTTCTTGATGCTTTCAAGCTGCACCCCTCCCAGTTAATAGCTCCTCCCCAGGTTCCTAGCTCCAAAGTGCAGTACCTTGCACTTCTTGGCATTGAAACCCAGTTGACATGTTTCTGACCACTTCTGTGGTTTTGCCAGGTCCTCCTGTAACCCCTTCCACCCATCAGCATCATCCATCATAGCTTCTATCTTCATATCATCCATGAACAGACTGATCCTACTCCATATCCCATATAGAGATATCAGCTATAAATACCCCAAACATCACTGGTCCCAGTACCGATCCCTTTGGCACCTTGCTTGTCACCTCCTTCAATGATAAGAGTTCCCCACCACCACCTCCCTTTCCTGCCTACCATCAAACCAGTTGATGATCCATTTGATCATTTTTGCTTCCACCCCTAGGTACTCCAGCTTCCCCCCAGCCTCCCATGTGTCATGGAATCAAATGACTTGCTGAAGTCCAAATACAGGACATCCACCACATGTCCCCTGTTTAGCTCCCTGGTCAACCAGTCATAGTATTCAATTAGTTTCATCTGGCAGAATCTGTTCAAGACAAACCAGTGCTGATGTCTATCCAGGAGACTATTTTCCTCCAGAAAGGCTACTAGCCTCTCCTTTAGGATTGTCTCCATAAGCTTCCCCACAATTGAAGTGAGGCTCAGCAGTCTGTAGTTGCCTGGTTCATCCTTTGGGACACATTTGTGAATGGGCACCACATGGGCCATTCTCCAGTCTTGTGGTATGCATCCTGTGTCCAAGGAGGTATTGAACAGGTCAGCCAGCGGTCCTGCCATTACATTTAGTTATATTTACCTAAACAGGCAAAACTTTTACAGTGACCAGAGACTATGATGAAATACACTGATGTGGATGTACAGTAAGCACATCAGTGAGATTGTCAGCTTTGGTAGCAGTCTGACTTCATGCATGGTGGGGGGTATTGGAGTTCATAAATTGTATAACTTAAGGAAAATTTTATTAGATGTAGGGACATACTGTGTAACTACAAAGCAAAACATCTGCAGTCTTTGTTTATATGCAATGTGAAAACAGACTTGAAGACTGTAACAATGACACATCACAGCTGTCACTTCTGCTAAGAGCAGTTATTCAAACTGGCTCCTGTTTTACAGACCTGTTGAGACTATTATGGTTTCAAAAAAATACATGCCTGCCTGTGTGGTTTGCCAAACATAAAATAACAAAAAAAAAACATTGTTTGGAGTGCAAGGCTTTACTGTACAAATTGAATGTGTAAATTTGTTCCTTACTGCCTTTAAAAACTGCACTGACTGTATATCTGGTGAATCACTCAGATGAGTAAGCTTGGAAGGGAAAGTGCACAGGTGCCAGCTGCTGGAAATTTCTTAGAATCCACAAAATTCTGCAGTTCTCTGTGACACTCTCTGAGGCAGTTTTTAGCACACTATATTGATGTGTTGTTAACATGCTTCATCCTGGTGGGAGGCACTGTATATATGTATTAGACATGGAGAAGGGAGGATAGCCAGAGACCACTTAGGGTCTATGGAGACAGAATAGGCAGGAACCATCTGGGCAGACTGGGTGGGCCAAGTGACCCTTTTCTGGTGACAAATTTATGTTTATATATATATATATATATATATATATATATATATATATATATATATATATATATATATATACATACATATATATAGGTGTAGTAGTGCCCCTACAGTTAGGTTCAGTAGGGTGTTTAATGTTAAACCCCATAACATTGTACTTTAATGACTTCACCCCATTCAATGGAAGTGTATGAGATTTAGCATGCATAATTTAGGGGCAAGGTTTCTTGATTTTGCAAGTTTCATGATGGTTAGATGTCCAGATTCTGAGATCTGGATAGCACAAAAGGTGGAAAAATTTGAGGTTTTGGATTTGTTTTTCATTTTTTTTGCTCTCATCTACAGCCCAGAAAGTATGACATTTTTTAATGAATTTTTCAGCATATAAGCAGCTTGCCTAGAAGATGCCTTTTTTTGGCTTGGTGAAAAAAAAGTAATCTGTTTCTGAGTCATAAGGATTTGAAATTTCAGTTCTGAATATGCTCAGTAGGTTCTTTTCTAATTTCATGGACTTTATTAGATTCACTTCCAATAAAAGAATAAAGAAGAAAGGTACAAAACTATACAACACACAATCACACATCACTAACTATGTCACAAAAAAAGGACAAACCCCAAAACCCCAACCAACCTCCCTTCCCTCCCTGCAGCTCAGCTAACCCATAAGAGATGAGAAGTAGGCCATATAGACAGGTGAATGAGATTGAAATTAACATTGACTGGCTCACACTTGCAACCTCTCAGAAGAAAAATATACAAGAGTGTAAAGGGATTCCCATCTTATACTAAGATCTTATACTAGGAGATAGAACGGGAGAAGGCATATTTTTTCCCATTTTGCTGTTCCCTGCTTAGCAGGCTCAATGTTTTAGTTTAAACATGTCAGTTGATCTATGTTCCTTTTAAGTGTCAAAACTATTACTCTGAATGATGTATTCCGGTAGGGTATTCTATGCTGAAATAGATGAGGACACACTTTGTCATAGTTCCATAATATATGTCTAAGGTAGCCTTCTGAGAGGTTACATCTGGATCAAGTAGGGGACAACAACGTGCCCTTTTTGTGTCAGCTTCGACGGAGTGTAATGTAAATTGTGAAGAACTTGAAACTGGGTCAACCTCAGTCTGCCTTGCTTAATAAAGTCATACAAGTTATGCCAAACTGAGTGCAAATTTTATGACTGTCTGGAATGCTAAGGCCTGCAACCAATAATTAGAGATGCAGTGAAGTTTAACTTCGCTAGTGGAGTAGAGATGAAATTGACCTCTGTTCCTCGCCATATAGCTATGCGAAGTGCCCGTTGAAATGCAGTACTTCACCACTTCACGTCATAATGACTTTGCATTATGATGACTCCGCATTACTTCACTTTATTTTCTTTTAAAGGTGGAGTAAGAGAGCATTGTAACAGCCCACAGATCACATGGCTCACAGTCTGCAGATCACATGCTTCCGGCAGGAAGTTAATCATGCAAGAGAGTGAAAGACTTTCACTTTTGCCGTACCTAGTGTGGCAGAAAGAGCTGTGTTTGAGAGGAGACAGACAGATAATAAAAAATATAAATCCTGCATCTGAATTGGAGCACCTTCCAGGCTAGGAGTCCCCTTCCTGAAGCAGGAGGTAGTGGTGCCTTGGAAGCACCACCTCCAGTGACATCTACCAGTGCTCCTCCACCAGTGCCAACACCTGCCATGGCCTCTGCACTAGTGGCTCAGCAGGAAGTGAGTGAGGAGAGTAGCTGCAATCACAGCTGCAGCAGCAGAATTCCCCACACCCGGCCCCAACTGAGCACCAGCAGTAGCCGGTAACAACATCTGAGCACCCCTGCCTGTGCCCGGTCCTTCCAGCAGCTCATTAGTGTGGGAGTTCTTCACTACACTGCCTGTAGACACCAGTGTAGTGAAGTGCAATCTGTGTGGTGAGGTGGTGTACCGTTGCCCCAAGGGAAGTCACCTGGGCACAGGTGGTCGGTGCACCTATCACAACCACCACCATACAGATTGGCAGGCCAATCTTGCCGAACAGGGCAGGAATGCACCTTCTAGCCCTGCCGGGCAACAGATGACAGCACGGCCTCCACCTGCATGTGATGTCAAGTGGGGGAGGGCCATGGAGCAAGATGGCTGCTCCGCAACCTGCAGGTGACAGTGGCAACCCTTCACAAATATCTGCCACCCATGTTGATTTGGGCTTGATGTGGAGTGAGTTGGACCATGTAAACCACCAGACTGACAAAATGGAGCAGTGGTTGGAGTGCATGGATGTGCACCAACTCCAAATAAAGGGCATGCTTCAACTGCTACACTCACACCATAACATTAATCATTAGTTTTTGTTTGTTCTTGCTCCCACCACCCTCTCCATGAAAAAATAGTTCCTGATGTTGCCCTTGATCTGTCCCCCCTCTATCTTCAAATTTCGCCCCCTTTTACGTGCACATCTCTTTTTCTTAAAGATGCTACCCTCTGGTATGTTGTTGATTCCCTTTTGGTACCTGACTATCATTCCCCCTCCTTTACTTGAGGTTATACATATTAAGCTTTAGACTCCACAATATTTGAGAAACCAGTTAACTTGTTGTCACAGGTTGAAATTGATGCAATACTCATGCCATCAGCAACTTCACTACCACCAGCAGGGACGACAGCATCTCCAGCTATGATTGAAGCTACTGATTGCACTGTGAAAAACATAGTCGGAGAAATCCCTTTACTGGCATCAACTATGCACTTCTGCTACATATTACCATGCCCATGGCCACTCTTGCCAGTGGCAGCAGTTCCATGGCCATAAGCATCTTTGCATGCACGTTTCTTTGCAGGCATTTTTGGAGATTACACAGAAAATTCACAACAAATTGAGATTTCTGAAATTTAGAGTGGATGGGAATCCAAAACACAACAACTGTGGCTTACAGATGCAGATTGAGCACTAAACAGATGTAAATGCACAGGTGCAGACTGCACACTATAAAGAGATGTAGATCCACAGGCACAAAAACACCTTAACTTGTGGTCACACAAATCCAAAACTGGAAAAATTAAATTATACCTTTTAAGGGTTTGAGGGTGTCGCTGCAGTAGCAGTCCACCAGCTAGACAGAAGAAAGAAGTAAAGAATACCACAGATGGATAACCGATTCAGAGTTCGGCAATTACTGTCTGGCAAATTAAAATGTGAGTGACGTGATGGCACACACACACACACACACACACACACACACACACACACACTCACACACTACAGGTAATGTCCAGAAAATGTAACAGTGCAGTACAGTATATAAACAAATCTTTTAAACGGAATGAAAATATGCACTGTACCACAGCAAACAGAAAATAACTATCAAAAATTACTTCAAATATTACTGTGTGTACATAAACACACAAATACTAACACACACTACTAGTACAAAACCGTTAGAAAGACTGTCTTTCTCATGTGAATCTCACTTCACCACAGATAAGCCCCTTCCCCAAAGTGCACTTCAACAGTGTCTGTCAGTACACAGGCAGAATATTCTAACTTAACATTCAAAATGCACACAAAAACAATCAACACTCGATGATCTAAGCACAGGAGGGTTTCCTATAGTCGATGTACTAAATTTGGAATGAAATAATTAGATCAAAAATGATTTTTTAAAGCTTTTTTGATAGTTTGATTCTCAGAGCTCTCAAAACAAAATGTCTCTAGCTTTCCACTACACACACTGTGCAGAACTGAGGCTGTGCAAGACAATACTGAGCCCATGTGTTTGTTTGTTTGTTTTTGTTGACCAGGTAAGTGCTCTAGACCAATTCTGCCTATTGTCAGGCACAACCCGGGGAGGGGGATACAGATGAATGCCAACTGACCTTGAACCAGATGAAGCTGTTGGCAGTATTTTTTGTGAATGGAGGAAATTTGGCCTTTGCACAGGGGAAATCCCCTGCTCTTTTTGAGAAGTGCCATGGGATCTTTAACATCCACCTGAACTACCACCAGAACAGGCAGATGGAACCTCAATTTAACATCTCATCTGAAAGACTGCACCTCAGGAGTGCAGCACCCCCTTCATGCTGCACTACAGTGTCAGTATTGGGATATTAACCCAAGTGCCTGGTGTGGGGATAGAACCCACAGCCTACTGATCTCCCGGCCTCAGAGGCGAGTGTGCTACCTGCTGAGCCACTGACACTGTGACCTGCCATCCCGTGAATCAATGCAAAATTCACGTCAAATAGCAATAAACATGTGAAGCAAAGCGAAGTCCATTAAAATCAATGGCACTTCACGTTAAAAGAAAGGGGAAGGCTGTAATACAAGGTGAAGTAACACAAAATCCATTGAAAACAATGCACTTTGCATTCAAATTCATAGGCAGAGTAATTCCCTTTGTGTTGTGGAGCACTAGGCAGATTTGGGGATAATATGTGAAGTGTTCCACATAGTGAAGTGGGAGCACTTCACCCACCTCTACCAATAATAGCAAACTCTAGAAGGGGTATTAGCATCTAAAGATTGAAACAACTTATAAAGACTGGACACAGAATGTTGCTGTGCCGTGGTGGTAAAAATGAGTTCAGAAGATGACTGATCCATTAACAGCCAAGGTTTGGACCCAGATAGGATAAAAGAGCACAGGTGACTTGCAAATATTTAAACTGAAAGGTTTCAGGAAACTGGAAATGGTCGCAGATGAATTGAAAAGATACAGTCTTATCACCCTCTATGACGGAGACAATTAGCAAATCCTTAAACTGAATTAAAAACAATAGAAATGGGCCAACCTACAATTTTAATATTGGGATTTCCTAGCATAGACTGTGCCAAGACCCTGGTCCAATCCAACCCCTAGACAATGCCCTTATTGTCTATGATATTTTAGGGACCAGACAACTGGTGTGGTATGTAATGCAGCGGGAACCTGAGAAACTTTGAAATAGAGTAAACTACATAGCTGAAGGCCAAATTGGAGACAAATGGAAAACTCAATTTCTACCCATAATGTGTATAGGAGGGAGATGGGCACACACCTTCTGACAGACCCCACTGAAAATATTTACTACAATGGAGGGCACAATGATACCAAAATATATTAGGAAGACAAAGGCTTCCATTAAATTTGGGGGCAATTATTTTGAAATAGGAGTGACGGATAGACAAACCCCTTCCACAGAAAGTGATTGAGGATACTTTGCAGTCAGGAAAACTAGGATTTAAGAAGAAAAAATCCTGGGAAGTCAGGCGATGGTTCCAGTGTAGGCGGACGTGTCTGACACTCACTCCCACTGCAAACGCTACAACGATGAAGGTTTAACGGAATCCAGTGTACACACTCTACCTGTGCTTGTTCATTGTGCTGTCGGGACATCTCAGGTGCTCACTGGAGAATTTCTGCACTGAAAAAAAGATGGAAGTTTTCTTGATGGAGGCAGAAATAAAGCAGGCCCTCTGGCTCGCATGCCGCCCACTACGCCGGATAAGCTTCCTAAGCACCCCAAAACCCACACTACAGCCACGGGGAATCCAGCACAAGCTCTGACAACCAATATTCCACTTTCAGAAGAAAAGTTTTTGGCTGAACTAGCTCCTTTAAAGAATGCCTTTCTGGACTTTTCATCTGATTTAAAAGCGATTAAAGAGGAACTCAAAGATACAAATCGGGCTATAACTAACGTTGCAGCACGTACAACTTCACTCGAGAAATGGCAGTCCAGGGCTGACTCAGATATGTTGTTCTTAAGACAGAAAATTAATAAGATAGAACTTAAACTTGAAGTCCTAGAAGGCCGTAACAGGCACAACAACTTAATTATCTTTGGCCTCCCAGAGGAAGCGGAGGGCCATTCTCCCGTATTATTTGCCCAGAAAATGCTGTTAAAAATTGCTGGTCCCCTGCCTCATGCCAATGAATATATGGTGGAGAGAGTACATAGGTCCTTGAGACCAAGACCACCTGTGGGAGCTAAACCCAGGCCATTCATCTTGCGGCTACGAAGTTACGTAGACCGTCGGCACATTCTAGGGAAAGCTAAGGAGCTACAAGAAATTAAACGGGATCAGGCTGTTCTTCAAATTTCACAAGACCTGCCAGTTGCAACATGCCAGAAGGGAGCAGAGTATCACTCTTTCATCGTAAAGTTATTGACGGAAAGCACAACATTTCAAATGTTATATCCGGTGAAACTCTGTCCTGCATCAGGGGTCTTGGAAAACCTTCAAAAATGCCGAGCATGCAGCCCAGGATTTAGTAACCTTCTTTCTGGACTTATTTTCGCAGCGCTGAGAACCAGGAAATTAACCTAATGAAGGGTTCAATCTTAATGGACTCCTGATAAGATTTCTAATGTTGGTGTTTTTGTCAGAATGGGTCTACTCAAAAGATAAAAGACTGCTATCCTGCTGTTGTCACTAAGTCTTGGTTCTGGTCAGTTCCAGGAGGTATTGGTACTTCTTGGCTGCTCTCAGACATCATCTCAGGACATGCTGCATGCTACCAATGAACTGCAGACAATGGTATAGTTCCTATCGTGTGGTCCTTATTATCCTTTTCATTATGTATTATCATTTCTTCTCCTTTTTTTTAGTTAGTAGAGTTGCCCTGGTTAAAATGTTTCAATTATAGGGCCTAGAGTAATGGTCACTGTAGAAGCTTCTAGACAATCTGAGTTTGCTTGAGGATGGGGCAAACCTTAGTTTTAACGAGCTCCATACACAAATTGTTCCAGGGAATTTCTCCTGGTTTACTTTCATTGGGTTAGGGCTAGTTTGTTGTGCATCTGCCACATCACATGGCCGGTAAGTTTTTGCCCTTAACTGTGACTCTGTGGCACTGCCGGTAAGCTCAGAGCTCTTTATACTTTTTTTTTCTTTTCTCTTTCCTCATTTGAAATACCTTTTTGTGGAGCGACAGACTTCCTGCCCGTTCTTTATGGGGAGGATATCTTAGTTGATAGTCCCTGGTAGTTAATAAGAACGAAATGTTGCTTGATCATGAGCACGAGGGGGTGGATGTGCTTATTGCAAGTTACACCAGGCAGGGATTATCAACGTAATGAGCGACAATGTAATATGCACCTGTCCATAAGTTTAGTTTGAAATTGCCTTTTGTTTAGATTCCAGATACCACTAATTTGCAATATTTCAACTGTTTTTAGTGGTAGACAATAACAGCGACTGGGCGCCTAGTATACATGCACGTTTGTGAGTTAATTGTTTAATGGGTTGGTCCATGTGTTGTAATGGGCAGAGAAATGATGAAACATAAATCTTTATATGGTTACAACATATTTAAACACATTAGCCCATTTCATTTTCTCTTTTTATATATGTTTGGGACAGCATAATTTTGAATGGTGTAAATCAGCCAAACAATGGCCTGACACATTTTGTACGCACAAGGTGGGTTATTTTGGGGAACGGTTTGAATTACAGTCTACTGGATAAAGGTAAAAGACTAGTTTTGGTTATGCTTTTTATATTATTGAATGAATACTGACTTTGATTTGTAATGACACATTACAGTCTTAATATTAGGTTTACTAATGATGTTTAAAAAAACTAAGGGGGAATGTCTCTAAGTAGTCTTTTCCTCACATTCTCTCTTGTGGGGGTGGGATGGGAGTGGGGTGCTGTGCAGGATTGTCTGGGCTGGTCACAGTCATAGAGCTGACAATGGGGGTTGATCTCCCCACTTTAATATCTAGGATTGAGTTTTCTTGTTTTTTTATTATTACTGTTTGTAGAGGGAAATGTCGGGAGGTCAAGGGGATATCTGTATAGAGTTGGAAGTTCGGGATTAAGTAGTGGGGATGTGGCAGGGGTTTATTATAGTACTTGGGAAGTCTGCCATAGGTTGGGATGTAGCTTTTCATAGAGTGGAAGTTAGATACTGGCTGTTGCTTGAGGAGGAACTCTTCCTTTGTCCTTTAAAGTGTCACAGATTGTTCACAAGCAATGGCGGGGTTTAGGTTTTGTTCCTGGAACATAAAAGGAGCAGAGACCCCAGTCAAAAGAACCAAAATATTGCTTCATCTCAAAACCCATCTAATAGATGTAGCCTTTCTACAAGAGACTTGTTTGTTGTCCAATCAAATAAATTGTTTTAGGAGACTCTGGGTTGGCCAGGTATTTGGTTCTGGTATTGACTCCCGTAGAAGAGAGACTGCTATTCTTATTTCCCAGAAAATTCCATTCCATCTTATTCAATCAATTGCTGACCCAGGAGGTCAATATGTGATCCTTAGGGCCCTACTGGGCCATTCAGGATTAATATTAGGATCTATTTATGGGCCAAATAATGAAGACCCGGAATTTTTTACGAATCTTATTTCTATCCTGGCCACAAGGTCTTCATTTCCAATATTTTGGGGGAATTGGAATTTGATTATTTCTAATCAACTAGATAGATCTGGCCAGAAAAGACAGAATTTATCATCTTCCCTAAAAGCATTACACAAGTTAATGCATTCTGTTGGTATTACTGATCCCTGGCGGCTTACTTATCCAGATAGTAAAGAACTTTCATTCCACTCCCTCCCTCACCACTCCTCTTCACGACTGGATTATTTTCTTATTTCCCTAGATCTAATACCAGGGGTGTCCATGGCTTATTACTCCTAAGGCAATTTCTGATCATTGTATTGCCCATCTTTTCCATGATATTGCACCAAACATACACAGAGATAAATTGTGGAAGTTAAATAGTCAGCTATTGAAATCCAAGGATCAAATAACACATATTCAAAACTTTATATCTACCTTCATGGCTTTCAATGGCCCAACAATGCCTAAAGAAGATTTTTTTATGGGGTGCACTGAAATGCTGTCTAAGGGGGGAGTTTATTTGATTAGCGTCAAAACTCAAAAAACAAAGAGAGGCAACTCTCTCTCTTCTATCCAGTCTCAAACAGAGGAATTAGAATGTCACCTCTCCCTTCGGTGCCAGAGGAGGATTGGATAAAAGTGGAATCTCTTTGTTCACAGTATAACTGGATTTTAGCTGAGAAATAGCTCGTGCTCAGATCTAAAATGTCATATTTCGATCAGGGTGAAAGGGCTGGGAAGCTTATGGTTCTCCAGTTGCACACACAAATAGCTGACAAAATAATTACTTCCATTTACCCATCTTCAGGAGTCTTGCTTACTCCCCCCCCCAGAAATTGCAAAGGCATTTCAAGAATATGATCAACAGTTATACTCAGCTCCTAATCATTCTTCCCTGTTTCAAAAATGGACAACTTTCTACAAGATATTAGCCTCCCAATGTTAACTGAGGATCAATCCATGTTCCTGAAAACTCCCATTGCTTTAGCAGAAGTACTGACTGCTATAGAATCTCTATCAAGAGATAAGTCTCCGGGTCCAGATGAATTTACCACAAACTTTAATCAGTCCTTTAAAGAGATTGTTGCTCCCATTCTTTTAGATACTTTTCAGTATATTTTTGATACTGGTATATCCAACAATACCCTGATGCAAGCCTTAATAATTGTTATTCCAAAACCAGATAAAGATCCCCTTTTCATTTCCAATTATAGACCAATTTTGTTAATTAATGTGGATCTTAAGATCTTGGCTAAAATACTTTCATTTAGGTTAGGCCAAGTCTGGGAATCCAAGGTTAGTCAAGAACAGGTAGGGTTTGTCAAGAGAAGATTATCATCAGATCATCTTAGGAAAGTTGCCTGTCTTTCTTCTGTGTCCAAAGACCTGAGTTCTTCCGTTGCATTGGTTGCCCTTGACACAGAAAAGGCTTTTGACAGGGTCTCTTGGTAGTGCCTCTTCCTGTTAGCTAAATACCGTATCCCGCAAGAATTTGTTCAATGGATTAAAGTATTATATACACTTCCCAAAGCCCAAATCCACTGTAATGGCATTCTTTCCACATCTTTCACACTATCCCAGGGTACCAGACAAGGCTGCCCCTCTCCCCTTTCCTTTTCAATTTGTGTTTAGAACCTTTGATTAGGAAAATTAAAAATTCTGATTTGATTTCAGGGATTCCAATTGGGCAGACAGAGTATACGTTATTGGCTTATGCTGATGATTTACTCTTACATATTACTAATCTATCTCAATCTCTCCCAGCAACTTTCCAAATTATTTCCCAATTTGAGTCATTTTCGAAATATAAACTCAACATGGGGAAAACAGAGGTTTATCCACTTAACAAGTTTACTATGAAGAGTGAAATTGCTCAACTGGGGGTTCATTGAAACACCGAAAAATTGAAATATTTAGGAGTAATTATTCATCTTCTCCCTCTTGTTATGAAAAAACTTAATTTAGACATTCTTCATAAAACTCTGTCTGAAGATTTCAAGTGTTGGTCAAAACTGCCTATCTCACTATGGGGCCATTTGAACATGGTAAACATGAATGCGTTACCCTGGATTTTATGTCCCCTACAAATGTTCAACAAGTCCCTACCACTTTCATGGTTCACACAGATACATAGAATCATCAGTTCCTTCATATGGCAAGGGAAGAAAGTAAGGCATAGTTACCTTAAACTAACACGGAAAAAATTCGATGGTGGACTGCAAGCCCCTAATTTTTACATTTATTATTTAGCCATACATTTAGCAAGAATTTGATTCTGGATCCAACCCTCAGAAGCTCTACTGGAATCTACCTGTTGCCGCTCTTGGGTCAGAATTGAAATGGCTTAAAGCTTAGCAAATGGAATTGACCCCAGGACTCTTCCCTTTATTTCTAAGAATCTCCCAAAGGCCCTAAAGGAAACACCGTTAGATGCTTTACTTCAAACTCAACAGCAGTTAAATAACTTTCTAAAAGTGAAAGCATCCAAAGATATTACTCAACCTTTGTTTTCTAACCCCAGTTTTCTCATTTCAGGTAAGAATATTAAGCATCACCAATTTTGGCCACAAATGGGAGTGAATTCGGTGGCTCAACTAGTGAAAAATCAAAAACTGCTTCCCTTCAGAGAGGCTCAATCCATTTTTAAATGGCCGGATAACTTTGTGTTCAGATATCTTCAAATAACAAATTTACTGGTTAAACACTTTGGAGTGGACAAATGGTCTACCAGCCTCATGTTAGTGGTTCTCCCTTATGTGGAATCCATTCCTACATCGCATATTATATCCTACTCATATAAATTTCTATTAAACGAAATGGCCAATACAGAAGGTCAAAGAATTTACTTGTGGGATAATATTCTACCACCACATTCCTCTTCTAGAAATTGGTCCAAGATTTGGAAACACCTATATAAGTATATTAAATGGGATAGGTACTGATTAATGCAATATTATATCATTCATAATTTATATTATACACCAATTCAGTTGTGCTGTATGGGTGCTTCATCTTCCAGTAGATGTCCTAAATGTCAACATGAGTCAGCGGATTTACTTCATATGCTTTGGGACTGTGTTTCTATTAATTCCTTTTGGAGGGAAATTCAAAACAGTCTCAACCCCATGCTTATGATCACAGATAAATTTACTCCAGAAATTTGTATTCTGGGTGACTTTACACAGAATCAAGGGGCACAGCAGAAAGCACATATGGCCTTGATCACTGTATGTGCCAAGAAAATAATATTAAGACACTGGATTGATTCATCTATTCCCCTCTATTTGGAGTGGTTTAAAGAAATCTGCTGGCAAATAGTATGTTAGTATGTAAGGCAAGCTTGAGCCAATGGGCATGCAGCCCATACCCTACTACACATTCCAGATATGTGAATGAATCATTCAAATATCTGGAGATGTGTGCTCTGGATGGGATGCACCCATTGGCCACGCAGAACCAATGGTCGTATAGCCATGACGACAGTGTCGCGGTGGGTGGCGGGCAGCAGGCAGATGGGGTGCTGCTGCCTGCCAGCTGATCTGGGGAGAGCGGGCGTGGGGTTCAGTGGGCGGGTGGGAGGGTACCGCTATACCACCAGGGATATAGGACATATTTTGTTTTTTCATTACTGATGCCCGCGATTGGGCAGATAGTGGTCCACTGGACCACCAGGGATATAGGACAGGTTACTTTTTTACTAATGCCTGTGATCGGGCAGATAGCAGTCCACTGGACCACCAGGGATATAGGACAGATTTCGTTCTTTTCTTACTAACGCCCACAATTGGGCAGATAGCGGTCCACTGGACCACCAGGGATATAGGATGGAATTTTATTTTATTACAAATGCCCGCGTTCGGGCATGGGGGGCACTGTCAGGTGCAGCCGGAGCTAGGGTGGCCACCCACAGGTGGCAGCTGCCATGTTGCACCCTGCAATGTGGCAGCTCACCTGTGGGTGGCCATCAGTTGTTCCTTTTTTTTGGGGATCAACTTTGTGCTGGCACAGGTAGGGGTTGCGCATGCATGGCTCTGCACATCCTGGGTTGAATATTGGGCTGTGCAGGTGTGCATGGGCACACCCCCACCTGCTTCTGCATGCATTACTGATGCTCTGGTGCATCGATCGAGCTGTGACTTTTCCTTTTTGAATATCGGTGGTCACGCATCAGTGGGCTTATGTGACTGTTTTGAATATCTGGGCCTAATGTCCTATCAATTTTATTTTTTAGTGCAATTCCCTATGAGCTTTAATAGTTTTAGCACATAGTCTTCTGATTTTAGAGATAAGAAGATTTTTTCCTTTTTTAAACTAATTACAGAGATTACAGTACAACCTGAGACAACCCAATCTTACCATGCACAAATATGTAGCAACCCTCAGAATCCCAATACTCTTTAATCAACTGAAAATGGAGTATTTCAGGCAAATAAGATGGTTATGCCACCCCTCCTGGAAATAATACCTGACCCATATACTTGTTCCACCCATTCCTGTCTAAAATATTGAACATACTCACGCTTAAGGTGGGTCTCTTACGGGCAGGCAATATTCATCTGGAGCTGTTTGAGGTGACAGAGCACCATATGGCATTAACGACTGTACTGCATCCCCTTGACATTCTAAGTCAAGATCTTATAAATGCCTGCCATAGTATTGATGTTGAAAATTAAGTAGCATAACTACTCTTGGCCTCTCACTGTATAGATAAATACCAAAGGGGATTGCTACATAGAAACATAGAATCTGATGGCAGATAAGGACCGCTTGGCCCACCTAGTCTGCCCATTTCCCTACCTTATGGATAAGCTGCAGATCCTAGTTAACCCACAGTCTACTTCCTCCTACCCTCCCACTAGAATTTCCTTATGCTTGTCCCATGCATTCTTGAATTCTCCCACTGTTTTTGACTCTATGACCTACTCAGGAAGGCTGTTCCATGCATCTACAACCCTCTCTGTGAAGAAATACTTCCTCACATTACCTCTGAGCCATACCCCGTCTAGCTTCAAATTGTGCCCCCTTGTTCTTGCACATCTCTTTTTCTGAAAGATTCTCCCCTCTTGGACTTTGTTGATTCCCTTGAGGTATTTGAAAGTTTCTATCATGTCCCCCCTCTACCTCCATTCCTCAAGGCTATACATCTTAAGCTCCTTTAGTCTTTCTTCATATGTCTTCTACTGCAGACCCTGCACCATTTTAGTTGCCCTCCTCTGGACAGCCTCCACCCTGTCTATGTCTTTGCGGAGATGGGGTCTCCAGAACTGTACACAGTACTCCAGATGTGGTCTTACCAACTGTCTGTACAGAGGGCCAACAACTTCCTGTTTTCCACTGGTAATGCCTCTCCCTATGCATTCCAGTATCCTCCCAACCCTCCTTACTGCCTTCTCACATTGTTTGCCCACCTTTAAGTCATCTGGTATGACTACCCCCAGGTCCCTTGCTACTTTTGTTGTTGTCAGTATCTCATCCCCATTGCTCTGTTTTTTTGTTTCCCAGGTACATTACTTTGCACTTCTTTGCATTGAATCTAAGCTGCCATACATTTGTCGAGCTGCAATAACCTCCCCCAATAACTATGCCACAACAACTCAGTAAGAATGTACATTCAAAAAAACCACTCACCCACAGACAATGATAGAACAAACACCAATTAGTCAAAAAATATAAAACTAACACTCACCCTGGTCTTTGTGACCGTATCAGCAGAAAACTCAGGTCCATGATGGAATATTATTCCCCATTAGAGACCTACTCCCCCCCACATTATATAAATGAACCCCTTCCAAAAAGCAATAACTATTCCTATACAAACGTTCAAGGATCACTGAATAAACCAATAAAAACAATGAATGGCAAGATTCCTATGAGAGTCTAAACAAAGATCAGTCACATAAGTCCTAGCCTCAAAAGTACAAAGAACATTAAAGTCTGGCATATCAACATATCCAATATAGCTGGCATATATATATATAATACATGCTGTAATTATCTTGCACATTTCAAAAAACAAAACAGAAGGCTTTATTGTACTTTTGTTAAAAAGTGTGTTTCCTTATACACAGAACTGAAAAAGCTGCATTATTAATATAACAATAACTGGAAAGCTAAAAGTTGTACCATGAAGCATATTTTGACCATTCTAGCCATATCAGGACACTAAATGCAAAAAGAAAGTTGAACCCCACTGCCACAAGTTGGCTCATATGTAAAAGGAGCTAAGAAATAGCCTCTGATCTTGGCTATGTACATATAAATGAGATTAGGGTGCTTACACGTATTGATTCGAACTGAGGGATACTGTTGGGCTAAAAGAAGACCACTGTCGATCTGTAAATGTTCCCGTTCTTTTGCAAAGTATGGCACATGAAAAGTGTCTGCTGAAACAAGTTCCAGTGCATAAAGTAAACAATATTTAATATAAACTTCACTGGAGCACTGCATCCATAAACACAAATTGGACATTGCATAGTGTGAGCAGATTAAAAATACCCATTAATCAGACTCCGGTCATGAGCTTTAAACAGGAGATTATACACATTGGAGAGAAAGAAATTAACCAACCGGGCAAGTTTTGCAATTAAAATTAGAAGTGAGACTCTTGTCTTCAGTCACTCGGTATTAGTAGCTTGCTCTGAAATAAATAAGATGCCGAGCACCTCTGTAGCCCAACATTAAGTAAGCATAGCGTAAAAATACGGTCCTCCATATAAGAAAACAAAAATACCCTCACTCCAATGTCGATTCTCAAATAACTCACTTATGGACCGGAGTGCTCAACTTTCATAAATAATTATTCAAGTTTTCCTGTGGTCTCCAGAGCAGCACTACCTCTGAAATACCACACTACCCAACAGTGATCATTCTGTGCTCAGAAAACTAAAGGCACCACCATTATAAATTGTCAGGCAGAAGATTTAAACAGATTTGGAAACATTTTTGAGAGTTCTAGGTGGGCTTGCTCTGCTGAATCAAAAAGACATGAATTTCCCCTAATAATTAACTTACAGGCATGCTGCATAATGCATACTGAATCTGATTTAGGCAGCCAGCAACTTAGAGAGGAACTGTCCATAAGCTCCTCGCTTCAATCTGACCAGTCGGGGAGAACCTGGGTGACCCATATTTTACTGCCATTCCATGTGGTTTTATTGAGAATATGTTGTCTATCCAGATAATTAAGTACCTTGTAGATCAGAGGCCAAGGGGTTGCTCCAGAAGGTGTCTTTAGCCAGAGGGCTCTGAGAGCTCTCTCCACAATGTAAGTCGGGGCATTGGGAGAGGGGCTGGCTATTTTTTCACACAGCTGTTAAACAGATAATATTGAGTTCGGTCCTTCAACATCCTCCAAAGATGATGATAATAATGTTGTTCCTGTGGCTTCTCCCCTCCAGATCTTTGAGCTTGTCTTCGAGCTGGGATAGCTTTTGCTGCAGGGAGGTAGTTTCATGGTCTATGCATCAGTGCCAGTCCTCCAGGGAACTGATACTTACCTCCGTATCGCCCATTCCATGGCAATGGGCTTCAATTGTCAGCCATATGCTTTTAAGATTATCAGTGATTATTTTAAGAGTTTCCGTTAGTGGTGACAGCTCTTGCAAAAACTGCTTTTCAGTTAGTGCATCTAGCGAAGCTGATGGGCGAGAGGGAGGTGGAGCCTTTGGATCTTGGCTTGTGGCATATGGTAGCTTTCTTCATTTCTGCATTTGTCATGGTGCAAAGATCTGGCAACAGTGGAATCTAGGAGCCTTCTACTAATGAGGTAATTAAAAACAGCAGGGTGACCCTTTGAGAAACTAAATTAGAAGTGAAGAGGAAGACCAGAAAAGATGTTCCAAGCTGCTTACTCTGCACGAGGAGTCACATGACTCAGTAAGGGCTTTCATTTATATGTCTGATGCAAATGAAGAATTTCTGGATCATAAAAAGAATATTCTTTCATGAACCAGCTTACAAAAGAAAAATCTTCTTTTGTGTGTTAAAATTCTTCTTTCATAAGAAAAATTCAGTTTTCATATGGCGGCCATATTGTTTTCTATTATGTTTTTTTCTTCACATTAAAAACCCATATAAATGATACCATGAAGAAAACAGTCACCAGAATCTAGCTAAAAGGGTGTTTGCTTTTTTGATAAAAGACCCCAAAATATGGTTTTGGGATATTTGGTAAATACTAGATGGAAGGATTAGTGAGGGCTCATATGAAAGAACTTGTTCTTTCATCAGAACAGCCAGACTTTCTTAAACTGTGAAGCTGTAACTGGAGTCATGCTGCCTGCTTCAGTTGGAGCAGTACATCGGAGGGCATAGGGAGGAACTATAGATCTTTCATATTGTTCTTTCATGAGAAAAGAACAGAGGGATTTTCTTGAAGTTTGAAGCAGCAGCTGGAGTCATGCTGCAGGCTTCAATTGGAGCAGTGATCCAATGATCCTCTGATCTGTCTGTCTGCCTGTCTGCCAGTGTCTGACTGTCCATCCATCCATCCATCCATCCATCCATCCATCCATCCATCTACAGTATCTATCTATCTATCTATCTATCTATCTATCTATCTATCTATCTATCTATCTACCTATCTATCTTTATAAATTGTTTCTATTATTTTGTCTCAGCCCCCCTCACAGCTGGGCAAGCCTCTTTCATTCTTCCCAGATCCCCTGACTTGATTATCATTTGATTGTTATAAAAGTTGACCTAGCTGCCACCCTGGTACCACTTGCCCACCCCCACCTCTACAGGTTGCCTTCCTTCCCTTACAAATGTTTATAATATTTAATTTATTTATTGAACCAGAGTGCCCATCCCAGAACCACTTTGTACTAACCCCTATCCCTTCCAGGTCACCCCACAGTTATATAGGTGGTGACACAGGGATGCTCACCCCCCCATGCCACCGCACACTTTCCCAACACTTGGGTGCCCAGTCCTCAGTGCTGGCAACCTGCTTCTGCAAAATAAGAACCATATCTCGCTGATTTTTTATTTGACCTGAAAAAAAAGAAAATGGTCTGTTGATGATCTGAGCCCCCAAGACCTCAACCACCACACCCTGATACCCCTCTCAGCACCCACCAACCCTCACACCCCCTCACTCACTTGAACATGTCCCATGATGTTGATCTGCTCTCTATTTGAAGACACACTGTGCTGCTGGAAATGGCTACTGTGATATGAGAAAAAAAGATATATCTGTTTTAATGTATTTTAAATTGAGTATGAACTTTTATTCAGAATTTTGTCATTTTTTAATATTTTTTTCACCAAATTTTCAATGTGGCCTTTCTGAGACCCCTCTTCATGAACAAGGGTGGTGAAATCATTTAACCCCATCCTGAAAGGTGATTTTTCCAGTAGCTACATAAAAGTCACCTTTTAAGTGGGGTTTGAAAAATGTTCAAACCCTTGTTCATAAGGTGAGGTCATAAGAATGCTATGTTGAAAATTTGGGCTACAAATATTAAAAAACAACAAAGTTATGAATGTAGATTTAAATTACTTTCAGTGAGCCTATTAGGCAGTGCATCAATGACCAGTACATTGGCTGGGGAATCAGGCAGTGCACTATATTTTAAAAGGCATCCAACTTTACCAGTTAGTATTTTAGAATATGGCCTCAGCTGATGGGAGGTCCACCTTGCTGATTAGTGGCTGAGCTTAATTTCACAGAAGAGCTCTTATCTGAAAGACTAAGAGACCTCCACTCCCCATTTGGGATGAAATGCATGATAGCCAATTGAGGCAGAAAGCACATTTAATGATTAGCCTTTTTTTTGGGGGGGGGGAGTGTGCACTGGATCTTTTGTTTTGACTGTGTATGCCATAACTGGTAGCACCCCAATGACAAAATAAATTTAACGTGTGCGATACTGTATGGGTTGAGCAGCTAATTTTGGTTTTGTTATTTTTTAAAAGCATGGTCAAGCATGGTCAAAACGTGTCTTTGCATTTGTGGCACAAAACAACATTTTGGCAGGAATTTGAACATTTTTACCAGCTAGGTTTATGATGTGGGATAATAAGAAGGCAATGTTGAAATTTTGATGTAAAAATGTGGTAAAATGACCAAATTGTGAGTTAACATTGAAATATTTCAACATTCACTCATAACTTCATTAATTTTCAATATTTTTACTCCAAGCTTTGAATATAGACATTTTTTCACAGCACCTCATAAACATGACAGGTCTCACGTTGTGTCATTTTTGGATGAGATGTGTTTTGACATTTGTGTTGCAAAATGATGTTTCTGCCAATATATTATAAATGTCACATATCATGTTTATAAAGGGAGTTGCAAAATGACTATCTTAAAAATTTGGTGAGAACATTTTTAAAACATTTCAAATAATAATAATTATTAAGAAATTATGTAGTGACAGACATTACCCATGTCGGTGAGCTGAGTTTGAGGGTGAGCTCAGTGAGCCAGCTGGATGGAAGAAGGTAGGGGGGAATGGCATTGTTATATGGTACCCCCCAGCCAAGGAAGGAAAGGTGCAAGATAGCCTACACGGGCTCAGGTACAACACTGTGAAGACAACTTACCTCTTGGCAGAAGGCCATGCACCTCGACACCCATGGGTGGCAGAACACCCTGTGCATTGGCTGAGAGATGGACTCTTTGCCCTGTGAATCGCTATATTTAGCTACACTGAAGTGCAGAGTTCAGAAGGTCCAGCATGTCCACAGCCCACTAGAAACATAGAAACATAAACACATAGAATCCGATGGCAGATCAGGATCGCTTGGTCCATCCATTCTGCCCATTTTTCCCTACCTGCACTATTACATCAAACTGTGCTCGATCTACAGCTTTCTCTCCTCTCCCCCTTTCCTTTCTACCATGATTCCTTTGTGCTTATACCATGCATTCTTGAACTGCACCACTGTTTTTGCTTCACCACTTCAGCTGGAAGGCTGTTCCAGGAGTCAGTCACTCTATCTGTGAAGACGTACTTACTCACAGGTCTCCAGAATCTACCCCCTCCAGCTTCATAGCATAGCCCCTTGTTCTTGGGCATTTTTTCTTCTGAAAAATACTGCACTCCTGTAACTTATTTACCCCTGAGAGGTATTTAAAGATCTCTATCATTTGTCTTCTCTCCCTCCTATGTTCCAGGGTGTACGCATTGAGGTCCTTTAGTCTCTCCTCATAGAGCTTTTGATGCAGACCCTGCACCATTTCAGTTGGCCTCCTCAAGACAACCTCCAATTTGTCTGTGTCCTTCTGGAGATGTGAGGCAGGATTTTTAAACCTCTGAGAATGCCGCAAGCCCCTGGTACACTGAACATATGGCACGCGGAGCTTATGGCATTCTCCTGTGCAGCAATTGAGATTTTCTATCCTGTGGGCAAATTGCCACAAGTTAGACCAACCTTTTGTGGTCTAGCTTGTGGCAATCCCAAGAGCCTTTTTTAAGGAGCTTGCACCAGATATTTGTCGCAAGTTGCCGTAAATCATAGAAACTGTCATGACTGTGCCTGAGATTGTAAAATTGGGTGCAGTTGCAGCGAAGGGGTTTGACACACTGCCATAACCTAAGTGTTGTGGCACAGGGCTTGATGTAAGCCCTGAACCATGACTTGGAAATCCAGCCCATTCTCTCCAGAACTGGACACAATACTCTAGGTGGGGTCTTACCAGCGATCTATACAGAGGCAACACCACTTCCTCTTTCTGCTGGTGATACCCCTCCTTATGCACAACACCATCCCACTTGCCCTCCCTACTGCCTTGTTGCACTACCTGGCCACCTTTAGGTCATCCAATATGATTACCCCCAGGTCTCTTTCCTGTTTTGTGGTCATTAATACCACTCCATCCATTTTTGTACTCCACCCATGGGTTTCTGTGCCCTAAGTGCATTATTCTGCACTTTTTCACATTGAAACCCAACTGCCATACTGGTGACCATGCCTCTGGTTTTCTCACATCTCTGCTCATCCTTTCCACACACCTACCCCATGGAGCATTCACCCAATGGCAGGTTTTGGTGTCATCTGCAAAGTGGCAGAGCTTCCCTTCCAGCTCCTCTGCAATGTCACTTATAAAGACATTAAAGAGGACTGGTCCCAGCACTGATCACTGAGGCACCCCACTGGTGGCCTTTCCTTCCTTGGAGTGAACTCCATTTACCACCACCCTCTGTTGCCTATTTATTAACTAATTTCTTATCCAGCTATCACCTTTGGACCCACTCCTGAGCAACCCAGCTTGCTTACTAGTCTCCTATGTGGAATGGTGTTGACTGCTTTGCTGTAATCTAGGTAGGCCACATCCACCACTCCACCCTAATCTAGTTCCTTCATCACCCAGTTAAAGAAATCTATCGGATTCAATTGACATGACCTCCTCTTTGTGAAACCTTGCTGCCTTGGGTCTTACAACCCACTGGATTCAAGATATTCTACAATCCTTTCTTTAGAGTGATTCCATTAACTTTCCCACCACTGATGTCAGGCTGAGTGGTCTGTAATGGCCAACCCCCTCCCTGATATCACTTTTGTGTGGTGGGACTACATCTGCCATCCTCCAGTCCTCCAGAGCCACTCCTGTTTCCAGTGAACTTTTAAACCATCAGAGGTGCAGCCAGTATTTCCCTGAGCTCCCTCAATGTCATTGGATGCATCCCATCTGGCCCCATTGCTTTGTCCACCTTCAGATTAAGTAGTTCCTTCAGGATTCTCTCTTCCAAAAAAAGACTAGTGTCCACCTACCTCCTTCAGATGCATTTGTTACTTTTTTCTGTCCCCTCCCCTTCTCCTTCCATTGTGAACACTGAACACAAGTATTTGTTCAGGATGTCTGCCTTTCTCTGGTCTCCCTCTGCTCAGTTCCCCTTCTATTTTTAACCTTACAAGCCCATCCCTGGTCTTCCTCTTTTACATACATATCTAAAAAAATGCCATGCCCATTTTCTTTACCTCCCAGCCTATTCTCTCTTCAGTTTGCAACTGTGCTATCTTTACTGCTTTACCTGATTCCCTCTATTTCATCTGATACACTTCCCTATCCTCTTTACCCAGAGTCTCCTTATACCTTCTAAATGCAACCCTTTTAACATGAAAACATAGAAACATAAAATCTGACAGCATATAAGGACCGTATGGCCCACCTAGTCTGCCCATTTCCCCACCTAATGGATCAGCTGTAAATACTAGTTAACCAACAGCTTTCTTCCTCCTACCCCCCGCTAGAACTGCCTTATGTCTGTCCCATGCATTTTAGCTTTTACATTTCCAGCCACCACAGCATGGCAGTCTCTTTTTCCTCTTGCTTTTGTTCACTTGTTTGACACAGAGGTTTGTTGCCTTTATTATGCTAACTTTTATCTTCACCCACTGTCCCTCTACACCACCCAGATCACCCACCCCTGCTAGGTCATCCCTGAGGCATTTACCCATCTTTTTTAAAATTTGCTCTCCTGATGTCCAGGACCTTCTCCCTTGTATGGTTCAGTTCAGCAGCCATTCTTTTATTGAATCACACTGCACAGTGATTACTGGTCCCTAGGTGGCCTTCCACTTTGATGCCTGCAATGCTGTCTCTGTTAGTGAGTACCAGGTCTATTATTGCCCACTGACTAGTTGCCTGAGGAATTCCCCTTCAGAGAGTTCATGATGTCCATGCTTCTAACTGGAGTTGCTGCTTGAAGGCTCCAATCCATATCTGGCATGTTGAATTCCCCATCAGCAGCACCTCCCATTTTTCTGTCATCTTGCCAGTGTCTTCCACCAGTACCTTATCTAATTCCTCCCTCTGTGCTGGAGCTCTATAGATCACTCCAGTGAGAATAGTGGCTCCATTTCCTGTCTCCAGAGAGACCCACATGACCTCTGCTTGCCCCTGTATTCCCTGTATCTCTGAGGCTGTTATGCTTTCCCTCACAAAAAAGCACCAAACCTCCTCATTTTCTTCCCATCTGGTCCTTTCTGAACAGAGTATGGACTGGTATGGCCATGTTCCAGTCATGGTTTTCAGTGCACCATGACTCAGTACTGGCCACAATATCCAAGCTGACCTCTGCATGATGGCCTCTAGATCCAGAATCTTATTTTCCAGACTACTAGAATTTGCATATATGGCCTTCCAGATTTTGATTCCACTCTGCTTCTGGCTCCTCTTTTTTCCTCTTTGCCCTCCCTCCCATCTCTCTCTTTTTAATGCTCCTCTTGCTTTCTCCTTTTATCTCAGTCACCCTGCTCCCTTTATTAATTTGCACCCTGGGAAATTTCTGTCTCCTCGGGTTCTCCTTACTCTCTACTTCAGCTGGTGGGGAGAGGCAGTTTCTGACACCCTGATTTCTTCTGCCACACCCTTTGGCTAGCTTAAATGCTCATTGAAGTAACATTTAAACTGTCCACTGAGGACTGTGATTACCCTCTTGGATGAATTCAGGCCATCACCATTGTATAGGACATTATCCTCATGGGTGGGTCCTCAGTCCCCAGTGTAGACAAACCTTTCTTTTCTGCACCATTCCTTTAGCAATGAGTTGAAGCTCCTGGTGTGGAGATCCCTCTACTGTCCCCTGTCACTGACAGTCAGCACCTCAGGGAAAGCCACTGAGCGAGTTACCTAAGACACCTCCACAGCTCCCTAAACATCTCCTGCACTATCCCAACCCATTTGCTAGCCAGGTCATTAGTCCACAGGTGGACAATGACATCCACCTCTCCCTGCCATTCTGCTTCCCTAGTGATCCACAGGATTTGCTTCCCACTCCTCCAGACTGTGGCACCAGGTAGACACCTAACCTGCCTACCCCTTTTCCTCTTCCCAAATCTATCCCCATCACTATTGAATCCCCTACAAAAATTTGCTTCCTCCTCCTCTTGGGTCCTGCCCCTCTAACACCCTCCTTGACATCTCCATTATGGAGGGCCCCACATTCCCCTTGTTCACTACTGTGGGTGTGTCCTCCTGGCTGTCCTGCCTGGCCAGAGCAGTGTCGGAATTTTGTAGTGGCACTAGTTGAAGAATGTGCCTCTGTACCACCACACACACCATTCCAGAGCCCACCATAGTCCATCCATTTCTCCTCACTGGCATCCTCTGCAGTAGTGGCTGCAGACTTGGTGGCCTCTTGGGGGGAAGGACCCCCAAATCCCAACCAAAATAGCCTAGAGTCTAGAGACCTCCTTCTTCAACCCAGAGAGGTGTGTGCAGATGGGGCAGCACCACAGTCTCCAGATGATCTCTCTGACAACTGCTGCCTCACAGCCACTGCACTGCGCCACTCCCAGCATTCTCATTCTCTGTTCTCCCTTGGTTGATTAAAATATAAAATATTAGAGGGAGATTTAGTGCTATTATATAGTGTGTTCAGGAATATATGTATACTGTATATATGATTGTGGTTTTAAAATGTTTTTTCTTTCTTTTTTCATTAAATCTGTCTGTGTAATGACCATAAACATACTTGCATGGCATTTCTGGTACTTGAAATCATCCCTGGGTCCCATGAAAAATCCTGATCGGATAACAGACCGAGCTTATAATCAAAACATTAGCTCAAAGGATTAAATCCCCAAGAAGATAATTTGATGCAGAGCATAAGACCACAGGAATATGGTATGGACATTGATTAAATTAATTGAATAATTGCTTTGCCTTATAATACTTAGTCCACATCCCCTGACGCAGTGCCCCACCAATAGAGACTTAGCTCATGATCCCCCTCTTCTCTTTCCAGCCTATGGGATCCAATTCTCAGGGCCTCACCTTACTAAAACGCATAGGCTCTCCTTGGCAGTGCCTTCACCACTAAATATTTTTAATGCTATCAACTTCGGGTCGACCTGGATCGGAAAGCTACTGATAAGCTGCATTAATCCAGCAACCCCACTGGCCCCTGGGCTAATTGAGTGGCTCCTTTTTTGAGGTACCATCATATCGGGCCCTATATGGCTCCTTATACTGCCCCTTCTGCTGATACCAGCTGCCCAGCATTGGACACCTGAATTACCATCATGTTTGGTCTACAACGGCACCTTGTGCTGTATACCACATGGCAACTTATCCTTTAATTTCCTCCGTGATTCCAAGTACCAATACCTCGAACCCTGCTCTTGGACCACAATACCAGTAGTACTTATAACACTCCCCCACCACAAGGCTCACCTCCCCCTATGCAGACATCTATCTCCTCCCCGCCTATTGCGGTAGGGGTAGTAGCTCTTGCTACAACAGATCAGCTCTTCTATGGTGGTTACTTTCCAGTCCCTGAAAACATCAGATCTACTAGACAGGAGAAAGGCAGGAATTACAAGCTTATAATTAGTGCTCTTAGAAAAATCCTACTTATCCTCTTGCTATGTTCAGGCAACGTAGAACTCAACCTGTCCAGCCCGGAAGCTATTGCTTCGCCAGCAGAATTAGCAAATTTAAAAGGAATAAGCTTCTTGCATATTAACGTATGTAGCTTCCTTAAAAAGATAACCTTAATACAAACTTCGGTAAATCATATCTCTCCTGACATACTTGTGATTTCTGAAACTTGGTTTAGACCCAGCACCACTGATAGAGAAATAAACATCCCCAACTATGCCTTGTTCAGAGCTGATAGGCATGCCAGAGGAGGAGGGGTAGCTATCTACTTTAAAGACAAATTTTCTGCCTCCTGCTTATCCTCGGCATCTGTCACCAGCGAATTCGAATGCCTAATTCTCAAAGTGGAAATTACACAGACTACTGCACTCTGCGTAGTAAGATGCTACAGACCACCGTCTGCTGGTCTATAGCTTGTGTCATATCTAAGTAACAAGTTAGGACAAGGGCTGCCAGAAACTATTATTTTAGGAGACCTCAACTTTGACTGGCTCTCTAACACAGTTGCCCCTTTGCATCTTTCTGTGATGAACATGGGCTGATGCAACTTATTACTGAACCAACATGCCCAAACGTGAAGAACCCCAGTAAAAGTACACTTTTGGATGTGCTAATGGTGAGCAAACCTCATCTCTTCTCCCACGCTGATGTCTTCTTCTCAGACGCCAACGACCATTGTTTTATTGCGGGAGTAAGATCCGCCAACAGCTCAGCACCCATCAGCAAGTTCTCTATGAAGAGGTCCAGGTGCAACTTCAATGAACATGCCTACCTAAACGAGCTTAAGTACTCCCCTCAGTGGCAAGATTTCTACCTGGCCAAAATGATTACGTCAACTTACAATATCTTCCACAACATTCTATCAAGGGCCCTTAATAAGTATGCTCCCCTGGTTAAAGTTCAAACTAGGACCAAAACCTGTAAATGGCTCACCCCTCAGATCAAGTCCTTGCTTCTAGAAAGAGATAAGCTCTGGAAAAAGCACGCAGACTGAACACTGCAGAGGACTGGAACCAGTCCAGGAGACTACAAAATTTATGTACCAAAACAATCAGAGAATCGAAGGCCACCTTCTTCAAATCTGAACTCGACTCTGCCACAAAGATCCCAATCAAGCTCTGGAACACAATCAACGATCTGCTAGGCCACTTCCCAGGAAATTCAATCCCGACCAAGATTACCTCTGGCAACTCGACTATAACTGAAAAGATGGATATACTTGACACATTCAATAACCACCTTGCTACTGCAGTCATGGCATTTGATAACTCCCCTGCAAACACACTTCGCTCCCAGACTGCCAGCCAACTGCCTGAAACTCCGATAGCTTCGCCGCCTTTCTCGCTTCAACCTGCCTCACTGAAAGAGGTAGAGGACCTCTTGCTTCAGTTGGATACTATAAAAAGTGCTGGGGCCGACACCCTTGACCCTTACTTCCTAAAAATTGCCTACCATGTACTTCCAAACCAGTCACCCACCTTTTTAACTTATACCTGTCTCAGGGCACCTTACCACCTATATGGAAGACAGCACATGTCATACCACTGTTCAAATCAGGTGACCCTGGCGATCTCAATAACTACAGGCCAATTTCTCTCCTTTTGGTCCTGTCCAAGCTCCTAGAGAAAATTGTGAATGCACAGCTGAGGACTCACCTTGAGTCTAGGGAACTGCTAAACCCTATGCAGTCTGGATTCAGAGCTAAACATGGCACTGTCTCAGCCCTCGCCAAAGTTACTAATGACTGGCAGTGTAATCTTGAGAGCAAAAACTTTATTTGTGCTGTTTTCCTTGATCTAAGCAAGGCTTTTGACACCGTCGACCATAGTCTGCTCCTCTCCTCCCTTCAAACCATAGGTGTGGACCCCTCCTCTCTGTGCTGGTTTACTGACTATCTTACAGGGTGCCTTCCACAAGTTAAAGCTGAAGGAGGCCTGTCCCCCTTAAAAACTCTGCAAAGAGGGGTACCTCAAGGCTCTATATTAGGGCCCTTACTTTTTGCAATCTACATTAATAACATCGACTACTGTATAAAAGAAGCCAACATCCATCTGTTTGCAGATGATACAGTTCTCTACGTGAGTTGCCCAACAGTTGAAGCTGCCTGCAATGACCAACAGTCAGAATTCAACCTTTTGCAAAGCCAACTCCTCCAAAAAAAGCTACTCCTTAATGTCAAAAAAACTAAAGCGATGATCCCCTCCCCTTTCATCCATACAGCTAACCCTGTGTCCAGTGGGACAGTTCCCCAAATTACCACAGTTCTAGGTGAAAAACTAGAATTTGATACAAAATTCAAGTATCTGGGAGTTTGGATAGACCAAAGACTCTCCTTCATTGAACATATCGAGGACTTGCTAAAACGACTTCGGCAAAGGCTTGGCCTGTTTTTTAGAATCAACCAATTTCTCATCAGAGATGCCAAGAAACAACTGGTCCAATCCAGTTTCCTATCATTGGTTGATTACGCTGATTTCCTCTACAGCCAATGCCCCGACTCTTACATGGCTATACTGGACACACTCTACCATCGAGCATTGAGGTTTATAACGGGACTTCCCTTCAACGCGCATCACTGCACCCTATATGCGGCAGTGGGGTGGACATCACTAAAGTTCAGGTGCCACAGAAACACCACTGTCTGGACCTATAGAGCCATCTCTACTTAGCTGCCTTACTATATCTCCTGCTGTCTTCCCCTGAGTATAATTGGGAAATGCACGTTAAGAAGTTACTCAGTTATTACACTTAGAGTACCCAAAACAAAATCCTGCTTCGGCAGGGCAGCCATAAGCTTCATGCTACCTACCTTATGGAATGATCTACAAAAAACCCTGAAATTAAGCACTCTAATCAGCATAAATGCCTTCAAGACGCTTTATTTCCATACAATGAGAGAAGCATGTAACTGCTTCACCCACTCAGACCCAGTACCGATGTCTGCACTGGTATATAGCCACGCCTAGACCCAGTTTTAAGTACTGACCTCCCAGCTTGCTCCTCACAAGCCTAATTGTTCTCTCTCTTATCCCCCTGTCTTATCAACACTAGGCCTGTCCATCCCCTTATCCTTCCTTTCCCAACCTCAGATAGGAGCTTACTACCCCTGGGTTGTGACATACTACCATGCCCCGTACTTTATAGCATTCAATCCCGGGGCTCACACATACTCCTTTTCTCCATCCACCTTCTCTACATCCTGTTCTACCAACTCCTGTCTGTGCACCATGCCCTCCTAGCCTTTCTCCCCCTACCTCCCTCCCTTCCCCCCCACCTTCGCCTCTACCTGGTGTATATATATTTTTTATTTTCTTCCGTTACTTCCTCCTGCAACCTTAGATAACCTGCTTTATCTTCCTATAGACACTTCTATGTATGTAAATACCCTGTAATCTGTACAATATCTGTAAAATTCTACGTACATATGAACTTCTTTTTCTTCATCTCTGTAAACAGTATTATCTGTATTGCCTTGTAAATACCTGTGTTGACCTGTATATACAATTGTTCATGCTCCACCCAGGTCCATCTTGCAAATGAGCTTCTGCTCAACGATGAACGCCTGGTTAAATAAAGACTTGATTGATTGATTGATTGATTGATACTCTGGCTGGGACATTAGGGCTTGATAATTTAGGCTCTCTTAGGATAGGATATCTATTGTATTCATGCTAGTAGCTATTTAGGATGTGCACATGTTTATTGGTAGTTATGCAGTGTATAAGTAACTATTATTGACTGATGCTTGTATATATACCAGTGAGGGGTATAGTTACAACTATTACTCTTAAAAAAGTATCTGCATGGGTATGAAACACAGTTGTCGAGAGTTTGTTTTTCTTGCACTGTGGTGGGGGGATATATGTGTCTTTTGTACCTGTTTTTAGTCTGGAAATTTAATACATTTTGGCTTTTAACTCCAATAGCGTGGAGTGGGCTGGTCCTTATAATATAAGGTCTTGCAGTAAGTGTGAGGCTTTTTTCTTGCTGCCTTCTCTAGATAGAAGACCCCATGGGGCTTGCACCTCTGCAGCCAGAGGAATAGCAGTGCCAGCCAGGATGTAACACAATAATGCTGCAGTATATCACAAAAATGCTGCATTATGATGCAGGGAACACTGTTATTCAATGGTAATTAAGCCCTTTTTTAATGCAGTATTTTGTGACATCTCATTCACTGCAAGTTATAAAATGGGTCCAAAATTTTCTGAGTTTTGATTGGCTAAGAGGTACCAGTTGGCGTGTCCTTATCAGGACATATACTGGCAATTGGCACTACCTATGCCAAGCAAAATGAATCACAATGTGAAATCGCTGCATCTCCCACTGCACTGGACAGTTCCACAGAAGCTACATGGTCACAGCAGTACCACCAAAGACAAACATACAGGCACAAAAATGTATACAACATCCCCTATCCCTACACCACCATTAAAAACGTTGCATGCTTTTTACCTCCCATTTACTTCGCTGCTTGTTTTTCAGTACCATGTGTAGTGTACAGCTCCCAGTCCCCCTACTAGAAACAAACCACACACACAAGAGCAGACACCGTATCCCAAATCTGAAATCTCCAGCCCATTTCATTATCATCTACTGTCTCCGTTTTCCATTCCCCACCTCTCCAAAACGACAAAGTAATTTAAAGAAAGCAAAAATCCCACATCGGCAATGACAGCACAGAGGACATTTAAAGGCTTCAAAAAATGTGAATCAGGAAACAAACTGCACTGTATGGCAGCCACTGACAGACACGCTAGCTCAGAGTCAAGCGGGCCAGTTAGTGTAAACGCAATAGGCAAACTAAACACACAAAGATTAAAAAAAACTCAGGACACACACACACAAAAAAACAAACAATGATTTTTGGGGGTGAGACATGACAGTAACCATAGCAGCACATGCTTGCTCCCACTCCTCTATGTAGAACTCATGCGCTAAGCATTTACTTCTGTTTCCACTGGATCACTAGCTTGCTCCTCAACCATCTCTTTCAGACAACTGTGCCTTTTTGCATTTCAAAGATCCTCCAGCATCCCAGAGTGAGCAGTCAAAAATGGGATTTGGGAAGCACTACTATCACGAAAGTGCTAAATATGGGCCGGAGAGGGACACGCTCACTCTGCCTCCTGCCTCCTGCAACTAAAACTTCTGCCTCCTGCAAGTAAAACTTGATTTCCAAAAAGCATATTGTAAAGAATAGTGTGTGTGTGTGTGGGGGTGGGGGTTGGGGGGGAAGAAATGAGGAACATACAGACACCACTGCCCCCTACTTAATTTTAATTAGATATTCTGTATTAATGCAGTATATGGCAAGGACTACTTTTTTGTTTTTACCTAAAATATCATATTTATTTATTTATTAAATTTTGATGGCCAGGTAGGCCCACTGAGCCCCGGAGGTCCCTTTTTCAGGGGCAACCCGGAGAGACACTTATTGGAGCAATTACATGCAGAGACAAAAAAATTAGAGTGTTACAGAGTATAAGCAGGTTGGCTGTAAAATTAGTTATACTTGGCATTTGTTACCAGTGCATTTGAAGTATCAGTTGACAGTTGATTTGGGACCATACATAGGCCCAAGTGCATTGGCTGTCTAGTGTGTTTGGAGGTAATCCGTGATAAGGGATTTTCAGGTATGGGGGTTGAGTGAGAGGTGGGGGGAGTGTGATTGTCAGGTGCTATGACAGTGACAGCTACTAGCCTCAAGCATGTGGTTTCTAGTCTTATTCAGAAGTTCGGTAGAGTGGATGCTTCCTGTACCATGGAAGGGAGCTTGTTCCACAGATAGGGGGCTGTGTAGGCAAAAAACTTGCCTCCCACATTGGTGTTTCTAGCAACATCTGGCTAGAGGTTCTCAGGGTCTGAGAGTTGTTTTTGAGGGTGATTATAGCTTCCAGGCTGGGAGGAGCAGCCATGCAGTGTAGCTTGTAGGCCAGGCAGAGGAGTGGGTACTGGAGGCGAGCATCAAAGGTGGGCCACTGTAATTTGACAAGTGTGTCACAGTGGTGGCTTCTGGGGTGATCCTGGGGAGCAAATCATTCTACCTTGTTGTACAGGATCTGCATTCTGGTGACCTCTCATTAGGCCATCCCCTGTAATACCGGGGAAGTGTAGGTAAGCGTGGGGAGCAGGACACTGGTTGCTATGGATAGCCTAACTTCAGGGATAAGTTGGTCTTTTATCCTATGTAGGATACCCAGTTTGTGGTGGATGGAGGTGGTCACTTAATCCACATGGTTCTTATAGGTGAGACCTTGATCCAGTATGAGTTACAGGTACTTCAGAGAGTCTACTACCTCAATGCTTGTTCCGTCCTGTGTGGTAAGCAGTAAGGTGTTGGTCTTATCTTGCCACAGTGATCTTGGTCTGAACAGGATGGCTTTTGTCTTACTTGCATTCAGGACCATTCTGTCCTTCCTTAACCAGTCCTCCAGGGACTTTAGATCAGATTGGAGTGCGGGGACAATCTCTGCAAGGTTGTCCGAGGAGCAGTAGGTGACTGTGTCATCAGCGTATTGTGCAACGGAGGCTCCCCCACAGTGGAGGTTGAGGTCATTTGTGAATAGTGAGAACAGAAGGGGACCAAGGATTGAGCTCTGTGGCATGCCCTCCTTAAAGGGTAGGGGGTCAGATCATACACCTTTGTAGATTACCCTCTCTGTTCACCTGACAGGTAGTTTCTGAACCATTTGAGCACCAGAGGGTCTAGGCCTATCTTGCTAAGTTTGGCTATATTTTTTTACACTTTTTTGTTCACTTATGAGCATTTTTTAATTAACTTTTTTACTGGGAGGGACCCATTTTATAAGCGCAATAATTTTGGGGTGTTGGTTTGTCTCCTGAAAAGAGCACGCCCAGGCACATAAGGCACTCAGCAGAAGCATCTCGTGCCTCATAACACACCTGGATCTGCTTTTATCAGGAGATAAGCCCCACCTAGTAGTATGTTATTGCTTGCTTGCTTACTGCATTGCATCATTTCTAGCTCTACTGTACTCACGCATGCTGTATGAGGTAACTCCCTAGCTGGCATGACCTGTTAGTGCATGCCTTTTTATATGCATCTGTGTAATTAAAATGTTGCTGCCCCCTTGAACAATTTCTACATCTATTGCTAAAACAGTTATATCCACATTGCAACTGTATTTCCATCTGCATAACAGCAGGCCTTCTGAAGCAAGACGTTTGTGTATATCTCATACACCTAATAGCTAATAGCATTTTTTGTACCATAAAATGTAGCATAAAATCAAGAGATAAGGAAGTGATGCCATTATACAGGGCATATGTAATGCCCCATTTTGATTGCACATCATTGTGCCGGTGTCCCTGCTTGTGAGGAGATATTTGCCAGCTGGAAAGGGTACAGAAATGATCAACTAAAATCATAAAAAGGCTGGAGAATAGGTCCTATCAAGAAAGATTGACTGAAATTGGATTAATGTCATTAGAGACAAGAGGAGCAAGGGGAGCTGTCTTACACATGTACCAGATTGTTGATGATCATCATTTGAGTGACCTACATGTAAAATTTTAAACAAATAGAATGTGAAACTAGAAGGCATCCATTTCAACTGAAAGGAATGAGGTCTAGGACAATAAAGAGGCAAAATTGTTATACAGAGCACGTAGGTTTTAATATTGATATCATTAAATGTGGAGCTGTGGCAGAACAAGTATGATGGCTTTCTAAGTGGCTGAATGCCGTGATTTGCCTTGAACTTTGCAGGCTGAATCGGGACTGCTCCTCTGGCCGAAAACAAAACGAAGGACGAAGGCCTGAGAGGAGAAGGATGTGGCATTTAATATGCCGATATGCATATATATTAAATATCAAAGGTATGTCAGCATTGCCCGGGGGTTAGACTAATTAGTGGTAGGCTTGATTCCACAAAGTTATTGTGCTTAGAGAAGCACTTGTTTGCTTGTTTGTTACAGGCACATTAATGGAGAAGGAAGAAAGGAGATGGTATATTACTGTTGGAAATGAATTGTTTGTGTTCACTCCAAGAGTTAATATCTCCTTGGAGAAATGGGGGAGATGGAGTGAGACTACCCCCCCGGAGATGACCCCTCCCCATGGAGATGGAGAAGCTGCTGTGTAGTCCCCCGAGTCTGTTTGGAGTCTGTTTGGAGCTAATAGAATGCTGAATATAGCCTGCTGAGCTAAAATGAACTCCGGTATGGGAGACTGGAAAGCAGGAAAGACATATTGCATTAACTGTTTGCTGGAGACCTATGGAGGAGACTACAGGTGTTCAGAGGCTGGAGCTAAGTATATTAATCCTCACTATTAGCAGTTTATAAAATGTTTTTTGGTGAAAAATAATTCCTGTAAGGAATGCTCTTTTTTAGCACAAAAGCCACTCCCTGTGACTTATGCCCAGTATCAGGATGATTTAAGGAGAACTGAAGTGCACTACACACTTTATGGTATGAGTGGAATGTTTTTCTTTTAAGGGATGGAGCATTCAATGAGCATTTAATGATGATAAAGTGACTCTGATACAAACTTTTTGGTCTGAACTTTTGAATTGTGACCAGAACAGTTTTTTGGGGCAAAGCATGGTGCTGATCTAGTGACTGGCAGAAGACAGTTGTAAGATGAAATTATTTAAACACTTATGTAGTTTAAATAATCAGTCTGTGTATTCCTGGAGAAAATGTTTTTTTGCATTACTTTTGAATTACTGTGGAACTGTTTTAGCTACTTGATGTGTTTTTTGTTTGTTTATGTTTATTTATGCTATAAGATATTTTTTTTTCAGCTGTGACACTCTGACACTGTGCCAGAGAGTTTAAAACATAAAGCAGGACTTAGTCAGCTTAACTAAGAATATAATTGGTAAATTTGTATGTGGCCTTAAGTTTATATGCCTTTATAGGTGTTTACAGATGCTTTAACTAAGGACGTGTATAATTTTATTAAGGCTGTTTTCAAAGAATTAAATTTGAATATACTTAGGCCATTTTGCAGTTAGATAAGGAACTTAAGAATTTTCTTTTTATAAAAAATGTTTAATTGTTTTGGATTGTTTGCTAATTGTTGATTGATTATGATCATGAAGGATGTGCTTAAGGAGTTAAGCCTGAATATACCTAGGCCATTCTGTAGTTTGCTCCGGATCGGATGGAATAATTTGGATGTGTGACAAAATTTGCTGACCTTAAATAGTGGAACTGGAAATTCTGGGCCCAACTATTGTTACAGGAATGAATTGTGCAGGCAGAGATGGGACATTTAGTTGCCCCATTCCAGTATTGCTGAGGTTATTTGTGTAGGTCTTCCCATAAGTTGTGGGTTAAGAACCAGTGGACCCATTTGAGGCCTCTCTGGGAAGTCTGCCCAGGAGGGACCATTTATGGGGGTTTCATTTGGTTTACCATAACAGGGGATTCTAATGCACTGGAGTGATAACCCCTTTAGCTTACTCTGAGTTCCCTTTTAAGGGAGACAGGGTACTACACTAAGTGTTCTTGGACAAAGTAAAGAAACAGAAAAGTAATAGCTCTATGTTATGGTGTAGTAATGATTGTGTATTCTCCAGGTCTTCTGATGTGGGCAATCTGTTAGTATAAGGTCTGGGATATAGTAGGTTTTCCAACTTGTGTAGCCTGAAATGATTACTCAAGAATAAATAATGAGTTTTGGGTAAATGTGGCTCTCTTAGAGTTTGTTTAGATTCATTAGAAAGGGTTGTCAGACTTTATATAATTCTGAAGGTGTAGATGCCTTTTTTAGGTGATTATATAGTGAAGGGTATAACATGAGCCTATTATATCAGATTGTAATTCTTTTTACTCTGACTTAGCCTGAAAATGAACTTCATTTTTAAATATAGGCCCAAATATTCAAACTGCGCCCAAAAAGTGCGCAATAGCAGGAGCAAGCACAAGTCTATTGCGCCCATGTGCAAGAGACGTGATATTCAAAAATGGAGCAGGCCAAACTGCGCCTACAGCCGACGACTGAATATTGCACTACCTGTGGCATAGCGCAACTAGGAAGGGGAAGCTGAGCAGATCTGATGTGCCATAGCTCAACAAGGGATGTTCAGCTGAGCAGTCCAGAGGTGCCATAGCTCAACCAGGGAAGCCCCCCAGCAGCAGAGCAATGCAACTGCACAACCAGGGAAGTAGGGGCCCACCACCCATGCCACAGATGGGCACAGGAACACACAGCAGAACAGACATTGTCCCCCCATACCCCATGCACTGCACAACTGGGGGAGGGCTGGAATAACCACCAGCACATGGAGACAAGCAAACAACCCACAGCTGGGCCATGGTGCCCCATCACACCAACCGGCAAGCTGTGACTGGCACACAAGGAGGGCTGACCACCCCGTGCCACACCATCCTCCCAATGCAGAGCACACCCTGCACCGTGACCCCCAGACACCCCTCCATGAGCAGTGACCACCACTGCAGGAAACCCCATGCATGCCACCACCCCTGCTGTGACACTGCAACCCTGTGCACCAAAGAACCATGCAAGCCAGCCCCACCATGAGCACCCATCAGCGGGTGGTAGCACACAGCAATGCAACAACGGTAGACACAGTGCCACCACGCACAGTCCCCCTGAGGCTGAGAGACCAACCATGCATCGGCAGAGGTACCCCACACGGGACAGGGCTTGCCCCAGACTCCACCACCAGTGGTACAGCACCCTGCACAGTATGCCAATGACACACCCCGACCCGCCACTGGCCACAACAGCCAGCACAGACACCCACAGTGGTACATGGAAGCATGCACCACACCAGATGCCACACAGTGTATGGACAGACACCCACCCATACCCAAGGGCACAACAACACAGGGATGCAGTGGTGGGGCAACCAAGCCCCCCAGTGTGGGCCCATGTAAACTGTGTACACACAACCCACAGTCCTCCATGGCACTGGAGTGCCAGCCACCCTGCGCAGGCACTGTGGACCCGTACACCACCATCATTCACCCGGAGCACAAGTCACAGACAATGGTGCACATCCCTTGCAACACACACAAGGCACAGCATGGAGGTGGGACAACAACTGTGGAGGCCACAGTGTCACCCGAGGCAGACATGCACCACACCAGTGACAGGAGGCAACTCAGCAATGTGACGGGTACAGTGGCTGCCCTGCAGGGACTGCCACCACTGACATGCCAGCTGACCATGCAGGTCACAGACATACATGTGTGTCAGCTGCACAGGCCATGGATGGGCTGATAGGTGCACCATGGACACAGAGCACGCACCATGGACCACTGCACACAGTCATCCAGTGCACAGGGCACAACACACACACCACAGACACTGACTGATAGCTACCCCCACACCATAGTCACCTCCACATGGACACACACACATGCCCATGACTGCACCACCCCTGACGCCATGCACACCACTGCAGCTGAGCACCTATAGCCCACTGCAAATCAGAGACCACCACAGTATTCATATCAAAATAACTATGTATTGAACAAACATATAAAATTCAACTATTTACAATATTATGTACAAAATATATACAAGGTTGGGGGGAGGGCCACAAACAAGGTGGGGGTGGGTAGGGGGCAGGGGTGGATAAATGGGACGGGAAAGGAGGGGTGTGAGGGTGGGTCCAGGGGGATATGGGAATACAGGGACTGATGGATCCCTAATGGGAGTGCCTCTCCCCACTCCAACTCCTTTGAGCTCTGTGCCTCTGCAGGACTCCAGTGTTGTCTATCCTGTGGAGGATGTCCAGCGAAGCCCTCGCCACCTGGAGTATCTCCCGCAGCACCTCCCTTATTTCCCAGAGATGGCATGTACCTAGGACAAGGGAGCACAGTCAATAGGTGTGAATGCACAACCCCATACAGCCCGCCCATTGTGCATGGCAAACGGCCATGGGACATACCTCTGTGATGGTGTGTGACCACCCGCAGTGATCACGTCCACATGACCTGCCCACCCAGGTGCATACAGCCATGCGGAACACTGCACACACCCACCAGCCAAGTCACACACAGCACCACCGTGGCCATTTAGTGACATGGCTATGTGGTTCAAAGGCAGTGGCACAACCATGTACCTGGTGCATGCATGGACCACCATTGACGCACTCCCAGACATGCATTGCCACTGGACAGTGTTGACTGTAACAGGTCCCGTCTCGTGGTAGTGGTGTCCATGGATGGTGGCCATGCCCCGCTGCCCACCCTGTCACACAGCATGCAATAGTAATCATGGAGGTATGGCACTCACCTTCATCAGGCCGTTCCAGTGGGTGGTGAGGGCCCTTGCCCTGCCTTGCTGCACCCTGCTCCTCCTGCCGCCGCAGTTCACGGGCATGGCGGCGGTCCTGTGGGGCAAACATGGAGAGAGAAACATCAGTACAATCCCATAGCAAAGTCCCCCTGCCCCCAGGTGTGTGCCCTCCCACCCAGCCAGACCCACCCACCCCACAGCCTGTGAACACCACCACAGCCAACCCCGGATGGTCCCTCCCCCATGTGCTGGACACATAAAACAGTGTTACCCATATGGAAGATAAAAATGTGTTGACGTAACCCCTACCTGGCCATGGCACCGTGCCCCTCCTGGCACATGCCCACAGGCATGCTAGTAGCTCTGGCTCCCTCCGCCATAGGTCCCCATACCTGTGGCGGCACTGCTTGGAGCTCCTCCCCCATCCTGTGGCCTCCTCAAGTGCAGTGGCCACCTCCTCCCACACCTGGGTCCTGGACCTGTCCAGGGGCGCCTCCCCGAACAGTGGCCCATAGTGTGGCTCCACAATGGCCACTAGGTTGGCCAGCTCTATTGCTGACCACTGAGCTGCCCTCCTGCGTGCCATTCTCACTGCTCGATTTGGCAATATGGTGCTCTGCAGCTCGGCTCCCCACGTGCAGATGCTGCATGATACAGTGCTGCCATTCCCTATCACACTGTCACCGAATAGCGCTATAGAGGTGCACCCATGCCTGACGCATGGCGCCTAGGGGGCAAAGTTCAGGCACAGGGTCAAGGGTCTCTGGCACATGGACATGCACAGCACCATTGGAACCCAATGTGTGTAGTGCGATTGGCTGCTGTGTGCCACCACCATTAGTGGCCTACCATGCAGTTGGCCCAGTGCACCTATGATGGCCCAGTGCCACAGCGCCATGTAGTGACCATCGCTATAGCGCCACTGGCATAATGGTGGCCATGCCCTGCATTGCCTACCATGCACAGCATGTCATCAGCGCGGCAGACACCTGCATCATCTACCTGGGCATGCGCCGTGAGGTGTGTACTATGGATGTCACAGAACTGTGCCATTGGCTCAGTGCGTTCAACACAAGTGCGCAAAGCGCAACAGCGTGATATTCAGCCGTCATATGCAAATCATCTAATCAGCCATTCAATGCCGCAGCACTGCGATTTGCATCCACTTAAAGTTGCGCCTCTCCTCATTTGCATGGTTTGCGCTATAAAAGTGCGACATTGGGCTGCAGTGGCCATAGTCGGTTACTGCAGTCTATTGGTGAGTTGCATGCTGTTTTGGAGTGTGGACTGTGGATTTAGGGACATGCATGGGACTGCACAGTCACAGGTAACAACTGCCATTCTTACAGGCTACATAATGACCAAGCAAGTTGTGGGAGAGGAGGAACACAGTGGTGGGAGGAGGAGGAGGCCTAACTTTACCAAGGCCGAGACTGAAGCCCTGTTCGAGGCCTACCTGAATCAGAAGCCGCTTCTCTGTGGACGTTGGGGAACACCCCAAGCCCATGCTGCTGCATGGGAGGAGGTGGCACGTGCTGTGAACCTGCATGGCAGCCACCAGCACTCCATGCAGGAGTGTAAGAAAAAGATGGGCACAGACAGGAGGAGGATAAAGGAGAAGATGGCTCCAATCAGTGCAGCATGAGCTGCAACAGGTGGGAGACAGCCAGAGGTGGTACAGCTGACCCCAGAGGAGGAGAGGCTTGCTGGAAGCATGTAGCATAGTGCCATTGAGGGTGTTCCGGGTGGTGGCTTCTAGTCGGGTGGTGGCCCATCACTGCATCGTAAGTCATGGTCTGTCTATGGGGGGCAGGGTAGGTCACATGCAGTAATGCGACTTTGCTTTCCCTTACAGATCCTGAGCATTTGCATGGGTTGGTTGTGGTGGGCCTGTCCACTGAGGACAGTCAGCTGGAGATGGAGGAGGGCCCATCCACCTCCACAGGTATATGTGGATCATTGCGACAGTGGGGCCACCGGCTGTCCACACTGATGTCGTTGTAACAGGTGTGAAGGAAGCCCTGCCTGTGTCCCAGCGTGCCGACATCCACGGATGCCAGCATGCTGTGACTGGGGCGGGTGCAGAGTCCGTCACCGATGATGTCACTAACGTCATGGGTAGTGACACGTGTGTTCCACGGGATGGCCACACAGCAGGACACATCACGCCCATGGCTGTGGGTGGTGCTGCCGTGCAGGCCTGCATGTCAGCATAGTCCCAGCATGTGCCTGTCAGCACCAGTGGGGCAGCACTGGTGTCTGTTCAGGACAGTGGGACTGTTGCGGCCACTGCAGCAGCACCACTGAGTCCTGGGGAGTGGAAGCCGGAGGGCAGCATCAGCAGTCGGCAAATGGGGTTGGGGGTACAGGGTTCAGCGGCGGTGTCTGTGCACTGCCTGTGGACATTCCCAGACCTGGTCCTGGTGCACAGCACCCACCCTCAAGGGGCGCTGATCATCAGGGCCATGCACACCCTGAGGGACAGGATGCCGAGGAGGCAGATGACCTCTTGGATGAGCACACTCGCCTACTGCAAGCATCAGTCCAGCAGCAGATGCAGCTTGCGATGTCAGTGGATGCACTGCGTGTGGCTCTGGAGTGGGCAGAGGAACATCGCAGCAGGGACACCGCTCTGATCCTGGCAGGGATGGACCATTTGCGGGAGGATGTGACCGTTGCCATTGACAGGCATGCACAGGCATTCACTGCTGTCATGGCCACAATGGGCACACAGTCAGGTGCCCATGCATCGCGGACACCACACAGTGCACTGTCCACCCCCAGTTTCTGGTGTCATGCGACTCCCACCCTGTCGACACAAGGTTCAGCTGTGGGCATCCCGAGCACTCCTGGAGCAGGCATGTTCAGTGTGCTGCAGACCCCTGCGCAAGCACGGTCATGTTCATGCAGTGGAACCCCTGGGGGACCATCGGTGCCACCCCATGAGGCCAGTGGTCAGCCTGTCAGTGCTGGCAGGTCTCAATGGGGCTGACCACGCATCCGTGGCAACCAGGGCACTGTGTCATGTGACTGACCTGTCTCCCAGCATGGCTACTGTCTGGTGCTGCCCTGTGTGCATTGTGTATTTCAGTGGGCAGTGCACGGGTGGGTACCCGGCCCTACACGCTGACACGCAGTCCACCTGCACCCTCCTGGCTGCTGTCCACAGTTGCGTGTACATGATGATGCCTGCATTGCACTGTACACCAATGTGCAATGGTGCTCAGCATTTGACACATGCACATGGACAGGCAGTGGGTGTGGTGGCCTGTGGACATGTGTGATGCTAGAGTTGGCATTCTGGGTCAGTGTGCCTCCTGCCCTCTGTGCACATTTGGTGCATTGTGTGTGTGTGTGTGTGTCCATCCATGTGACATGTTAATCCTCACCCATCCCTGCTTGTGTGTGTGCTTCTGTGCCCTGCCACTTCCCTTGATGGCATGCACCCCTGGTGTGTGCCCATGCGTATTTGTGGGTTGTTCCTTAGCCACTGGTGGTTGCACATGGCCCCATGACTTACCTGGGTTGGCTGAAGTGCTCCTCCATGATGGTGTCCCGGTGCAGCTGTGCCAGCCAGATCAGTCGGGGTCCGTCGCCCAGGGGGCTGCCCCTCACCATCGTCTGACATCCTCATCGTCCCCATCACTGTCCTCTCTTTGACCTGTGTGGCTATCCCATTTTCGTTGGCCCTATTGTGCAGGATGCAATAGGCCAGGAATAGTCCACAGACCTTTGAGGGGCTGTACTGTAGGGCACCGCCGGAGGTGTCCAGGCAACTGAAACGTGCCTTCAGCATCCCGAACACCCGCTCAATGACATTACGTGTGGTGGTGTGTGCCTCATTGTAGCATTGCTGTGATGGGGTTGCTGGCCGCTGGTAGGGTGTGAGCAGCCAGGGATGGAGTGGGTATCTACTGTCACCTGTGTGCAGAGAGTGGAGGTTAGTTTGGTGATCAGCATCGCCCTGCCCCGGGCCATGTAGGCCACTACCCATGTCACCTTTGGCCATGCCCCCCCAGGCCCTATGATTGTCCATGTGGTTTGCATACTCACCCACTAGGTGGCCAGTGGGGATGTCCCCATTCTTAAATCTGTGGCACAGTGCCAACTGGTTCCAGATGAAGGCATCATGTGCTCCCCTGGGTATGTGGCACAGACATTGATTATGCGCCCCCTGGCATCGCACACCACCTGGCAGTTGATGCTTGCATAGCCCTTGTGATTGATGTATATGGCCTCTCAGGTTCAGGTGGTGTGTGTATGGCCACATGGATGCAGTCTATTGCCCCTAGCATGCCAGGCATATGTGCTACCCTGTTGAACTCCTGTATGTTTACTGTGTGTTCCGCCGGTGTGCTGTGGAAATGGATGTACTCTGCAGCATGTGGCAGCAGTGTGCTGAGGAATTGGGTGAGGTGGCGTGATGTGGCCGACTGGGTTATGCCTGTGGTGTCCCCAGTTGGTCTCTGGAAGGTACCCGTAGCGAGCAAGCACATGCAGGCTGTTACTTTAGTCTCCACTGACAGGGCATGGCTCCGTCGTGTGGGTGCCTGCATCACATCACTGCACAGCTCACAGAGCCTCCTCAGAATTGCCCTATTCAGGTGGTACCGGCCCATAATCTCAGGTGGTACCAGCCCACAATCTCAGTATCAGTGTACTGCTCGAAGCTGGTGTGGGCTCGGTACTGCCTGTTGGGGGCATACCACCGACGGGCCCTTCCATGGCCACGCCCCCCCTGCCGCCTGCCTTCTCAGCCTGTCATAACGGCCTCCATCTGGAAGGTGACACTGGCCATGTCCCTGGCTTGTGTTCATCCCCCCAGCAGCTGTTACTGTATTCCCCCCACTGTCCTCCCCGCTACTTCCTCTGCACCAGGAACACCTGCCTGTGGTGGCCTCTGTGCTGTGTGGCACTTCCCCCTTGTGCACTGGCTGTAGCTCCCCACACCTTCCCTGTGCCTGTGTGTTCAGGGTGCCCTTTCCCTGGCCTGCCCTGTGTGTCCCTCCTGCCCTGTCTGTCTGGCTAGAGTTCTGCCTCATGTGGCTTCCCTGTAGCGTTCTTTCACCTTTCCCTTGCTCCTTTTTATTTTGGCTCATTTCCGCTATAGCACAACTTCCGCTTGCTCCCCTACTGTGCATGGCGCAAGTCGTTGAATATCGCACTGCGCCATTTATGCATGGTTCCTCCCCCTTCAGTTGCGCATACCTCATTATCATTGCAATGTTGTTTAGCATGATTTTGGAGGTGCAACTGCCTCCTGCTGAATATCGCAGAATGGCGCAATTTCGGACTTGCGCAGGTGCAACCCTATTGCGCATACTCTTTTGAATATCTGGGCCATAGTGTTTTAATTGCAATTCTGCTTTATGATGTGTAATATCCCTTGCAAGCATGGACACAGAACAGTTTAACGCCTATGTTCATATTGATACCCACGAGCCCACATCGGGAGCGGTCACTGACAAGGACATCTGCAGCTCAATCATCAGTACCCAAGCTGAGGAGAAGGATGACGAAGGGGATGCAGAAATAATGCCGCCGACATCAGCTCAAGTCTGGGACATGGTAAATAAAATTAGACACCATGTTGAGAGGCGGGAGCGTACAGACTTTACATGGTTTTATACATTTGAAGCACATTTGGAGGCAATTGACGCTAATGCTTGTAAGCAGACTAAATAACCTCTTATTTTAAAAGTGATTAAAGTGACTAATGTCTACTTGTTTACAATACTATACTGCTTTTATTATGTGGTGCTGTATTTATTTGATGCTTTTAACCCATTTGATAAAATTAAATGAGTTTTTTAAAGATTAAAGGAGTGGCGTGTCATGATATTTTATACGTTTCGTTTGTATGCACATTCTGCTTGTATGCACAAGTACAGAAGGTCCCGAGGGTGTGCATACAAGCAGAATCCACTGTATGTACTTGTATTACTTATATGATTATTGTAATGGCTTAAAATGTCAAACAATAAAAAAAATCTACTATACACAGCACATAATGACAATGTGGAATTCACTACCAGCTGATATAGTTATAAATAATAAGTCAGAATAAAAAAATTAGATAGATGCATAATGAATAATTCAGGGAAAATTTGAATTATTGAGCTAATACAGGGCTCATGCATTCTCATCTGTATTCTTCCCCATATGAATCCCAGTATGAACCAGTGGATGAAAAGGCATAGGCCCCTCATAGGCCTGCACTTCTGCAGCCACAGGTCATGTATGAGTCTTACACATTGTTTGCTCTCTGGATTTATTTTTTTTGGTGCTGTGTGCTCCTGAGCACATTGCGGTTTTGCTTTGTTTCAATCCCTTTACATATACAGCCCCACATCAATCAGAATGCAGGCTTTGTCCTAGCCATTGTACAGTATAATAAAAGGCATGGCATAAATCAGATATGCAATCACCCTAGTGAAAAAAATGTTCACTTGTGCTGTATGACTTTTTGACATCACATTTAGCTTTGCCACTCATGATGCCACAAGGAAAAATTGCAATCTGGAAAAATATGTCTGTCTTGTCTGTCTGAATGATTGTCTGTCTGTCTATCTGTCTACTGTATAGCAATGTCCTAGTCGTTAGGGTTACAGATGCATTTCTATGTTAAACCTCTATTTTTGCACGTCAATGATGTATGTGTTTTTGGACATAATAGCCTGATGTTTTGCACACACATTCTAGGGCCCAGAATTTCTGGATTCTGTAATTCTGGTAATAATTGGCTCAGCAGTTTAAAAATTCTGGAAAGCTGGAAATACATAACATTACCACATTTAGACTTGTTTATGCCCACCTTTAGCTACAAACAGTGGACAGTTGAAACTTGAAACTCTCAGGTTTGTTAGAGTATGACCCAAGAAGGTGACTGATAGGTAGTTTTACTTAAAATGTCTAGCTTTAAAAAAATATTAACATTTAAAAATGCAACTGTCAGGCATGTACAGAATGTTTTCTGTACCTTTATTCATAAGGCTTCTTTAGCACCAAAACTGGCTTTAGAAGACACAAAATGAAACAAAGCAAAAAAAAAAAAGTTTTATTCATTTTAGCTTTTGGCCTTAATGTGGCCATTTGGGGTCCAATAACCTCACGTGTTCAGGCTAAACATACCATCACTCATCTCATGGACACATGTCATTTTATTTATGCCCTCAGAAATATGTTTTGGGGGTGAAACCCAAAAAGCTGTTTTGGTGTGCACTAACAAAATTACAATAATGTGTCAATGGGGTTGGGTAGAACTATGCCCATCTTGAAAATGTGGGTCAATTGGACCATAAATGGCCAAGTTATGGCCACAGTTAATATGAAAAAAGTGCAGGTTTGTTTCTGTGCCTAGAAGCATGAAAACAAAAACATCCCCATGCCATCATTTGTTTGGTCATTGGAATGTACAAGTCCTGTTGACCTTAAAACCCAATGGCCCTTAAGCATGCTCTCAAGCTGTTTGCCCCATTCTTTATTTTTCCATCAGCATGCCCAAGCCTATTACCTGATGGCATAGAAGGTTGAGGCGCAGGTTCCTTACCTGGACCCACTCCTGCAACCTGGGTTCAGGAATGGACTCAGGACACTGGGGGCTAGCAGGGGCAGGAGAGGATCGAGCATCCATAGGGATTGCTCTTCTTTCCTGGGAGTGGGTTAGGGAGTCATCGGTCAGCAGTGGCCTCTGGTGGAGACCAGGAGCACTGCACAATGGTGAAGGAGGGACATACACAGAAAATGTGAAAATGCTCCATGTCATGCCGGATGATGGCTGCCTGGCTCTCTGAGACTGTCAATGCCTCGTAGCCTTCCACCTCAGGAGCACCTCCCTGGGCCAAGATGCTGCCCTGATCTGTGGCCCCTTGGCTGGTGCTTTCCCCTTGGAGGAGGGGGGGACCCATCTGGTGAAGGGTTACGCAGGGTTACCCAGGGAACTGGCTGTCATTTGTGAGCAGAGGCTTGGGGGACAGAATGCGTCAGCAGAAGCATTGGCTCACCTGAAGGAGAGGCTGGCATGGATGCAAGACGGGGAGAAAAGAAATAACAAAAAAAAAAATGCCCAAGCCTAGTGGCCACTGCATTTTATATTTGGCCACCAGGATGCCCAAGCTCAGTGGCTATTCGTACTACTGATGTAGTCAGCAGATGCCTCAAATCTGGAGGATATTCCTAAAATATGACCACTGGTGTGTCCAAGTCTGGTAGCCATTTATTTTAGGACACCCCCTTCCACCATCTTAGCATCTATACCACCAACGTTCACCCCTCCCCACAACAAAGTACCTGGATAAAAGAAATCCTTCATACAAGTCACTATTAGATTTTCTAAACCTGCAAAAAAGGAGATTGTCCATCATCTCAACCTCATTTACATGTAAAAAAGAAAATGATCCACTGTTGCATCTCCCACAACCCATCTCCACTTTGGGCCATGCTATGCAATGCCAGGTCAGTGAGGAACAAGACTGCATTTATGGCAAACTTGATTTCCTCTGTTGACCTGGCTTGCATCATGGAGACTTGGTTGGGTGACAATGCTGGGCCAGCATTGTAGGTGGCTGTCCCCTCTGGGTTCTCCATAATGCACTGTCTGAGGAGGGAATGCAGGCTGGGGGTGTGGCCTTCTGTTTTAGATCTGACATAGGCTTCACAGTGTGCCCAGTGGGATCAGCCAGGTCTTTTGAGTTTGTGGCAGTGTGTGGGGTCCCAGTGTGGGTTGCAGGATTCTCCTCATTTACCTCCCTCTGGGGTCAGGGGGAAAATTTCTTGCAAGAGGTCATGGACTTCGTTGTCAGCTGAGGTGTTGGAGTCCCCTAGATGTTTAATTCTGAAGGACTTCAATGCCTGGGTTGACAATGAATCTTCACAATTTGGTTATGACCTCCTCCAGTTGATGTCATCACTGAGCCTGACACAATTTATTTCTGCAACCCATCAAAATGGCCACATGTTTGACCTGATATTCTTGCCGGGGCCTGAGCTTGCTAACCTCAAGATGGATCAGGTTGTTTGGTCTGATCATTGCACTGTGAAGTTCCTGTTTGGGGGGCCCACTCTGGAAGTCCTTCCCCTGCTGAGATGATTAGCTACAGCCCTTTAAGGGGATGGTCACCAGAGGGACTCCTGGTGGTGGCTGACTTATAATGTGTGGTTGGCATAGGCGAGGTAATGGCTGCCTACAATAGGGTGGTCTCTGAAGCACTTGACGACATTGCACCAGTCTGTACATGACCCAGATCCTCTCACTTGAGATCCTCTTGGTTTGATGGGGATCTCAAGGAGATGAAGATCAAGGTTCAGAAGTTGGAGCATTGCTGGCAGAAGACCTGCTGGTGGGGAGGGGGTGACAAACTGGCCTTGTGTATTCATTACCTTGGATACCAAGGGGCAATCAACCATAAGAAGGCAGAGTTCCTGTTCAAAGAGATTGCCACAGGGAAAAACAGACCATCTAAGCTTTTTTGGATGTAGACAGATTGTTATACTCTATCTACAGCTGAAAAATGCTTTTTCAACCATGTTGTGTGAAAAGTTTACTCTTTTTTTCTGTGACAGGGTGTCCTCCCATCTTGGGGGAGTTTACATCAGTGAGACAAGTTTTGTCTTCCAGTGATTGGCTTGGAAGGAGCAGAGGCACTCCATCAGTCTGGGATGGGTTTAAACCAGTGAGGGTGGCCGAGGTCATTGAGGTGATCTTGAAGCTAAAGCACACTTATTGTGCACTGGACCCGGCCCTGACTTGTTTCTTTATGAGATGTGTTGGGACTGTTGGCCCAGTGTTCACTGGGATTGTCCGGTGTTCGATGTCAGAGGGAATCTATCTAGACGCCTAGAAAGAGACTCTGAGATCCACCTGAAAAAGGCATCTCTCAACCCAGACATCCTGGCAAAGTCTCCAACCTGCCATTTCTGGGCAAGATTGTTGAGAAACTAGTGATGCAAGTGCTTGAAGGACACCTTATGTCCTTTGACATCTATGAGCCATTACAGTTGGGTTTCAGGGCTAGGCATAGCACCAAAATGGCATTAGTCAGGGTGCATAATGAGTGTCTCAGGGCTAGAGATAGAGGAGACAGGTCAATTCTTGTTCTCCTCGGTCACTCATCAACCTTTGATACTGTGGATCACATTATGCTTCTTGATTGCCTTTGAGAGTGTTGTGGACACGCCGGTCTGATCATCAACTGGTTGAGTCCTATCTCTCGTGCAGGGAGCAGTGGGTGGTGATGAGGAATTTCTCCTCCTCCCCATGGCCCCTGTCATGTGGAGTACCTCAGGGTTCAATCTTGTCACTAATGTTATTCACGTTATACATGCTGCCCCTGGGAAAGCTCATTAGACAATACAATGTGAGGTTTCATTGCTATGCAGATGATACCCAGCTGTATTTGTCTTTTGCCCCAGGAACACATGATGCCATGGAATTGATTAACAACTAACTGCCTGGCCAAGATCAATGACTGGATATCCTCTAGCTGTTTGCAACTGAACCCAGACAAGATGGAGGTACTGCTGATTGAGCCGGGACACGGGTGTGATGGGAGCGCCTCTGGAGTGGGTACAGTATTATTTCTGGGAATCCACATCTTTGGGGTGTGGGATCTTGGCGTTGTTCTGGAAAGCAGATTGACACTTGAAGCTCAGGTGCCATCTGTGGTCCAAAGTGCTTTTTATCACTTGAGGAACCTCACCAGGATTAAGCTCCTAGTTCTGCCTGAAGAACTGCTGTCACTGGTGCACGCCTTTGTGAGTTTAAGGCTGGATCACAGCAATGATCTATACTTCAGGGTCACTGGAGGGACACTCCATCAGCTACATGTGGTGCAGAACACAGTGGCTAGGTTGCTGACAGGCTTGCCAAAGGTCTAGTTATGTGACCCCGGTCCTGCGGGCTCTGCACTGGCTGCCTGTCAGATGGAGGATCCTCTTTAAGGTGGGCTTGCTCACCAGTAAGGCCCTATATGAGCCCTGCTTATCTGGCTAATATCCTAACACCTGTTCAGCCAGTTCCCTCTGCTCCTCAACCCAGGGCCTCCTTGATGTTCCCAGGGTCAGGCTAAAAACACTGGGCAACTGTGCTTTCGGTGTCACCGGACCAATCCCTTGGAACATTTTGCCAGCTGTTAGCAAGGAGGCCCCAACAGTCAAGCTGTTTAAAAAAGGGCTAAAGACCCACCTTTTCTTTTCTTTTTTTTCTTTTTTGCCTGGCTCCTTCCCTCTGGCACCAGAGGTTCCAGACTCCCTGCACCACTCATTGCCCCCCATCTCCAGGCTTACCCCCGTGGGTGGGGCCATGGGAGCAAGACCCCCCCAGCAGACCTTAGGTTGCAGCAGGAGTGGTGTCAGAGATGGGGGCCATCATTGACAGGCTGTCATTTTTTTTTAGAGTTTTTCCTGGGGGCAGGGATGTGTAATGATGCCATCATCTGCTCCACCCCTAACATGTGGTGCCAGCCATGACAGTACCTCCACCCTCTGCCAGAGGTTCTCCCCCCCCTCCCCATGGAGAAGGAGAGCAGTCCCTGGGATGCTCATTCCTTCTCCACTCTCAGCCAGTCCTCTGACTCCCGAGTCCATCACTGAACCCAGGAAATCTGCTCTGCAAGTAAATGCCTTGCCGCTGTGCTGGAGGGCTGGCAAATGGCCCACCTTTCTGTTTGGCCTTCACTGACAAAGGTGTCTGACCTGTATTCATTTTATGAAACTATTTAGTTATGCTGAGATGTATTTATGTATTTATTTTTTAAACTTTTACTGTGTGTTGTGTTGTATCTATAAATATAACAATGTTATGTGAAATTAAATATATTTTTAATTTCCCCTCTTATATATATCTATAGAGAAAGAGGAAGATGTGTATGTGTATGTTGTTATGTGTATATATATATATATATATATATATATGTGAGAACACTTAGTGACTTTACATATATGTAATTAGCGTTTGCAGTATTTGGTATTGGTGGAAATATGGTTAGATTTTTTAATATGGCTATTTTAGAGCATATGCACTGTTGCTTTAAATTTGTCGTTAATATAAGTAGCCATTATTACACTGAAAGGACAACCCCCTGATGACGTACTGTGTATGAAACCAGTCAGGGTCTGAGTGAAGCATATTCTGGTTGGAGCGGCCTGTTTTATAATTATTAAAGCCCTTTTTCTGCAGCTGAGGAGTGCAGACTTTTGTTTTCACATATCTGGTTGTATTTCTCACACCCTCTATACACAGAGGAGCTGTATTGCTGTAGTTATTTTGATTGTTTATTTATGAGCTCTCCATGGGTTGCTATCAGGCGTTGGATTGTAGCCACTACCGTTTTGAACCACCGCAGTCTAGGACAGCAGAGTATTTCACTAGTGCATGATTTCTCCATGGAGAAGGAAGACCTGTGAATATAATCAGTTGCTACAGATGAAATAGAGATATTTGTACGCTACTAAAGATTTGATCCAGTCTCGCTCCTTTTAATTAGTGGAGAGGCACGTTTTCAGTTACTTCTGGGACTGAGGAATGTCTAGTTTTGATGTTAATACTATTAACATTGGAGCTGCAGGGGGTTCATGTGCTTTTTTTTGCCTTTACTGCAACAGGAGAGGAGGAATTGTTTTTAGATACTGCTAATACAATAAATAGTGACATGGGGAGCATCCAATTGAAACAAACACAATCCACTCAGGGGATGTAGGCAACACTGTGGATGAGTTACACTTGAAGCTTATCTTAAGGTGGGTCACTCACTGAGAGGTTTGAGAGTCACAAACAAACCTGGCTATGGATGGGATCGCAATGAGTTTATCTCTGATTGGAAACACTTGCTACAAATTGGAACTGATGCTCTGATTAAGACTGTCATTGGGGTTTATGAATCACAAAAAATGGAGGTTAATAATGATATTCTGAAAAAGGAGGATGTTGTGGCATTGTTTAAAGGAACACCCTGAATTTCTTACCCTGGATACCAGATTGAAAGAACCTATAAAAAGGGAAGAAGAAAAAGGAAAAAAAAAATCACCAAATCGGAGTGTGATCCTCAGGATTACCTTAAAGATAGAGTTTGGGACTGGAAGAAACAGAAATCCTCCAGAAATTGCAGAAAGAATCCACAAAGACAAATGAGATCTATTCTGAAAAAGAAGTGGTTCCTCAAACTACAATACATCTAATAGTGAATCAGAGAATGATGACCCTTTTTTAGAGGAAGACAGTCGAATAATAGAACAACTAGGAGGGAGACACACTGTTCAATTTCAGGAGTCCAATCAAGAACAACGTATCCTGAGGGAGAAGAACAGAGGCCGGCCCAACCAAAGGGAACCAAACGAACCAGAAGAGATGGTCGCAAACACCAGAACAAGACAAAACTACAGCAGGGGGAGGACCTAACTGAGAATATAGTCATTAATATTTCAAATGTGACTTTAACAACAGAACAGGTTCAAATTCTACGAAAAGGACTGTTCTTTGTTCCAACACAGGATTCTACACCCTTTGAGATCTTCATAGATCTACACAGGTTTACGAGGGATTTCAACTTGAAAGTGTTTTTCCGATGCCAGGAATTAGAGAAAGGGGAATTAAATATGAGTGGGGGAACTCAAGAAGTAAATTTGGAGGATACCATCACCAAGGTAAGACATTTTAAACCTTCCTCTACTTTCATGCCCCCCTACAATGACAGTGTATGAGCTTTTGAGAAAATATGTGAGAGACAGTTTGATCATTTGTTTCATAATATGGGTAAACCTAAATATGTTAATCTAACTGGACCAGAGGCTAAGGCATTGAGAAGCATTGAAAATAACAAGGAAATTGTTATAAAACCAACAGACAAAGGGGGTTCAGTGGTAGTTATGTCCACTGATAAATATAATAAAGAGCTAAGTTTACAACTTTCTCAAAGAGACTTCTATTTACTCCTAACCTTGGACCCTATGGTTAGATTTAAGAATGATAGAGACTGTTTTCTCTTTGAATCAAACTGTGAAGGTTTGCTAAATTCTGATGAATTTCAATATCTTATGGTCACCAATCCAGTATGAGCATGCATATATGTATTACCTAAGATACATAAAGACCCCATTAATCCTCCTGGTCGTCCAATCGTTTCAGGGATTGGTTCTTTGATCGAACCATTATCTACCTATGTTGATGCATATATAAAAGTGTGGTTCCTAATCTTCGCTGTTATGTCAGAGACACATGATATTTGTTGGAAACTCTGAATGATATCCAATTGGAACAGGATTGGTTCTTGGTATCGCCGGACATATCATCTCTTTATACAAATATCCCCATGATGAAGGGCTGGAGGCACTTAATTATTGGTTGGAACTTGATGGAAACATCTCTTCAGATAAAAAAAAATATTTCCTTTTGGATTGCTGAACATCTTTTGACAAAAAACTACTTTATCTACAAAGATTCCTATTTACAAATTAAGGGAACAGCAATGGGAGCTACATTTGCCCCTAATTATGCCAATCTCTCTTTGGGTCTTTGGGAGAAAATATATGTCTATGACATCCAGACCAATCCATTTTACCATAAGATTGATGTCTGCTGTTGTTTTATTGATGACATTTTTCTAGTATGGTGAGGTATACAGAGTGAACTTGTAGAATTTGTGGATTATTTGGAAACAAGTAATAGAAATCTGAAATTCTCTGTGCAATGTAGTCCTGTATTGGTCTCTTTTCTGGATATCACAATACATAAAAAAGATGATGGTACTATAAGAACTGACCTATTTAGAAAGGAGACCAATAGGAACTCCATTTTACATGCTACAAGTTGTCATCCTTATCACTTAATCCAGAATATTCTGAAGGCACAACTCCTATGGGCACATAGGAATTGTAGTGAGGATGTTGATTATTTGGTTAATGGCACAGAAATGTGCTCCTGTTTTATCGCTAGGGGTTATTCACAGAAGATTGTTCATGAAGCATTTTCTGAAGTATCTCCTGATGGTAGAGATTCACTTATTAATAACAAGAATGAGGGAATTAAAGAACAGGGGTCTAGATTAAATTTTATTATGAAATATTCTAGACATTGTCAGGAGATTAAGAATATCTTACATTCAAACTGGAATGTGCTGGAAGATGAACCTTTACTGCAGGAGTATGTTAACAAGAAACCCCATGTGACATACAAGAGGGGTACTAACCTTCGGAATAGACTTGTTCAGTTTATACCTGCAGATATATCGGACAAAAATAACACTGAATTATTGTTCCCTCCAATGCCAGGGATGTACACTTGTGGAAATTGTAAATTTTGTAAATCGATCCATAAGTGCAATGCTTTCACTAGTTGTAATTGCTTTAGGACATTTCAGATTAGAGATGTAATAACTTGTGCCACTGAAGGTGTTTTATATTTGGCCACATGTCAGTGCAGCTCTTATGTGGGGAAAATTATGAGACCTTTAAAACTTAGGATAGGGGAACACCTCAGATCAATTGAGAATGGAGATGCCCATAGTGCATTATCTATACATTACAGCGACAGTAGATACACCAATCAGAAGCATTGTTTTAAATTGTGTAGCATTGAGAAGGTAAAAGTTAACAAAAGAGGTGGCAATTTGGATGTTAAGCTCAAATAAAGGGAATCATTTTGGATTTTCACATTGGGGGCCCTTCATAAGCCAGGGTTAAATGACAAAATTGACCTTTTATCATGTATTAAGTAATCTGGAATTGGGAATATGTATGATCATAACCATTATAGTATCTAAACCATATCTTTGGTTTAGTAATACATGAATAAATGAATTGGTTATGTATACACACATATATATGTCAACATATACATGAAGGAATATATAAATGTCTATATGTATATTCTGTGATACCTCTGAAGCGGAAGAAAAACTGTTGTGTTGCTGTAGATGTTTTGGATTTATATTATTTAAAATTATTGAGTTAACTTTATTTGTGCTTTAGGATTGAAAAATATTCCAGGGAGACTTTCTAATTTCTTTTTTTCATTTTTTATTTCAGATTAATTTGGATGATTTGGAACATTAAAATTTTGGAAAATTTGACATATGGGTATTGAAAAAGGATGAACTGATGAGAGTCATATTGGTGTCTATAAATATAACAATGTTATGTGAAATTAAATGTATTTTAATTTCCCCATATATATATATATATATATATATATATATATATATACACACACACACACACACACACACAGAGGAAGATGTATGTTGTATCTGTATATGTGTGTGTGTGTGTGTATATATATATATATATATATATATATATATATATGTGTAGAACACTTAGTGACTTTACACATATGTAATTAGCCATTGCAGTATTTGGTATTGGTGGAAATATGGTTAGATTTTTTAATATAGCTATTTTAGAGTATATGCACTGTTGTTTTAAATTTGTTAATATAAGTAGCCATTATTACACTGAAAGGACAACCCCTTGATGACGTACTGTGTACGAAACCGGTCGGGGACTGAGTGAAGTGTATTCTGGTTGCAGCGGCCTGTTTTATAATTATTAAAGCCCTTTTTCTACAGCTGAGGAGTGCATTTTTTTGTTTTTACATGTGTTGTAATGACCCTAGTCTTTATTGCAAGGTGCCCAAGGCCTCAGGAATTGGGCACTGGATAAATAAAATTTGCCTTGCCTTACCTTGCCATCTATTATTAAACTTCACATTTTTTCACCTAGAAACATAGTATTTGATGGCAGAAGGAGACTTAAGGTCCATTGTGTCTATCCTTCCTGTACTACCACACCACACCAACCTACTATCCTGGTGGACTATATCCCTCCTTCCACTCTACCCCTAGAACCATTGCTGCCCCCATGAAGACTGAGTCCCTTGTCCTTCTCCAATCATGTTTAAATCCATTTAGGGCAGATGCACCCCTGCTTCTATCAGCACTCTGCTCCTTAGTTCCACCACCCTCTCAGTGAAGTAGAACTTCCTCAAGTTTCTCGTGAACTTGCCCCCTACCAATCCAGAGTCATGAACCCTAGTGATTGCATTCCATTTCCTATTTCTTACAAATATCTCACTGTTTACCTTGTTGATACTGCTGAGTAACTTATTTCTCAATCATGTCCCCCCAGTCCCACCTGGCTTCTAGTGAATACATATTAAGGCCTCCAGCTGTTCTTCATAGGAGCTTCCCTGCTGACCCTAATATCATCTTGGTGACCCTTTGCTGTACCAACTCTAGTCAGTCAATGTCCTTCCTCAGGAGATGGCTCCAGAACTGGGTGCAGAACTCCAGGTGAGGCCTTATCAGGGATCTGTAAGGCTGTAGAATCACCTCACTTTTCATACTGTGAAAACCCTTCCCTATACTATCCTGCATACTTGATCCCTTGCTGTATGCTTTTTTCCAACGAATTGTTTGCTTGAATGAGACATTGATTATGACCGTTTATTCCAGAGTGATTGGATATCCCTTTATAATCGAATCTGAGTTGGAAAAAATAAATACAGTGGAGCCAGCCACCATGCAACGCAATAACTTGCAGTAAGTGACATAAGAAAATACTACATGACAAAAGAGTTTAATTGCCATATAATTACACTGTTCCCTGCAGCATACTGCAGCATTTTGTCATATACTGCAACATTACTCTGTTGCATCCTGTCTGTCACCGCTGTACTTAATAAAAATCAAATTGGGGTTGCATGCACTGGCTGCAAAATGGTATGCGGGCTTAACTGGGCAGCTCTGAGACACCCGGTGGATACATAGAAATGTGTCAGCAGAAAAGACCCATCTCATCTGCCCCATCCCTTCCCCTTATTTATAGCCAATCTATTTACCCTACTCCCCACCCCTAGACTTGGCCCTCCCCTTGTTGCTTAGTCCCATGTAGTTATCACATGCTTTCTTGAACTCCCCCATTGATTTGCACCCACCACCCCTTCTGGTAGCTTATTCCATGGCCCCACTATCCTATCTGTAAAATAGTGCCCCCTCGTATTTCCTTTGTATTTTCCACCATTGAGTTTTAAGTTATGTCCCCTGGTTTTGGGGATTTTCTTTCCACTTGAATATGATCCCTTCCTTCACCTTGTTTATTCCCTTCAGGTATTTAAACGTTTTGATCATATTTCCTCTCTGCCTCCTTGTTTCCAGGGAATACAGTTTAGGCTCCTCCATGCATTCTTCATATGTTCTCTTACGCATGCCCTGCACCATTTAGGTCTCCCTCCTCTGAACTCTCTTCACCCTATCTATGTCACTTTTTAGGTGATGTTTCCAGAACTGTACCCCATACTCCAGATTTGGATGTACCATGGACCTGCATAGGAGCATGATCACCTTTCTTCTCAAACAAGTAATATACCTCCCTATGCAAGCCAGAATTCTGATTGCCTTACCTACTCCCTTATTGCACTAATTCACCTCTTTTAAGTTATCCAATATAATAATCCCCAGATCCCTCTCCTGCTGTGTTATCACAACCTCTTCCCCTCTTTTGTGCATGTGTTCTTTGGATTCTAGTGCGCTATGTGCATTATTTTGCATTTCTTTGTTTTAAATCTCAGTTGCCAACTCTCTGACCACTTCTCCAGCTTTATCAGGACCGCCTTCATTTGCTCCACCCCCTCTGGTGTGTCCACCTTATTGCAGATTTTTGTATTGTCTGCAAATAAATACACCTTCCCATGTAGTCCCTCCGCTATATCTCCAATGCAGATGTTAATCAGTATCAGCCCCAAGACTGACCTCTGGGGTACCCCACTTGTCACCCTTTCCTCCATGGAGTGAACCCCATTTACAACCACTCTATGCTGTCTGTCCCCAAGCCAATTTTCCACCCAGTTTATTTTCTTCCCTATCTCCAAACTGCCCAACTTGCTCATCAGCCTCCTTTGAGAGAGGGTGTCAAAAAGCCTTGATGAGGTCCATATAGGCCATGTCCACCACCCCTCCCTGATCGCTTACCCCATCACCAAGTAAAAGAATTCAACCAGATTCATCTGGCATGATCTTCCCTGCATGAACCCGTGTTGTCTGTAGTCCTGAAGACCCCCTTCTTCCAGGTATTGTACAAACCTTTCCTTAAGGAGTGTCTCCACAAGCTTACACACCACCGAGGTAAGACTGACTGGTCGATAGTTACTTGGCTACTCTTTCCCCCCATTCTCATGTAATGGCACCATGTCCATTCTTGTCCAGTCCCCTGGATCTCTCCCCTTGTCCAGAGACAAGTTATACAACCTGGCTAGCAGTGCCACTAGCTCCTCCCTTAACTTGTGGAGCACCCTGAGATGTATGGCATCCAACCCCCCTTGACTTGTCTACCCTTATCCTCCTCAATTCCTCCTTTTCATTTCAACCCTGAAAAATTGCCTCATTTTGTCAAAATCCACCCGCTGGAAGTTCAGTACCTTAGTGGTGGTTTGATTCTCTTCTGCCCCTGTCCTAAGACTAAACCTAAATACTCTGCGGTTGCTTGACCCAAATTTCCCCTGATGCAACCTTGGCTACACTGTCCCCATTATTCAGAATTGAGTCCAGTGTAGCTCTACCCCTAGTCAGTTCTCTGACCATCTGCTGCAGGACTGCTTCCTGCATGGCTTCCAGTAACTCCCTACTCTTTGCTGATGATGCTGTTGGAATCTTTCAGTCCACATCTGGGAGATTAAAATCCCCTATCAGCAGAAATTCCCACTTGCATGCCATCCTTTGTACATCATTCATTAACTCCTTGTCCACTTCCTACCCTTGATTCAGGAGCCTGTAAACCACTCCCAGGCATATTTCCTGTCCAGTCCTCTTGATTAACGTGACCCCGAGGACCTCCGCCGATCCCAAACTTTTATTTTTATTTTAGTTTTTGTTGTAACTGAAATGGAGGAGTAGGCAGTTCTGTCTATTTTCAGCCTTGCCCTGCGATGCAGTGGGATACAGGTAGAAGTCAACTGACATTGAGCCAGATTAAGCTGTTAGTGGTATTTTTAGAGAACTATCCTGCCTCTCTGTCACCTTTATCCCATCCTTTACGCATAGTCCCACACCACCACCCCCTTTTCCCTGTCCTATCCTTTCTTGAAAGGCTGTACCCTGGGATAACCTCTTCCCAATTGTGATTTTCTGTGCATCATGTCTCCGTTATGGCAACCAGGTCCAGCCCCTCCTCCGCCACTGTGGCCTCCAGCTCCCCCAATTTATTTCCCATATTTCTATCATTTACTAGCATACCCCTCCAGCTATTTCCCTAATTCTCAATCTTTTTTCTCCCTGTATCCCCTGCCCTCTCCTGCGGGGAGTGCTAACTAGGCCAGACCCTCCAGATTCTTCCTCCATCACTTTCTTATTTCTGTACTCCTCCTTTCTTAGTTTAAATCCTTTTCAAGGACCCCATCGATATAACCTTTCAACTTCCCTTTTTTTTATCTAACTCTGTTTATTCACACCACCTACCAGACTCTCTCCAGCATCGATGCTAGGTACGGCTTCTCCCATCTGCATGAAGCCTCCAGCTTCCTGATGATCCAGTTGGGTCCTTTCTCCTATCTCTCCTGGGCACACAACATCCTGGCTCTGAGCCCCTGGGGTGGGACTGCCGAACTCCTCCTGGTGCTCTACCTATAATCTAGTAGAGCAACCAGGGACTTGGAGGGAGAACCGGATGTGAGGCCTGGGAAGTCTGGCATTGGATGTTGGGCTAAGCACTGGTCCTGCCTTTGCCTACTGGCAGAAGGGGATTTTTCTTTATGTCCCTATGGCATGACTGTGCAATGGTGACAGTATGTGGAGGATGCAATCCTGCCCAATTCTTCAGTTGTCTGCCACTGCCATCCCCATTGGCTGTCCCCATATGCTGTGGATCACCCCCCAGCCATCACTAGGAGCTGCCACCATACAGGGAATCTCCCAGAACCCTCCCCAGGAGAGTAGAACAGTTCGCCAGATGCTCAATCCCATTATAAGACCTGTATCTTCAAATTTCAAGCCTATTTTGATGTTTGGCTGGTGAAGCTGCTTGAATTGGAGTCCTGTTTCTTTTGGTAGCAAACCTATTTTGGGGGGCTTTGAGTAGAATTGTGATTCACTTTTGCTGGCTTCACTAGCTGCAAAGTTTAGTGCAGAGTGGGGGAAAGGTGCTAATGGTCTGACCAGGGGCCTCAGCTACCTGATTGTTTCTGGAAGACTTGGGCTGGTCTCACTCCCTGACTCCTCACCCCACCGGCCTCTGGTCCATTATTTCCTTTATATCAGGGGTTCTGACATCACTTCCTCAACTGGGCAAAGGATATGCACCTCTCATAGCAGAAGCAGACATCCAGGAAAGGAACAGCAGCAAGTAAAGAGGTAATGACTATCTCAGTGGAAGGGAAGTAACTGCAAATCTAGGAGCTTTCATTGTTACTCCTTTTATTGCATTGGGGAAAGGAGGAGTAGGAGTTTGAAGAAGGTTGTGCAATAGCTACTTAGTCTCTTTTTGAGTGTGGACAGGAAGGATAGGAATATAAAAAGCAGTTGCTCAATCTATCTAAACGTGTACAACAAAGGGGGTAAGAGAAATTAAGAAAATAATGTTTTGATAGAGGGGGGAGAGGGGAGACCTGGGTAGGTGTTTGGTATCCTGCATCTGGAAGGGTGGGGGGGTCACTGGTGGCCAATGACAGCAATGGGTAGGGTGGTAGGCTGCAACAACTGTGGTGCACCAATCTTCTAAAAATTGCCTGGAGTGTGGGAGGATGTTTAGTGTGCAACCACACAGAGAAACTTAGAAAGGAGATTGAAGGTCTGCAGGAGGAACTAAGATAGGCAAGGCAGATTGGGGGTGGGTTTAGCCCAATACTGGAGGGAGAAAGAAGGAGAGATGAGGCAGGGGGATTTAAGCCAACAGTGGTGAGGAGAGGGTCAGAAGAAGGGAAGCAGAGACAAAGGGACCCAGGCCAAGAAGAACGATTGCCGGGGAAACCAGGTCAGGAGACAAAGACAAATGGAAGGAGGTGATAGGGACTTCATGAGTGGAGGCGAAGAAGTGGCAAAAGTCATGGAGTGGAAAGGAGATAACAGGTTACTATGAAGAGAGAGGAAGTGGGCATTTGTGAAGGATCTTCAGAAAATAGTTTTGCACTGCTAGAGAGGAAGAAGGTGGAGGAGGGAAATGATGAAATTAGAGGAGTAATTGATAAATGCCTGGACCAAACTGAAGTAGGAGAAAGTTCTGCTGGGAGAATTACAACAGGGGCAAAAGGGGGAAATAATGTGCAGGAGGAAGAAAAGGAGCTGGAAACAAGAGGGAGGGAGATGAATGGAAGCAAGCAGGGAGTAAGAGTGGTGGAATCTTAGTGTTGGGGGACTCAATACTAAGAAGAGTAAGGTGGGGCAGCAAAGGAGAGAGGCATAGTCACATTTGGGTGGAGGCCATGCCAGGAATGACAGCAGAAAGGGTGGGACAATCTGTTCTGAAATATGCTAGAAGGTGTAGGGACAAGCCTCATTTAATTACACATCTTGGGCTAAATGACCTGGCTGACAAGACAGTAGATATAGTCCAGAGGAGGTTTGAGGAACTAGCACAATTATGTGAGGGGGCAGGAAGATCAGTAACTTTTTCAGAGATACGTCCAGTGCCCAAGGCAAGCACAACAAGAAAGCTGAGAATAGAGGAATTTAATTGATGGCTAAGAACCTGGTGTTGTGCTAAAGGGTATGGGCTGTTGGGGGGTTGGGGAAGGACCTGGGAGGACAGTAGTCTGATTGCCAAGGACAGACTACACTCGAGTGAGGAGGGAAAGAAAGTGTCGAAACAGAGGATAGAGGAGAACATATAGGAAGTTGGGAATTTAAACTAGGAGTGGGGGTGGCAATTGGACAAGAGATATGAAGAAACCACAGGTTGGGAAACCATATGTGCTTACCCCTCATAACAGTGACAAAGGACAAATGGCAAGTACTATTGGTAATGATAGTAAAGGGGGGCAGGATGGGAGGGGGGATGGGTAGAAGGTGGTTACCCTTAATGCTAGGGGCCTTGGAAGGAAAACTGCAGAGTTACAGGTGCTCATGGCAGAGAGAGAGGTGGACATTGCAGCCATCACAGAAACATGGGCCACCCAATACAATGACTGGGACCTGTCTGTTCCAGGGTACAGGTTATTTTGTAGGGACAGGGTGATTGGGAAAGGAGGAGGTGTGGCACTGTATGTGAAGAAAGGACTGAAGTGTGTAAGGGAGGAAGGGGAGGAGGGTAGTGCGAAGTCACTTTGGATGCAAATCCAGGATTCCAAGAATAGGATTCTTAGAATGGGAGTGGTGTACAGGCCACATCTCCAACAAAGGAGTTAGACAGGGAACTAGCAGGACAGATCAGGAGGACCTGCAAGAAGGGTAGTGTGGTGATTGTGGGGGACTTCATCATGCCAGGAGTGGACTGGAGTACCCTAACAACCAAGAAGAAAAGGGAGCAGGTACTGCTGGATGCCTTCCAGGGCAGCTTCCTCCTGAAAATGGTCAGTGAACCAACCAGGTTAGGGTTGACCTTGTTCTGGCAAATGGGGACTTTGTGAGAGAACTTACAGTGGAGGAACCACTGTCATGGAGTGACCACCACTCAGTATGGCTCACATTGGATATAGGCAAGGAAGGAGTGGAATCTGGCACAAGAGTGCTGGACTTCAGGAAGGCCAACTTTGGGAGGATGGGCAAAGTAGTAAAAGGGTACCTGGCCAGAATTCAGTCTAGTATGGACACTAACCAGAGGTGGGAGCTCATAAAGCTGGGGATAGTGAAGGGAACCAAAACCTGCTGCAAGGCCCAGAGCAAGAAGGCTAGGGCTAAGAAACTGAACTGGTTGAGCAAGCAGGTCATGGAAAAGGTAAGGAGGAAAACAGCTGCCTTTAGAAAGTACAAGAAAACAGGGAGGGGAGAGGACAGGAAGGAGTACTTGACAGAAGAGAAGGAGATGACAAGGGCAGTAAGGAGAGCCAAAGCATATATGGAACTCAGGCTGGCACAATGCATTAAGAAGGGGGAGAAGGACTTCTATAGGTACATCAGGGAGAAAAGGAGCAGTAAGGACCACATAGTAAGGATTAGGAAGGAGGGGGGTTGGGTGGAAGCAGATTGCGATAAGGCAGAAGCACTAAATGAGTACTTCTCAGTATTTACTAAAGAGAAGAGAGGGTTGTCACCCAAGGGGGGGAATGGCAGAAACAGGAGGGGAAGGGGTGACAGATGGGAAAATCATGGAGGGCAGAGTTCGGGAGGGTTTGAAGGCACTGAGGGTGGACAAGGCGCCAGGCCCAGATGGCAACCACCCCAGGATACTGAAGGAGCTGGCAGAGGTCCTTGCAGGACCTTTGGCAGACCTATTTAATGCCTCACTATATTTGGGGTGTGTACCTCAGGACTAGAGGATGGCTCGTGTGATGCCCCTCCACAAGAGTGGCCCCAAGGATGAACCGGGAAACTACAGACCAGTGAGCCTCACATCCATCATGGGTAAGCTAAAGGAGACTATCCTGAAGGAGAGGCTGGTGGCCCTCCTAGAGGCCAAAGGATTACAGGACAGCAGACAGCATGGCTTCATATGGGGCAGTTCCTGCCAAACCAACCTGGTGGAGTTCTATGAACGGGTAACTAGGCAACTGGACAGGGGCCATACAGTGGATGTCCTGTATCTGGACTTCAATAAGGCGTCCAACTCAGTGCCACATGGAAGACTAGGAAGTAAGTTAGGCACAGGGGTGGGTGCAAAGCTGGTGAGATGGGTAGGAAACTGGCTTCAGGGAAGGCAACAGAGGGTGGTGGTGGGTGGGGAGCTCTCACACCCAAGGGTAGTGATGAGCAGTGTTCTACAGGACTCGGTGTTGGGACCAGTGTTGTTTGGGATATTCATTGCAGACATATCATGGGACATCAAGAGCATGATTAGCCTGTTTGCTGATGATACCAAGGTAGGAGCAGTGGTGGATGACCTAGGGGGATGGCAGGGGTTGCAGGATGATCTGGAAAAGCTTGAAATCTGGTCAGATACCTGGCAACTGGGGTTTAATGCCAAAAAGTGCAAGGTGCTGCATTTTATGATGAAGAACCCAAAGAGGAGTTACCAGCTGGGGGGAGTGCAGCTAACCCAGACAGAGGAGGGGAAGGATCTGGGGGTGTTCATTACAGGGTCAATGAACAACTCAGTACAATGTAGGAAGGCAAGCTGCAAAGGCCAACAATATGCTGGGTTGTATTGCAAGGGGTGTATCCTCTAGGAGGGAGGAGATGATTCTGCCACTGTATAGGTCATTAGTTAGACTGCACCTGGAGTACTGCATGCAGTACTGGGGGCCGTATCTGAAAAGGGACATTAAGTTACTGGAGGGGGTGCAGCGCAGTGTGACAAAGATGATCAAGGGGCTGGGGGGCTTATCATACGAGAGGAGGCTGAGGGAGTTGAACATGTACTCACTGGAGGAGAGGAGGGACGGGGACATGATTGAAACCTTTAAGTACATGAAAGGAATAAACAAGACAGGTACAGTACATATGGGCTGTTCAAAGTAAGGGAGGGGAGGGACACCAAGGGCCATGATTTGAGACTGGAGGGAAGAAGGTTCAGGAGGGAGATGAGGAGACACTTCTTTTACAGAGGGTGGTGGCTGGGTGGAATGCGTTACCTGCAGAAGTGGTATCCAGTAGAACAGTGGACTGCTTCAAAAGGGGATGGGATAGGACAAGGGGGAGGCTTAATGAAGAGGAAGGGTGGAAGGGAAGGGCAGCTGCAGAATAAGGGGTGCTAGCTGCACATTCAAGCAGACTTGATAGACCTGTAGGCCTCTATCTGCTGGCAAATTTTATATGTTCATATGTTCGTAATCCTCTCCTCCCCCTGCCGACCCCCAGCACGCCAAGTCTGCTCCGGAACTCAGGCTACTGCTGTGGTGCAAGGTGTGGTATCCAGTGCCTCAACCCTCAGCACCACTTGGTCCGGCCTCAAAACTTCTCTCTTAGCTGGCCCACTAGCATGGTAGTAGGAGTTTTGCATGCCACCCTAGTGACCTGGGTTAGGTAGCGAGCTCGGGTCACTGGAGGACCACCTGGGGAACAGGGATCGAGCACACGGAGGGCTGCTCTCCCTCTCCAGGGAGGGTGGGCTGCACTCCTCTCTGATGCTGCCACCTGGGTGACCACAGGTGGAGGTGCAGTTGAGGAGGCAGGAAAAATCGGGAGGAGCCGTTGTCGGCCGAGGGTCTGGAATGAGTGGAAGTCTCTGAATGCCCTCTCCTCCTTGGCCCCTCCTAGTGTGCTGATGATTGCAGGGGGTGGGACCATAAAGCAGGAAAAAGACCCACAGCAATGCCTGGAGACAGGCCCCGGCATCATGAGACCTGGACCAGGGAGGAGTATCACAAGTCCATTCAACTTGGATGAAGGATGGGAGGTTTGGGGGTATACCTCTCATCCCACTCGGGGGTTAATTTGAGGGGCTGATGGCAGGAGAGGACTCGTGAGGGCTGACAGCTCCGGGAGACCTGGTGGGCAAGGTGCCTTTGGAGTTCCTGAGGGAAGGCAGCCACTGCAGAGGTGAAGGGGACATAAACAGTAAGTTCAAAAAACAACTTCCCTCTTAACACCCTAGCACCCCCATCATTAATATGTAGCTTGTCCCTTGTGTATACACTCTCCCCTGCCCAATTGTCACTCCATTCCCCTAAACAGCTGAATCCTTCCCCTGTGCATCCCTTAGCCAGTGATTGAAATCATTTATTCTCAACTGTCTGGCATTGCTAGTGCAAGGAACAGGCAAGACCTCCAAGAAAGCCAGAGAGCTAATCTCCTCCCTACATCCCTTAGCTAGTTTTCTGAACCTTCTTTGTACCTCCTCAACATCTTCTTCTGCCAGGTTGTTTGTCCCTAGGTGCAGGACTAGGTGCAACTTGCCCTCCAGCAGCTCCCTTATTTTTGGTAACACCCTTCCTGCCTCCATCCCTGGCTTACAGAATAGTTGTTCAAAATTCATTCATATCTGCACCGATCTAGCTCACAGCTCCCACATTATTTCTCTTATCATTTAATCTAATGAATTTCAGTGGTGGACTTCAAATTGTTAGTCCAGTCAGCCAATTTTGTGCTAAGATGGTGGCGGCTGTGATCCATGGTGGGAAATAGCAGCAATGGTGGGAGCTCTGGACCCACCTAAAGACACAGCTGAGATTAAAGATTTACTCCAGCTAGTGCTCAAAAATAATTACTTCTTTTAAGTCCTCAGTACTGATTTTAAAGGGCAAGGTTCAGGATCTTCAAAACATTATCGGGGACAGCGAGACCTACCTGTCCTATATTGATGACAAGGACATTCAAAATGGACCCCATATTCAGGAGCTGGAACATATGGTAGATCTGTTCTGGGACTGAGCCAAAGACACTGAAAATAGAAGTCAGAGAAATAATCTCCAATTCATCAGATTCCAGAACTGGTGGAAAACAAGGATATGACTGGGTTTCTTATCAGAGAACTCCCCAATATCCTCCAGCACTCTTGAAAGAAACCTTTGGAAATCAATAGTGCTGCTTGAACCTTTGGCTCTGTTCCTAAAGCCGGTGGCACACTTCCTCAGATTCATGGATAAACAATAAATCCTGGTCCTAGCAATGGACTGGGAGCTGCTCCACTGGCATGGAGCATTGCATCCATATCTTCATAGATCATGCCACTGAACTAGCCTAGTGCTGCAAGGGTTATTCTGGAGCCAAGAAGATTCTACAGGGGTTACATATCCCCTATCAGCTCCAGTTCCCTGCTAAGCTCTCAGCCAATCAGAACAGCATCTCTCACACCTTTAGAACACCAGAGGAGGCTCACCAGTATATCATGCTAGATGAAGTCCATGCCTTAAGGCCACCGGTCAGCACCACTGGACCACCTTGGATTTCAGCCGATACTTATCCAGGTTAACATATACAGCAACTTCCTGATGCAAGACCTCTCCACCATCCTGACCCAATGGACTGGCAGACAATCAAGGCAAAGCATGCAGGCAGCCATGGTGGAGAAAACCTCAGATTGAGCAGCCAGGCACATACTAGCAGCACCAGAGATTGCAGTTAGGAATCGGAATATTCAGCTACTGGTTCTAAATCCCTTAGAGAACCTGGACCTAAATGATGTGACACCTCCATCAACCCCTCACCAGACATGCTACCCACTGACTTCCTGCCCTCTCTAAACCAGGATGTCACCTACTCTCCAAGTAAGCAAACAGAGGGCTTTCCTAGGCTGACAAAGTTGAAGCCTGTCCAAGTCAGCTCTACCCAAAGGATTTATGCTCTCTGTCTTAAAGACACAGCTGCCCCTCTGTAGGACACAACTGATGGGCATTTATTTGAACTGTCTGCATCATTTGAAGGCTTTGCCCATACCTACCATGTAGTGTTTGATTATTCTTCCTATTTTCTAGCAGTAGTTTAATCCTTTCTAATGTATTTTTGTTAGGTACTGCATCCCCTTCAGGCTGTGTGATTCATTTTGTCCTGATTCTGAGCCTGCACCTCGACCCTGTCTTCCCAAGCACATGCCCCACCAAACCCCTGTCTCCACCCTGCTCCTTCTTCCCAGTGCCTCCCTTCTTTTATTCCTCCTTTCTCCCAGTTTGCCCTTCTCTCCCATTAATCTAACCTTTCCCTTCTCCTCCTTCATCTCATTACAGCTCAGGAGGGGAGCCAGGTCCCCCATTACAGCACAGAAAGGGTGGGCAGGCCCTGCCTGGTCACAGTACATCCCATTAGCTGCAGCTAATACACTTAATCCAGCAGCCTACTAAGAGCTCATACTTTGCACCACTTTTTCTCTATTTCCTTTTTAATGGTGCAAACCTGATGTTCTGGCAGCTCTCGGTTGATCCCTGGGTTACCAGGTCACTGGTTTCACTCTCCCATTAGCTTGCACTGACATAACCTGGGGATGGCTGACCTGATTTCTGTGCCACATATTTCCCCTCCTTTTTGAATACTGGGCTGGTCTTCACCTCAAGCCTGCCCTCTCATCCCAACTGACAGCCAGCGGCTCAAAGCGGACTGGATCATGATCTGTGGGCACATCTCAGCTGACTCTCTGGCCCCACACTAAATCACCACTTGACCCTGTTAGCAGAGGCCCCTTACCCTTCTCAGCATATCCCCCATTTCTGTACATTGCTGAGAGGCTCTCCCAGATTATCCGTTAGCACTCCTTTGACCATCAAGTTTGGCTGTCCCCATCCAGAACACTTCGAGGACACCCTCATTTCCTGGTCAAGCAGCTATCAACTTTATTGTAATATGTATTGCTCTCTCCTTTCACTTCTCTTCATCCCTTCATGGACCCCCCCACCCCATTCACTGAAGCCTGGTTACCCCTGGAAAAGGCAGTTTTATTTTGTTTTTTGAAATGATTACCTTATTGAATTATCAGCAAGAATAGAACAACACAATATCAAGACAACAACACAGCAATCTAATTTAACGAAACAATAAAACAATAATAAAACAACTTCTCAATATGCTACTACTATCCATCCACCCCAGCCCACCCAACCTGTGGCGGATCAAATTATAGCAATAATAACTGATAACACATACACTAGGAGGAATTATACAAAAGTAATACCTAACTAGTGCTGAAAAAGCATGGAAAATACTAAAAAACTAAAGATGATAAGAGGAATGAAAAGGAGAATGGGAGATCCCGCTCAAAAGCCTTAGATCTTATCAAGTATGAAGCTTGCTCCATTTTCTATTAAAACTATACAATTTATTAATAACACTAGCTATCATTGCCTTTATTTGAAGATTCTCAAGGAGCTTCTGCAACCATTGTGTATATGTGAGTAGAGACTGATCGAGCCGGTGATGGAGAACCAAGCGTTTGACTGAAATTGAGAAAAAAACAATCATAAAATGGTGCTCTCGAACATCCATGTGGCTATAGTCTCCTACTAAGTAAACCTCAGGGTTAAAAAGAGTCAATACCCAAGAGCAGATTAGCGCTACATTTAAATGAATCCCATAAAGGAGCTACTTTGGTGCAATCCCAAAATACATGATAGACAGTGCCCTCTGCATACCCACATCTTGTACAAATTGATGACTGTGCATGGCCCATTCTAAAAAGCTTAGTGGGAATATAATACAAATTTTTCAAAATATAAAACTGAGTAAGGCACAGCTGATCCTGAGTAATAAAAGTATATAAATCATTCCAAATTTTGAGCCAGTGAAAAGTAGAAGGAGAGAGGGCTGCATCCCAATATGGAGAAACACTAGAAAGATTCAGGTAAACTTCAGGGAACAGAAGGGAATACAATGTAGAAACCATATGAGGTTGTTTAACTGCAGTTATTAATGACTGCAGAAACTCTCCCAGATTTATTACTCCAATAGAAGAGCTAAAATGCTGTAGTAAGTAGTGTCTTAGTTGGAAAACTTTAAAAATCATATTAGTGGGCATTTGTAGCAAAGCTATGATAGAGCGATTAGGTTGTAAGGACCCATCTTGGAGCAAGCTGCATACTTTCAACTTAGCAATTTGAGGCATCTAATGCACATCCATGATTTTACCACCAATTTTAAAGTTGGGGTTCCCAAGAATGGGTAGTGAGACATAGGAGGGAGACTTATAGTACATCACGTAGCATAATTGCTGAAGCCTTAGGACTGAAGTCTCTGACAGTATCCTTAAGGGATGGAGGAAGAGCCTTAACCAGTAAAAATAGAGACCACAGGGAAATAGCAGATTCCAGTATTAACTCCATCTCAGTCTGGAGCCATATGGGGAAATAAGTGGGAGAGTCCTTTAGAGGGGGATCTAATAATCATATCAAATACTTACTGGAATGACTAGCAAAATAGTAGAGTAAAAAGTTGGGAAGATGAAGCTTTCCATGCTGTTTAGGGGCTGCTAGTTTCAGAAAGGCTCTTCTAGGTGATTTATCTAGCCATATAAAATCAGATAGCAGTTGATGACACCTCTCAAACCAAGAAAGATGTAGCCAAAGATGTAATAAATTAAAGGGGTAGAAAAGGCAGAGAAAAATATTCATTTTGATAACATTAATCCATCCTAATAAGGTCAAGGGTATTTTTTTCTACCTTTGAAGATCTTGCTGCAGAACCACCGAGTAAGTCATCCAAATTAAGCTTTTTAAGGGTGGATAAGTTACTTGATAAGTAAATACCCAGGTACTTTATTTACTTAGATTCCCATGTTAATCCCAAATAGAGAACTTCTGACTTAAAAAGTTGAGTATTGAGAGGCATGATTACTGACTTCTCCCAATTAAGTTTGCAGTTGGAAAACAAACTAAATTCAACAATAATAGATAGTACCATCTGGATCGATGTTGCAGGTTGCATTACGTGCAACAAAATATCATCTGCACAAGCAGATAATTTAGGATGTAGAGACCCAGCCTGTACCCCATGTAAATCTTGACTGCCCTTCAGCTTCAGTAATAGGGGTTCCAAATACAAGTTAAACAAGAAAGGGAGAGGGGGCAACCTTGTTGAGTACCTGACTGCATTGAGAAGGAAGAAGAAAATACCCCATTGCAAAAAACTTTAGCTGTGGGGCAAGAACAGATCACCTTGATCCATTGCAAGAAGGGCTGAGGAAAACCAAAAGCTTCCAAAACATGAAACAGGAAAGACCAATTGACTCTACCAAAAGCTTTCTCCGGTCCAGGGAAACCAAGGCAGCCAGGATAGGTATTTTCTTGGACATGGAGAAAATATGCATGAGTTTTCAGAGATGATCAACAGAGGAGCAGTTTTTGAGAAACCCAACTTGCTCAAAGCTTATAAGGCCCTCCCAGATTACCCCAGTTCTGGAGGCCAAGACTTTGAAAAGAATTTTAATATCACAATTAAGTAAAGAGACTGGGCAGCAGCTGGACACCTCATCAGGAGGTTTACCAGGATTTAGGATTAAAATGATCAAGGCATCCAGCCTGGTGGCACTGAGTGTTGAAGTGCTGGATGCCACACCTCGTGCCATGCCGGTGAATCAGGTTTGGGAATGGACTCGGGTAACTCAGGAGCCAGCAGGGGAAGCAAGGATTGAGCATCATAGCTCTCCTTCCCAGGATTGGGGGGTCTGTGCTGTGAACGGCACAGCTAGGGGGTCTCACCCATGGACAGGGTGCCTGGTTGTCTCCACGGAGGTGGAGAGAGAGAGCTGCTGTACCCATTGCATGGTGCGCAGGCTCAAAGGGGTGAAAAAGAGAAAAATCCCCACCTGCAGGATGACACCTGACTCCCCGCAGGCACTGCTCCCAGGCAGGGCATAAGGTAAGCCCAGTAATTCCGGGGGATGGAGCTGGGAGGGTCAGGCAGAAGGGGGCTGTTTGGGGGGGCGTAGAAACAGCAATTGTGTTTAAAAAAAAAATGATCAAGGCCTCCACAAGTGTGCGATCAGATATACCAACCTCATAGACAAAAAGAAACAGACTGTGTAAAAAGGGTAAAAGCTCTTTGGCAAACAAATTATAGAAATTAGATGTAAAGCCTTCTGAGCCAGGGGCCTTATCTAAAACCAAGGAGTTAATGGCAGAAAAAGTTTCCTGTTCAGGAATCGGGCTTGAAAGGAAAACTTGTTGGGTAGCATTAAATGATGGGAGAGGAAGACTGCCTAAATATTGTTGAATGTCAGAAGTAGAGGGAGGGTTTATCATAGGTCAGTACAAAGAGGAATAATACCCCTGAACTTCTTGTGCTATATCTCTGGGGAGGACCTTAACCTCGCTATCAAGCAGTGATATAATAGAGGAGATGAGGCGGGAGGCTTCCTGCTTCTGAAGCCTAAGTGCCATCAGTCTACCATATTTGTCACCTTGATCTACATAAGTAGATCGAGTCTTATAAATGGCATATTCTGCTTTTTCATGCAACAATTCTGCATATTTGTGTCTGAGAACAAGAAGTTCTCTTCTAACTTCCTCATGAGAATTAAGAGATTGAATGTTTTCCATCACTTTAATATGGTGCAAGCATGCAGATGCCTCTTTCTCCTGCACTCTCTTACACAGACACATAGCAGCTAGGCAAATAAATTCACTCCAAATAAAACATTTAAAGGCAGACCACTCAACATCCACTTGTGGTACTGTGTCTCTATTCATAGTAAAGAACAAGTCAATTTGGTCTCAAATACTTTCAAAAATGTTCTTATCCTTAAGAAGCTGATTGTTAAGCTTCAAGGCAGAATCTTTTTGCCCTACAGGGCCCTAATTGAATTGAAGCCTAACCAGTGAGTGATCAGAGCAAACTCCCTCAGCATCCCCTGCAAGACAAGTAATGATATCAAGAAATAATCAATTTTGGAGAACTTCCCAAGGACTGCTGAGGAGAAAGTAAAATCTTTCTCTGAAGAATGCAATATTCTCCAGGAATCGCAGAGCCCCACTGGATCAATCATTTCACGCAGGGAGCGCTGAGCTGGAGAAAGAACAGCCATTACCTTACGCAACCTATCCAGATCCTGTGAAAAACGCAGGTCCCAGTCTCCTCCCAGAATTAAAGGAAGTGCCAAAAAGGGTGCCAAAGCTCCAGATAAATCCATGAAAAAGGATGGGGTATCTTTATTAGGTCCATAAATACTACCTAATAGAATGTCCATACGATACAGATGGCCATGAATCAGGAGAAATCTACTTTACGAGTTTTCAATACATCACAGCAGCTGAAATTGCATACCCGGAAATATTAGAACTGCTACACTCCCTCTGTTAGTACTTAACTCGGTTGCAAACACTTGGGATACTAGGTGTCAATGAAGTTTAAGGCTTTGAGAAGTAAGCAAGTGGGTCTCCTGAAGGAGAGTCACTTGACAACCTAAATGTTTCTGGTACTTAATAATTTGGTAACGTTTAACTTTAGAGTGGGCTCTCCTAACATTCCAAGATACAAAGCTAAAATAAAGAGTCATTTTTAAATATGCAACGGTGGTGCAAAGAGCAATTCATCCAATTATCACGTAACAAATAAAAAAATAATCACATTAGTCCACCACCACCATATCCCCAAAAATGAAACCATTTCTCAAAAGAATATCCCCCACAACTACTAAGCTCAAAAGGAAAAAGTAGCAACCCATACTCCACAACAAAATTCGGTACATATATAAAGAAAAGTAGAGGTGTAGGCATCAGGGTCCTGTAAATAAAACAGGGAACATAGGAAAAGGAGTAGGGCTTACCAAAATACCACAGTAAGCCCCCACCTGATGACCCTCCAGAACCCCCCTCCCAATAATGGCTCATGATGATCCCCATCAAGAGCAAAAACCACTCATCCCCCACTCGTCCTACTCCTCTAACACAAAATTAGTGATTCAAACATAATGTATGCAGCTAGATTGGCCAATAAGTACCAACTCCTTATTAATAAAAGGCAAGTTCCACACAAAACTATTGTTACTAATGCTCAGAAAATTCCTTGAAACAGCCCATCCAAAATGGTCATAACAATTAGAAAACCTGCTCTCTGGCAACCATTAAGGTATACTTATTCAAGATGTCAGGGCAAATGGAAAACCCCAGTTACATTCCAGTAGCCAGGTGAAGTATGGTATCTGAATCAGCAAAAAAGCAAAATTAAACAGGGATATCATCAATTAGCTAATAGATAGTAACCAAAATATAGAACAAAATAGGGAGCAATCGTCTCCAATGTGCATGAATGCATCTCTCCCAGCAAATTAATTTAATAAAAGAATATGGCTAGATAGCTTTAGCTATTATGGATGGCAAATAAAAGAAATAGGGAGAAACTATCTTCCCTAAAAAGTCTGTGATGAAATACTTATGAACATTAGAGCTATAATTCACAATTAAAATGTTAATAAAGACTTTATAAAACATAAAATGTGCAGGCTGCTACACTGTTAAAGTTCCAAATCCTGCTGAGTGCCCCTTGAATAATATTAGTAAGTCACTAACGTGCAGGTGAATCTTGCTGTGAAAAAGAAAATAAAAGTAAATTCTAGGTTAAGTAATCAATAATAAGCCTACCAGGAGAACCAGTCTTATAATAGATCCAAACATAAGTCCACATATCAAGACGTCTGATTCTGAGGCACAACTAGGGTGTATAAGGTTGCAAGGAAAACCAATTGTGCTTGGCTATGCAGTCAGATCTAGTAAAATGAAAACTGCAAAATATAGTAGCAACTTTCTTGGAATCTTGCAAACTGAGAAATCCAATAGCGCTCCAAACACACAGTTGATTTAGAGCCTTCAATCCAGAATCTTGCTGCGAACAAGGAGGCCTTTCCATAACTCTGATATCGAAGTAGCAATGAAAAATATCCGAAGTAAGTCCAATCAGTGGGTAACCAGGAGAAAGAGATATGGAATAATTCAAGCAGGGCTAGGTGATAAATATGTTAGTAACACTACCAATGCCATGCATAAATAAAGAAAACCTCTAGCGATATGTCAAGCCATCTCTGAGACTAAGCTCGCAGCAAAGTACAAGCATGAGGATAAAGGAAACTTCAAACAGTTATTGAGGGGAGGGCATTTCAAAAGCATTCTGAATACACTGTAGAGTTCAAATAAAAATTCCTCAAATCAGTATGTCACTTCAAAGTTAAATACTGTCTGGTGCAGGTCAGGGTATGATAAAATGAAAAAAAAAAATACCACTAACAGCTTAATCTGGTTCAAGGTCAGTTGGCATTCATCTGCATCCCCCTCTCCCCCAGGTCGTGCCTGAAAATAGGCAGGATTTGTCTAGTGCACTTACCCGGTCAACAAAAAATAAATAAATAAAAAGCTGTCCAGGAAAACCAGCAAACACAAAGTACTACTCCAGCACTTTCTCGTCAACTAGGTATTTCAACGATGCTGGAAAAAATCACATAATAACTTCTATAGCTCAGGCTTCACCCGATCTGTATCTTCAAAGGAGTGCCATGTCCCCTCGAGGAGTACCTGCAAGCGTGCTAGGTAGAGCATTCAAGAACAAATGCCTGCCGCTATTAGTTTTGATACTGTGGCATGAAATGCAGCTCACTTCTGTCTCACAGCTGTAAGGGGGTCCTGAGCAATATTGATTCAGTTACCTTCCCAGGTCACCTCCCTGATCTCTCTAATCCTTGACAATATATGTTGCTTATCTAGGTAGTATAATAGGCAAAGGATTAGAGTTCTGGGGGGAGACCCTGGAGGTGATTTTTGCTGAAGTGAATGGCGTACCTTCTCCATTATGTAGTTAGTACTATTAGAAAAGGGACCCACTATTTTCTCTAAAAACTGTGTGAACAGGATCAAGAACACACCTTCTACATCTTCAGGGTGGCCAAAAATGACAAGATTGTTCCTTCGGGACCTCCCTTCCAAATCTTCCAAGTTGTCCTCCATCTTGGCCAGCTTCTGTTTGAGGAAGGATATGTCTGGTTCCAAACTATCCTTCCAGTGCTCCAGGGATAGTGTGTAAGCTTAAGTGTCACCAACACACTGGTTTGGAACTCCCGAGTCCCAGATCCTAGCAAATTGATTTTATCTCCACGGCAAGTGCCTGGATGGCTTCCTTTACCAATAGAAATTCTTCAATCAATTTTTCTTCAGTGAGTGGAGTTTTGGTGGCTGACTAAGTGGTAGCAAGAGTAGTAATCAAGCCTTGGGCCTCAGGCCTTTTGGTAGATTTGTCCGAAGTTTGGGGAGGCATGTGGCAACTTCCAAAAATAATGGCACCAAACTGATACTGGAGCTTCCAGGAGTAAGGAGATTTGTAACAGAGTCAGTAACCCAGCTAATAAATACTTTAAAAAGGTAAATGTTGCAATGAGCGGGAGTTGAGGTTTAGAGCTACAATACGCACTGAGGCATCACGAGACCCCCTGGAAAGGCAGGTTTTCTTCTGACCTAGGGACAGCATACTTAACTTAGAGCACTCCTCCCTGTTTCTTACACTGCTTACTGATAACTCCCTTTCTTACCGTGTATGAGAGCTGCCGGCTGTGTACTAACTGAATGACCCGGTGGGACTGCAATACTTCCCAGGTGGCTCGGCCACTGTCACCCATTATCCCCTTTCCTAGCGGAAGTGCAGCGTCTCCAAGTCGATCGTTGTGAGGGCCTCAACCCTTACACAGACCAAGCCTCAGAGACCCAAAAACTTACTTACATCTCAAGTTTTAGTGTGATAGTTATTAACCTGTTTGTCAAAGATCACTTGTTTTTGAAGGTTTTACAGAAGTTGCTTGTTGCATGCTTGTTGTTAACTTTGGCTTCATTCATACCTCCCAACCTCCAGATGACTAAATCAGGGACAGAGCCCCAGAAAATCAGGGACAACCAAAGAAAATCAGGGACACTTCATTAGCATTATATTTTCATAGTAGCGCCCCAAAGTGGGTTTCATTCCACATGTTGCCAGCTATTTAGAGTTGCCTCACATGAAGCATTTGGAAAGTATTGTTCTTTATTTCTTTGGCCAGATGTATTGTTAACTACATAGAACATTAAAGACCAGTGGCAACAATATTTATTTACTTAAGATGATATTTTATTAACCAAGAAAAACTAAGGTGTAAAATGTAAAGTGCATTACAGACATTATTGCATCAAAATGTGTTCAAACAGAAAATGACTGCACCCCATCACCATTACCACCACAAGTACCCTCAAGGAGTTTCATAAATAGTTAGAAAATGATTACATAAAAATGTGTTAACAGAAAATGACTGCACACCATCACCAAAAGCACCACATCACACAAATGTTATACTCAAGTCTATAGTGTCTATGTGCCACTTCAATGGCCATTAAGAGTGTGTTGCTGCTGCCTGTTTTGCAGGATGTTCTTTATTGTATGCTGTTGTGGCCTTTCTTGCTGCCTCAATTACTTCTTTTGGCTGCTGCACAGCAAAACAATCATTCTTTTCATTCATTTTTATAGCAAGAAGTGCATTTAATGTTTTCACATTCATAGATTGCCTCAACTTAGTTTTTACTTTCCGTATCATGCTGAAGGCTCGCTCTGGTTCACTGTTTGAATGTGGAATGCATAGAACAGTTAGCATTAATTTGCAAAATGCTGGCAGGTCTTGCACTTCAACACTGGAAAGACTGGTAGACCAGTAGTTCAGGAAAGAGGGCACTGTATTGCCTGTGCTGTTAGAATTCTGCTGCCATTCAGTCAGCTGGTATACTGAAAATTCATCCAGGAGCTGACTGCGTGCTTGCCTGGAGTTGCAGAGTCCCAGGTGGATACCAATGTCTGCTATAATTGAGGAAGATAGCTGCAACTTGCATGTAGTATCTAACAAAAAGTGCCAACATTCTTAAGCAGAGGGTCATGTTATGGGAAGTTTTTCTTCATTTCAACTAGCACTGCTGAATAAAAAGCTTTTGACTTGTTTATGAAATTTCTTTCCGCTGTTGTCCCAATGATGTCATCTGCATTTTCATCAAGGTAGATCTCTGCAGCTGGGCCCACATGGATTTTGGTGTCTGGCAGTATATTTCCTTCATCGTCCAGTAAAGAATTACTGGCAGATATGGACTGCAGAAATTCTCTGGCAGCAGGTGGCTTCAATAACATGCTAGCATAGGTCTGCATGGTTTTCATGATGTCATTGTTCAGGTTCATCAGCTGACTGTCCCTGCTCTGCATTTGTACATTGAATTTATGCAGAGGTTTCACTGCATACTGTAAAAAAAGGAATCCCAGCTTCACCTCATGACTTTGCAGTCTCAGCAATGAGCTTAACTTTAGCTGTGCGCTGTGCGAAGGTCATAAAATAAGACTTCAGAGCAGGTCACATGTCCAACATCCTTTTAATGACCTTGCTCAGGTTCAGCCATCGACTTGGTGCGTGCTTTATGATTTTTAATAACTCTATTTCAACAAAAAGTGCAAACTCCTTTAACTTCTGCTGGTGCAGTGCACTGCTGGAAAAATGACAGTAAATGTCTGATATTAAGTCCTCAATGGGCAGTGCCATTGCTTTTACACTCGATTTCATGCAGAGATCTGCCAATTGGCATAAGCAGCCCATGTGAATAAGACTGGGATTGAGTTCTTTCAGGCAGGATAAAACAGAATTTCTTTTACCAGTCATGGAAGCAGCATTGTCAGATGAATATACAACCATATTGCTCTCAGGAATACTGAATTTTTTGCAGTGTTTCACAAACACAGTCAAATATTGCTTGCCCAGTTCCAGCTTCACAAAGGGGCATATCCAAGAATCGCACAATATTTCTGCCCAAGCTCTGGTCAAAGAAACCAATCAGAATGACTAGTAGTTTGTCATCCCCCATATCAGTGCTCTGATCTTGATATAAACAGAATAGCAAAGTGCAACACATTCTTGCTACATCCTCTTGGTATTTTGGCCCCAAAACATCAAGGGAAATGCAGGCAACCTTTGTAGCCCCACAGGTCATCTTTTTTACTACCTCTGCATCCATGCAATATTTCTTCATATACTTCAGCAGATGATCCCCAGCAGTGAATGGCAAGTTGTGTTCAGCCAGTAGTGAAACAAAGGCTACTTCAGCCTCAACAACCTTTGTGTTCCCCTAGTTGTGAGGCAAACATTTCAGTGACTTTTCTTCCTGCAGTATGCTTGACACTCTGTGCTTTTCTGAATCCATGTGCCTTTGTAGATCATTGCGACCTCCATGGCCAACTCTGAGGTTGGCATCACAGACTTTGCAGAAGGCAAATCCTGGGACATGCTTGCTCTCCATCACCCAGTCGAAGGACACTTTCCAGCTGCTTTGAAAGGATGCCATTCTTTTTTTCTTCTCTGGTGTTCCATCTGTGGAAAAAAAGACAAATTACTTTGTTTGTGTTCAGACAGAGAAACACACTTGACATATTCTTAGTTACAATCTAGAATGCTAATTGTTCCACAGACTACACCACCCCCAAAGTTTAACTTCATCTCCCTTGGCCTGTCACTGCAGCTCAGTAAATCAGGATTCATACCAGCTGAAGCAAAAGGCAAAACTTTTTCTGGTAGGATTCCATCTTATTTTATAACACTCACTGTATACTCTACAGGTTTTGTAATGCAGGTCAAGTACCATGTTAAAATATGCACTGGTTGGTGTGCATTTCTTAAGTGCACAGCATGTTCCTGATGGAGGGGTGAGCAGCAACATATAAAGGAAATTGGCCAACATCATGTAAATTGCTTACTAAGTTTTGACCATTTCATTTCCTTCACAGGTTGTGGACCCATAGCAGTGTTCAGGAGTGGAATATATGGTTAAGCATAGAAAACTGTCAACTTACCCTTGTCAGTCACCGCTGTATGTTTGCCTAAAAGAACTGGTGCTGGTGCTGCTACAGTCTTCTCCTGGTTCTGGGACTGGGCCATAACTATCTTCAGTGAGTCTTGGATTCTGCCTGCTCTGTGGAATAAAATGAGATGTATGGAAGAGAAAATTAATAAAAGTGGCAAAAAGATTAATATAGTAAATTTCAGCTCATTTGCAGTAGAAGCTGACCCTCACCTGTCCAATCCAACTCAAGTCAGGAGTCCCAGGATGGAGGAGTACTTCACCACTTAGATACTCTTTCCAGAATCACATAGCATCATCATATATGAGCCATCAGAAGGTTGGATGCTAGTTACCTGTCCAATCCACTCAGCTTCCCAAGGATGGCAGACGAAGGGTACGCACAGTATCCAAAAACTGGATAGATCTCAAAATGTATGCGCGCGCGTGTGTGTGTGTGACTTGTGTTTTTACAAAATACATCTGTAAATCCATGTATAAATAAAAACAATCTTCAACAAAATTTGCATGGCTTGTATTTATTTATTTTCTCATTCAAAATCACCATAGAATAATAAACAATAACTCACTGCATGAAGTGAAGCTCCAAGCCAGGTCTTAGAATTCAGTTCAGGATTGATACTATTCCATGTAGTGATGTAGTAGACTGCAATTAGCACCTCACGTGGCAGGCTGCTGATTCAGTTGGACACTGTCATTTTTGCCAACTGTGCTGTAACTACCTAATAACGTATACGTTATCAGGTAGTTACAGCACAGTTTGTGAAAATAGTAGTGTTCAACTGGCCCTGACTGCCATCATGTGAAGTGGTAATTGCAACCTGTTAAATTATCAGCATCTGCTAATGTATCTTGGCTAGACTTGATCACCTGAGCCTCAGTGTCTGGAATTACTCATCTTAAAGTCACAGTGATGAAGGAAAAAAAAAAATTTCCAGTTTTGTACAGGGAGTGCATATACTCCAGTGTTTATAATAACTTGAAACTTTCAAGTACCTCAAGGGAGTCAACAAGTCCAAGAGTGTAGTCTCTTTCAGAAAGATATGTGCAAGAGCAAGGTGGCACAATTTGTAGATTGGGGGGGCAGCTCAGGGTAATGTGAGGAAGTATATTTGTCACAGAGAGGGTGGTAAATGCATGGAACAGCCTTCCTGAGGAGGTTGTGGGAACAAACACAGTGAGAGAATGCAAGAATGGATGGGACAGACATAAGGCAATTCTAGTGGAGGGTTGGATGTTTATTAACCCTTCGTCATCCCTGAAAGAGGGACCACTAGTATCACTGGGCCTACCCAGTCAACACAATTCAATAAATGATCCAGAAACAAATATCCTTGGTCAGCTGGAAGATTATTGTAACCATGGAACCAATGTGAGAAGCAAGTGCCAGCATCACAGTGCCAAGTCAGATGGGTATTATGTGGGCATATAATATTCTGTAGAACCCGAACAATAGACACTCAATGTTTTGATGTACTCAGGGAGATGCTACTTAATCAAGGCACAGAATCCTAGCACTGACACAACCTACCCAACACCTCATATGCTAGTCAACACAGAAAAATGGTTTGCACAGTACGCTATTGGCTTTAATAACCCCCCTCCCAAAAAAAGAAAAAAAATTAACATCTATCCACCATGGTCAATTGCTGTCACATGTTGTTTCTGGCTTGCTAAGTAATCAAATAAAATTATATTAATAACATTAAAACAGTGGTTGGGGCTTGAGGGGGCTGGTGACTGTGGGAGAACTGAATAAGCTACCAGCTCAGTGACCCAACCCCTTAAGTGCTTTAATGTTAAATTATTTTTATTTCCCTGTCCCCAGCCATGTGGTACCCTGCCAATCAGACTCCTGTAGAATAGTATGGATAGGGTTAAAGAATTAGACATATTAAGAGACAGAAAAGGAAATAGACAATTTAGCCACCAGGAACTAGAAGCCAAACTGTAGTCTGTAAGGTCCACATCTTACTTGTTCAGCAGCCTGAAGCCTAGTTTTGCATACTGTTTTATTCATTTGGTCATTCACTTTTCCAGCACCAAATATTAGTCTGCTAGACATGTTTATATGGGGTCATTGATAATGGGCAGCAAAAACAGGCAACTGGAGAAGTGAGGGAATGGCCACAAATGAATAAAACAGCATGTCAGGGAAAAAAAAAAACTTATGTATGTACCTACAACAAGCCCTGCCCCCATTTTTTTACAAATAGATGCAGAGGTTTGCAGACCTGTCATCACCTGCATGCAATTGCACACAGTTATGGTGATGCACATACAGTTTACAGTAGAAAGGCTTATAATTGTACATTTTTAACTACCTACCTTGCATTATACAGCTTGGTGATCTGCAGCACTTTTTAAATTGGATGGCAACCACATAACAGATACTGTGCCAGGTTTAACAGGGATTATAGTTGCATAAAAAATAACTTTCTTATACTTGTATCACAGTATTGTTTTCATGGAATTATGTTTTATTCATTTGTCTACTCAATTACTTCTCTGGCAGTCTGTTTTCTGCCCATCAACCAGTTTGCCACCCAGTTGACCATCTTCTGACCCACCCTGAGCCTACCCAGCTTATTAATCAATCTTCTATGTGGAACAGTATCGAAAGCTTTGCTGAAGTCAAGGTAGGCAACATCAACTGCTCCCCCTTGGTCCACCACTCGAGTGGGGTTACCCAGTCAAAGAAATGTATGAGATTAGTTTGACAGGACCTTCCTGTTGTAAACCTATGCTGTCTTGGATCCTGTGCTCCTCTGGATACCAGGTGTTGCACTATCCTTTCCTTTAGGGGTGTCTCCATAATCTTGCCCACCACTGAGGTAAGACTGACTGGTCTGTAGTTCCCTACCTCCTATCTGCTACCACTCTTGTGGCATGGGATCACATGAGCCCTTCTCCAGTGTTCTGGGACCTCTGCTGTGCTCAGAGACTCCATAAACAATTCTGATAATGGCTCTGCTAGTTCTGACCTTTCAGCTCCTTTAGTACCCTGGGATGTATGCCATCAGGTCCCATTGTCTTGTCCACCCTGAGCTTATCGAGCTCTTGTAGGACCCTTTCTTTTGTGAAGGCTGGGACTAGTGCACCCCCCTCCCCATGTCCATGGTGCTGAGCTGTGGTCCCTGCCCTACCTTCTCCTCAGTAAATACTGAGCAGAAGTGGGGAAAAATGTATAACTCCCTACTTTTTGAATTCTCAAATCATATGCAGTAATGCATAATTATTTATTAAAGGCAAAAGACAATCATAAAAAGCAACACTTCTTATTGATCGTAGCTGTTGTTTAAAAGGTCAGTCCCCCGGCTCGGTGGCAGTCATGACCAGCGGCAGCAGCATTTCACTTGATGAAACTTGGGACACAGGTCAGAGGACTGAACTTGCTGGGAAATTGAGGGTACTGCTAAAACAATTCTGGGTGATGAAACTTTACTGTTTTTGTATTTCTGCACAGTCATGGTCATTCTACCATCAGATACTAAAAAACATTCATATGCTGTAGAAGTTCTACTTTCCTAGAATGACACAGACAATAAGTGGGGAAAAATGTATAACTCTTTTTGAATTCTCAAATCATATGCAGTATTTAGGGAAGTTGCATTTTCACAAAAATGTGCATGGTGGTAGAGCTTGACCTAACAAGGGAATGCAGTTACACTATGAACTCTGAAGTCCCAAATACTAATTTTTCTGGATTTTATGCATTTTGGAAAGCAAGTTGAAAGCTGAAGTGTGGAACCTTTCTAGTATAATGAGGAAATAACTGGGCTTTAAAACAGAACGTTATGTGTTTGAGCCCCACAGTGGGAAAAAAGGTTTATAACCTGGCTTTGAACTAAATGTTAGGAGTTCAATTTCCAGTATATTTATATTATTCAAATATAGGGTTCATGCAAGTCCAAGACTGAATAAGATAACCTCCTGCAGACAGTATGGGGTCAAGGTGCTGCTGGGTTTTGCATTAGAAGACCAAGAGTTCCACACAATGATTATAATTGTTAGTTAAAAATGTATATTATAAAACTGTTTCTTATTCTTACATTATAATATACATTATGATTCTAAATTATAGGACTGAGTTTGCTGCCTTGCTGGTATCAATAATGCAAGTGTTGTTGTTTTGCTGGTAGGACTATCCTTATGTTAGAAATCAATCAGACCCATGAGATCATGAAACACACACTATTGCATTAATTTGAACATACCTTGAGTCTCTACATTGGTGTACTTCACTTCTGTTGGCTCAGGCTGTTGCTTCTAGTCTAAAGTGCAGGGTTCGAATCGTCTGGCAGGCAGGCAGACTGGCTGATTGCTGCTGTCTGACTGATTCTCTAATCTGCCACCTGAAAGTCTTAAAAAAAATAAATTTACAGCTACTTTTACTTTTAATCGTAAAAGGGCTCACTACTCAGAGTCAGCAGGGTCAGAATGCAGCGATTGGATTCGGCAGAACAAGATGGGAAGCGGCACCATGTAGCAGTCAAGCTGTCTCTCTCCAAGTTGGTACAGTGATCAAAAAATCAGTGGCTTCAATTCAGATTTTCTCGCTGGTGCTCTGGAACTCTCCTCAGCTAAATGGTTCCTCCAAGAGCGCTGGAGAGGCTGCTTTTATCCTGGAGGTTGCGGACCTGAGGGGGGAATCAAAAGTTCAGGTCCGCGGGGGTAGAGGTGCAAAAATTGAAATGGACCTAGCAGCATAGCCTGATTGGTTGAACAAGTGGTGACATCAGTGTGCTCGCTCGGCGCAACACAGTTTAGAGTTTAGGTGACTCGGAGAACTAGTCAGCAACTCGGCGTGGACCGCTTGGCACGTACTTCTGGAAAACAGAACAGTCTGACTTGCATTTTCGGGGCAAGGCACAGCGAATCCAGGATGGCGGGGTAGAAGTGGAAAAACGGTGCAAATACAGGATGTCTCGGGCAAATCAGGACAGTTGAGAGGCATAGCTTCATTCATATTTCATTTTTACTGTTTCTGTTTAGAATACTGTTCCAATTCCATCTCACATGACCAGGATAGTTCCAGAGACGTTCACCTCCAGTTTCAGGGCCTATGCATGATTTATTACTTTTGGGCATGCCTCCTCCTAGCCTGCCATACCCTCCTTTTCACTTTTCTCTACAAGTGCCATTGCTGTGCTCACTGCCCCTCTGTACACCTACCTGCTCTACTATGGCTAACCATCCTGTGAAGTGACTATCCTGGAATGGTAAAGGCATACAGACCCCCATAAAATGCTGTAACATTCTAGATTAGTTACATAGGGAAGGGGCCAGTGTAGTGTTTCTACAGGAAACCCATCTCTCTGAACCTGAGAGAGCCAAACTTAAAGTAGGCTGGGTTAGGGCTGGCCCAGCGGTGCTGAGGGTTCAGGCGCTGGATGCCACACCGGCAACCCGAGTTCAGGAATGGACTCAGGTTGCTTGGGGTCAGTGGGGTGAGGAAAGATTAAGCACCTGTAGATGGCTCTCCTTCCTCATGAGAAGGGGATGGCATGGCATGCTGTAGATTGGCACCCACCAGTGTGTTGGGTGTCAGCACAGGTGCGCTGCCAAGAATGGGGAGGGCCCACATCCTGGGCATTAGGCTGCCTCTGTGGAGGTGGAGCCAGCCACTCTGCCCATTGCATGGACATGGGCCTGGGGAAAAAATAGCAAAATAGGGAGCTGACAGGGTCTATGATGACCCAATTATCGGATCGGAGGAAGAGTCCCTCCAAGGGAGGGACCAAAGCTCTGTCGGCATCCCACAAAAAAAAATAGGTTGGGTTTACCAGGTTTAAGGCAATTCCTATAATACAAAACACAGAGGGGTCACCGTCCTAGTTCATGAGACTATCCCCTTCAGAGGCAAGGTAATCACCTCAAACCTGGAAGAATGGTACAAATGCAAACTCCTCAGAGGATCGCCATCCTCTGCCTCCCTGGCACTCCAATGCCCGAGTTGGGCATAACCAACATTTGATGGCTAATCAATTCTAGAGGTATGGATTATTTTTTCTTCTCAGCCCCTTAGCAAATCCTTTATGTGGATAGCTTTTGGTTAGTTCCATGCCCCTGAATCCCAGATGTCATAGACACTCAGATCAGCACTGTGATTATATCTGATCATGCTACCATCTCTTATTCCTGGCTCCTGTCTTCCTCCCTTGAACCTGGCAGGCATAAATGGAATTTTAACACCACCCTCCTGAAGGATGTGGCCTTCTGCCAAGCCCTGGCAAAGGACATACAAGATTTCATCAGCACAAATCATCTGGAGGACACATCGGTAGCTACTCAGTGAAATGCTTTAAAAGCCTTTATCCAAGGCTGCTGCATTAACTATACCACCCACATCAAGCGGACAAAGCAGGTAGACCATGATATACAACTGCAGACCCAAAACTCCTTGGAGGCTAAATTCAGGGCTGACCCCTCACCCTCAGCTGATCTCTTAGCAGACATTATAGGCATCAGAGATAAAGTTAACATGTATCTGTACCACAGGCCAAGTATGCCATATTTCATCTTAAACAGACTTTTTGGGAAGCCTGAGAGAAACCAATGTGTATTCTCATGTTCCAGCTGTGTAATTAGCAGGAAAAATCCAGAATAGTTACTATTACAACACTTACAGGCGAGACCTTGAGGGCCTCATTTGATATCAATGATTCCTTCCTCGGTTTCTATAAACATCTCTAAGGAAAGGAGGTGCTCCCTATGGAGGTGGATCTCTCACACTTCACCAACCCCCTTGGCCCCTGCTGGTAGCCCCAGACATTAGCCAGGCCCAAAATAGACCAATCACTACTGCAGAACTCGAAGTGGCCCTCCAATCCATGGCTGCTGGTATGTTCCTGGGGACAGACAGCCTCCCAGCTAAAGTTGTGTATACCTATAGGGCGGTCCTTTTCCCACCTTGGCTGCCACTTTAGACAAAGCCAATACCACTGGGAAGCTCCCCTTCCATGATGACAGTGACCATTACCCTTTATCAAACCTGGTGAGAACCCCTTCTCTTGAAGTAGCTATCAATCAGTCACTGCTGACTGCAAGGCCTATGTTAAAGTTCTCACCCTGAGACTAAAAGGTGTAATTTTATTTATTTATTTATTTATTGAAAATTTTGGAATTACAACCTTTGAGTCAAGGACTCCTTTGCAAAGGCTCCACATCAGTCATGACAGGACAATACAACAAGAGAGAGTGTACAAAGTTCTCAAAACAGAGATATTACATTTCGACAAAAGATTAAAATCATAGCATAAGTAGAAGGCTACATGTCAGTTGTAATAGAAGATTTTCACAGAGAACAGGTTGTACAGAAGTTTCCAAAACAGGACATTACAAGGGTTCAACAATTACAGTATAGGGTATTGCCAAGGCTCAGATAATATCTGAAGGTTGAGATGTTCCTAACGGTGTGGTGGCCCCGGTGATCGACAACCTAGGGGGAAAGATGGAGAACAGCTACAGGTCTCCGAGTTAAGGAGAAACTTCTTGATCCCGGTTTTGAATAGACTTAGATTGGGGCAAGTAAGATGGAAGATGGTAGATTGTTTAGCCAGAGGGGAGCACGATAACGGAAAGATCTTTGCCCTAGAGAGGTCCTGCAGTAGGGGACTGTGTAGGAGGTCCTGGCCAATCATCTAGGGGTGCCCCTATGGGGGGGCTGGTTGGATGAGGCGGTATAGACAAATTGGTGTGAGTTTCATAAGGATCTTTTTGGCTTGGAGGCAGGTTTGGTATTTAAGCCTCCCTTCTAAGGTTAGCCAGTCCACTCGATAATAGAGCAAACAAGTATGAGTTTGTCTATTGCTGCTAGTGACCATGCAGCAGGCTTTGTTGAGTGCTATATTGATGCTGTTTAGGGCTGATTGGTCAGCAGCACCGTAAATAGTTATTCCATAATCGACCAATGAGAGGACTGAGCTAGTAATGGCTAACCGTAGTGCCTGTAGGGTAAGGCAGTGTTTGTGTCTGTAAAGAATGCCAAGTCGGATATTGACTGAGGAAGAGAGAAGTTTAATATGATGGTGGTAGGTAAGGGATGTGTCCAGAGTGATACCTAGATATTTAAAATGGGTGACCTGTTCAATGTGGGTACCCTGTAAGTTTGAGATTGAGAGCTGGGAGTTATTGATGGGGTTTTGGCGATGGGCAAACATCATGGATTTTGTTTTGTCATAGTTAAGTATTAGACGGTGGTCAGTGAACCAGTATTCAAGCTCCCTAAAACAGCCTTGAAGGGTACTTTGGAGATGGATGAGGTTGGTGTGTTTCCAATATAGCACGGCATCGTCAGCATATAGCAATAGCTTTCCACTACAGGCTAGGGGGAGTGAGTTCAGAAATAGAGTGAACAAGAGAGGGCCAAGTATTGACCCTTGAGGGACACCAGCAAGAACTGGTTGTTTGGAGGAGAGTGTGTTTCTAATTTTTACTTGCTGTGTTCTGTCAGTCAGATAGTTTTTGAACCAGGAGATAGTTTCAGGTGCAATATGGAGGGATGCAAGGGCATGAAGAAGAAGCTCATGACTGACAGTGTCAAATGCCTTGGTCAAATCAACATAGATTGCCCCAACTGCTGACCCCTGTTCAAGGGCTTCATGAATATAAGATGTAAATTCTAGTAGTGCTGTGGTAGTACTGTGCCCTTTTCTGAAACCATGTTGCTCATGGCAGAGGAGTCCATATTTGTCTAGGTATTCCGTGAGTTGGTCAGACACAATTTTTCTAGTGCTTTTGAGAGGGGAGGAAGGATCGTAATGGGCCTATAGTTGCCAGGGGTTGTTGGATCACCCTTTTTTAGGATAGGTGTGATAATACTCCTCTTCCATAGTGTAGGGCTTTGGCCATGGCACAGTAAGTAGTTGAGGAGTTTGGTGAGATGCAGCAGAGTCTCATTAAGAGTAAGCCGAAGAATTTTAAAGTCAATGGAGTCACTGCTATAACGCGAGTTATGCAGGGCTTTTGAGAGGTAGCGTTTAGCCTCATTGCAAGAGATTATGCGCAGCCTGAAAGGAGGGTGTGTAGGAGAACAAGGTGTAATAGTAGGTGTGTGGGAAATGGGGTCAAAGAAGTTTATAAGGAGGATATGAATAAGGTCAGAGAAGGTGGTGTTTAGGGTATTGGATACGACGGTGGGGTCGTGTGAGAGGGTACCCTGAACTAAGAGCTGGGTTAGGTCTGTGTTGGTGGCTTTCCCACAGAGTTCCTTAACTTTGTCCCAGAAAGATTTCCCAGAGCTCCAAGTGGTGGTAAAGGCTTGGTGATAGTAGGTGGCCTTGACTTGCCGAATAGCCCTCGTGCATTTATTTCTTGCTTCTCTGTAGAGCTGTCTATCATGGGGCAGCTGAGAGGATAGGGCCCTGTGCCAGACGTTATCCCTGTGATGCATCAGTTGTAGGATGGACTGGGTAATCCAAGGGGTGTCCCAGGTTTTTATTACCTTCTTTGTGAAGGGGGCAAATATGTCACAGGCAGCATTGAAGATAGTAATAAATGCAGTGAGCGCAGCGTCTAAAGATTGGGCAGTATGAACTGGATCCCAGTCACAGGTGGAGAGGTACACTCTGAGGCGAGAGAGGGCACCTTTTTTGAGGCGCCTTTGGATGGAAGTTTTAGGTCTGTTAGGAGTATTTTTATTTGTCCACCAGCATACGACAGGGGAGTGGTCACTAAGTACATCAGGAAGCACACTGACTTTGGATAGGTGGTTTGGGAGGTTTGTAAAGATAAGGTCTATAAGTGTGGAGGAGCCTGTCCGAGGATCCTGCCTAGTGGCTGACGGTAGTACTTGGATAAGATCATAGGCACAAGCTGCGTCTTTGTAGGAAGCCGACGTAGAGTATAGCCAGTTCACATTAAAATCACCCATAATAATCAGTTCACTTTTTGGGGGAAGATATGTGATTGCAGATAGAATAGAATCAAATGCTAGCTTCTGGTTTGTTGGGGGGATGTAAACTGCCATAATATAAAGAGGTTTATCAGGAGTACCAAGGGCAACTTTGATGGTAATGGCCTGAGCACCATGTTCAGGCATGGGAAGTGGGACTAAGAGAGGCTGGAGGGATGTTTTAGCATATTTGGCACATCCCCCACCCCTTTTGCCTGCCCTATCAGTTCTGAATATGGTATAGTCCCTGAGGGAGACAGAGGCATCAGGGACATTTTTTGAGAGCCAGGTTTCTGATAAGGTAAGGATGTCTGTGGAGTGTTGTGCAAGCCAGCCCTGCAGCAGGGTAAATTTTTTTGGTAGACTGTAGATATTGAGGGAGGCCAGAAATAGGCCACTATGTGTGCCCTTCTTATTGCCACTGGGCATGGGAGGACCTGGATTGGGATGGGCATTCCCAGATATAAGCAGGAGGAGAAGGAAAGTTTGCCGGAGAGCGAATTTCCTCATCAGCTTAGTTGTATTGCAGCGAGGACCTGGATAAGTGGGCGATTTGGTGGGACTTGTAGGTATGGGGAGGGTGGATACTAGATGAGTTAAGATAGCTAGGAATACTGAAAGGTATGTGCTAGATAGTGGGAGTCTGCAGGTGGAGGAGGGTGTTAGGACATGCCAGATGCCATTAATGGTGCAGCTAAAGCTAGGGGTACAGTTTCAGCTGTGAAAAACTAATGAGAGAGGTTGTAGGCGTTTTAACCCAGGTGCTTTTCCAGTGAGATAGGCAGAGGGGCAAGCAATGGGGTCCCAGGTAGTTTTAAGCACCCAAGAGGTTAGCAGGGAGTGAGAAACAAATATCAAGATTAAAATTAAAAGTTGTAAGATACAAGAGGTGGTGTTCATATTGTCGAAAATATAAGCATATAAATGTATGAAAAGAGAGAATGCCCTCTGGTGGTGCTGCAGTATAAGCTGCAGATGGCAAAGTGGGCTGATTCCACACCACACGTGGTCTTAACTATAAAATCAGATGTCGACCAAGGGTGGTGGTGGGAGCAGTGGGGACCAAACTGCGCTGTAAAGTTTGTCTTTAGGAGGAGAAGGCAGGCTGAGAGCGATGAGCCGCAAGTCACGTTCGTACCTGGCTTTAGTGTGTGCAGGGAGGGCTGCTTAAAATTCAGCCCCTCATGACCTCAAGCGACTGGAGGACTTCCTGGAGGGAGGGCAGCTTGTGGAGCCCCTCGTGACCTCTCTTCAGGTCTGCTGTGGACAAGGGAGAGAGGGATCATTTTTAAAGGTAGGCTGAGGGGAGGGCACAAAAACACACTGATAGGATTAGTGCATGCTATAATAATGTTAACAACCCTGATAGGAGAAGCAGTTAAAAAATCTGTAATACAGCCAGTAAACTCAGTAAAAATGATTAATTTTGCGACTAGGTTTACAGGAGTTCATCGGTTTAAGGCAATGCATTTAAAATTTTTAAATGAAGGCTTGGCGTCAAAAATTCCACGGTCCTATACAACAAGGTTTACAACAGAGGAGCCCCAGAAAGTAACAACCCCATTGTACAGCTGAGTTACAGATACTTGGGGAAAATAGCATTAACTTAAGTATCACAAAATAAAAATAACTATCTTCTCATGTGTGGGGACACAAACTGCGCTGTAAAGTTTGTCTTTAGGAGGAGAAGGCAGGCTGAGAGCGATGAGCCACAAGTCCCGTTCGTACCTGGCTTTAGTGTGTGCAGGGAGGGCTGCTGAAAATTCAGCCCCTTGCGACCTCGGGTGACCGGAGGACTTCCTGGAGGGAGGGCAGCTTGTGGAGCCCCTCACGACCTCTCTTCAGGTCTGGCTTTAGTGTGTGCAGGGAGGGCTGCTGAAAATTCAGCCCCTCGCGACCTCGGGTGACCGGAGGACTTTCTGGAGGGCTGCTTTGGTGGACAGGGACTAAGTTGGCTTTATCCCACAGAGATGTGGCACAGACAACACCAGGAGACTGCTGAATCTCCTCTGGACTGACTCTCCCCATATCCCATGTCACTGCTTTTCTTGCTCGATGCAGAGAAGGCATTTGACCAGGTGGAATGTGATTATCTCTTTCACTTTCTGAAAGTCATTAGCATTAGGGGATACCTTCATTACTACATTCGTACCTTATAACAAGTGTGCTCAGGCCTCAGTTGTTATGAATGTTTACTTATCTCTGCTATTTCCACTCAGCAGAGGCACCTGGCAGGGTTGCCCCCTATCACCCCTTTTATTCACCCTGGCCCTGAAGCCCCTCCTTCAGGCTATCCACTTTGATTGCAACATACACAGTATCTGCATTGGGAGAGAACATGAAGCTCTCACCTATGCAGATGATATCATGCTTACCCTTACCAAACCAGAGTCCTCTGTCCCAGCCTTGTTGACTCTCCTTTCTTATTTTAGTAAACTATCTCATTATAAAGTTTATGTGGGTAAATCAATTATATTACCCTCTAGTCCCTCTCTTCACTCCCTCCCAGGCTTCCCTTGGGGTCTGCAGCTGGTGGACTTGGGGCAACCAATACTTTGGAATCCACTTTTCATTGGACCTATGGTCCCTGGGCAGATGGAACATCTCCCCTTTACTGAATGAAATGGAGAAAAACATGACCAGATGGAGGCATCTCCACTTGTCCCATTGGGGGCATGAGTATGCCATTAAAAAGATGGTAGCCCCATATCTCCAATACACAATGGATAACTTGTCCATCAATATTTACCTTGAAGCTGCTTAGAAATATATTAACCTTCTGTTGGGACTCTGGCCCCAAAAAGTTCAGTCTCCACAAGTAAGTTCAAACTGTAGACTGAGGGGGCCTTAAGCTCCCTGATTGGAGCCTCAAGCACGTATCCCATATGTTACACCAACTAGCCTGCTCCTTCCCCATGGTAGATCCCCATGTCTGACCCAAGTGGGTAGACTGCAAAACTAGCTTTCTAGGTCAAGCCCTGTATAAGGCAGTTATGTTCAGAAAGCTTTCCACCTCACTTGCCTCCCACCCTACACTTCCTCCTATCAGGAATGCCTGGAAAACTCCAGCTCAAGATTTGAAGTGGTCCCTAACCCACTACCATATCTTTCTGCTTTGGCAGAACACCCTCTTGAAAATAGGGGGCATATTGGTGGTCCGGAATAGCTGGCTAAATAAAGGAATTCACAGACTTTTCCAGCTCATTGATGAAAAGTCAGGTATCCTTAAATCCTTTGGGCAGTTGCAGGACACCTTTACAAACATACAAAATTGCCAGCAGAAACAGGCTTCATGGTCTATCGAGACTGCTCGAGTGTGCAACTAGCCCCTCATCTCTCAGCTGCCCCTCCTGCCTCCCTTCCCAGTATCCTTTACCCTTACTCCATCCCAACTCCTCTTGAAACTGCCGACCGTCTTACAGGATAATATCTCATCTGGTAAGGTGTTCCACTTGTCCACCACTCTTTCTGTGAAAGTCTCCTCATTTCCCTTTGGAATCTTCCATCCTCCAATCTCAGTCCATGTTCTCTCATGTCCCTCCCACTTCTCATCAGAAAAATCCCTTCTGGGTTGGTCTTGTTTATCCCCTTCAAATACTGTACTTAAAGGTCTCGATCATATCCCCCAACCCCTCCTTTCCTCCAATGAATACATAGTCAGCTCCCCAGACTGTCCTCATAGGGCTTGCTCCCCAATCACTGGATCATCTTTGTGGTTCTTCGCTGCACCCCTTTCAACAATGTGATGTCCTTCTTCAGGAATAGGTGCCAGTACTGCACGCAGTATTCCAGGTGGGGCCTGACTAATAACCTATACAGGGGCAGGATAACCTCCCTTCCTCTGGAGGAGATCCCTCTCACAATACACCCCAGAATTTTGTTGGTTTTTGCTGCCACCTTCCTGCACTGAGCAGAGTTGTTCATGCTCCCTGTAATGATTACTCCTAGGTTCTTCTCCTCTGTGGAGCTCCCCAACTGTACCCCATTCAAGTGATGATCCCTCCCCTGGTTCCTGGCTCTGAAGTGCAGAACCTTGCACTTCTTGGCATTAAACCACAACTGCCATGTTTTCACCCACTCGTGCAGCTTAGTCAGGTCCTCCTGCAACCCCTTCCACCCATCCACATCATCAACCACAGCTCCCATATTGATATCATCTGTGAACAGACTGATCTTGCTCCAGATTCCTTGTGAGATATATTTGTGTTAGCTGAGCACCAGCACTGGCAATATCTTCAGTCAAGATATCATATACAGGGTGTCCTGGGTCCAAACAACAAAAAGGCCACCTGTTCACAGTCTAGACAGACTTCTCCTACCAGCCTCTGGACAACCACCCCAAACCGCTGCTGTATATTGCAGAGGCTGACACTCCACAGCCCACCACTGGCCTCATTTTTGGTTTTTTTTATATTTAATTCATTGTCAGTTCACAGGGTTTCTGTATCACATCCAATGTCACAGCATGTTTTTTTTTTTTTTGCAGTAATGTTATCCTTTTTCAAAGGGAGGGGCAGCTGCAGAATAAGGGGTGCTAGCTGCACATTCGAGCAGACTTGATGGACCTCTAGGCCTTTATCTGCTGGCAAATTTAGTATGTTCATATGTTCGTAACTGCATTTTACATACAAAACATTATGCAAGTAAGTCAATTAACTAACTATTATAAAAAAAGAAATCTAGGTGAGTAGACATGGTCAGCTGAGTTATAATTTATCTTATCTTATTCTAATTTAGTAACTCTATCAAGCATTCAACTAAGTCAATGGTGCACTTTCTTTGGAGTTAGATTACCCATAACATTTTCATTCTCCTAAGGCTACAGCCTTAATAAACTATACCTTTTTCTATTTATGCAGGTTAGGTCTCCTACTTTATTTCAATTCATCCTAGGATGGTCCATCTAGTCCATCACCTCAAGCCTTTCTCCTGGGCATCTCTCAACTGGTAGGTCAGCTCTTCCATATGTTGTATGTCCATTATAATCTGGGTCCACTACATGACAGCTGGTGGAGTGGGCTGCAGCCAGTTTCTTATGATGGCTTTGTTATAAGCTAACACACATATATGCCACATGTATAAGGCATCTTTCCCCACAAGCCCCTCAGGGGAGACCTAATATCATATTTTGTAGTAGCAAAGGAGAGTATAATAGAAATAGCCTATTAATCTTGTCCCCTACACCTTTTTTAAATTCCTCTAATCTAGGGCAGGCATAAAATACATGTGTGGGCATGGCTTTCCGCTCCCCACAATGTCGCCAGCAACTGGCTGAACCAGTAGTGAACCATCTAGCTACCCTATTCGGGGTTAGGAAAAAACGCACTTTGATTTTCCATAAATATTACTGCCAAAGGAGAGACATTGTGGCTTTCAATGTGGATTGCCATATCTTATCCCAGTGGGAATTATGGAGGTGCAAGTTAGCTTCTCTCTCCCATTTTACCAGTAGAGTCTCAACCACCTCCTCCTCTCTATGCAAATTTAGATATCGGTATATCTTAGTGATGGCTTGTTTTGAACTTGGAGAGAAGAGAACACTGAGAGTCAATTCAGGCCATGATGAAGGGACCTCCTTTCTCTTCTGGAGCATCAGCTGTACATAAGCATTTATCTGCAAGTAATATATTTTATCCCTAGAAGACCACCCCCATTTTTTAATACATTCTGAAAAGGCTAAAATATTATCTCCCTGCATTATCTGTATCGGTGCACAGAAACCTCGAGTTGCCTGTCTTTTGTACCATGTATCCTCTCATGCCAGAGTGAAATTGCTCTCTGTTATGAACCATCTCACTCTCCACATGTATCTTGTAGGTCTGGCATATGTTTGAAACATATCCCAGGCCCCAAGAGCTACATGGATAGCAGTATTGCCTATTAAATGCAATGGTCTGTCTGACCTTAAGAGACAGGTATGTATATGTAAATCAGGGCACTTGGCCACTTCTATATCTTGCCAATGTGCTTTAGAGGGGAACTGGCTCCAAAATAGTACCCAATGTACTTGTGCAGCTATCCAGTAATCTCTTAGGTCAGGGATCACCTGTCCTCCCCTCTTTTTACTGGATTGTAGTAAAGGCCTATGAACCCTAGGCCTGCGGTTAGCCCATATAAAATGTGACATATGGGTCTAGTAGTCTTGAAACCATTTCTGAGATGGTGTGACTGGAATACATTGAAATAAATACAGAAGTCTAAGGAAGAGGTTTATTTTTACGGTCTGGATTCTGGCATGCATGGGGAAGGGGGAGCAGAGACCATCACTTAATATCTAGTTGAAGTTGCTGATAATTTATAATTATCAGTAAATAAATGTGTATTAGTTGCTCTCAGGATCACTCTCAGATATTTTAAAGTAGTCAAGTCCCACTTCATGTTATATCTTGCCTTCAGGTGGTGGGATGGGATATAATTATGGGTCAATATCTCTGTTTTTGAGGTGTTAAGAGAATACCCAGACAGGGCAGAGAATGCTGATTTTGCCCATGACCTGGGGCAAAGAGGTCTCTGGGGTAGTCAAGTAGAGCAACACATTGTCTGCATATAACACCACTTTATGCATGTTTGGTCCTAGTGGGACCCCTGTTATTGCTGGGTCTCTCAGAATCCATTGTGCCAAGGGTTCAAAGTCTAGGGCAAATAAAAGATGGGTTAAGTGACAACCCAAGCCGAGTTCCCCTATTTAGATTGACTTTCTGGGATATTATGCCATTAGTACGTATATAGGCTTGTGGTTCTGTATATAATCGCTTTATGGTACTAACAAATTCATCTGGAAAGGTAAACCCAGCAAGGACCTCATACAAAAATTTCCAATTTACTCGATCAAAAGCTTTTTCTGCATCCAGACTCACTAGGAGAGCTGGTGTTTCTGTTTTAACTGGTCAATAATATGTATTGTTCTGCGGACACTATCAGCTGCCTGTCTATCTGTCACAAACCCAGTTTGGTCTTTATGCACTAGGGTGGGGATGAGAAATTGCAGTCTTTTAGCTAGTATGGAGGTTAGGATCTTATAGCCGACATTTAAGATCGAAATAGGTCTATATGATGTACATTGTCTTTGCCAGGCTTGGGGATTACAGAAATAATTGCCTGTCTGGGGGGGGGGAGTCGAACCTTCTAACATTGTTTCCTGAAAGGTGGTTTTCATAATAAGGGTTAACGTAGTTCAGAACTTCTTAAAAAACTCCATGGGGAGTCCATCATTTCCCAGAGATTTCCCGTTTTCCCATCTCGTATGACATTGCTAATTTCCACTTCTGATATAGGGCTCAATAATTGGGCCCCCTAGGATTCTGAAACTTGTGGGAGCTGCAGTATACTCAAGAACATTTGGATCTCTTCTTGTGAGGGGGAGTTAGGGTGGGCATACAGTTGTCTATAATAAGTCTGGAACGCCTCCGAGATATCTTCCAATTTAGAGTTTTTTACCTTAATTTGAGGATGGACTATTCGAGCTATAGTCACTTTTGCTCTTTTGGCTCTCAAACCGAATTGTTAGTCATCTTAGAGCCTTTGGGCCACCCTCATAATAGCTTTGTTTTAGGTATTGGCGGTTGAATTCTATCTTAGCATCTGAAATACTATTTAATTCTTTTCTATGTTTTGTCAATTCTTTCTGTCTTTGACTCAAAAACTTCTCTTGTTGTTATGCCTCCAAGACTTGTATCTGCAGTTCTAATATATACTGTTTTTGCTTTCTCTGTTTCTTTCTAGCAGAGGTTATTGCCACTAATTTCCCTCGAATGACTGCTTTGAGGGCATCCCAAATCATACCCTTACTAACTTCGCTAGTTTCATTGTCTTGTAAGGTCTGGGTGACTAATGAAGGGATTTATTCCTGCACCTCTTTATCCCTAAGTAGGGACAAATTCAATCTCCAGAATGTATTGCAGGCAGGGAGCATCAGATCTAGGTGCAATAACAAGGGGGCGTTGTCCGATAGGGCAATCGGGCCTATTTCAAATTTCTGTATCATAAAGACCACATCCCGGTTGAGATAAATATAATCTTACCATGAATAAATTTTTTAAGTGGCTACATAGTGGGTATATCCCTTCTCAGTGCCCTCAACAAAGGTCCAAATATCTTGGAGACCTGGGGCAGGATTCACAAAGAAAGCCAAAATTCCCGCAGCTGCAGGAAAAAGGCTTGCTGCAGTGCAGAAACGCAGTTGCGCTGTATTCTCAAAGAAAACCAGCGCAGCTACAGATTTCCATAAAAAGTGCCACAGGTACAGCAATTTAGCTGCTGCAGGACTTGTGCAAGTGCTGGGAATCCGCTGCTGCGGAGGCTGTGAAGGCACAGCATTGGAAACCACAGTAGCTGAAGCAGCAGACTGTAACAGTGCTGCTATAATATGAAGCTGACAGCACACACAGAGACCAGTAACCAGTCCCTAACTGGGACCACAGCAGCACCACAGGTACCAGTGATACCTTGGCACCACAGTGGCTAACTGTCCCTGCTGGTTGTCCCTCCTTGGGGTGTTCCTGTGGCCTGTGAGGGTAGCACTCGCTGATGGCTGGTCAGGCTCTACTGCTTGTGGGGCTCTGTCATGGGCTGCACTGAGTCTAGTGGTTGTTGCCTGTTGCCATATCACTGCAATGTGTGCTTTCAGTGCTGTAACATCAGCCACTGCTATACTGTCTGAGATGCTATTACCCGTGGTACACCTCCACCTTAATTGATTCCAATTGCTGGGGCACTACTGCAGTGTGCTGAGGGAGAGTTACACCTCATTCCATGTGGAACATTCTTTCCTCAGCTGCGGAAAAAACTGGGTGTGAATAGCTTTTCAGGGGCTGTGCCTTACTTATCTCACACCTTTTTGTCCTGAGGGACTTCTGCAGCTGCACTTTATTCCACAGTCCATAGCGGTTTTTCCCGCAGCTGCAGAGGGTTTTTTTGAATAGCACATGGAGCAAACTACCCTTCTTTTCCATAGCTGAGGAAGTTTTGGGGACTTAGGGAAGGTTTTGTACCTTCTGAAGGCTTTGAGAATCCTGCCCCTGGTTTCTGGATAAGGGCCTTAATCTGTTTCTGTGGTTTATTAGTCCTCTTAGTAATTTTAGAGGTAGTATCTGTTCTCTGATCTAGGATCATATTCCAATCCCCTCCTACAATCAGAGTCCCCTCTGCTTTACCTGTAATTAAAGTTAAGATTTGTCTATAGGTTTCGTAGGGTGAGTTCGGGGGTACAAAGATCGATACCACTGTCAGCCTACTTCCATTTAAGTTCCCTTTAAATAAAGTGAATCTGCCCTTTCTTATCACTGACCTTATCAAGCACTTCAAATGGAGTGCTGTGAGGAAGCAGCACTGCAACTCCCCTGAGTCTACCCCCAGATAGTATGAGTAGCATATATCTGTAAACCCCCGATTTTTTAATATCAAATGTTCGGTGTCTGATAAATGTGTCTCCCGCATAAGAAGGAGATCTGCTCTACATTGTTTGATATGGCTAATAATTTTTTTCCATTTAATTGGATTTACCAATCCATTTACATTAAAGGAAAGAACCTTAATCCCCATTGTTACTGTAAGGCTGGGTCAACTGACAGTGGATTGATCATACCTTTCCTCTCCCCTTCTGCTCCCAGTGCACCATCTCTCTTATTGCATATATGTCTTCACCTTGTAATAAAGAACATATAACTTGGGCTACTATTAAATCAAAAGAAGTAGCCAAATTTTGGAACTGAAACTGCCAACAATAATAACTTTGTACATTTCTTCCAAGACAAGGGAACATCTTTTGTTCCCTAACTCTGCAAAATAGTTCTCTGCAGAGGTGTAGTGTTGGTCTTTTCCCCCTCACAAGGGGATCACTACAGGAACAGTAGTGAGCTGGAAATGTTCCAGTCATTTTCTGCCCCAGTCTATAAGAGATCTTCATGAATATGTACAGAAATTCACTTGATTACCAGGTTACTCCCCCCCCCCCCGGGTGGGTTTTCCATATATCATAGCAAACGTGAAAGAAGAGGTTAACAGCATTTTTCATTATTTTGTCTTTGTTCAGGCCCAGATAGTAATGAAAAGCATCATCTCTCATCCATGAACCCACACCCCATTGTGTAAGTCAGGTGTATGTGCACAATCTTGCTCTCTTAGCATAGCAAAAAGCTCATTTTTAAACATTTATAGGTAACATCCAGCAAAATGATGCTTACTCCCCTTTCCCTCCCTCAAGTCCCGTTGTTCAAGTGCATCCTGAGACATTTATCAGACGTTCACAATCAGGTAATGATCCCTTTTGTGGCTTATCGAACCTTTCAGCCATTGCCTTCTTGGGGAAGCTGCGTGAAGTAAAAATTAAATGATCAGAAATGTCCCCTCTAAGTCCTCAGGTGTCCAGATCATTTAGTTCAATGTGCAGTCGTGATGTTTTAGCTTTCTGCAGTCCTCTACGAATGTACTCAAGGGTTTTGTGCATGGAAAGAGCACTGACACTCTATCTGATCCCCTCTGCAAGTGATCTGCCGGGTGCTTAAGGTTCTCCTCTTCTGCTTGTGTGGTGGTCCTTTGAAAATTCTCCACTGCTATACTCAGTTGTTTGAGAGCCTCTGGAACATCCTCTGGAGTGGAATATAAGCGAGTACCTTCCTCCCAAAATACTATCATCTTTGCTGGATAAGGGTTTTGAAAACAAATCTTTTTGGATCACAATGCTTTCATGACAGGTCTGTACTGCAGTCTCATTTTTTGGATTTTGGGTGGGTAATCCTGATCTAGATACAGTCGGTTACCATTATATTTGATTTCTCCCATTTGCCAGACCTGACGTAAAATCTCTTTCTTGATGGCATAGTTTGGAAACTTTATTAAAATTTGTCGGGGTCTGGCTGTTGAATCTGTGGGTTTAGGCCCAAGGGTCTTGTGAACTCTCTCTATTTCTACTTGCATAGTAGCTGGCAGGGCAAGGACATCTTGTAAAAGATCCTGCATAAAATGTGCCACATTTCCTACTTCAGTCCCCTCTGGTAATCCTGATAGATGCAGGTTGTCTCTGTGAGACCTGGCCTCCAAATCTACACATTTTGCCTGTAGTTGGTCCATACAATCAAAAACTGCTGTAAGGGCATCAGTGTGCAGCGAGGCATTGGATTCAAACTGGGAGACCTGGGTGTCAACTTCTTTCAGTGCTATGTCCATATCTGCTAGTTTAAGGTGTAGTTTTTGAAATCCTACCTTATTTTCTTTTCGCATCTCTAAGATTGCTGTTAGTATGGGGTCCAATTGTGTCATTCCTTGCATCGCGCCATCAGGAGGTTGTACTGCAGCCTGTAGAGGGTGTCACGCTGGCATGGGGCTCACGTCCCATTCCTTTTGCAGTAGGCAATATTGGGAGCCATCTATAATCATTTACCCCTTTTCATGCTGGTTTCAATGCATCTTCAATTCTCCTTTCCCTTTTGGAGGCATTCTGGCTGATATTTGGTTGTTTAGCATAAAGAAAAATGAGAGGGGAGCACTGGATCTAGGCTGATTAGCTAGCCGTGGTACAAATGGAAGTCACACCACTGGCCTCCTTATTTGACAAATGGAGCTCTGAACTTGGACGGGAGATCACTCCAGCTGACTGGGAGACCTCCTGGGTTATTTTTTTTTAATTATTATTATTATTTATTAGCCTGGCGTGGCGACTACTGGCAGGGGCATCCAGCCACTGGCCCTGCCCACTTGGAGAGCACCAGGCACACTCACATGATGGGGGATCTAGCATGGCCATCGCCGGTCATGCTGGAGGGTCTCCCCATACCCTGTCCAGCCAGGCCAGCCCCACCCCCCCAGTGCGATTCCATGCGAGTCCTCCCGGTGAGACAGGGCATGGCCATCAATTTGCATGGTCATGCCCAGACATTTTCCACCTAACTTTAGCCCCACTGGAGCACGGACATGCAATGATGTCCAGGCACAACATGCCGACATCTGCTATGCCCCCCCCCACATATCCCCCAGCCTATAGTACCACCGGGCATCCCCAGGGGCCACTACTGTGTAGTTTATTTTCCCCAGTCCTCCCCAGGATCAGGACAGCAGTCTATGGATGCTTGATCCTGATCCTCCCCTGCCAACCCACCATCAACCCGAGTCCATTCCCGAACCCTGGTTGCCAGCATGACACGAGGTGTGGCATCCAGTGCCTCAACCCTCAGTGTCACTGGGCTGGTGCTGGATTAATCTTAAACAAGCAGCTGAAGATTCCAGAACACATTTCACACAATGTAAATTATTGCACCACTGGCATAGAACCCCCCAACAACTACAATTGTGGTGCCAGGTGCACTCTGTAAAAATGCTGGCAATGCAACAAAGTTACTGGTATGATTACCCACCTGATCTGCAATTGCACAATCCTCTGGCCTTTCTGGGATGATGTCCAATTGATTCTGTCTGACATGCCTCCCCAACTCATCAAACTCACACCTATATGAATTATGCTAGGTTTAACAGACACAATCAGCACCCTTCCCAACTACACGCAGAAATGGATACATGTACCCATCATTATAACTAAGTGTGTTATACTTGGTTATTGGAAAATTAAATCTCCTCCTCAAATCTCTCAGAATGGTTGCTTTAATTGGATAAGTTAGCTAGTTTTCAATGGGTACACTATAATCTTCTTAATAGACAAGACATTTATATGGATGTGTGGGCACCATACAGTTATTCTCCTCATTGCAAATTTCCTCAAGGCTGTTGTATGCCACAACCCCTTTTGAACTTCACAAGAAATACCTAAAGCTTTCCTTTTCACAACCTCAATACAACTGCCCTGAATTAATCAGTCTTTACTGCAGACTACCCAATTCACATAGTACAGCTGAGTCCTTATCTTTGTGTAGCCATACTGTATGTGAATCTCTAACTCTCCTTGACCATTTAGTTTTTGTATTTGTTGCACATGACCATAGGTGCATTCTAGTTAGACTCCATATATAGGATATAGACTGTTTTCATGTAGATAGATGTTTTTACTCTTAACCTATGTACTGTCTTCACAACTTCCTTAGTGTTGTATTTCTAAGGGTTTTTACCTGGCCAGGTATGTATGCTTAATAGATTGTATATGCTGTGTTTGGTTTTGCAAAACTCAATAAATTTTAAATTGAAAACTAGAAAGCAAATTGGGCTTCAGAGATATCTCTTGGCCAATTAAGAGCTCCCCATTGTAACGTGTTAGGGTTCAAGAACCACTTAACTTTGCTTTTTGGATCTCATACTCTAAGAAATAAAGAAGAGACACGTCATTAGCCAAGAAATAACTTTTAAGTCGCATTTACTTACAGTACATTATAAAGCAAGTCAGACATATTTTATTTACATAACAAAAAATCACTTCCTTTGGGGCCTGGCAGTATCTTTGGAGCATTATGTTAATTTTCTTGAGTTTACTTTAATGTTTTGTATGAGTTGGATATGCATCAGTTGTGTTGCCTGTGTAGTTGCATAGTTAGTGGACTTACTGCTTGGAACTTTTTCATACACAATTGAACAGCAGGGTAACAGCACTCGTTCAGAACACACACATGGGAGTCCCTTATGGGAAAGTCTTTGTCTCACTCTCAGCTGTTTACCATGCCAATCAGACTATTTTTCCATTACTCTTGCTGTCAGTGTAACTTTCTGAAGGGGTGATTTACCAATCACAAAAATGTACTAGGACCTGGAACCAGGCCTTATTATTTGGGAGGGGGGGCAGTTCAAGTAACTGTCAGACAGGGAGTACCCTCAGCTGGGTTCACCTATGCCAGCACAACAAGAATGTTGTTGACGTTCGGCATAACAACAGCCCCAATGTCGACAGGTGAAATTTCACCTGTCAAACGATAGTCTGTGTTTCTATCAGGGGCTGCACCCCCCGAACACCCATACAGGGGTGGGTGCCCCCAACTTCTAGTGATTGTTAACTCTGAGTCGGATTAACATGAAGGGGAGGAATCTCAGTGTAAGGGTGACATTTCAAATAGAGAGTAACCTAACACATTTTCTGAACTTGTCGAAGATGTCACTGTGGGGGATTTTGCTGACGGGATTTCACTCTTGCGTCGGTACACCCCTCAGCTGGTGGCAACATTTATAATGGCCATCTAAGGCTGGGAGGCATTGATGCTATTGAAAATATCAAGAAAGTCCTCTAGGAACATTAGAAACCATTACATATTTCAACATTGATAAAGCTCCTTTGGTGCAAAGCACTGCCACTATGAGCTGCAGTGGACATGTTCATAAGGGTGGGTGTGTGTGTGTGTCTGTGTCTGTCTTTGTGTCTATGTACTGTCATTCAAATCTTGGCACTGTTCAGTACTCTTAGTACATTGATTTTTAATTATGAAGGTTTTCCTTCAAAGTCCTTTCTCTTTTACTATAAATCTAGCAAAACTAGGTATCAATAACACAGAGCTGTATGTTACTTCTAAACCTTTCACTGCAGCTGAGCACTGAGCTGACACAAAATTAAGATTGTGTACCATATGTCAGCCTCTCCAGCAGACTGCCAATTATTTGATTTCAAATAAAATGGGAACTGTAGTTCACCTGTTCATTAGTTTGCCTGGTACATTATGCACCCTTCAAACTAGTCAAATTAAAGTTCTCATTTAGTCCCAATAGGTTGCAAGAGAATATGACAATCAAGACCTTAAGTTCAAAGAGTTCTGTTGTCTGATAAAACCAAACTTACAGCACTAATTAGGAGCCACATTTTCTCCCATAGGGTGGTGCACCTATGGAGCAGCCTTCCAGTGGAGACAGTGAACATTAAGGGCTCATTCCACAGAACATGGATGTCCCCATTCATTTAGAAGTGCATAGGTAGGCTGCAAGGATGCAGATATCCCACTATGCACATGTAGAAACCTCCATGAATCCACAGCCATAGTGTGCCTCCTGCTGAGGACACTCCAATCACATCCATGCCATAACTGATACAGCTGAGATGGACCTGGGATTGGGGCATAGACATTCTTATGCACAAGTCACAAAATGGAATCTGATCTGGAGATGGAGCAGAAAGGGTGACAGCATTATGCTACAAAAGGGGCAACAGTAAAGCTTGCGTTCCTTCCATATAAGTGCCCCCATGCTGGACAGACAATCTTGGGCCAAATCTGGCCTAGTGATGTTTGCCTCAACCTTCTCAGCTACTGTAGAGATCTGGAGGATATATCATTAAGTTTTATATTTTATTAAAACACATACTGCTCTCTTAAGGGATATGGTAGTCCTTAGAGGCTGAAATATCCCACAATCAACTCCTCCACATTGAGCTGAAGATCAACTCTGGCACACAGGCAGTCATCCAATTGGATGTCATTGTTCTGCCCTACTTTACCTCCTGGCACACTCCTGGCTGCTCTGCACTTTGCTTCTTGTGCGTAATGTGAAAGAGGGGGCAGCAAATGATGCCACTGTTGCAGAAATCTGTATGCGAAGATCTAAATAGACCAGATATGCACTATTGGTACTTATCTGGGCCACCTTTGTGGATTAAGCTCTGAAACAGTACAAGCAGACCTTCAACATAAACATGGACACATTTCTGATTACAAAGGGAATTACAGGGTTCCCTGGGTAGCAGATTGGGTAGAGAACCCCTTTAAAAATAGTATATTTGCACAGAATATGTATTCTTACTTATAGACTGACACAGTGGACATAGACTCCCCTCAGAGTTTCATTTACTATATTATTATGCTTGATAGGATTCAGTCAAATTTCCATGTTGCACACATCACAGAGACAATATTAGTCAGAGTGAAAAATTACTTATGTATGTCTGCTGACAATAGTTCTCTGACTACCCTGTTAATGCTGGATCATAGTGTGGCTTTTGATTCAACTGAGCACTGTTCTTACTCAGAAGCTCAAAACCCTTGTTTATCTAATAGGAAATTGTCAGTATTCTTCCTTACAATTACTGAAGAGAGCACCATGCAAGTCCTTTTGAGGCCCTATTTTTTTAGTATTTATATGATACTTCTAAGGGAGTTATTGCTTTAGCATTTCTCATCAATACTGGCAACATGCATATACACATTACAGTGAAGTCTTTGGAAAGTATGGGTGAATTTTTGTTCACTTAGGTTTTCTAGTTTATTAAGTCTCCTCCAGTCTGATACAGTAATAAATGTTTCAATGAAGTCAAGATAATCTATACCATTTCTAAGTTATTTCACCTGGTAATATTTAAATAAATGATACAATGTTTGTTTGACATGATCTTCCCTAACATGATTCATAGAACAACAACTTAGTGATAGCTAGAGATATGTCTCAGTGTAGTATATCTAGATGCTGTATATCTGGATATTTCACAGGACATCTCCACTCATTTCAATGGGATTCACCGTGATATATAAGGGATATGCAAAGGGCACCTGTGTGATAAATGTTTTATCTATACAAGTGCTGTTTGACCTTGGGTAGCCGCATGAGTGGTGTAAGCTATGAATGATGCGCCCATGGTCAAACGGCATAAACATAGATAAAACGTTTATCACACAAGGTCCCCTATGTATACTACATTTATGAAAAAGGCTAGGATCCTGTGTGCAGCTTTAATTGCCTAAGAATATTTTTTTAAATTAACATTTGATAAATTTCAACATTTATTTTGAGTTGCTCTGTGTCTATGCGCCTTTGTGAGTGTGGTTACCATGGGCATAGACATGGATGCACCATCATGACAGGATGTTAGTAATATCCCAATGCAACCATGGAATGGTGCAGTAAGTGGCTTTTGAAAAATGAGTAGAAGAAAATGGTGACAGTGTTTAGCAGACATCCAAACAACTGAATGCACCACCCATGACGTTTTAAATGCTGGCATTGAGAGGAGGGGAATAATTTATTTTTTGGTGGGCCATGGAGAATCTACTGCTGCAGCATAGGTGGTGGTTGCTTTTTACTGGTGCTGGGCTAGCTGTTTATGGTTGTTGTGGGGAGAGGGGGGGCTGGTACTGGAATGCTACAAAAGATCATCAGACTCTGGGGAGAAGCAGGAAAAATAGAGCTGTTTAAAATCATTATTCTTAAAGGGGTAGTTTGCTAGTGATGATTTTTTTAAGGTGGCAGTTTCTGCATATGAGGAGCATTGCTGACAGAAGTGAATGTCGGGTGAGGTTAGAAGAAGTAGAGCTGGTGGGGGGTGCTGCCTCCTGACATGTCTACTATGGCCCAGATATTCAAACTGCGCCAGTCTGAGGCGCAAGCCCCTGCGCTGCTCAAAATAGTTGCGCAGGGGTGTGGCCTAGGTGATATTCAAAGGAGTGCGCTGTTGATCAACCCTTGAATATCACCCCGAGCCACAGCATTTGGGCGATGGCGCAGTGGAACTTCGCGCTACCGCAAGCTGCCAGAGTTGAGCATTAACCGGCGTGGCGCAAGTACCATTGCGCCATGCTCAAATTTCCGATATTCAAAGGTGACATGCAAATGGGGCCATAATTTATGCAAGGCGCAGGGGGCCATTTGCATCTATTTATGGCCCCATTTGCATGCCATTTGCATGTAGGTGCGCCGATCCCGAGGACTTGCTCCTGACACCCTGCCAGGCAGCAGCCGTCGGGGACCAACGCCTAATGCAGCCCAGCTCGACCGGGCATCACAGTTACAGGACACCCCACACACATCTCCCACAGCCGATCGCGGGCAGAACACGTCATGTCCCCCACACATCTCCCACAGCCCGATCGCGGGCAGAACATGTACATGTCCCCCCACATCTCCCACAGCCCGATCGCGGGCAGAACATCATGTCCCCCCACACATCTCCCACAGCCCGAATCATGGGCAGAACCTGTAAGATACTTTGAGGGCAGGTGGAGATGTTTGGGGGAGTTGTGCTGTGACATTCTGCCCACGATCGGGCTTCTACGTCCACTGGACCACCAGGGAGTTATTCGGGTTGGGGAGGGTTATTCTGCCCAAGCGATCGGGCACTGGGGGTCTACATAGGCCCTGCCTGCGATCGGGCTGTGGAGATGTGGGGGGACATGTACGTGTTCTGCCTGCGATTGGGCTGTGGGAGATGTGTGGGGGTTCATGTACCTGTACTGCCCGCGATCGGGCTGGTAGGGGGCACAGGGACCGAGTTGGGGGCCAGCCAGGGATGGCAGCTGCTGTGTTGCGCCCTGCAATGCAGCAGCTCACCTGTGGGTGGCCCTCAACTTAAGCCTTTTTTTTGGTCTGCTTGTGTGGGGCGCAGGCTGGTTGGCGCATGCACAACTCTCAGCAACCCGACTGAATATCGGGTTGCGAGGTTATGCATGGATCCTCCCCCTCCTGTTGAGCATGCATTCATTTGCATTGCTCTCTTGCGCAACCTGTTGCCAGTGGCGTAACTGCCTCCTGCTGAATATCGCAGAATGGCGCATTTTGGACTTGCGCATGCGCAACCCTGTTGCGCATGGCGCAACCCTTTTGAATATCTGGGCCTATATGTATAAATGGCTGAAGTGTCTACTATCTATATCAATGTCAGATTCTACATTTATACACATAGTAGCTCAGACAAACCAGTTTATCCCACAGCTCTAGAGCCTAAGCCTATTGCACAGATCTGAATATAGCCATTGATACAGTAGCTAAAGTAGAGACATATATTTGGCTGCCTCATTAACTGTTTCTTTTAGTCACATCTGACCAACTTCATCACTCACTCAGACTGCAGACAACAATGGTTTGATTTAGCAAGCTCACATACAAAAGAGCCTTACTGATGTAGGCATATAATGTACTGAATCTAGTAAAGCATCAGATGCCATTAATGCCATTAGAAGAGTGAGTTCCTAATCTCACATTTTCCTGTACACTGTATAATGTGAATGCTACATTGCTTTTCTTACTGACATAAAAGACCTGCCATTCTAGAAATGAACTATCTATTACAAATCAATTAACTGACTCAGTACTTTGTAAACATATTAGCATTGAGTGCTTTCAGCTTTTGATAAATGCACCCAATGCTTTCATTTATAATGTTAACATGCCATTACAGGAGCAACTGATGATAACCACTGTAGCAATATAGTGCTTCTCAGCATTAGATGTATGAGAATAGGTTTGACACAGGAATCATTTAAATCTCTTCAAACAGCTCCCTTTGAGATCTCAGTTTCCACTGCCAAATAAGTTTTTAGAGGTTTCTCAGTATGTAGTAAAATACAATAGGTGACTCAACAAGAGTAAAAGGCCTTATGAGTCTTGTCAATAGATACACTACAAAAATATCACATGTTTATAGTATAGTTTTAATCAAGTTTAATGTCTAGGTGTTTGACTTACTGTTGATTGTATTGACCTCAGAACTGCCAGCCAGAGGCGACCAAATGCAATTTATTACTGTATCGCATACCATTTTAGCATGACATATTCCATATTTGCAGAAGAACATCATAAAAACATTAAGAAAATATTTAGAGGCTTTTTCAGGAGTAAGAGGTAAGCTAGGTTCCAACATCTATTCCCGCTAAGAATCCTGACATTTATTTGATTATAAACTTGCACCAGCACTGCTCATCTTGTTTACTGATGACCAAGAGGTATAGTAGGAGGCAAAAGCTGCATACCAGAGTCTGCATATGACACTAAGTTAATGGGTACTAGAAACACCAAGGGCCAATGCAATAATTTGTGGAATACCCTCAACAAATTTGGAATATGGACTACAAAGCTGCAGACTGAGATAAACATGAGCAAATGCAGTGGTTTCTTCTAGGGGATAAAACAAATATTAAAAACAGTACATTCTAAATGGGCTTACAGTTCATGAACTCAAGCAGAAAACAACATCTCAAAATAATGGTAAAAAAATCACAGATTTGTGTGCTGAGCATGCAACGCAGTTAAAAATGCTAATGCTAAAGTTCCTACTTACCAGGAACAGGAACAATAAGAGCACTAAGCCCATGTTGCTCCGGTTACCTATAGGAACTCATTGTACCTCCATTCACCAGAAAGTTGTCTAGTTTGTGTTTGAATTCTATTTTTGTTTTACTAATTATTAAGTCTACTGGAACACAGTTTCAAGGATTAATAACACACTGGGGGAAAAAATATTTCATTTCAGTTGTTTTCAAAGGTTGCCCTGTTAATTGGAGAAATGTCCCCTAGTATTTTTTTTATTATTTGTTTGAAGTTTAAATGTAATTCAGATAAGAGATATGGGTCTTGCATTATTTGATATAGAGTTAAGAGATTGGACCTTAAACAACATTGTTCTAAAGTAATTATATTTAAGTGTTTAAGTCGTGTTTCATATAATAACTTAATTATACTGTTGATCAACTTAGTTGCCTTTTGCTGAACTTTTTCAATGTTATCAGTACCCTGCATTTACTGTATAAGGGCACCAAACTGGAATGGTGAAATCAAGATGAGGGTGGACATATGCTCTGTAAAGAGGAAAGTGAACTGCCTTTTTCCTAGGAGGCATATGCAGAGACACAGCAAGATGGTCAAAGTGATCCTGCCACTATACAAAACCCAGTTAAGAACACACCTAGAATACATCCAGTGCATCAGGACTAGGAGTCATAAGCAAAGGCATATCAAGATGGTCAAAGAAGTGATCCTGCCACTACACAAAACCCTGTTAAGAACACACCTAGAATACATCCAATGCTTCAGGAAACCAAATTATTTCTTTCTTTATTTATTGAGTTCTTTGATTACATATTCCTTTGAACCAGGGGGTTATTTTACAAAGGTTCTGCGTCATCATGAAGGGTACAACAAAGAAGGATACAAACCAAATGGTTGCAATCGCAAAATCACAGTGTTACTGATGTAAGAAATGTTGCACATAGTGAATAAGCAGTCAAAGCCTGACCTAGTCAGTAAGTGCATGCAGCAGCCGAAGTGCCAGGAGGAAGGGTAGAAGGAGGGGCTAACAGATGAGGAAAGAGAGTACGGCAGAGAGGGTAAGAGATGAAGGGGGACTGGGGGGAACTCATGTAAGGAGAATGGGAGGGGGAGCAGAGAAAAGGGGGAATGGAAGGCAGTGGGAGAGGATAGGACAAGAGGTGTGGAGAGAGTTGGATGGGGAGGGAGTTTGCTCAGGGAGCAGGCAACAGGGTGAAGGGGAGTGGAACACGGTACCAGAGGGGGAAGGGTGGATGAGGGAATTGAAGGGGTATGTGTATGAAGAGGGGAGGGGTAAGAAGTGGGTGAGGTGACATGTTAAGGGTCAAGGTGGGATGTCAAGCTAGGTGAAACAATTACAGTGGTTTAGAGTAAGGAAGTGTTGACAGAGTTTGAGTTTGAATGTGTTAAGTTTTGAATCAGCAGCAACATCTGAAGGTAGGCTGTTAAGCCTCTGGCTCAAAGGTTGTAAACCGATGTACAAATAAAATAAAATAAAATAAATAAATAAAAGAAAGAACTCTGAAAGCAAATGTTTGTTGAGCCATAGAGGTCCTGTAGAAGGAACAAGGTAGAATTGCTTAAAGGAGCTCCTGTTACACTGGGTTTTAAGTGCTGGCAAGACTAGGGTTTCAGTGTGGGGGTGGTGAGGCCAAGCATAATTTTTTTTGCAAGTAGGCCCATATGGTAGGAGACCTTAGCCTTTAGATTGAGCCAGTTTTTTTTGTAGAGTTCACAAGTATGTGTTCTCTTGTCAGCACCAGAGACCAATCTCTTTAGGGATGTGTCAGAGAAAGCCCCTTAGATAACTAATCCGTAATCAACAAGTGAAAGGACTGAGCGGGTCACCGCTAGTTTCAAAGCCTCAGTGGTCATGTAGCGGCAATAGTGACAGAGGATCCCAATCCTAGAGTTAATGACCTTAGTAACTTGGTTAATATGGAGATTGTATATGAGCACAGTATCAAGCATTATGTAAAGGTATTTAAAACTTTGAACCTGTTCCAGTGGTCGGTTGCGATGGTTACAAATAGATAGGCTAGCAGTTTTTTGTACATTTTGGGAGTTACAGAGGACCAATAAATTAGTCTTTTTGTAGTTCATGAGCAGCTTGTGTTGCTCAAACCAGGTTGCCACCATTCTAAAGTTTGATTGAAGGTCAGCCATTACAGAATGTGGTTCAGCGCTACAAGTAAAAGAGAACTGCAATATCTGCATAAAGGACCATATCTGTGTTGCAGGCAGTGGAGAGATTATTGATACACTAAAGAGCAGTAGACCATGGATAGAGCATTGTGGGACTCCAGACTGCACCAGAAGGCTATTTGAATGAGTGTCACCAATCATGACTTGCTGTGTTCGTCCAAAAATGTAATGTTTGAATCAATTAGTGACTTCAGAAGATAGTCCAAGTGAAGGAAGAGTGTGAAGCAGGAGAGAGTGATTAACAGTATCAAAGGCCTTAGTTAGGTCAATGTAGACTGACCAAACTAAGTGACCATTGTCCATGGCCTTGTGTATGTGATTAGTATAGGCAAGAAGGGCAGTGGTTGTACTGTGAGATTTTCTGAAACCATGTTGTGGATATTGCAGGTTATATTTTTCAAAATACTTGGTGAACTGGTCAGCAACAATTTGTTTGAGGGCATTGGGGGGGGAGATATGGGACTATAATTATTATTTAGCGTTTTGTCACCACTTTTGTGGACCAGTGTGACTAATGTAGTTTTCCAAATCCTGGGGAATTGTATTAGGGAGAGGGATAAGTTAAGTAGGCTGGGTATTGGTACAATGACAGCATCAAGGGATATTTGGAGTAGTTTAAGATCTAAGGTGTCTCCACTGTACCTGAACTTAACAAAGATCATTAGTATGTATTTTTTGGCCTCAGACAAGGACGTGCATCTGAAGTAGAAAGGGGGATGTTTGTCTTGGGGACACCAAGGGTGTCTACTTACATATGAACATATGAACAAGCCAGCAGAAGAAGGCCATTTGGTCTATCAAGTCTGCTCATATTGCAGGGTCCACAGCTTAAGCTAATGTCTCTGCCCTCCCTCCCCACTACTCCCATCTTCCCTACCCATGATTCTTATCTTCCCCCTATGCCTATCCCAGCCTCTGTTATAGCTGCTCACTGTCTTTAACGGGATGACCTCTTCTGGCAGCACATTCAAAGTGTCCACCACCCTTTCTGTGAAGAAGTGCTTCCTGACATCCCTCCTAAACCTCCCACCCTCCAGCTTAAGACTGTGCCCCCTCGTGAAATGTTTGCCACTCAACTTAAAGAGACTTTCCTTATCAACTTTATCCCTTTCAAGTACTTGAATGTCCTAATCATGTCCCCTCTTTCTCTCTCTCTCTCTCTTTCCTGTCTTCCAGGGAGTACATGTTCAGTGCCTTCAACCTAACCTTGTATGCCTTGCCCTGCTGACCTGCTATCATTGCACTTATTTACTTTATTACTTAATTGCTTGAGTTGTGTGCAGAGAATCAAGAAAGTCAGGTTGGAGTATGCCACTCAAGTCAGTGAGGACATCATTAAAAGCATTCAATATAAGCTTGGGGTCCTGTGTGTTTACTCCATTAACCTGAAGCATTGAAGGGGTGGGGGGCTTTGTTGGACTTGCCTGTAAAGTCTTTAAACTTTTCCTAAAAGTTATGACTGCTTCCCCAATCGGCTGTTAGTTTCCCTTTGAAGTAGTCTGTTTTTTTTGCTTTACGTACCTCATAGGTGCATAGGTTTCTGGCAGCCCTGTATTGCGGCATATCACTAGGTTGCCAGGTGACTATGTTTCGTATGGTTAATTAATGAGACAGTGATCCAGGAGTTGGTTTGCCCCTTTATCGATTAATTTAAATTAGAAGAAAATCAAAGCTGCTCAGGAGATAGTCCAAAGAAAATAAACAAAAACACTTAGAATGGAACACATTGCAATGATCATGTCTAGGGGCTGCCTGAGTAATTATCTGTTTAAGCAATACATGATGATGGGCAAATTATGAACCTCAAAACATGTTACCAGGAATGCTTTATTAATTAAAACACCACCTTACCAGGATATTTCAAGTTGAGGAGCCATTTCTATGTTAAACCCCAAAAGTTTGCACCTTAATAACTTTGCAACCGTTTGACGGATTTGCCTGAAATTTGGAATTCACAATCAAGAACTACAGGCCTTGGCATCTGCCAAGTTTTGTACTGGTTGGATACACAGCTGTGGAGTTATTAAGCATGATCTGCACTCACGTTTACGCTTTTTCTGGAATTCTACGGTCAAATATACAGGTCGCTATCACGCGACTGGCCTGAAATCTTCAAGGAACGTGCGGCCAGGGTCCCCAATGTGTCTTTCAAAGATTTGGTGAAAAAATATTAAACGGTTCAAAAGTTATTCAAAAAACAATTTCCCATTATAAGTCAAAGGGAAAAGTTAACAAAAAGTTCAACACTTTCGCAAATGCATTTTTACTTTCACAAATGGGCCTGTAACTTTCACAAATCCGCCATTTTGTTTTCAGTTGGTGATCAGAAAAATACTTGGCATTTAAATTTGGGATCCTCTAGCAACCTAATTCTTTTTGTATTCACCTAGTCGGACCCTGAGGATGCCAGCCATGTCTTTATTTTGGGGTAAAACACCCCAGAAATAAGTTTTTCAAATTTCTGGAAAAAGTACTTTTGCAAAGTAATGTCGCACTCATGAAAGTGTCACAAATTTTTGCAAAAGTTTTCGCAAATTGCGACAGTTGTTTTCTAGTCTGTGGGAAAACGACAGCAATTCTTTGGCACTGCACTGCAAAAGAATGGTTGGGAGTTTTGGGCTGAAATTTGGAGGGAATGCGGCATCTCACAGTTGTGCTTTTCAATGTTGTATTGAAAAAATATTACATGGCGGCAAAGTTATGGCACTCCAAAGTTGATGGTTTTTCCCATAGGATAACATTACGGCACCCAACGCATTATAGGAATCCTTTGGCACCCTGCTGCAAAATAACGGTTTGGTCTTTTTTCCTGTCCTGCTCCCTACTGACCTTTGTACCTTGGTCTTTCCCTCATTTAGTACCCTGTTTTGTAGGGGGAGGCTGGGAATTTCCTGATGCTTATCAGTGCCTCCCCTTGACTAGTTTAAAAGCTTGCCAATGAAGCATTTAAACCAATTGCCCAGAAGACTTGTTCCCTTCCTGGACAGATGCAGACCATCCTGCCAGTATAGGCTTGTATCCCTCCAGGTGGAACCCCAGTCCTCAATGAAGCCAACCCCCTGTGCTCTGCACCATTTTTTTTAACCATTCATTGACTTGAATGGTGCGAAGTACCCTCACCTCACCCTTGTCATAGACAGGCAGCACCTCTAAGAAGAATACCGTGTGTGCTACTTGCCTACTTTGCAACTACTGAAATAGTGGTCGACTAATAGAAAGCTGTCAGCTGCAAGCAACTTCTCTCTTTGATCGCTCTGATCAGACCCAGCCAGTGGCTGCTCTCTCAACATAAGAAGCAGTTGGGACACTTACCCAGAATTCCTTGCTGTTGTATGTAAATCAGCATTTGTATTGCTGTACCACTAATGATATAGAGAGATCAACTAATAGAAAGCTCACAGCAGGAAGGAACAGCTCAGACATGAAGGGCACCCCAGGAGGCATACCCTAAGAGTGGTCCAGTCACGAGATTTACTGTCTACTCTACCCACCACTGAAATAGTCATCTGCTAAAATAAAGCTATCAGACAGACACACCCAGAAGCAACAGTTCAGACACAAAGGGCAACCCTTGGAGGTATATGACAAGTGTGGTAAAGCCTTTTGCCTTTCTGTCTGCTTCATGCACCACTGAAATACTGGTCGACTAATATAAGGCTCTCAGAAACAAACAACCAGGAATCACAGCTCAGACACAAAGGGCAACTGTAGGAGGCATATGCCAAGTGAGGTCCAGCCCTAGCCTTACTGCCTGCTAAGCTTCACTGATCTTCATCGACTGGGAGAGAAATTCTGACAAGTGCAGAAACCGGGATTTCTTGACAATAGTTCTACCTGGCTCAATTCTCGATTGCTGTGCTCTGACCTAGCCAGCTGCTCTTTTCTGCTGAGCTTAACTGATGTTCAGTGACTGGGAGAGAACAGCTGAGACACAAACGGCACCCCTAGGAGGCATACCTCTAGTTCAGTCCAGCCCCTTGCTTTACTTTCTGCTGTATGCACCACTGAAATTGTGGTTGGCTAATGTAAACTTCTCAGACTGAAACAACCAGAATTAACAGCTCAGACACAAAGGGCAGCCCAAGGAGGCTTACGCTAACTGTGGTCCAGCCACTAGTCTTCCTGTCTGCTGAGCTTCACTGATCTTCACCAACTGGAAGATAGACTCTGACTGGTCCAGAAGCAGGGATTCATTGACAGGAGTTTTACTTGGATGAATCCCCCTTGGAGTGCACAGTTCAGGCTCCTATCTCAGCTGAAGTGATTTCTCTCATCGATTGCTCTGCACAGACCCAGACAGTGACTGCTCTCTTTAGCTGAGCTTCACTGATGTTAACTGACTGGGAGAGAGACCAATCACAGAGGGAAGGCAGACTCTGACAGGTTCAGAACCAGGGCTTCCATGACAACTGTTCTCCCTGGCTAAATCTTCCTTGGGGTGTACAGTCTGGGCTTGTATCTCTGCTGAGGTGACTTATCTCCTTGCTCACTCTACTCAGACTAAGCCAGCAGCTGCTCTCTGAGTGTAAGAAGCAGTTGGAACAAGTTCCAAGAATTCCTAGCTGCCCTATGTAAAACAGCATGTGTACTGCTGTACCAATACTGAAATAGTGGCTGACTAATAGAAAGCTCTCAGCTGGATGCAACAGCTCAGAGATAAAGTGCACACCTAGGAGGCATACCCCAAAAGTGGGTAAATCCCTAGCCTTACCGTGAGTTGTACCCACCACTAAAATAGTGGTCAGCTAATATAAAGCTCTCAGACAGAAACAACCAGAAGCCACAGCTCCAACACAAAAGGCAAGTATTTTTCTGACCACCAACTGGAAAAAAAAAATTATAATAAAAAATATATGGCTGAATCAAGAAAGTAAAAGGGTAATTTGTGACACTAAAAACTGCATTTGTGACACTTTTGCATAGTTATTAAACTTTTTCCGTAGACTATAATGGGATTCAGCATTTTTTGAATAACTTTTGAATCATTTAATATTTCATGAAATGTTTGAAAGGCACATCGGGGGCTTCATTTTCCCTGAAGTTTTTGGACCAATCATGCAAACTGTGCAGGCTGTAGGTGCAAGCAAAGAAACGTGCAAAACCCTGTAATTTATGTGTTTTTTGGCACTCTGTAGCTCCACAATTCTACATCTGACTGTAATGAAACTTGGCAGATCCAGAGATCTATGGTTCCAGACCAGTTTTCCTAATTTCAGGCAAATCCATTGCATGGTACCAAAGTTATTAAGGTGCAAAATGTCAAACTGAACCTTAAATGGGGTACTCAACCCTAACTATAGTGGCACAACTGTGCCATAATATATAGGGGATACATGATGGGCAGGAGTGGAATATGGAAAATATTCTCACTCCTGCAGAGTGAGCTGTGTATTCTCATGAGTGCTGAAGGCATGAGTGAAAATACACAGCAAATTTTCTCTACGATTAACACCAATAGATCTTTTGATGTTAGACAGTTTATTAATTGTTCATCTGTAGGAGTAATTTATTTGGCTACTTGCATTTGTGGTGCTTTTTATGTAGGAAAGACTTCATGAATCTTTAGACAGAGAGTCTGTGAACATTTGAGCGATATTCGTTGCCAAAACACAAAGAATGCTTTGGTGCAACATATACAGCAGAGTTCTGGTCTGAATGCACACTGCTATTCATTTAGTGCAATAGAAAGAGTGACATCAGCAGAGTATGGATAAAGGTTGATATCCTCACTCTGCTGATGTCATCATGATTTATGCTCATTGCAGTGGAAATAACACAGGTTATCTTACTGAGAAAGCAATTCTTTTGTTTTTGCTTGTGTAGGCAACATTTGTTAGTCAAAAAAGTGAATACAAATTGCATTTTCTGCCTTTTTTGCTGCTTATAGAAAATCTAAAAGGAATCTAGGAAAAAAACACATCTCATTATGTAGATATTTTTATGCTGAACAACTTTTGTGATCAAAGTACCAATACTATCTTTTTTGTTTTTTATGTTATTTGCATTTGTTTGATGAAACAGTGCACAAAAATGGAATTTTTTGCTGTTTTTTACTAATTCTGAAAAAAATAAAAAGTATCTATAATTGAAACACCACTCATTTTGTAGATATTTCTGTGCTGAATAAACTTTATGCTCACAGTACCATGCTATAATTTTTCATTTTAAAGTTATTTACATTTGTTTGCCGACAAAATGAAAAAAATATGAATTTTCTGCTGTGTTTTTGCTATTTATCAAAAAATCTGTAAGGTATCTATAAATGAAATACCACTCATTTTGTAGATAATTTTGTGGTGCACAACTTTCATGCTCATAGCACTATATCATTTTCGTTTTAAAGTTATTTGCATTTGAATATAGTTAGTACTGGTACTGAGGCTGAACATTCTAAATGAGTTTCAGTGATTTAAGCAATAAGCCACTAGGGGGTGTGGGTTATTGGGGATTTACCACAGCTGGAGTGCGCTTCATGGGTAGATCCTCACCAGCCATGGTAAATCCCCCGATAACCCACATCCCAGAGTGGCTTATTGCGATTATACCTTGTTGTTTTTATTTTTTTATGACAAAAAAATAAAGTTTAATAAAAGTTTCTTTAGAGTTTTAATTTTTTTTTATTAATTTTCTTATGTTGTGAGAAAAAATAGTTCTCTGTTGCTAGGTGGAAAGTTTCTGTTTATGTGTGTTGCACTAATAGGCTGCCGTCACACAGCACAGCATGTGGTTTCAGTTAGGTTTGTGGTGCGAACTGCTTCTGTGTTCTATGAAGCAGTAGGAAGTGACCAAGGTTGCGATTTTCCTTCAATATATATATATATTTTTTTTTAAATGGAGGCTGCTACATTAATGAGGCGAGACACTGAGTGGACCAGAGACAGAGCTAGTATAGAGAGGGAGTCTCATGGCATGATGGAGAGCAGACCGCACGGGAATGGAGATGGAGACTGAGGTGAGATGGGTGCACTTTTGGTGGTTACGGTGAAATCCATGCTGGTCTTTTTATTTTTTATGTGGGTTCACTTTCTTGGGGGTTTGTGCTAGTCAAGCTGTGTGCTTTGATGAGTTGGACATGATGGGAGTCGGAGACCGCCGATTAGCAAGCATTCCAACATGGCAGATCTGCAGTTTGAATTTCCTGGGTTGGATGATTTGTCAGAGATGTGGCAGGCTGGCACCTTTTGTGGTGATTATCACAGGATTTACAATGGAGGTAAGGTGCCAGCCCGCCATTCTCATTGGTCGGTGTCCGAGGCCCATGGTATAATGTGACATATCTACACTGGCCCGGATATTCAGAAGGGTTGCGCATGGCACAACAATGTTGCACCATGCCCGGAACCACTGATCTCATCAGCGTGATATTCAAATAGGTATTGCCTGGCACCAAATCCCGATCTTGGCGGACACATCAGTAATGTATCTGCGGCGGGTAGGAGGCGTACCATGCATACTCCGCACATCCGATATTCAGCCGGGATGTGCTGAATCATGCATGCACAACCCCTACTTGCACTGCATACAGGTGAGCCCCCCAAAAAAGGAATGGCTGGCCACCCACAAGTGAGTTGCTGTATTGCAGGGTGCAACACGCCAGTTACTACCTGCGGGTGGCCACCCGAGCTCTGGCTGCACCTCTGTGGCAGTGCCCCCCCATGCCCGATCATGGGCATCTGTTTAAATAAATAACGTCCTATATCCCTGGTGGTCCAGTGGACCACTGTCAATAGTGCGGGCTTAAGTATAAAAAAGAGCATGTTCTATATCCCTGGTGGTCCAGTGGACGCTGTCAGCCAGTGCGGGCTTAAGCATATAAAAAAGCATGTCCTATATCCCTGGTGTTCCAGTGGACTGCTTGCAGCCCGATCACAGGCTTAAGTATAATAAAAGCCCGTCCTATAACCCTGGTGGTCCAGTGGTACTCCCCCACACCCACTGGGCCCCACCACCGCTTCCCCAGTCAGCAGTGAGCTGCAGCACCCCACCACCTGCCACCCTCCGCCCACTGACTGACACGTGAGTGAGGGCTGTATGCCCATTGGTCCTGGCGTGAGCCAATGGGCATACAGCCATCTCTCCCACAATGCAGATATGTGAATGGATCCATTCCATATCTGGAAATGTGTAGTACAGTATGGGCTGCACACCCATTGACTCACATTGTGGACCAATGGGCATACAGCCCTACCTACAGTGTCAGTTGGCGGGCGCGGGCAGCGGGCAGCAGGCGGGTGGGGTGCTGACACCTGCCACTGACTGGGGCAGCGGGCAGTGGGGCTCAGTGGGTGGGTGGGGGTACCACTGGACCACCAGGGATATAGGACATGCTTTTTTATATACTGAAGCCCACGGTCGGTCTGCGAGCGGTCCACTGGACCACCAGGGATATAGTACTTGCATTCTTATATACTTAAGCCTACGATCGGGCTGACAGCAGTCTACTGGACCACCAGGGATATAGGACATGCATTTTTATATATGTAAGCCCGCGATCAGGCTGACAGAGGTCTACTGGACAACCAGAGATAAAGGACGTGCATTTTTATATACTTAAGCCCGCGGTCGGGCTGACAGTGGTCCACTGGACTACCAGGGATATAGGACATGCTTTTTTATATACTTAAGCCCTTGATTGGGCTGACAGTAGTCCACTGGACCACCAGGGATATGGGATGTGCATTCTTATATACCTAAGCCCACGATCAGGCTGACAGTGGTCCACTGGACCACCAGAGATATTAGAATGCTTATATTATTACTTATGTCCATGATCAGGGCTGCTAGCGGTCCACTGGACCACCAGGGATCTGGGACTTTGTTTAAATCTGCATATGCCCACGATCGGGCAGAGGGGTGCATTGCCACACTGTGCTGGGGGCGTTAGTCCCCGACGGCTGCTGCCTAACAGGGCGCCAGGCGCAAGTCGCCGGGGATCGACGCACCTGCATGCAAATGGGGCCATAATGACATGCAAATGGCCCCATTTGCACCTTGCATACATTATGGCCCCATTTGCATGTGCACTTTTGAATATCGGCGTTGTTGCGCAGAGCGCAAGGGAACTTGTGGTAGTGCATCCCCCTACTTCACTCCGGCAACTTGCACTGGCACAGTGCCACTGCACCATGCACACTGCAGGTGGCCAGGGTGCGATATTCAACGATGCTGTGCAATGGCACAGCTCCGTTGAATATCGCCCAGTCAACCCCCTGCGCAACCAAGTTGCGCTGCTCCCAGGCTTGCGCCACAGCCTGGCGCAGTCTGAATATCTGGGCTTATGTGAATAAATCTGTGATGCATCTACTATGTGGATAAATATAAAATTTTGACTTTATCCCATAGTAGCTCAGATTTATCTCATAGGATTTATGTCCATGTCTATTGCATAAATATATTTATGCAATCATGGACACAAAAACTATTAAATAAATGTGTTTATTTTCATGGGTGTTAAATTGTGGAACCACCATTTATTTAACACTCTAAGTCAGTCAAACACCATTTATTTAACATCCCAACATACATCATCCTTCCTCTGACCAGCACTACTTCCACTTACCCATAACTTTCAATTTTACAATCAGTTTCACTTCCACAACCACACAAAAGACCACAGTCATATTTCATCTGAGTGATACCTAAAACTCCCAAACCATTACTTCTTTCTTGCAGCCTACCGTTCACTTCCTTCCATGTTAACAAGAATGTATTAGTTATTGTGATGGCCTTCACAGTCCAAAGCCTTAAGTTAGCCTGCCTATAGCATGAAATATGTAAATCAGAAGCCTAAGACAGCAGTTTTCATAGTAGTCTAAGCAGTCTAGATGATGGTCAATGACTGCGTTTTTAGCAGTATCATTTACTGCTTACTAATGATTTGTATACATTTAAGGTTAAAAGTACTGCTACTGAATGGATATGTAAGGTTAAAAATACTGCTTAGGACTGAGCTTTTATTGTTAAGTGGCATTTAACATTACAACTCACTTGACAGTCCCATCCCAGTCAGAATCAGTAATTTTAACCTTTAATAATCACATCCCAGTCTGATGCAGAATTTTTAACCTTAAATATGTAGTCATTTATAGGCTTGAAAAGTATAGAGTACAGCTTACCTTCATCTTGTACACAAACAGTCTCCGAAAACCTATTTCATGACACAGCCTTATCTTGTGAAATGTTGTCCAATGTCCATATAAATAATGCATCAATAATAAACCAATGTGTTTTGCCTGATCTCAGCACCATGATGGCAGGTCATGTGATCTATTATACATGGCTAGAGCAACACCTTTTGCAAATGGAATTTTTCATTGAGCAAGAAGTGCTGTTATCAGGCAGTAACCCATACCTCAAAGTGGCTTTGCATCTCCCCCAAAATTTCCCAGTATTAAGAAAATAAAATGGTGCTCACCTTCTGTGTCCAGAGTCATGGTAAGTCCATGCATAAATCCCATGTACTCATACCTTTTTCAGTGTTCTTGAAGGATGTTAAACGTTGTCTTCTTCAAGGGTGTTATCGCAGACCTTAATCTGCTAAAATACAGCACTGACAATAAGGGAATGACCAAAATATAACACTTTAGAACTAAACTGAAAATAGTGTTATATGATCAGTCTCAAACTTTTATATCTGCATAGAAATTTCCTGCACCTTACTTAAAATGCAAACAAGTGTACATAGAGCCCATAGTATCCTGCTTATCTGTACATTCTTATTATTGTAAGTAAATGATTACAAAATGTGCGTATCTCTGTTCAAGAGCAATGATATTGATGTTCCAGATCTCCCATTGTGTTTGTCATTGCACATGCACATTGGGCTTCTGCAGTAAAAATAAATAATTTAAGAAATCATGCAAACAGATTGGTAGTAGAGCATGGTCATCTAGTTTGACAGAATTCCCTGTCAATTTTGGCACACACCGGCTCTCCTGGTTCCTAGTACTCACCATCCTCCACCCTGGTTTTGGTGCCCTTCCATGTGTCTCTGCTTGGATCACCTAATTGTTATCACTGCAGCGCCTGGCATATTTTTCAATGGATCCACAATCCAATGCCTGGTTTTGGTGCCCTTCAATGTGTCTCTCTGCTTGGAACAGCTAATTGTTATCACTGCATCATCTGGCCAATTTTTCAACAGATCCACCATCCAATGCCGGTAAGATTTTTCAATGGATCCACCACCCTCTGTTTAATAGACTTCCTGGGGAGGAGAGGGAAGGGGAAGGGAGGAGAGGAGGTTGGCCCTACAGGGGGACCTGGAGGCTCTGGAAAGGTGGTCTAGAAAGTGGAAGCTGAGGTTCAATGCAGGGAAATACAAGGTACTGCACCTGGGAGCCAGAAACCTGGGCCAAGTGAACACCCAGGGGGGGAAATGCTACAAGTCTCAATGGCAGAGAGGGACCTGGGGGTGGGGGTGGTGGTGGATGTCAAGATGAACAACTTGGAAACTTGTACGAGGGCAGCAGCAAAGGCCAACAGGATGCTTGGATGCATTGCTAGGGGGCTCACTTCCAGAAGGAGGGAAGTGATACTCCCACTGTATAACTGCTTGGTGAGGCCGCATCTTGAGTACTGCATGCAGTTTTGGAGACCACATTTAAAGAGGGACATTGAACTCCTGAGAGGTTCCAGAGGAGGGCAACCAAAATGATTTGGGGCTTGGGGAATAGGACCTATGGGGAGAGGCTTGAATATGTACACATTGGAAGAGAGATGGGACTGGGGGGACATGATAGAGGTCTTCAGCTACATAAAGGGGATAAATAGTGGAGAAGCAGTCAGGGTGCTCCGAAGAAAGAAGGGGGGCAACTAGAGGGCATGATTGGAAGCTGGAGGGGGAGATTCAGGGGAGAAAGGAGGAGGTGCTACTTCACTGAGAGGGTGGTGAAGCCATGGAATGCGCTGTCAGGGGACTGGTGGAGGCAGAACAGTGGAGGGGTTCAAGAGGGGATGGGACAGGTACAGGGGAAGGGTTCTGGAAGCAAAAACCAGTGCAGCGAGAATATCTGGGACTGGGAAGGGAGAAGCCAGAGAGGGAGAGGGGGGCAGCAAGGTGAGCTCCCAGGGTGGGGGCTGACCAAACAAGCAGACATAAAAGACCATTAGGCCTATTCTGCTGGCATTTTAGTATGTTAGTATGTAACTCTTAAACCTCCTACTTGTGAGTGGCAGATTTTAATGGATCCCCCACCCTCTTTGTTAAATATACCTCCCAATCTACCTCCAAGTTTCCAATCATGTTCATATTAACTTGAAGTACCAATCTGAATAGTTCCCACATTCACCTAGTTGCCAGTTAATCCCCTTTACCAAATGGCAGGTACTATCATAGCCCCCCTTTCCATTATAGTCTCCAGGGATCATATGGATTGCTTTGAGACAGTCTTTGTACTACCTGTTTTGCGAAATGTTCTTCAAGCACAAATCCTGATGAAGGTGAATGTCTACATGTTGTCACCTATGCAGATAGTTTGCTTCTGAAATCAATAACTGAGTAAATGTGAAATTCCTTCATGCCATTTGATGGCACACCACTCTTTAAATTCAGATTTCTTGCCAGGCAACCATGAACAGCACCCAATCCACTATCCCCTTAATCAGTACGTAAATAATGGCACCATTACATTTTGATCACCCTTTTGATGGTCAATTTTCTTTTAATGGTATTTTTTGTACTTTAATGGACCATTACTCACACACAATGCTGGCATGACCCATATGTGTTTTAATGGCTCATTAATTGTGCTGAATTCCAGCATGACCCATATGCACCAGAAGAGTGCAGATTTCAAAATAACACCCAGCAAAAATAATTTTTTAAAAAGTACCGGGTGCTGTTTTGAAATCAGAACTCATGAGGGGTTTGCCTGCCACCTGTATGTTTTATAAACAACCTGCAATATCATTATATGTAACAAACCCGTCATCTTGCTGAATGCACTGGTAACGTGACACCTTGTGTGGTCAGTGTGAGGTTAACAGCTTGTTCTGCATGGAGTGGGGCTCAATAGTCACTACACATGCCTGCAGCTTTACCACCTTGGAGCCTTCTACTATTAGATCTCACAAGTAAGCAAGGTCCAATTTGATAAGTGGAGACCACTAACAAATATCAGGTGGGGGCAAGGTTAAAATAGTTCTCCTTTGCGGGCCACAAAATACACAAATCAAGTTGCTACACATTACAATGGAGTGGGTACTTGTTATATTCCATGCACCTGACAGGGCAGTTAGGTAATTAAATTGGACTTACCTCCCCCATCAGTCAGGGAATCCAGAGTTGGGGTGTCCTGGGTTTGGGGAATTCTGGCATGACCAGAAAGGGAAGAACAGAAAAGGTTGAGGAGACACAAAGGGTCAGAGGTCCTAGAGGAGGGGGGGGGAACTGAACAAAGATACTTATCTGATTGGAATAGTGTCTGGCCAGACCTGTAGAAATAAAGAGAAAAAACAGATTACTATGGGGAACATATATTAGCAACAGAGAGAGAGTGTGTGTGAAGATGAGCAGTGGGGTCTGGGTATCCATGACCAAAAAGTATACTAAATAGCGAAAAATAAAAGGGTGCAGTACAGCACTGGAGTAAAGGAAGGGGAGTTTTAGAGGAAAAGACACACTTCAAGTCCCAGTAAGGAAAACAGATAGGAAATAAAAACACAGACAGCTAAGAAAATAATAAAGAGATATTAAATGCTTAGCAAAACCCCCTTAGCACCACTAGTTGGCCTGCTGGTGACCAGCAGATTTAGGTAGTAGCCCAAATGGGCTAGTGGGGGTGCTTTACAGCTAGTGGTCCCTGCATCATTTACAAAGACACTGGTGGTTCAGGGGTCTTGAGTTGTCCCAGGAGGCCAGTGTTTTAAAGGTATAGCCCTGGTGGTTTAGTGGGCCAACTCCCATGTGGCTAGTGGCAAACAGTGTTTTTTTTTTTTTATTCTGGTTAACCTTTCCCTGCATCTAGTGGGGGGAGTGTCCATGGGCTCTGACTGTATGTGGCAGGCAGGTAGGCTGATCAGAAAACCACAGATCAGAAATGCTGTGACTGTTGCTATGCAACCATCAGTTTAGCGTTACTGCGTTTAAGTGACAGTGCTGGCAGGCACTTTCAATTTCCAGTCCCAGCCTGTATGGAGTTTAGGCTGTAACCTACTCCATGTGGGTGGGAAAGAAGATGGAGATTTTTGGAGGGGGGTGGATAGGGCAAATATGCCTCCCTCTGCCAATTAGCCACAAAGCAGCTATGTGAAGAGCTGCCCCTGAGGGGCTGGTTAAGAGGGTCCGAAGAGGGGATGGTTAAGAGGGTCCAGAGGGATGGGCATCCAGCAGTAGGTGGCAGGAACTGCCAGCTAAGCCACATGGTGCTGAGTGTAAGTGCCCTTAGGGGCCTGATATGAAGGGACTTGGAGAGCAGACACACAGAATAGGGGCCACAAAAGAAAAGCTTCACTGCAGCCAAAGGCCAATGCCTGAAATGGGCTTAAAAGTAGTGGTGAGAGGCAGGCAGGGAGGAATATTTGGGCTCCCTAAGAAGTCATAGAAATGGCAAGAATGGCATACAATATAGCTGCACAATGGCTAATGTCAGAGCACCAAGGCTACTAAAGGACTGGGGAAGGAAAAGAACATCGTAATGGTCAGGAGATCCTATCATTAAAAACACAGAGTAGTAAATAGAAAGAGTCCTGATTATCTATAAATATAAATACATTTATGCAGTGGAGTGGACATACAGTAAATGGAGTGTGATAAATCACTTTATCTGAGTAACTATGTGAATAAATTTAGAATCTTACAGCACTGTCACGCTCCCCTCCCCATCTGACCAGCACACCCACTCTCCCCACCCCATCCCACAAGCATGCCCACTCTCCCCACCCCATCCCACCAGCACGCCCACTCTCCCCACCCCATCCCACCAGCACGCCCACTCTCCCACCCCATCCCACCTGCATGCCCACACTCCCCACCCCATCCCACCAGCACGTCCAGTCTCCCCACCCCATCCCAACAGCATGCCCATTGTTGCCACTCCACCAGCATGACCAATGTTCACACTGCACTAGCAAGGCCACTCTCTCCACCCTGACCTACCAGCACTGCCACTCTCCCTACCACACCAACATGGCCACTTCCCACTCTGATCCACCAAACACAGACAGTCCCATGGCCCAACCAGACACAGACATTCTTCCTGCCCCACCAGCAAGACAGTCCCCTCACCCCACCAAACCCATGGCAACTGTGTGCCCATGCCACCAATATGGACAGTCCCCCTATTGCACCAATATTGACAGTCCCCCTATTGCACCAAACACAGTCAGTCTCCCTCAGACTTGTAGGGTTGGACAAGTCAGATGATCCCGAAACAATGCCTGAAAACTTGTGTTTGGGGTAAACAGAAAGGACTGTATCCCTAGAGCAAGTCTACATTTGAAGTGGGGGGGGGCTCACATCCTGTGCTTCCCTGAACAAGCCTGAGGGTTTCTGTTGCTTGTCCAAGAACAAGTTTGGGGGAATGGCATGGCTGTGTTCCTGAGAAAGTCTGAGGGTCTCTGATTGCTTCCACTGAGTAAGTTTACAGGGGATCACACACTGTGCAGTGTAGGCACTATATGATGTGACCCCACACACCCACAACTTGGTCAGAGGTCCTCGGACTTGCTCAGGGACCAACCCCCCCAATCTGGTTAGTGCATCATGCAGCCTCCACCTCTCAACTTGCCATTCTATATGCAAAAATCAAGAGAGCTTTGGACTTGTTCAAGGAGACATAGTGTCCAAGACTCCCCCTCCTGCAAAATCTGAGGACCTGTGTTGCTTTCTGTTTCCCCACATAGAAAATGTAGGGGATGGAGAGAAGTTTGCTTTACATACTGACCGGGGGCAAATTGGGATGAAAGTTTGCATCGATGTGTCTTTGAACCAAGTATGAGGGGCTGCCTTTATCTGTGTGTCCCAGTGCAAGAGGGTGGATAACATTAACTTCCCCCAACTTGCTCTGGGGAACACAGAATAACAGACCATCAGACATTCTCAGAGACACACCAACTCCCTTCCTCTGCAACTTGCTCCTGGCTACCCCTTCTACTTAAACTCTGTGCACACAAAAAGCAACAAGAGACCCTCAGATTTGTTTAGGGTGTAAGCCCCCCCCCGGCAAAAGTAGGAAAGTCTGTGTTACATCTCTGACTTTTTCAAATGAAGGCATTTTCCAAACAAAGTTCACTATTAATTCACACAGACACAGCCAGGTAAAAATTTTTGTTAGGGACAACATTGAAACTAATCTGTTGATGACAGCTGTGTTTTCTATACTGGTTAGTGGTTTCCTGACTGCTTTTTAAAACAATTGTTTTATTTAATTCAGCCACTAGACCTGCTAAATGGCACACCAGGGGCAACACTGACTGGGCAGAAACTTCCAAAACAGCATCAGGATGCCTGCAGGTTACTTGCCAACCCAAGCATACCAAAAATGAGGGTCAAATGGACATGGGACTCTCAAACGTAAGACTGACTTCACTGAAGGGATCTACTAGGGGAACTGTAAAAGCAGTTTCCCCTTACACTAAACCATTCACCACACTGAAGAGCTGTGGTACACATTCCACTTTGGCTTAATAATAGAGAGATAGCACAATATCCAAAAGTAAAAAAATCCAGGGCACTCAAAAAAAATGGATCAGATACAGATTACATGCTGCTGCTTAATCAAATCAACTCCAAAGACTGACTGTGAATACCACCTCAGATTTCATTCTTATGCCTTAACTGGAGGCAAAACAGAATCAGTTTCTGGAGTGGAACATCTGAAAATCTGAGGTACTGACAGAATGGATTCAAAAACATTTGAGCACACCTACTCGGCAGTACTATGGGTACCTGTCTGAGCTCCTGATGCCTGTGACTTCTGCCCACCCCCTCTGCTCCTCCTTGAGGGTCCTCCTGGATGTTCCAATGGTTCAGCTCCAGACCTCTGGCAACTGAGCATTTAGTGTCTCTGGGCCGACCCTGTGGAACGCGCTTTCATCTGCAGTCTGGGAGGCCCCCTCAATTGGTGTCTTTAAGCAGAGACTTAAGGCCCACCTCTTCAGTCAGGCTTTCACAGAATAAGCTGTTTTATCTTTTACTGTGTTATATGTAACTTTATACATAATTCAATTTGTAGAACATTGATATTAACTTCACTGCTGCTGTTATAATTGTGTTTTGTATTTTATGTATTTTTTCTTATCATGTACAGTGCCCATAACCTCCAGGATTGGGTGCCTTAGAAATAAAATTTCCTTGCCTAGGTAAGGCCTTAAAATACATATTTTCACTTCATATTTATTCATCCCAGAAGTGATGGTTACAGGGACATGATGAACGTAGAGTTCCTTAGGATCTTAAAAATAAATTACACACACATAACCCCAGTACACCCAAATCAGACTCTACTTACCTAATAGGTAAAGCATGTCTTTAAGACCTGCAAAGGGTTACTCTTTGTATGACCAGAATGGTTTTAGGATCAACAAAAGCAGTATAAGTAGGGCCTGAGGAAGAAATTCCCACAACAGTTCACCCCAGTTTAGAAAAGGCAGTAATTAAAGATAGTGCTTGCCTGCTTCTGGGTGAACATAGTGGAGGGATCCAGAAAATATACTCTAGATGGGGCACCTGTAAAATAAGAATAAAGAAAGTGATCAAAAAGGATCCATAGTTCTTGAGAAAGATAAGACTACAGGTAGGACAGGAGAAAAAAGGTAAATAATACTTATCTGATGGGTTGTAGGGAACTCTGTAGATCTGCTAAAAAAGAGAGAGAAAAATATGTCAGTATAAGTAAACAGTTCCAGAAAATAGGGAAATTGAATATGAAGTGATATCCTAGTACGACAATTGTTGGGGGGGTTACAGACCACCATCGTTTGGTTGGGGTACACCAACTATATTCGTGCCACAGATGGCAACATACCCCATCACTTGTAAATGCTCCCAAGTTCTGCCCTACTTCAGCTGTATTGTTTGCTTATAGTTTATGCTGCAGGTGTCATGGTGGACACCTTGCAGCAGAAGTGTCATGAAGGATGAGAGTATTGTGCTACTTGAGAGTAACGTTCGGGACTACTCTTGCATCGCTCAGTGTAGAAAACTATAAAGCTGGGAGGCAAAAGTGTCAAGGCAATGTTGCTCGAGTGGTGTAGTGGTTAGGGTGTTAGGCAGTGAGGTAGGGAATAGGGAAACAGCAGGGGTTCAAATCTGGCATAATGCAAATGCGATCTGTGCTATGAAAAAAAATCACTATAAAGAAATCTCTGAGGTTGCACACCAAGTAATACTGTGAACTATTTTTTCTTCAATATTGTGTGACCTCAGAGTTGATTATATTTATTTATGGGGTTGTGGTGGGCAGAGCCCCCCATGCGGGGGGGGGGTACAGGGGCACAGCCCCCAGCCAAAAAATACTTTGAGTTGTTTGTGACAGACAAACATACAGTTATGGCACTGATGGTATTCCCATCAGCCATACTGCTTCCTGTACACCATGACACCTGTAGCATTAACTGCAAATACTAGCTGTATAGTTAAGCCTAAGTAGTTGTAAAGTGATTAAGCCAAGAAGCTGTTGGGCTTGGGGGGGGATATAAGGAACAGATTTAAAAAAATCTGCATTCCCTACTACGTACTGAACATTATGCATTTTTAAATGATTTTGATACTGTAATTCATTTTACCCAGGATTGATCTCATTTATAGTGTGATCCTGCTTCTAAACATTAATTCTTACAGCTGGGTGGACTAAAGGTTAAGCGACTGAATACAGTATAAGAAATATAATTTAAAAAGAACACTGTAAAAACAACATTTCATAAAAAGCATAAAATCCATGTCAGACGTTGGTGGCGTAGATTGTTCTCTTTCAAAAAATGTTATTCAGGCACAGCCACAACAATTCATTCAGCTAATAATCAAGCTTGCAACTTGATACAAAGAGCAGCTACAAACACTGCAATTGAATGCAAACCAGCCTCTCCTGCACACACACAAACACATGCTGTAGTAAAATTGCAGTTGCACATTTCTTAGTCTGAAAGGCCATTTTCTGTAAGACAAAACATTAAAAATGCAGTGAAAACAAAGAATGCACACATTTCTTAGTCTGAAAGGTCATTTTCTGTCAGACAAAACTTTAAAAATGCAGTAAAAACAAAGAATGCAATAATCGATCTTATTTACAGCATGGAAGTATTTTGAAATCTGACCCAGAACAGCAGGAAGCTAGCTCCAAAAACACAATGTATTCAAGCTAAAAGACTCTCTCTGCAACTCTTCCTAGAATAATAAGCTCTTTTCTGAGTTAAAGTTTAAAAAATTGTAGAAAAAAAACTGATAATTCTTATGTTTTCTCTAGGCAGGCCCTCCAACAAGCATCCAGCTCAGATATCAAACCAGTTTCAACTAGTCTAGCCTGTTTTTTGAGCAGCAACAAACTAGGAAGTGAATCACTCTGACATCTAGTCACCAGTTGCAGTAGATCCCTTGGCCTTATTATAATATTGTATGTTTGCCTCTGCCAGGAGTCTCTATTGTGCCAGACACTAGCCCCCCCTTCTCCTGGAGGAGAGCAGTCCCTTGGATGCTCAATCCTTCTTCACTCAGCAGGCCCTCTGATACCAGAGACTGTTCCTGCAGCCAGGATGTAGGCATTACACACAGATGCCTTTCTGATGCGCTGGTGGACCAGTGCCCTGGACCAGATTTTTCAGAACCTGACACTGACCTAAGAAGGTCCCTGACCCATCCTCCATCTGCAGCTGAATTGTCTCCAGTGATGTCACCCTACCTCAAAGCTCCACTACAGTGTTCCCATAACAGTTCTGCAATGGTAAGTTGTAGAGAGCTGCTAGTCGGGTATCCATTATCAGGGGTCAGTGCCTACTGGATGCCAGTGCCTGCTGCACTCCAGGGAAGGAGAGCAGTCTTTGGGATGCTCATCCTTCTCCACACACCCTCACCCAGTCCTCCAATGGCCTGAATTCACTACTGAACCCATATTGTCAGTGTTACAAGTGGTCGCTACCACTGCACTGGTGTGCTGGCCCATGTTGATAAACTTTGTAACGTAGTTCAATCTTATTATAATGTTGCAGGTTTGCCTCTGTCAGGGGTCAGTGCCTAGTGGGTGCCAGTGCCTGCTGCACTTCAGGGAAGAACAGTCTTTGAGATGCTCAGCCTTCTCCACAACCCCTTGCCCATTCTTCCAACGGCCTGAGTTCATTACCGAACTCATATTGTCAGTGTTGCAAGCAGTCACTACCACTGCACCGGCATGTTGTCCCACATTGTTAAACTCTGTAAAGTAGTTTGATCTTATAATTTGTTTTGAAGGAGTCCTACCTGACCCATATAGGCTGTCCCGCCACCCTGCCGCTACCCCACCAAGCATCCCACCAGCTTCTCCTTTCCACCCGAGCACCTCGGCTTCCTCCCCCAGGGTGGAGCTCCCCTGCAGAACTGCTACTATGGTACAGGGCAGAGGGAGAGGTTTCCAACATCCCAGCTTGCCCCCCAGAGTGAGGCTGCTGGCTTCCTGGCAGGTCTTAAGCGGTATTGGAGGTGAGGGTCAGGGGCATGTAACAAGGTCTGGGTGACTTCATTTAGTTGGCGGACCATTTTTGCTGCTATGCTCCCTGAGGGGGCAAGACATACAATGATGTCACAGGCTGACACTGACATCTGTCCTCTCCCTCTGAACTATGTCAGTGCCCACTGCAGCCTCACTCCTGGCCTCTGCCAAAGGACAGCAATTGCCAGTCACACTACTCACCCTCACCCCAGAGAAGGAGAGCTGTCCTGAGGATGCTCGATCCTTCTCCCCCCAGCCAGTCCTCTGACATCTTGGGTCAGTTGCCAAGCCCAGGTCATCAGTGACACAGATGGTCACCATGCCTCTGCACCAGTGGGCCGGTGGGTTTAATCTTATTATAATTTTTGCTTTTAATAATTGAAAGATATAAAAAAATTTGCTGTTAATCTGCTCTAAACTGTTCTTAATTATTCATAAGCATAGCAAAAAAAGCAGTTTGAAATTTTTTTTATAAACAAGCATTTCAGCAACTTTTACTGATTCAGTTGTGTTCTGCACAGGTGCTCATGGACTATGCTAGATATTTTCCAACTCTGTGAAAGCCTGTCAACATGGGTATCAATAAATTTTTTGTTTAATGAAAACAAGGTTTTTGCAAAACTATGTGTGTTTTCTAGTCCAGTTGAAGATTTTGTGGAGTCATATGTCACGACCTTCAGTAACTATTTGTATTTATTTTAGGTTGCTGTCCATGCACTGCTACTATTGTTCTGTGAAATCTTTATACTGCTTCTGATTGCTAATGACTGTTAACAGTAAACGTGTTAGCAGTATTTAACATTAACATCTGGTCAGAATGACTGCTAAACTGAAGGCTAAATACTAATAACAGTAAACTTGTTGGCAGTATTTAACAACAGCATCAGCTCAAAATGACTGTTAAACTAAAGGCAAAACTAACTGGCTGATAAAATACCACTAAGGAACTCTATTTTTGAAGTCAGAAGGTCAGCTGCATGCTCATCTACTGTTAATATAGCAGCCTTCTTTGGTGGGGGGGGGGTGGTTGTTGTCCAGTTGCACCAAAACATGAACTGAAAAAATCCACTGTTGGACAGGTAACATAGCAAATTACCAACTAGTCTCAAACCTGCCCTTTCTGGGCAAGGTTATAGAGAAAGTGGTTATGTTGCAGCTTGAGGCACACATTATAACCATTGACATCCATGAGCCTCTCCAGTCCAGATTTAGATCTAAGCATATCACTGAGACTGCACTGGTCAGGGTTCTCAATGTCATTCTCAGGGCAAGAGGTAGAGGTAAATGGTCAATTCCTTTTCTCCTCAGTCTCTCTCTTTACCTTTTGACACTGTAGACCATTTTATTTATTTTACTAACTTATTTATTCATTTGGAAATAAACCTTTTAGCACAGGTACTTTTTTTTACAAAGATTCCATGTCAAGGACAAGGGCAATGTACACAGAGAAATCAACAATTAAATACCGAAGTAAGCAGCTCCAGAAGAGCATTGTCAAGTATCAGTACAGCAGGTAAATACAAGTTCATATTACAGCATATTACTACTTTTTCAAGGGCTGGATAGATAAAGGGAAAGGTAACGTATAGTACATGACAGTAACATAGAAACATAGAAGTTGTTGGCAGATAAGGACCTGTAGGCCCATCTAGTCTGCCCGTAAGCCCTGTACTTGATTACAGCTTCTGACTTATTTGGAGAAGGCAGTAATATCAATATACTATAAAATCAGTTACAACTGCTGAAAATATCAGTGATAAGTTATATTTGGATCAAAATTTGAGAACCTTTTATAGTTCTCTCTTAAAGAGGACTATTTTGGAGAGACCCACCAGGGAGTCAGGAAATGTGTTCAGCCATTGAACCATGGGTTGCTGTTGCATCAGCTGAGAAAATGTGTAGTTCTAACTGATTGAATCATCTACTGGTTTTAGTCTCCCATTAGGGACAGACACAAAGAGTTGAGTTGTGAAATTTCTCCTCACTCCCACTGTCACTGCCCTTTTGTGTTTCCCAGGGCGTGGTCCTCTCCCCGTGTTGTTTCCAGTACATATGCTGGCCTTGGGGGGGAGAACGTTAGGTGGTATGGTCTGGGGATACATTGCTATGCAAATGATATCCAGCTGTACCTGTTGTTTGCACCCTGGATGCATGATGCAGCGGATGTGCTAGATAAATGTTTGGCTGAGATCTAGGACTGGATGTCATTGAGCTGGTTGTGACTTAACCCTGAGAAGACTGAAGTTTTGATGGTTGATCTAGGTTTTAGGGGGAGAGTGGCAGCTGCCAAGAATAAGACTGGATTTTGGCACAGTTCATCTTGGCTTGTTGCTGCCACAAAGGTGAGAAATATAGGTGTCATTTTGGATGAGGGGCTGACACATGAGGCTCAGGAGTTGGCTGTAGTTCACAGAGGCTCTTACCATCTTAGGAACATCAGCCACATTATATCCCATACCCCCCCTTGAGGACTTTAAGTGCTAATACATGTGTTTGTGATGTCTAGGCTTGCTTACTGCAATGACCTATACCTCAGGTAAAATAGTGGTGCTCTACAGTGCCTGCAGCTAGTGCAGAACATAACATCCATGCTACTGACTGGCCTTTCAAGGGCAAGTAATGGTTCCACAGTGCTGCGTGAACTGCACTGGCTACCAGTTAAGTGACTTATCTCCCTTAAAGTTGATTAACTAACTCATAGCCCGGCACAGGCTGGGCCCTGAATACATGTTGGATCACCTGCATCCCTATGTGCCTTCACCCTCTATTCACTCAACTGAGTTGGACCTTTTAGCTGTATCAAGGGTGAGGGTAAAGACCTTAGGTGACTGTGCCTTCAAGGTAGCTGTCTTGGTCCTCTGAAATTAGCTCCTTAGGGCCCTCAAAAAGGCCTCCATTGTGGAGGCATTTAAGAGGGGTTTGAAGACTCTACTTTTCAGCCAAGCCTTTGGGGTTTGATTTATCCTCCCTGGCTAAGTGTTTCATCTGCATTTTATCTGATTTTATTTTTTTAACTGCCCGAGTTATTTTTTTGTATATTTATGTATGTATGTATTTTTTATTGATGGGATTACTATAGATACCACACTGCACATACTTAGGCATGTGCATAATTATATACATGAAATCACAATGTAGTAATCAAATCATTTCCAGTTGGAGAAAGAGTCAAACATCATCACAGAGATTACATCCATCAAGGGTATGGAGAGATTATGCCAGCGCAAGACAATCATATACTACATAAGGGCTATGGGGAGAGAAGCTATGTATATAGAATATTACTGAATTGTGCCTTCATTATGGATCGATTGAATGGTTACCATTCCTTATTAAATGTGTAGTATCAAGTTCTTTATGGAAACAGTAATGAACATTCTCAACTTTGTACATATCCAACATTAAATCAATCTATGTTTGTATGTCTGGTATGCCACAGTTTTTCCATTTAATTAAAATACTTTTTTTGCTATAATGAGTACAATCAGAAGTTATTTCATTTTGAGTTTTGCTAATCTTGTATTAGATTTGATTAATCTTAGTAAAGTAAGTTCTGAGACCTGTGATTGATTTGTGGGATATTTAGTATTTTACTCCTGAAGTTAGAGAGGCAGGGACATTGATGTAACAGGTGGATTCATGTCCCAGAAGCAGTGGCACATTTTGGGCATACACTCAAGTTGTCAGGATTAAAGGCAATTAAAGAAGCCTGCACAGCAACCCCCGGGGCATTAAAACTGGCAGGATAAGGAGAGAAAGAGAGAAAGAGAATGAAACTTGCCACAGACAGAGGTAGGTAGGTAGGCAAATCTTTATTGTTTGAGCTTCTTTTTTTAGATTAAATGAGCTTTATTGAACACACCAATGTGAGGAACAGTGAACTACAGAATATATCAAGACTCATGCACAATATTAATAATGAAAATGAAACAAAAGTAAAACCAGATGGTGTATATTTTTTAATATATACACACAACCCCACTCTCCCTCCCACCTTCCAACAAATTCCCCACCCTCCTCACTATGACCACAGAAGAATTCCCATAAGGCAACAACCTCCAAGTGAAAAGGAAAAAATAACAAACATGCTAAACTTCATTATTATATAAACCCATGAGGCCAGATCCTACCTCACCAGAGTCCTGGGCAAGACTCGACATAGTGGGGACACACTTGATCTAAAACTCCTCCACCTCACCCTAGATGCCATTCTTGCCCCCTCACCAAAATCCCCAACCACTCCCTCTGTCTTGGCCAGTTCCCAGTTAATTGAAAATGAGCAGTTATCACACCCATATTAATAAGTGACGACTGCACTGCACCTAACAACCACTGCCTTTTCTCCATCCTTCCCCCTGTCTCCATGGCCCTCAAAAAAATTGTCTCAGACCAACTCTCTGACTACCAGTCTAAATATAACCTACTGTACCCTGAACAACATGGCTTTAGAAAGCATCACAGTAACTCCACAGTCCTTCTGGAATACACCACATTCATCTACAAAGCCCTCAACCATGGACACTTAGTTGGGTCAGTTTACATTGACCTAACTAAGGCATTTGATACAGTCAATCATGCCTTCCTCCTCAAGGCCCTGCCCTTCATGGGGCTAACCTCAGAAGACACCTCCTGGTTTAAGAATTACATAAGTGACAGATCCCAGCAGATCAAAATTAACTCAGCCTTATCCACTGTTCATTTCAATGTACCCCTGGGCTTCATCCTGGGACCACTCTTCTTTAGTCTCTTCCTTAACTCACTACCCAGAGCCTGCTCTGGTCAGATGCTACTATACTCTGACAATGTGGTCATATTCTGTAGCAATCCTCACCCATCCTCTCTCCAACATGCTCTCCAGAGCTTCTTCTCCAAAAGCTGAAGCTTGGTTCTCTGTGCACAAGCTAGTCTTTTTTCTTAACTTTTTATTTATAGTATTTAATAAAATACAGCATGCACTATATTCACATAATACCAATAAGATGGAGTACATACAGACCCAATAAGCAAGATACATGGTGGAAACATAAACAGGCTTTTCAGAAGGTGAATAGATGTCCATGGTTGCATTTGGTCTGCCAGATATTTTAAAGGAGTAAAAATTCAGCAAGATAATGGTGTAGAAGAATCCACTCTTATCTTTTCTATCACCTGTAGGATATCAGCCACATTCTCTTGCCCCCCATAGATAGAAAAGTTAGGTGGGAGGCTGAACTTCTAATGATGAAGGCCAAAAATACAATTTAACAGATATTCTTGGCTCAACTATGTTAAATTACTTCCCTACCATAAAGCACATGCCAGATGGCTGGGAGACATACAGGTTAAGAACCAAGAACTTTTATAAACAGTTCACAAATTGAATAGATCAGATTCACTTCTATAATGAACTAGACCTCATCACTAATAATATACAAAACAGTATAAAGGAGATCATAAGAGCTTATCAGTATGGATTATAAATTGTTAACACATTGGCTTATTGACAGCAGTAATAAAGTAATAAAAGGCACTATAACAACAGAAGAAAAAGAATTGTTAGGCAGACTGCAATGCTCTAAAAGTGAGATGCAAAGTCCCCCATGGAATAATGTTCAATCATTGGGATCTGAATCCAAATCTTCTGCCTCCCTTCTTTCCTTATCCCCCGACAATCTTCTAGGAGTTTTGATGCAAAATCCACAGCAGCTTCAGGATCTGTTAGAATGTGGATTTTATTTGCATGGCGAATTGGTAGCCGAGCAGGAAATTGGAGTTGTGCAGGAATACAATTTTCCAAAAGGAGCTGCTGCAGTGCTTTTTTCCTGGTTTGGGTTTGGGAGGAGATATCAGGGAATAGGGCAATCTTTCTACCCTCCTCTCCTCTTTGACAAGCTAGCTGTAACAGCAGGATCCAAGCCTCTGGGTTCGAGAGTGTCACTATGACTGTGAGAGGGTACTCCCCAGAAGAACTCCATGGCCTTGTTCTGATTGGAATATCTAAGACCTTTGTAACAGAAATCCCCAAGTCTGCAGGTAACAAGCCTAGGTTAGTAAAGATCAGTCGGTGAACTGCCGATTTCAGTTCTGTTTTCCCACCAGATGAGGTGGGAATCCTACAATGCGGACATTTGCCTGTCTATGGTCATTTCCTAGCAACTCTATTTTAGAGCACAAAAAGTAAAAGTCCTTTACAAATGCCATATTTTTCTCACTGGTTATCTGTTTCTGTATTGATCTGTGATATGTGGGAGGCGTTCACCTGCACCTGGTTCTCAAGCTCTGTAATTTAGGACTCCATCACCACAAGCCATTGATTTGTGTCTTCTCAGGTTGGCTGAATTTTTTCAAAAAGAGCAATGATTTGCAGATTCAGGGTCTCCACAGGCCTAGTATCTGAGAGCATGGGCAGCCCACCTCCAGTGTCTCTTGGGCCTAGTGCAGATGAGAGGTAGGAATCATTATGGTGCACTGAATGTTTACCTTTTTTAGGACCCATTGTTGATTTGAGGAAGTATTCAGTAATCAGTTACCACCAAATTCAGTAGGTTTATTTTCACCAGATTGGTAAAAATTACTGTTGATTGCCCACTCAATCTGCTGCTTACAGAAAGACGTCCACCATGATGGAAGCTCCACAGTGCCCCCCTCACGAACTAGTCTTGAACTATAAAAAAAGCCAAGACTATGGTCTTCTCCCATCACCAAAACAAATAAAGGGACTTCACGCTGCACATTCTTAACTATCAGGGAGCCTCACTGGAGCAAGTTAAATCTTTTAAATACCTGGATGTCACCCTTGATGCCTCCATTACATAACATGCACACATCCATCTCCATGGCACAGCCACCAATGCCTAAATTGGACTCCTATACCAACACAAACATTACTTGCCACTGAAGGCACTCCACCTAGCTGTATCTTCTTCTGTCCTCTCCTTGGTTGATTAATGAATAGTTTTTTATGGAGCAGCTGCCAGCACTGCCCTCTGCTGAATCAATATTGCCCTGAATAAAGCCTACCACCTGGTAGATGGATGTGACAGGTGGACCCACTCCTGTGACCTTTACAGGCTCCCTAATTGGCTTAACTTTGAAGGCCATCTTAAATACCACACATGCCTACTTGCCAAGAAAACTGTAAACAAACTCTCACCACCAAGGCTTCATAATGAGCTTCAACCTGCCCTCCTACCTAAGGTCTCCAGAAGCTCTACCATTGCCTCCTTTCTAGTCCCACACTGTAGGATGTCCCTGGGACAATGAGTCTTCTTCTACTGGGCCCCACTCTGGATGAACAGCCTACCTACTGCTATCTCCCCAGAAGAGAAACTAGGCTCCTTCAGATCCAACCTCAGAGATATACTCTTCACCGCCTGCACCTGCAATTGCTCCTAACCTCCCCCTCATACTGGCATTTCCTGCTCCATAATGAATAGTCAGCTCTGACAGGACCATCAACCCACCTCTCCTGTTCCTGTCTCTGTCTGCCTCAACATATATACTACCCATACTGAGTCTCTGCCCTGCGTGGCTAACATTATAAGATGTGTAGTTTTATATCCTTTCTATTTTATATGTCTGTAATATCTGCACCATTGCTGACGCAGGGTATGTTCTCAACCCTCAGAAATATGTTGTTCTATGACTTGCATCTTCACTGTACTTATTGTCAAATCATTGTTTTGTAACATGATGTGGAGCCTTTGCAAAGGAGTCTCTGACTCAAAGGTTTATAATTGCGATATTTCAATAAATAAGCAAAAAGAAAAACTGCACCTATAGGATGGCAAAAACCAACATAAGGAGACAATAACTATACTCAAATTATTAATAAAGCCTGTAACAGTTCCCAAATGTGGTTGTATGTAGATAGTTAACCAGCCTGGCTGAAAATTTGGAGCTCAACTGCAGGGCAAATAGTATCTCCCTATGCCATTCGAGATATTGAGGTATACACTGGTCAAGTCAGTGCTGAAGGATGACCTTCTTGACACATATGGAAATTAGGGTCATATGTGGTTGTTGGTTCCCAGCCAGGGCATTGGTGTATTAACCCAGAATACATACTTCGGGGAGAAATGATTCTGATAGTCCCAACAAGGGGTCCAGGTGTGTACAAACTGAATAACAAAAGGGAGTCACTCTCTCACAGGACCACAGAATATGAAGCATGGTACCCATTTCTTTACCACTTCTGGAGCAAAGGCCATCAGGGTGATTACCCATTCTATGCAGCCAAACAGGAGTATAATAGAGATTATGTATAATGTTAAACTGCATAAAACAGTATTTATCCTTTTTTAAAAATTTATAAAGGTGCTTCCAGATGGTAGTCCACTTATGGGCAGCTTGGGGAAATGGGAGAGACTGGTCCAAGAAATAAAATCTTGAGCCTTCCTTGGTAGCCAGAAAATCTTGTAGTGGCAGATAGTAGTATGAAATATGATGTGATGTGGGAGCTTGATGAACAAGAGGAAAAAACACTGTACCAAATGGGCAAAGCCATGGACCACTGCCAAAGTGTGAAAGGAGCATGTGTGATAACGGATGATACCTGAAGCATGAAGATGCAGGCCAGCAGTATTTAGCTCTAGCATCCTGAAAGGGAAACAATTTTGATTGAGTTATTGTTCGATCTTTAAAAAAACGATCACTACAATTCATACAAATGCAATAGAATACAAAAAAGAACCCACTAAAATACAAATAAGAACTTAAAACCATGCACTCATCTGGGAAAATATAAAATATACAAAAATAGTGAAATAGTACATAGTGAAAAGAAATAAGAGAGTCTGACCCTTTTGAGAACAATGTTTCACAATCATCTTTCCTTATTTTCTGTATGATAACTAGAAATTTAGCTGTTCTAGAGATTCTATAATCATATTCTGCTGTAAATGCCAAGAAAGTCACAATTTCATTATCAGACTGAAAAGATGCTAATATTGGAGCAATTCAAAATTTCCTGGTCTTACTGTACCAATGACAATTCAAAATAACATGAGGCAGATTTTCAGTAACAGTTATTGCATTTACAGAACTGTCTTCCTCATTTGTGGATGTAGAAAACCTGGCAGACAGTACATTGGAAGCAAATTGTTCCATTATGTATTTAATGTATGTTTTTCAGGTGATTGGACCTTCCAGGAAATCCAAATAATATCTACAATAGTGGTTACAGTCATTGCAGCTATACCATTTGGAAAATCTGAAACTTGCAATTTAGTTTAAATCCTTATTGTTATTTTTTTTATTTAATATACGTTATTAAGTTTAAGATATACAACAAACACAACATAACACATTACTAACAAACAATAAATACTAATAAAAGTACTACTTTAACAATATACTAATAATCAAAGCAACCCCTCCCTCCACCGACCCTCTCACCCCCTCAACAGAGATCAATAACTAATACTGGAAGTCTGCCCTGAAATAAAATGAGCACAAAATAGTTAAATAATGGATTTACCACATACAGGCAAATTAAAATCACACACATAATAATTGACATAAATTCAGCTGAAGGAAAATTCTGGTACTACTATAGGGTGATGCTCCAGGGAAAAAATTAAAGAGAAAATTAGGTATATAATCTTCCCCATTTCTTATTGAACCCCACAATATTGTTACCAAGACTGGCTATCATCCTCTTGACCCCGAGGTTGCTCAACAACTCATTTAGCCATTCAGCATGTGATATATCTGATTGGTCCTTCCAGTGGCAAAGCAACACTCACTTAACAGAGAGAGCAATCATGGAGATGTGGTATCTCTGCTCCTTCACCCTGACGGTAGAATAATCCCCTATAAGTCAGATTTCAGGTGTAAAATGTTCCTCCAAACCAAAGAGGGGGTTAGCCTTGGACTTTATCATTTGCCATAAAGATCCAATCCTTGGGCAGTCCCACAATATGTGAAATAAGAACCATTCAGCTTGATTGCATCTAGTGCAGACATTCCATCCGATGTAATATGACCAGTGTGAAGTAGATATTATGAAGGATATGGAACTGGGTAAGTCGTAATTTGTTATTTTTAATATAAAGATATAGGTTCCCCAAATCCATTCCCAGTTAAAAACTTGTGCGAGAAACAAGGCCGACCAATAGGGTGAGTGTCCAGTATTTACAGAGAAAAAGTTGGCATAGAGGGCATTCATAATAAGGGACACTGCTTGTTGTTTCCAAGACAAAGTGAGAATTGTGTGCAAAAATTCATCAAGATTAATAGACCAAGATGACACGCCAAACCATACAAGCAGCAAATGTCAAATTTGGAAGACCCCGAAAATATATCTAGGCATTAAGTTACGTTAAATTAAGCAAGTCCAGGATCTCCTGACCGGTCCTGAGCTGACCATCCTGTAAGAAATCTGCCACCTTCTTGTCTGCAAGTTGTGGGATTACTCCATGGGTCAGCACTTCTTCCCCAGTTTAAAATGACTGTAGGATTGCTACATATATCCCTAAGGTTCTCATAGCGGGAGACTTTACATAATTGAACATGCACTTTCAAAGAGATAGCTATAGGTCTGTGTCTGAGCTGGAGGGGTAATGATTTAAGAGCTACAAAGGGTAAACTATTAGGTAACAGGCCAGAATCCTGAATTAAATGTCACTCTAGTTGCAACCAAATGGGAGTGTAAAGAGATTCACCAACCTCTAATGGGGGCAAAGACCACTGAAAGTACTTAGTCATATGGCTGACCAAATTACATAGGAATAAATTTAGTAGCTTGAGACCTCCCAAAGTCTTAGGCACCCCGAGCTGTGTATATGCCCATCTTGGGGGTTTCCCCTGCCAAATAAATCAGGAAATCAAACCATGGACCTCTTTAAACCAGCTACAGGGAAGAATAAAACCTAATTAGTGCAGAGGAGAAAACACCCACAGAAGCACATTCATTTTGATGATGCTAATCCTGCCATGGAGAGAGAGAGAGAGAGAGAGAGAGAGAGAGAGAGATAAAGAAGACCACCTTTCAAGATCCTGTTAACTAATAGTAAACATATCATCCTGAATCCTAATCTCAGTACTTTTTCTTTTAATAAGTTTTTTCAGCAGGTCAGTGGAGTTGCCATGGGTACCAAGATGTGTCCCAGCTTTCATAGGTTTCATAGGATATCAGAGCAGAAAAGACCGAGGTCCATATAGCTCACTAAGAAATATTTACATATAACCATTTATTGAATTTTTATGTAAATAGATATCTAATCTTGTCTTGAAAATGTCCTTTGATTCACTAGTTACCACCGTCAATGGTAATTGATTCCAAGCACTAGCTTTGCTAATCTATTTGTGGGTTGGGTGGAGGAACAGTTTTTCTCTCATTCACAGGGACTGTGCTTGAACTCTACAAACACTACATAGATAACTGTGTGGGGGCCACTTCCTGATCCATGGAGACCCCCTCAAGTCTTCCTAGACAAGTTTACCATGGCCCATCCTTCCCTTCAATACACTGTTGAAGTATCCTACTCTGCCAGTTGCTAGCCTTTGGAAGACAGAAATCTTGCTCGTAGAGCAGAAAGCAGCTAACTAAAAGAAGCTACCATTTTCTTCTAATTTAACACTTCTATCTCAGCAGGAGTCAGTGTCTGTTGAGATTAAGCAGACATATACTTTATTAGAAGTAGAAGGGGTCTTATTTAGGGTTAAAAAAGAAAATACAGAAAATCAGTGTGTGTTCTGTGCTGGGAAGGGTACTGTATCAACTTACTTTGCTAAATCAGTAGGAGGAGAGAGAGCTTAATTGGGGTGTGGCTTAGACAATATAAAAGCAGATGACTCCAATTACAACTTCCTGTTGTTAGCCTTTTTTCTTACTAATTGCCCTCCATCCCACCCACCCTAAGCCAGTTATACTTTTATTACCACTGGATTTGACTGACAACAGGAACTTCCTGTTTGGCTATAGGAAGGGAAGGATCATAGAGAAACATTATCTTAGTCAACATTAAAGAAAAAAGTAGCTCGCTCTCCCACCCAGCTGTTGGTGCTCTGACACTGAGCAAGGAAGAAGGAGGCTACTGAAGAATATAGGAAGTTGCTGACCCAGAACAGGAAGGGAGAGAGTTGTAAGGAGAGGAGACCGTAAGCATACAGAGAAACAGGAGAGGGACACAAAATAAGACATGATAGGAGTGGTGCAGTGCAATGGCTGTGGGGTGACAGTGTTCTGGGAGACATTCTGGAGGCTGCGATGCTGTCCTGTTTGCAGACACCTCTCTGGTCTGAGGGATGAGGTTGCCTGTCTCCAGACTGACCTGGCTAGGATTTATGAAACCTCCCCCCCCACCCAGGGACCACCAGGGCCAATGCCACTACCTCAGAGGTTGCCAAAAAAGAGGAGAGACTGGAACAGGGTGGGCTCAGGGAGGGAGAGGGGGTGGAACAGAGTTGCATCCCTCCAGCTGTACCTCTCCACAATTCATAAACTCTTCTGGTGGATAATGGTTCCTCTATGGAGGCACCGGCAGTGGAGACCAAGGAGGATGTTTGGAACCTTCACAAAGGAGACCCACAGGAGGGTGGCATGGGACCCCGCAGGGGAAGGAAACAACTCCTGGTGGGAGACGCAATCATTGGGGGGTAGAAGTGGGGGAGGAAGGGGAGATGGAGGTAAGGTGCCTGCCTGGTGCCACGGCTTGGAGGGACAGGAAGTGAATCCTCAGAATCATGGGAGCAGCTGCATGAGGGAGGGAGCTGGATAGCTGGATGTCATTGTCCACCTAGGGACAAATGACCAGGCTAGGAATGGGATCAGAGCAGTGCAAGAGGAGTTTGTAGAGTTGGGGAGGGGCCTTAGAAAAGTAGCGCATATGGTAACCTTCTCGGAGGTGCTGCCTGTCAATGGTAAGGGTGATGCTAGGGTACTCCTCACCAGGGAATTCAATGAATGGTTGAAAAACTGGTGTGGAGCTCAGGGCTTTGGCTTCATTGGGGACTGGGGAGCCACCTGGAGGAATGCAGACCTATACTGGTGCAATGGTCTGCATCTGTCGGGGGGGAACCATGATTCTAGGTGAGAGGATTAAATGCTTCATTGGCAAGCATTTAAACTAGCAAAGGGGGGAGGCACTGAAAAGGAGCAGGGAAATCCCAGTCTCCTCCCACAAAACATGGTAATTAGTGAGGTAAACACCAAGGTAGAGAAGTTATTAGGGAGCAGGACAGAGGTAAATGTAAAACAATGCAAAGGCAGTAAGGACAGGGATGGGGCTAAAAGGGGTAAGGCCATCAAAAAGTAGAGGGTGATGAGTACCAACGCCCATAGTCTGTGTTACAAGTTCCCTGAACTAGTGGCCTTGATGGAAGAGGGTTGCCTGGATATTGTGGCAGTCACAGAAACATGGTACACAGAGAACCATGACTGGGATGTCATACCAGGATACACAATCTATAGGAGGGACAGGGAGGGTATAAGAGGAGGAGGAGTAGCTCTCTATGTAAATTAAGGGATCAAAGCAACAGAACTAAAGAGTAAATAGGGAGCAGATGAGGCACTCTGGGTCACCCTGGAGACAGGAAATGGCACCACAATCCGCATGGGGGTTGTATACAGACCCCCATCTCAGGGGGAGGGAATGGACAAGGAAATGATAGAAGGCATCCTTAGAATGGCAGAAAAAGTGGAGATATTGTTGATGGGGGACCTGAATATGCCAGATGTTAACTGGAGCACCTTTACTGCAGGCACATCCAAGCGCAGGGTCATTCTTGATGCCTTACAAGGGGCATGCCTCAGACAGCTAGTATTGGAACCCACTTTGGAGGGAGCAATCTTAGATCTGGTACTCTCAAATGGGGATGGAGAAAGAATCTCAAATTTAGAAGTGGTAGCCATCTGCAAACAAGCAACCACCAAACATTGTGGCTCACGATAAATACAGCCATAGAGTCAAGCCATACAAAAGCAAGAGTATTGGACTTTAGGAGGGCTGACTTTGGAAAAATGAGAGAGTGCCTCAGAAAAGCACTAGTAAACAGGCAAGAAGGAGAGGTGGAGGAACAATGGGGAGTAATCAAAACAGCCATCACAGAGGCAACAAGCCTTTGTGTAAAGCAAATCAACAAAACACAATGAAGGAAAACCCCGCTATGGTTCTCAAAAGTGGTGGCAGGGAAGGCTAAGGAGAAAAGGATAGCATTCAGGAAATATAAGGAAAGACAGAAGGAGCAGGACAGAGAACTTTATCAGTTAAAGCAGAAAGAGGCAGGGAAGGTAGTCAGAATAGCAAAGGCCCAAACCAAGGAAAGGATAGCCAACTCTGTTAAGAAGGGGGATAAGACCATTTTTAGGTACATTGCAGAGCGAAGAAAGACCAAAGAAGGGATACTGAGGCTTAATAAAGGGGAGGCAATGTGGGCAGAGGGTGACAGTGAAAAAGCAGGGATACTGAACGAATATTTCTTCTCAGTATTCACAAAGGAAAAGGATTGGGAGGTACCTAAACCAAACAAGAAAAACACTCTGAAGATGGAGGATGATACCAGTCCATTTACAGAAGAAATGGTTCTGAAAGAACTAATAAAATTGAAGGTGGACAAGGCAATGTGGCCTGATGGGATTCACCCAAGAATTCTAAAAGAACTAGTGACACCACTGACTACTCTCTTTAACAAATCATGGGAGGATGGGGTGGTACCTGAGGTCTGGAGGAGGGTGGATGTGATTCCTCTTCACAAAAGTGGGATCAGAACAGAGGCAGGAAACTACAGACCAGTTAGTTTGACCTCAGTGGTAGAGAAAATGATGGAATCACTTCTGAAGGAAAGAATTGTTGATTACCTAGAGGCCAGTGGGGCACAGGACCCAAGGCAGCATGGATTCACGAAGGGAAGGTCATGTCAGATGAATCTAATAGATTTCTTTTACTGGGTGACCAAAGTAGTAGACCAGGGAGGGGCTGTGGACATGGCCTACCTAGATTTTAGCAAGGCATTTGATACAGTCCCACACAAAAGATTAATTCACAAGTTAGCCATCCTTGGAGTTGGTTCCAAGGTGGTAGCCTGGATACAAAATTGGCTAGACAACAGGATGCAAAAGGTAGTAGTAAACGGAGTCCGCAGTGAAGAAAGGAGGGTTACTAGCAGGGTACAGCAGGGTTCAGTACTGGGACCGGTCCTTTTTAATGTCTTTATAAGTGACATTGCAGAGGAACTAGAAGGAAAAGTATGTCTCTTTGCAGGCGATACAAAGATCTGCCACAGGGTTGATACACAAGATGGAGTGAAAAGGATGAGAAGGGACTTGGCAAGGTTGGAGGAATGGTCAAATGTATGGCAGCTCAGATTCAATGCAAAGAAGTGCAAGGTAATGCACCTGGAAAACAAAAACCCAGGGGAAGAGTACACAATGGGGGGTGAGATGCTGACAACAGTAAAAATGGAAAGGGACCTGGGGGTAATTATATCAGATGACCTAAAGGTGGGCAAGCAATGTGAGAAGGCAGTAAGGAAGGTTGGGGGATACTGGGATGCATAGGAGAGGTGTCAATAGTAGAAAACAGGAAGTTGTTTTCCTCTGTACAGACAGTTGGTGAGACCCCATCTGGAGTACTCATGGCAGTTCTGAGACCCCATCTCAGCAAAGACATAGACAGAGTGGAGGCTGTCCAGAGGAGGGCAACCAAAATGGTGCAGGGTCTGCACCAGAAGACATACGAAGAAAGATTAAAGGAGCTTAATATGTATACCCTTGAGGAAAGAAGGGAGAGAGGGGACATGATAGAAACTTTCAAATACCTCAAGGGAATCAGCAAAGTCCAAGAGGGTAGCATCTTTCAGAAAAAGAAATGTGCAAGAACAAGGGGGCACAATTTGAAGATAGAGGGAGGAGGGCTCAGAGGTAATGTGAGGAAGTTTTTTTCCACAGAGAGGGTTGTGGATGCATGGAACAGCCTCCCTGAAGAGGTCGTTGAGTCAAGAACAGTGGGGGAATTCAAGAATGCATGGGACAGACATAAAGCAGTCCTAGTGGGGGGTAGGAGGAACTGTTGGTTAACTAGGATCTGCAGCTTATCTGTTAGGTAGGGAAATAGGCAGACTGGGTGGGACAAGTGGTCATTATCTGCCATCAGATTCTATGTTTCTATGTTTCTACACTGCCTTTTCTGGATATCCAGTTGTCAATACAGAACACTAGTCTGAAGACATCAGTTTATTACAAACCCACTGACTCACAGTTTCCTCCTCCACAGCTCCTTCCATCCTAATCATGTCAAGAATGGCCTGCCTTATTCACAGTTTCTTAAGACTTTGCAGGTTATGCAGTGAAGATAATGAGTTTGCTGAACAGTTGCTGAATAATGCATATTTTTTTTTATCAACAGGAGATACCCTAAAAGCACAGTGGACAGAGCACTCTCCTGGGTCAGTAACATGCCCGATAACATTGACCCCCACAGGAAGGATACTGTCACGCAAGAACAATGTCGAATTCCACTAGTGCTTCCTTTCCATCAGAGTACGCATTCTGTTCACAGGATAATCGCCAGTAACTTTCCTAGTTTGCAAATTGACCCCGATATTAGTGCAACCTTCCCCCCTCTTGGCGTTTATTATATAGCCGTTAAAACCCTCCCCATTCAGTGGTCCTCCCTGTGCCATCACCAATTGGGCCGGCTGCTAGTACCACCCACTTCTTGGCCCTGCTCATCTCTCAGCACTGCCTCTTTCTATCTCTCCCTCCCATCTCTCTCTCTCTCTTTGCATCTCTACTTAACTCCTAATTCCTCCTTTACCTATCCCTCAAACACCTCCTCTGTTGGCCGCCTTGCCTCCTGTACCTCCCCCTCTTTCTCCCTAACCATGTCCTGTCCCACTTTAACTCTACTTACCCTTCTGGCATCTGTTCCCCTTTTCTACCTCCCTGGAGCCTGTTACCCCACCCCACCACTCAGTTACCACTTTGACTTGGTTCACTACCACCCATGCACTCTGCAAGCCTTACCATGCACCCCCTCCCCACCCCCTTTCAACCCTGAGTGGCTAAGATCTGACACCCATAACAGTTGGCCGATTCCTATGTCAGCCCCCATCCCTCTCTTGTTACATGAGAAATCTCTCTGGGACCAGCTCCGTCATCTTCCTTTACCCACCGAAATGAAGCGCTCATGGAAATTCACTGCCAGGGACTTGCACTGGTGCACACTGAAGCTACTGCTCCTCCTGCTACTCCTGTCAGGTAACATCCACCCGAACCCTGGCCCAATCTCTCACAGCCCTAACAACCAAGTTAAACACTCTGGGTCACTCTCCCTTGTTTCCATAAATATCTGTAGCCTTCTCCCGAAGCTTGATGCCCTTCAAATCTTCTCCTGCCAGTACAAACTGGATGTCATTGCTATTATGGAAAGCTGGCTATCACCAAAAATCCCAGAGCAGGCAGTTACCCTACCTGGTTACAATGTCTTTGTTCTAGATCGTAAGGCCAAAAAAGGAGGGCCTCATGGGCCATCCCCTAGAAACCCCCCCCCCGGACTCGACTGCACAGATCCTTCCTATTTGTATCCACCTAGAAGCACACAGAAAAGTCCTCACAGTTGCTGCAGTATACATCCCACCAAAAGAGCAAGCAAAAGTAGTCAGTGCCATACTGGATTTCGCTCATACACAACCCTCTGGATCTGAGTTAATCATGCTTGGTGACTTTAACATTAACTGGCTCTCCCCTGACACCAGGAGCCTCAAGGATGCCCTTGCCTCCGTAAACCTCACACAACTGGTTACCTTCCCAACCTGATGCAACTATAGAACAGGTACCAGCTCCCTCCTGGACTGGGTTCTTACCAGCCACCCCACCTGGATAACCAATATCTCTGTCCTGCCTGACTCACTTAGTGACCATTCCCCTGTCATCTGTGAATGGACTAACAAATTCTGCAACCCCCCCAGCAGTCACTTCCAGTAGAATCCTACTCCGTGGCAAGCTGCATCTACTCAAATCGCTCCTCAGGCAACAAGATTGATCTCCTATTTTTAGAGCATCTGATGTTAACTCAGCCCTGGATTTCTTCATTTCCACCTTTAACATTGCCTGTGACACCTTCGCCCCCTTAAAAAAATGCAAAGTCAAAGCCCGCTTCAGTCCATGGCTCACTGCCGACCTAATAGCACAACTAAAAGTAAGGAACCACCTCTGGCTCCTAGTGCAGGAATCCGGCACTCAAGCCAACCTCCAGAACTACAAACATGCCCAAAATGCCTGCACACAGTCCATACAACTTCAAAAAAGTGCCTATTACAAGGACGTGCTCACCAGCACCTGGGGTAATGGTAAAGCCTTCTGGAATAACATCAATGAAGTAACCAGGAAACAATCAAAATCCTCCCCTACTATGCTAGTAACTGATGGGAAAATTACCTTCGACCCAACCACTATAGCCAACACCTTCAACTCGGCCTTCACGGACCTCAGCAGTGTGCTCCTCACTGATTTCTTCAATGAAGCCAGCTCCCCTGCTAAACCTGCTACTACTACAACACCCTGACACTTCCTGCCATCTACTTCAAATCTGTCACGATGAAAGAAGCCTGGAAGTACATTGCTAATGCAATCGCAAAAACACGCCACAGTGGGGACACCCTTGACCTGAAACTCCTGTCCCTCACTCTCGATGAGGTGAATAGCCCGCTAACTAAGATTTTCAACCTCTCCCTCAGCCTCAGCCAGTTCCCGGACAGATGGAAATCAGCCATCGTTACACTGATACATAAATCAGGAGATCGGACCAACTCTGGAAGTTACCGACCAATCTCCATACTGCCCCCATTATCCAAGGCCATAGAACGCATAGTTGCTGACCAGCTCACAGATTATCTGGACAATCACAATATCCTGTGCCCCCAGCAGCATGGTTTCAGGAAAGGGCACGGCACCACAACAGCCCTCCTGGAATTCATTGGAGCCATCCACAGCTCCTTGGATAATGGCCACCTAGCTAGTTCCGACTTCATAGACCTAACTAAGGCCTTCAATACCATTCACCACCACCTGCTCCTGGACCAGCTACAAATTGCTGGGCTCTCCCCTGACTCCACAGCCTGGTTCAAAAGTTACCTGTAGAACAGATTGCAAAGAGTGAAAATTGGAGGTTACCTCTCCAACGCACTACCAGTCTGCTCTGGAGTCCCCAAGGGATCCATACTTGGGCCCCTTCTCTTCAGCCTATTTCTAAATAACCTCCCCAAATCATGCCCAGAAAAACTCATTCTGTATGCCAATGATGCCATCATCCACGCCACCCATGAGGACGCACTATCTCTACAGCATAAGCTCCAACTTGGGTTCACAGCCATGGAGAACTGGTTCTGCAAACAAAAACTCACCCTTAACTATAAAAAAACAAAAAACATGCTATTCATTAACTCACTTAACAAGAGCAGACAGCATCCTCTGACCATTACAATTTACCTTGGAGTGCCTATTGAAGAGGTACCCTCATTTAAATACTTCAGAATTTCTCTTGACAATAACCTCTCCTATGGAGCCCATGTAGACAGTGTAGCCAAGGAGGCTAACATATGAATTGGTCTCCTCTACAGACATAGGGCAAACCTAACCCCTGAGGCCCTCAGGATCACTGTCCTAAGCTCAATAGTCTCTGTCATTGACTATGGCCTCTTAATCTATGGCTCTGCCACCTCTACAGCCCTCAGGCACATCACAACCACTCTAAACAAAGCATGTTGGCTCATGGCTGGTGCCCATCACCCTACACACACCTGCGACCTCTATGCCCAAACTGGCTGGCTGAACCTATCAAACTGGATTAAATATTAAACCTGCATCATGGCAAAAAAGATAACCCTGGGTCTGGCTCCCCCTGGTGTCCAAGCCCTCCTTAGCCCTAGTCAAAACCTCCACCATACCAGGGGATCTGACTCTCAAATGCTGCTGATTCCTAGGTGCCTTACCTCGCTGGGCCAATGATCATTTGCCTACAGGGAGCCATACAGGTTAAATAATCTCAGCATGGATATCTCCTGCATTCCCAAGATTGGTCCTTTCAAATCTAGGCTCCATCTTTTTTTCTCTCTTCCTCCAGTACCTGTGACTGCCACACCCTGCCAGCCTAGCTGCTGCCCCTGTCTTTACCTCAGCATCATAACAAGCACTTTCCACCTCTCCCCTCCTCCACCCTTTCTCCCCTCTTCAACCCCTTGCGTGCACTTCTGTATGTGTTGACAATGCCTTTTGGCAGCTTACCCCCTGTATCTGATTGCGTAGCTGTTAAACATGATAGTAATTACTGTTCATGTTCTTGCCACAATTGTCTACACCCACCACTAGAAACTGCTCTTAACCTGATTAACCTGTTTTCTCTGCCAAACCTACTGCTGTACCACTTACATTTCTGTTGTACCTTGTACTGTTGAAACTTTGTTGTGCTGTATTCAATCTGACATGGAACATGTAAAACAGCCTTGGCTCAAAGGTACTTGTAATCCTAGAATTAAATAAATAAATAAAATAAATAAATAGAACCACCTATTGCCTCCTACCGCAGACCACCCAATCTGCGGAATCTCCTGGTAATAAGCAGCCTACCTACTCCTAACAGTTCCACGATTTTAACACAAGCTTTGTTTTTTTTAAGGATGTTTCAGCTCTCTAAGCCATTTACAAATATTTGTGGTAATTAGGAGACTCCTCACCTCCCTGCTTTTTATTTTATTTGCCAGGCATGTTTTAACATTGCCTGAAAATCGTACATGTACGATGATGCAATTACTAGCCATGCACACTTTGTCATCACTATGATGCACAATAAGAATTTTAAACCCTGCTATTTGACCATCGTTGGTATGTGTGGCTGAGTCATCAGTGAAAACATGACACACAGTGGTGTCTTTTAACACTTTCTGAGGTTTTGTCTGAAAGGGCACTGGGACAGATAGGTCAGGGGGTTGGAGTGAACAATTATGGGTCTCTCCTGCAAACTGTAGGCCATGGGCCAACAAGGATGAAGTTTTGATAGGAAGGACAGTGATATTATAATCCTGTAATATGAGAGACCAGTGTATAAGTCTGGTATTGGATACAGAGTTATTTTTTGCTCTGTCTGACAACAGAACATTAGTTAGCAAATGATTGGAATGCAGCACAATGGGTGCATATCCAATGATGTACATAAAGTATTTTACTGCCCAATATGTATCCAAAATATTTTTTTTTACAAAGGTTGTATTTTAGCTCCACTGGGGCAAGCATCTGGGATGCATAAGCAATGGGTCTGATGTGTCCATTTTATATTTGGGCTAAAACTGCTGAGATTGCTATATTTGATGTGGCAGTTTTAAAATAATGCCCTAAAACTGTGTTAGGATAAACCAATGCTGAGGCCACGGTTAGTGATCCCAAACAAAAAGACAATGATGTCAATATTAAGAGACCTTGCACCTTTTTACCTGTAGTGCCTGCCATTGCAGTCACAGTATGAGAGGACCCAGGTGTCACTGATGGAGGGGGGGTTTGCATCATGTGCAGGGAGTGTTGGCACTGTCAAGGGTGCCTGCACAGTGGAGAAAAGTGTTGTGCAAGCTGCACATAGTTTTCCAGCTATGGATTGTGGTTTAGTAGCCATTAGGGGTGGAGGAAGTAGTGCTGAGACAGTTGTCAGCTCAGGTTTAGAAATCAAACCTGTAACCCCCAATGAGGCTTGTGATGCTGAAAATATCACAGCCACGGGGCTTTTAGAATCAGGGTTGTCCACTCCCCAATCAAATGTAAAGTGGGTTTCCCAACCGGAATGCTGCTGGATGGTAGCAACATTATTTTTAACATTACAGCTTAAGGTATTAATGCACTGCATAGGAAAAGCAGTACAGTTAGTCTTCTCAGGGGAAGCGGATGTTAAATTGCATAGGAAATGAAAACAACCTTTTATGTAATTAACTGCAATGCGTTTTTTATCCAAGGCCATGCTAATAAAGCAAACATTAACAGCATTAGCTGTTTCTTTAGCATCAGACGCTGACTTCATGACAGATTGCATATTAACCTTATTTAAAAGTACATCAACATCATTATTAATGAGAATCTTCTTTTCCTCAGAAACATTAGTGTTACTGATAACATTATTAATTATGCCAAACAACTCTAATTTGTTTTGTTTGGTTATGGCAGAAATCACAGATCCCTGTGACTGCAGGATCGAATCTCTGTGAGATGGTGGTCAGCCATTTTGGATTACCTCATGGGCATCATCACATGACCATGAGCGACCATCTTGGGGATGGTATGGGGATGCAACCTGCTCACATGTGTGTCCACCATTTTGAGACTCTAACAATTTCACATTTTGTGAATGACAGAAAAACAAGTGGCTAGCCTTTGCTCTAGTCCACCCCACAGCATACTGTGAGTGTTTAAAATCAAACTTTTTAACATTAGAAGAGGCAAGGTCATTAAGCTAGTATGCCCTGCCAATACCTTTGGTTGATGGTGCAAGTTTGCCATATTTGACTTTTTACTTCTACATTTTAACTTAGATACAGGAGTTAACAAGCTATTAAGTGCATTATTGTCAGATTTTAAGACATTTTTATTTTGTAAAACATGCTTATTATTGACAGAAGCTATGTCATAGTTTATATTGAAAACCTTTATTTTAAGTCTGCTGTAATTAAAACATACTGAATTATGCTGTACCGTTAAGGTCTGGTGTTGAAATACCAGCTTGTTAACTTTTTTAGTAATTACTTCAGACTTATCATTTTAAATTCCTTGTTTTCAAAATGTAAGGAATCAGTGTTACTAGCCAGAACACCATTTTTGGAAAAACATTTTTTTAAAGTTTTGCCTTTTGAGCATTATCTTTTAAGGAATGCAGGTCGTGGCTGCTTCTCTCATTAAAGAGAGACTCATTTTCTAAACAGACAGACTTTAGCTTAGACTGTAGTCTAATTATTTTTTTATATTAGAAGCCTGTTTCAGACAAATCAGCTACATTAAAGCAGCATTTTTTATTTTGCAAGCAACATGCTTAGATTTTAAAACAGATATGCTATTTAGAACAGCATTAAAACAATTAAACAACATTGCAATTAATAATACTTTAGGATCATTGGTACCATTTTTTAATTTTTTTATAATGGGCTTTTATGATATTCCTGAAAGGACTATCATTGGATTTTTCTACTTTAGCAAAATCAAGCCAACTACTGTTAGCAGTTTGGCTTGTTAAGGCATCCAGCCTCAACTTAGTACTGATATATCTAGGCATGTCTTAAGATAAGAAACCCTTAGCTGTCTGTGGATTAAAAAACTTTGTTTGCAACCAAAATTTATGAAAGCACACAAACAGCCTTTGGCGTATGTGGACACCTAGATGAGTAAATACCCATCAGGATTTGAATGCACAAGAAAGCTGTCTAACTGTTTGTTTTGGATCCTTTATAGCTGTGTTTCCACAGAGAAAGAATAGGAAAAAAATTAAAAACAAAACAACTCGTTACACAGAAATTGAATATCTGCCAAGAGATTGTTTTGTCTGCACTGTAGAACACACAACTGACTGAAAAATTATAAAAATTAGACACTTTTAGCTTGTTTTTACTGGGGATCTTTAACCCAGTATTTTAACTTACAGAGGAAATTAAAATGAAACTTGGCAAAAACATTTAGACTTCATTTTAGTCCTGCCGCGGTCGTCATTATGTTGTCTAAACACTCTTGGTGTGTAGGGTGAACAATAAAAATAATAATAATAATACAGATTTTTGTGTCTTGGAGTCTGCCAAGAAACATTTGTAAACAAGCAAGGAGTACTAATAAAGTTTATTATGCTACTTATGCCAAGCATGTGACAAAGAAAATTACAAGAGAGATGGATTTTTCACCACTTTTGAAGAATGTACATAATCTCCAGAATTGTAGATCTTAGGTTCTCTAAGATCTTGTTTTATCTTTTTCCATGCTCCAGCTCTCTGCCCTTCTAGAGAAGCTACAGTAATGTCTCGAGAGCACTACAGTGGGTTGCAGACAGCTAAATACTACAGATAACAGCATAGCAACAGAGATTACAACATAGTTCCAGTTATAAAAAACAATATATATTGGTCCTAAGTCATTCTCCATTGGAGAATGACTTAGGAGACAGAATTACTAATGAGTATCATATGAGACAGAATATGCTTCCATTAGCATTATAGCTTAGACAAAAGAAATGCTGACAGTTTAAACTACATGCTCATTTCTTACATATGTACAATATAAAACATAGAGACATAACAAAAGCTGCCTCTCTCTGTTAGCTTGCTTAGACAAAGAGAACTCCTGACAGGCCTATTACATGGCATATCTGGGTATAAAACACATTACATATAATTATATGAGAATATAAGTATACAATAATCACTGATGATCCATCTGAGTCATCTTATCAGTGATTAGATAGATTATATATGGAATATATGTAAAAGACAAACATAATCTAGATAAATGTATTATAATAAGATATAATGAATCATGCATTACAATATTGGCATATCTTAGCAGCAGAGCATATTTTTAGCACTCATATCTATATATAAGTGCAAAATGGCAGTATTACAGTACAATAGACTAGGAATACAGTGTGAGGTGTATGTGAGGTGTATGTGGGACAATAGGGGCATAACCCAAGCATAACACCAGGTGCCAAACCTTGCAACAGAACTAACTGCTACACCTGCAAATTTATTTCTAGTATGACAGAAATTTGAGGTCCTACAGGTGTTTTTCACATCATCAAGGAGTTCTCATGCTCCTCCACTAATGTGGCAAATTGTATTCTTTGCAGGAAGTGTGCAGCTATTTACATTGGAGAGACTGGCAGACACCTCGCTGACCATTTCAGGGAACATTACAGGGCAGTCAGGAATGGAGACACTGATAACCCCATTGTATCCCATTTTATCTCCAGGGACTACAGTGTCAATGGCCTTTCTGTTTGTGTCTTTCATCAGGGCTTCTGACCACAGAAAAAAACATGGAAACCAAGCTGATCATCCACCTTGGCTCCCAGCAGCCCTCTGGTTTAAATGATAGACCTATTTTCTACTAACATCTTTCAGCCACCCCTTGTTTTCCCTAAAGCCCATCTGTATCTGTACACATTTAATTTCCTTTTCATTTTTACCATGTCTCCATCTCTGTCTCCTTCCCTGACATTTGTCACCTTTCAGCCTTCTTACTAAGCCCTGTTAATTAGTCCCCACCTGGGGTATTCTCTAGCTCATTCACTTCTATTATGCCTTGTCTTTTCCATCATCACCTTTCTGTTTCACAGATTCTCTCTTAATCTTGCCATTTATCACTACTTCTCCATGAGCATTCCCCTTTTTTCTTTCCCCACATATATATCCCTTATTTTACCTCCCATCCACACTAACTTTGTTTTTTTTTTCTCTTTTAGATATTTTCTGAAGAAGACCCAATGTCAAAAGGTAGCTTTTTAACTCTATTTTCAGTGTGCATTTAATATAACCATTTTGTTTTGCTGCCATATAATCCTGGTTTAGCTTCTTAATAAGGGCAGCATTCTGGACTAGGATTACCCCCAGGTATCCAGGCTGAGTAGCCCAAGTCAGGCCTAACTCAAAATTTGCAGGCTTAAATATCTTAGAGTTTAGCAGCATCACCACTGTCTTATCCAGATTCAGCTTATAGTTCACAAAATTGCTAGAATCTTGAATAATCTCCATGGCTACAGCAATAAAAGTAGTAGGATCAAAGACATGTAGCAGAATATCATTCACATATGCAGAGAGCCTGAGGTCAAAGTTGCCTACTTGCACCCCCCCCTTAATAAGGGGGGATGCTTTGAGATGAAGCAAGAGCAGCTCCTAGTACATGTTAAAGAGAAGAGGGGATAATGGACAGTCCTGACAAGTACCCAAAAATACAGTGGGAAAGCGGAAGACAGCACCCCATTGCAATATACCCTTGCACTAGGTTGTGAGTACAAGACCTTAACCCAGGAAATAAATGACAATGGAAAACCTAGGGAACATAACACTGTGAACAAAAAAGGCTTACTAACCCTGTCAAATGCTTTCTCTGCATCCAGGAGACCTAAACTGCAGGATGCTTACTCTCCCTTGACACAGAGAATATGTGAGACTACTTCTGCAGATGGTCAGCGGAAGAGTGAGCCCTCACAAAGCTTATCTGCTCAGGGCTAATTAGCCCTTCCCAGACTTGGAGTATCCTATTGGCTAGAATTTTAACAAAAATGTTAACATTGTAGTTCATGAGGGAAATAGGTTGATAATTAATGACTCAGTCTAGGGACTTGCCTGGTTTTGGCAAAACAACAATAGTGGCCTCCAACAGGGAAGGGTCTGAAATCCCTGAAGTACAAAAATAAGAATACATTTGTTGGAGCAGAGGGGTCAATTTGTTAAGGAAGACTTTGTAGAAGTTCAAGGGAAACCCATCTGGTCTGGGGGCTTCATCTAAGGACAGGGAAGCAACAGCAAACTGAATTTCCTGTGGGGTAATTGGCCTGCTAATGTAGTCTTGTTGGGCCTCACTTAAATGAGGAAGGGGAAACGTCAGCCAAATACTGATGAATGTTAGAAGGGGGCGACGTGGTGTCAGGGGAGCTGTATAGATCTCAGTAGTACCTCTCAAATTCCAAAACAATATATTTGGGTGAGGTTTTGAGGGATTTATCTCTCAAGGAAGAAATTAATAAAACAGTGTGAGATGTTTCTTGCTGCTCAAGAGGTAGTGCAAGAAGGCGACTCGCCTTTTTGCCTTAGTTCACATAGCTCAAATGGGTTTTAAGAGGGGCATATTTAACTCGTTCCCTCAGGCTCTCCGCATATTGATTCCTGAGCAGCATTAAAGCCACCATGTCCCCCTTTGATGCCTCAGGGGGATATATCTCTCTCTCCATGGCAGAAATATGGTCCAAAAAGGATCACAGCTCAGCGTCCCTATTACGTTTCCTTATTGAAGCTAGCCTGATAAATTCCCCTCGCAGTACACACTTGAGGGCACACCAAGCTTTATCAGCCATGGGAATGGATCCAGCATTCTAGTCCATGAAATGAGCTATCAGGTCTTTAATTCTCTGCACCATCCCTTCATCCTTAAGAAGTTGCATATTCAACTTCCAAACCTTATCTTTCTGGTTATTAGGAAGAAGGGCACACTCCAGCTAGGTTGGAGAGTGATCAGATAGCACCCTTGGAGTGTTACCTCCAATCAACATGCCTGGTAAGGCACCACAGCTAAATAAAATGTAGTCTAACCACAAATAAGAATTATGCACTGGGGAAAGGAAAGTAAACTCTCCAGCTGAAGGATTAAGGATGTGCCATGGATCGTACAACACCACCAAATCCATCAGCTCATTAAGCGAATGCTGGGCTGGGGATAAACCTGATAACCTATTGCCAGATCTATCCAAATCAGTGGTAATAGTGAGGTTCCAGTCACCAGCCAAAATAACAGGGATGGAGACAAAAGGGGCTAAGTGTATAGACAACTCAGAAAATAATTCAGGAGAGTCTTTATTAGGCCTGTAAATATAGCCCAGCAAAACTTCTGAATGGTTTAGTATACCCTTTAGCAGCAAATATTGGCCTAATGGACCTTCTATTTTGTGCAGTAATTGAAATCTCACCTCCCTTGAAAATAATACAGCCACACCCCACTGAGCAGTGGAGTTTCCGGTTGCATATACCTGACCCACTGACTGCCTGCAGAACAGAAGCCCTTCCATGGCAAGCAGGTGGGTTTTCTGGAGGAAGGCTTTCTGACAATGCAGTAAACTAAGATTTTTAATATTTGAAGATGTTTTACTCTGGAGTGGGCACCTCTAATGTTCCAAGTAACCTATTTTATGCTACCCGGATGGAGGCTGTAATAAGGAAAACACAGGATCCCTGCTGGATAAGGCAGACTACACATATCCCAGATAATAACATGTTGTTGAGTAAAATCCTCATCATACCCCAATAAAAGGAGAATCAGCCATTAGTAGTCCAAGTATTCACAAGCAGTAGCTAAATATGGCATCACAGAGACCAAATAGTTTGAAAGATGATGCAAAGATTCACACTCTATCAGAGGGAGTGCTAGGGGCTGAATCTCTAAACCTACCCCCCATAGAGTCACACATGAACATTTCCATCAAACAACCAACAATTACTCCTGTATGAGCAACTGGGCCCTGAATGTTACAACAGTAGCAAAATAACAAAAATGAAGAGGGAATCAGAGAATAAGGAAGTGAAAAGACCCCCCTCCCCACTGAAAAAAAAATCCTCCACCAAAGAACAAATAACATTCTCCCCAGTCCTAATGATTGAACTTCACTAAACCATAAAGTTGCATTGTCAATCACTGCTACCCACAAATGATATCCCCACCCCATCTACAACACTAATGAGAATAGAATCCCCCCCAAAATACCCAACTCTTTATGCTAAGACTAAAATTACAATGTCAAATAACTAAACCAAGCAGGCTGTAAATGGTCCCCAGACTCAAATAAAATAAATGGAGATATATTGAAACAGCCCACATTGCCATTACCGGATAATACATGTAACAAGTAATAATAATTGAAAGGCATGCAATAAAATAAAGAAAAATGAGATAGAGAATGACCTCCAGAAACCAATGTCCCTTTTCTAGTACATGCTGCAGCAGTCCAAACTCCCTAGTGACCATCTCCAAATGACCTTTGCCAGAGTCTCCACAAGGATGCATTTCCCAGTCCTACAGTACACAAGGGGAGTAGGCAGAACATCCTATAGCAAGTCCTGGCAGAATACAGAAGCAATAATGGAAGGTCCTGAAGATGATCCTACAAGGCAGCTGTGGTGCAAGGCACATGAAAAATCCATGAAACAGTCAATATTCCATCCAACAAAAGATAATCCAATTCAAGACACATCAAACAGTTCAATGCTGAGCAGGCCTTAGTAAAAAAAAATACTGAAATGCACATAGTTCAACCAGGATCTGCGGCCAGCCAGATTCAAAACCCTGCCTCCAACACAGTGTGGGAGGGGGTAGCCCAAACCAAAAAGCAATAAACTCACCTGTTTCCCCTTAAACATATAGAATGCTGGAAATAAGAAGGATTAAGATGGTCAGTAAAGGAATATAAGTCGAGACAGAGGCTGGGTCAACCGGTCTAGTGCCAAAACTCACTCCATACAGGAGTATAGGAGGGATCCAAATGTTCCAGATTCAAAAATCATAGTGGCTTAGCAATATCCTCTGAAAACTGGCAGTCATTTAAACAAATCTGGGAAGAGCTTCTTTAAAGCTGAACTCGCAACCTCTAGATTGTCATAACTGTGCCATTTGCCATTTTGATGGACCTGCAGCGTGGTTGGATATCGAACCCGATAGCAGATACTAGCCACTATCACTTTGGTTACCAGTGGATGAAGAGCTGTTTTCCTGTGTCGAACAGTATATGGCAGGTGTTGGACTACTCAAATCCACTTCTCCTCCTATTGCAGTTCTTATATATTTCTGATTTCCTCCAGAATATACTGTTAATCTAAAAAATTCAACAGTCTGAATATAAGAGCCCACGGAGGGTAACCAGGTTGGAGTACTGGACGTAAAGAGCAATGGGCCCACTCAATAATGTAACTCGGCCCATTGGGAAAGGGGCCAGCTATTTTTTTACAAAATTTATGAACAAAGGAGATGGAGGATGTACATTCTTTACCCTCTGGAAGACCAAGTATAACCAAATTGTTTCTTCTGGAATGTCCTTCTAGGTCTTCCACTCAGTCCTCCATTTTTCTCAGTCTTTGCCACAGGGTGACTACTTCTGGATCAAGTTTGGCCCTCCAATCATTGAGGAAGGATATGCGGCACTCATTATCTCCAGTACATCGGGCCAACGAGTCAAGTGAAGCATGCATACCTTGCAGCTCAGATGCCAGCAGCTGCAGTGTTTCCTTCAGGGGAGAAAGTTCTTCAAGGAACTTGACCTCTGATAGCACATCCTGGAGAGTAGAGTTACCCGATGTGCCATCAGTCTTTGCCATGGAGCATTTAGTGGACTTGTCTCACTCCGGAGTAGGTGGCAGGGTGTTCCTTGGAAGCTGTGACTTCATTTCTGCATCCATGAGTAAGTTAAGTAAGCCACAAATATCGCTGCAGGGACTTACATGCAAACAGGAACCACAAAACACCACTCTTTGTATCAATGTGTGAATTAAAATAGATAAAAATAAAAGCTGAGACTGGAGCAGTAATGGGACACGTCTGTTCAGGCATCCATCACATGACCATCCCTAAATCCTTATTGTTATAAAAGGCTGTTATTTTCTTCAAAATGTATGGTTTATATTTGAAGCTTATGAATATGTTATCGTTAACAGTTTGCCATAACCTCTAAATGATATGAGGAAAGAAGCCTGAAGACATGGTTTAACCATTGTGATGTTTTACAGCCTATTTCTCTCCAAATTCCTCTTTCCTGTAAACACTTCTTGGCAAGTCTACCATCTGGCAATCTAGTATGTCTAATCCAGAAGTTAATGGGTCTACTATCAGCAGAAGCTTGAAGGTTAACCAGCCCCAGTTCTGCTCTAACTAAACAGGCAGGAGTTGAACACATAAGATCAAGTGCAGAGCACATTACATGGAAAAATAGTTTCTCTGAATTGTCAATAGAGGACATGGACCAAATTTCTGCTCTGTACAGAATCTGATAATTATATTTAGATTTAACTGCTTCCAATAAGGGTCTAAAAAAGAATCCATCATATAAATGATTTAATTTCTTTAAACCCAGTGCAGCTACTTTTGCTTTAGTTACCAGGGTCAGATATTCAGAACCTTGCACTGGGCGCAAACCGTTTGCACTGGGATTGCACCAATATTGCAAAGGACTGCCATATTCAAAAGGCCAAATAGCACCAGCACAATGTGTTAGCGCTGGTGCTAAAAGATAATATATGCATGGAGCAAAGTGAGGGTCAGGAACATGCATATAGGTGCAATGGTATATTCAAAGCCATAGCGCTGCACAACATGCTTTAGCACAACATGTAGCATGGCACAAATTACCGCCTATGAAAAGGTAGTCTTAACTCTGGGAAAAACTTGGATGGAGGCATGAACAACAGGCTACAATGATTTATGCAACAACAACAGCAGCATGGTGTACCTGATAACTGCAGTTAATGAGGAAGCAGAGGGGCCGACGGCCACCGAGGGTCACTCCATATGCCATGGAAGACACATGCTGCAATAGGGCCTAGAGATGGTGGGGGAGTAGGGCTACTTCCTGGGGTCCAGCACCAACAGGGGCCCAGGCCTCCTGGCATACTGCATACAAGGAAGAGGCTGTTTGCTGGTAGGTGCCCAAGAGTCTGAACTTTCCATGGGGCCTGGAATTCCTCTCAAGGGGCCTGTGCTGCACACAGATGTCATCGCCCAAGTTGCCATCATTTGTCACTGGTTTCAACCCTGCCAGGCATTTGTGGATGCCCCAGTGCACAGCAGACACCTTTTTACTGTGTCCATGCAGCAAGCACCTCCTGTCACCCCATAGGGGTACACCACCACTTTTCAGCACACACATGTTGCACTGAGGGAATGGGTGATGCTGAGGGAAGGGGAGGGTGTACAGGTGGCTAGACTGCACCACATAGTAGGTGCTGCCACATGGCTGCAACCATCCATAGAGTGCACATCTGCCAGTGACAGAAATGTCTCTGACATTAGTGTGCCTGTATGATGGTATGTGTCTTCCCCCAGGGCACATACTACACACCTGTCCAGACTCTCGTCACATACAGCCGGCCATGTGTATGTTAGTGTGAGAATCCCATGCCACTGGCACAGTATATGTGTCCCACAGGATAGTATGACTGTGGTGTCCACTGTCAGACCACACCTGCCAGCTGTGCATGTCACTGTGTGAATAGCAGCAGTCATCATTGCCTGATATACCGTAGGCATTGTCGTATCCCTCACAATACTGGAAATTATGGTACTGTGCTGTCTGACACCCATTGTAGCAGGACTAAAAATATGTCCATGGCATGAAGCACAACCACCAGTTCCTGTGGTGCTAGTCCCCTGGCCACAACAGTCTGTGCTGCTGTGTCCAAACCCAGCCTGCAGCTATGTCCTGTTGTTCAAGGCAGACATACAGGTGGTGCTGTAAGCAAACCCAAACTGCAGGAACTGATCTGTACTTCCAGTCTGACGTACAGGTGGAACTGTGTACACCATGAATTAGTACTGGGCAATCTACATGGTAATACATGCAAAGCAGACTGTAATGAGATGCTAATGTGTCTGTTTGCCCCTCAGATTGCCTAAGTAGGCTCATTTGAATAGAAGCTTTGACTATAGCAAAGTTTTGCACTGGGCAAACGTGTTTGCACTAGGCTAATGTGTTAGCCCCTGGCTAACGTGTTAGCACCAGGCAAACCTATCTGAACCATAGCATGGTTCAGCAGTATTTGCCCTGCAATGTCATTTTCAGTTGTTGTGCACCAGTTCTTTGCTAGCACCCCCCATTTGCCACCTATTGCAACTCTGCCTTACTCCACCTCTGTGTGCACTGGGCTGCTGTTGCTGTTTGTACTGCATGATTGCTGTATTCAGAGCTGTCTTATTTGCTGGGCTATTTTTGTACTGCAATCTCAGCCCTGTTTGCACACCTTCATTTGCATACTATGGGCCAGATATTCAAAGCTTAGCGCAGCCCACAAACCAACAGAGCAGGAATAGTGCAGGACTAGTGCGGAACAGCGATCTTGAAAGGACTGGGTAGCGTGCGCTAACCGCAGTAGAGCAGGGCAAATTAATAATGTATGCAAGGGCAAAGAGAGGGGGGTGGCCTGCATACATGAGCTAAGGGATATTCAAAGTCATAGCACTGCACAAGAACACATTGCTTGACACATAGCGCGGCGCTAGCTGCCGCCTATAAAAGGCTGATCATAACCCAGGGCAAATCACTTAGGGGGAGTGACCACACCACGAAGAGTAAATGTGTGCTGCACCAATAGCAGTGATGCTGCCACTGATGGCAGATGTAGTGTAGGAGGAGGAGAGGGAGCAGGCCCAACATGGGCCACAAAGCAGGCCAAGGAGATGGTATGTTGCAAACAGGTGGTACCAGCCCAGGGTCTCCTTCGAGACCCTGCCAGATAAGCACATCACTGACTGGTACAGGATGAACAGGGGTATGTTGAGGCAGCTCTGTGAACTCCTGCATGACCAGCTGCACCCCAACACCAGACACAGCCATGCCATGACAGTAGAGGAGAAGGTGACAGCAGCGATGTGCTTCCTAGCCACAGGGATGCTCCAACGACCAACGGGGGACACCATTGGGGTTTCACAGTCTGCCACCTCATGCCTCCTCACCCAGTTCCTTGAGGCTTTCCTGCCACACACTGGGGAGTTCATAGTATTCCCCAGCATGGCAGCAGAGTGCAGAGAAACCATGTAGTAATTCCGTCGAGTTGCACATCTGCCAGCGGTACTAGGTGCCATTGACACCACCCATGTCCTCATCCGTGCACCACCTGGTGATGGCAGTGAGATATATGTCAACCAGAAGAGGTACCACTCCATCAATTTCCAGGTGGTGTGCGATGTGACTGGGTGCATCAACAATGTCTATGCGCAGTACCCCGGCAGTGCCCATGATGCCTTCATCTAGCACCAGTCCCAGCTGTGCCATGCATTCGAGGAAGGCAGGATACCCAGTGGGCACCTAGTCAGTGAGTAGCAACAAACAGGGAACACACACACCATGGCAGGGTGGGGATAGGCACGGTAGGCCAAGGAAGGGGCTTGGGAGGGAAACACAGGTGGTGCAAGACAGCAATGGGCAGACATCAGTACATCACTAACAGGTCCACATCTCTCGACAGGGGACAGCGCCTATCCCCTGACCCTGGCTGCTGACACCGGTACCCTGGCTGGCCACAGTGGCCGAAGAGATGTACAATTAGGCACATGCCAGCACCAGAAACATCATAGAGAGGGTATTTGGCATACTGAAAATGCGCTTCCAATGCCTAGACATGTCAGGCAGTGCCCTGCAGTATAGGCCTCAGAAGGTATGCCATAACATCCTAGCCTGTTGTATGCTGCACAACATGGCAATGAACAGTGGGATACAGGCATCTGAACCTCATGGACAGGCCAACAGTGACCCAGAGCCAGTGGTCAGGGGGATGGTGGAGAAACTCGAGAGGAGGGATCCTCTCATGGCCAAAAAGGCTCTAGAGCACAGGGCCACCATCATCAGGACACTGTCACAAGCCAAAGGGTGAGTACAGACTGCATGAAAACATGATACAGTACAATGGTGAACAGTTTAATGTGCACAGACATCCACAACAGTGCTGACAACAAACACAACAGGTGCACAACACAATGGCACTGAATGCATGTGTGTGAGCGGTGTGATGGGTGAGTTGTGCAGTTCTCACATGTGTAGAAGACACACAGCCATGGTACTGTGATGTGGGTGATGCCTGATGTGTGGTGGCAGTGTGGGGAGGGACACCATGGCCGTGCATGTGAGACTGTGCAAGTGACGGTGTGTGTAAGTGTGTGTGTCAGTGTAGTGGTGCAAGTGTGAGCAGGCATGTAGGAGTGCCAATGTGTACATGGGAGTGTCAACCATGCACAAGTGCATGGTGGCCATGCCTAACTCTGGCGACAACCACCACGCACACAGCACACACCATGTCTGCGGGACACAGATCCAGGGGTGCTCGGGGCTAAGGACACAGTGGGGGAGGACCACGGTGAGGCAGGCAGGGCAGACCGCCTGTGACCACGCTGTCCAGCAGAACCAGACAGGGTGGCTGGATGGCCATGGTGGCGCTGGGTGCCTGTCAATGCACACAAAGCTGTGATGCTTGAGCCAGTGCCAGTCCTGCGGCCACTAGTGGCCCATCTGTGGGCCCCTGTGTCATGGGCACACTGACCCCCTTGCACAGTCTGCTGCCCACCATGCACCCCATGCAGCACTGTGGTGAGGTCTACCACCATGGCTGTGAGCCCAGCAAAGCTGCGGTCAAGTGTGACAACCATGCAGCCCATCCTGTCCTCTGCCCACTGTTCCATCCATGCAAAACCCAGGGACAGTGACTCACACATCTGGGAGAGCTCATGCCTGACCTCCCACTACAGGCCATGCAGGTCCAGCTGTGCCTCCTGCTGGGAGGTGAGTGCAGCCTGGAGCAGAGGGCAGGCCCCTGGGGCATCCATCTCCACAGCCACAGCACCCTCATTGGCAGCTGGTGCTGGTGCCTGCAGCTCACCAGGGTGGGGACGACATTGCACTTTTGGCCTGTCCTGCTACTGCAGGCCAGTGGCAGAGTGCTGTGATCCCTGCTCATCCTTCACCCCAGCCCGTGAGGGGCACCACATGTCCAGCGGGACACACGTTCCCCACATGGCCAACCACAGGCTACATGGGTACACCCATACTGGCATGGCAAACAACCCCCCCTGGCACCCGTGCTTTGGACTGCACCCTGCCCCAGCCCTGTGCCCCCCGACAGACCCTTCAATGGGCAGGATGTAACCCTCCTCCAACACATCCATCTCCAAGTCACTGGTGACTGTCAGCAGGATCACTTGCCCACCCCCGAGATCCTCCAGCTGGGCACCCTCCAGGGCTGCACTGAGGTCCAGCTCCCCACCATCACTGGAGCCCTCCCACCCTGGCAGCTGTATCCCATGTCCATGTGTGCACCACTCATGGTGCTCATCTGAGGGTCCATGACCGGCACCTGGTCCTGACATTGATGGCAGGTTCTCCTCCTCCGCCTCTGCCTCTGGCCCCAAGACAACCATCCCAGCCTGGTCCTGGCATGCTGCAGGCCCTGCACACACCACTGTGGAAGAAAACAGGACAGGGTCACTGACTGGTATGTGCACAGTGCACCACACCACCACCAGTACATGCACACCTTAGGTAATGTGCCACCCCCGCAGACATGCACACCCCATACACCAGCCCCACAGCCATAGACTGTGCCCACATACACGCACCTACCCCACAGTACACATGCCCCAGCCTGTTAGCTATGGTGGCAGCCATGCCAGACTCTGTATGCATGCAAACCTGCTCCAGGTGCACAGTGCGCACAGCAGAGCACACCCACAGTTCACCCCAGGCAAGATGCCAACACCAACACCCAGCACCTATGCTGGCACACCATGCAGGGTACACACATGTGGATACAGACCTGTCCTAGGTGGTGTGAGAGTCATCTCACACCCACTCCCTGGTACACCAGCAACAGTCACCGGGTGCAGTGTGGATGCCACCACGGCCATAAGTGGGTCCTTCTCCTGCTGTTGTCTGGATTGCGGGCCACCACCGGTCCAAAGCCTATTGCAGAGCCACTGTGCCTTCTCCTGTGGTGCAGCAGGTCACTCCAGTGCTTCTGCACCGCTTCCGTCATCCTGCCACATCCACCGATGTTGTTCACACCTGCTGTCACCTTATCCCAGGCCTGGTCCACCACCGCATCTGTTGCCCTGTGCTGCCCCAGCACCTGCTCCCTCTCCTTCACACCATGCACTAGCATCCTCAGCTCATCCTGGGAAAAGCGATGCGCACGTATGTGCTCAGGTTACGCTGTACTACCTATGAGAAAGATGGGCAGGGACATGTGTCACCAGCTGTGGTGGGCCTGTGGTGCATGGCACATGTGATACAGTATGTGCATGCCACCCCCAACGGCAGCACCAGTCACATGGATGTGGCAATGGCCAGCATGTGCATGTATGGTGCACACAGCCACAGTGTACTGGGGCCACCCCTGTGTGCACAGTTCCACTGCATGGCTGTCAGCATAGGGGTTGCACACACTGGACCCATGTGGGCATGTCCACTCCCATAATGGATATGTGTACCCCGGGACGGGGCTGTCCAAATGTCCACCACCTGGCAGTGCACCGTGCCCCCATTGGCCACCTAGGGATGATGTGTGCATGGCACAAAGGGCATGGACACTGTGGAGGGTATGCATACAATAGCAGGCTACCAGACACGGACCACACAGCACTGTCGATGTCACATTGGGGGCCTCACAGTCATGACTCCAGGGCTGCAACTGTGTACCTCCATAGGAACATCTGCGACCCTCCACGTCCCACATCCAGGGTAACTGGTGAGTATCCATGGACCACATGTCAGTGAGACACTGTTGTGAGGCATACCTGCATGCTGCATTTTGGGCCCCCCCGGGCCTGGCACACACAGTGTGCAGGTGGTACCCACATGGTGCTGTCTGACACTGGTGCATGTGCATGGCACATGGACCTGTCAGCTGGACAGCCAGCCCAATGGCCTTGTGCACCCTTATTCAGTGGCCCTCTCCCCAGCCTGTACAGCTGTGGTCAGCAGGCAAGCTGTGTGTACACCACAGCCCTGTGTTGCACCAGTCCCCTTCCACCAGGCCCCCGACTGCTATACAGACCTGCCTCTCGCTGCTGTGCCTCCTGTTGCATGGCTCTTCCTGTTATGTGTGTATGTATGTCTGCAGCCATGGCTGTGTGCTGCAATCCCACATCACATCACTGGTGGAGCACTACCTGCCCTTTCATACCCCAGCTGGGCAATCCAGCCTGTTAGGTATGCAAATCATCGGATAATGATATGCTAATCACAGTGTTTGCACTGTGCATGCACAGGTATCCTCTTTTGCACATGCTGGTTGAATATGGGCCTAACTAGCACCAGGCTAACCACTTCACACTGTGCAAACGTCAGCGCCAGGCTATGTGGTGTCCAGCACCGCACTGACCCTGTAGCGCAGCACTATGGGGCATAGCGTGGCCCCACACATGCTTGTGTCTCCCATGTGCTGCAATAGCACCCTGGTTAGCACATCGTAGCACCGCACTAGGCCACATGCACAACACTCCGTGCATGTATGGTGTTGTGGCCCAGGGTCATGACAGGCATCCACACGTACGCGGTTGGGCCGCTTCTGGGTAGTGCCACGTTACGTCATGTGATAGCGTGGCACTACTGCACAGTGCTGTTGGGAGCAAGGTGTGGTTCAGGCAGTCCAGTGGACAGGTGGCAGGCATACTGTGCAGTTTGGGCAATGCCAGGGGGTAGGCAGCAAAAAGCAGTGGTGCACAGGTACAGGCATTGGGTGGAGGTGGAGACTGCTAACCTGGTGGAGCTGGTACAGCAGAGGCACCAATTGCTCTTTGGGGAGGTCAGGGGTGGTAACCTCCCATGCATGCAGGTGTGGACCTCTGTCACCAGGAAGCTGTGTACCTGCATGGGCATCACCAGCAATGCAGAAAAGTGTCAGCATTGGTACACCGACATGCAGCAGCGGCAGCAGCTTAAGCACTACATGAGGGCACTGTGCCTGTGCCAGGTAAGTGGTGTTGCACATTGACCACCTCTATCATGTGCCTGTCAGACTGCATGTGTGCCTGTGCATGTGTGTGTGTGTGTGTGTGTGTGTGTGTATCAGTGTGCCACTCTGCATGGTTTGGGTGCATGTGGCATGGGCAGGGACACACATGTTGGCCACCTAGGGGGCATCATGGTACAGGGTGTGTGGCAGCATGCACAGTGGGGGTACAGTGCATGCTGTGTCCATGGGGTGACACTGTCGTGGGTGGTGGTTTGGGTCAATGTTGGTGGTGGGTCCTGGTACAGCACTGGCCTGTGGCTGATGGCACCATGGTGTAGGGGTGCTGTCCCTGGGACACTGATGGACTACACACACAGGTGTAGGGACTGTTGCAGGACACCTGCGAATGGCACTGTCGCACCACTGCGTTGCCTTGCCGGCATGTCTTGTGTGCCTGGAGAATGCCCCATGGGCCATGCCACCCTCTGTGTGGTTGTCCTCTATGTTCAGCCACTGATCCTGGGAATCCTTGTGTGTGCAGTGTTGTGGGGGTTGCATGTGCATCTTGCTGTGCTGCACACAGTGTATGCTGTGTCTTGCACTAACGCTGATGTTTCACCTGTCCTCTGTAGAGAGGATTGAGCAGCCCAAGGCCAGAGAAGGGGGCTGGGAAGTACCCCAGGACAGGCAGAAAGGTAGCCCGAGGGTGTTGGCCATGCCACAGCAGGCACAAGAGAGCAGCCCTGAGGACAGGGGCCTGTTGCATGAGTACCTGTCTTGTTACTCTGTGGTGTTTCACTGTGATGTGTGGTTCATTCTGCGTTCTACCAGTGACTGGGCATGTGGTATGGCTGCCACAGGCATTGGGCCAGTGGTGTTGTGGCACTGTGCTGTGCTGTGCACCAGTGTTGCACACTGCAGCCGGGTGCTGGCTGACTGGCTGCTGTGCCCTGTGGAGGGGGCTTTGGGCCAATGTCAGCTTGCATTGATGTGAGGGTGCCAGATGGTGGTGGGGGCTATCACGGTGGAGGTTCTGTGGGGCACGCGTGATGTCAGTTGCCATGCTTACCTCTGCAGTGCCATGTGCTTCAGCCATCTGGCCCCCCTACAGTTCATCTGCATGTGCACAGTTGGCATTACCTTGCTGTCCACGGGCTTCACTGGACAGGGTCTTGGTGTCACCTGCGTGCCTGTTGTTGCTGCAGGACTCCATGACCCATGCCATCCAGGGGCCTTGTTTGGTGGCATGTGTCGGCCCACCCCTGCCACCGTCTGTGCCCTGTATGCCTGTTCAGGCCTGGTCTGGGTCGGTCATTGGCCAGCCACTGTGACTGCATAACACTGCTCCGGCGCACCTTTGGTTGATGTTGTTGTGCTCAGCATTCCGGTACATTGCCATCTGTCATTGGGCAGCATGTCCTGACATCTGGGTGCCCTTGTGCATGTTGTGGCATGGCCCTTGCATACAGCTCTCCGGGGGCCAGCTGTTTGTCTGCCCTGTCTTGCTGTGTGCTGTGCTGGGATGGGCAATGTCACCTGTGCCATGGTGCTGTCGGGCATGTCATCAGTGTGTCTGTTGGGTATTGGGTTGGTGCCTTTGTCACCCAGGCCTGCTGTGTGGGCACCTTCCGGGTGGGCCTACCAGTGTGGCACTCACCTCCACTTGGGAATGTCTGTTGGGACATGCTGTCCATTCTTGTATGGCCACCTGTGGCTGCAGTATGCCACATGGCCAGTGTCCCATACTCACAGTCTCCCCCTTCCTCCTGTATGTCCACTCCATTAATCATTGTGGGCAACCAGGCCTGAGGAGTTGAAGGGGATGGAGGATCTACTGCACCGCATCATCCAGCAACAGAGAACCCTTATAGAGCAGCAAGTCGTCATCATCACTGAGACCAGGAGGGTGGCGTCTGTGTTGGAGGGTCATCTCCCAGATCCAGCAGGCAGTTAGCCATGCCCTTCATCCCATATTGTGTTGGCTTCCCACCCCCCCTTCTGGACTTGCTATTGTTTCCTGGACTGTATTCATGTGTCCCTGTGTGCATTCTCCTCCCCTTTGCACCCTTCTCCTGTGCCTTATTGTACATTCTGTTATTATTTGTACATGTTTGCCATTTAACTCTTTGGTTTGTTATTATGTGTTCCCTTTGTTGTTCCTGTAGTTGGCTTATTGTTGATTGGGTTGTGTGCTGGGGGGGGAGGCTTGGCATGTCGCTTAGTTGGATTTGTTCCACAGTCTTTCTTTGTTTTGGGTGGGTCATCCAGTGGTGGTTGGGGCATTGGTTGTTCTGTGTTTGGTTTAGTCTTTAGTTTAGTATGGATTTGCATCACTGTTCTGTTCCCGTTACCTTTCCTTTTGATTATTTACTATTGCATTGCATTTACTACATTTTACTGTGTCTTGTGTCATTCTTGGGTGCTGGGGTTTCACTTGGTTTGTGCTGTTCCTTGGGTTCCCCACATGGGTCCAGGTTGTTGCTTGCCATTCCCGTGCATGTGTGTCATCCTCTGGGATGTGCACTGCGGTCTGCTCCTGAGACCTCATTCCAGCCTGTGTTTCATTACATGTGTCCCAGGGTCAGGCTGTCTCACCTCTATACTACATTCCATTGTGTGTTTGCACTGCCTGCCTGGGTGCTATATTCAGTGCTGCCTTATGTGCTATATTCAGTGCTGTCTTATTCCTGGGCTGTTTGTGCCCTGCACTCCTGGCCCTGTTTGCCTGGCTTCCTTTGCTTGCTATATTCAGCTGGTTTTGCACCCGGCTATTCCTTTTGACTATAGCTGGCATTTTGCTCCGGGCTAAGTTTGCCCACTGGGCAGTGCTACTTTAGCCACGGGGGCCCTGTGAACCCATTCTGCCTTGGATCCTGCAATCCACTGGTTTTAAGGTATTCCCCAATCCTTTCTTTAAGTAGTGTTTCCATAACCTTGCCCACCACTGAAGTCAGGCTTACTGGTCTATTCACACTTTTGTGTAGTGGGACCACATCCACCCACATCCAGTCCCCCAGAACTCCCCCCATATCAAGTGATAGATTGAACAGGGCCATTAGAGGTGCAGACACTTCCTCCTTTAGTTCATTCAGTATCCTGCAGTGAACCCTATCTGGCTCCATTGACTTGTCTACTCTTAGTTTAGTTAGATTCCCGAGGACTCTCACCTCTGTAAAAGGGCTAGTGTCCACCTCCCTTCCCCAATGCCCTTTTCCTCTATCTGTGGCCCATCACCTACCCATTCCTTTATGAATACTGAACAAAAGTAATTGTTCAATATGTTTTCTTTCTTCGAGTTCACTTCCACTCTCCCACTTCCCCTTTTAGATTTACTATCCCTGCCTTACTTTTCTTCTTTTTGCTTATGTACCTAAAGGATGTTTTATTTCACTTTTTAACTGACTTGGCAATGTTTTCCTCTGTTTGTGCTTTTGCTGTCCAAACTGCCTTCCCTGCCTCCCTTTGTTTTTCCTGATAACACTCCCTATCTTCTTCCTTCTATGTCGAATTGTTTCTTTTGAATGCCTGCTGCTTTTCCTTTACTTTCTCTACTACTTATTGGAGAATCATAGTGGTCTCTTTTCTTTTGCTGTCTTTTTCTCTTTACTCATTTTTGCTTTTTTTCTTCCATAGAAAAGTAGAAATGTCTTCTTGTAGAGTGCTGCAAAAGCTGCCCGAAACAGTAATGGGTAGAGACTGCAACACAAAGATGACATGATGTAAAACATTCATTTTGATCATGGTTACCCTTTCTATTTTCAGTGGTAGATTACTTCAGTTTCTTAGGTCTTTGGGAATTGCTTGCAGTATAGTTCATGTTGTTTGCAGTTCTACATGGAAAATCATTTGGAATATAAATTTGGTGTTCTTGGCTGAGTTGTAACAATTCATTTTAGACCAACTGATTCTATAAGCAGAAAATACTCTGAAATGTGTAATTTTGCTAACTTTTTACACTGTATGTATGGGATCAGTTAGGTTGTAATCTGTGTAAAGACATTTTATGTTATATTTTACTGGTAGAAATACCTGTTATTTTTGAGTTTGAACATATTGTGATGGCAAGTGGCTCAATGGCAGTTGCCAAGATGAAGGACAAGAGTGTACATCCCTGATGTGTACCTCTTTTGAAAACTAGGTGATATTATATTATTGGTTATTACTCTTGGCCTGAGTGAATGGCATAAAAGTTCAATGAAGTGATGGAAATTAAAACCTAAACCCATGCATTCTAGGGCTTTATGGACATAGTCCAATTCCACACATTCAAATGCTTTTTCTGCATCAATGGCAAGTAGCGAAACACCAAGATTTGTAGTGATGTTATAATATTAATGGGCCATAAAATCTTCTCCCCCAGTTTTCTGCCCTTGATAAAGCTGTTCTGGTCTTTTGGTATCAGGAGGCAAATCAAGGTTAAATTGGAGACCCAGAATTTTGGCAAGAATTTTAATGTTGGAGTTCAGCAAATATATTTATTTATTTATTTAACATTTGATAGGCACGTCAAGCCAGAGCTCATTTCCAGGTGCAACCTGGCCACTTATATTAGCCAATATGAGGTAGCCTACATAGGATCACATTCTGTTTCAGAAATAATAATATACTTGCATCATAAACGGATGGTGGTAAGGAACCTTTGAATAAGAGAGAGTTGAATAATTCTTCAAGATATAGGGCCACTGCAAAAATGTAAGAGCAGCAGGAAAATAAAGACATACTATGGTGCTGAATCTGACTAAATAACTGGAAGTAGAAAAATTAAAAGCATCTGTAAACAGCACTCAAAGACTCAAAACTGTTATAAAGTCATTTATGCAACAGGTGTCTGAATAAATGTGCACTCATAAATCCATTTATCTGTGCTACTATGTGGATAAATTTATTTATCCACATGCTATCTATGTCACACTCTATTTATCCACACAGTAACTGAGTCATAACATACAACAGACTGGACCTAATTTCTTCACTCCTAAAACACCTATAGCAACCACAAGCAAACCAATGAAAATTCTTCACAAATACCATCTAGTGCACAGGTAGCAAAGATGCCCCTTGAATCCTCGTGCTGAACCAAACAGCAACTGCTAAACATAAGAACTCCAACCTCTGAGTGAAAATAACGAACACATTACCTCAAAGAGCAGCAATTTAAAAGGCTAAAAAAAGTGCAAAATATGTCCAGAAATCAGCAATTCAACAGCAGTTTTGAATTAGAACCAGAGCAAATAATGACACAGATAGAAGAAGATATGGAACCACTTGAGCCACCGACAGAACCAACCACTGCCATCACCACAGTAATCACAACAATCGCAGAGCAAAACCTGCACCTGCATGACAAGCCTTCAACCAGCAGTACTTCCCAACACAGGGACTCCTACAGCAAAAACAAAAAAGTGTATATAAACATAGAAGACATAGAAACCTACATCCAAAAAGCCAAAAATATAAATACAGCCAAAAAAAATGCAAACGGATGTCACAATGTTCAAACAGTACCTGAAAGAGATCTCTCAGAAGAACGCCCTCTACAGGATATTCCGCCACAATCACTGAACACTTTTCTATGCCACTATTTCATAAACTGCACAAAAAGAGATGGTTCAGAGTATGAGCCACTAACATTGCATGCAACATTTCAAAGCATTGAAAGAGACTTCAAAAGTAAAGACTACCCACATTCACTATCTTCCTCACAAGTATTCAAAAAGGCCAGGCAAGTGTTATTATCTAAACAGAAAAACCTAAAATCATACGGCAAGGATTCAAAACCCAGAGCAACAGATGAGCTAACAGACAACAACATAGAAAAACTTTATGAAGAACATCTCTTGGGACCCCACAACCCTGAGTCACTGCTAAACACAATGTGGGTGGTCACCAGCATGTATTTTGGACTTAGAGGAAACACAGAAATGAAAAATTTAAAATGGGGAGACATATCATTAAAAACTGATGAAAATGGACAGAAGTACCTGCAATATGATCAAGAGCACCAAAGTCCCGCACTGGAGCTAACCCAAAGGATACCAGAAAAATAAAACCCAGGGCCTACCAGCTAGTAAACAACCCTTACAAATGCCCAGTGCTTAACTACACAACCTACAAAGACATGCGACCACCACAGTGTTTGACAGATCAGTCACCATTCTTCCTTGCTACAAACAACCACAGCAAGCAGCTAAAGCTAACCATATGGTTCAAAAACCAACCTGTGGGAATCCACATGCTTTCAGCAATAGTAAAAACAATGATAGCCAAATCATCCATACAAACTGAAAAGTGGTTAACAAACCACTCTGTTAGAAAGCATTTGATTCAAAAGCTAAAGGACTCTGGCAGCAAAAAATTTCAAATATCCTGAGCTGCAAGCCCAGCACTTCAAAAGTCATTCAAACAGAAACAGAACCACAACTAAAAGTGATACCACAAAATCATCCAGACATTCTTGGATCCCGTTTCTACCAACCCTCTATCCAAACAAAAAAACATCCACTTCACCATAATTCAAGTTAATAAAAGTACTCCATGTCAAAACTCACACAATCCTCCCCCCCACCCCCAAAATAGTAATGCAATTAAAAATGTATCTTTCTCTTTATCACAGGCAACAAATATGACTCCTATACAAAAAAAGGGCCATGGTACTGGACTCCAAAAGTGACAAGGACTAAAAAAAATTAAACATCAACCCAAATACCTCGAAGAACCATTTCAGCAGCATATCCTAAAGTGACTTCCTACATGTATGTACCACCAAATGACAATGTGAACTGCTGGATTAACTCTGCATTGGTATGAAAAAAATAATGCAATACTATTACCCAAAAGACAACATTCTTTTGCAAAGATTGACTCTAAGTAAATGTCAAGATAAAAATCACTGTACATAAAAAAATAAAGAAAACTGTTGCAAAAGTCCTACATTTCTCTATATTTCAATAAAGTTTCACAATCTTACAACCTTTCCAGCTCTAACACCCTACTGTACTCCCCTTTATTCAGTTATTTAAGTAGTGACCACCTTCAGTATTAGATTATATGCTATTATATATCACATTTGAAATTTCTCACTCAAATAAATGTAAATGTTTCCTGTGCACTGTCACCTTTCTGTTTGTATACCATGTAAACTTTTCAATAAATATTTCAAATGTTTCTAACCTTGTCATGTATCTCTTTATGCACAAATCCAGTCCACAAATCAAAGTACACCCCAAACAAAAAACAAACAAACCTAATCCACAAAGATAAATGGTGCAACTGCTTGACTTGAAATCAAAAATATACAAAAAGTCTCCCTATGTTTCAATCCCTAGTAAAAATCTCCACATATCGGACATCCAAGAGCCATGATCCAAACACAGGAAACATCCACAGCAGAAAATCCAGGAATCCAAGGTAAAAAAAAAAATCCAAATAAAGTAATCCAACAGTGACCAAAACGAAGCACTCCCCAACAAATGCCACATGCCAAGATCCATGTCCATCCAGCAATCACCGAAGAAAAACTGTTGAGGAAATCCATAACGGGCTGCCAAAATCACTGAGCTCCCCATTAACATCCATCCAATAGCATCAACTCTTCTCTGGTTCCCCTGAAGACACCACGCCACTCCCTGAAGTGCTCCTCCAACACGCCACAGCTGCCAATCCTTTCTGAACTGTGCCACAAATTAAAGACCCGCCCATCAACCAATAGGAAAATGGCATACAAGATTGACAGGCACACCCACCAGTCAACACACTCCACACACTACCACAGCCTCTAGCCAATCACAGTGCATTCACACATGTCAATCACGGCAGCTACACGCCAAACTTCCTTACAAAAATAACCAATCCAAACCTACTTTAACAACACAACCCTCCAATCATATTACTGTACTTCAATCCTCACCCTATCAAAACACACAGCTTCAGTCCCATTCATGCAACCAGAAACAACATAAAACCTAATGTGGAAGAACCACCCACGTAAGAAAATAATCCCACAAAGATTAAGATAAACCAAAAAAAAACACACACTCAGCACAAACACCACGACCCAAAAACAAAATGTGCCAGCTGCATAAATCGAATATGCAGAGTCAGTGTGGGATAAATTTTATAGTACAGTTGACAGAGACCATCAGAACACTCCACTGTGCCTTTGGCACTCATGAGGTTACTTGAGGTCACTGTCAACTGTACTACATAAATGTTTTATCCCACACTGACTCCCCGCATATCCCTTATAAATGTTACCCTTAGGCTGCCCACAGAATTAGAACATATTGGAATTCTGGACTGATCTATCAAGTCTGCAGACCTGCAAGGGTTAATACTCAGTGAAAATAACAAACAATGCAGTGGCCCACTGGCCATAAAACACATTAATGTTTCCCCTGGCGTACTGCCAGGCTTCTTCAGAGTGAAGAAGCCTGGCAGCTGGCTGAGGAAACGTTACTGAGTTTTATGGCCAGAGGGCCACCGCATTGTTTGTTATTTTTGGCGAGTATTAAATTTATGACTCTGTAACAGTTTTGAGTCTGTGACTACTGTTTACAGCTGCTTTTCATTTTTCTACTTAAAAATATAAGGCCAGCAGTGTCTTGCCAATTAGAAGTAAATGAGCAGTTTTACAAACTGCTGCTGATGTATTGGGTTGCTCTAACAAGTTAACTAATTTTTGAGAAAGAGTGTGGAAATTTATGTTAGTGTGAGAAACAGAAGGGTCATCTCAGGGTGCTGTGGTGCGTGAAGCCAAGAAAATCCACAAATGCCAGCAAAGGAAGGCTCGCACTCACTAAATCAAAGCAGTAAAAATATATATCACAAGGCAAAATTCTGCTTACTCATACATGATAAAAGCTAGCTTGGCACATAGCAAAGTGTACCCATAGTTTGCTACAAAATCACTTGATGGCACTTTGTGCCTCTCAGCAGCACTTTATCAAATGTGACATAGGTCACAATTTGCGTGTTTAAATATGCCTTCACATTGTGATGTCATCACTAATGTCCCACTTATAGGTCACAATTTATGCTGTTTAAATATGCCCTCACATTGTGATGGCATCACAATTGTCCCACTTTAAAGCAAAAAATACCCTTAAAAACATATAAATAATGCCCATACAATTAAATACATTAAGGCCCGGATATTCAAACCGTGCCATTCTGAGGCACAAGCCCTTGCGCTGCTCAAAATAGTTGCACAGGGGTGTGGCCGTGGCGATATTCAAAGGAGTTGCGCTATTGAGCATCTCCTTTGAATATCACCCCCAGCCACAGCCACTGTGCATGGCGCAGTGGAACTTGCACCACCGCAAGTTGTCAGAGTTGAGCATTAAACTTGCAGTGGCGCAAGTACCATTGCGCCATGCGCAAATTCCGATATTCAAAAGGTGACATGCAAATGGAGCCATAATCACACAGCGTTAGGGGGGCCATTTGCATCTGATTATGGCCCCATTTGCATGCCATTAGCATGTAGGTGCGCCTGATCCCCGAGGACTTGCGCCTACCACCCTGCCAGGCAGCAGCCGCTAGACCGATGCAACCTGCAGCCCGATCAGCGGGCAGAATGTGAAACAACCCCCCGCCCAAACATCTCCCAATGCCCGATCACGGGCAGAACGTGAAACAACCCTCCCAGTGCCCAATCACGGGCAGAATGTGAAACAACCCCCAGTGCCCGATCGCGGCAGAATGTATAATGACAACCCCCACCCAAACATTTCCCAATGTGCCCAATCGCAAGCAGTATATGTATAATGTCTACTCGCACTAAACATTCTCATCAGCCTGATCGTGTAGAATGTGAACACTTCCAGTGCTCACTGCAGAATGAAGATTTCAATCGACATCTTCGAGGTCCAGTGACCCGTAATGCCTGACATCGCAGACACCGTCACCCCTGGTGAACCACTCACCACCACCACCACCGCTTTCAGCCGGCGGGCAGCAGCACTACTCTGCTCAGCCACCCGCCACCCACCCCACTGAGTCGTCCGGCAGGCTGCACGCCACCGGCAGAGTCGACCACGGCAGTACGACATGACAGTCCAGATTTGTGAACGATCATTCACAAATCTGACTGTCATGATGGAGCTGCATGCCCATTGGCTCTAGCTCTGCACCACTGGGCATGCAGCCCTACCAGACAGTCAGTTGGTGGGTGGCGGGTGGCAGGCAGGTGGATGCTGCCGCCTCCGCCGCCGGGGTGAGCGGGTGGTGGGGCTTCGTGGGTGGGTGGGGTGGGGACACTAGACACCAGGGAGATGTTTGGGGGTTGTCACTGACATTCTGCCTGTGATCGGGCATTACAGTCCACTGGACCACCAGGGAGATATTCGGGTTGGGGGTTTTACATCTGCCCGCGATCGGGCACTGGGGAGTTGTTTCACGCCTCACCCACGATCGGGCACTGGGGTTGTTTCACGCTCTGCCCATGATTGGGCACTGGGGGTCTTTTCACGTTCTGCCAGCAATTGGGCTGGTGGGGGCACAGGGACTGAGTTGGGGGCCAGCCACGGGTGGCAGCTGCTGTGTTGGCCCTGCAATACAGCAGCTCACCTGTGGGTGGCCCTCAACTTGATCCTTTTTTTTGACTCAGAGTTGTGCAGGCGCAGGTTGGGGTTGCGCCAGTTGATCCTGCACAACCCGACTGAATTTCGGTTGTGCAGTTTATGCATGGTTCCTCCTCCTGTTGAGCATGCATTCATTTGCATTGCGCTGTTGCTCAACCTGTTTTCAGTGGCGCAACTGCCTCCTGCTGAATATCGCAGAATGGCGCAATTTTGGACTTGCGCATGCGCAACCCTGTTGCGCATTGCGCAACCCTTTTGAATATCCGGGCCTAAATATACAATTACAAAAAAAATACAGTACATGCAGAGTAAAAAAATTTGGCTATAAATCTGGGGAGGTATATATTCTAAGAAAGTCTCAATATCATTATTTTTTATTCAACATTGATGTGATTCTAACAAATTTCTCAAAGTTCATCAGTCCATTCATTCTTGATTAATATTTGACAAGTGTTTCAACATCCTTCACTTGTATCAAAGGACTCCTCAAAAAACATAGGCAGTAATTTATTTGTGCACAAAAAACAGGTTTTACATGTCAAAAAATAAAACAAGTTATTAATGAGGGTCCCACACAAGCACACATCAAATCTCCAACTAGGAGGTACCAGACAAAATGATACTTGAGAACCTGATGACACATCTGTTCCAATTGCCACAGTCTAAAAGATACAGTATCATGTTACAGAGTGTCAGTAAATAAAACATCTATCACAAAATGGTATCCAGTTTCTGCAGCATAAAAGTGAAACATTGCACTGCATTAGAGATATCATTTTGAATGGGGACATTTCAAAGCATTCATTTAGTCCCAGTGTTGTTAAGCTGCCTAATGTGAACATCCAGAATGTTTTTTTCTTAATAATATTGCATCTAAATCCCCCTTCTAGGGCTAAGAGAGACCCTTTCTATCCCATTTAACATCCATATGTGTTCACCCGTGCCCCTTGTATATTAAATATGTGCTGCTAGTATGGGATCATCATTATTATCTTATATTAAAAAAAAGCAACAAACCAAGCATAAGTCTGGAATAGTAAATGGAAAACAGGTCCCCGACATTTTCAGATCCATTCAGAATCCACTTGAGAGAAATTAGTTTCTTGAAAAAGAACACAGTTAATTTTCTTTCAGTTAACATAGTTATTTTATTCTTAGTTTTAGCTTATCCCTTAGCCCTTTGATATTCCAATGTATAATATTCAAATTATAAGACATAATTTTAATCTAAAAAGAAAACCTATATAACCCCAATCTCTTTTAATATAAACAATGTAAATGAGCCCACTCTTGTCAAACCTTTTAGTTGAGAACAAAAGAAAACAGATTATTGGTGCCTCTAAATATTCATCAATGAATTGAACATCTCCTATCTTTTTTCTTTTAATACCTCAGAAATGAATTGAACATTTCCTATCTTTTTTCTTTGAATACCTCAGAAACTCTTTGCTCCACTTACTATTAGTGTGTAGAGTATTATTACAAACAGAACATGCAGTACTACCCATATCACTTTTCCACACCCTGCAGACAGGCAGTTGCTGTTCCTGCACAGGAGATGTCGGCCTACCCTCAGTTCCAGCTCCACCTTCATCCTACCTCCTCCCAATAACAACAAACATGTATTGTACCTTGTGTCATAAGCAAGCAATGATACCTGACAGGGTGGGTGGTATTGAGCAATACCAGACAGCCCAGGGGTGTAATGAGGCCTGACACTGCAGGTGGAAGAGCTTATAGCCCCGGAAATGTCTGATATTGCCATAGCACCCACCCTGAAGGGCATTATTGTGCTTAGAAAATGGGTCGCTGTATTACATATGTTTAAAAAAATAATTTTTAAATTCAAATGAACAAAGTCTTACGTGAGTAATTTATTTTGTAATAAAATAGTTCCTCTGCCTGTATTAGAATGCTGTTTTTTTTGGACCTAGGGCTTTTTGTCCTACTGGAGCACCTGTAGTTCTGAGTTGGAGCTGGTTGTCATGGTTGCACCCCCACACACACAGGGCTTGACATTGTTCAAACACTTTTGATTTACTGTTTTTTTTTTATTCATTCAACGCTTGTTTGTTTGTAAGTGAGTCATGGAATCTGACCTAGGAGAGGTGGTAGCGTGCAGCGAGCTGAACATAAAAAAACTAAGCCAGCTAAAGACAGGTATATTTATGTGCCTTGCAAATTTCTGGATTGTTCCATTTTCTTCTTGGTGACAGGTATTGATTTTTTCTTGGTTTGTTTGAAACAAATGTTTTTTATATTCGGTTATGAATGAGTGAGCTTTTGAAGAAGGTGGCATGAGAGCAGAGTCAGGAGAGTGATGCCATTGGGAATGAGTGCAGTTGGAAGAAATTTTCATTTGTCTTTCTCCCCTACCACAGAATATAAACTGGAGTCTGTTTATTTCTTGTTTTGTTTTTTTAAGTAAGCATACCCCCTTCACATTTATATGGGAATCAACTGGCAGAGGACCCTGCAAGCTATACTTTGAGGGAGCGGCATCAGAAGCAGTGCCAGTGATCTGTGTGGTGCAGTGCAAGGTAGGCACCACTACTATTTATTTTAACAGAAACACTTTTTTTAATTCTTTGTGTTAAAGTAGGCACTGTCATGACTGCCATTGTGCCATTGTGAGTATTGACAGTTTCAGGGGAAGGGGGCTGTCACTCATTACGTGACACAAAAAATATGACAGCTATGAAGTTTAAAACTGCCATGTGCCCATTGATATTCTGGCATTGGAGCATGGCAGGCTGGTACTTTTTATTTCCTGGATGTCTATTGAAAGATAATGCACCCCCTTGGCTGGCTGGAGTACCGGCCAATCAGAGCCCAGGAAATAAAAAGCCCATTTTCTAAATTGCTATTATGACACAATGATCCCCAGTCTGTACTATTAACATAGTATCATACAAACAATTTGCTCTGCTGTCCCAAATATAATAAAGACACTTGCCATAAACCCCATATATTAATGTGTCCATATTTTTAAAACACCCTAATACAGTATATCATGTAAAGGTGAACTATAGTGAACACAGCCAGGAAAAGTAAATATTGATACCATGCAAGTACATTGCATGCCACCAAAGTGATAGTAACTTTGCTGCTAAAGAGTAATATAATGAGATGGTGACCACCTTTCCATTCATACTGCATTTTCTAAGAGAAACTTGAGAGCATAATATAACACAATATTTAAATAGAATTTTCATACACAATTCTACTGTTTTGCCATTGATTTGTACTTGTAAATGAGGAAAGAAAAATATGAAGCAAGGGAAAAGGGGAAGTGAAGGGAACACAGAAATATAATAGAATAATAGAAAAAAGAAGAGAAACAAAAACAGAAGACAAAGAATGTAAAGAGAAATCATTTCAAATGTGGAAAGTACAGATGGGAACAAAGAGAATATGATAATTAGTACTGAGTATGACTAGTCCAGGCTCATAGGCCTTTTACAAACTCAAGTCCAAATTTCTTAGTGAAAAGAATTTGGTTGTGATTGATGTCTTCTTCTGCAAGAGTTTTTAAGTGACTTCTTATTGTCCAGGTAGATATTGGCACTGGTCAACCTGCTGATCATACATCAGCATCAGGAGTTACTGTATGTTTGTCCTGCATAACTGATGCTCCATGGTCATATTGAGCTGCATCTGATGCTTTTATTATTTTTTTTTTTTTATTTAAAAGTGTGGTAACTGGGAAAATCTGAGGGCATCAAATGCACATTTTCATGGGTGAGCTGGAAAATGCAAAATAATAACACATACAACATATAAATTAATCATAACATAAACAAACCGAATAAGTAAGACAATATCTCCCTAAACATCTTTTGAAAATATACAAAGAATCACAATACAACAAATCATCAGGTAGATCATTTCACAGTTTACTAACTCTATAATGCCAATATCTGTGACCCAGTGAAGTCCTACAACATGGAAGATACAAGGTACCAGTGTGAACAGAATGAGTAGAATATGAATGAGAATAAACCAAAACATTTGACATAAAAAAGGTACTTAAATTTGTTGAATCCATCTAAAAAATAATAAACTAAAATAAACAACCCTCTGATCAAATGAGAGTTTTAGTTTTTGCATCAATACTGTTTCTCTGATATTATTAGGTAGTTGATTACAAGATTCAGGAAGTACATTTTTGAGGTTTTGCCCAGTATCAGAGGGCCCAATTTTCAAAGAGCCATTAGAGTGATGCAAGTTGTGTCACTCTAAAGGTGGCAACAAACCCTGGGTGCACCAGGGATCCTGTACCAATTTTAGAAGAAGCAGGGTCCCAGGGCCAAACTCCTCAGGTTTGCCGCAAGAAGTCAGCTGTGCCAAACAGTTGGCACACCTGTGGGAATTGCCAGAGAGATCCAGCTCCCCCACCTGGTGCAACACTCGAAGGGTCAGGATGGTTGGGGGGGAAACTGCTTGCCAGGAGGGGTGCAGGGGGCAAAAGGGGCATGGGTGTTGTCATGGGAGAGTCGGGGGGACAGCTGGGACTGACATTTAGTGATGTGGGGTGTGATTATGTCTGTATGAATATTGGAACTGTCTAGCAAATCATCGTAGTGTAATGTGATGTACGGTAACAATTACCCACACTGTACATACAGAACCAGCCATAAGCAAACACATGGAAGGTGGGACAATTTATAACTCCACATAGCATGGCATCATAGGGACCTGTAACACAACAAACCTCACAAATGAACAGTTATATGGATCATATTGCTACGGTCAGTATAACTGTACAGCTGTGAGGTCTGCTGTGTTATGGGTCCTTTGATGCCGTGTTATGCAAAGTTATCAATTGTCTCCCCCTTCAGTGTGTTTGCTTACTGCTGTTTCTGTACATCATATTACACTATGATGATTTTCTAGACAGTTCCAATATTCCTACAGATGTAAGCACATTCCAGCAGCTGTACATCGCTAACTATCAGTCCTAAGCTGCCCCTCTGACTCCCCCATGTCAACATCCATGCCCCTTATTCCCCTGGCAGCCCATTGTCAGACCCTTCTCCCCACTGGCGCAAGGCACTTAAACCACCTCCTGGCTGGTCTAAGTGGTGCCCTTTGTTGTGTCCATGGCAGGGTTTGTAAAATCAAAAAAAGGGGTTGTTGCAGCCAGGCTGTGTTGCAAGCCCCCTTGCAACCTTGTGCACCGTGTTATTTGATGCAACCCTGGTGCAAGGGGGCTGTGGTCCAGCTGCACCTGGATTTGACACAGGCTGAGATAGAAAATTGAGTTTTGATGCAAGTTGAGATGCAAGTCACCTCTTGTGTCTAACTCTTTTAAAAATCAGGCCCAGATGTTTTAGTAGAAAATATAATCTGACTTGATTTTCCAAGAGGATACAGGGTGAACTTGTTTAATTGGGTACCATTAGAATCTTTTATAGGGAATGTTAAAAAACATATTAATTGCTTGTAGGGTCTCCTTAGGGTTCAAGTAGACTTTAGGTCTGCCATTCACTTCAAATATTTTACCCAGTTACCAAAGAATGAAAAATAAATAAATTTTTTGCTGGTAGAATCATCAGGTACTGTGGGGTCTGTACAAGTCTAAAATCAGAATGCTGTGCTGCTCCTTTGGTAGGTCTTGCTTTTCAATTACACTGACAATGTACATCTTGAGGGTATTTTCAATGTATGAAATCCTTGTGACTGTGTTAGCCCAGTGATTTTTGCTGAATGTGATGTTCCAATCATATGGAAAGGAGAAACTAGGGAGACATGCTGTAGTTTTCCCCTCATAGATCACCTGGGGAAGTAAGAATTGTCCGGACAGCGTACACCCCATGACTAAAGAGACTTGACGCTTGTCTCTGAGCCCAGTTACTTCAACTTGTCTAGTCCCAGATTTAGCCATAGTCCACTAGCTACATGGCACCAATTGCATCCCAGTCTCATCCATATTAATCACCAACTCGGGCAGTATAAGTTCCTGACTGACAGGTCTGCTAAACCTAGCTAGAAAAGTTGCCTTCAGCTGTGGGAAATCATTTTTTTTTTCTGCCAGCTTTGGTGCCTTTCCGTTTTACGAACCCCATGCGATTTTAAGAAATGCCATCCCCACTGTTTCGTTATTATCAAATTGTCCCCTTTTTCTGCAAGCATCTTTGGGTTGTTGGCTTTTATCACACCCAAAGCTACAGCTGCAACCACCCTTGCATTCACCACCACACCTTCGGAGTGAAGACTTATTATTATTTTGCGCATTTCAACTTCTATATCCTCCATAACCAATGTAGGTCAGCCCCGGGGCTTATGCGGCAAACTGGGAGCAACTAATGCAGGGTAACCACTAACATGAACCTTGTCAAGGTAGTCAGACTTAAACTTTCTCAGTGTGCTTTCATTAATGACCTTACTGTACTTTTTTTGATAGTACCTGACTGTGTTCATGACACTGTTTGTGACCGCATAGTGTCCGAGTTCATATCGTACTTCAGAACTGTAGTGAGCATAGTCCATACATCTTCTCTTGGGGGATGGGGAGGCAAGTTTAAGCTCCTGAATGACAAAGTCTGCTGTTTTCACTATAACTCCTGCAGTGTCACTCAATGCCTCTGGTGTAATCTCATCAGTAACTATTAGATTATGCTCCCTCTTAGTTCCCTGACTCTTGCAGTCAGTTCACCAAAGACATTGTAAGCAGTGGAGAAATGCAAGAGAAACAAACCTCTAGCACAAAACCACAAGGCACATCAGATCATCAGTGAATGGTAGCAGCACAGATACCTGTACTAGTAAGTACTGTAGTTAGTAATTACTGACAGTTAGCCACTGATGCTAGGCAATCAACTCCTGCTGAAACATAGAACATAAACTTTGACGGCAGATAAGGACCACTTGGCCCACCTAGTCTGCCCTAGTGCCTGACAATAACCCTCTGACAACCCTTTGACAGTTTGCAGTAATCCTTTGCCAGTTCTGAATGAATAATGACAGCAGAGTGGTTCAGAGGTCCACTCATTTTTTTAAATGTCAACTAGTGCAGGACCGTCGATGCACTAAATTAAGTGAATGTGAGATTTATCACTTCTACAGTAACTTCATCCTCTTTTTATAAAGCTTTGCCTTGGATTGAATGATTTTTGTCTGGTTATAGTGTTGGCACAGAAGTCTTTGTAAACTCTAAATGTTGGTACCTTCTTATGTCAACTCCTTTCCAATGTATGCTTGTCATAAAATGTATTCTTTCTCCTGAAAGTAATGTGACTTATGAAGATAGTTTGTGGGGCAGGAATAGCATAATTTGATTTATTCCCCCTTTGTGGGCTTTGCTGAATGACATTTGCTGCTCTTGGAACTTTATACCCATGGCTAGGGTGACAAATTGTTCAAAAAACATAAATGAGTCTCCAGAACCTACCAGACCCTCTCTGATCCCCACCAAGTGATGATTACTCGTTCAAGATCTGTCTTCTAATTCATTCATTGATGAAGTGTCAGTGGCTCAGCAGGTAGTACACTCGCCTCTGAAGCTGGGAGACCAGAAGGCTTGTGGGTTCTAGCCCCACACCAGGCACTTGGGTTAATATCCCAATATTGGCACTGCAGTACAGCATGAGGGGGGTGCTGCACTCCTGAGGTGACGCCTTTCAAATGAGACATTACACTAAGGTCCCATCTGCCTGTTCTGGTGGTAGTTTAGGTGGATGTTAAAGATCCCATAGCACTTCTCGAAAACAGCAGGGGAATTTTTATTAAAAAAAACAACTTTACAATATACAGACAATCATTTTACCATTCACCTATACATAAGTACAAAATTAGTCTTATCCAATTCCTTCAAAATTCATCCACAAATTCTTTGTTGTTTCTGCCCCAAATATTCTGCACTCTGTTTGGTATACTTTATCTATTTCAAATTGAAACTTAAATAATAAGTCTTGCAGTCTTATTTCCTGTCTCTGTAGAATTCTCTGGCATCTTGTTTGCCAAATTACCCACTTTAGAACAGCAAATACTACATATAGAGTAATTTTACTTCATCTCTTCCAAGCTTCCATGAGTTGTCCATATATTAGTGTCATGGGTCAGATTCTTGAATTCTTTTATACCTCAAAATCCAGCTAATGCTTCCCAAAAAGGTTTAATAAAATAACATTCAAAGTACAGATGTTCCATATTTTCTTCCATTATTCCACATTGTAGTACTGTACAAACTCTTTCTTCCTTACTCTTATGTGTTTGATTACCTTTTACACTTAGCTTTCCATGACTACAAAGCCATGTTACTTCTTTCATTTTTATGGGAATTCTTTTCTCCAAAGGGGAATTTCCCCGGTGCCCTGGCCAAATTTTCCCTCATTCACTAAAATGCCACCAACAGCTTAATATGGTTCAGTCTGTGTCCCCCTCCCCTGAGTTGTGCCTGAAAACAGGCAGAATTTGTCTAGTGCACTTACCCAGTCAATAAAAACTGAATAAATAAATAAAATAAATACATTTGATTTTTGCAAAAGAAGGATCAGCTGGTTTGTATGATGGATGACAATGGAATGTAAAGAGAACGTTGAATTCTCCAAATTGCTGACCTTGAATTCCAGTTCAGTTGTGCCTGTGGTTAAATCTTGAAGTTCACTAGTAATTGACTCAATTGAGGGTGTCAGGCTGCTGAATGACTGATCAGGACTAAAGCAGAGTGAAAGTCTTGTTTAATGTCATTTCTAAACTCCTTTAGGACTGTAGTGACTGCAGATGCATCGAACTGCTGAGTATTGGTAGAACCCTTAGGCTCAGTGCGTGAAAGCAGGGATGACTTTTCTGTAGCAGGGACATCTGAATAAACAGTAATCAAAGCAGTGGCATAGGGGATAGTGCTGCCTGTGCTTATTTAAAGCAGCAGTGCAACAAAAACGGGTTAACATTTTGCACCACCTCTTTTTCTTCCTGACTGATGCCAAATCTCTTCCAGTCTATTTTGGTGGTAAAAGTTTCAGTTTTCATTATCAAATAAGAATTTAATGACATTTTATAAATAATTATTTCTCAAGAAAAAAAGATTGCTGCCATTATTTGCATAGAAATAATATTGAGGACCCGAGGAGGGTAACAGTCCAGACAAAAATGCAAATGTACAGTTCATGGCATAGGATACATCCAGAAAACCCAAATCAACAGTGCTGGCAATATTTTTCATAACCATAGCAGACAATTAGCTTTCTGGAATAACTTTTTTTGTTGCACTGCTGCTTTGGCCAAGACAGGCGTGCGCAAAACAGCGCAGTCACATACGGCGACTGGCACATGACAGCATTAGCCAAAATGGCAACAAAGTGCATAGTGGCTTTCTTCGGGGGGCTTTGAACCCCATATCCCCCTTACTAAAAATTACCAACTGCATGGGGAGATGCAACTCGGGGAGGGAAAAAAGTCATAGGTCACAGTTTCGGTGATCTGTCATGTGCCAGTCACCGTATGTGACTGCACTGTTTTGCGCTCGCCTATCTTGGCCTCACTATTATTGTTTCACTTTTATCAGGGGATACCCTTATTTGAGGGTTAGATTGAGGTGTGCTCCCCTGTACAGTCCCACTACAGTGATCAGAACTTGCTGTAACATCAGAGCTGTTTGGTGTTTTAGTGTCATCTTCACCATTAGCACCATTAGCGTCCTTATCATTGTGCTGATCTGAACTGCTGGAAGCTGCATTGGTGCCTGATATAAAGAGGGTGCCTACCTCCAGAGGCTCTCTGCTTTCATTCTGCCTGCCACACCTTCACTGTGGCTGTACCTATAAGTGCTGCATAAGATGCAGCTGCAGGGTTCTGTGACTTAATTTTTCTTGAACTCCCAAGTCTCATAATAAAACAGTTCATAATCAGATAGCAACCAGTAATTTTAGCATTAAGGGGATTTTTTGTAGCTGCTTGCCTCGATCACTAGTGAGAGTGGGTATGTCCTCAGCAGGGGCCATCTTGGATGAGTGGGCTAATGACGAGAGCAGCAGCTGCATTGTAAAGAACAAACAGGGAAGATTAGTAGACAGGGCTTCACAGCAGCTCCTTCTTTCTTGAAAGTAGTTGTCAGAGATCTCCTTCACTTTCTGAACATCTTTCGACATGGCAGGTAAGAAGCACAGAATGAAGATTTTAGGTGCTTGTCCTTAGCAGTGGAACAGAAAACAGGTGAGTTAAAATGTTTAGATCTTGCTCTGTAGCAGACCAAGCATCTCAAGTCGACTACATTTCCATCTTGCATATTTATGTATTTATGTTACTAATGCACTTAATTGTAAGGTGTACAGGGCCTCTAGGGAAGGGTATTGTTATAAATAAAAACTACTACTTCTTGTTCCCTATATGCATCACCTTACACTTTTTGCATTGAGTTTCAATTGCCATACCTTGGACCACCTCTCCATCCTATGCAGGTCCCTGTGCAGCTCTCTTACCCCCTCCTCTCTGTCCACCTTACCACAAAGCTTAACCTCATCTGCAGAGATGCTTCTTGCCTTGTATTCCTTCTCCTATGTCACTGATGAACATATTTAAAAGGACTGGGCCAAGGACTCACCCCTGGGGCACCCCACTTAAAGCCCCTCTACCTCTTGGGACTTGGCTCCATTTACCACCACCCTCTACTGTCTCCCCACTAAACATCTACCCATACATCTTTCAGATGCCTGCTCTTTTTCTCTACATTAGAAGGGGGTCCTTGTTTTGGCTGTACAGTTTTCACTAATGCCCTTCTATAGCATTGCAGGGTCAAACAGGGCTTCACCCTTTCATGTTAACTAGATCCTTCACTGCATCTTGATCCTCTATCTTATTCAGCAGCCTTCTGTGTAGCACTGAGTTAAATGCCTCATTGAATTCAAAGTAGAATAAATCCACTTCTTGTTCTTTATTGACTGCCTTACTTACCCAGTCAAAGAATACTATCAGGTTAGTCCATCCCTTAGTTTTGTCTACTGTTATCAACTTATCCTGGACTAATTTCCTCATATGTCAAAGTCTGCTCTTCTGGAATCCAAAACCTAAACTTTGAATCAGGGTACACTAGTACCCAGGGCCAGTTCAAAACATACAGTAGTATAGTCACTGCACCCCAGTGGTTTTCCAACCTTCACTCAACCTACAATTTCCAAGTTGGTGGACACCATGTCAAAAATGGCAGCCTGTATTTCTGGTTCCCTGACTAACTGCATCAGAAGTCAGTTCTTAATTATATCCAGCATGGCCTGGCCCTAATGCTCTTAGCTACTGGAATGTCTCAATCTGTGCCTGGCTTGCTAAGATCCTCCACAACCATTATGTCCCCCTTTCCTATTTCTGTGGTTGGGTGGGTCCATTAGGGAAGGACTGTTGAAACAGAGTTTCTGTGGGTTCAGTTCATGACAACATCAGTTAAGAAACTGTACATGGGGTAGTCTATAGACTGTCGGGACAAGGGGATGAGGGCAATAGGGTGCTGGGGCAGAAATAGAGGAGAAGTGTGTCAGGGCAGCAAACCAGGTGACTTCTGGGAAACACTCACAGAGAAAACAGTTAGGCCACCAATTCATATTTAATAAAAACTACTTTACTTTAATGCAGCAAGTGAAAAAGCAAGTAGCTCCTTGAGCTACTAAAGACACACCTAAGCCACCTGGACTGGACACCAATTGACTCTGCCATTGATGTAAACCAAGCCTTAGACCTTTTCAACAGCCCCTTCACTGCGGCCTGCAATATCTTTGCACCTCTCAAAAAGCTGAAGGTCAGGAGCAGAGCTAACCCTTGGATAACTCCTGGTCTAATCACTTTACTCAAACATAGGTATCATCTCTGGCACTATGCCCGTGCAACATCCAAACCTGGGGTTATTCATAAATATAAAGCTGCCAGAAATGAGTGCACGTGGGCAGTTCGGAGCACCAAAAGCAAATACTTCAAGGAAGCTCTCTCCAACTCCTGGGGTGATGGAAAACATTTTTGGAGTAACTTGGAAGACCTTACAGGCAAGGACCCTAAGTCACCACCCACCATGCTCAACATAAATGGAACATTAACATCTGACCTGTACACACTCACCAAAACCTTTAACAATGCATTCTCCAACTTGGATAGTGTTCTCCCTTCTAATTTCTTTGATGCCCCCTCTGGTAGTAACCCTCCTGCAACTACTCCTCTCCTACACCCTGCCCCACAATTCTACTTCACGGAGATCCCAGTGCATGAAGCCAAAACCTGTATTTGGAAGGCCATTCACAACGCAGGCTACAGCGGTGACTCCCTTGACCTGAAGTTGTTAGCACTTGTCCTTGAAGAAGTCCTTGAACCCCTGACAAAGGTCCTCAACCTATCACTAAGGATGTCCCAGTTCCCATCTCGCTGGAAACAGGTGACCATCACACCAGTACACAAAAGTGGAGATAAATCACTGCACTCCAACTGCAGCCCTATCTCCATCCTCCCTCCATTGTCTAAGGCCCTAGAGTGCATCGCCTCAGACCAATTAGTCAAGTGCCTGGAAAAATATGACATCCAGTGTCCTGAGCAACATGGTTTCCAAAAAGGGCACAGTACCACCACTGCAGTATTAGAATTTCCGGGCTTCAGCCATACCACACTCGATCAAGGAAACTGTGTAGGGGCAGTATTCATCGACCTTACAAAACCTTTGATACTGTGAACCACCCACTCCTATTCAAACAATTATCATGCATTGGGCTCTCCAATGAAGCACTGCTCTGGTTTTCAAGCTACCTTGGGGAGAGGGTCCAGCGGGTTAGGATTGCCGGTGTCACCTCGAAAGAAAAGCCAGTCCTTTCAGGGGTCCCACAGGGGTCCATCCTGGGGCCACTATTCTTCAGCCTCTTCCTCAATTACCTTCCCAGTGTCTGCCACCAGAAATTACTGCTCTACGCTGATGACACAGTCATGTTCATGAACCACCAAAACACAGAGCTCCTCGAGAAACAATTACAGCTTGAATTCATGCGCATCGAAGAATGGTTCAAGTCACACAAACTGGCCATGAACTACAGCAAAACAAAGATTATGGCCTTCTACAATGCCAGAAGAAAGTACAAATCCTGTGACCTCACCATCCTAAACCAAACAGGGACCTTACTTGAACACGTTCCTGATTTTAAATACCTAGGTGTCACATTGGACAGCTCACTCTCCTACCATCGGCACATAGATTCTGTTGCAAAAGCCACCAACATCCATATAGGCCTTCTCTACATGCACAAACACTGCATGACTCCTGACTCTCTCCGGTTGGCTATCAACAGCTCTGTCACCTCCATCATCGATTACAGGCTAGCAATTTATGGCTCTGCCTCTGCCTCTGCCCTCTGCAGAATTACAGTTGCACTCAACAAAGCATGCAGGCTGCTAACTGGGGCTGACCGACTTGCACACACCTGTGACCTGTACACTCAGGCAGGATGGCTTCCTCTTATCAGCCAGATAAAGTACCAAACCTGTCTCTTAGCCAAAAGAGTCCTCCTCGGGTTTATGCACCCAGGAATTGAAAAGCTCCTCATTTACCACCACAGCACCCAGCAAACTAGAAGTTCACAGCAACTAACCTTCCTTGTTCTCAGATGCCGAACTACCATGGGCCAGCGGGCCTTTGCCCACAGAGCACCACAGTGGTACAATACTCTCAACAAAGAAACTCTTACTGCTGCTATTCTTGGCCCTTTTAAGAGACAACTCTGACTTCATCTCATTTCAACTAGTTGTTGTGACTGCCTCGCCTAATCAGAGGCCCACCGTTCACTGCCCTCCACTTCAGTCTTGACAGCTACCTCTCCCCACCTTGCTCCCTTCTACCTGCCTACCCCCTTGCCCCCCTCTCCCTTTTCCCCCCCGGCATTTCCTGACTTTTATCCCTCCTTAGAACCTGTATACCCCTTCCTCTCACCTGCAGTGTTTATTTCAAGATTGCCCTTGGCTGGTATGTCATGTTACCTAACATTTGGCACATTTTGAATTACTGGAATTTCCTAAGCCTCAGTCTCTTACTTCTTTTTATTGTGTAACTATGTATTATTATGTTGACCTTTGTATGTATGTATACCCCCCATTCCTTCGACGTGGAACCTTTGTAAACAAGCAGTTCCTGCTCAAAGGTATTTGTAATCCTAGAGTTCAATAAAATAAAAATAAAATAAAAAAGAAACTTGCATTCAGCTTTATAAAATAATTCTGCAGTTCAGTCTTGGCTTTATCCAAAAGCAAGAGAAAAAACCTCCTCTCCCCTTTGCCTCCCTCCCCATTTATTGTACTCAGGCGTTCCTTGTTAACAATCCCCTTTCAACACTTCACCCTCCCCCAAGGGACAGCCAGCACTGAGGTCTTTAAGGGGCAACACTAAAGAAAGAGAGGTTTGATTTAAATTTCCTCCTGGGCCCTGCCATAATCTGTGCTGCTATGGGTTTGTAATGGGTTGATGGGTGTAGGGAGCATGACAGACATCCTGTATACTCCATCTCAGTGTCACAAAATGGGAGGTAGTAGTGATGGGGGTTCCCAGCCTCCCAGATATATAGGGACATTCCAGCAGCTAAGAACACCAGAAGTCAGGCTGTGCTAGATAATGTACATTTCAGGACTGCCTGCTGGTACAGCTGGTCAGGAAACCCACAAGGCAAGCTGTCAGTCTTGATGTGATCCTTACAAACTTGGAAATGGTAGGTGTAGTGTTGGCTATGGAACAGCTGGGGTCTATAATACCATATAGTTTGAACAGGCCCTGGGTACCAGTGTATGCATGTCAGCGGCTGAGCTTCAGGATTTCATTAGAGCAGACTTTCACCAGATGAGGTAATTAGTCCAAGATAAGTCTGTTGGTGTGGAGAAAATCAGGGGGATGAAGGAAATCTATGGAGAAATAAATGGATCCTCTGAGGCCGGAAGATCATAAGGTTGTGTGTTCTAGCCCCACACCAGAACTTTGCATAAAATCCAAATACTGACAATGCATGACACCATGAGAGGGGTACTGCAGTCCTGAGGTTCCGTCTTTCAGATGAGATGTTAAAGTGAAGACCATCTGTCTGTTCTGGTAGTTGTTCAGGTGGACATTAACAATCCCATTGCACTTCTAGAAAACAGTAGGGGAATTTTTATTAAAACAGAAATATAACATAAAACACATATACAAAACTTATACAAATGAGTCATATACAAGAGTTTCCTCACTCTGTGAACTTATACAGTATCAAAAAAGAAACAGGGAAAAAAGAAAATGAAAAAGGGAAGAAAACCCAACTAAACATAAATTCTAAGCCAAGTATTATGAGAAATATCACTCTCAGATTACTTCAAAAAACACTTGTGTGGTAGTGGTGTGTTATCTGAGTAACAGATTTCCATTAACCCCACAGTCCCACATATGACACAATGCAATCATCTTTTCCATAGATTTCAACACATTCAAGTATGATTTCCTCTGTGAGCCCTGACAGTAGAATTTCCTGTTGCTGCAAAACGTATTCTGTTCTTGCCTGCCAAATAACACTATTTTATACAAGCAAAAATGCTTCTTAAGGTACCCTGACAAAATGTATCCCACTCTCTTGTTAGTACAGTACAAAACAGAGTATCAAAAGTCATAGCAGAAAACAATAGTTCTTTCCACCATTGTGTTAACTGGTTCCATAGGAGTGCAGTATATTGACAATGAGAGCATAAATTCTCCATTGTCTCTAGTTGAGTGCCACAGCCACATCTTATATATACTGAGTCATTATGATAGAAGAAGGCTAACCATCCATGAAATCTGTCTCCCAAATCAATAGGCTCATCTTTCCCTACTTGTTACCAAAATACACAAAACTGTTTTTTTTCTTGACAGAGTCTAGATTTTCTGCTTTCACTATGTTCCTTGATAGCCTTATCATATTTTGCTGGCTCTTTGTGAGAAGAAGCCACACCTGCTATTTTAAACTGTTTAATACTATATGCTGATTATGAAATCTTAAGTTCCAGTTCTTGCTTTGTAGTGAAATCTGTATGTTATCTATAATATCCTGATCCCTCACTATTTTGTAAAACTCTAACATATCTCCCTTTTCCTCTTCTCTTCCAGTGAGAATATATATATATATATATATATATATATATATATATATATATATATATAGTGCCTGTAGTCCTCCCTGATAACTAAGAAGTATGAGTATAGAAACTATTTTTATTACCCTATGTTGCACCTACTGAAACTGATTAATTTCTCCTATTTTGTATGGGTTCCCTAATTGTGAAACATAGTCCAAACTGGGTTTAATGTGCATCTGATACAGTGGTATAATGCACTGTTCTGCTTTATTGATGAATGCTCATTTGATGTTTTTAATCAGCCTATCTGCCACTTCTGAAATTTTACTGCAATGCTTGGTGAATTGAAGATCGTCTCCTCTGATGCTTCTAAAGTCCCTTTTAGAATCAACTTTACAGATGTTTTCATCATACACTGTATAGCTCTGTCCAATTTTAATTTTGTTCCATAGGGACTGCTATGCATTTCCCAGTGTTAAACTGCATTTGATTGTTCCTCTCCCTCTCCTCAGTGTGAACAAGAAATTTAATTATATTAATTCTGTTAAACAGAATCTTTCTTCATGGCTTTTATGCCTATGATTATTCCTCACATTTAAACAGTCATGGCAACTAAGCAATACTTTGTCAAACATTTTTGTTGGGATTCATTTTTGCTGGAGCTGGGGACTTATCCAATCTACTAGTACACTAGGAGAGCAATCATGCAAAGGGGGTTCTGAAAAAGGATGCTAACGTGTTCATAAACCCTTTTATTTTGGTACAGTCTTGTACTTAACTTAAAATAAGCTTAAGTTTTATATATAAGGATATATCCTGGTACTAAAAAAACAAGGTACTGCATCAGCATGTGGTTTGAAAACAAAACAAAATGATAATATTAACTGCACGCTGAAAATAGAAAATAGAGTTAGAATTGACATTTCGACCACTGGCATTCTTCAGAAATTATCTAAAAGAGAAAAAACTTAGCATTTTTCACTTTTACATAATTCCTGAAGAAGACCTATGGTCAAAACATCGATTCTAGCTCAACCTTCTATTTTCAGCATGCATTTAATATTACCATATTGTTTTGTATCATGGTACTCCTTCAATGAGTTGTTTAAATAGATTCCTTGGCCAAGTAGCCCATTTCCTCAAGAAATTATTACAATGTAATTGAAAGAGGGGGAGTTAACGGTATTCATCTTGAGTCAGGATAGGGTGAACATTCTTATACAAAAACTATAGAAAAGAAAAAGACCACTAGACTGACTGCGGGAAAAGCTTTATTTTTTACCAGGTAATATATCATGTTCCTTTTGACTGGGTTCATCCTGATACCCCAGAGCAATCTAAAGAATACACTATATATTCTAACCTCTTAGATAACCGATTGGGGGAACATAAGTAATAAAAAATCTTCGCACAAATAAACTTTTTTTGTTTGGTCCTGGGCCAGGATTTCCATCTTTTCCCTTTTTTGTCTGTTATCTGCTTATCTACCTGTGTAGCTCCCTTACTTAAGGCATTCAGATATTCTCATTTTAGATCCTAGACTTGGTAGTGATTGATGACACCTTGCATTAGCCAGCTTGGTCTTAGAATTGAATAAACCTTTTCACCTGTATGCACACAAAATCACTCACAGGCAGTTTTAAAAGCAAAATGTGTTACAAACTCTAAATATTTATACTACAAACTTTACAAACTAATGATTTCTGAAAAATCTGGTTACAGAATAACAAAGCAAAAGTTGGAATGACACATATAAATGCACTGTAAAATTTAACTGTCTAATTTCTACCTTGTTTGTGGAAAATTAAGAAAGTCGAGAACCAAAAGAAGTTGGCAAAAGTTTCAGTCCTTCTGTAACATTCATTAGTTCTCTGTCCATCTCTGTGTTGTGGCAGTCTTGCTTCTCTTGTGGTGAGGCACAAGTGTCCAAATACAATGCCAAAAATTTCTGAGCTTCTGATGTGAAGGGATTTTTATATCCTCTGATTCAGTCTACAAAAAATCCTTTTTGCTCCTAGTTGGCAGTCTTTTTTCCCATGACTTTTTTCAGTGGGGGCCTTATCTTTTAGACCAGTAGGTGTCTCTCTTGCACTTTCCCCAAATTTTTGGCAATTATTATATCTATTTCCCACAACCCAATTTCCTGGCTGCCTTTAATGTCCCACCTCCCCAACAATAAAACATTCATAAGCTAATTCACACTAGCCTTCAAGAATGGCTATTTTCAAAATCCTGTTTCCAAAGCGACTTTCTTTCAAATGAAAATGTTATGATAGGTGATAGTTTTCCGGTACATCCTTGTTGAGCAGTCCTTGAAATGTAACTTAGCTTCCATCAAGCAAGCTTCCCCTCAGATCATAGAGAAATGTCAAACATTTTGCAATACAGTCTCTCTCCCTTTGTGACCCTTTCATTAACACTGGCATTCTTGTGGCATTTACACATACACAAAATCACATACAAATATAACAAAATATGCCTGAAGATATTACATCAGTGGCTAACTTGCAACAGTCATCACCAGAGTAAGCAGGGCTCCACCCAGAGCCAAGGAGGAACAGCAGGTAAAACAAGTGTCTGTGTCTTTGCCACTATACTGAGGAGCTGCTATGTGCCAGTGCATCTATCACCCACAGGCAGGGATGTAAATTCTGACTACCTGGGGATGTTGTCTAGCAGTTTTTGGTTGATTCAATAGACTGGTGTTCCTGTGGCTCAGTAGGTATAGCAGAGGAGATCACCAAAAGGCCCCTTTGGAGGTGAACACCAAGCAGAGAATGAGAGAAGAACTAACATCATTACTGCAGTTACGGGGTAAGACAAGGAGAGGCTGCTCACACATCCTGATACAAGAGAACCATGAGTTAAGACTGCAGTCCAGACCCAGCACCATTTCATAGCTAGGTAGGTAGTAAAGGGAGGCTTCAGATGTTCTGGGCAGGACATAAAAGCCTTAGAAAATAAGATGAAAGGAGGCTAGTTAGTTTATTGAGCCAATCTCTTGTTTGTTAATGATTGTATCCTTGCACATTATAAGCAATCAAATGCCCACCAATAGGTACTTAAAGCCATAAATGGTGTAACAATTAATCAATGAATATGGCAAGTTATTTTACATGTCTACAGTCATCTAGATAAAGAAATGCCTCCTCTTTTCAGTTGAGAAGGGTTCTCCCCTGAGCTAAGTATTAATGTTTGTCCTCTTAATATCCTATTGCATGGCATTCTTTTAAGATGCAGGGTTGCGAGTAGTGCACAAACTCTCTTTCATGGCCACCATGATCATATTTCCCCTTAAACTCCTGTACTTCAAAATGTATCATCCAGATCAACAAATCTCTTCTTATAGGCTATGCCCCTCAGTCCACCCACTATCCTAATTGCCTTTTTCTGGATTCTGTCCAGTCCACTTATTTCATCTATCTGAAATGAGGACCATAGTTGCACAGCATGCTCTAAGTGAAAATGGACCAGTGATCAGTACAAGTGCATTTCCCCTCTCTTGATCTGCCCCTAAAATGCTTCTTTTATGCTTATGAAGACAACATTGCATTTTCTAATAATGTCCCCACTATGTTCTTTAAAGTTTTATTTGTTGTCTGCAGATACTGTACTCCAAGGTCTTCTTCACTTTCAATGCCTTTGATCATTTTGCCACTTAAACTGTAAGTCCTGTTATGGTGTCTTGTGCCAAAATGCCTAACAGCCCACTTTTTTCACTAAATGTCATTCTTGATTTTGTCGCCAATTCCTCTGGGAGTTTTTTTTGTAAAGCTTTGTGCTGAAAATAAGTTTCAACTATACTTCTGACTTTTGAATAATCTGTGAACTTTACATTTTGCACCTGTGTCCATTTTAAAAATGCTGAAAAGCAGACACCCCTACACATGTCACTGTGGCTCTCCACTCTGATACAGTATTTCCCCATCCACCCTCATTCTCATGTGTCTGTCAATCAGGTAGTTGTCTAACCATACTATAAGGTAGTTTGAGATACCCAATCTCAGGGGAAATTGTTTAACCAGGAAAGGCACACTTAGCCAAAGCTTGTTTCCAGGTGCCACCTGGGAGCAAAAGAAAGTTAAGTGACTTGCTCAGGGTCACACAATATGCAAGTGGGGGCTGTAGGATTCAAACCCAGGTCTCCAGCTCAGAGCCTTAAACCACTGCGCTATACTGCCTCCTATGATCTGCCCCCAATCTGGTCATTTTGTGTATTAATTCACAATAAAGTACCATGGTAAAGGCCTTACTTAGATACATATAGATATCATCAACAAATCTATCATTGTCAAATGCTTTACTGACCCTCTTATAGACATTTATGAGGTTGGTGAGGCAGGAGCATCCCTATTTAAAGCCATTTTGGCTCATGCCATGTATACTTTGATCTTACAGATACTGGTTTTCATGAGACTTGCATTTCATGATGGCCTCTAATAGTTTACATATTATGGACCTCTACTTATGGATCTGTAATTCCCCATTTTATCTCATTCCCATCCTTGTGCAATGGTGTCACAACCATACTCATACAATCCTATAGTACCACAAGTTCCCTAAGTGAGGGATTAAAGATATTTAGGTGGTGATGCTAGAGTTGATGCCAATTCCATAAATACTCTTGGGTACAATTCATCTGGCCCTCAGTATTTATTTGGTTTTAAACTGCTTAGCCTGATAATGGTATCTCAGTGATAATCAGTTCAAAAGCAACATTGTTAATTGCTTTTAGAGATCTTATTGGGTCAGTTTTTTGTTTTTAAATACGTAACAAAAGTAATTGCTTAGGACAATGACCATGTCCCTACCCTGATCATAAACTTTGCTATCATGGAGTGATGATCCCATGGTAGCATTATTATTACACACAGATTTTACATATGTAGGAGGCAGTATAGTGACGTGGTAAAGGTAATGCATGAGGAAACAAAAACTCAGGGGAAGAGTACACAATGGGGGGTGAGTTAATAACAACACCAAAAAAATTGAAAGACACCTAGGAGTAATTATATCAGATGACCTAAAGGTGGGCAAGCAATGTGAGAAGGCAGTGAGGAGAGCTGGGGGGATACTGGGATGCATAGGGAGAGGCATCAACAGTAGAAAACAGGAAGTTGTTATCCCTCTGTATAGACAGTTAGTGAGACCCCATCTGGAGTACTATGTGCAATTCTGGAGACCCCATTTCCACAAAGACATAGACAGAGTGGAGGCTGTTCAGTGGAGGGCAACCAAAATGGTGCAGGGTCTGCACTAGAAGACATATGAGGAGAGACTAAAGCAGCTTAATATGTATACCCTTGAGGAAAGGAGGGAGAGGGGGGACATGATAGAAACTTTTCAAGTATCTGAAGGGAATTAACAAAGTACTAGAGGGTAGCATCTTTCAGAAGAAGAGATGCGCAAGAACAAGGAGCACAATTTGAAGATAGAAGGGGGATAGCTCAGAGGTAATGTTAGAAAGCATTTTTTAACAGAGGGTTGTGGATGCATGGAACAGCCTTCCTGAGGATGTTGTGGAGTCAGGAACAGTGGGAGAATTCAAGAATGCATGGGACAGGAACGAGGCAATTCTAGTGGGGGTAGGAGGAAGTAAGCTGTTGATTAACTAGAATCTGCAGTTTATCCATCAGGTAGGGAAATGGGCAGACTAGGTGGGCCAAATGGTCCTTATCTGCCATCAAATTCTATGTTTCTATGATATAATTGTGGCCCTTGACAAACCAGATTTTCATATACCAAAACTAGGTAGGAAAAGAGTCCCGTTGTCGACGTATGCCGATGATTTGGCAATACTCTCTATGACTCATTTGAGTCTCCAAAGAGCATTAAAGTAAATGGAAATACTCTGCCTACAACATAACTTAAAATGCAACACAAGGAAACAAAAGTCATGGGGGCCGATACCAGGACAAATGTCCCAAGTCGTAGGCATATACAAGTTACGACATTCACTGCTGTGCCGTGGACCCTACACCATATTCTAAAAGTGTCAGGGTCCCAGCACCTATGACATGCAACTTACGACATGCGTAAGGCCAACACCACTGGCATGGCATAATAGCTCCACATGTCACAAGTCACAGCCTGCAGCAGACTGCCCCCCCAGAGAGCCCCACCCTGGAACACCATGGCATGAACCAGGGGGTTTGGGGGGCTGTACAGGTGGCACAAGTGTCCAGGGGTACTGTGAGAATGGACCCCTGGTGGTTCCCAAGATTCATGGGGGTAGAGGGGCATAGTCTTGTCTGTGTGGGCATGGGGAGCACAGCAGGACCATTGCCACGGCACTGCAGAGTGGGCATCCATTGGATGGCACAGACGGATGCCCATTGGAGCATCTCCAAAATGCTCTAAGATAGCTCCACCAATGCAGCTCCTGGAATTGCGGATGTGAGTTATGGCAGCCACCCTTCTGAAATAGGGTGCAGTTGCTGCCATAACCCGCCCTTGCACCATGTCATTGCAGGTTGTATGGTTGTGGGTGGCATATCCAACGGTTGGCATAGCCCGCTATCATTACGGCACAAGGCACCTTTTGGAATAGGGACTGATGTAATGCATGGTGCAAGTCACGGGGTTTGGTGTAACTTGACTTGTGCCAGTATACGCTGTTCTGGAATTGGGCCCATGGTGTTTGGTAGTAAAAGGAAATACAGGGAACTTAAGCTCTTAAGTAATGATCTGGAATACATAAATGAATTTCCCTATGTAGGAGTGACCTTAGCAAACCATTTGAAACGGAATAAGCATAGGCAGTACTGTGCTAAAAAGCTCCAAAGTCTTTGAAAGCTTTGAAGAGATTTAATCACTTATATGGTGGTAATACGGTCATACCAGTGATCAAAGTAATAAGCACAAAAGTAGTAAATCAAGCATTATATGCTGTAGAAATCTGGGGGGTAGAAAGTACAAAGAAGATAGAGGGTCTGATAAATAAAATCTACAAACAACTATTAAGAATATCTAATAGTGCTCCCAGTGTATTGGTTAGAGCACAGTTAGGTAAACTAAGTTTTCAGGATATGGTACGAACTAGATTATTAAATTATTGAGTTATAACAGTGGAGAAACAGAACTCCATACTGGGTGAATGTTTAAATGAGAAAATGCAACTTCTTAAATATAACAAAACCAGATGGATGAAAAACATTCAAACATTGTTACAAGATTCTGACCAATATTATCTGATGAGTTTGGTGAATCAGGGGATTCCGCTTAATGAGGTGCATAAAAAAAACTGTTTCAAACATAATAAAGGAAAGATCACAAGAAACAGACCTCAAGATGATAAAAACACTAAAGGTTGCAACCTGCCTATCTGATAATACAAATGAACATTCATTAAAACCCTATTTAGACATAATAAAGAACCCTGATCATAGAAGTATAGTCACCCAGTTCAGATTTGAAGTTTTTCCAAGTAACATAATTGAATCCTGATATTATAAAGAGAGAAATAGTACTCTGAATTGTTATTTTCATCTGCAAGAACCAGAAAAACTCAACCACGTGGTGTTAAGATGCCCATGGTATGAGCAAGCACAAGTTAAAAGACAAGGGAAGTTTATTGGATCACTATATATACCAACCATGTATATCTTAGACCTCATTTTTAATTCTGAGGACTCTGAGATTCTTAATGAGCTGACAATGTACCTAATTGAAATAAAAAAAATTAAGGAGAAAACGTATTCAAGGTTTCTTAGTGCAATAAACTATAGTGCAATAAACAATTAACAGCTGATTGGCTTAGGATGTAGATTTTTATGTTTTTTATGTGGATTTATATATTAAATTATATGTTAATCTGTTTGTAAGTGACGTGAATTTTTTTAATATGTTGTCTGTATGAACTGTACATGAAAGCTCTGTATGCTTTTTGTTATAATATATGTTTGTAATGGTGATGTTGCCGAACAAATAAACTTAAACTTTCAAACTTTCTCCTCAGTTCTTATTTCCTCATCCCTGTTAAGTTTTTCACAGGAGCACAACTTATTTTTATAGGCAGTTAGAGACATGGGCAACTTGTTCAAAGTAAAATTCCTGTATGTTTTTTATGTTGGCTTGCTGCGCTTGCATGCAAGTCAACATCTTGTGGTAGTACACCTTTGGAGGAGTGGCCGCTGTTGGGCGAATGTAGGGAATGCATCAGTAGGTGCATCCCTCATTCCCCAATCAGCCTGCATGCCGGCAGCCATACCATGCATGCTAATGTAGTGAGCACATCTAAGGAAAGGTCCCCTGCAATCCGAGCAAAGCTCGTTAGACGCCGCAGACCCTTCCTGCATGCTCACCACATTAGCAGCATGGCGGGCGGCCTCCCAACAGCTGACTTCGGGGGTGCTCAATACCCCAAATGGCTTACTGTGGCTGCACACATTTGCCTATGGGGGAGCCCACTCCCCATCAGCATACAGCAGCCCCCCCATTTCCTATATGCTGAGGGGGGTGCCCAATCCCCCTCGGTTCTTGCCCCCCCGCTTTCATTGTGTGCCGATGAGCCCACTCCCCATCGGCATAAATAAGCCCCCCTCTGCATTTCTTATATGCCGAGGGAGGTGCCCAATCCCCCTTGGCTCTTGCCTCCCCCCGGCTGTCATTGTGTGCCGACGGGGTGCCTAGTCCTCGTCTGGCATAAATTAACCCCCCATTATCTGCCAATGAGGGTGCCCAATCCCCTGTTGGCTGCAGCAACCCCCTCCCAAAACAGTTAGGTGGTATGCTGGGAGCCCACCCCAGTATGCCAAGTTGCCTGAAAAAAAAAACTGTCCCACGATGTTAGTTTTTTTTCCCCTCTCTTATATAACAACAGCCCTCGTGGCTCCTGCCCCCACCGCACTCCACCCACTGTGCACCCTGCCTCCCCACACCCCCTAACCCCATACTTACCTTCAGAGTCCGCGCGACAATCTTCAGTGGACGGGAACATGTCTGCGCCTTCAAAGCCGACCACTAACTGAGGAAATGCTGGTAAGCTGTATAATGGATTGAATAGGGTTTTTTCAACTTTGCTGCATATCTCAGGCATTTGTTGGAATTTTGGCACCAAATTTTCAACATGGGTTTTTTGGGGCCCTTCCTCATGAATTCTATCACTGTCATGGTGTTAATCAGTCTCGAAAGGTGATTTTGCAGTCACTGCGCGAAATCACCTTTTGGGACCGATTAATGAAATGACAGTGCCAGTGTTCATGCGGTGGCCTCTCAAAAGCCTATGTTCCAAATTTGGTGGAAAAATTCAACAATGCTCGTTTTATTTAGCGCAGTATTGCGCAGTTGCTATGCAGGTTCGTGAATTTATTGAATTCGCAATATTTTAACGCCAGATTTTCAACATTGCTATTTTTGTACACCTCCTTGTGAACAGTACAGCTGTCATATTCCACATCCTGCCCGAAATGTGTTTCCACACTTCCGGAGCACAATAGCACAGTCGCTGTGGGAAATCAGTGTTTGGGCCAGATTATGAAAATGACAGTAATGCAGTTCATGAGCAGAGGTCTAAAATGCCTATGTTGAAAATGTAGTAAATGATACTCCATAAAATGATTGTGTTATGAGTGTGCTGTAGATTGCACACACTTCGTACTATCGTCATTTGTGATATTACTCTGGATTTTCACCATTGCCATTTTTCCACGCCTCTTGATGAACAGTACAGCCGTCATTTCACATATCCTGCCCAAAATGTGTTTTCACACTTCAGGCGCAGAACAGCGTGGTCGCTGTGCGAAATCACTTCTTGGGACACTTTGAGGAAATAACAGTGGCACTGTACATGAGCAGAGGTGCTAAAATGCCTATGTTGAAAATCTGGTGCTGAACGCCCATAAAATGCCAGTGTTGCAAGCATGTGTTGCATATTTCCCATGCACCCTTGAAACTTCACAAATTTGCTATATTTACATGCCACATTTTCAACACTGGCATTTTTGTACACCTCCTTATGAACTGTACAGCTGTCATTTTTTACATCCTGCCCAAAATGTTTTCCCACACTGCACTACCAAATACCCAAAGGGACACCCAATGCCTGTCAGTCTCTGCAGGGTGGGGGTGGGTTGGCATCAGTTCAATACTTCACTGCCATGCCTATTATGCATCTCTCTAACTCCTGCATTACCAATGCCAATGCCAGCAAGACAACATTCGGCATTGACAAATGCTTGTTTATTGCTGTGTTAATTAGATAAATAAATCTGTTTCTCCCTTTACAGTTGTATTTACTATACATTGGGATATTACACATATTCTCCAAATGATTGAGCTTTGACTTTATTAGATTCCATTTCATTTGAACAGTTTTCTCCCTAATATAGAATTCCCAGTTTCAGTTGTTCATATTCTCCCTGACAACTGCAACACAACATACTATACACCTTATGGAAGTTTCTACAACATGAAGTTCCTTTCTGCCTATTGTGATTACCTGAATGGCCTTCATGGTAGATGATATTGTGATAACTTGAACTCAAGGGGACATGATTTTGCAGTTATTTAGGTTGTCTCCCAGGTTGCTCTTCATTAAGTCTAGAATGTCATCCTTACGGGTTGATTCAATTATGTACTGTACAGTGTTAAGTAATTGTCATTAATGAGTTGGAGAAATAGTTTATCAACAATAGAAAAAGTAAGGAATAGAACACAACAAGGTGTGGTTTATGGCCTGATAAGAGCACACCCTAGGTGCATAATGAGGCACAAGGCAGTTACGCAGAGTACCTTTAACACCTGGAAAGTCCTATTATTAGTCCATAAACCATACTATGAAGTGTCATATTCCTCTTATAAAATGGGTCCCCTGGTAAAAAAATAATTTAACAATTTACATAAAAAGTTTCAAAAATATGTTACTATAAATAAAAAATAAATAGAAAATAAAATAGAAAAAATGAGAAAAGAATCCTTCTCATTGTATTTGAATGGACATGTGTCATTAGAGTGTGGTTGTGTCTCTCTGTGCCCCCGCTCCCCCCCCCACACACAAACACCTTTGGGAAGTTATTGATTGTTTTTTGTTGTTTTGTTTTATTTTATCATTGTCAGGCCAAAGCAATCAGAGAGAGGTACCAGTTTTAGTAGGGCTGGGCGGGGAGTGAGCATGTCCTTTACCAGACTCTGTAGCTACTTGTTCATAACGCTTTTACTTTATTGTATAGCAGTTTTCTATAACAAACGGTGGTCACACTTGTCCTGAACTGTATATTCCTACTGTGATGGCAGTTCTTTTAAATGAGTTCAATACTACTGGTAGCAAGGCTAGTGGAGGTGTGGGTGTCAGGTTTGATTTAAAAACCGTTTCTTGGTAGCATGAGGTTACTGTGACAGAGCTACAGGGGAGGATTGCAGATTTGCCAAAACATGACAGTTCTTTCTGATGGGTGCAATGCTAGGCTGGCATGACTTTTTGCTGAGGGTGGCAAAGTGAAACCTTTCTGTTGTGGGTCTCAGATTTGCATAGGCAGTGCCAGTTGTAAAGTTATATCCTGATGAGGACATGGCTGGGAAAGTGTGTCAGTCAAACACAATTAAGGACATATACCCATTTTATAAGAAGAGTTATTTAACCAGCCAATCTATCTAAAGTCTCCTCTGCAAGTTATACTGCCTAGATACACACTTTGGCTAGTTATTTTCTGATCAAATCATCTATGTTGACACTACAGTCAGAAGGCCCATAGCATATCCCACAGATGGAACCCTTTCCACTATATGTTTAATGGAAATCCATATTCTTTCAGTGTCACTATTATAGACTTTATGAGCTGGGATCATAGCATACATGACTACAATCCCACCCTCCTCCCCCGGTAGCACAACATATGAGCAAGTATTATTGAGTGCATCAATATGAGTGACTCAATAATACCTCTCACATGTACAGCGAGTAGGGAAAAAGAGCACTACATAGGTAAAGCGAATGTAACGCTGAGGGATATATGCTGCACCCGTGAGAATAGGGGATAAAATGAAATATTTGGCCAAGCCCTGCTGAGCTGACCATGTGGTATAGTGGCTTGAGCAACTGCCTCTAGAGTGTGTGGTGCTGGGTTCAGGATCCGGTGCAAGTAGCTGTTTTGTCTCCAGGGGGAGTTTCTATTTTTTCTCAGTGCACTGCCACTGGAGTTGACAATCTTTGGACTGGGAGGTGCAGGGGGCAAATCCTTAGATTGGGAGTGACGGGGGCTTGCCCCACACAAAGGGGTGCGTGGGGTGCATAGCCCTCCACAAGAAACAAAAGATCCATTTCGTTTCCAAGAACAGTTGCTGTTTGCGGCAGTCTCAGTAAATTTTAGTCACCATTTTCTTCGGGTGGTTTGTACATCACTCTATGTAAGCAGCGTGATAAGGGACTTGCCCTTATTACATAAAATCCCCACCCCCCCCACTCCCATGCTTTTCTGTTGGATTGAGCCTTCTTGAAAAGGTTACAGTTATCTACTCTTCCCTCACTTATTATTTGACTACCAACTTTCAGTGATGATGCAAAGTTGGTATTTTCTGTTATCATTCTACTAAACAGATCATCTGTGTTGTTGCCTAGGCTTCTAGCATGAATGAGAAGACATTTTCCTAAGCTTAGGTACACTCCTTCTACTCTGTCTATGTTCTTGTGTTATGTTATCTTTTGTTTTTTTCTTGAACAGTCTTTTTTTGCAATTGTTTCCCTTCTGCATACACCCCATTGTATTAAGATTAAAATAGAATTAACTGTAATGTTGAATTTAAAGTAGCCCCCAGTATTGTTATGCCCCTTCTGTTTAAATATAGTCCATCATGCCTGTATAGTTCTTTGCTATCACAAGATGCATTCCAGTTTCTAAGAATGACAAAGTTCTCATTCTTTGGTATTTTTTCTCAGCCAAAGATTTCTTTATTTGATCACCCACAGTCCATCCTCCCTGTCCTCGGTAGCAGCAGAATCTCTGAGTCTACCAGTTTACATTAACTTATTTTCATCTCCTTTTCTATTTCAATTAAGTCAGTCTAAATATACTCCTCCAGTCTGTGTCCCACAACATTAACTGCTACATCAAGGACAACTGTAGCTTCATCTCCTGCCTTTTCTAAAAGTCAAGTGATATTACATTTTATGTCATCAACCTTTGTTCCTAAAAGGTGGGTAAATGAGGTATTTTCCCTGTTTTGCTTGCAAATACATAAGTCTATAAAGCTGACAATAGAAATGTCAGTTACCATTTCTTGTTTTGGGCTTTGCCATGAGATTTGTATTGTGTCATTTCTTGATGTGCATTCTTGGGATGTTGTCATGTTCACTGGTGCTTTATCATTTTCAGCTTTAGGTGCTAGTGCTTTAAATCCATTGTTGATACTAATAAGTGGGTGATCAGAAATGCTGCCCCTTTTATCCTCCTCTTCCCATTTACTATGCATCAGTTGACATCATGATCTTCACTGTCACTCTGTGTTCTTTTCCTGATTCCTGTCTCATGGGATTCCTTCTGCTGATAAATTTCCTCCCAATCACAATCAGCAACTTTGGATACCATAGCTCCGGCTATGTCCAGAAAGGTGTCTAAAGGTTTAATATTATGCATCAGCTCCAGTTTCAGGGTCAGATCTTTATCTTAACCTTTCTAGTGTACAACAGGTGTGCTTCTAGTACCAGTATACAGAAGCAACAATTGGCATGGTAGATGTATCATACATTTTCTGACATTTTAAAGATCTTCTTTCTTTAGGGACTACAGTTGTACTGCTGGAAGGCAGGGAACTTCTCTAGAGATTTCACAGAATTTCCAGGAAATTGCTGACCATATGCAAGTTGCTGCAACTGTAGTTATCATTACCACAATCAATAACCAACAATGAATTGGATCCAGGTCACTGGATAGAGGTGTTGGTGGCAGGGTCTCCCTCAGATCTTTGGCTTGGGGGTGTCCAGCTGCCTTCTTCCGAACAGGTGTGTGACCTGGGGGTGGTTCTTGACAATGGGCTAACACTGTGTTTGCAGGTGTCTGCAGTCATCAATTCTTCATTTTATCATCTTAGGAACATCACCAAGATTAAGCACCTTGTTCCATCCGGTGACCTGCCTACATTGATCCACACCTTTGTGACTTCACGCTTAGACTATTTCAACTCCCTCTACCTGGGATTGCCTGGGGGTTAATAACCATCACTTGCAGCTGGTGCAGAATGCTGCAGTGTGGGTGTTGATGGGGACTCCTCATTCCAGTCGCATCACTCCTGTGGTGCGCAAACTGCACTGGCTGCCTGTACAGGAGCGGATCACCTTCAGGGTCCAACTTCTGATCTGTAAGGCACTGCACAGACTGGGTCTGAGCTATCTGCAAGAACTCCTGACTCCCTACTGCCCTGGCTGCCCTCTGCTCAACTGATGAGGGGTTGTTAGAGGTTCTCAGGGTTCATCTGAAAATGCCTGGGGCATGGGCATTTATGCATGGTGCCCCTAGCCTGTGTAACTCTCTACCTCATCAGATCTGAGAGTGCAGGACTGTGTAGAGCTTCAAGGCTGCCCCAAAAACCCATTTATTTCAGCAAGCATTCTGGGATTATTTTATCTGATCTATTTGCACTTGTATCATTAGTATTTTATGGACTGTTTTATTGTTATTTATATGTATTTTAATAATATAAAGCACTTTGATTTTAGAATTGCATACAAAATTAAAGTTTATTATTATTATTATTATAAATACATTTTGCATTGTCCACACTGAACCCCAATGATCCCATGAACTGTCATTAATTTCTCACAACCCATTATAAACTTATTCCCAGATTTACAAGTAGCATTGCATATTATTAAATATAGACTTTGGATACATAGGCTGGGGGATGGATTTTCAAATGTCAGAGAATGACACAGGGTGCTTGCATCAAAAACAACTGATGCAAGATGCAGGATGCATTAAACCTTCCATCAGTTCTGATTTCCAAATGGTGCTTATGCCAAAAACAAGTCTGCATGCACCAGGCTGGCTTGCACCATGCTTGCACCAAAAAAATGCCTACACCATGTCGGAAGGGATGCCTGCATCACCAAAATAATGCACCATCCCCTTATTTGGGATTTTCAAGGAATGTGAGTACTGTTCTTGTGCTTAAGATGCATGTCATTGTTAGACCAGCCAGAGCTGTTCTAAGGAACATTATAGCATATAAGGAGGCCAACAGCATTCAGGCAGACATGACTATACTACTTTTAAGGGCCAATATTCACTAGCCCAGTGGCACCGAGGGTTGAGGGGCTGGCAGCCTTACCGCGTGCCACACCAGTGACCTAGGTTTGGGAAAGACCTGTGGTCATCAGCGAGCTGGCATGGGGGGGGAGCAGAATTGAGCCACGTAATGGCATCTTTCCTCTCCCAGGAAGGTAGTCACTCCTCCGTAGTTCCACCATCACAGGGTGAAGGTCTGGTGATGGTGCGGAAGGAGGGGGTGACGTGAAGAGAGTGTCTCGTAGCATGATGTGTGTGTGCTTCCACACATGTGCATTTGTGCTGAGCCAAGGGGATGGTAAGGGAGAAGAAAACTAGAAAAAAACCTACAAACTACGTATGAAAAAAAATAAAATAAGGGCTAATATTCTCCTGCAGGACTAGTTTAGAACATTTTGGAGGCTTAGTCTTGGTCATTAATCTGCTGTATTTTTTGACTTGGCTTGCACCATTTTCATTCTTTGCATCACTTTTGACTCAACTTGCACCATTTTTTGACTCAACCTGCATCATTTTTTTGACTCAACTTGCAGCATTTTTTTGACTCAGCTTGCATCATTTTTGACTCAACTTGTACCATTTATTTTGGTGCATCCTGCGTAATTCTTGTCCCTTGCATCATTTTGTTGACACAGTGGACCTCTTGCACCAGTTTGGGGGACTTTGTCACAGAGAATGCTTTTCTTGCAAAATATGGTGCATCTAGATCTGATGCAAGATGTTTTTTGATGCCACTTGCTTGGATCTGAGGGCCCTTTTAAAATCCATCCCTGAGCCTTTGCATGTCTTTTGGCCCATTGAGAAAACCTGCAGTTGGTCAATGCGTCAGAGTGCCCTTGTAGAGGATTCAAAATAGGGGCCCCTATCAGTTTGCATTTCTACATATTTGGTTAAGCATTTCAACCTTGTCTTACGAAAGCATGGCTACATTGACTGAAATCCTTTTTGTAGCTGCCAAACTGTGTTGATTGTCTTTGCAGGCATCATTTCTACCCTACATTTTACAGCTTTTATGGGGTACTTAATACCATGTAGCTGATTATTGGGCGGTTTGTGGCATATTGGGGTGTACCTTACATGGGCTGCTCAACACTACCTGTAGTGCCTAGTCCCCCTGCCCCATTGGACGACCCAGCTGCACCTACAGGTGGGAAACACTGGACTTTGGTGCCATTTTGGTAGCCTTGAAAGCCTGGCTACACAGACCAAAAATACTGTACTTTTGTAACTGAAGAACTGTGTTGATTGTCTTTGCAAACTTCATTTCCACCCTGCATTTTACAGCTTTTCTAGGGCATTTTAAGACAATGTAGCTAATTATAGGCAGTTTATGGCATATCGGGGGGTACCTTATTTGGGCTGCTCAACAGTACCTGTAGTACATAGTTGCCTGGCCTAGGGGTGCAGGGGCTCTAGTACTTCATAGTTTTTTGGTGGCTCATCTGCGTGAGGGCACTCTGTGATTAATCATCCTGCAGCAGGGTGAGGGTGGAGCCCCTAGTCTAGCAGGGTCAGTTGTTCTGAGTTCAAGCCCTCCCACTGTTGAATTCTCTCCCCACTTACCGCTGTTTAATTCCTCTCAATCTTCTCTTTCCTCTACAGACGCACCGGAGCTCGTAAGAGAATTAGAACCCATCCCATGCCATACCAGATGACCTAGCTGAACCTGCAAGTGGGGAACACTGGACTTTGGTGCCATTTTGATAGCCTTGAAAACCTGGCTACATGAAGCCGAGCTATGTGTGGCACCATTAGACATTACCCACACAACCCCCACCAGCCACCCTCCCACCCAGGAGTGGTGCTAGTTTTATTATTTGTACCAAACCAATTAGCTCATTTTCAGACACACACCACATAGACCTGTATATGGTCTCACCCATTCCCACCCCATAGTAACATAGTTGGTTCTAATCTACTGTCTACCCCTCCCCCTGCAAGGTACTTAGCAGATTAAATGATTGCACCAAAAACATTCCCCACTCCCCTCAAGTACTGCTAGAAGCATACAACTTACTACTCTTCAGGCTAGTCACCATTGTAACATTAACCGCTTAACCTATTTCCCTGGCTGGCATTGAGCAGAGGCTGTGGGCTTTGAATCTGGGACTGCGCCAACCTCTCTAGTTTGTAACCAGTTGCTCTAACCACTGTGCTCTTCTGCCAACAAGAGTTAGTGGTGAGGTACAGTAATTAGCGCTACATTGCCAGATCCTCACCAACCCAAGGTGCTTCTATCACCAATAGAGGTCACCCCAAGACACTCGTCCATCAGACTTCATTGCTTTCATATCCCTATCTGTCCTATTCCTATTAATGACATGCACTAAACCCTACTCTTTCTGAGCATCCTTGGTCAAATCAATGGTATGGTAATTACAGAACCCCTGCCTTTTTTATACTTCTCTATTGAACTAAAATTCAAATTCAAAATATATGAACATACGAAGATGCCAGCAGGTTAGGCCAAATGGTCTATCAAGTCTGCTCGTGTAAGGCTCACACTACAGTCACAGCAGTTCCCCCCATCCCCTTATGCTCCCCACTCCCGAAGGTGTCACCCCCTCAATTCCCATAACTTTTCATCCTCTCCCAATCTATATGCTGCCCATGTTCCTGTCCCATCCTTTCTTGAAGCTTCTCACTGATTCCAAATAATTCAAATCCTCAGGTAACTCATTCCAGGGAGACACCACCCATTCCATGAAGTAGTGTTTTCTCAGCTTCAGGCTGTGCCCTCTCGTGGACCCTCCCCCCTTTAATTTGAACAACCCCTCTTTATTAACCCCATTAATCCTGTTCAAGTATTTGAAGGTCACTATCATGACCCCTTTGTCCCTTCTATTCTCCAGAGACTACATCTTCAGCTCCCCAAGCCTATCCTCATAGGACCTTCCCCATGCCTTGGATCATCTTAGGTGCTCTTTTCGGAACCCGCTCCAGGAGCATGATATCCCTCTTTAAGTAAGAATTCCAGAACTGCACAGTGTACTCCAGGTGTGATATGAGCAAGGAATTATACAATGGCAGAATAACCTCCTGCCTCCTTAAAGTGATTCCCCTGGCAGTGCACCCAGCATCCTGTCTGCCTTTGCTGCTGCTCTCCTGCACTGCTCCAAGTTATTCATTTTGTCATCAATCACCCCCAGAATTTTTTCTACCATTGAGACCATTTCCCCCCCAGCAGATAACTGTAATCTGGGTTCCTAGCCGCTAAATGCAGGATACTACATTTCCTAGCATTAAACCCCAGCTGCCATGTATGAGATCACCATTCCAGTGCATCCAGGTCCTCTTGGATAGTCCTGCTTCCCTCTTCTCCATCCACCACAGCTCCCAGTTTGGAGTCATCCACAAACAAGCAAGCATATTTTTCACCTGACACCCCCCACAACGTCCACTATGAATATATTAAACAAGATTGGACCCTGGACAGATCCTCAGGGAACCCCACTAATGACCCTTATGGGTGCTGAAAGCTCCCCCCACCACCACCCTTGGCTGTCTATTACTCAGCCAGTTCCCAATCCAATTTACCACCTTATTCCCCACCCCTAAGTTCCTCAGTTTACTTAATAGCCTCCTGTGCAGTACAGAGTCAAACGCCTTGCAGAAGTCCTGATACAGGGCATTAACCAGGCGCCCACCATCCAGAGATCATGTCACCCAGCCACAGAATTTGATTAGATTTATCTGACAAGATCTCCCCTTGACAAACCCGTGTTGCTGGACATCTTGCAATCCACTTACCTCCAGGAACTCCACCAGCCTCTGCTTCAAAATGGTCTCCAGAACTTTCCCCACTATGGACGTCACACTTACCAGTCTGTAATTCCCTGGTTCATCCCAAGGATCACTCTTGTGGAGGGGCACAACATGTGCCATCCTCCAGTCCAGAGGTGTACACTCCAATTGAAGGGAGGAATTGAATAATTCCATCAACAGTGCCACTAGGACATCCACCAGTTCCCTTAAGACTCTGGGGTGAATCCCGTCTGGACCTAGGGACTTATCCGTCCTCAAATCTTTAGAGACTTTCCACACTCTGCTCCCCTGGATCTCCCCTTCTGTTAGTAGTCCCCCATCCTCAATCCCAGCCTCTCCCTTCCCTGAGGTTTGGGCCTCTCCAATTCCCTAGTAACTACAGAGCAGAAATACTCATTTAGAACCTCAGCCTGCTCTACTGCCCCCTCTGCCCACCCATCATTTTTCAACTGGGTAATCTGCCCCCCCCTTCTTATCTCACCTATATATTGAAAAAATTCCTTCTCTGACTCCCTGATCCCCTGGGCCAACCTCAGTTCTTTGAATGCCTTAATCATACCACCCTACTTACCTCCCTTGAAATTCTATGATATTCCTCCTTGTCATTATCCCCTTGGTTCCTCTTGTATTTCCAGAAGGCTGCCTGCTTCTCTCTAACCTTCTACTGCAGCTTCCTAGTCCACCGGCTGGGTTTCCTGAACCTAGAGCTCTTACAGTGGGTCTTAGTGCATGATTTAGTGGGCTCTAAAAGATCCAACTTCAAAATTTCCCACCTACATTCTGTGTCCATATCTGGTTTAATTTTCCCCAAATACTCTGTTAGGATGGCAGCCATCCCCCCATAATCTGCCCCCATAAAGTCCACTACCTTAATGTTTGACTGATTTTTTCCCCCTCCCAAATCCATGGAGAACCATACTGTGCAATGGGCACTCCCCTCCAAGGGCTCCCTCACTACCACATCATTTATCTGGCTGCCCACTGCCAGAACAAGGTCCAAAATGTTTCCTTCTCTGCTTGGCTCTTCCACCAACTGAGACAGGAATTCATCCTTAAATGTGTCTAGCATCCTCTGTTCTTTTGCAGATAATGATGCCATAGTGCAACTGTCCAACCCTGGAATACTAAAATCCCTTATCACAATGTGCTCTTAAGTTTTCTACCAACTCCCTGTCCAGCTCCTCTGACTAAGTTGGTGACCTGTATACTACCCCCAGATGGACCACCCCCTACCCTTAGTATCATGCAAGTTTACCCATAACACCTCCACATTCCTGTCAACTCCCTCATCCCTGCTGCATGCTATCCCTTCCCTTACAAATATCACCACCATCCCATCCTTCTATATTCCCCTGTCTCTCCTATATATTTTATATCCTGGAAATTGAAACTCCCACTCATGATGCTGCATGGCCCAAGTCTCAGTGATAGCCACCACGCCAACCCCCAATCAGAGCTTGTAATTCCGGCAGCTTTATTTCCCAAGATCATTGCATTAGTGGTGACCACCCTCCAACCCTTCCCCTAACCATCTTGTCATCTCCTGTACCACTATATCCACTCCAATGTAGGTTCCACTCCTTCTCCAGCCCTCTGGTTGAGGGGAGACCACCTGAAAATCTAAGCCCCCTCTGCAAGTTTAAATCATATTCTTCACTGATAAACTTATCTAGCTTTCTTTTCAAAACCTTTGTTCCATTCTTACCCAAGATGCAACCTATCCTTGGAAAATAGCTCCTTATTGTTTGATGTAACTCCCCAGCCTCCCACTAACCCAAACCCCATAGCCAGACACCAATCCCCCAGCCACTCATTAAAACACATTATTTTCTCCTTACTGTCCATACTAGCCTTGGGTACTGGCAGGATTTCAGAAAATGCAGCACTTTTCCCCTCAATTTTAAATATTCTGGCCAGTTCCTTGAATCTAGCTTGCACTTCTTTCACACTATTCTCTTCCATATCATTCATGCTGAGATGCACCACTATGTGTGGTCCACCCCCCTTGTTTCCTCACCAGGGTGTACACTAAGTGTTTGACTTTGTGCACCATCATACCTGGCATACGATCCACCTCGACAGGGCTCCTCCTCCCTTCCCCTGTACCCCTCCATTTAATACCTTTGATGATAGAATCCCATAGTATTATAATCCTGCTACCATCCTTCTGCCTGCTATCACTAGTTTCCTCCCCCCCTCTGCACCCTGTCATGCTCTACCATCCCCCCACCCCAGTCCCTGTCCCTCTTCTCTACCCAAGCCACATGCCCTTCAGTCCCCTTTAAGACAATGTCCATCCATTTTGTAGGGATGCTTTGTGACCCTAGCTTACTTCCAATACACACATTCACACTAGTGCCCTAAAGTGCCCCCATGTTATCACGCATTACACCTCTCAATATGGCGAGATTACTCCTGGGGTGTTGTTTATTCCTATGGTTACCAGGTCATCCACCTATGTTCTCCATCCCTCTGGCTTCTTCCCCCACATCCCCTGTACTTTCTCTCTCTCTTTTTCCAAGAGCAACAATTGCCCTGGAAAACACTTCGAATGCTAGCCCCTCTGGCTACATCCCCTCCCAACTCTTACCCCATAAATACCCTTGTAGCCCATTATGCCTCCTATCTCTCCTTTGTAAAGCCCTCAAGGCAAGGCACCCTTACTACTCCCCCCACCAAGAATATCCAGCATACACTCACTATCAAGTTCATCATTCTTAGGCTCAATAAATTATTATTATCCTGTTATTATGTTCTGGAAATGTTGAGTTAAACCCTGGACTTCTTTCACCCCTTGCCTCCCTTACTATTTTTGCTCAATCAAGAGGCCTATAATTTATGTCAATTAATGTCTGTAGTCTGATCAATATATTAGATTTATTGCAATCCTGGGTTTTCAGCACCTCACCTGACATACTGGTTCTAACTGAAACTTGGCTAAAGGGAACTATTACTAATAACGAAATTACACTACCATCTGACAACATTTTCAGAGCAGATAGACAATCAGGGGAGTAGCTATATATGTGTTGGAAAACCTCAGCATTTCAGAACTCTTGTCATTATCAGAACCAAGACAATTCAAATGCCTAATTATAAAACTACCATTATCTACAATGGAGACCATCAATATTATTGGTTGTTATAAACCCCCTCAGGCGGCTTGGAAAGCCTAACTCAATTAAACACTTTTCTAGAATCTTCAAATATTGAATCAATCACACTTGGAGACTTCAACCATGGCTGGCTCTGCAGAAAATCTGACCCCCTCAAAGATTTATATGACTTCATTGGGTTATCACAGCTCATAGCCAAACCCACATGCTTAAATACCAAAAACCTTCAAAACAGCACACTATTAGATCTTATCCTCACAAATTTGTCCCACAAATTCTTTAGCACTGGTGTCTTTGACAATGATATTAGTAATCACAATTTGGTAGTGTGCATCAGGAATTACAACAAACCAAATAAGGAGCAAAACTGTATTTTTAAAATGAGCTATTGAATGTTTGACCCAGCTAAGATCCTGACTTAATATTAACTGACAAAATATCTATCTGGCATCCTCAGTCATTGAAGCCCATATTTACTTCTAAAATACACTGGTCAATATAATTAATAAACATGCCCCCATCATCAAGTTTAGAGTAAAAAAATACATGTGTCTCTGGTTCACATATGACCTGAAAAAAGCCCTTCTCAAAAGAGATAAAATGGAGAAAAGCGAGACTCACAAAGACAAACTCTGACTAGACTGCTTTTAGGAGGGCAAGGAATTCCTGCACCAATCTTATTAGAACTGCTAATACCCATTACTACTTAAACATTCAGGAACTCTCAAACAACAGCAGCACAAAGTCTGCACACCTTGAGGCAGGTAGAAGGAAAAACACACTACCCTCCATTCCAACTAAAATCACCAACCAAGTTAAAACAATCACTGACAGATCTACCATCTTGCAGGAATTAAATAAACTCTTTGCCACCTCGGGTCTGGCTTTTGACAAGTCTCCAGCTGCAAACTTTCAACCCCACCCCCACAGCACAAAAGCTGACAACACCCTGGTCCCGGTCCATGCCAAATTTACTTTTAAACCTATCACTTTTAAGCTAGTGGAAGACTTCTTGCTGTCTCGAGATACTAAGAAAAGCACCAGAGCAGATGGATTAGACCCCTTCCTCTTGAAATTTGGGCACTACCATCTTACAGCTTCAATTATGCATTTCTTTAATATGTTTGTTATGCAGGGTGATTTCCCTGCTGCATGGAAAACCACACATATTATCCCATTATTTAAGTCCATGGATCTCAGCGACCTAAACATTTATAGGACCATTTCTATAGTACCCACCCTAAGCAAGCTTCTTGAAAAAGTAGTAAACTCCCAGTTAAGAACTTATCTTGAATCTTCATATCTTGTTCTCTCTTCCCAATCAGGTTTTTGACCTAACCATAGTACAGTCTCTGTTCTAGCAAAAGTGACCAATGTCTGGGTCACTGCCCTCGACAATAAATACCACATAGGCTCAATATTCTTTTACCTAAGTAAGGTCTTTGATACTGTTGATCACAATACTCTCATCAACAAGTTAAACAACACTGGTCTGGATGCACAAGCCTTTAATTTCATTCCAAAGTTACCTCACAGATAGACATCATCAAATAAAAGTGGATGGTAAGTACTCCTCTCTTTCCCTATTTACTAGAGTAGTCCCCCAGGGCTCAATACTAGACCCCTTACTTTTTATGGTCTGTATTAACAATATAAATTCCAAAATTACAAATCCTAAGCTTCATTTTGTCACTGATGACACCTTGTTATACAGTTCAAAACCCTCCATAGCCAGTGTCTGTGTGGAATTTCAACACAAATGTGATCAACTACAACACAACCTATTCAAGGCCAAGCTCCTACTAAACATTAAAAATTCAAAGGTCATGTTCTTTACTCCTCTGCACCACAGAAAAAAAACACAATCCTCTCTTTGCCTTGCCCACAATTATAGCCTTGATTGGTGAATCATTAGAGATTACAGAAAACTTCAAATATCTCAGCTTCTCTCTAGACCATAACCTTACTTTCTCCGCCAACATAGATGCCCTTTGCAAAAAGCTAAAATCAAGATTGGGATTCTTTTGCAGGAACAAAAAATCTCTTCCCACTCAGTATCAGGAAAAAAACTTTTCCAAGCAACATTTCTTCTCCTCATAGACTACGCTAACCTCATCTACTCAATTGGTCCCCTTTCCTCCCTTTCTAAATTGGATGTACTGTATCATCGAGCTGTCTGCTTCATTGTCAATGCCTCTTTGAAAACTCTTTACTGCCTACTATATTCACAAATTGGCTGGACCTCCCTGGCAATCAGAAAACATAAAAATATGTTACTTTGGATATGCAAGGCCATATTATAAAAGCTACCTTCATAGATCTCTAAAAGAACCAATCATTACTGGTGCACCAACTATAGACCTTATTCAAATAAGTGTGCTTAAATTTCCAAATATTACCACTGAGTCGTAGCAATAATATTTTAGTACTCACTCAATTTATTTCTTTAACAGCGTAGAAAACATCTTCTTAAAAGCACACACAAAATTCACAGCAAAGCATGAAAACATCCAGGTAAATGGGATAGAGACAGTTCCAGTTGCTACAGCTATGGCAAAGGCATCAATCAATTAATCAATCAGTCTTTATTTAACCAGGCAGGACACCATTGAGCAAGCTCATTTGCAAGGTGGGCCTGGGTAGAACACTTAAGTATACAACAGAGCAAATAATAACCCATGGTCAGCACAACTGAATAACATAGACAATGTGAGGGATGTTAAGGCATAGATTGAAACAATAATACTGAAGACAACAAAATTTAAACATTCATAACAATAAGTTTTCATGAAAACAACAACAGTTCTTGACCTAAGCAAAGCTGCTCTATTAGGATTAACCTGCTAGGAAATATGACAGAACTGTGTAAAGCACATGGAAAAAAGGGGAAAGGGAAGGTTGAAGGTAGGATGGAGGGTGAGAGCTGCAAGTAACACTGTAGTGGCAGTGGTACAGTTAGTGACAGTTCGTTTCACCCCGACTGGGCAGGGCTTCTTCAAAGGTTTGCACACAAGTCCCTTACCATATTTAAATAGTTTCACCAATCAAGAAAGTGCTTGTGTTTACTATTGAGCTAAATAACTTACAATACTATAATTATCTCATTCAAAAAAAAATTAGTTAACAACAAATAAGGTTGTCAATAAAAGGAAACCAGAATTGTCAGATGGCAGCCCTGAAGGAATGAGGAGGGGTGAGCTAGGAACAGAAAGGCAGGGTAGAAGGCAAGGGGGAAGAAAGGGGGACTAGGCTGGGAAAGGGAGCGGAGCTTTGTGATGTCAGAGTTGACAGACAGGTAGAAGGAGGGGAGGGGACAGATGAGGTCATGACTAACATGTACAAAGGGGGTGATATGTACACTTGTGGTGCCCCAGGATTGGCTGGGGGCATGGCTTTTTCTAGACATATTTAAACTGTTAGTGAGTAGTGATATAAATTGTTTTATTTTATTTGTTTTATTGGTTAATGTGGGATTGTTTAGGGGTATATTGTCTGGATTAGTTAATTATTATTATTTTAGTTTTAGGTTTTTAATACTCAGTGATGTGTCAGGGCCATCTGAGGGGCATGGGGGGGCCAGGATAATGTATGAGGGTTCCCTGCTGCATAATTTATGGCCCATCTCCCCCCTCCCAGTTTCAGATACTACAGCAAGACACTGTCAGGAGGTGGAAATTAGGAGGGGCCAGTATGATCACGGGCAGTGAGGTGCCCCATGCATAGTGGAGGGTGTTAGGATAGGGGTTGTCAGTTCTAGAAGGTGCCCTGGGCCATTACAGGTACATGGGAGAGGTCAGACATGCTTGGTGCCTGTCTGCAGGGAATCCACCAGACAAAGTGGTCAGGTAACCCGAGGGGCTGCATCACCCACCAATCCCCTGAGGGCGGTGCTATGCAATGCCAGCTCAATTAGAAATAAGATCTCAATTATTGCGGACTTAATTTCCTCAGTTGATCTGGCTTGCATTATGGAGACTTGGGCTGGGTATGATGTGGTCCCAGTTTTTGAGGCTGCAGTCCTGCCAGGGTATACCATGGTGCACTGCCCCACAGTGGAACGTAGGGGCGGTGGTGTAGAAATTTGTTTTAGATCCAACTTGGCTTTCACTGTGCAACCAGTGGGAACTTCAGGTTCATTTGAATTTGTGGCTGTTCATGGGGGTCCAGGTGCAGGCGGCAAGATTTTCCTTATTTATCACCCTTCGGCAGTGATGGGGGAACTTCTTGCAGGAGGTTGCTGAATTTGCCATTGGCGAAACATTGGAAGCCCCAGATGTATTTTTCTGGGGGATTTCAATGGTTGGGCTGATGACAAATCTTCCAGGTCTAGTTACAACCTCCTCCAGACTATGACTTCACTGGGCATGACACAAGTTGTTGCTGCTGCGATGCATCAGGAAGGCCACATGTTGGACATGGTGTTCTCACTGGGGCTTGAAATTGGCAATCTCAAGATTGATTGAGTATCTTGGTCCAATTATTGCACAGTGCAGTTCATGTCTGGGGCTCCCGCCGGATGCCCTCTCCCTACTGAGATGATGAGTTGTCACCCTTTATGTGGATTGACCCCTGAGGGTTTTCTGGCAGGAGCTCATCTATCTAGTGTGGGTGATGCATACGTCAGAGGCATTGATGCTGGGGTTGATACCTATAATAGGGTGTTATCCGACACCATTGACTCCCTGGCACCTGTCCATGTACAACCCAAATCTTCTTACCTGAGGTCCCCATGGTATGATGGGACTCTCAGGGAAATGAAGAGGAAGGGTCGGAGGTTAGAGCACTGCTGGAGGAGATCCGGCCTGGAGGGGGACAAACTGGCCCTGTGTGTACATTATAATGCATACCAGGGGGCAATCAACCGTAAGAAGGCAGTGTTCCTGTCCAGGGAGATTGCTGTTGGGAAGAACTGACCAGCTATACTTTTTCATACTGTGGACAGGCTACTTCGTCTTGCCTGTCTACAGCCCAAGAAGGTTTTTTCTAATACTGAGTGTGAAGAGTTTGCTCAGTTCTTCTCAGACAGAGTGTTCTGTAGGTGATTTCTTCAGCCAGCAATGTCGTGGCTGGCAGTGGTCGCATAAAGGGTTCTTAGTGCACTCCGCCTAGTTGGGGAGAGTTTAGACCGGTGGAGGTAAGTGAGGTCATTGAGGTGGCAACCAACTTGAAGCACATCTTTTGTGAACTGGACCCGGTGCAGACACATTTCTTAATGAGATGCATTGACACCGCTGGCCCGGTGTTTGCTCTGATTGTCCGGTGTTCCTTATCCGAGGGGGTCTTCCCTGATGTCTTGAAGGAGGCACTAGTGTGACCCCTCTTAAAGAAACCATCTTTGGACCCGGAGGTCAGGGCAAATTACCGACCTATATCCAACCTTCCCTTTTTGGCAAAGGTAGTTGAGAAGGTGGTGGCACTTCAGTTGGAAGAGCACCTCATGACTCATGAGTTATACAAACCTTTTCAGTCAGGATTTCAGGCTAGGCATAGCGCAGAAACCATGCTTGTTTGGGTGCAGAATGATGTCATCAGGGCGAGAGATCATGGGGACAAAACAATTCTTGTTCTCCTCGATCTCTCCTCAGCATTTGACACTGTGGACCATTGTGTATTGCTTGACTGCCTTAGGGAGCTCTGTGGACTCACCAGCATTGTTATCCACTGGTTGAGTTCTTTCTTTCCAACAGGAGGCAATGGGTTGTGATGGGGAATTTTCCTCCACTGCCAGTCTTCTATCTTGCGGAGTTCCTCAAAGGTCGGTATTGGCCCCAATGTTATTCGCAGTATACGTGCTACCCCTGGGGGGCATCATTAGGTAGTGTGGCCTGGGTTTTCATTGTTATGCCGATGATACCCAGCTATATCTTTCCTTTTCCCCAGGAACATCCAACGCGGTGGATGTGCTAAACATCTGCCTTGCTGAGATCAATGATTGGATGGCCTCCAGCTGGTTGCGAGTGAACCTGATAAGACAGAGGTATTGGTGGTGGAGTCGAACAGAGTGTGTGATAGGATGGCCTCTGATTCAGCAACTGGAATTGTTCTGGAAGTTGTTTCATTGAAGGCCTCCCCTTGGGTGCGAAACCTTGGTGTTGTTCTGGACAAGAATTTGACTATGGAGGCGCAAATATCCTCCACGGTCCACTCCTGTTTTTGCCATCTCAGAAATATCACCAGAATAAAGCCCTTTGTGCCGCCTCTGGACCTCCCTACCTTGATACATGCCTTAGTTACATGTATGCTTGACTACTGCAATGCGATCTACCTTGGGGTCTCACTAGGATCTCTCTGCAGGCTTCAGCTGGTGCAAAATGCAGCTGCCCAGTTTCTTACCGGGCAGCAAAAATGTTTCCACATTACACCGGTGCTGCGTGAATTGCACTGGCTGCCAGTAAGGTGGAGGATCCTCTTTAAGGTGGGTCTTCTCACCTATAAGGCCCTACATGGGCAGGGCCCTGGTTATCTGTTAGACCTTCTTGCACCTGCTCTTTTTGTCCGCCCCTCCACTCTTCCAGTAGGGGCCTCCTGGTGATTCCCAGAATGAGGCTGTAATCTGCTGGTGATAAGAGCTTTCAGTGTTGCAGTTTTCATGCTGTGGAATTCGCTGCCTTTCAGGGTTAGGGAGTCCCCTATTGTAGATATCTTTAAGGCCCACCCGAAGGCCCTACTATTTTCACAAGCTTTTTGGGATTAATTATGGAATTTAGTAGAATATGATTAATTACATGATAAGCCAAAAGTTGTATCTTGTGTATATAAATATGTGATGCATTATATTTTTGATGCTGTATTTATTTATTTGTACAGCGCCCAGAGCCTCCGGAATTGGGTGTTTTTAAATAAAATTTGCCTTCCATGCCTCCTTGCATGGGGTCCTTTGGGGGTTTATAAGGCCAGGGATGAGGTGGTTCTGCCTCTTTTTGCTGGGATTTTTAATTTTCAGTCTCAGCACAGCATCAGGCAATTTTCTTGAGTCATTTACACCATGAGGTATGGTATGCTAACTCTGGGGCCTAGCTAGCTAGGTCCCAATAAAATTCTTATTGCTTGGTGTGTTCTACAGACAGTATTATTGATTGCTGGACTTTACTGTTTATGGGACTGGAAAAGGTCTATCCTGCATTTGCTTACAAGGGAGTCCATATTGTGCTGTTTTGTATTATTTGTCTGTGGTTTGGAGTTTGGGCTCACTGGCCACAGGGCTGGTGCAGTGGCAAGCCCTACTTCATTGGCAGATTAGGCAGTTAGAAAAGAGAAGGATAAGATGAGTTATGTTTGGACAACACAAAATAAATGCAACAGGATGGTGCAGGATAGGACCACTTTTCGAAAATGTCTGAGAGCCAGTAGGCACCCATTTGTATGACTGCATTTGGCCATGTGCTGGTGGGTTTTTGTGGTGGTTTGGGGCAGTCACAACATAGTTTGTGGGTTTTTTCTGGTTCAGTCTGGGCTCTTCTGCATCCAAGGGCATAGCAGAGTTGTGGTATGATGCATTGGTCACGAGGTCCGCTGCACATGGACACCTTGGGTAGGGGCTCTACTAGGACAGAGAAATATTTTTAAAAGGCTTGGAGGCCTGGGGGTGGTTTTTCTGAGCTTGTCCACTTGCTTGGTGAAGCACAATGAAAATGGAAATCGGGCCAGTGGAAATTTGAGCATGTCAATCCGTTGAGGAAGATAAATAACCATGGGGGGGGTTGTTGAGGCAGAGGGCCCTCAGCCAAAATTGGGGGGGTTCTTTTTCTCTGGGTCACTGGATGAGTGACTGCATGGGGAAGTGCAGTGGGCCACAGGAACAGGCTGCGGGGCCGCATGCCTGTGGCGTCTGATGTCACACTACGCGGTCAACAAAGAGGAAGCGGACAGCTTGATTTTCTCACTACAAACAGCAATTTCTTGTACAAGTAATGGTTTAATGCAAGGGGGGGACTCAGTTTTTGTGCTGCAGCTGAGCTGCGAGATTGGAGGCAGAGGTCGATACTGTTGTTTAGGGTGGGGATTTTCGGGTGTTGATGCTAGGTGGGGAAACAGTGTAGCATGTCTTGCCCATTTAAGTTTTGCAATGCAGTCGCAGGATTTAATTTTAATTGGCCAGCGGGGGGGGAGGTCATGGGTCTCCTCTTTTCTGTTGGGCCAGATGTTGGTCAGGAATGGTGATGGATCAGGAGGGAACCCTGTGCAACAGCAAGGGTATGCCTGGAGCTCTTGGGGTAAGCAAACATTTAGCCATTTTGGGATTACAAAATTTTTTTATTAAGGTGGAGTCTTGGCCATTTAAGAAGAATGGTCTAGGTAAAGGGATCACGGCCACTGGCCTACTATAGAGGCTCAATCCAGTCCAGTGTTGCTGCAAGCAGGCGCTGTGGCCTGCAGGAAATGGGGATTGCAATCTTGGGGGGGAGGGGAACCGAGCAGATGGCTGGGGGCAGGGGATCATGCCCTGGCCACAAACAGTGTCATGACCGGTACGGTCCTGAGAGGGGTAGCTTATAGGAAGGGCAATACAAGGGCCTCCCCTGACATGGCTTGGAGGCCTAATTTGCTAGCTGTGGCAGGGCATGTCCAGGGAAGGTGAAAAGGATTTGATGCTCTCTCAGGCTGCCAAGTACTTGGGCGCAGCTGTCCATGAGGTTAAAGGAGGACCCTGGTGGTGAAGGAAAGGGGAGCTTGGGGGACTGGTGGGGTGACACAAGGGGGGGCCTCAGAGGTGACATGTATTTGCATGCAAGGGGGACACAGTACGACCCATGCAGGAAAGGGGATAGAAAGGGCAACAGGTCCCTTGGTATTGCCTTTCTGACAGGAAGGGTTAATATATGGATGTGTGGGGCACCGTCCAGACCGGAAACAGGTGCCAAGGGGCTGGCAGAGTCTCAGCAGTCTTTGCAAGGTGGTAGGATGGTGGAGCCATCACAGCATGAGGGGAGCAAGGAACCACAGAAACCACATTTCCTCATCCCCGCTTTCTATTCTATAGCAATGTTACAGGAATGGCACCCAGGGAGCAGCCCCTACTGTCTCCAGTTCTCAACTTCAGTCAGACACCGCAGCACTGATGGGCAAGATGTCAGAACTTATTGAGATGGCCTAGAGGAGAGAAGAGGAGGAGGCGGTATAGCAGAAAAGGAAGCAGCCGGCAGGGCCCCAGGGCAAGGGAGCAGGCGGAAAACACCTGAGGGGGCCAATACCAGCCCTGTAACCTTGTTTCTTTGCCTGATCCCACACCAGAACCATCAGATCCAGACACAGGAGTGGATAAGGGGCCATGCAAGCCTTCAGGAGACGGCAGCCTAAAAGAGTATATGGAAGGACTATTGACAGAAATGGGAGAAAAAGGCCTGGATACAATGGAAAGGGTTTTAGAGGAATTTAAAAAAGAAAAAGGGGAAAAGGGGGGCAGGGGTGGGCACAAGTGGGGGAAGGAAGCTGTACGATGCCCCACTGGGCTTTTTATTGGGGGACTCTGTACTGGCATTCTTTAAAGAGAAGATATGGAAAGTGGGGTATGTGGACATATTCGGCCTCTTGGATAAAAAGACAGCAAAGAAGTATGAACAGAAGGAGACAGTGGGAAAGTCAGAGATGGTTGGTTGCATTAACAGTGGTAGGCCATAATGAGGAGGGGGCCAATTACAAGGGGAAGAACTTAGACACATTATAAATGGGTTTCTTGATCTATAGCACCATTTTATTGCAGAAACAACTGGCACTGGCCATTCCTCTGTTGACCTATACGGCCATTATTGGGGATGCTTACAAGGCCCAAAAAGGTTACGGGTGGTTGGAATATGATGAGGCTTTCCGGCAGCGGATGGCTGCAAGGGGAGACCTGTGCTGGGACTGCACACACTCGGAATTGTGGGTCAGAACTTTGTCCAGCCAGGGTGGAGGGGCAACAGAGGGGGAAAAATTACATCCCTAGCTGGAATGAAATCCTGCTAGGATATAACTGAGCTTCATGCACCTGGGCCAATTGCAAGTATAAACACATTTGCTCAAAATGTAGTGGGCAGCACCCAGTGGTGAAAGTTTGGTGTGACAGCGGGTCGGGGAAGGGGAGGGCACAACAGTGGATGGGTGGTAGAGGTAGAGGGATGGGGAGTAGAGACAGCTACAGTTCCAACTATGGGTGGAACTGAGGGCCAGGGGGTGGTGGCACTGAGATGGGGTTTCCAGTTGGCCAGGACTCCCATCAAGGCTTGGATGGTGGAAGCCTGGACAACAGGATACCTGGATCAACAGCAGGAAGTGATACAGAGAAAGAGTTTCACAAAAGGCTTCACACTAGCATTCTAGAGGATGAGGAGACAGGCGTCAGCGAATAATTTGGCATCGGTCAGATTAAAAGAGGAGGTGGTTTGGAGAAAAATAGCTAAGGAGGTAAGCTCAGGCAGCGTAGAAGGGCCTTTTGCCAGCCTGCCATGTGCAGAGTTTAGGATCTGCCCTCTAAGGACAGTCCCCAAAAAACAACCAGGGGAATTCCGCTTGATCCACCGTTTGTCCTATCCAGAGGGTTCATCAGTAAATGATGGCATAGCAGACGAACACAGTGCTGTGTCGTATGCCTCACTGGTTACAGTGGTACTACTCATTAGGAAACTGGAAGGGGCCTGGCTGGTGAAGACAGATATCAAGTCTGCCTTTAGCCTGTTGCCCGTGTGCCCAGAATACTGGGACCTGCTGGGGTTCCAATTCAAAGAGGGCATTTACTTTGATAAGACCATGCCAATGGGATGCTCCATAGCTTGCTCAACATTTGAGGCCTTCAGCACCTGGGTGCAATGGGTATTTGGGCACTGGTATGGTCACAGAAGGGTAGTACATTATCTGGATGATTTTTTGTTGATTGGGGAAACAGAAGGGGAAGTGGATGGGATGTTGCAGGACTTTCGACATATGTGCGAATGGATTGGTATCCCTTAGTGGGGGACAAGACGGAAGGGCTGGCCTGGGTATTAGAGTTTTTAGGAATTGAAATAGACACAGTGAGAATGTTTCATACTGCCACAGGGCAAAGTGTGCCAGCTTAAGGAGCTCCTGGGTAGGGTGCAGGCAAGAAGGAGGGTACCACTGGTAGTTGTGCAACAGTTACTGGGACACCTAAATTTTGCCTATAAGGTGATTGGCCCAAGCAGGGCTTTTATGTGGTGACTGGTGTGAGCTACAGGGAAGGCCAAGAGGCTGCAACATTGTTTGGATATTACAAAAGGGGTAAACGATGACCTGGCAGTGTGGGAAACCTTTTTAACTGACTACAATAGGGTTACCTTTTGGCAGTAGGAGTGGGTAGACAGCAACACATTACAACTATATACAGATGCATTGGGGGATCTGGGCATGGGGGCATACCTTAGGGGCAGATGGAGTTCTGAAGCCTGGCCAGATGGCTGGTGAGAGGAGGGGCTGTTAATGGATATCACTCTGTTAGAAATCTTACCGATCTGGGTAGCTGTATGGTGTGATGTAAGGGGTTTTTGAAATAGGTTTTGTTGTGGTATGACAATAAGTGCATGGGGGTGGTTATCAATAGGTGAAAGGGATACATGGACATGGTAACCCGGGTCTTAGGACAGCTGGGGCTGCAACTGATCCTCACGTTTAGAGCAAGGCATGTGGAGGGGGTCTGAAATGTGACTGCTGACAGCCTTTCACTATTTGCAGTTGGGCAGGTTCTAAAGGCTGGCCCCTCAAGAAGCAGTGATGAGAACTGTGGTGCCAGGACATCTATGGGAGATTGGGTGGCAGGAGCCCAAATGCTGTACCAGAACTCATGGTCGGCCAACACTCTGAAGGCCTACAAATGTGCATGGGAAGCCTTCCAGGGGTTTCGGTCGCAGCAGGGCATAATTGTCAGCATGCCCATTACCGAAGAGCAGGTAATCAGGTTCATTATGGAGAGATGGAAAAAAGGGGGGGAGGGTCCCTTCATCCATGATGGTGCAGTTTGCTGGTATTGGTTGGGCCTGTAGCCCCAGGAGTTGGCCAGAGCCTACCACCAGCAGATGGGTATGGCACATGCTGTTAGGGTGGCAGAAGGGCGGGCCCCACAGTCAGACTCCAGGAGGCCCATCAGCCCAGATATTTTATCTGCAGTCCTGTGGCGTTGGATGTAATATGCACTCCGGCCAATGAGGCCTGCCTGTTCCAGGCGTTTTTTACCCTTATGTACATAGGGGCTTTCCGGGTAGGGGAGGTGGTTCCCAGGAATAAAAGGGATATTGGGGGAGGCCTACAGTGGGGAAAGGTGCAGTTTAACAAAGAAGGTTTGGGTATTTGATTGCGGTGTTCTAAAACCTACCAATTAGGGCAGTGGGCTGGCTTGAAGATCAGGCAAGTCCAGGAGGATTAGGGATGTGCAGCGCATGCAATGGAGAAATACTGGGCCATTCACCACTGGAGTGTGGGCCCCTGGTTCCAACATGGGGACAGCTGGCTGGTGACTTGCTACCAGTTGGGGGGACTCTTAAAAAGGGCATTGGCATTCATGACCCAGCACAATTTGCCACTCATTCATTTAGGATTGGGGCGACCTCCACCCTGGCCCAGGAGGGGGCATCTGAAGATGAAATAAAAGAGCTTGGCAGATGGATATCTGCCTGTTACAAGTGGTATGTTAGAACTTGAATTAATTATGTTTCTTGTCTTCCTTGTGTCAGCAGGTGCACACAGGAATAAGTCCATGTGGATTGTGGGGCACTCATACATATATTCATTGGAGAGGCAGGATGCAGCTGGCCAACAGGGCAGGGAATACCTGAAGGGACTAAGTAACTCACAGATTCACTGAAAAGAGGTCTGGGGCATGCGTTGGGCCCAGTTACTTCTGCTGATGGAAGAGCTAGTATTGGTTTTGGGAAAAACGGACATCTTGGTGATCCACGTTGGGGGGAAGACCTGGGAAGATTACCTCGGGGAAGTTTATTACAAGCTATTCAGGCTGATCTAAGGGTCATAAAAACATGGTGGCCAGGGGTGGAAATAGTCTGGTCAGAGAGAGATCGTATCCAATGGGTGTGGCGACGTGCAGTCCACATTGCGGCAATTGAGAGGGCCCACAAGAAGGTTAACCATAGAGTAGCGGGGTTTATAAGGATGGTAGGGGGGAGCTACATAGTGCAAAAAGGAATCAACTTTGACAAACCAGATCTGTATGAGGGGATGGGGTCCATCTCTCGGAGGTGGGCATGGCCTGTTTTTTACTATCTTTCTGGCAGGTGGGAGCAACTAGGTTAGGCGAGATATAAAAGGGGCTCCATAAGGGGGGAAGCCTCACCATCCAATGCAAGCTGGAGGTGGGGGCTAGTGGAATGGGAGCTGGGGAGGGGGAAGGGCACAGAAGGTAAAGGGGCAGATGGAGAGGGGCGAGGTTATACGAGTCAGGGGCATGGTACCTGGACATGCTTAGAAGGTGGGGGGTTTAGAGAAAGGCTAAGGGTCAGGTTAAGACATCCAAATTTAGCCTAAGAAGGTAGGGAGGACTGATTGATGGTGGTGGGGGGTCAGATGACACAGCCAGACCCCGAGAATGAAGGACTAAAAGGTGAAGACCGGGACAGACTGAGAAAGATTCAATGCAAGACTGAATGGAAGTGTATGGTCAATGAAGGAACAACTGTTATGTTGATGATTTGCTGATTAAGTTTCTGTAATATATGTTAATGGACACTGAATCATTTCAGAAGGGATGGTCCGAACACAAATAGGGTTGCCAATAAAAGGCAACCAGAATTGTCGGATGGCAGCCCTGAAGGAATGGGGGAGGGGTGAGCTAAGAGCAGAAAGGCAATGTAGAAGGGAGAGGGGAAGGAAGGGGGACTAGGCTGGGAAAGGAGGGCAGAGCTGGGTGATGTCAGAGTTGACAGACAGGTAGAAGGAGGCGAAGGGACAGATGAGGTCATTACTGTATTGGTGTCTTGTATTATTTGTCCACTCTGACATGGAACCTTTGTAAAAGAGCTCACGCTCAAAGGTCTTCCAATATTCATAAATAAATAAAAATAAATAAAAATGATTGACAGTTACAAAGGGGGTGATGCATATACTTGTGGGGGCCCAAGATTGGCTGGGTCCTTTAGGGGTTTATAAGACCAAGGATGAGATGTTTCTGCCTCTTTCTGCTAGGATTTTAATTTCCCAATCACCACCCTGTTACGATGATAAGAGAAATATTGGGCTCTGTTTAGATCTCTGAATTCTTCTTTCACTGCACCAATACTTATGCTCTCACAGAAATGTCCTAAATCATGTTCAACATTCCTAAGATTCACACTCGCTACAGTAAGGCAGACTTTAGTTATACCCTCCCTGCCCTTTGAAATAACATTCAGGATGTGCTTAAACTCACTAGCCTTGTTACAATTCCTGTATTCAAATCCCTCATTAGCTCTTTCTGCCTTGACACGTGCAATTGCTTCTGAGCACCAGCAATATCTTTACACTTAGTATGTTTAACTCTGCTTGTAATTTTTCTGTCCAGCTGCATTTGTCGTATTGACCCTTCTATCGATTGTATATTTTTCCTTTTTCCTCCCCCCTGCATTGTATATTATTGTCCCTTACTTGTATACTTTGCTGTGTATTTATTCTTATGTATTGTCATTGATGACTCTCTTTATATTGTATAGTCCTTCCCGGGCCTCCTTGTAAATGAGCTTGCTGGATAGAGTTTTTTTTTCTGGGTCACAGATAAACTGAAACTGAATCTGAAACTAACCATTTAGCTGGTCAGATAGTGAGGTACCACTGCAACAGTGATAGAGCTCTCAAGGCCTGTGAGAAATAAAGGCATATGCATCTGCTTGGGGTTACCTTGGGACAGCTAGAGGGTTGGAAGAAAGCTGGTGCAGGATACAGCCACAGTGAAATACATACTGTATTTGCTACTGCCCTTTTTTCTGATTGTTTAACCAGGAGAGATACACTAAGCTGAAAGCATGTTTACAGGTTCGACCTGGGAGCACAGGGAAGTTAAGTGACTTGCTCAGGGTCACACAGTATCTATGTGGGGGCCTGTGGGATTCAAACCCAGGTCTCCAGATTTTCAGCTCAGAGCTTTAAACCACTGTGCTATACTGCCCTTTTTCCCTACTACACTTGTATCTCTTCTCTTTCCCCTCCCCTTTAATAAATCTGTTATTTGCCTGGAATTTTGGTTGCTTAACAATGTGCATCATGTGATTAATGACCAGTATAAAGGGGGTTTTACCCCCCTACCATGACACCCCCCCCAAGGAAGACCTTGATGTCAAAGAACTGGTGCTGTTACACAGCTTCTTTCTGAGTATACTGGAACAAATCTTTGCTAAGACAATCTGTCTGAGGTGTTTTCCATGCGAGTGCATTGTCTCTTTTGTCTACGGATATTCTGGGCTAGCTACCCAAGACTGCATCGATGTATCATAGGTCTTGATTGTGCACCTGCATCTACAGTTTCCTGAACTAGAAGACCAGAGATCTGAAGATACAGAATTGCTAAAATCCCTTGCCTCTCACCTACATAGTGGGCACAATATATCTGACTTGCACTATCAACAGTCAGTTTACCCTATTGCTGCAGCATCTCAAAGTTCCAGGGTGGCACCTCCATCCCACACAACTCAGCCAGGTACTGCCTTACCTCCTCAACATTCTTTAGGGCTTCAGAAAGCACACTCGGATTTGTGTCAGTGCAGCATATCTGCACAAAGTTGGCACCCAAGCATTGCACTGCAAGCTGTTGTTTGGAAACCAACAGCTGATGAAAGTGATTTGACTTCACCTGGACCAGTTTTGTTGGCCAAAATTACAGCTGCAGTACAGCAGGACCAAAATAATAAAAGTTTTAGCAGTAGTAAATGTTCTTCTCTCCTGCCACACTCTGCAAAACGTTCTACCTGAAATACAGCTTCTCTCGGCTATGACAGTGTCAAATCATCCAGAGATATAACTGCCTGTTCATTCCTGCCACAAGAACCATGGACTATGATTGTGCAAAACACGGCCATGAAAGAGACACTCTTTAATGAGTCAGGTACTGTTTCTGTTGAGCATATGTTTCAAAAAACTGTGGGTAGCCACAAAAAAACAAAACATTTCCAGTACAGAAAAAAATATAACTGCTGTAAACATGAGGAGTGAAGAGCCTCATTCTGAGGATGGACTCTCAGATTCTGATGACTCAGAACTGCAAAAATTCTCCCCACATATACATGAATCTGGGCAACAGAACAATGAACAAAATAATGGGGAGCAAGCTCAGACTGACCAGCTAAGTCTGGAAGAGCAATCAGGAAACCCTAAAACGTCAGATTTATTTAGTAGGGTAGGTGAGCCTGCCCAGAGAAGGAATGTTGTTCAGTTTAAATACACCGGTAGTAATGAAACAGCTCCATATTGAAAATTTGTGATTCATAAGCTATTAAGATCATTTATGGGTTTGGGGGCAAATTAATTGCTTGCATTTATCCATATAAAATGAGAAGCCACTTGTGATATATGTTTTAAACAGGTGCAATTCCTAGAGAAGTTTTGGCAGAAATATACTTTAGTAAAAGACACCCATTTATGGCAATCCTTGTTCCCAATTCCTCTTACCAAACCCGTTTTGAAAACCATTGCATTCATTTTTAGAAATGAAGGTGTAAACATTGCTGTTGTGTAATACTGGTTGCATCAAAGATGTGACATCCTTGAATGCCCTATCCTCATTTTAGATGAAGATTTGATTTGGACAGGGGGTGGAATGTGAAATTTCAGTTAAAACAAACAAATACTGGGATTTGCCATTGGTCTAGTACAATAGTTCTCAGACTTTGTCACAGTGAGCCTCCCCAAATCCATGGAAAAGATTTTGAGCCTCCCCAAAAAATTTTAATAATCTTGGACCTTGCCAAAGAAAAATAACATACTGTACTTTGTGCAGTACACCATGAAGAAATTGAAACCCCTCTGAATACTTGGCTCACATTCAGTTATTTGCCTTATACTGATGTGGAGCCTTTGAAAAGAGCTCCTGTGCTCAAAGGTGTTATCTGAATAACAAATAAATAAAATAAACCAATATTATCATTCAACTTATTGTAATCCCTCCTCCCCAGGCCAGCCTAGCTGCTCTACTATTTTCATTCTTGCACCATTGTTACCCCTTGTTGCATTACCTTCATGGGTCAGACTACTTTCTGTTTCCTCTCTATGAAATTACCTTCCTACATACTTTGCCTCTCCCCATCCTTCCCTGCTGCTAAGCAACTTCACAGGGATTACTTTGCTCCTTCCTGCTATTGCTCTTAGTACTTCTATGCTCAACCCTTGTATTTGGACTGTTCTGCCATCAGTCTACAAATTGATCAATTACCACCACTCATTATTAGTTTACTGTTCATATTTGTTTGCACTATTGTTCATTGTGTATTTCTTGGTTGTTTTGCAGTTATCTTTTGAAATGTGTTCATTTCGTACCCTTCCCTAGGTACATCTGAAATGAGCCTTAGCTCATTCACCTTCCCTTGCCACCTATTAGTAAATAAATACATTAAATTCACCTACTATTATCCTCTTTTAGTTTGCATAATCTCTTCACACAAAATATATAAAACTCAAAATTTAAATACATTACATTTTCAGACTTGCTTGAGCCTCCCCCTAGAACAGGTTGGGGCCTCCCCATGGAGGCTGGCCTCACCATTTGAGAACCCCTGGTCTAGTAGCTTCTATATATGCTGGCATTGTGGATTATGTTTTTACTATAGCCAACCCAAGACAAGCCACAAATGTGGAGCTAGAACTCATCTCAGCTCTGTTTGTGACAAACCCCACTGCAAATTATATTTAGATCATGAGCATGTCAGTTTGGGGTACCCAAACCCCTACCGAAGTAATTTGTGTGATGAAACTGAGCATTCTTATAAACAATGCCCCTGGGGCAGCCCATAACAGTCTTGACAAAGTAATGCAGAATCAAGAACAACTCATCACAGAGTCACAGGTAAAGGACCAGCAAGCCAGGGAATCAGAAACCCATCATCTCCTCTGAAAGTCAGGAACATACTGAGTATGCCCAAATACTTTACAAGAGCAACGTAATATCGACATGCCGCAATCCTTTTCCAGGCAAGATCCTGGTATTAATATTAAGCATCTGACACCTTCTGACAAAACAGATTCTATTACTGCCCAGGTGGAAAACTTTATAGAAGATCTTCCTATTATCAGAGCCAGGATGCAGACTGAAGAACCGCCCCCCCCCATCCTGAGGCTCCCATAACTTTAGTAAAACCACCCAAAAAATTGTATTTTGAAACAAAACTGGATTCATCAGAAACCACAAATCCCATTCTTACTAGGAATAGATTTAGCACCATATCTAAATGGAAGGAATGGTGGGGGATACTGAGGAGAATGACGTTGGCTGCAGGATCCTCCTCATCTATCGCCCTCCTGGTCCGATGGGGGGGTTCCTGCAGGAATTCGCCGAGTTTGCTGCCGGCGAAACATTGGATTCCCCAAGATGTATTTTTCTTGGGGACTTCAATGTTTGGGCCGAGGATAGAAGTCAAAGGTGCGCCGATGAGTTACTGCAGAGTATGTCCCTCTTGGGGCTGGTGCAGTCTGTCGACGTGCCTACTCACCAGGATGGCCACACATTGGACCTGGTGTTCTCCCTGGGACTTGAGATCGCTGATCTTGATATTGATCGAGTAGCTTGGTCTGACCATTGCATACTAAAGTTCACATTTAGTGCTCCCGTCATAACTTTTTCCCCTTCTGAGATATTTCGCTGCCGCCCATTAAAAGATCTTACCCCTGAGGGTTATTTGGCGGCAGTTGATTTATCAAGGGTGGGTGATGCATGCGTCGGAGCGGTTGACGCTGGGGTAGACACCTATAATGAGGTGCTATCTGGTGCCATTGACTCCCTCGCACCTGTCCGTGTACGACCCAGAACTTCATACCAGAGGTCACCTTGGTATGACGGTGATCTCAGGGAAATGAAGAAGCTGGGTCGGAGATTAGAGCATCGCTGGAGGAAATCCCATCTGGGGGCTGACAAACTGGTCCTGTGTGCGCATTATTGCGCATATCAGGAGGCAATCAACCAAAAGAAGACAATATTTTTGTCCCGGGAGATTGCTGCTGGGAGAAGCCAACCAGCCTCACTCTTCTGGACTGTTGATAGACTTCTTCATCCATTCTGTCTTCAGCCCGGAAGAGTTTCCTCGAATGAGGATTGTGAGGAATTTGCTCAGTTTTTCTCAGACAAGGTGTCTGCGATCCGGCGGGAGGTTTCCTCAGCCAGTAATATCATTGCTGTCAGTAGTCGTCAGTCGGGTTCTAAGAGCACTCTCTCTAGGTGGGGTGAGTTTAGGCCAGTGGAGGTTCGTGAGGTCATTGAGATAGCGGCCAACTTGAGGTATACCTTTTGTGAACTGGATCCCGTGCCAACGCGCTTCTTGATGAGGTGCATTGACACTGTTGGCCCGGTGTTTGCCCTAATTGTCCGGTGCTCCTTGAGTCAGGGTGTCTTTCCGGATGCCTTGAAGGAGGCTCTGGTGAGACCCCTTTTAAAGAAAGCTTCTCTGGACCCGGAGATTAGTAAATTACTGTCCTATCTCCAATCTTCCATTTCTTGGAAAGGTTGTTGAAAGGTGGTATCACTTCAGTTGGGAGAGCATCTCATGACCCACGAGTTGTATGATCCCTTCCAGTCAGCCTTTCGGGCCAGACATAGCACTGAAACTGCATTAGTTCGGGTGCAAAATGATCTCCTCAGGGCTAGAGATCAGGGGGACAAGACAATTCTTGTTCTCCTCGATCTCTCCTCAGCATTTGATACTGTGGACCATTGTGTGTTGCTTTTCTGCCTGAGGGAGTTATGCGGACTGACCGGTATTGTCATCAAATGGTTTGAGTCATTTCTTACTAACAGGAGGCAGCGGGTTGTGATGGGTAATTTCTCATCCGTACCCTGCCTCCTTTTGTGTGGAGTCCATCAGGGTTCGGTACTGGCCCCAATGTTGTTCACAGTATACATGTGGCCCCTGGGGGAGACCATTAGGAGGTATGGTTTGAGTTTTCATTGCTATGCTGATGATACTCAGCTATACCTATCCTTTGCCCCGGAACATCAAATGCAGTGGATGTGATGAATATCTGTCTGGCTGAGATAAATGACTGGATGTCTTCCAGCTGGCTGCGACTGAACCCTAACGAGACTGAGGTACTGGTAGTGGAGTCGAACAGAGCTCGTGATGGGATGGCCTCTGATTCTGCGACTGGCATTTTGCTAGGAGCTGTGTCATTGATGGCCTCCCCAAGGGTGCGAAATCTTGGTGTGATCTTTGACAGGATCCTGTCCATGGAGGGTCAAATATCCTCCATGGTTCATTCCTGTTTTTTCCATCTTAGAAATATCGCCAGGATTAAGCCCCTTGTTCCGGCTCTGGACCTCCCTACTCTGGTACATGCCTTAGTCACTTCGAGACTTGACTACTGTAATGCCCTCTATCTCCGGGTCTCTGGAACTTCTCTTCGCAGACTGCAGCTAGTGCAAAACGCTGCTGCCCGGCTTTTGACCGGACAAAGTAAGTTTTGTCATATCACTCCGGTATTGCACAAATTGCACTGGCTGCCTGTCAGGTGGAGAGTTTTGTTCAAGGTGGGTTTTCTCACCTATAAGACCCTACATGGACAGGGCCCTGGTTACCTTTCTGATCTCCTGGTACCGTCCACCTCTGTCTGGGATCTCCGCTACTCTGGTGGTGGCCTCCTCAAAGTTCCGAGAGCAAGATTGAAATCAGCAGGGGATCGATCATTTGGAGTTGCTGCTCCAGCTCTCTGGAACTCGTTGCCGCTTGAAGTGAGAGAGGCCCCCACTATAGAGGCCTTCAAGAGTCGTCTGAAGACCTTTTTATTTATGCAGGCTTTTGGAGATTAAGTTTTATATGTATGATATTTTAATGTAATGTACACGGTATGACATACTGTATAGTTTTTGTGCGGCGCCCAGAGCCTTTGGGATTGGGCGTCTTTTTAAATAAAATTGACTTTGACTTTGACTTTGACTGTTATGTCCTCCATCATGGATTACTCCTCAAACTCCCAGCCTGAGGTTTCTATGGCAAAAAGCTAAGGGTAGGGTAAAAGCTAAATTCAGAAAGGAATGGCACCTCCTTTTTTAGCCCTAACCCTAACTCTAATGGCCTCCTTCTTATATGCAAGAGACCTTCAATAACACCTATGACTCTAAATGTCAGTAGTGTTAAAAATGGTAAGAAATGTCTCACAACATTACAGACTATAACGATTTACCACACAATATAATCTTTTTACAAGACACAAGAATCAAAACAGTACATGATACATCACAAGCAAACAATTTGTGAACACAAGGATGTTCTTGGTCCCAAGGGGAAGATATCTGTGATGGGGTGGAAATTTTACTAAAAGGGTATAATTTCAAGGTTAAAAGACTGATGGAGATTTAGCCTGGGAGGGATCTTTTCTTAGATTTAGCATTTCTTCTGATCAATATTTATGATCCACAAGGAATGGCCATGAGAGTGGATTTGTTTCATGGGATACAACCTTTTTTGTATACTAATAGTAAGCTCACTTTTGATGGTAAATTCAATTGTGGCCTCTCTTGCTAAAAGGGGAGGCAAGACCTCCAAAATATAGAGTGACATGCACTGTTTCAATGATCTTATAAAAAACTGCAAATCTACAAGATGGATATACAGCTGTGTACCAAGAGGGAGCTAAACCTTATGTAAGAGGGGTTTTAGCTACTAGAATTGATTATTTGTTTCTTTCAAAAAATATTTAGGCAGAGAGAGCCTTTACAATATCATTCAAAACGTGAGGGGTCAGATTCACAAAACTTTTCCCCGGCACAAACACAGTTTGCACATCACAAATAGGTTTTCACAAATCTGATATTCACAAAAGCCCAGTTTACACTCTCAAACCGGGTTTATGCTGGGACAAAGTATGCAGGGGCTGCCATGCAAATGAGGGGTACGGGACTTGCTTATCGGCAGTGTACAATTCACAAAGTATTTGCCCCATGGAAAGGCCTTTTGTGGGGTTCCTTTGTGTGGAGCAAATACCGCCGACCAAGACCATGCTTTAAACTATAAACTAGTGGTGTGATCCTGTTTCAGACAGAAGCCCATCTCTTCAAGTGGTGTAACAGGCTGTGCTTTGAAACAACTGAGAAGCTGCATGGGATATAGTACATTGGACTAGAAATCTGCAACTGATCTCTCTTACTTACATCTGAGGGAAGTTTTTCTTACTTTACAGTCTTACATTGGTATTGCTTTGAAACATAGAAAGATAGAAAAATAGACTTTGATGGCAGATAAGGACCGCTTGGCCCATCTAGACTGCCCATTTCCCTACCTACAGGATAGGCCGCAGATCCTAGTTAACCAACAGACTATTTCTTCCTACCGCCCACAAGAATTGCCTTATGTCTGTCCCATGCATTCTTGAATTCTCCCACAGTTTTAGACCCCACAACCTCCTCAGGAAGGCTGTTCCATGCATCCACTACTCTCTGTGAAATAATACTTCTCACATTGCCCTGAACCGCCCCCATCTTTAAATTGTGTCCCTTGTTCTGCACATCTCTTTTCTGAAAGATGCTATCCTCTTGGACTTTGTTGATTTCACTGAGGTACTTAAAAGTTTCTATCATGTCCCCCCTCTCCCTTCTTTCCTCAAGGGTATACATATTAAGCTCCTTTAGTCTCTCCTCATATGGCTTCTCTTGCAGACCCTGCACCATTTTAGTTGCCCTCCTCTGGACTGCCTCTATCATGTCTATGTCCTTGCGGAGATGGGGTCTCCAGAACTGGATGCAGTACTCCAGATGGGGCCTCACCAACTGTCTGTACAGAGGGATAACAACTTCCTGTTTTTTGCTGCTGATGCCTATCCCTATGCATCCCAGTATACCCCCAGCCCTCCCTACTGCCTTCTCACATTGCTTGCTTACCTTAAGGTCATCTGACATGATTATCCCAGGTCCCTTTCCTTTTTGTTGTTGTTACTACCTCCCCATTGTGTATTCTTCCCCTGGGTTCTTGTTTCCCAGGTGCATTATTTTGCACTTCTTTGCATTGAATCCTAGCTGCCATACTTCTGACCATTCCTCCAACCTTGACAAGTCCCTTCTCATCCTTACCACACCTTCTTGTGTATCAACCCTGTTGCAGATCTTTGTGTCATCTGCAAAGAGGCATACTTTTCCTTCCAGTCCCTCTGCAATGTCACTTATGAAGACATTAAAAAGGACTGGACCCAATACTGAACCCTGCTGTACCCCACTAGTAACCCCTCTTTCTTCAGAGTGGACTCCATTTGCAATTACCTTCTGTGTCTTGTTGTCCAGCCAATGTTTTACCCAGGCTACCACCCTGGGACCCACTCCTAGGCTGGTTAATTTGACTATTAATCTTTTGTGTAGGACTGTGTCAAATGCCTTGCTAAAGTCTAGGTAGGCCATGTCCACAGCCCTCCCTGGTCTACTACTTTGGTCACCCAGTCAAAGAAATCTATTAGATCTGCCTGACAAGACCTTCCCGCAGAACCCATGCTGCCTTGGGCCTGTGCCCCACTGGCCTCTAGGTACTTAACTATTCTTTCCTTCAGAATGACTCCATCACTTTCCTACCACAGAGGTCAGACTGACAGGTCTGTAGCTTCCTGCCTCTGTCTTGGTCCCACTTTGTGAAGGGAATCACATCCACCTTCCTCCAGTCCTCAGGTATCGCACCATCCTCCCATGATTTGTTAAAAAGAGTAGCCAGTGGTTTCACTAGTTCCTCCCCTTAATTCTTTTAGAATTCTGGGGTGAATTCCATCAGGCCAAATTGCTTTGTCCACCTTTAGTTTTAGGAGTTCTTGCAGAACCCTTTCTTCTGTGAAAGGACTGGGATCGACCCCCTATCAAGAGTGCTTCTGTTAATTGGATTCGGCACTTCCCTCTCCTCTCTTGTGAATACTGAGCAGAAATATTCGTTCAGTATCCCTGCTTTTTCACTGTCTCCCTCTGCCCACCCACCGTTCATTCTATTCAGCCTCACTGTCCCTCCCTTTGTCTTTCTATGCTCGCTGATGTACCTATAAAAGGTTTTATCCCCCTTCTTAACTGAGTTGGCTATCTTTTCCTCAGTTTGGGCCTTTGCTATTCTGACTTCCCTCCCTGCTTCCTTCTGCCTTAACTGGTACAGCTGTCTGTCCTGCTCCTTCTGTGTTTCTTTATACTTCCAGAATGCTATCTTTTCTTCCTGACTTTCATAGCTACCTCTTTGAGAACCATAGTGGCTTTTTCTTTCATTTTGATTTGTTTATTTGTTCACACAAAGGCTTGTTGCCCTGTGATGGCAGTTTTGATGATTCCTCATTGTTGCTCCACATCTCCTTCTAGCCTGTTTGCTAGTGCTTTTCTGAAGCACTCTCCTGTTTGCCAAAGTCAGCCCTCCTAAATACCAGTACTTGTCCACTTTGTATGGCTTGACTCTGTAGCTGAGTTTAACGTGAACCACACTGTTTGATGGTCACTTGTTCCCAGATGGCAACCCACTTCTAGATCTGAGATCCTCTCACTGCCCCCATTTGAGAGTATGAGGTCTAAGATTGCTCCCTCACGAGTGGGTTCTGAAACTAGCTGTCTGAGATCTGCCACCTGTAGGGCATCAAGAATGGCCCTGCTCTTGGATGTGGCTGCAGCAAATGTGCTCCAGTTAACATCTGGCATATTCAGGTCTCCCATCAACAGTATCTCCCCTTTCTCTGCCATTCTAAGAATGCCTTCTATCATATCCTTGTCCATTCCTTCCCCCTGACATGGGGGTCTGTACACAACCCCTGTGTGGATTGTGGTGCCCTTTCCAGTCTCCAAAGTGACCCACAGTGCCTCCTCTCCTCCCTGTTTACTCTTTTGTTCAGTTGCTTTTATCCCTTCCTTTACATAGAGAGCTATTCTTCCCCCTCTTCTCCCCTGCCTGTCTGTCCTGTAGGTTGTTTACCCTGGTATGTTAACATCCCAGTCATGGTTCTCAGTGTACCATGTTTCTGTGACTGCTATGATATCCAGGCATCCCTCTTCCATCAAGGCCACCAGCTCAGGGAGCTTGTTGCCCAGACTACGGGCAGTGGTACTCATTACCCTCCATTTCCTGATGGCCTTACTCCTTTTTGCCCCATCCCTGTCCTTCTTGCCTTTGTCACTTTCTCCATTTACCCCTGCCCTTCTCCCTATCGACACCTCTATGTTGGTGTTTATCGCACTTACTACTGTGATTTTTTGGGGGCGCTAGGATTTCCCTGCTCCTTTCCACTGCCTCCCCCCTTGGCTAGTTTAAATGCTTGCCAATGAAGCATTTAAACCTATCACCTAGGATCCTGGTTTCCCTCCTGAACAGATCCAGCCCATCATGCCAGTGTAGGCTTGCATCACTCCAGGTGGACCCCCAGTCCCCAATGAAGCCAAATCCCTGAGCTCCACACCAGTTTTTCAACCACTGATTGAATCCCATGGTACAGAACACCCTAGCCTCTCCTACGCCATAGATGGGAGGCATCTCTGAGAAGGTTACCGTGCGTGCTACTTGTCTAAGGCCCCTCCCCAATTCCACAAACTCTTCCTGCATTTCTCTAATTCCTTTCTTAGCCAGGTCATTTGTCCCTAGGTGGACAATGACAGCCAGCTCCTCCTGTGCAGCTGCTCTGGCAATCCTGAGGATTCGCCCTGTCTCTCCAAGCCATGGCGCCAGGCAGGCACCTACCTCCCTCTCCCTTCCTCCCAGTTCTACCTTCCTAACATGGAGTCCCCACCAGGAGTTGTTTTTCCCTGCAGGGTCCCCTGCCACCTCCTGTGGGTCTCCTTTGTGGAGGTTCCCAGCATCCTCCTTGGTCTCCACTGTGGTGCCTCCATAGAGGAACCACACTTTGCCAGAATGGCATAAGAATTGTGGAGAGGTACAACTGGAGGGATGCACCTCTGTTCCACCACCCTCACCCTCCCTGAGCCCACTGTGGTCCAACCGCTTCTCTTTCTTGGCAACCTCTGAGGCAACAGCAGTGGCACTGGTGGTCCCTGGATGGAAGATGAGGTCCCACAAATCCTGGCCAACTCAGCCTGGAGATGAGCAACCTCCTCCCTCAGCCCAGAGAGGTGCCTGCAGATGGGACAACACCACATCCTCCAAAACATCTCCCAGAAGACTGCTGCTCCACAGCCACCACACTGCACCACTCCCATCATGTCTTATTTCTGGCCCTTTAACTGTTTGCAATCCTTACTCTTTCCTGTTTTTTTTTCTCTCTCTCTCCTTATTTTCTGCTGGTGTGCCCTTTAAGCTCCTGATTTTCCTGTTCTGAGACAAGAATATCCTATATTTCTCAGTAGACCCCTTACTTGCTCAGAGGCAGACCTCCAGCAGCTAGTGGGGGCCGGAGAGCTACTCTTGCCCTTCTAGAATGGTGGGTCTTTGGTGGCTCTGTGGTCACTCACTTCCTGCTCCCAAACAGGAAGTTCCTGTTGTCAGTCAAATCCTGTGCCTATAAAAGTAGAACTAGCTTTGGGTGGGAGGGTGGAGGGAGGGAAGGAGGGCAATATAGTCCCAGTAGAAGTCCAGTCACACAGCAGTCCTTTCTCCTGCTGTCTTCTGCCAATCTATTAGCAGAATCTTTCTAAGGCAGTCTTTAAAATGTGCTTCCTTCTAGCTACACCCCATACTTACTAGATCTTTCTAATAGTAATTTAAACCTCACAGCTATCAAGTCTTTCAATCACCTGAGATTTACACCTAGATAACTGTTCAGATAACCATTCAGTTCAGTTAACTCAGACAAACACACAGTTTTTTTTTGTTTGTTAGTTTTTTTACCCTAAATTAAAGGTCCAAGTACAAGAGTTCTACTTCTTTAGTCCCAGCAGAGAAGTCCAGTCACACAGCAGTCCTTCCTCCTGGAGTCTTCTGCCAAGCTATTAGCAGAATCTTTCTAAGACAGTCTTTAAATGTATCTTCCTTCTAGCTAAGCAACCCCCCCACTTACTAGATCTTTCTACAAATAATTTAAATCTCACAATTATCAAGTCTTTTCAATCACCTGAGATTTACACCTAGATAACTGTTCAGATAACCATTCAGTTCAGTTAACTCAGACAAACACACACTTTTTTTGTTTTTTAGTTTTTTTTTACCCTAAATTAAAGGTCCAAGTACAAGAGTTCTACTTCTTTAGTCCCAGCAGAGAAGTCCAGTCACACAGCAGTCCTTCCTCCTGGTGTCTTCTGCCAAGCTATTAGCAGAATCTTTCTAAGGCAGTCTTTAAATGTAGCTTCCTTCTAGCTAAGCCACTGCCCCTACTTACTAGATCTTTCTACAAATAATTTAAACCTCACAGTTATCAAGTCTTTTCAATCACCTGAGATTTACACCTAGATAACTGTTCAGATAACCATTCAGTTCAGTTAACTCAGACAAACACACACTTTTTTTTTGTTAGTTTTTTTTTACCCTAAATTAAAGGTCCAAGTACAAGAGTTCTACTTCTTTAGTCCCAGCAGAGAAGTCCAGTCACACAGCAGTCCTTCCTCCTGGTGTCTTCTGCCAGGATCTGCCAAGCTGTGTTTAATTTTGTTTTTAAATCAGGAAGGGGGTTTTCAAAACTACTTATCTTGTGAGCAACTCAGAAGAGTTGAAATAACTGCATATTTGATTTTTCTTTGTGGCTAACTGGACTGTCTACTAGTATTCTGTAACAGTTTGCATCAAATTACTTTGAAATAGTTGACAAATCAGTTACCGGAGATTAGCTGAATTACTATAAAGGGCAGTACTCACCAGGGTGGTGGAGCAGTGGTGTATGTGATTGTTTCTAACAGTCACCAGTGGTTGTGGACTACCCACCCACCCTTCCCTGCACCCCCCAGGCATGACGTTTCCTTTATAGCCATGGTTCTGACATCACTTCCTCAACAGGTCTTGGGGCAGAACTGTCATATTCTTAATAACCCAGCACAGTGCATAAAGGGTAAGAACACACCACACAAAGGGAGAAAAAAAAAATATATATATATATATATATATATTGTATATTATAAGGAAGAGAGACATGTAGGGAGTGGTGCAATGCACTGGCTGTGGGGCAGCAGTTTTCTTGGAGACATTCTGGAAACTGCATTGCTGTACTATTTGCAGGCAACTGTCAGCTCTGAGGGAGGAGGTAGCCCACCTCCAGGCTGAACTGGCAAGGACTAAGGAGGCCTCCCCCACCCAAAGAGCACCACTGCCACAGAGGCTGCCAAGTATGAAGAGCAGGTGGACCACAGTGGGTTCTGGGAGGTTACGGGTGGTGGAACAGAGGTGAAGCCCCCTAGTTGTACCTCTACACAAACCATATGCCAGTCTGGAAGAGCAAGGTTCCTCTATGATGGCACCCTCAGTGGATACCAAGAAGAATGCTGAGGACACCCACAAGTGAGACCCACAGAAGGGTGGCAAGGGACACCACAGGGGAAGGAAACAGCTTCTGATAGGGGACTCAACTGTTAGAGGGGTAGACCTGGGGAAGGGAGAGGAGAGGGAGGGAAGTAAGGTGCCTGCCTGGTGCCATGGCTTGAGGGACAAGAAGCGAATCCTCAGGATTGCAGAAGCAGCATCACAGGAGAGGAAACTAGATATCATTGTCCACCTTGGGACAAAATGACCTAGCTAGGCATGGACAGTGCAGTGCAGGATGAAATTGTGAGTTTGGGAGGGGCCTCGGAGAGGTAGCAAGCACAGTTACCTTCTCAGAGGTGCTGCCAGTCCATGGCAGGGGTGAAGCTAGGGTATTACACACCATGCAGTTTAATGAATGGTTGCAAAACTGGTGCAGAGCACAGGGCTTTGGCTTCATTGTGTACTGGGGGTACACCTGGAGAGATGAAGGTTTATACTGGCATGATGGTCTGTATCTGTCCATGAAGGGAATCAAGATCCTAAGTGACAGGTTTAAATGCTTCCTTGGCAAGCGTTTAAACTAGCCATGGGTGGAGGTGCTAATAAGAGGCAGGAAATTTCAAGCCTCTCCCCACAAAACATGACAGATAGTAAGGTAAACACTGAGGTACAGTGCTCAACAGAGGGTAGGACAGGGGTAAATGGAAAAATAGACAAGGGCAAAAAGAGCAGGCATGGGGGAAAAAGGATAAAGCTAACAGTAAATGGAGGGCAATGAGTACCAATGCCTGTAGTGTTGGAAACAAGCTTCCTGAGCTAGTAGCCTTGATGGAAGATGAACACTTGGATATTGTGGCAGTCACAGAAACACGGTACACGGGGAACCATGACTGGGATGTCAACATACCGGGGTACACAGTCTACAAAAGGGACAGGAAGGGGAAAAGAGGAGGTGGAGTAGCTCTATACATAAGGGAAGGGATCAAAGCTACAGAACTAAAAAGTAAAGGGGGAGGACAAGCGGCACTCTGGGTCACCTTGGAGACAGGGAATGGCATCACAATCCGCACAGGGGTTGTATACAGACCCCATCTCAAGGGGAGGAAATGGACAAGAAAATGATAGAGGACATTCTCAAAATGGCTGAAAAGGGGAGATACTGTTAATGGGGGACCTGAATATGCCAGATGTTAACTGAATGACATGTACTGCAGCCACATCCAAGAGCAGGGTCATTCTCGATGCCCTGCAGGGGTAGGCCTAAACAGCTAGTGTTGGAACCCACTCGGGAGGAAGCAATACTAGACCTGGTACTCTCAAATGGAGAGATGATCACAAATTTAGAAGTCAGTAGACATCTGGGAACAAGCGACCACTGCACAGTGTGCTTCACAATAAGCACAATCATGGAGACAAGCCATACAAAAACAAGCATACTGGACTTTAGAAGGTCTGACTTTGGCAAAATGGGTGAATACCTGAGGAATACACTAGCAATTGGGCAAAAAGGAGGGGTGGAAGAACAATGGAGAAAAATCAGAACTGCCATCACAGAGGCAACAAGCCTTTGTGTAAAACAGATAAAGAAAACAAAGCGGAGTAAAAAACCATTATGGTTCTCAAAAGAGGTGGCAGGGAAGGTTAAAGAGAAAAGTTGCATTCAAAAGTATAAGGCATCACAGAAGAAGCACAACAGGAACTGTATCAATTAAAGCAGAAAGAAGTGAGGAAGGCAGTCAGAATAGCAAAAGCCCAAACTGAGGAAAAAATAGCCAAGTCAGTTAAGAAGGGGGATAAAACCTTTTATAGGTACATTAGGGAGCATAGAAAGGTTAAGGGAAGAATAGTGAAGATTAATAAGGGAGAGGGGAGGTGGGCAGAGGGAGACTGTGAAAAAGCAGAGATATGGAATGAATACTTTTGCTCAGTATTCACAAAAGAAGATGAGGAGGAGTTACCTAAACCAGACAATAGAAGCACTCTGGGTAGGGGGGTTGACACCATTCCATTTACAGAAGAAAGAGTCCTGAAAGAACTCCTAAAACTCAAGGTGGACAAAGCAATGGGGCCTGATGGGATTCACCCAGAATCTAAAAAGAACTAAGGAGGACCTAGTGACACCACTGACCACACTTTTAACAAATCATGGGAGGATGGGTGGTACCTGAGGACTGGAGGAGGGCAGATGTGATTCCCCTTCACAAAGTGGGAGCAAGGCAGAAGCAGGAAACTACAGACCTGTAAGTTTGACCTCAGTGGTAGGGAAAATGATGGAATTACTTCTGAAAGAAAGAATTGTTGAGTAACTAGAGGCCAGCGGGGCACAGGACCCAAAGCAGCATGGATTTACAGCAGGAAGATCATGTCAGAGAAATCTAATAGATTTCTTTGACTGTGTGACCAAAGTAATAGACCAGGGAGGGGCTGTGGATATGGCCTACCTAGACTTTAGCAAGGCACACAGTCACAAAGATTAATAATCAAGTTAGCCAGCCTGGGAGTGGGTCCCAGGGTGGTAGCCTAAGGTGCAAACTGGCTGCACAACAGGACACAGAAGGTACACAGTGGTGGCACACATTCCAAAGAAAGGGGGTCACTAGTGGAGCACCTCAGGGCTCAGTACTGGGTCCATTCCTCTTTAACATCTTTATAGGTGACATTGCAGATGGTCTGGAGGAAAGGTATGCTTCTTTGCAGATGATACAAAGATCTGTAACAGAGTTGATACACAAGGGGGGGTAGAAATGATGAGAAGGGACTTGACAAGGTTGGAGGAATGGTCAGACATATGGCAACTTAGATTCAATGCAAAGAAGTGCAAAGTAATGCACCTGGGAAACAAAAACCCAGTAGAAGAGTACACAATAGCAGGGGAGGTACTAACAACAACAAAAATGGAACGATACTTGGGGGTAGTCATATCGGATAATCTAAAGGTGGGTAAGCAATGTGAGAAGTCAGTGAGGAGAGCCGGGGGATACTGGGATGCATAGGAAGGGGCATCACAAGTAGAAAAAGGGAAGTGGTTATCCCCTCTGTACAGACAGTTGGTGAGACCCCATCTGGAGTACTGTGTGCAGTTTTGGAGACCTCATCTATGCAAGGACATAGACAGGATGGAAGCAGTCCAGAGGAGGGCAACTAAAATGGTGCAGGGTCTGCAGAAGAAATCATATGAATAGAGACTGAGAGATCTTAGTATGTATACCCTTGATGAAAGGAGGGACAGGGGGGACATGATAGAAATGTTCAGGTACCTCAAGGGAATCAACAAAGTCCAGGAGGGTAGTATCTTTCAGAAAAAGAGATGTGTAAGAACAAGGGGACACAATTTATAGATAGAGGGGGGACGGCTCAGGGGTAATGTGAGGAAATCTTTTTTCATGGAGAGAGTGGTGGATGCGTGGAACTGCCTTCCTGGGGAGGTTGTTGGCGCTAAAACAGTGGGGGAATTCAAACATGCATGGGACAGATACAAGGCAATTGTAGTGGGGGGTGGCAGGAAGTAGGCTGTTGGTTAACTAGAATCTGCAGCTTATCCAGTAGGTAGGGAAATGGGCAGACTGGGTGGGCCAAGTGGTCCTTATCTGCCGTCAAAGTCTATGTTTCTATATTTCTGTGTTTAATGCCTGGCAAACATAGTGGTTGGCTGAAATACTGCAGTGTCTCTGCAGCAAATTGCCAACCTGTGTAGAAAAAGGAAGTTTCCTTGGGTGTCTAGTGGTTCCTCCCCCAACATACAAACACATACAATTTTCATGCCATATTTCCTGGTGGCTAGTGGTCCCTCCTCCACCTGCTTACATGCCCGATCTTCTTGCTATATTCCCTCGTGGATACTGGTCCCTCCCCCCACCCACACACATGCTGAATCTTCATGTTATATTTCCTGGCCGCTACTGGTCCCAACCACTGTCAGATCCCCATCCCCAAAATGGTGCAAGCCATTCAAATAGACCAATCCCCTTACAAATTGTTGGCCAAATGTGAAGGAAGTAACTTTTCCTGGTGGTTTAGTGGACCCCAATCCCTGATCTGCCCATACTGACATAAAGAGAAATGTCCCTGGTAGTCTATCGGACCCCCCAATCCCTGATTGGCCTGTAGTGATACAAGGAAAAATGTCCCTGGTAGCCTAGTGGACCCCATACCCCAGCAGGTAGTGCCCCATGACCCTGCTCCTTCCCATCCTGACCCCAAGTTGGCGACTGACACAACCCTCCTCTCTCCACCACAGCTGGCAGCCAACTGAACTGCAAATGAGCATGTACTGCATGCAGTATGCACTCACTGACTGACAGTTCAGTTGCACTGAGCTATTCCTTGCAGTCCCATACTCCTGGCTGCACGTTGGAGAGGCACTATTGGGGTAATGTTAGTAGTACTGGGGTTACCACTGCCTCCAACTAGCCATACTCACATTTGGATAGTGTGGTGAACTATCCAGCTGTGAATAGAAGTTTTGGACACCTGGGCAACCCCAAAGTGCAATGCAAAATTTTACATTGCTGTTGCAAGTTTTTGTGAATCTGACCCCAGATCACTTAGCTTCATGACATTGCACCATTGGAACTCATTCACTCTACAAAACACGCTCAAGCAGAAAATTAAAGAACTTATTATTAGTTCCACAAATTATTCAGAAATAGGAAAATCTATTTTGAGCTGGAGTTTCCATTATTGAAGCATATGATTCTATAGGGAACTAGTAGTAAGAAGACACAAAGAAGGATTTTAAGGAATTCTTTATTAAACAGGCAGTTTAAAGGGACAAACAAACATTTTCAGTACCTTAAACTCGGAGAAAAACTAAAAACTCTGTTCTCCAAAGCACACAAAAAGAAAATAAAATGTAGGATTACAAATTAAGCAGCTCAAGGAAGAAATCCCAGTGCATGTCGATGGGGCTATTGCTGAGGAAGGGTAACCGGATGGGGGAGGAGAGCGCATATAGTGACAGGACATTGATATATGTATACACACGCAGAGGGGAGTGAGCGTGATGAAAGGGAAGGAAGGAGGGTTAGCCTGGCATTGTTGGTGTGGGGCTGCCAAGCTGTCCCCATAGCATGGTGGGTGGGTGGCAGCCTAATGCTGCGAGGGTTCCAGGTTCGGATCTGGGCACACTTACATTTTGTGTGCCCCCAGACCCAAATTTTTATTTTTCAAGATTTTGCCACCCCCGACATGCACCCCCTGGAGTTAAGAACCCTTTTGTAGGGAGGTGCTTGTGGCAAAGCCCCCAACATGAACAAATAAAATCTAAGATCCCGGCACCATATTCTTGTGTGCTGGGGATGTACATTGCCGAAACTGATTTTCAGTGATGAATGCTCACCCTGCCACTGATCACGATTGGGCTTTTGCCCTTATCACATACTGTAGATCCATTTCCTCAATACAGATTATAAAATACTTGCTAGCATACTAGCAAATAGATTACTGATGCTTACAGAGCTTTTGATAACACTTGTAGAAACATGTGCAATTCCAAACAGATCTATTTTTCATAACTTAATTTTTTTTAAGGGATTTAAAAGCAAAAGGAAACTTTAACACCCGCTTTGTTTATCCTTTCATTGACTCATGAAAAAGCTTGCAACAGAGTATGTGATAAGTACAGTATATGTTTCAATATCCTCCCAAGAATATTACATCACCCCTGAACATTACATCACCCTTGTAACATTTAGTAAAGATAAGCATCCAGCCCGTGAATTAAATAGATCAGTACACATAAACAAAATTAGTCCTGCTATATGCAAAACAAAGTTTGGAGAAAAAAAAAAACTTGTGATTCCAGGCTGCTCTATTTTGGAATAACTTATCTTTTTCATTATGTAGTATTTCATCTCACAGTGCTTTTGTTATCACATTGGAAAGCTGATTTCCTTTTGTTTACAATTGTTAAATGAGTTTTCAGTCTTCTGTGTCTCCAGTGTTTGCATAGCTAGTCTTCAGTCAAATGTAATATGATGTGAACAATGTAATATTTTGTAATGTATTTTATATTTTTATAGTAACTGAGTCTGTACACACACAGGACTGTCTTGTAAACAGGTAATCCCTTCCCTAATTACATTTGCTCCTGTATAACAATGTATAAAAATAAAGATGTTATCAAATCTATCCATCTATGGTGTTTCAGCAGAGTTCATTCATTGGATCAATTTATAGAAATGCTTTTACTGTACCATACTGGAATGAATGGCTTGGGCTAAATTTTCAAGCACATAAAGGTGTCTGACAAGAATGCCCCTTGCTGTACATTTTTGTAATAGAACCATTTATCAGAAAGATACAGCATATTTTTTGAATTCCTGGAATAAGGCTATCTGCAATCCAAACAGCCATTAATATTTGTGCTTATGTGAATGAAAGATGCTTATGTGTACAGGCTGAATCTGTTGGGTCCCAAATAGTCTCCATAGTATCCTTGTTTGAAACTTTATCAGGAGCACAGTTCAACTATTTAAGAAACCGTGGCCTTCAAATAGCACCAATAAAAAGGAATGAAACATTTTGGAAAATAATGAACATGCAGGGGAAATGCCTATTTAATTTATCCTAGACTTTTTACAGTTTATCTTGGAGCACAGTGCATTTGAATTTCAGGAACATTATTTTGTCCAAAGTTCTGGAACAGTGATAGGGCAAGCATGGCCCCCAGCTATGCAAATCATTTCTGGTGTGGTGGGAAGAAAAGTTCATTTTAAATCCACTCATAAACCCATATTGCAAATATATTAAAACATGGAATCGGTATATAGATGATTGTATCTGCATTTGGGAAGTTGACAAAACAGATATACCAAAATTCTTTGAGTCGATTCATGACAACAATATGAACTAAAAATTCACATACTGTATGGACCAGAGTAGCATAACATTCTTGGATCTGGAACTTACTGGAGTTCCTGGCAGTATAGTTAATACTAGCTGCTATAGAAAGGAAACTGCTACCTATTCAGTATTAAAAACAAACAGTGCCCACCCCCCTAAGCTAAATGATTCTACCCCATATAGTCAAATGCTTAGACTACATAGAAGCTGTAGCTCCACAGAAGGATTTTTGGAACAAAGTAAAGAGCTGGAGGACAGATTCTTGGAAGGAGGATATTCTAAAAGTGTATTGGAGAGGGCTAGGAATAAAGCACTTAATCAGGATTGAGCTGTTTTACTTAATAGCCACAGGAAAAACAAGAACATGAAAAGTGCACCAGTAACCTTTGTAACAGAATATAATAGTTTAGCAGAGAGAATAGGCAATATAGTTCACAAGAATTGGCCTGTTCTCATGAGCGACCAAACCATGTGCAGAGCAGTAGGTGCCAAACCCAGAGTGTCCTTTAGCAAAGCTAGAAGTATTAAAGATTATTGTGGTACACAGCAGACTACCAGCTCCATCTCCTACATTTAGAAATTGGTTACTCCAATGTTCCACAGGGTTCCATCACTGCAAACGTGGCAATATTTGCAAGTTTGCACAAACTGGTAATAGTTTTCAACATCCTCTTTTTTTCAGAAATAACAATGCAAGTCAGAGAGTGCATCACTTGTGACATTGCTTTTTCTGTGTATGCTCTGTGGTGTCCATGCATAAAAGTTTACATTGGCTGCACTGCCAGACCTCTTAAAGAATGGATCCGAGAGCATATCAGATAGATTACAAACAAAAAAGAAGATACCCCAGTAGGCAAACACTTTTACAATAGTCATAATTCTGATCCTGATGTCATCTACTTCATGGGTATTGGAAATATAAAATTGAATGAGTTAGGGGGAATAGAACTAATGAGTTACATAAGAGGGAAAGGTACTGGATCCACACTCTAAAGTGTGTTAAGCCAGTTGCCTTAAGCAACTCATGGAACCTGACACCTTATTTATTGGACTAATTGACCCGAGGAAATATATTTTGGAGTACTGTATAAAAAATTTTAAAAAATGGCAATAATCAATTCTTAAACCTGATTGGCTGAGACAGGCTCCAAGCTGGGCATTTATTTTTCAGTAGATGCTCAGCTAAAAATAAGAGCCAGTCCAAGTGCCTCTTCACAGAGTAACATTCTCTGGTGGGCCATTTTCTAGCGCATAATAATACCCTGCAGAGAGGGATTATTAAAATACCAGACCTTCCAGGTTACAAGGCCCTCTGCCTGTATGCTGGCCTCAAGTACGCCTCTGGGTGGTCCGGTATTTCCCAATAATGCCCACCTTGTCGGGTATTAATGCTTACGTATATAATTTAGTCACTGTTTTTGTTAAAGTTAGGATTTTGAATGTAAAAAATTAATTTGCCCTATTAGGAGCCTTTTTTCAAACATAAAAATTAGGTATCTTTGAAATATAATGAAATTCATAGATGTATATACTGTTTTGAAAATTGTCTCTTCAAACAACAAACCTAAAACTAACTCTATTATTTTGTTTTTCAGTACATCTTGTACTTCACCTCTGGAAGTTAGAGCAGGAGGCTGGTCGCTGCCTCAGCAGATCACTTCACTATCTTCTACTTCATTTCTCCCTCCAGACTAGATCACCACTTTTTTTTACTTATATGCCTCAGACTTTACTTTTGCTTTCAATAGTTATGATAAAAGGTTATTATGCTATTTGAAACAAAAAATTGTTTTGTTCATTAGAAAAGTTTCTAAATATATTGTTTAGACTACCAAGCATAAACATTTAACAAGTATTTGTCAATGCCGAATGTTCACTTGCAGGTATTTGCAATGGTGTTTGGCACGTATGATGCTTTACCCTAATGCTCTGTGTGATTGCTGGTATTTGCACAATAAATTTTCAGCATGACCTTTTTGTTACCCCCATTGTGCGCTACATAGGCGGAAACATGTTTTGGGCAGGATGTGAAAAATGACAGCTGTACTGCTCATAAGGAAGTGTGGTAAAATGGCAATGTTGAAAATCTGGAGTGGAAATATTGAAAATTCAAAAACCCATGAGAGCGTGACGCGTGAACTGTGCAAATGCACGCTCATAAACAGTCATTGTTAGATTTTTTTCACCAAATTCGAACATTGGCATTTTAAAGCCTCTGCTAATGAACAGTGTCACTGTGATTGTGTTACTGTATACATTGATTTTGCACACCGACTATCCATTGTGCACTACATGAGTGGAAACACATTTTGGGCAGGATGTGAAAAATGACAGCTGTACTGCTCATAAGGAGGTGTGGTAAAATGGCAATGTTGAAAATCTGGAGAGAAAATATTGAAAATTCGCGAACTTACAAGCGTGCGTAGGAACTGCACAACGCATGCTCGTAAAACAGTTATTTTTAGGAATTTGTTCACCAAATTTTCAACATAGCCATTTTAAGATCTCTGCTCATGAACAGTGACACTGTGATTTTCTTAATGTGTCCCATACACTGAGTTCACACAGCGACTGTGCCATTGTGCTCTACATGGGCAGAAACATGTTTTGGGCAAGATGTGAAAAATGACAGCTGCACTGCTCATAAGGAAGTGTGGTAAAATGGCAATGTTGAAAATGTAGAGTGAAAATATTGAAAATTCACAAACTTACGAGCATGCATAGGAACTGCGCAATGAACACTCGTAAAACAGTCATTTTTAGGAATTTTTTCACCAAATTTTCAACACAGCCATTTTAAGACCTCTGCTCATGATCAGTGTCACTGTGATTTTCTTACTGTGTCCCATACATTGATTTTGCACACCAACTGCGCCATTGTGCGCTACATGGGCAGAAACATGTTTTGGGCAGGATGTGAACAATGACAGCTGTACTGCTCATAAGGAGGTGTGGTAAAATGCCAATGTTGAAAATCTGGAGTGAAAATATTGTAAATTCGCAAACTTACGAGCGTGTGTAGGAACTGTGCAACGCAGACTTGTAAAACAGTCATTTTTAGGACTTTTTTCACCAAATTTTCAACACAGCCATTTTAAGTCCTCTGCTCATGATCAGTGTCACTGTGATTTTCTTAATGTGTCCCATACATTGATTTCGCACACCGACTGCGCTATTGTGCGCTACATGGGCAGAAACACGTTTTGGGCAGGATGCAAAAAATGACAGCTGCACTTCTCATGAGGAGGTGTGGTAAAATGGCAATGTTGAAAATCTGGAGTGCAAATATTGAAAATTCGCAAACCTACGAGCGTGCGTAGGAACTGCGCAATGCACGCTCGTAAAACAGTCATTTTTTGGAATTTTTGCACCAAATTTTCAACATGGGGTTTTTGGGACCCCTTCTCATGAATGATGTCACTGTCATGGTGCGATTTGGGCCCAAAGGGTGATTTCACACAGTGACTGTGTAGTGACTGCAAAATCACCCTTTGGGCCCGAATAACACCACGACAGTGACATCATTCATGAGAAGGGGTCCCAAAAACCCCATGTTGAAAATTTGGTGCAAAAATTCCAAAAAATGCCTGAGATATGCACTAAAGTTGAAAACCCCCTATCTAGCCCATTATGCAGCTTACCGGCATTTCCTCAGTTCGCGGTCAGCTTTGAAGAGTGTAGACGTGTTCCCGTCCATCAAGACGCCGCACCGAGCTCCGGAGGTAAGTATGGGGTAAGGGGTGTGGGAGGCTGGGTGCACAGTGGGTGTGTGCGGGTTGTGGGAGGGGGACTGGGAGATGCACCGTGGGACCTGCTGATTTACAGGTAAAAACAGATGACGTGGGACGCTTGCCACGCTGGGTGGGCCCTGCATGGCAGAAGATGCGCTGGGGCCGAGAGCTGATGGGGATTGGCACCCCATCAGCAAACTCATGGGGGCCGAGGAGCCAACGGGAGATTGGGCACCCCCATCGGCAAACCACGCTTGACGCTTTGCCATGCTGGGGTGGGCCCCAGCATGGCAGGAAGGATGGCTTGGGGGTCCATGGAGCCAACGGGGATTGGGCACCCTGTCAGCAAACACATTTGCCATGCTGGGGTGGGCTCCCAGCATGGCACCAAGGCGGTGGTGTGGCGTGGGAGGCGGCGGCCGTGAGGGGGTGGCGGAGTGGAGCCGGTGGCGACAGCGGTGGTTTTCAGCGAAGACCACCACTGTCATACACAGCTCCCGCACCCATTGGTGCAGGACTGCCACGCCTGCTCAACGGAGCACTGGATTGCAAGGGAGAGGCACACCTCCAAAGTGTGCTACTCTCCCAAAATGTTCCCTGCGCATGCGCATAAGCGAACGTAAAAAGCAGCAGCTTAGAATATAGACCCTTTTTTTATTATACATTTCACTAACATGATTTATAAATGTATTCATGGTTTGTTTAATTGGTTGTCACAAGCTGTACTGTATGGAGTAATTAATTAATGCCTGTATTTAAATCTCAACATGCCTCCAAACAGCCGTGCCCCCTGAGGAAGGGTTAGTATCCGAAGTTCAGGGGTGAGCTTGTTGCGGTCACACTGAGCACAGCACTGTTATCTAGCAATAAAATCTTTTAAATGCAACCTGATTTTCTGTGGTTGCTGTATTGCGTGTTTGCAAGTGAGTGCAGTCCTTTTTGGTATTTGTCTTGTGAAAAGTGCCTTGGGTTCTTTTACATCAACAGGGACACCAAAAATTTCAGCACCAGAGGTAATTAGATGGGACCTTGTTTTAATATCTCATCCAAAGGATGTCTAGAGATGTAGTGAAGTAAAACTTCACCAGTGAAGTTCGTGTGAAGTGCCAAAAATGTGCACTTTGTGGCGCTTCATGAAGAATCCCTAGATCTGAGAAACTTCATCTTCACCTGAATTGCAAAGTTTTTGCTGTGAAGTGCAGAATATTACTACGAATTTGAGGAGTTAACTTTGCTGACTTTATCCATCTCTAAGGATGCCTCATAACATAAAAACAGCACTTTCTTAATACTGCACTTGGGTGCCAGTGTTTAAGTATGAGCCCAATTCCGGTGTGGGACTAGAACCCATGACCATTTGGCCTAGAGGCAGATGTGCTACAATCTGAGCCATGCTGACACTGTGTTGACTCTTGGCATTAAGGAGTTAGGAGACAGAACCCCCTTAGGGGCCATGTGCTGTTACTACATATGTAAAGTGGATCCCAGAAGCCATTGCACCTCATTTTGAATTTATTTCAAGAGCTGAAAATGTTAATTTCTGTAGTAGTAGTATATTTATTTTTAGGTGTCCAATCCTGTAGGCTCTTGGTGAGTTATAGAATAACATAAACACATAGCAGCACTAAAAATCAGTAAATAACAGCTTAGACTAAAATACAGCTTAGATACAGTATTTCTTAAATATAAGAGGGGTATGCTATTGTGAAAAGATGCTGTTTCAACCCCCATTTGAATACTTCTACAGAGGAAGCCTCCCTAAGCTCATGAGGCAGCTGATTCCAGAAAACAGGCACCAGCACCACAAATGCCCAGTCCTCAGAAAATGTCAGGCAAGATCTGGGAATGTACTTAAGGCCCACCTCAGAGGACCATAGAGGGTGGTCTGAAGGATATATGTGAAGGACTCTTTTAGGTAGCCTGGGTCCAAATCATATAGGACTTTGTAAGATTTCAAGCCTATCTCTCTTTTTTTTCCCCCTGATTCTTTTTCCCTCCGGTCACAGATCCAGGAGGCTCTCTCAGGCATCCAACCTTTGTCCTGTCCTGCCTGAAGTCCCCCCGACTGAACCTTCCTCTCCTCTGCCCCCTTCTCACAGCTGGCACCCCCAGCTTAACCCCTCCAGGGTGGGTCTGCCCCTTCTACCTTGTGTGCTCTTCAATTTGTAGACTCCAGTTGCAGATGTGGGCCTCTGGGCGGAGGGTCTGTGAAGGCCTGCCGAGTTGAACCCGATCATTGACATGGGGATTGGTGCCGTTGTCTACCCCTGGAACCAGGGTTTTCCTATGTTCTGTTTCGCCTGCCCCTTTCCCTGCATGTGCACCCCCCCATCGCTGTGGCGCATGGCAACCCTGCCAGTATCAGGCACACTATTTCATGCAGCCCCATGCTACTGCAGCATCCCCCAGTCTCCACCAGGGGCTGCTGGTGCACTGAGCTCCCCAATGCCCTCCCCCTTAGGACAGGAGAGCAGCCCAGCAAGCACTCAATCTAGTCCCTCCCTTGCTGACTCCTGGCACCCGAGCTAGCTCCCGAACTCAGTTCACCTGCGTGGCTGAGGTGTGGCATCCAGAGCCTCAACCCTCAGCACCACCAGGCCAGTCTATCAAGCCTATCTTGAAGGAGATGTGCCACCTCAAAGGCAGTTTTTCCACAAGACAGGAAAGATATGCACAGAGTGAGACAATCAATCTGTTCTGTGGCATTTTGTGCCAGCTGCAAGCAACATGTCAAAACTCCAGATAGCCTAGTTATAGAGCATTACAGTAATCCAGTGTTGATGTCACAAAATCATGCACCAGTGTCTTTAGCTTCAGACAAGTTAGACAGGGCTTGAGTCAGGTGATATTCCTCAGATGAAAAAATCCACCATGGACAAACGCTGACAGCTAATGTTCTAATGGTAGTTGATTGGTTCATTTTGATGCCCAGATACTTCAGTGTATCCCTTGTTATGAGAGGGGTGGAACCAAGTTGTAATCCAGCCACCACTTCAGCAAAACCTGTCATGCTCCTGACACCTGCATGCATCAGTAGCGTTTATGTCTTGTCTGGATTTAGGCTTAACCAGCTGGAGGCCATCCATTGGTTAATTACAGTGAGGCAATTATTTATCACATTGACTGGCTTTCCCTCACGAAGGGCAGATGATAGATACTGCTGAATATCATCAGCATAGCACTGAAACTAAAGGTTATACCAATGAAATGACTTCATGTAGTAGTAGCATATATACTGCAAATAGCATGAGTAACAAGATCAAACCTTGAGGGACACCATAGCTTGGGGAAGCAAGGAGGGGCAGCACTGTGTGACATTAATAGTACTCTAGACCTCCTTGGTCATTAGGTGACTGAAGCCTTGATTAAAGTGATTTGCATTTCAAGTAGCCTCACTGGATAGGGTAGTTTATTTATCATTCTGCCTTGTAACATAAATATAATGTATGGGGAGCCTTTATTATGCATTGAAATCAGCATTGTAATAATCTGATAATCCCATTGATGTGATGTCTGTAGCCTGTAAACCCTCCGTTTGGATGTTAAATCGATGGGATTACAGGACAGAATGACAAGTCCCTCTACATTCTGCAATCAGAATGTCGTTAATGAAAAATTCAAAGCACCACAAATTCTGACCATTCCATTGGTAAAGCACAGCACAACACGTCGCAATGTCCACTCACTATATACAATGCTGAACCATGAGGCTTTCCAGATTTAAAAAATGTTTTTTTAACTTCCAACATCGAGTTACTGTTGAAAGTCCTCCGTGCAGCTGCATGTCCTCCTCGCACATCCAACATGCCACGACGACGTTGACGCTGACGCGGAGTCACCTGTTCCTTGCCGACCAACTGAAAAGCAACAATCAGCCTGAAAGACTTTCCACATTTTAAAACTCTTTTTAGACTAAAGCACTAATAAATAATCATAAATATTATCATATCCTAGCAGTATGAAGTAGATGTATTGAGATGTGAGCAATAAATGTTACAGCCTAACGATCAGCGACTCGGTGAGTTTCTAAGCGCTTTGGTGAGTTTCCTCAACGTGTTCTAAAGGAAACTGAAATTTAACTTGGCATTTTATTGTAGTGCATGGTCCCATACACTATAAAAGACAATGCCTAAGAAATGGTGGTTAATCACAGGTGTAATCACCTCTCGCAGTTGTCATGACAACTGTAAACCTCTTGAGCTGCGCTCTCGAGGTTTACTCAGTTGTCATGACAACTGCTCGAGGTGATTACACCATGGTTAACCACCATTTCTTAGGCATTATCCTCTATGTTACAAAACCATTCTCTGCCCTTTCAAGTATGTGTGCTTCAGATATCACATGGCAGTATTATAGCAATGACAATGTAAAATAGATTAAGGAGGGAGGAATCCAGTTATTCTGGAACTGAACTATTTTTGCTCCCTAAAATTATGATCTGGAGGGCAGCACCTACTTGTGATACTGTGCCCTCTGTTATTAGAAGACCTATGGCAGAGAGGAGGCTCAATGGCATTATGGTGTAGGCTCCTGGCACCATGCCAAAGACTGTCAACTTTTGTTTCCTTTGCAGATTCACTGTATAGAAATATGGGGGACTGGAGGCTAGGATATAACTGGTGTGAGATTATATTTCACTTATTACATACATTATTTATTTATTTATTTTTTCGATTTTGATAACTGGGTAAGCTCACTGAGACCAGAGCTCCCTTTTTCAGGAGAGACCCGGATTAGTTACAGACATAGATTACATACATTGACAGGAGTATACTGAAGCCAACAGAAAAAGTCAATTTGTTCTATCTAGTGTGCTCTTATTGGAGGGTGCACAGTTTGAGCTACTATCTCTGCCCCCTCCCCATTCCTGCCATCTTCCCTATCCATGATTCTTATCTTCCCTTATGCCTATCCCAGCCTCTGTTGAAGCTGCCCACTGTCTTCAATGAGATCACCTCTTCTGGCAGCACATTCCAAGTGTCCACTACTCTCTCTATGAAGAAGTGCTTCCTGACCTCCCTCCAAAGCCTCCCCCTTCTAGCTTAAGACTGTGCCCCCTCGTATTATGGTTGCCAATCAGCTTAAAGAGACCCTCCTCATTCACATTTTTTATCCCTTTCAAGTACTTGAAGGTCCCAATCATGTCCCATCTCTCTCTACTTTCCTCTAGGGAGGACATGCTCAGTGCCCTCAACCTCTCCTCATATGCCTTACCCTGCTGACCCGCTATCATCTTTTTTATGGTATGACTAAGGTTTCAGAATCTAGCACAGTAGAATCCTATCAAATATAACCTAAAAGAAGGTCAAATGTATTCCTTTTTCAATATTATTCCTTTATCAGATATTCATTAAGAGGTTTTCTGAAAATTATTTCACTGGCAAAACCCTGTGAACAGCAAATAAATTAACAGTTTTACTTATTTAGCAAATCTGAACACTATTATATTCTACTTTTCTAGACATAATGTAGCTTTTTATTCTTTTGAAAGGCTTATACCTTTATCAGGTACTGTATTTATTTAAGATGATTTGTTTATACCCCCCAAAAAGACAAATAATCCTATGCATAGTAGCAGTATTCAACTAAAATGCATATTCTGGTATCAGCTATTGATTTCCTGTAATGGGGATATAGTGGTTTTCCACAAAACAAATAGATAACATTTGTTATCCAGCCAGTTTTTTAAACTTTTGCTCGTCAAAATTAACCATGATATATTTTATACACAGGAGTGTGTGAAACAAGAGTCATATAAAACTAAGCAAAACAAATGATATTATGTGTTTTACAGCATTTGGATAGGTATCCAAATTCAAATTGGGAACAGTCACTGTCGTGCAGCAGTAGAGGCCAGCAAGTTACTAAATTTGTGCATATCCTTGCCACACTGCTTTGCATCCCAATGCATATCCACAACATATGGCTCGGGGTCAATATGTTGCACGGCAGAATGACATGCTGCACAATCACGTTGCATGATTACTTGGTTTCTTTTGTTCTGTGGGGGGTTCTTCCCACACCCCCCATTATGGGGGCTGCACCCCCCTGGAACCCCCACTAAAATTTCTAACTCGGGGGTTCCAACTCAGAGTGCACACAGTTCCGGGTTTCACCATAATGCCGTACGCTATTAAGCATATGACATTATGACCCAATGCACACAGTGCTTGCCCAGCACTGTCCATGGATACACATCTTCACATGAGGGCAAGGGTGTCCCAGTGAAATGGAGCTGCCTGACACAATGCATCCAGTTGGATGCATGAGTCAGCATTGTATCGGATCCCCATTCCAGACAGAGAAGGAGTACTTGGGATATAACAGTTCATGTCAGATGGCTTTATTAATAAGCAAGTAACCATGGCAGTGTCACAATACCGAGCATCTACTCGCTCAGACATAACCCTTTCTTTAATGTGCTTGCATTTGAAAGACGTCATTAGCATTGCTGTTTCAGTTTCAGAGAAAGCTGTTCACTGTTTCTTTCTAGTGCCTGGATATGCAATTTTACCTCACAAAATATAGTCCGTGTGGTTCAGAAAAATTGAAAATGGCTTAAAGATGTTTATTCAATGCTGCTCAATTTCATAACACACTGTATATAACTTCACAAAAAAAGCTGTAGATGACCATTTAAAATAGGATGTTATCAGGACTTGAAGAAATGGTGTCATGAGAGAAGCTCATAAGGCCAAGGTAATTTGCAAAAGGCTTTGCACTGTGCTTAGAGATCTCTTATGGCTGCATCCACTGAGACATGCTGGAGACAGAATGACTGCTAGACTCTTAGTTGGAAGTAGAGAGCAGGTATCTGCTTAACTAAAATATTTATAAATGTAATATTCATAGCAACAACATTTAGCTTTTAAGTGTTCTATGTTTTTGCTGCATCCCTTTATTACCTTTTTAAATATTTCATTTAACAAGCACCTTTTCCACTGTCTGTTCAAAAAACACAAAACTGTCCCCAACTAACCCCACAATAGCTCAGTTGTGACATTATAGATCAAGGAATAAATTAGTCAGTGAGAAGAACCAGTCTGACGGCATGTGAGACACTTTCATAACACGAATATGGTCTCATGATTGTGTTCACTGAGTCGTATGCTGTTTCAGAAACCACTCATGCTACAGTTCAACAGTGGCAGTCACTTTTTAAAACCAGATTTCCCTGTCAGCTGTGGAAGCAACAATAGTAAGTCTCACTGTTCCCTTGATTCAAATCATGTAAACATTTCAACACCAAAAACATATAAATAACATTTAAAAGCCACACAGAGCAACACTAATGCAGCACAAATATAGCCATGCTGAACTGGACACATTAAATCCATGCTGCAACTGGACGGTACTGTTATTTCAGGTCAAATTACAATGAATTTCATTGTATAGCCCAAAAAGGAAGTTAAATACATGGAACTTTATGTCATCACTTGTCATTTCCTGCAAGGTAGTGCACTGCATCCCGGCTGGTTCCATTGTATTCAGCTTGTAGTAAAAAGAGTCATCAGCAATTATGGGCATTGTCTTTGCCTTATGCTTAGCACTGAAAATCCCAAGTGAGTGTTGTAATTAGGTTCAGCTTTTACCATTGTCTGATTGTAGTCTGTTCTTGTTAAGATTACCTTCAGTTGGGTTATTTACTGCATTTCTTCCCAACTACTGTATCTTTTGTGAGTCCAGATTCAATTTCCCTTTTAATGAAACCTCCCTCTAAAGATTTATATACCTATACCTATCATTCTTCTCCAGGGTTCCATTACAGCTAGCGGAGACTGCCAAAAGGGACTGACAGACTAGCAGGATGTGGTACAGCGCACAGAAGGGCAGTTTGAACTTTGGAGCCAAGCCATCAGAATATAAGAAGCCTGCTGTCCTATAGCTGCTCAGAGCTCCTTGAGTCCACAGTATTGGAGGGACAGAGCTGCTTGATCCTGACACTGCTTGCCTGCCTTACAGTGTGACTGATTGAGTTGTTTTATATTGGGGTACTTTTTGCTGTGTGAGTCATTCATTTTTACCCTGGTTATGTTTTGTTGTGATTTTGACACTGCTTGTTTGCCTTACAGAGTGATGGATTAATTCATTTTATTCCATGGTACTTTTTGCTGTGCGAGTCATTAGTCTTTGTACCAGGGTTACGTTTTGTGTCAGTGTGCTTGACTGATTCATTCTTTTCCAGGGTTCCATTACAGCTTGCAGAGATGGAGAACAGGAACCGACAGACAAGCAGGATGTGGTACAGTGCACGGAAAGGGCAGTTTGAATTCTGGCACCAAGCCACTGGAATATAAGGAGCCTGCTGTCCCATAGCTGGTCAGAGCTCCTTGAGTTTGCAGCGTTGGATGGATAGAGGTGACTGATTTTAACACTGATTGTTTGCCTTAACAGAGTGACTGAATAATTCATTTTATTCCAGGGTACTTTTTGTTCTGTGACGCATTCATTTTTGCCAGGGTTAAAGTTTGCTGTGATTTTGACACTGCTTATTTGCCTTACAAAGTGATTGATTAATTTGCTATATTCCTGGGTACCTTTCGCTGTGTGAGTCTTTCATTTTTGTACCAGCATTGCGTTTTGCTCTGTGAGTGTGCTTGACTGATTCATTCTTCTCCAGGGTTCCATTACTGCTAGTAGAAACTGTGAATGGGGACTGACAGACCAGCAGGATGTGGTACAGTGCATGGAAGGGGAGTTTGAATTTTGGGACTCCCTTCCACTCCCCATGCACCCACCCAATAGCTACCTATACATGCTTCTAAAGCACAAATTGACTGACCTCACAGGTGGAGTTAAAGAGGTTGCTCTAACGGGGTGCATGTGATTAATGCACCTGCGAGTTGCTAGCAGGTAGTGGAGGGATTTAAACATTGCATTGGGGTTTCAATAACTGAGCTGGGAAGTTTCAAGATAACCTCATGCAGTAAGAGAGAAGAGGTGAGAGTGAGAGGGCGAGAGTAAAGAAAAGAGGTAGCTCTAAAGGGAGAGTGGGCAAATAGTGCTTCTGGGATTGTTAGCCTGTACATGGGGGTTGAATATTGTATCGGGGCATGGTAACTGAGTGGAATAGTAAACATTTTATCTGGGTAATAGTATTATCAGGTTGTAAGAAGGGGGAGAGAGAGAGAGAGGGACAGAGGGAAAAAAGAGGGACATGTGAACAAGTCTAGTAATAATAAGTAGCTATGATAAGAGTGGTGCAGTGCAGTGGCTGTGCAGTGGCCTCATCTGCAGGCACCTCCCTGAGCTGAGGGATGAAGTTTGAAAAAAGTCACTACAAAAAAAAGAGTCATCTGGAGGCGCAATGGAATAATAGACAGCACTGTAATTCTTCTCCAAAATAAACTTTATTCATATTTCTTTAAGGCCCATTGCTTGACATTTCACCTATGCCATGTAGGCTTCATCAGGTGGTGCCTTTTAATATCTTTATTAATGGCTTGGCTTCCCTTTGTACCATAAAAATTCCCTCTGAAAGGGGATAGGTCAATCCTGGTTGTTATTTTGATAAAGACTTCCTTTTATATTTACAGTTTAATTTTCCTGTTTTAACCTTTTTACTCTTCAAGGGCTTCTTTCAAAACAAATGCATACTATTTGCATCGGAACACCACTCTATTTCTTTTACATGTTCTGTCGTAGCTTCTCAGGACATACTATGTTGAGTGTGGAAGTTGCCAGACTTAAGGCTGAGATGGCTTGGGACAGGAAGATCTACTCCCATACTCAGAGACAACTAAGTCTGCTTCCACTGCCTCAAATGGCACCGGGAAGGAGGAATGGATGAACAATGGTTTGCTCAGAGAGGGTTAGGGTGGTGGAGTGTAGGCACATCTCAAATCCCATACCACTACAGAACTCCTAAGCTGCAATGGCAGTGTGGAACTGTCTCATGGGGCACCCAAAGTAGTAGTTCAGATGGATGTGATTATCCTTCATGGTGGAGACCCCAAGGGGGGGTAGAAGATAACCCCATAGGAGAAGGACACAAATCCTGGTGGGGGACTCAGTAATAAGAAGGATACAGTTGGGGACAGGTAGTTAGGAGGAGAGGTTGTAAGGTGCCTTCCTTGTGTCACAGCTCCGAGGGATGGAAGGAGGATCCTAAGGATCTCTAGAGAGGCAGGAAGGAGGGAGAGTGGGATGTCATTGTCCACTTGTGGACAAATGGCCAGGCTGGGGAGAGGCTAGAAGCAATCTGGGAGGAGTTCATGAAACTGGAGAGGGGTCTTAGGCAAGTGGCACAATCGGTTACTTTCTTATAGGTGTTATCTGTCCATGACAAGGGGGAAGAGAGGAAGCTCTGCACCAGGGACTTCATCTTATGGTTGAGGAAATGGTGTGGAGAAGAGGGATTCGGATTCATTGGGGATTGGGGCTCCACCTGGAGGGATGGACACCTGTACAGGATTAATGTCCTGGATCCCTCCAGGAGGGGAACTGAGATATTCAGTAAACAGTTTAAATGCTACATTAGTAAGCATTTAAACTAGCTGAGTGGGGAGTGGGATAGAGCAGGAAGACGTAGTCTGTCACACACACACACACACACTCACACGGTGAGCAGCGGCATTCTTAGGGTGAGGAGTACCAAAAGGAACATTCACAGGTAGATAACCAAGAGGAAGAGGGAGGGTACAAGAGGAAAAAATAAGGGAAGATCTGAAAAAGAAGGAAAGACTGGTCAAGAGTTTGGCAACTGGACTTCAGCTCCAAAAAGTGCAAAATTATACACATGGGGCACAGAACCCTAGGACAAAATATTTGGGCAGAGAGGTGCCAGCAATCATGAAACAGGAAAGGGATCTGGGGGTCATCATATCTGATGACCTGAAGGTAGCAAAGCAGTGTGATAAAGTAGTGGGGAAGGCTAACATGGGATGCATAGGGAGGGGTATCACTAGCAGAAAGAGGGAAGTAGTGATCCCCCTGAATAACTCTATAGTGAGACCCACCTGGAATATTGTATCCAGTTCTAGAGGCTCCATCTCAGGAAAGTCATTGACCAGGTGGAAGCAGTACAGAGAAGGACAACCAAAATGGTGCATGGCCTGCACCAGAAGACCTACAATGAAAGATTCAGTGAGTTAAACATGTACTCTCTTGAGGAAAGGAGGTGAAAGTAGAGACATAATAGAAACTTACAAATACCTCAAAGGTATCAATAAGGTACAGGAAGGTGGCATTTTTCACAGAAAGAGATGCTCAAGGATGAGGGGGCATGATAAGAACATGGAAGGGGGAAATTCAGAGTGGATGAGAGGAAATACTTCTTTAATTATTAATAAGCAAATAACCATGGCAGTGTCACAATACTGAGCATCTACTCGCTCAGACATAAACCTTTCTTTAATGTGCTTGCATTTGAAAGACATTATTAGCATTGCTGTTTCAGTTTCAAAGAAAGCTGTTCACTGTTTCTTGCTAGTGCCTGGATATGCAATGTTACCTCACAAAATATTGTCCTTGTGGTTCAGAAAAATTGAAAATGGCTTAAAGATGTTGTTTATTCAATGCTGCTCAATTTCATAACACACTGTATATAACTTCACAAAAAAAACTGTAGATGACCATTTAAAATAAGATGTTATCAGGACTTGAAATGGTGTCATGAGAGATGCTCATAGGGCCAAGGTAATTTGCAAAAGGCTTTGCACTGTGCTTAGAGATCTCTTATGGCTGCATCCACTGAGACATGCTGGAGACAGAATAACTGCTAGACTCTTAGTTGGAAGTAGAGAGCAGGTATCTGCTTAACTAAAATATTTATAAATAGAATATTCATAGCAACATCATTTAGCTTTTAAGTGTTCTATGTTTTTGCTGCATCCCTTTATTACCTTTTTAAATATTTCATTTAACAAGCACCTTTTCCACTGTCTGTTCAAAAACACAAATCTGTCCCCAACTAACCCCACAATAGCTCGGTTGTGACATTATAGATCAAGGAATACATTAGTCAGTGAGAAGAACCAGTTTGACAGCATGTGAGACACTTTCATAACATGAACATGGTCTGATGATTGTGTTCACTGAGTTGTATGCTGTTTTGGAAACCACTCATGCTACAGTGCAACAGTGGCAATCACTTTTTAAAACCAGACTTCCCTGTCAGCTGTGTAAGCAACAATAGTAAGCGTCACTGTTCCCTTGATTCAAATCATGTAAACATATCAATGCCAAAAACATATAAATAACATTTTAAAAGCCACACAGAGCAACACTAATGCAACACAAATTTAGACATACTGAACTGGACACATTGAATCCATGCTGCAACTGGATGGTACTGTTATTTCAGGTCAAATTACAATGAAATTCATTGTGTAGCCCCAAACAGGAAGTTAAATACATGGAACTTTATGTCATCACTTGTCATTTCCTGCAAGGTAGTGCACTGCATCCCGGCTGGCTCCATTGTATTCAGCTTGTAGTAAAAAGAGTCATCAGAAATCCTGGGCATTGTCTTTGCCTTATGCTTAGCACTGAAAATCCCAAGTGAGTGTTGTAATTAGGTTCAGCTTTTACCATTGTCTGGTTGTAGTCTGTTCTTGTTAAGATTACCTTCAGTTGGGTTATTTACTGCATTTCTTCCCAACTACAGTATCTTTTTGTGATTCCAGATTCAACGTCCCTTTTAATGAAACTGCCCCCTAAAGATTTATATACCTATACCTATCATTCTTCTCCAGGGCTCCATTACAGCTAGCGGAGACTGCCAAAAGGGAATGACAGACTGGCAGGATGTGGTACAGTGCACAGAAGGGCAGCTTGAACTTTGGAGCCGAGCCACCAAAATATAAGGAGCCTGCTGTCTTATAGCTGCACAGAGCACCTTGAGTCCACAGTATTGGAGGGAGAGAGCTGATTGATTCTGACACTGCTTGCCTGACTTACAGAGTGACTGATTGATTTGTTTTATATTGGGGTACTTTTTGCTGTGTGAGTCATTCGTTTTTGCCCTGGTTATGTTTTGTTGTGATTTTGACACTGCTTGTTTGCCTTACAGAGTGATGGATTAATTCACTTTATTCCATGGTACCTTTTGCTGTGTGAGTCATTAGTTTTTGTACCAGGGTTATGTTTTGTGTGAGTGTGCTTGACTGATTCATTCTTTTCCAAGGTTCCATTACAGCTAGCGGAGATGGAGAACGGGAACTGACAGACTAGCAGGACGTGGTACAGTGCACGGAAGGGCAGTTTGAATTCTGGCACCAAGCCACTGGAATATAAATAGCCTGCTGTCCCGTAGCTGGTCAGAGCTCGCTGAGTTCGCAGCATTGGAGGGTCAGAGGTGACTGATTTTATCACTGCTTGTTTGCCTTAACAGAGTGACTGATTAATTCATTTTATTCCAGGGTACTTTTTGTTCTGTGAGTTATTCATTTTTGCCAGGGTTAAAGTTTGCTGTGATTTTGACACTGCTTATTTGCCTTACAAAGTAATTGATTAATTTGCTATATTCCTGGGTACCTTTTGCTGTGTGAGTCTTTCATTTTTGTACACACATTGCGTTTTGCTCTGTGAGTGTGCTTGACTGATTCATTCTTCTCCAGGGTTCCATTACAGCTAATAGAAACTGTGAATGGGGACTGACAGAAAAGCAGGATGTGGTACAGTGCATGGAAGGGGAGTTTGAATTTTGGGACTCCTTCCCACTCCCCATGCACCCACCCAATAGCTACCTATACATGCATCTAAAGCACAAATTGACTGACCTCACAGGTGGAGTTAAAGAGGTTGCTCTAAGGGGATGCATGTGATTAGTGCACCTGCAAGTTGCTAGCAGGTAGCGGAAGGATTTAAACATTGCATTGGGGTTTCAATAACTGAGCTGGGAAGTTTCAAGATAACCTCATGCAGTATGAGAGAAGAGGAGAGAGTGAGAGGGATAGAGTAAAAAAAGAGGTAGCTCTAAAGGGAGAGTGGACAAATAGTTCTTCTGGGAGTGTTAGCCTGTACATGGGGTTGAATATTGTATCGGGACATGGTAACTGAGAGGAATAGTAGACATTTTATCTGGGTAATATAATTATCAGGTTGTAAGAAGGGGAAGAGAGAGAGAGAGAGAGAGAGAGAGATAGAGAGACAGAGGGAAAAGAGGAAAAGTGAACAGTCTAGTAATAATAAGTAGCTATGATAAGAGTGGTGCAGTGCAGTGGCTGTGCAGTGGCCTCATCTGCAGGCACCTCCTGAGCTGAGGGATGAAGTTTGAAAAAGTCACTACAAAAAAGGGTCATCTGGGGGCGCAATGGAATAATGGACTGCACTGTAATTCTTCTCCAAAATAAACTGTATCCATATTTCTTTAAGGCCCATTGCTCGACATTTCACCTATGCCATGTAGGCTTCATCAGGTGGTGCCTTTTAATATCTTTATCAATGGCTTGGCTTCCCTTTTTACCATAAAAATTCCCTCTGAAAGGGGATAGGTCAATCCTGGTTGTTATTTTGATAGAGGCTTCCCTTTATATTTGCAGTTTCATTTTCCTGTTTTAACCTTTTTACCCTTCAAGGGCTTCTTTCAAAACAAACACATACTATTTGCTTCAGAACACCACTCTAATTCTTTTACATGTTCTATTGTAGCTTCTCAGGACATACTATGTTGTGGGAGGAAGTTGCCAGACTTAAGGCTGACATGGCTTGGGACAGGAAGATCTACTCCCCTACTCAAAGACCACCAACTCTGCCTCCACTGCCTCAAATGGTGCCAGGAAGGAGGAATGGATGAACAATGGTAGGCCCAGAGAGGGTTAGGGTGGTGGAGTGTAGGCACATCTCAAATCCCATACAACTACAGAACTCCGAAGCTTCACTGACAGTGTGGAACTGTCTCATGGGGCACCCGAAGTAGTGGTTCGGATGGATGTGAAGGTCCTTCTTGGTGGAGACCCCAAGGGGGGCAGAAGAGAACCCCATAGGAGGAGGACACAAATCCTGGTGGGGGGCTCAATAATAAGAAGGATACAGTTGGGGGCAGGTAGTGAGGAGGAGAGGGTGGTAAGGTGCCTTCCTTGTGCCACAGCTCAGAGAGATGGAAGGAGGATCCTAAGGATCTCTAGAAAGGCAGGAAGGGAGGGAGAGTGGGATGTCATTGTCCACTTGTGGACAAATGTCCTGGCTGGGGAGAGGCTAGAAGCAATCTGGAAGGAGTTCATGAAACTGGAGAGGGGTCTTAGGCAAGTGACACAATCAGTTACTTTCTCATAGTGTTATCTGTCCATGACAAGGGGGAAGAGAGGAAGCTCTGCACCAGGGACTTCATCTTATGGTTGAGGAAATGGTGTGGAGAAGAGGGATTCAGATTCATTGGGGGACTGGGGCTCCACCTGGAGGGATGGACACCTGTACAGTAGTGATGCCCTGGATCCCTCTTGGAGGGGAACTGAGATATTCGGCAAACAGTTTAAATGCTACATTAGTAAGCCTTTAAACTAGCTGGCGGGGGGAGTGGGATAGAGCAGGAAGACATAGTCTGTCTCACACACACACACACACACACACACTCTTACAGGGTCAGCAGTGGCATTCCTAGGGTGAGGAGTACCAAAAGGAACACACACAGATAGATAACCAAGAGGAAGAGGAAGGGGACAAGAGGAAAGAAAATAGTGGAGGAAATGGGAGAGGACAAAATGGCAAACTGAGGGGAGGTGGGAGTACAAACTGGAGATCTGTGTGTGCAAATGTAGGGGCAACAAAATGTCAGACCTAGAGGCCACCATGGCAGCAGTAGACCAGAACATAGTAGAAATTACAGAGACCTGATGCAGTGAAAAATAGGACTAGGATGTAGCCATCCCAGGATATGCTGTACTCAGGAGAGACAGGACAGGCAGGAAGGGAAGAGGGGTGGCTCTTTATGTGAGAGAGAGAGAGAGAGGTGCATAAAGATCATGGAAATACAGGGGGGACAGAGAGAGAGAGAAGCTGAGGTTCTGTGGGTCACCCCGGAGACTGTGAAGGGAGCCACTATTAGAGCAGGGTTGATCTACAGACCACCAGCACAGAGGAGAAGAGAGAGAGAGAAGGATTTGCTAACAGAAATCCAAGGGATGGCTGACAAAGGTGAGGTATTGCTAGTGGGGGACTTCAATATGCCAGATGTGGATTGGAGCCTCCTGGCTGCAGCAACAGGTAGGAGTAGGGACATTTTAGACTCCCTGCAAGGGGCATTCCTCAGGCAACTAATTAAGGAACCCACTAGTGATGGGGTGATACTGGACCTGGTACTGTGAAATGGGGACAGTGTCATGATGTTACAGTGGGAAGCCACCTGGAGACCAGTGATCACTGGACAGTGTGGTTCAACATTATGACCAGGCCAGAATTTAGCCACAATAAAATGAGTGTTCTGGGCTTCAGGAAGGCTAATTTCAAGAAAATGGGACAGCGATTCAAGGAAGCCATAGGAACATGGGTTGGATAGAGGAATAGGCCAAAGAAGACCCAGCCAAAATTTGGCATACTATAAAATCAATCGAAGGATGTAAAGCTGCCCCTTCTGTCACATCCACAATCCATGCCAATGGAGTTGAAATCAAAGACCTCGGCCTTATCTTAGAGAAACTAAATTATATTTCACCACACCTGGGTTGGCATTTGATTCCTCTCTCTATGCAGGACTACCCTACCCTCCCCCGGACACCAACACTCCTTTTGTTTCCTCACCCTTGTACCTCCTCCAATTTTGCACCATGTCTTACAAGGAAGTTGAAGACCATCTTAGCAAATTAGATACCTAGAAGGGAGGTGGAGCCAACTGGATTGAACCTTTTTTCACAAACTAGGCTACCACTATCTTACTGCACCAATCCTCCATATTTATAACCTGTCTAGATCCATTGCCACAGTCCCTTTCTGCTGGAAATCTGCTCATATTGTGCCCCCTCTTCAAATCTGGTGACCCCTGCAATCTGAACAATTACAGGCCCATCTCCATCCTTCCAGTACTGTCTAAAATCTTCAAAAAACTAATCTGCAGTCAACCAAAAGACCATCTTGAAAAATACTCTCTACTCAACCCAGCCCTTTCCGGTTTCAGACAAAATCGTAACACTATCTCTGCTCTAGCAAAATTTACCAATGACTGGTTCACTGCTCATGATTCTAAACAAATAACAGGCACCATTTTCTTAAATCTGAGTAAAGCATTTGATAACTTTGGCCACAGCCTCACTCTTCATGACCATACAAATCTAGGTGCTACTGTCACTACAGTAAAATGGTTCTCCAGCTACCTCACAGGTAGATGCCAGGAAATTACAGTTGATGGCCTTTTTTCGGACTCCCCTCCTCATCACAAGAGGGTCCTGAAAGGGTCCATATTAGGCCCTATACCATTTTCTATGTATATTAATAACTTGGACTCCAACATTATTAAGTCTAAGCTCCATTTTTTCGTGGATGACACTGTACTTTATACATTCAAACCAACTTTGGCTGAAGTCTGTGATGAGCTGCAATCTGATTGCCTGCAGCTTGAATGTAACCTCAACAACGCCAAACTTTTACTAAATGCAAAAAAAATGAAGGTAATGTTCTTCAATCTTAACAACCCCCCCCCATCCACACTAAGGTTACTGTAACAACCTTAAGAGAAACACTTGACGTGGTAGATAAGTTTAAATACCTAGGTATATGGATGCACAGTAAACTGTCCTTCAATGCCCATATTGATAGCCTCACCAGCAAACTGAAAGCTAGGTTAGGAATCTTTTTTAGAAATAAGGCATTCTTTCCAACCGATGTCAGACTAAGACTTATTCAGGCCACGTTCCTCACACTTCTTGATTACGCCGATATAATATATAACTGCACCTCGGCATTCAACCTACACAAGCTTGATGTTCTGTTACACCATGGCCTTTGTTTTATTACCTTATATGATGCACTAGTGTGACCTATATACAGAAGTCGGATGGACGTCTGTAGCCACCAGGCATCTGACTCATCTCTGCACGTGGATGCTCAAAATACTATTAAATAGTCTTCCGGGTTACATCTTATCTCTCATTCACATCTGTCACAGCACCTACCCCCTAAGGAAGTCAGCTTTCATCCTTCTGGACATACCTAGGACCCACACCTCCCTTGGGCAAGGGTGCTATTTCCTACACCCTCCCTGCTGCATGGAATAGGCTACAGGTGGTGTTTAAGCTCACCAGCCCTGTCTCATCAACTTCTTCATAACCCTGGCCACAAAGCATCTTAAAGAGCACCTTTTGTGATGGTCCGAAAAGTTACAGCTTGTAGTCATTATATGCAGTATTAGACCTGAAAGGGTGCGTGCATTTGTTATTTTTGGCTAAGGTTTACTCTGCCTTCCATAGTTTGGATTTGTTTTGGAGCCCGCTGCACTTGCCTTTGCTGTTCAGCTGCTGGGCTGCTGGCTCCTGATGACATCGCTATAGGACAGATGATTGACTCACACTGTGCAGTTGCAACATTGTTGCAACGGGAAAACTACCAGTTCTCAGTGTACATACTGTGTTCCTCCTTCCCCAAGACATCCTGTTAGAAATGCATTATGCCAAAATCCAAATGCCTTGTCAGTTTTTTTTTTGTTTTGTTAAATTGACTCTGCTCTATAATGATGATGTCAGCAGTACAACCCTGGATCCACAGCAACACCAGGCTTGCTATAGAAGCTCTGGTACACCCTGCAGTTTTTTAGCAGCTCAAAATGCAAAACCTAATTGCAAAGGACAGTAATGAAATACAGTTCCAGAATCAATGCAAGAAGGGGTAATTTATGCATGAAAGGTGCTCTTTAGGGTAGTATGTAACTGTCAGAGGGCTTAGTCCCCCTCTCTTGTCACTTCTATCCTCCCACTCCCACCTGGTGCCCCCTCTCTACCCACCTCCTCCTTACCCTTCTTTCTGCCCTCCTTACTCCCTATAACCTCCTCCTTCCTACTCTCCCTATCCCCCTTTCCAATTTTCCCCCCTTCCCTGTTGTCTGCTGCCCATCCCTTCCCCTATCTCCTTCCCTCTCCCCCAACCCCTACCACTCTGGGCCCATATCCCTTACATGGATGTTTCCGTGCTCCACACCCAAGTTATTCCCCAGACACTCATGTACTTGACCCTTTTCCTTAGCTACTTCTCTCTCTTCCTCTCTTTTTCATGTCCTCCTTTACTACCATGACTCAATAGTATGCATGTCCCGCCCCTTTTTTTTGTTCCCCCAACCTCTGGCTTGACCAGAAGCTTACCCTTCCTCTACACTCTCCTTTGCCTCTGAATCAGCCACTCCTTCAATCCTAGGCCTATGTATGTATGCCCCCACACACTCTTTTGCTCTCTCTCTGCCTCTGGCTTATCCTGATGCTTACCCCTCCATCTCATCACTCCCCTTCCCCTCTGCACCAACCACTCCTTCAACCCTATGCCTGTAGACTGCTTAAGTGGTTTCTAGCATCCACCCCCTGGCTGTTGCTTAATACTTCATTGTTTGCACTGCATTTTCCCTTTCCACTCTGTATTTAGTCAATATATTGCCATACACTTTATTTTTGTACTATATAATTATGATATACCTCAATTTTCTTCTTTGCATCATTCTTTATTGTATTCTTTATTGTTGCCATGCAATTGTTCTGTATCTTGTGTAACCTGTAATACTCTGTAATTATGCTCTTATGTATGCACCTACCCTTGCTGTCTTTATGTATATGCTTTTTATATGTAATTAGGACCTCCTTGTGAATGATCCTGCTCAATGGAGCTTTTCCTGCAATAAACTTGAATTGAATTGAACTTGAAAAATGGGCACTAATAAGGAAGGCCATTGAGAAATCAGTTAACCTCTATGTCAGGCAGGTTAAAAAGAACAAAAGAAGGAAGAGACTGCTATGGTTCTCCAAGGAAGTAACAGATAAAGTAAAGGAAAAGATGCAGACATTCAAAAGGTACAAGTCAACATAGAAGGAAGAGGACAGGGTGAGTAATCAGGAGAAATAAAGGGAAACAGGAAATGCAGTGAGGAGGGCAAAAGTACAAACAGAGGAAAACATAGCCAAGTCAGCAAAAAAGAGGGATAAAACATTCTTTAGGTACATTGGCAAAAAGAAGAAAAGCAAGGCAGGGATAGTAAGACTGAAAGGGGAAGGGGGAAAGTATGGAAGAGGACCAGAAGAAAGCAGACATATTCAACAAGTACATTTGTTCAGTTTTCACAAAGGAAGGGGTAGGAGACGAATCACAGATGGGGGGAAAAGGGCATTAAGATGGGCCATAGATAGGGGAAAAGGGCATTAAGGGAAGGGAGGTGGACTCTAGCCCATTTTTGGAGGAGAGAGTCCTCAGGGAACTAGCAAAACTAAAAGTAGGTAAGCCAATGGGTCCGATGGGGTTCACCACAGGGTACTGAAGGAACTAAGGGAGGAAGTCGCTGGGCCTCTAACAGCCCTGTTCAATCTAACACTGAACTCACTGGGTCATTCAGGAGCACTGGAGTAGGGTTGATGTGGTCCAACTACACAAAAGGGGGAATAGGGAGGAGGCAGGAGACTACAGACCTGTAAGCCTTACTTCAGTATTGAGCAAGGTTATGGAAACACTACAGTACTTAAAGGAAGGATTGTGGAATACCTTAAAAACAGTGGATTGCAGTATCCAAGGCAGCATGGGTTCACAGAGGGGAGATCATGCCAAACAAATCTGATAGAGTTCTTTGAATGAGTTACCAGGGAAGTTGATCAGGAAGGAGTGATGGGTGTGGCATACCTGGATTTCAGTAAGGCCTTTAACACCATTCCACATAGAAGACTGCTAATCAAGTCGGGTAGCATGGGTGTGTTCCAGAAGATAGTAAATTGGATACAAAATTGGCTATTTAACAGAACTCAAAGGGTGGTGGCAAATGGAGTTCACTAGGAAGAAGGGAAGGTAAACAGCAGGGTGCTTCAAGGGTCAGTACTGGGATCGTTCCTCTTCAATGTCTTTATTAGTGACATTGCAGAGGGGCTAGAAGGAAAGGTATGCCTGTTTGTGGATGACACAAAAATCTGCAACAGGGTAGACACACGTTGGGGGTGTGTGGAAAAAATTAGGGAAGATCTGAAAAAGAAGGAAAGACTGGTCAAGAGTTTGGCAACTGGACTTCAGCTCCAAAAAGTGCATAATTATACACATGGGGCACAGAACCCTAGGGCAAAATATTTGGGGAGAGAGGTGCTAGCAAAGATGAAACAGGAAAGGGATCTGGGGGTCAACATATCTGATGACCTGAAGGTAGCAAAGCAGTGTAATAAAGCAGAGGGGAAGGCTAACATGGGATGCATAGGGAGGGGTATCACTAGCAGAAAGAGGGAAGTAGTGATCCCCCTGAATAAATCTATAGTGAGACCCACCTGGAATATTGTATCCAGTTCTACAGGCCCCATCTCAGGAAAATCATTGACCAGGTGGAAGCAGTACAGAGAAGGGCAACCAAAATGGTGCATGGCCTACAACAGAAGACCTACAATGAAATATTCAGTGAGTTAAACATGTACTGTCTTGAGGAAAGGAGGGAAAGGAGAGACATGATAGAAACTTACAAATACCTCAAAGGTATCAATAAGGTACAGGAAGGTGGAATTTTGCACAGAAAGAGATGCTCAAGGATGAGGGGGCATGATAAGAACCTGGAAGGGGAAAATTCAGAGTGGATGAGAGGAAATACTTCTTTACAGAAAGGGTGGTAGATGTCTGAAACTGCCTCAGAGCAGAGATGGTGGGTACTGAAACAGTAACTGGCTTCAAACATGCAATGGATATATACAAGGGGACCTTGGTAACAGGGCCTGAAGGGCATAAGGCCAGCGATCAATTAAGGTTTATGGTAGCAAAGTAGGCAGGGATCTTAGGGTAGACTAAGTGGGCCAGTAGGTCCTTTAATAGTTTCTACAGAATTTGAGGAATTATAGTGAGTATGCATGGGCCAGGATATTCAAAGGGATTGCGCCTGGCGCAACAGAGTTGCCCCGGCAAAACCCCACAGTGCACCCTGGTGGGATATTGAGAAGACTGCCTGGCACAGCAAAAATCCCGATGCACCAGGGTGCACTGTAAGTGTAAGCAGTAAAGATGCAGGGGGCCTGCCCATGCATATGGTACATCCCAATATTTAGCCTGGAATGTGCGACACATATGCCAGTGCTCCCCTGCATTGCGCCACATAGGGGGCTCAAAGTTGAGCCCGTGAAACTGTGTAGCAACTCCTGACCACCCACAGGTGGGCCGCCATATTGCAGGGCGCAACACAGCAGCCAGCCGTGGGTGGCCATCTGCCCACCCAGAACACCGTCCACAAATACACACATATCCCTGGTAGTCCAGTGGACCCCCCTCCAGAGTCCCTGATGCCCCATAAATGTCTCGATAGACTGTCCCTGGTAGTCTAGTGGCCTCCACCCTCCCATGTCCCAGATCGCTGAATATGTCCTTCATGTAATGCCCTGGTAGTCTAGTGGTAACCCCCCACCCATTGCAGCAATTGCAGTAAAGCACCTCAACACATTTCCCTGGTGATCTAGTGGCACCCCCACCCCTACCACCCACACAGGACCACTTGCCCACCCCGCTCCCCCCCATCATTGGCAGGTGGCTGCAACCTGCCCGCATATCGCCCAGTCACCCGTCGATTAACAGGTACAGTATGGGCTTGCAAGGCATACTGTACTAGACAGTCCCAAATATGGGAATGACTTCATTCTCATATTTGGGACTATCTAGTACAGTATGCCCTGCAAGCCCATACTGTACCTGTCATTCAGCAGGAGGCCGGACTGTATGCGGGGGGGTTGTAGCTGCCCACTGATGATGGGGGGAGTGGGGCAGGCACGGGGTGCTGTGTGGGTGGAAGGGCCACTAGATCACCAGGGAAATGTGTTATGGCACTTTACCATGATCAATCACGGGAACGGGCAGGGGGTACCACTAGACTACCAGGGCATTACATGAAGGATGTATTCTGGTGATCGGGAACATGGGAGGAAGGGGGGCCACTAGACTACCAGGGATTGTGCCTCACACATTTCTGCATTTGTGGCTATGGGTGGGGGTTGCCCTGAGATCCCCACTGCACACGTCATGCTGAGTTGGGCGCCAGGCGCAAGTCGCCGGGCTGCCCTACGCAAGGCATGCAAATGGGGCCATAATGACATGCAGATGGCCTCATTTGCACTTTGCATATATTATGGCCTCATTTGCCTGTATTCCACTGAACATCAAGGGTGATGTGCTTTGTGCAACTGCAGTTGCGGTAGCTCATCCCCTTGCTCCCTGTCCATGGCTTGTGCCGGCTCAATGCCACTGTGCAGTGCGCAGTCTGTGCCATATTCAACAATGCTGTACCATAGCACATCACTGCTGAATATCACCTGTCCCTGGCCCCAGCACATCCCAGTTGTACTGCGCCAAGGCTTGCACCCCTGCGGTCACAGTCTGAATACCTGGGCCATGACTGAAAGATATTTACATCACAAAATTTAAAACAGAAATGTTTACAAAAAAACCCAAAGTTTTGCATCATTCATGGACCCTAAATGCTGTTGTTTTACCACTCTGCCCCTCTGGTACCCTATATGTCAGTGAAATGAGCACTAAATCTGCTATTGTCTTGAAATGATGTTACAGTAACAGTTTAACTGCTTTGTGGTTTACCCCCTTCGAGGATACTCATGGCTGCAGTTTAAGGCTTATCACAAATAAATGTAGAATCATTTTTCAAAAGTATATATATACATACATACATATATATATATATATATATATATATATATATATATATATATATATATATATATATATATATGTGTATTATTATAGTGGCACGGTAGTGCCACTATAGTTAGGGTTGAGTACCCATTTAAGGTTAAATCTAAAATTTGGCAGCTTAATAACTTTGCCACTGTATGACAGATTTGCCTGAAATTTAGAATGCATAGTCTGGTACCATAGATCTCTGGATCTGCCAAGTTTCGTAACAGTCAGATATACAGTTGCGAAGCTACAGAGCACCTCAAAAAAGCACAAATTACGCATTTTTTCGTATTCTTTGTTCACGCCTACAGGTTGCACGTTCTGCATGACCAGTCCAAAACTTTCAGGGAACATGCAGCCAGGGTCCCTAATGTGTCCCTCAAAGATTTTGTGAGAAAATATTAAACGGTTCAAAAGTTATTCAATAAACAAGTTTCCCACTATAGTCAATGTAAATAGTTAACAAAAAATATGAAAGTGTCGCAAATGCAGTTTTTAGTGTCGCTAATGACCGTTGTAGTGTCACAAATCTGCCATCTTGTTTTCAGTTAGTGGTCACAGAAATGCTTGCCATTTAAATTTGGGACCCTCTAGGGACACAATACTTGTTGTGTTCACCTAGTCGAGTTCTGAGGATGCTAGCCATGTCTTTTATGGGGGAGTTAAACACCCCAGAAATATGTTTTTAAAATTTTTGTAAAAAGTAGTGTCTCAAAGTAGTGTTGCACATGAGACACTTTCGTGATTTTATTTGTGAAAGTGTTGTGATTTGCGACACTACTTTGAGACACTATGCCCAAAATAGTAGGAAATCTTTGCCACCCTGCTGCAAAAGAACAGTTTGGTCTTTTGGGCTGAAATTTGGAGGGAAGAAAGTCAAGATCCCACAAATGTGCCTTTTGGTTTGGTGACAAAATATTAGACAGTTGCAAAGTTATGGCACTCCGAAGTTGATGACTTTTCCCATAGGTTAACATTACAGCATCCGCCACGCCTTTCAGGGCCCATATCTCAAAAACGCTTTGAGATATGCACTTTTTGTGGGAAGAATTCTTAGCCCTGGGGCTAAGTGCTAAATTAGCCAGGAAAGTCATAAATAATACGAGATTTTTACTTTTTTTTCTACGTCATACGGTTCCTGAGATATAAGCAATTTAGTATTCCAAGTGTTCATTTTCTGCTCCTAGGGCCATTATTATGCATACATTCTTTGTGTTTGCTGTGCTTTTGAATGCACCTTTTTGGGAAAAAAAGTGTGTGTTTGCATTACTGTTACAGTTAGAGTTCCACTTGCGCTTCTGTAACTGTTTATGCGAAGCGCTATGCTTTCTGTCACCAGTGCATTACCTTGTTATGCTTTGCGCTTGTGTTTGCATTATCGTTACCATTTGCATTTCCTTTACTGTTTTTGTTTGCATTTTCTTTTACATCACCATGTGCATTACCATTTGCATTTGTGTATGCACTTCCGTTTGCATTTCTGTTTCTGTTTGTGTTTCCTTTGGCATCATTGTTGGGTGTTACTGTAAGCATTTGCGTTTCCAATTGCGTGACCGTGACCATGCACATTACTATTTGTGTTTTCGTACACACTTAAGTCTGCATTTCCTTTTGTGTTAGTGTTCCATTTGTCGTCATAATTGGTGTTACCATAACCATTTGCGTTTCCAATTGCGTTACCATTACTGGTTGCATGTTCATCACCATTTGCATTTGCGTTTCTGTTGGCCTTAGTGTTTGCATTTTCTGTAGCATTTGTTGATTGACTTGCTGTTTTCTTCTGCATTGCTGTCGCCATTACCGTTTGTATTTCTGTTTGCTTTTGTGTTACCGTTTGCATTTTCGTTACCGTTTGTGTTTCAGTTGACGTTAGCATTAGAGTTTACATTACTCTTTTTCATTAACATTTGTGTTTCTGTTGCCATTAGCATTTGTGTTACCATTTGCATTACCATTTCTGTTTTCATTAACATTTGCATTATCATTTACATTTGCGTCACCATTTGTGTTACCATTTGTGCTTGCATTTGTGTTACCGTTAGCATTACTATTTTATTTTACCTCACTATTTCCATCACCATTTGCAATAACATTACTGTTTGAGTTTTTGCATTTGCGTAGTGTGGGCAAAACATTGCTTTTACTATTTTTCTGCACTGTCTTCTGTGGCGCATAGCACAGCCAGAGTGTGGTTGAGTGGACTGAAACTTGGCAGGTAGAAAGACCTTTGTTGAAGAAACATGCCAGTTTTTGTTTAGCGAAGAAATGTTGTTTCGTTCCAGAGTTATGGCCATTTGAAGTTGGCCCGCTTCACAGTTACTGATTTTTTGGCCACCAGGTCTGCCATTTTAGTGTATTTTCGGCCGCGATTTCCGTCATTTTGTGGGGGAAGACTTCTTAAAGGTACAGAAACATAAACATTGAATATATCTGGAAAGGTTCATTCTTTTTACATGAAATTTGGAGGGTGTTTAGTGGACATCCTGGAGATATGAGTTATGCTGTTTACATGTTTGAAAACTAATTCACTGCAGGGATACTGCATGATGCAGTTAACATTGTGCTCATAGCATTCGGCATGGTGCTACTGCCTTTACATTTATAGCATAGGTAGCCCTAGTGGCATGGAAGTGCCTTACAGTGGTTTTGGGTGTAAAACATTAACATGTGCGGGATTATGCCACTCTGAAAAAATGAAAATTTGGTTCATTACACTTCAATAACTTCTGAACTGTGTGTGCCGATTTGCCCGGCATTTGAAATGTTCAAAGATTTACTGTATAAATCATCTTCCACTTTGCTAATTTTTGGGTCACTGGCATTTACAGTTGCTGAATTGTGCATGTTATGTTGTTTGCTTGTGCTGCTGTGTGACCATTGAATAGATGTAAACACAATTCTGGATACATGGTGTGCCATGGTACGTCTTCATTTAGCAATTTCAGTCAGTCATACAGTTTTTGTGCAGCGAAGTGACAAAAAATCACATGGTGGGAGCATTCACTATTTATAGTGCACATTCTCAAAAATAGAAATTCATGGCAACAATATTTCTCTTTCACGTTCAATTCCACCCCTTCAATAGGTATTGGTGCATTGGGGTCGTCAGTCCTGGACTCTCACCCCATTCTCCCATACTGCATTGTCTCAGCTTATTTACACATGGAATGGGGTGAGAGTTAGGCTGATGACCCAATGCACACACCCAATGCTTGTTGGTGGGGACAGGGTGGGCATGGGGCAAGGGTGGCAAACCTAACACCAAATTTCCTAACTTTTGTCGTTATGGAACAATATATATATATATATATATATATATATATATATATCAGGTGCGCCCCTTTAGTTAGGGTTGAGAGTAGGCACTTTAATGTTAAACCTCAAATTTTGTGCGTTAATAACTTTGTAACCATTCAACAGATTTGCACAAAATTTGGAAAGCACAGTCTGGTATGGTAGATCTCTTGATTTACCAAGTTGCATTTCAGTCAAACATATGGTTTCTGTGCAGTGAAATGCCAAAAAAATCACTTTTTGCCAGTTTTGACACTTTTTTTTGCCTGTGGGGCTGCAATCACACTGTGTGGTCTTTTGGTCTGACACTTGGAACATAGAAAGAGGTTGGGTCCATGAATAGTCCAGCATTTGTTTGGTAAAAAAATATTAATCCGTTCCAAAGTTATAAAATTTTTAATTTTTGAGTTCTGAGCATGCTCAGTTCACTCAAAATGTTATATGTAGGTTTTGCAAAAGATAAATGGTCTCGTGGTCAAAGATTTTGTTAGCTCACAAAAGAAAAATCCTAGTCCGTTAGAAAAATTCGTTGTTTGCCAGCTGCCATCTTGTTTTTAGTTTTCCAGTCAAACAAAATGTCGTAGCTTTTTCCATGGATGACTTTGGGGCCAAATGAGGAATGGGTTTTGTTCAGAGTGACCCCCTCCACAAAGCCATGCCTTTGGCTTGCTTCATTTCTGTCAAAAAATAGTTTTTTTAAAAATTAAAAATTCTTCTTTCATGACCTGCTAACGATCTTTTTTTCGTGAGCCTGCAAAATCCTGGTCCGCAAGACGATCCTATTCCATGAGCTTTATTCATGGTGGGATGACCAGATAGCCAGAATTTCACAACCAGATGTCCTTGGGGATGACCAGATGGCCCTCGGGATGACCAGATGGCCCAGATTGGTGTGACCAGAAGTCCACTTATGGACTAGGATTTTGTTAGGTTGTGAACTAGGATTTATCTCACAGCCGAGGAGTTTGCTATCTCATGACTGAAAAATTTTTAAGGGTGTAAACATTTCAGAATTGCATAGCTCATTAATGGTTTGGTCTTTTTTACTTGACATTTACAGGGTGTTGAGGGGATGCCCTACAGGTGTGAATTATGTTGTTTAGGTATTGGGGAATTTAGTGGTTGCATAGATATGTCATGATGAATTTACGTTTTCCCCATAGGATTACATTGGGGTGTCTGTCATGCCTTTCAGCACCGTTATTGAAAAGGAAGTGAGATACAGAGTTTTCACTACTTGTGGCATAGATCACCTGGAACAAGATTTTATACCACAGAGTAAGCCTGCAGTGGAATTTTTTTCTTAGGTTGCACAGTTCATGAGATATTGTCAAATTTGTGTTACAAGGGTTCCTTGCTGTATAGGGCTGCTGTATAGCTATGCGTAAGTGGGGACTACACTCCCACAGATGCATATTGTTATGCAGTAATGGGTTGTTTCCACCAATATATTTTTTACTAGTGATATTACACTTTTCCAAAAAGTAAGGGAATTCATGGCAAAAAACGGCATTTAATGCATCAGTTAGGGTTAAAGCGACAAAAGTGAGGAAATGAAACATTAGGGTTGAACACCTATCCCTCTCTCACAAACCACACACCCATCCTCCACAGACTGACAGATGCCAGGGTGTTCCATGGCATAGTGAGGCCTAACTGTCACCTCATTGTCCTTCACCATAGCATGTAAACCTGCTTACACATGGAATGGGGTGAGAGTTGGGCCTGATGACCCCATGGCACACCCTTGCATCTGTCAGTCTTTGGAGGATGGGTGTGTGAGTTGTTGGGGTGGTTACGTGGTCAACCCTAACATTTCTTTTTCTCACTTTTGTCACTTTAACCCTAACTGATGCATTAAATGCAGATTTTTGCCATGAATGTATCTATCTATCTATCTATCTATCTATCTATCTATCTATCTATCTATCTATCTATCTATATATGTGTGTGTGTGTGTGTATCCTACCAACTTGCCCATTTCTGCATAACAATATACATCTGTGGGAGCAGCCCTCGCTTCCACTTGTGCATAGCTACAGAACCATACAGCGGCCTTATACACCACTAAATGATTGTAACAATAATTTGTCCAGATCTTTGGAACCGTAAAAGCTAGAAAAAAAAGTTCAAGTGTCATTTTAACCATGACAGAGGCTAGTTTATGCAACAATTAACAACTGAACTCATATCTTGCATTGTTTCCGAGATATGAGCACTGAAATGCACTGCACAGGCACTCTTTGAATTCTTGTCACAGTAATTTGACAATATGTCATGAACCATGCAATATATGAAAAAAAATCCACTGCAGACTTACTGTGCGGTTTAAAATCGTGTTCCAGCGGCATAAATGAAAACTCTGTATCTTGCTTTATTTTCGAGATACGGGCACCAAAAGGCATGACAGACCCCACAATGTCATCTTATGGGTAAAATCTCAACTTTGTGATGGCATATCTATGGAACCACTTAATTCCCTAACACCTAAACAGCATAATTCACATCTCTATGGTATTCCCTCAACTCTCTGTAAACAAAGAAACATAGAAATATAGACTTTGACAGCAGATAAGGATTGCGTGGCCCACCTAGTCTGCCCATTTTCCTACCTACAGGATAAGCTGCAGATCCTATTTAACCAACAGCCTATTTCTTCCTACCCCCCACAAAAATTGCCTTATGTCCGTCCCATGCATTCTTGAATTCTCCCACAGTTTTAGAACCCACTACCTCCTCAGGAAGGCTGTTCCATGTGTCCACCACCCTCTCCATGAAAAAATACTTTCTCACATTGCCCCTGAGCCATCCCCCCATTATCTTCAAATTGTGTCCCCTTGTTCTTGCACATCTTTTTTCTAAAAGATACTACCCTCTTGGACTTTGTTGATTCCACTGAGATACTTAAATGTTTCTATCTTGCCCCCCCTCTCCCTCCTTTCCTCAAGGGTATACATATTAAGTTCCTTTAGTCTCTCCTCATATGTCATCTCTTGCAGACCCTGCACCATTTTAGTTGCCCTCCTCTGGACTGCCTCCATCCTGTCTATGTCCTTGTGGAGATGGGGTCTCCAGAACTGGATGCAGTACTCCAGATGGGGTCTCACCAGCTGTCTGTACAGGGGGATAACAACTTGTTGTTTTCTGCTGGTGATGCCTCTACCTATATATCCCAGTATCCCCCCAGCCCTCCCTACTGCCTTCTCACATTGCTTGCCAACCTTAAGGTTATCTGATATGATTACCCCCAGGTCACTTTCCATATTTGTTGTTGTTACTACCCACCCCATTGTGTAATCTTCCCGTAGTTTTTTGTTTCCCAGGTGCATTATTTTGCACTTCTTTGCATTGAATCCAAGCTGCCATACTTCTGACCATTCCTCCAACCTTGCCAAGTCCCTTCTCATCCTTTCTACATATCCTTGTGTATCAACCCTGTTGCAGATCTTTGTGTCATCTGCAAAGAGGCATACTTTTCCTTCCAGCCCCTCTACAATGTCACTAATAAAGACATTAAAAAGGACTGGACCCAGTACTGAACCCTGCAGTACCCCACTAGTAACCCCTCTTTCTTCAGAGTAAACTCCATTTACATTTACCTCCTCTGTCCTGTTGTCCAGCCAATGTTTTACCTAGGCTACCACCTTGGGACCCACTCCCAGGTTGGTTAATTTGACTATTAATTGTTTATGTGGGACTGTCAGATGCCTTGCTAAAGTCTAGGTAGGCCATGTCCACAGCCCCTCCCTGGTCTACTACTTTGGTCACCCAGTCAAAGAAATCAATTAGATTCATCTGACATGACCTTCCCACTGTGAAACCATGCTGCCTTGGGTCCTATGCCCCACTGGCCTCTAGGTACTCAGCAGTTCTTTCCTTCAGAAGTGATTCCATCACTTTCCCTACCACAGAGGCCAATGACAGATCTGTAGTTTCCTGCCTCTGTCTTGGTCCCACTTTTGTGAAGGGGAATCACATCTGTCTTCCTCCAGTCCTCAGGTACCACACCATCCTCCCATGATTTGCTAAAAAGGGTAGTCAGTGGTGTCACTAGTTCTCTGCTTAATTATTTTAGAATTCTGACGTGAATTCCATCAGGCCCCATTGCTTTGTCCACCTTCAGTTTTAGGAGTTCTTTCAGAACTCTTTCTTCTGTGAAAGGACTGGGATCAACCCCCCTATCCAGAGTGCTTCTGTTAATTGGATTAGGCTCCTCCCTCACCTCTTCTTTTGTGAATACTGAACAGAAGTATTCATTCAGTATCCCTGCTTTTTCACTGTACCTCTCTGCCCACCCACCGTCCATTCTGTTCAGCCTTGCTATCCCTTCCTTTGTCTTTCTATGCTCCCTGATATGCCTATAAAAGCTGTTATCCCCCTTCTTAACCGAGTTGGCTATCTTTTCCTCAGTTTGGGCCTTTGCTATTCTGACTGCCCTACCTGCTTCCTTCTGCCTTAACTGGTACAGTTCTCTGTCCTGCTCCTTCTGTGTTTCCTTATACTTCCTAAATGCTATCTTTTTCTCCCTAACCTTCACTGCCACCTCTTTTGAGAACCATAGTAAATTTCAAGTAAAAAGACCAAACCGTTAATGTAATATACAATTCTAAATTGTTTACTCCTTTAAAAATGTTTCAGTCATGAGAAAATCTTCTGTCACGAGCATGCAAAATCTTCAGCTGCGAGGAAGAACAGATAGCCAGATTGCCATTCTTCTTTCACAAAATATACATATCAATTTTCCCATAGGATATAATGGGAAATTAAAAGTTTAATAACTTTTGAATTGATTAATATTTTTTCACCAAATCAACATTGGTTGGTTCTTTGGCCCAACCTCTTTCTAATTTCCAAGGTTTGGACCAATAGACCACACGGTGTCCAAGCAGCACCACAGGCATAAAACACGCAAAAGTGGCAAAAAGTGCATTTTTTGGCAATTTGCTGTGCAAAAACCTTATGTCTGACCGAAACACAACTTTGTAAATCAAGAGAGCTGTGCATTCCAAATTTTGGGCAAATCTGTTGAACTGTTGCAAAGTTATTAACATGCAAAATTTGAGGTTTAACATTAAAGTGCCTACTCAACCCTAAATATAGGGGCGTAACCATGCCCCTAATATACACACACACACATATATATAAAGATATATATATATATATATATATATATATATAAAATATGTATATATATATATATATATATATATATATATATATATATATATATATATATATATATATATATTATGGTAGAGGAGCCATTTCTATGTTAAACCTAAAATGTTGTACCTTAATAACTTTGCAACTATTTGACAGATGTGCCCAAAATTTGGAATACATGATCAAGAACCATAGGCCTTAGGATGTGGCAAGTTTTGTACCGGTCAGATATACAGCTGCAAGTTATTAAGCGTGATCTCTTGCGTGCATTTACGCTTTCTGAATTCTACGGTCGTGTGCCTACAGGTGGCACGGTTTGCGTGACTGGCCTGAAATCTTCAGGGAACGGTCGGCCAGGGTCCCCAATGTGCCTTTCAAAGATTTGGTGAAAAAATATTAAACGGTTCAAAAGTTATTCAAAAAACAATTTCCCATTATAAGTCAAAGGGAAAAGTTAACAAAAAGTTTGACAGTGTCGCAAATGCATTTTTACTTTCGCAAATGGCCCTGTTACTTTCGCAGATCTGCCATTTTGTTTTCAGTTAGTGATCAGAAAAATGCTTGGCATTTAAATTTGGGACCCTCTGGCAACCTAATTCTTTTTGTATTCACCTAGTCAGACCCTGAAGATGCTAGCCATGTCTTTATTTTGGGGTAAAACACCCCAGAAATATGTTTTTCAAATTTCTGGAAAAAATACTTTCGCAAAGTACTTTCGTGCTTATGAAAGTGTCGCAAATTTTTGCGAAAGCTTTCACAAATTGTGACAGTAGTTTTCTAGTCAGTGGGAAAATGACAGCAATTCTTTGGCACTGTGCTGCAAAAGAACGGTTGGGAGTTTTGGGCTGAAATTTGGAGGAAACGCAGCCAACATCTCACAGATGTGCCTTTCAGTGTTGTGTTGAAAAAATATTACACAGCAGCAAAGTTACAGCATTCCAAAGTTGACGGTTTTTCCCATAGGATAACATTACGACGCCCGACACATTACAGGAATCCTTTGGCACCCTGCTTCAAAATAACGGTTTGGTCTTTTTTCCTGAAATTTGAAGGGAAGACAGTCAACAGCCCACAGATGTGCCTTTCAGTGGTTTGGTGAAAAAATATTACAGGCAGGCAAAGTTATGGAGCTCCGAACTTCTCTTTTTTTCCCATCGGATAACATTACGGCATTCGCCGCACCCTTCAGAGCCTGTATCTCGGAAACGGTGCGAGATACGGACTTATCGTCAGGAAATTGCTTGCTAGCCAGGACAGTTGTAAATCATATGACTTTTAAATTTTTTTTCTATGTCGTACGGTTCCTGAGATATAACCTATTTAGTATTCCAAGTCCTCATTTTCTGCTCCGATACCCATTATTATGCATACATTCTTTGTACTCACTGTCTTTCTCTATGCAGGTTTTGGGGAAAACCAGCCTGTGCACTTACATTACTGTTACCGTTGCCCTTTCCGCTTGTGGTTCAGTACCCCTTTCACTTACCGTTGACGTCTACGCCACCATGTGTGTTATACTTTGCATTTTCATTTGCGCTTGCGTTTCTGTTATTTTTTGCCATTTGTGTCTACAGTACTATTTCTCTTTCTGTTTCACTTTGCGTCACCATGCTCATTGACATTTCCGTTTGCAGGCACCATGTTACTATGTGACAACACATCATGTGGCAGACCATTCCCGTCTATGCCACTGTGTGCGTTACCCTTTCTGTTCTCTTTCACGCTAGCGTTACCATGTGCATCACTGTTAGCACTTTTGTTTGCGTTGCTGTTCCTGTTACTATGCCACAAGACATCACATGGCGGGATCGCGGGGCCCACTCCTGCCGCTGAATTACATTCACTATTTCTCGTTATCATTCTCAAAAAGAAGGGAAATTAGAGGCAAAAAACTCCATTTAACTGGGGTCGTCGGTCCTAACTCTCACCCCATTCTCCTATACTTCTGCTGCTTTACACATGTGATGGGGTGAGATAGGCTGATTACCCCAATACACCCCCAATGCCGGTTGGGGGTGGTTGGGTCCAAGGGGTTTTCAACCTCAACACCGAATTTTCTCCTTTGTCACTGTGGAACAACCCTAACTAATGCATTAAATGGAGTTGTTTGCCTTAATATATATATATATATATATATATATATATATATATATATATATGTGTGTATATATATATATATATATGTAATACACTGTATATATAGTATGTCAGAAGTCCACTTCTGTGGGGTAGGATTCTCTGTGTCACTGTGAATCCCTCGTGTGACGGGGGGAATAGGATCAGAGATACCCCTTCTCCATGTGAGGGGATACAAGTCTGTGTTCCTGGGGTAGAACTCACTCAGCCACTGTACCATGAACCAGAAAGCCACAGGCTGGTATAAGCTTCAGGGAGCCCTATACATGCTATTACTGCATCTTTCCCCAGAAATGCAGTGCTTGGTTCAAACTCCAACAAGCTCCTCTTGAGACCCTTCCAATTTTCTCCTCCTCCTTTCATCACAAAATTCCTAATGGTACTTCACTTCTGGTAGTGTTTTGGCCCTTAAGTGATCACACAGGCATAGTATAGTCTGAACAACTCTTACCCAGACAGCACACACAAATGACATATGCAGGATTATTTTAAAATAAGCCAAATGCTTCAATAATTAAATTAATTAGAAAACAATAGATAACACAAAGACAAAATAATTTGGTGATTAATTACAGGATAATGAAAATTAAAGGAAAGAATACATAAAAAACCTACACTTTAAAATCTGAGGTTAAAAGTCTACCTTGAGTCCTTAGATGAAATTTAAAAGTGCAAAAGTGTCCTTAGAAGCGTGGTAGTTGAAGTCTTGGCTCTGAGTGATTCAGGAGAAATTGTCACTGTCCTCCCATCAGATAGGCAGAGATGGTCACACAAGCTTCAAACAAAAAGACAACAATAGGCCCAAGATACCCCTCTGCATCCTGTTTATAAAGGGTTCCCAAGAGGGCAGATCCAGTGATAACACAAATATAGAAAAAAAGCATGAGTTTAGCCAACTCAAACCAGATTTCTGGGGAATAGTCCAGCTTCCCTGCTGGGAGATCATTCTAGTTTAACTGCGCGTAAATACAGTCAATTAACTAAATGATGGCCTATTCATCTGGTAACAAGATATAGCCACTGCAGACCTCTTAACACAAAGATGCCTAGACATCCCGACTCTTCATGAGGTCCTGTCCTTACAGAAGCAAATGGGCCTATCTGGCCTCCAAGCTAGGCTTAATTATTCTTTTGTCTCCTTTTCAATAATTTAATTAACTCTAGCCTCTGCTAGCAGCAAAACAGTTTTCCTGCCCAGTAACAAGAGTTACAACATTATTGTAAGTCCCATGGGCCTGTACCCATGATACTTTGCACTTACACTGTCTACTATGGGCATCTCTGATGCATTATTTACATAAAGTTATATATAACATGTCCCAAAATAATAAAATATGGTCTTATTTCACCACACTCCTCCCTCCTTAAAAGAATTTGGGGGGAACACACTTCTTTTTAGTAAGGTTTTCCACCAGTTCTGCCCTTTACTCCAGCTGGTGGGATAGGCCATCTGCATTGGCTTTAGCAGACCCTGACCTATATTTTATGTCCATGTTGTAGGCCTGTAGCATAATGCTCCAGAGAAGGAGTCTCCATTTTATTTTTTCCCATCTGGTTTATCCACACCAGAGGGTTGTGATCTGTCTGTACCTCGAAAGGCCTCTCACAGAGGTACGGCTCTAGCTTCTTAAGTGACCACACCAGGGCAATGCATTGTTTCTCTGCAGTGGAGTATACCTGATCTCAGGGAAGTAGCTTTCTACTTAAGTACACAATTGGGTGATTCTTACCCTGTTGGGATGTCTGGCTGAGGACAGCACCAATCCTCACATCTGAGGCATCCATCTAAACAACACATTTTATTTATTTCGTTTTTGTTGACCAGGTAAGTGCAGTAGACAAATTCTGCCTATTTTCAGGCATGACATGGGGGTAGGGGATGCAGATGAATGCTAACTGTTCTTGAACCAGATTAAGCAGTTGGTGTTATTCTTTTTAGTGAATGGGGGAAAATTTGGCCAGGACACTGGGGAAATTCCTCTGCTCTTCCTGCAGAGGGCCTTGCTTCCTGTGAGCAGAGGTGACTCCTTTGTCTACGGTACCAAGATGGCATCTGCTGTAGAAGGAATGGAGGCTGGTGTACCTGTAGAGATGTTGATCTCCCTCTCTGCAAGTCCAGCAATGGAGATCAAGCAAACTGAAGCCAATGTGTCAGGAGAAAAGAAGCCAGATGCACTTGACTGGGAGGATTGTTGCGATGAAGAAGCCATTCTATCACAACTTTCAATTTCCCAACAAAATCGTTTATGGGCCACCTTGAAGAAACAAGATGCGCATGAAACAGGAGATGCAAGGACAGAAATGCCTGAGGAGCTACCGTGTATATCTCCTGATATTGTTGAGGATCCTACAACAGACAGTAGAGATGGCTTGGATAAGGATTTAATGGAACCGATACCCGCACAGCCCTGTACTGATTTGATGAAGGAGACTGCTGGCCCATCTGCAGTGCCTCAGCAACCGCTGGAAGTGGTAAGTGACATTACTGATGTTACAGATCTAGTGCAAGAACCGAGTAATGAAAAGGCTATGCCTGACCCTAGAAAACTCAGTTCTGGGTGCCACCATACCCCAGATTGCAATAAATCTTCCCCCAGCCTACACCATGGACAATTAATAAAGCACTATCGAGTGCAGGCTGGAAATGATCAAAGGAAGGGTTCTGGGTGGTGGATGAGACAATCTCCTGTGGTCTTCAATCGGGGGCACTGGATGTCATTGCTCTAGTCCGAGTTCATCCTCTTTCCCTTCGCCCTTGATCCCCATGGTTTGACAGAGTTTTGAGGGAGATGCGGTGACTAGGACGAAGGCTAGAGTGTTGCTGGAGGAAATCCGCCCTTGATGCCGACCGCCTTAGATTGATGGACCATTATCAAGTCTATCAATCCACAATCACCTGTAAGAAGGCAGAGTTCCTGTCCAGGGAGATTGTGGCAGCTCAGAACCAACCAGCTCAGCTGTTCCGAACTGTAGACAGACTGTGCAACCCAGCCTGTCTTCAGGTTCGGAAAGCATTTTCGTAAATAGAGTGCGCTGACCTTGCTCGTTTCTTTGCTGATAAGGTGGTCAACATCAGGGTGGAGCTCCTACCAGCACACTCTTTGGGTATTGCTTGTGATCAGCATGAGGTCACTGTCCCTCGGTTTTGCTGGAGTACCTTCAGCCACATCGACTTCGTGAATGTCATGCAGATCATCTAGGGTGTACGCCATAGATGCTGTAGTTTAGATCCTGGACCAACTTCTCTGATTTTGGGTTGTCTTGATGTTATCGGTCTGGTCCTAGCGAGGATAGTTTGGTGCTTCATGGAATCTGAGGAGTTTCCTAACTCTCTGAAAGAGGCAGTAGTGATACCTCTCTTGAAGAAAGCTACTTTGGACCCAAACTGTCACGCTAACTACAGACCTATCTCTAACCTTCAATTTCTAGGGAAGGTTATTGAGAAAGTAGTGGCAGCATAACTGGAGGACCTCTTGACCATCCATGACATCTATGAGCCCCTCCAGTCTGGTTTTTGAAAGAGACATAGTACAGAGACAGTGCTGGTTTGGGTGCTCAATGATCTCCTGATGGCTAGTGATCAGAAGAACTGTTTTAACTTGGTTCTTCTGGATCCATCATCAGTGTTTGACACCATGGACCATGGGCTGTTACTTAACCGCCTGTGGTACATCTGTGGAATAACAGGAACTGTCTTCAGATGGTTTACATCTTTCCTCACTGAAAGAACTCAGAGAGTGGTATCTGGAGTGTTTTCATCAGATCCAGTTTCTCTGTCTTGTGGGGTTCCTCAGGGTTTGGTTTTGTCGCCCATGTTGTTCGCAGTGTATATGCTACCACTCGGAGACATTGTAAGAAAGTATGGGCTGAGGTTTCTTTGTTATGCCGATGATACCCAGCTCTACCTTTCTTTTACACCTGACCAGGATAGAGCTCTCTTGATCTTTAATAACTATCTCAAAGAAATCCAGGAGTGGATGGATTCGAGCTGGCTGAAGTTGAACGCTGGTAAGACTGAGGTGATGGCTGTGGAACCTGGTCATTGGACAGGAGGTTTGGGAAGTGGGTCACCCTCCGGACTTGTTCTCGAGGGTGTCCCCCTCCAGACCTCTAACCAGTTGCGAAACCTGGGGATAATTTCTGATGAAGGGTTGACCCTGCATTTGCAAGTGTCGGCTGTCATCAAATCTTCCTTTTACCAACTAAGGAATATCTCCAGGATTAAGCATCTGGTACCATCCAGTGACCTTCCTATCTTGGTCCATGCATTTGTGTCCTCATGCTTATATTACTGCAGTTCCCCTATACCTAGGGCTTTCTGGGGTGGAAATCCACCACCTGCATCTGGTGCAGAACGCGGTGGCCCGGCTTTGGACAGGATCTCCTCGGTCCTGTCATATTATGCCGGTGCTGCGCGAACTGCACTGGCTGCCAGTTCAGTCGTGGGATCACCTTTAAAGTTGGCTTGCTGACTTTCAAAGCCCTACATGGACTGGGCCCGGACTACCTGAAAGAGCTCCTGATTCTCTATTGCCCTGGGCGATCACTCCGCTCAGCCGGCGAGGGGTTGCTAGAGATTCCTACGGTACATTTGAATTTCTCAGGGGCCAGATCTTTTATGTTCATGGCTCCCACACTTTGGAATTCTCTACCTTATCGGTTACGGGAGTGCACGATTGTGGAGGGCTTTAAATCAGTCTTAAAAACTCATGTGTGGCACCAGGCTTATGGTGACTGATCATTTTATGTAATTATATTTATGGTATTGTCTGAGTTTAATGCCTGTTTATTTATCTTAACTGCTTGATTTTATTTTGTATGGCACCTTGCCTTTTTGAAAGGTGCCTTAAAAATATTATTATTATTGTTATCCATCCTGGAGACACCTCCAGGGCCCAGTAAAACTGCTGCCCAGAATATTGATTTAAGGGCTGAAGATGTGAGACATGATTCCCCCTCCCGGACAGCGGCCTCTGGTCCCTACTGCACAACCTTCCTGGGGGGACAGGGTAGATCATCCTCTGGAACCAGATGTTACTCCTTAGAGATGCCCTTCTCAGATATTGGTGGCCTTCTGCTCAGCGGATCACCCTAAGCTACAGTGTTGCCAGCACAAAGAAAAAAAGCAGTTTGCCTCCACTATCAGGTAGGCTTAGAAATTTCCCCAGACAGGATTTATGTTGGGGAAAAAGTTAATAAAGGAATCCTTTAGATTTTTTACCAATGAAATTTATGCCATCATCCATGCAACAGGGGATTGTACTTTTGACATGAAGTTTAAAACACAGATGGGCCTAGATAGGTTTTGGAGCACCTATGAGATGAAAAAACATTCTACACTGTGGCTCCCTTTTAAAGCAATTCCACTTATGAAACCTGCCATAAAAAAAACATTACAATCCTGTTCTGAAATGAAGGGGTAAATGTTCACAATATCTCCCATTGGCTTAGTACAAAATGTGACATTTTAGGACAACTCCATCCGATCCTTGACAAAGAACACATTTGGACAGGTGGTTGGAAATATAATATCATACTCAAAATGACCCCTCAAGGAGTACAACACCTGCCTAGCTCCCTTTTTCTGGGTAGGAATAGAGGTTACTGTTTCTAACCTGGCCAACCCAGGACGTGCTTTAAGTGTGGCTCTTTACGCCACGTGAGCTCAGTATGTGACCGTTTAAAATGTAATCTTTGCTAGTATATAGGCACCATATCTCTAATTGCAATAATGAGGTGAAATGCAACCTTTTTGAAGACAATGGCCATACATATGTCCAATGCCCCTGGGCCATGCATAACTGACAAGACAGGCCCCATCAGGAAGACATTTTGGCTAATGCACAAAAAAATAGTATTAACATCCAGAGAATTTCCAGAGAAGCATAGGAGAGCAGATTACTGGAACAACAGCAGGGACAAGAGACGGAGACTGAGGCACCCTACCACATAAATCGGGTGCATCGCCTCGTACAACCCCACAGATCGATCAATCTGAAATATAGCCGCAAGTAGCAGTCCAGGATATGGAAGTTGAAATAATACCAGATGTTCCTGATCCTCTACCACAACCCACCCAGGATAACCTCCAGATGGCAGTAGTACCAGACCCAGCACTGGAGATGCTACCCCCAGCACAATTCACAGTAGTGATTAAGAAAAGGCCCTCCAGTAAACATTTACAACATGGGTTAAACTGCCAAAGTCAGTGGTTACACAAAACAAGTATGAAGCTCTGCAGTCCTTGGACCAGGAGTTGGACTCTTATACGGATCATTCCACCACTAGATCTTCCATACAAGACCCCTCCTTGGATCTGGATATAGGGTCAGAGAACACTGCAAAACAATTGACAAAATGACCTCCTAGAACATTAGACTGTGGCACCAGACATAGTACTCGCTTGTCCAAAGAGGGTGATGTTAGTTAATGAATTTTACTGCTTGTGATTTATAATGCATTTTCCTTCTGCAGTGCTTTTTTTTCCTTTCTCACTGTTATACTGTATACAATGCCTGACCCTAATGCATTTAAAATCTCCACAGTGAATGCTAACAGCATCCATAATAGCAGAAGATGACTAAATCCCGAATGAGAGAGAATAAAACTAAAGTTTGATCTTTGCTGTGTACAAGATACAAGGTTGCACACCAATTCGGAGATAAATGCAGCACAAAGAACATGGGTGTGGGGACCCTTTTTTCCCCATGGGACAAAAATGATGTGACAGTGTGGGGATTTTGTCTGGCAGTTACTCTAATACAGTAACTAAACTGGTGGACCTCATGCATGGGAGAGCCTTACTTTTAGATTTTACTTATAATGACCAGGTTTGGAGGCTTATTACTATCTATGCACCCCAAATGAAAAAAGACAGAATCACTATATTCCACTTGGTTAAACCATATTTGCTCACTTCTAGGAAGTTAATATGGACAGGAGATTTTACTTGTATGGTATCAGATGCAGGTAAAGACAAGAAAACCTTTTGTGACACCCATGCTTTGCAAAAAATTATTGAAGAGGGAGCAGTATAGCGCAGTGGTTTAAGGCTCTGAGCTGCAAATCTGGTGACATCCAGCAGACCAGACCTGGGTCCTACAGCTTCCTCTTGCATACTGTGTGACCCTGAGCAAGTCACTTAACTTCCCTGTGCTCCCAGGTCACACCTGTAAAAAAAGCTTTCAGCTCAGTGTGCTACTCCTGGTTAAACTACTAAAAAAAAAAAAGATTGAGACTTACTTGAAACTCATCGAACAGTACATACAATGGGTGGTTACACATTTTAGAGAAAACAGCTTGCTACTAGAATTCCTTATTTATTCATATCACAAACTTTAAAGATTAGCATAGCAAATGTTATACCAGTGCCCGATTCAGACCATTTGATGGTCACTATCACGATTAGCCAAAACACCAATCCTCAGTTTGGGAAAGGATATTGGAAATTAAATACCACCCATTTGAGTTCACAGGATGTAATAACCAGGCTTATGCATATGATCTTAGCTAGATATACTGTAGCATGCCTGGAGGACAGCACTAGCAGGGGTTGGGTAGGTATAAAAAAAGTGCTTTGAAGTCTTTACTACAACGTTTAGCTACATCTCAATCATTAGATACATGCAAAAAATATTTAAACTTGACACAATTTTATAGAATTCTAAGCAGAGTAAATGAGGGTTATAAAGAGTATGAACCCCAAATTCATATGTTAAAAGCAGAGATGGGGCAAGTACAGAATGACAGGGCCTCTTCACTTTTATATGAACACAAAATAGCAACTCCAGGCAAATCTGGTGGGGGCAATATGTATGACTCCTGTTAAGTCCAGACGTGAACTCTGAACTTTAGATGCAGTTTATACCCCGCAGCATACAATAGTTACTTCCATCTCGGAGATAATGGACATGGTGGTGCAGCATCTCCAATCCCTTTATGAAGCACCTCTCCTGAATGAGATGCAGTTGGATAGGTTTCTGCAAGGAATTTCTATTCTTAAAATTCCCCCTCAGACACTCAAAATCTTATTAGACCCATCTCAACCCAGGAAATCTCGATAGCTATACGAACTCTAAAAATCAACATAACCCCTGGCCCTGATGGTCTCCCATCAGAACTCTACAAAGTTTTAGAGCTCGATCTCCTGACCCCCCTTCAAGAACTGTACAATGATATGCTTCAAAGAAAGGACAGTGCACCCCAGCTAGGCCTCTCAAATCAAATTCTAATTTACAAAAAACTGGATAGAAAAAATGTATGTAACTGGAGACCTTTAAGTATTCTCAATACTAATTTGAAAATACTTATGAACATTTTAATGACAAGATTGGCCCACTTAGCCCCTGACCTTATTGATCCTGGGCAAACGTGCTCAGTTAAAGGTTGTCAGATTCATGAGAATCTACTTTTAATTCAGGAGGTGGTGGCTTTAGGTGACAGTGATATGATAAATGGGTTTCTTGTTAGCCTGGACCAAGAGCAGGCTTTTGACTCCATAGCTCATGCATACATGCATAAAGCTCTCTCAACATATGGTATTCCCCCTACTTTTGTGGATTGGACTAAAACTATTTATAATATTACAGCGACCAAACCAGTAATTAATGGACATATAGGACCCCAAATAAAGATTTCTAGAGGCATCAGACAGGGACACCCAATGAGCCCCTTACTTTATATTTTTTGTATAGATCTGATATTGCGTATTGTACATAAAACCAGAACCATTTAAAGTATATGTCTGAACCACATATACTCCATTCCTAAGATCACTGCATATGCAGATGATATCTGCCTATTATTACCAACTATTGAAGCCATAGAACTTGCCCTAGACGTCATTCAAGAGGCATTGAAGGCAATTGGTATAAAAATAAATAATGCAAAAAGTAAAGGATGTGATTAGTAATAGTACTGATTCCACTCCCTTCATAAAGAACATTCAGATGACATGTGAGGATATCAAAATATGAGGGATTCATTTTGGCAGAGGGGATATAGACCAATGGAATTGGGAGACCATATTGCTCCAATCTGATGCAAAGGTACAGATCTGGAAGCTGTGGCAACAAACTAAACAAAAACAGGTAATGCTGGTTAAAACCTTTTTTTTTGCCTCAGTTTGCCTTCTTAGGTATGATTTATGCCCCCCCCAACATAAGTTGGCGTTCACATTTAGTTTGGTTTTCCAAATGATATGGGGAGCCACTTAAACCCTATAAAAAGAGAAGTTTAATATAGACCTTGTAAAAATGGAGGGTTAAATTTAATAAACCTAATCCGTTATATTTTCAGCCTGTTTTTGTTTACCACTGCATCAGACTTCTTTACCCCAGGACCACAATCCTGGAAAAATCTAGCTCAGAGATAGATGCTCCCATTATTGGACCTATGGTCTCTTTCCTATACTAGACTGAGAAGATCCCCTCAGATCCCTCTATATATTAACACATGTGTACAAAAATTAAGACAATGGAAGCTGGAGAAACCTCAGATCCAAGTGCTGATGAGTTTAATTCTATATTGGATGATCTGATTACAGACATATACCAATTGTGTAACATATAAGGATTTAGGTCAGGAGGCCATCCCCAGGATAGAGACATACCTGGCAGAAAAAAGACCACCACCTAGAATGTGGTATATGGTATGGCTGAGTATGCACAGGAGATTAGGTGTAAAAGGAAACCATAAATATAAATCATTAGAAGATAGAACCTGCACCAGACCAAGCTGCCATATGCAGATAGAAACATTACACCACTTCCTGATAGATTGTCCCTACACACTTTGCATTATGTTAGAACTGCCAGGGATGGAAAGCCCCTACTTATGAACATGTAATCACTGGCTACTCACCATCCTGGAACATGAAAGAGGAGGGAACATTCTGCTTATTATTTACTTGTATTAAGTTTTTCCTCTGGCAAGGTAGATGCAAATTCAAACTACAGCAACACAGTATGACACCTTTAGCTATTATTTTTCAAATTGAAAAAGAAATTAAAATACAAAGTGCATATGACCACTCTACCTTACCTGACCCAGTTTGGAAATGCAGATGTAAGCATTGTATTGAGATGATATTGATGGACTCCTAAAAGCAACTCAGACAGCAGAATGGCCTATTGGTCTCTAGTGTGTGATTCCCCTATGACTATCTTGACAATTATTTTGAAACAGGGTTAAGGGTACATAATGTTAAATGTTTATAGGAAGTCCTTCTTTTCTTTTGAATTCTAAATCTTATTTTTGTTGTTTTTGTACAGTATACCTGTCTAGATAGTAGGTATGAATATGAAGACATAGGGCATTTAGGTATGATGTAATACCACAAGGATGATGAATTGTTTTTTTGTGAAAAGTGGATTGTATTTCAGAAATATGTAGACCTGTATGGATTCTACGTGATTGTATTTTTGTTCTATGTTGTACAATAAAAATGTCCCCTACTCACCTGTAGGGGGAGGTGCTGTCAGTCAACTCTCTGTCATGGTGGACAAACTCCTGGAAGAGGATACTGCTGCTGGTGTACCTGAAGGGGAGCTGATCTCCACCCCCTGCAGGTCCAGCTATGGAGATCCGAATGGAAGAGATGGAGTGTTCACCGAACAGTGCTATGGTTTTGGTAATGACATGTTCGGGAACTTTACCATCTGAGACTGTCTTGGTCCAAGAGCAGGTAGATGTCAGGTTGTGGGAATTAGTATTAAAAAAAAGAAAAGCCTTGTTGCACATTCTCAACAAATACCCAGAAGAAGCAGCTGGGAGCTCAGAGACTGGTTTACCTCCTATGTTGCAAGAAGCAGTTTTGACAGCAGCCCCACCTGATTGTGACAAGCCAGGATCAGCTTGGCCACAGGGTGTTACTCTACGGCAGATGCCAGAGGAGGATACAGCTGTTCCACCCTCAACACTGCAAAACCTGCTGATGCCTGAATTCAACACGGATACCACAACATTACTAGCACAAACAACGACGGAACATGAAATGATCAAGGTGGATTTGTCACAGGAGGTTTTGGAAAACAGGCCTTAGGAGCATGATAACCAACAAATGCTTAAAACTGTAAGTAACACTATTCCAAGTGTTTTGCCTATAAATGACAATCCAGCTTCTAAACCTGCAAGGCTATTACGAAGTGGCCGAGCATCTTGCGCACAACAGAAACAAGTTAATAGGAGCAATTTTACTCCTGGTCTTTGGAAAAGGCTTCAGTGGGTGCAGGATGGAAAAAAAAAACAAAGAGAACTGGATACCTGATGAAGAACATAGTCTCATTCCAGGTCAAAATGACTGTAATGCTACTGTTATTCCTTCTACACCTGAACAGTTGGTGCTCAAAAATAATATAAATATACACCCCATAAATGTATTGCCCCAGAACTTTGTAACTGAATCAGACATGGACTTGCACTCAGAAAATGTTGTGGTGGACACTGTACTTCCTACCAGAATAACACAAACTTCAGACTCTGAATCAGAGTCTCTGGAGGAAGGGCCCAGTCGACCTTCTCATAGGTGGGGGGAATGTATGGATTGTGAGCAGCCTGTGGAGGAGAATCCTAAAATATTGTCTCTGATCAGCAGTTATGGTCACCATTTAGAAAAAAGTATACTCCTTTTTCTAATGCTGTTCCTACTAAAGGGATGAATGCTCTAAGACTACAATATGTGGGGTGCTTGGAACTACCTCCAGACCGAATATATGTTGGTCAAATGCTGATTAAGGAATCCATGAGTTTTTCCAATGAAATATATGCACCTATACATACTTCAGGTGACTCACTCTTTGATGTAAGTTTTAAAACACCAATGGGCCTGGAGAGGTTCTGGTCTCAATATGAGAGAATGACGTATTCCGCTCTATGTCTTCCTTTTCGTGCCATCTCTCTCAGTAAACCTGCCATATAATTAATCTCTATCCTTTTCAGAAATTACGGTATAAACGTCCATGATATTCAACACTGGTTAAGTCAAAAGTGTGAAATTCTGGGGTCCCACAGGCAATACTTGATAAAGAACACATTTGCACTGGGGGATGGGAATTTAAAGTTAAATTGAGATTAACAACACAAGAGCTACATAATCTACCAAGTTGTTTCTTTTTGGGTTGGGCATGGGGCCACTTCTTTTACTCAGGCCAGCCCAAAACTGGTTTTAAGTGTGGCTCAGCTTCACACCTTAGTTGAGCCTGCAACAGAACAAAGTGCAATCTCTGTTTATCTTATGGCCATAACAGTTCCAATTGCACTAGATGTTAAATACAACCTGTGTGAGGAGAATGGTGATGGATATAGATTTTGCCTGTGGGCTTCACACAACCGAATGGACAGGCTGGATCAAGACATCATCCTTAGGGATGTAAGTTTGTCATGGATGAGGTTTTAATGACTCATTGTTTGTTCATGAAATCATTAGTAAACAGTAGTAAATGTTGTGGCACTGTCATCAATGCTGCATTCTGATGACACTAGTGAAAGTCATGGAAGTCCTGAATAAAGATCCAGCGTCATGGAATCAATGACGTGTATGACTGCCATGACAAACTTACATCCCTAATCATCCTTACAAATACGCAAAAAACAAGTATGGAATGGCAAAGACAACAGGAACATGAGGAAGCACAGTCCCAACCTCAGCTTCCCCACCACAGCAGAACATCACAATTGCAACAGCTGCCCTTGATCAAAAGGAAGGAGCCCAGGTACACACAGACCCAACGGACAGTGAGCCGCAGTGGGTTAATACAAACATACAAAGAAGCCAGCAGATAAAGGCTATTTGATCTATCAAGTCTGCTCGTATTGCAGGGTCCACAGCTTGAGTTAATGTCCCTGCCTTCCCTCCCCACTCTTCCCATCCTCCCTACCCTTGATCCTTACCTTCCCCCATGCCTATCCCAGCCTCTTTTAAAGCTGCCCACTGTCTTCAATAAGATGGCCTCTTCTGGCAGCATATTCTAAGTGTCCATTGCCCTCTCTGTGAAGAAGTGCTTCCTGACCTCCCTCCTAAACTTCCCACCCTCCAGCTTAAGACTCTGTCCCCTTGTGTTATGGTTGCCACTCAGCTTAAAAAGACTCTCCTTATCAACCTTATTTATCCCTTTCAAGTACTTGAAGGTCCCAACCATATTCTCTCTCTCTCCTGTCTTCCAGGGAGTACATGTTCAGTGCCCTCAGTCTCTTCTCATATGCCTTGCCCTGCTGACCAGCTATCATCTTTGTAGCCCTCCTCTGTACCTTCTCCAGCAGGGTAATGTCCTTTTTGAGGTGTGGGCACCAGTACTGAACTCCATACTCTGGATGCGGCCTTACCATAATGACCCTGTATCTATCTCCATGGACACTAACATCTCTATGGAGGTACAGTAGCTTCAGTACACAACCAAGGGGAGGAACAAGTGATGCCCCCTCCCCATTCTGACAGTAGATACAAAGAAAAAACGGTGCCCCAAAAAACAAATTCATCAATCTAATTTTTTTTTAAAAAGCTACAGTAAACAGACCAGAGGTTTCACTAAGCAATAGATATTCAGCATTAACTCCAGAGGGGAAAGAAGGGGAAGGGAGATCTGAAACATCTTCTACTGTCTCTTCATTAGTTCCTTCTTCAGAGTTACAGGATGAGCGTTTAGCTGAAGAAGTTCAAAAAGTGCGAACATTTTTGGGATGCAAAACCTGGAGCAGTAGCAAGAGAGGGAAATGAACTAACAACTACAAATGGCCTCTACAACATCGCTCACCATAGCCACTTTTAATACAAACAGTATCAAAAACCCTAGGAGATGTTTATTAACCTTTTCCATAATAAGATACTTAAATCTTGATATCTGTTTTTTACAGGACATAAGGTTAAACTCTCTCTCATTAGTAAATATAGTTTAAAAGCTATGCTACAGGGGCCCCTCATATATTTCATATGTAATGGACTTATGTGATGGACTAGGGATTGTATTTAATGGGTATTCCTGCTAAATGGCAAGAATCATGGACATTGTAGCAGGAAGAGCAATGTTTGTGTATTTTCATTATAATAACACAGTATGGAGAGCTAATAATATTTATAACCCCCAAACAAAAAAAAGATAAAATGGAACTATACCAAAAAGTAAAACCCTTTTTAATGATCACTAGATCAATCATCTGGGCTTGGGATTTTAAACATCCCCTCCAAAAATCAGATGGGGGCAAAAGCTAACACAATGTACTGTGATTCCAATGCTTTATTGAATATTCTAGAGTTAACAGAGTTACAAGATACCTATAGACAAATACATACTAGTGGAGGTTATACTTTTCATAAAAACACATTAGCAACTAAAATTGATTTCATTTTTGTATCTCATTTTCTCTATGTACAGCAAGCTAAGGTTATCCATGTGGAACATTCAAATCATATGGTACCGACAAGCAGTATAGGTTACTCACAACAGTCATTTGGAAGGGGCTATTGGAAACTGAATTCATCCCTATTAGATATTTCAGAGATTTCTGATCCTATTTTGGATTTAATACAGGAAAGACAATCAATGGCCTTCCTAGTGGAAGATTTGAGCCATTGGTGGATTGATACTACAAAAGAAATTAAAACTGAATTTAAACAACTTGCAGGACAATTTCACTCAGACCAGTACAAGAAATACTTAACTTTAAGGACAAAATTATTCCAGTTTATAGCATTGGTCCAAGAAGGACATGAAAATTGCTTAACTCAATTAAATTCCAAATAAAAAGAGATGGAATCATTATAGTATTTTAGGGCTGCTTCACTGTTGTATGAACATAGGATCTATACACCAAGAAAAAACTGCAACAGGAGATATTTATGCAAGTTGCAGTACCAGGGTAAAAAAAATAAATTATGGACAAACTGTATGACAAACATGTGAAGGTTGTTACAGAATCAAGAAAAAAATGTTACAGGTAGTTACAAATTATGTAACTGATCTTTATTCTGCCCCTGCTTTAGACACACAGGAACTGGAGGCATTTTTACATAGGATACAGGTTCACTCAGTTCCTGACAGTATATTAGATGCCCTGATTACCCCAATTACAATTGAGGAAGTAATTATAGCCTTTAAATCCTTAAAAAATATTGCTGCCTCAGGAATGGACGGATTCACATCTGAATTTGATAAGAACTATGTAGATGGCTTAGCATAAATTCTACAGGTAGTAAATAATACTATGCTGGATACTAATAGGGTCCGCCCTTACTTTGGTACATCTATACAAATATTTTTATATAAGAAAAATGATGAGTAATTTAAAAACTGGTGACCTTTTAGCCTTCTGAATATAGACATGAAGATTCTGGTGAAGATTTCTGGCCCCTATCTGATCTCAAAAAGCCAAACCTGTGCCATTGCAGGAAGAATTATTACCAGTAATTTACTTTCAATTAGGGACATTGTAGATAAAGGGGATAAAAATTTACTTGATGGTTATATTTTCTCACTTGACCAGGAGCAGGCATTCGATAAAGTTTCACATACATATATGAGTTCTGTTCTACAGGCATATGGGTTACCCTCACAATTCTGTTCATGGTTAAAGATTATCTATCCCCTTGCTACTAATGTCCTGTTAGTTAATGGATTTTTAGGACCTCCAATCCCAATACACAGAGGTGTGAGACAGGGGTGTCCTGTGAGTCCCCTCTTATACGTTTTTTGTATAGACCCTCTTTTACAGGCCATCCACCAGGACCCTCAAATAAGAGGACTGGGGAATTACACTCCCGCAGTAGCAGCATACACAGATGATTAGTGTCTATTTATGGAAAGTACTCAAATAGCTGAAACAACTTTAAACATATCAGGGGCAATGATAAACCCAACAAAGAGCAAAGGTTATATACTTAGTCCTCACACTCCTCAGATAAGTTCATTACATCAAATCCCATTATCTACAGACCCAATAACAATTTTAGGAATCCAGTTTGGGAGGGGGGATATGGATCAGGTAAAACTAGCAACAGAAACTTGAAGAAGGAATGGAGAAAGTACGAATATGGAAAACATGGCAACAAACTAAAAAGAAAAAAATATTTTTAGTGAAGACCTTTCCGCTCCCCTTCTTTTATGGATTTGAGCATGGTATTTCTCTCACCAAAAAACTTGGAACCCCACCTTGCCAAGTTTATTCTTCCAAATAATCTGGGAAGTCAACTAAATCTGATCAAAAGAGAAATCCTGTATTTCCCAATAAAAACAGGAGGCCTCGACCTTCCTAATCCAATCATTTTGTTTATAGTTTATTTCTGTTTCAGAATATATACAGATTTACTTCATTAGTGACAAGTGACTGGATATATACTGCAGAACCCTGGGTAGGCCCATTTTTGCAGCTTTGGTCACATACCCCAAATAAGCTATAGAAAAATGCTAACATCCCCACATTCATGTTTCCTTTAATTAAGATAATTAAAAAATGGAATTTAACTTTAAATCAGGTTACAGTTCCTAATGTGAATACTATATATGCTCCCATGCAAGACCAAACATTTCGGATTACCCCAGTGTATCCACATATACTACCTAAAGACATCCAGTATATAGAGCAATAGCTTATGGAAAAAAGAACACCACCACGAATGTGGGACACAGTAAGGTTATGCTGTCACGGTATATTAGGAGTAAAGGGTAACACCAAACATAAAAGCCTAACAGAAAGAATGTGTATAAGACCTACTTGTGTCCAACAAGAAGAAACTATGATTAACTTTTTAGAAACTTGCCCATATACAGAGTCAATCTGGTCATTAATGGCCACACGTTGACAATGTCAGTACTGGAAAATATTAATGTATGCTGAAATAGCGTCAGGCCATTCTATTGTGTTTTCAAATATGGACATAGGCACTTTTTGTCTTCACCTAACTCTTAGAAAATTTATACTATGGCACGTTAGATGTAAGTACCTATTCCAGCAAAAAGATTCTTCTCCATTAACAGTGCTTTTGCTGATAGAAAAAGAACTTGCAACACATTATAACTCTGATGCTATAAACTTGCCTCCTGATAAGCTGAAAAGTAGATGGAGAGGGGTGTTTCTGGAAATATTGAAATAAGGATAGCATTGAATGAGAAATGTTATAATCCTGAAGTAAAGATGTGCTTAGGATTTGTTACAAAATAATTGTATTTAGAATTTTGTAATAGTTGATATGTATACTGGATGATAACATGCTTGTAATGTATAATATTTGTAAGGTTGTTACAATAAAAAATTCCTCCACTCTGCTATAGGGGGAGCTGCTGCCCGGTCCTAGGATGGCAAGTCCAGGTGATTCTTCGGAGAGGATGGATGTCCAGGAGGCTGGGGAGATGGTCTCCTCTCCAGTCTCTGTAATACTAGAGACTGCAGAATTCTTTGATGCCGACACTCACTCAGAAATTGTGTCTACAGCTACAAATCAGAAAGAAAATGATTCTATTGTCTCTTGGGATACTTTTACCGATTCCTGCCACATAAATATGCCTGTTTCATCTGTTTCTGATATTGCCTTGCCAATGTCCCAAGCAGAGCTCGAGCTTGAGGTGGAACACTTGGAAGCAAGGTATAAAAAAGTTTATGATGCCTTGTCTAAACTTCGTTCTAACAAAATGGGTGAAAAATAGTCCAATGGCCTTGCTGGGCTGAAAGTCTGTACTAACAGTACTGATTCCAAGTCATCCCTTGGCAACCCAATACCAGGATGTCAACTCCAGTTGTGGAACCTAACATTTCCCCCGTAAGATATCAGATTGTTATGTCTGATCAATCTACGGCTATTTTTTTTCCTTTTCTGCAAGAGCTTCACCCAGTGAAACCTACCTCTTCAGCTGCCGGGAAATCTAAACTCTCCTCTTTAATTTTTGAAAAAAGGAATATTTCCAACCTGCTGCAGAACTCTGGAGAGAAAGCTTCAAATGTATGCAAAGACAAAGGAGTCACCACTCCTACACCTCTGGCAGCACCTCCTCAAACCATCCTGAACAAGGATCCTCTGTGCCAAACTCTGCTGTGAGTACTCCCACTCCAACCACACATGCTGAATTATCAGCAGATGCTACCTCTGTCCCATGGTCTCTGGAAAAGGCACTCCATGAATCTTGGTGGAAACAAGCACCAAATGGGTCGTGGATTCCTGACCCTTTATGGGACTTTCCCTTCCCTCATCAAACACCGGAATGGAAACCAGCTATTCACCCTAAGGTACTGTCTCCTCCTGTGGAGGGTATGGCTGCAGCCATTTTACCAGGGGCAAACAATCTTGAATATGCACAAGCAGGTGGACAATGTGATTCAGGTACTGAGGCACTTCGCATAATTGATGGTATCCCTGTACAAAATACTGATGTTGCTCCTTCTTGCCCTATCACAACTGTCATTTTGTCTGAAGCAAAAAATGAAACTAACCTCCCCTCAGAGCAGGTTAGTAACATACTTCTAGGATCTGAACAGCCCCAGGACCCAAATAATAAACAACCAGATGGATCCTCTAAACCCTTGCTATCTGAGTTATTTACTAAAAATAAAAAGGAGGCAGGCCCGGGTAGGAATACTGTCTGCATTCACTACAAAGAAGTCCTGGAACAGCACCCAGATAGATATGTTGGGAAAACCTTGTTAAAGGATTCCATACATTTCTCACTTGCTGAGGTATTCATATTTATAAACTTGTCAGGAAAAGGTAACTATGACATTAGTTTTAGAACCTCTCATGCCCTTGAGCTCTTTTGGCAAAGGTACAATTCAGTTAAATTCTCCCCCTTGTGGACCCCTTTTCTAGTAACATCCCTCACAAAACCTCTTATTAAATTTGTGATCATCATGTTCAGGAACAAGGGAGTCCACATTGATGATATCCTTTATTGGCTCATCCAAAAATGCAATGTGCTTAGCCCCCACAAAGCTATACTGGATGAAGAAATATTCTGGATTGGGGGGCTGGAAATTCAAAGTTAAAATTTATCAAGTAGCAAGTAGAGTTTATTTTCTCAGAAGAAGCCAGAAAGGGAAGGAAGGAAACATATTCAATTCAGTGCTTTAGAGTAACTGGTAATTGCTATTTTTCTTTTAAACTTAGATTGTGGGCTTTTAGTGACAATATACTTTCTTTGTTGTCGTTACTTATAATTGTTTTTGGGCTGTTGAAAATTTAAAACATAGTGGTGGTGTAATTCTGTGCTGTCTTTAATTGCTGCAAATTTTCACCCCCCCTCCCTTCCCCAACTCTTAATTATATGCCCTGTTAAATCTGATTGACAGGAGCTAAACACAGGGTATAGTAAGGAGTGTGAAGTAGGAGGGGCATAAGGGGGAAGAAGCCCACCCTTAGCACGACAAGTGTTTTGATTCATTTATTTATTTATTGGTTTCTTTTTCTTTAAAAAAAAATTATCTGAGGATCAGTGGCAGGATTTTTAGGACAGTAAATTAATAAAAGGAACTGAGAGCTTCAGTAGCAGACAAGTAGTGGAATTGCAGTATAATGTGGGGAGTGGTGCAATGTAGTGGCTGTGGGGCAGCCATATTCAGGCAGACCTTCTGGACACTGAGGTGCTGCCCTATCTGCATGTATCTCTCTGGACTGTGGGAGGAGGTAGCCAGACTCAGAGCAGAAGTAAACTGGGTCGGGGTACCATCACCCCTATCCAGGGACCACCCAGTCCAATGCAACTGCCTCAAAGGATGCCAAGAACGAGGAGCACTTGGATGACAGTGGGCTCAGTGAGGGTTAGAGTGGTCAGGCAGAGGCACATCCCAGATCCTATTCCACTCAAGAACTCATATTCCACACTGGCAAATGAGGACAACCAAATAGAGGTACTCAGAGAAGTGGAAGGAAAGGATGGAGGTTAGCCAAGGAGGTGACCTCAGTGGGAAAGCAGTGGACCCCGAGGAGGAGGAAGCAATCCTGGTGGGGACTCCATCATAAGAGGGATCCAGCTAGGAACACAGGAGGGAGGACAGGGAGGTGAGGTGCCTACCAGGTGCCACGGCATGGAGGGATGGAAGGAAGATCCTGGGGATCACTGGGAAGGCAAGATGGGAGGGTGAGCTGGATGTCATTATCCACCTAGGTATTAATGACCTGGCAAATGGGGCACCAAAGGAAGTTCAGGAAGAGTTTAGGAAACTGGGGAGGGGTCTCAAGCAAGTAGCTACTTCTGTCACTTCTCAGAAGTACTACCTGTGAGAGCAAGGGAGAGCATAGAATGCATGCACCAGGAACTTTAACTCATGGTTGAAGAATTGGTGCTGTGAGAGGGTTTGGATTCATTGGTGACTGGGGACCCACCTGGAGGGATGGAGGTTTGTTCAAGCCTGACGGCCTGCATCCATCCTGGAGGGGAATCCAAGCACTCAATGATAAGTTTAAATGCTACATTGACAAGCGTTTAAACTAGCAAAGGGGGGTGGCAGGCCAGCAAGGAGGGTACCTACTTGCTCACCCTCCACAGCTAGCAGTGGAACCAGTGAACCAGAGGAGTGGCTATCTCTGCAAAGCAGTGTGCAAAAGATGGAGATTAGTGCCCAAGAGGTGGATAAGCAGAAAAGGGTCAAAATGCAGCAGAAGGGCAGACAGCAAGGAGAACCAGGGATAAATGACAACCAAGGAAGGGGCTGGAGTAGAACAGTGAAACAGTCTAGGGAGGTCAAATCATGGAAAGCCATGTGTGCAAATGCCAGGAGCCTTAGCAACAAGATGGAAGATCTGGAGGCTGTCATGGTGCAGTCAGACCTTGACATTGTGGCCATCACTGAAACCTGGTGTAATGATAACCATGACTGGGAGATGGCCATACCTGACTACAACATATTCAGAAGAGACAGAGCAGGCAGGAAGGGAGGAGGAGTGGCACTGTATGTGAAAAATGACATAAGGGCCACAGAGATCCAGGAGGAACAAAATGGGGGAGAGATACTGTGGGTTAAGCTGGAAAGGAAAATGGGGACAGCCATCCGCACAGGTGTGGTCTATAGACCACCAGCACAGGAGGAAGAAACAGATGAGAGTTGATGCTAGCCATCCAAAGGATGGCAGACAAGGTTGAGGTAGACTGGTTGGAGACTTCAATATTCCAGACGGACTGGAGCATCCCAGCAGCAGCATCAACTAGGAGCAGATTTATCCTGGACTCTCCAGGGTGCCTTCCTCAAGCAACTGGTCATGGAACCAACTCGGCAGAAGGCAATACTGGACCTTGTGCTCACAAACAGGGACAGTGTGATGGGGGTAACAGTGGGGAGCACCTGGGAAACAGTGACCACCAGTCATTGTGGTTTGAAATCACAGAAAGATCAGAACCAAACCACACAAAAACACATATCCTGGATTTTAGGGGGGCAGACTTTGGGAAAATGGGGAGATACTTGAAAGAGGCATTAAGGGGAATGGGACAGGAATCAGGGGTTTAGGAACAATGGGCAGTATTTAAATTGGGGATTACAAGAACAACAGAATTATGCATTAAGCAGGTTAGCAAGAGGAAAAGGAAGAGGACACCATTATGGTTTTCCAAAGAGGTAGCAAAGAATGTGAAAGCCAAAAGATTGCATTCAGGCAATACAAAAGACACAGGCAGAAGAGGATAGGGAGAAGTACCAGGAGAAAGCAAGGAGGCAGGGAGGTCAGTAAGGAAGACAAAGCTCAGACAGAAGAACACATTGCAAAATCAGTGGGTAGAGGGAAAACCTTTACAGGTACATAAGTGAAAAGAAAGACAAAGGGAGGGATAGTGAGACTGAAGGGGAGGATGGGGGCAGCGTGGAGGATGACAAGCCATAAAGTTGACATATTGAACAGGTATTTCTGCTCAGTCTTTACTGAGGAAGAGGGGAGGAGTAATGGGTCTGAAGGGGTACAAGGGGTGAGAATGGTTGCAGAAATGGACACAAGTCCCTTTACATGAGAAAGGGTCCTGAAGGAACTGGAAGTAATAAGAGTTGACAAAGCAATGGGGCCAGATGGTGCACTCCAGGGTCCTTAAAGAACTAAGAGAGGTGGTGGCTGAACCTCTGGCTATCCTGTTTAGCCGATCACTAGAAACAGGGAGTGCCCAAAGACTGGAGGACAGCAGATGTAGTCCCTTTATACAAAAGTGGGAACAAAGAGGAAGCAGGGAACTACAGACCAGTCAGCCTCACCTCGGTAGTGGGGAAGATCATGGAAGCACTACTGAAGGAGAGATTGGTGGAACATCTGGTTGTCAATGGACTACAGGACCCAAGACAGCATGGTTTCACCAGGGGAGGTCATGTCAGACCAACCTCGTTGAATTTTTTGACTGGGTGACTAGGGAGGTGGATCAGGGAGGGCAGGGCATGGCCTATCTGGACTCAGCAAGGCCTTTGACACTGTGCCACATAGAAGACTATTACACAAACTGGGGAATATGGGTGTGGGCAGGACAGTAGTGTGGTGGGTAGGAACTGGCTGGGTGGCAGGACACAGAGGGTGGTGGTAAATGGCTGTCACTCCACAGAGGGAAGAGTGACCAGTGGGGTACCACAGGGATCAGTGCTGGGACCGGTCCTATTCAACATCTTCATCAGTGACATTGCACAGGACCTAGAAGGCAGAATTTCACTGTTCGCTGATGACACAAAGCTCTGTAACAGAGTAGACACACCAGAGGGTGTAGACAGAATGAGAAGCGACCTGCAGAAACTTGAAGAATGGTCAGGGTTTGGCAGTTGAAATTCAATGCAAAGAAGTGCAAGATAATGCATATGGGGCACAAAAACCCTGGCACAATATATCAGTTGGGGGTGAGGATATAGCATGCACCAAGCAGGAAAGGGATCTTGGGGTTATCATCTCTGATGACCTCAAGGTAGGGAAACAGTGTGACAAGGCAGCAGGTAATGCAAATAGGATGCTGGGATGTATAGGCAGGGGCATCACCAGCAGGAAAAGGGAGGTCATAATTCCACTATACAAGACACTAGTGAGGCCCCACCTGGAGTACAGGTACAGTTCTGGAGACCATACTCATGTAAGGACATAGACAGGGTAGAGAAGGTTCAGAGGAGGGCAACAAAGATGGTGCATGGATTACATCACAAGTCCTATGAAGACAGGTTGAAGGAACTGAACATGTACTCCTGGAGGAGAGGAGGTAGAGAGGGGATATGATAGAGACATACAAGTATCTTTACAGGAGGAACAGGGTGCAGGAAAACACTATTTTTAGCGAAAAGATGTTCCAGGACTAGAGGGCATGGGATGAAGTTGGAGGAGGACGATTCAGAGGAAACATGAGAAGGAATTCTTCACAGAACGGGTGGTAGACAAGGGAACACCCTGCCAGAGAAAGTGGTGGGGGATGAAACAATCACGGGATTTAAGAATGCATGGGATAGACATAAAGGAATTCTGGAGGTCAGGGGTATGGAGCAACAGACTTCTAGGAAAACAAACTGAACTTACAAGCTCAAATGGGCAGACTGAGTGGGCCATAGGCCCTTATCTGCCAACACTGTCTATGTATCTATGTATGTATCTATGTATCTATGTATCAAAATGATGATGGCATATGCCACATCTCAAATTCTTTTATGCAGGGAAGAGATAGAGAGGTGTCTTTTTATGCGGGCCAGCCCCAGGTCTGTTATAAATGTGGGGCCCATACTCATCTATCCAACGTGTGTGATTGCCCAAGATGTGAAAACTGTGGAGAAATTGGGCATATCTCACTCCAATGTGCAAACCACACATGTAGCGACTTATGTGAAGAGTATGGTCATAATTTTTCAGAATGCCCATGGGCAGCCAGAAATAAAACCCTTAAATTGAACCCTGACTCTCTCATCCAACAAGCCCACAATGCAGTGTTGCAATCAGAAACTGTGGTGTCAGACACAACACTGAATGAGCATGCACCAACTCAAGAGGGAAAAACTTCTGAGACTCTGATGGAGGAGAAGGAATCTTCCCCTTAGAGCCTGCCTGAAGCCATAGATGGGATTACTGACTCCCTTGAACTAGTCTGCTATGTGGACACAGCTACTGAACAAAAAAATGTTTCTTACTCAGGAGAACATATTATCCCCTCCCTTCAACCAATGGTCTACAGTAATTGGCCGAAGAAGGTCATCAAGGAATACAAAGGCTGAGCCTGCACCTAAACAAATGGAATAGGAAAATCCATTTTTTCAGTGGCTAATACCAACTGGGCTGAAACTGAAATAAACTGAAATCGACATAAGGGATGTTAACCCTCCTGGGATGTCTCCGGTCCCTTCTCCAGACATTGTGGATTATAAAGGCAAAAAGAAAAAAGGAAAACCAAGACCTCTTGATTTGTGTTCCACCGCACTCTAAAATCTCCATGGGCCAGATATTCAACACTTTGTCCCTGGGTTAAATTAGCACTGCCCGGCATGCTAAACTAGCCCAGAACCAATAGCCTACTATATTCAAAAGGGATAGCCCTGGTGCAAAACCTGCTGAATATAGTGTGCTAATGAAGCCGGGCAAACTGATCTGCAGGTGCAGTGCTACATAGTCCAGGAAATAAGACAGCACTAAGTATAGCAACCGGGAGCAGTGCAAACTGCAACAGTGGCCCAGTGCACACAGAGGTGGAGTTATTGAATGCTGAACAACATGAGCAATATGTGTGCTTGCAAAGATATGGTGCACAACAACAGTGCAGGCCAAAAACTGCAGAACCATGTAATGGAACGTACAGTCTTGCGTGGCGCTAACATGTTTTGCATGGCGCTGTACATTTGCCTGGCACTGAAGTTTGCCATATTCAAAACTTCTATGCAAATGAGCCTACCCAGGAAATCTGAGGGCAAACAGCCTCATTAGCATCTCATTACAGCCTGCCTAACATGTGAATTGCCCTGTGCTATAACATGGTGCACACAGCTCCACCTGTAGGTCCGACTGGAATTACAGGATGGTAGGCACTTTCCTGGCTATTCACACATCTCCATCTGTAAGACCACCTGGTATTATGGGCCAGTAGCCACATTCCATGTATGCTTATAGCTCACAGAACAATAGCTGCAGACTTGGTTTGGACACAGATGCAAAGACTAATGTGGCCCAGGGGAGTAACACTACAGGAATGGATGGTCGTACTGCATGCTGCATGCCAGAGGCACATCATTGTTCCTGACACTGTGTTCATCAGATGGTAATACCATAGTAGGCAATACTGTGAGGTACAAAGCAATATCTACAGTGTGACAGGGAACAGTGACTGGTGCTATCCACACAGTGACATGCACAGATGGATGGTGTGGTCCAACAGTGGACACCACGGTCATACTGTCCTGTGACTCTCATGTGCTGCACTAGTGGCATGGGATTCCCACACCACCATACACATGGGTGTCTGCATGTGTGGGGATCCTGGAGAGGTGTAGGGTATGTGCTCCAGGGTGGTATACATACCGACAAACTGGCACACTGCTGTCAGGGGCATTACCATTAGTGAATGTTTACACTGTGTGGATGGTCCCTGCTGTATGGCAGTACCCACTATGTGGTGTGGCCTGGCCACCTGTACACTCTCCATTTCCCCAGTGCAGCATATGTCTGTTGGATCATGATGGTATACACAAATGGGGTACATGGAGGTGTGTGCTGCATTAACACACTGCCATGGTGTTCACTGGGCTCTGGGGCAACCAGTAATGCCTGGTAGGGTTGGGCCGGTTCCAGGTAATGGCAACATGAGCAGTGCCATCTGTGTGAAGCATGTCACAGCCATATATGTTCTCAATACATTGTTCTGTCTCACCATGTTCACTGGGTGGGCACATTGGGCCATAGCCCAGAGTTGGGAATGACCCCAGAGATGCCAACTGTGCAGCTGCAATGCAATGGTGTACGATACAGACACACAATGCACAACAGCACACAATACACAACTGTCACATTAGGTACACATTATAGTGCATTACGTTACATTACATAATGAATAATGCATGGGGACATGTAGTTCACTCAGACATTATGCAGGTTCGGGATGTATGATGTCTCATAAACCCCGAGGGCATCGCCCTCTGGGTTTCTCTCTGAGCATCACACATCGAGGGTGTGCATAGCATCCTAGTTCCCAGACATCCCCATATTTAATATGTCATATGTACTGGATAGCGCTACACAATAGTGACATTGTGTGACCTTGTGCTACTATGCTGCTGTGACCTTGCCCCCTGTCCTGGGTTTGCCCAGACATAAGACTACCTTTTCATATGCAGTAACTAGCACCACACCCAGTGTTGCACTACTGTTCCTTGTACCGCACTAAATGTTTAAATATGGCACTGCTCCTGTATGTATGGTCCGGCCCCTCACTTTGCCCCATGCATACGTTATCTTTTTGCACCTACACTAACGCATTGCACTGGTGCTATTACCAGTTTTGAAAATTGCGGTCCTGCACTAACCCGACGCTAGCCCAGTGCAAACTGTTTACGTGCACTGCAAACCTTTGAATATCCCAGCCTTAATGTCTAACTTAGGCTTAATTTCTTTTAATGTATGTAGTCTCTTGAATTATAAGAAGCATCATACAATGTTTTTAATATTTTCACAGTTTTCACTATCCAATATTTTTTTTTCAGGAAACATGGATGTGCTGTTTGAAACAAGTTAGATTATTTAAATCTGAATGGGTGTGGGGTCCCTCCTATTGGTCATTTGGCCTTGATAAAGCAGAAGGGGTTGATATCCTTTGTCAAGACATCTCTTTTCTGCTATCTAAACTAATGGATATAATTCCAGGGAGGCTCTTGATTCTAGATGGGTTGTGGCTGAACATCCCTGCCAGGTTTATTATAGTATATGGACTCCAGTCCAAATCTGAATGGGTTGACCTTTTGACCTCCCACCAACCCTATCTGGTTACCTCCTGACAAATCTTCTTAGGTGGGAATTTTAATTGTGGGTTTCACAGTACAGAAATCAATAAATGGGGAAAAAAATACTGTGATTCCCAAGCCCTAGAGAATTGCATTCAAAAAGGAGGTTTTAGTTAATGGGATTAATATCCAGAATTCAGGCCCTCCCTTTACTTACAAAAGAGGGAAATATGTTTCCTGTATTGGCCACATTTTTACCTCTTCTAATATACACATTACTTCTTTCTCTACATTAAATTCAGAATTCTCTGATCATTAAATTTTGACTTTACAAATTCAAGACCCCTAAAACTTGAGTATAAAACAAAACTGGCAAAGCTTAACACTTCTGTTTTGACTGAGCCCTTGGTTAAAAAAAGAGACTGAAAATATTTTAATGGCTAGAGCTTCTGTCTATGACCTGTATGATGAGGTAGGGACCTGGTGGTCTGAGACAAAAAGTGACATCAGGATATGGTTCCAGAAAGTTGGGAAACATAAGGAGAAAAACACATTTTTTCAATATTTAAAATTGTGCACTCAATTACAATATTTATTTTCTTTAGTCTCCACTACTAGGTTTGACTATTCTGACCAGATTAATACGATTAAAAATCTAATGAGGATTTATCAGTATGATACAGCCCATACCATAACTACTGAACTTAACTTTGGTACCAAGAATTCCCAGTAGGGGACCCATATGAGGCCTGTAAACAGAAAAAGTTAGCCACTTCTTTTACTTGCTTAGCAGACAAAGATGGGACTTTGGTTTCTTCCCCACAACAGCTAAATCCTATTATAACTGAGCACCTAAATTTCTTAGCAGTCTCCAAACCCCCACTGGAAAAAGACATGGTTACAGACCTATCTCATATTAAGACCTTCTTACCTCCAAGTAGCTCTGCAGAGCTCATGGCCCCTATTTCTGCAGCTGAAATAACAGATGTAATAAAAAGACAAAACATAAGCACCTCTCTTGGTATTGATGGACTGCCTTATGAATTTTATAAAGCTTTCATTTAAATGTTATCGCTTTTTTAGAATTATTTTTTCCCTCTATTCTTAAACAAGACTCACCCCAGCTGGATTTTTTTTTACAGGACTGATATCCTTTCTTTATAAATCAGGAGATACACATCAAATCTCAAACTGGAGACCAATAAGTATACTAAACACAGATTACAAAATTTTGACACGAGAAACATAGAAAAAGACTTTGACGGCACATAAGGACCGATTGGCCCACCTAGTCTACCCATTTTCCTACCTACAGGATAAGCTGCAGATCCTAGTTAACCAACAGCCGATTTCTTCCTACCCCCCCACAAGAATTGCATTATGTCTGTCCCACGCATTCTTGAATTCTCACACAGTTTTAGACCCCACAACCTCCTCAGGAAGGCTGTTTCATGTGTCCGCACTCTCTGTGAAAAAATACTTACTCTCATTGCCCCTGACTGTCCCCCCCTCTATCTTCAAATTGTGTCCCCTTGTTCTTGCACATCTCTTTTTCTGAAAGATGCTACCCTCTTGGACTTTGTTGATTCCACTGAGGTACTTAAAAGTTTCTATCATGTCCCCTTTCTCCCTCCTTTCCTCAAGGGTATACATATTATGCTCCTTTAGTCTCTCCTCATATGGCTTCACTTGCAGACCCTACACCATTTTAGCTGGTTTAGTTTGAGTTGCCCTCCTCTGGACTGCCTCCATCCTGTCCGTCCACATTTATCGAATTATCACCTCCGATGGGTGGCAAATAGCCTCATACACCCACATCAATATTGTGGCCTTCCTGACTGCAAAATACAGTTTCCACTCATTATTGTTAGAGAAATAGTTGAATATTGTAATTCGAAAAACAAGTCAGGTATGTTACTATCATTAGACCAAAGTAAGGCTTTTGATCGAGTCAGTCATTCCTTCTTATTAAACACACTCCAGGCCTATGGACTACCACCTAAGTTTATTGAGTGGGTCCACATCCTGTATTCTTCAGTAATAGTACAGCCAATTATACTTGGCCAACTGTTTCAGAAAGTGAAATTAACTGTGGGTGTTCGACAAGGATGCCCCCTTAGCCCCCTGCATTGCATTTTTTCAATAGATCCCCTAATTAAAACACTGGTTAACAATCAGGTCTGGCAAGGTATCAGAGGAAATAATTTCGGTGATGAAATAAAAATCCTGGCATACGCAGATGACCTTTGCTTGTTCCTTGATAACCCATGTTGTATCCCTACTATACTTCATGATATTCATCAAAACTCTGGTCTGTCAAAAGCTAAACTAAACAGTAATAAAAGTAAAAGGTTATACCTAGGTCCAGCCCCCAAGCCAAATTCTGTTGTCCACAGTATTCCCTTTTCATCCAAGCTAGTTAAAATTGTGGGGCTTCAATCTGAATATCAAAACCCCTCCTAAATTGTTAACAAGCCCTCCAAACATGTGAATTAAAAGTTATCAGGTGGAACAGCTGGAAGATATCAAAACTTAAAAGAATTCAAGTCATCAAGCAATTCCTTATACCCTGTTTTTACGGCTGTGGGTGGAGCCTACAGCCATTTTGCTATCTGTAGATTGAAAATGGAGTTCCATGGAGCACAGGTTTTGGACATTTCTATGTATCTTTCCATGACAACTGAAATAAAATATTCCCTTCTTTCTGTTAAGAATGTTGGAGACATAACTCTAAGCTGCTTATCAGATGCCATTAGAAAACTGAGACAGCTTGTTAAATATTTGTTAAATATTGGTTGCCTATGAAACTGGAGATTTGCACATTTAAAAAATAACCATTTAAATAGCTTCTTGATATTAGCTTAACTTGGAAATGTATTGTCTTTCAAAAAAGAGTCATACCTCATAAATGTCACCCTTTCCCCAGCAAGTCTATGATTTCCACTCTTTTTTTTAACATCTGGAGCCTACAGCCCTCTTGCTATCTGTAGCTGGGAAATGGAGTATCTTGGAATACACATTTTAAACTTTTCAATGTATCCTTCAATGCCAAGTGAAATAAAACAGTCTCTTTTTTCTGTTAAGAATATTGGAGACATAACTCCAGGCTGCTTATCAGATGCCATTAGACTAGGGCTACCACCTGTCCTGATTTTCGCAGGATAGTCCTGATTTGGGCAACTGTGTCCTGCAAAAAAACATGAGAAATACTAAATGTCCTGATTTTACAGTAGGAAAAATATTTTCTAAGTTTCCACTAAATGTTCTAGAAAACTACAATAGCTTAACTAAAATACCTTAAAATGATAAGAAACAATAGAAGCAACTAAGAAACTACAATATTAAGCCTTAATTCTGATTATATAGAGAAAACAAGTCTGTTGCATCGGTCGAGGTTAGGTACTGTACTGCGAAAAATCATGTTTCAGTAAGAAATGTCCCACTTTGGGCTTCTTGAAAGGTGGTAACCCTACATTAGACAACTGAAACAGCTTTTTAAATGTTTGTTATATATGGGTTGCCTATGAAACTGGAGATTTCCACATTTAAATACTAAGCATTTAAATAGCTTCTTAATAATAGTTTAACTTGGGAACCTATTGTCTTTCATGAAAGATTCAGACCTCATAAATGTCACCCTTTCCCCCAGCAAATCCATGATTTACACTATTTTTTACCTCTACAGACACTATCTGACGAGCAGTCTCAGACATATGCCTGGTCTTCAGTGAACTGTTTAGACTAAATATGTATATATAAGAAGCCATTTTTACTATCTTTTGGGGAAAAATATGTTGAGCTACAGCAACACATACACACACTCTCTCTCTCTCTCTCTCTCTACACATCATCCTCATGGCCACAACATTCAAAATAAATATTGCATTCTAATACAGTATATTCTAAAAAAAACTGTTTATGTCAGTGAACACAGTGAAGTTCAGTTTAGAGTAGATTTTCTTTAGAAATTTCTTATCTCATATTTTGTAACATAGAAACATAGACGTTGATGGCAGATAAGGACCCCAAGGCCCATCCAGTCTGCCCATTTCTTTTTCTACCTTATGAATGTGCCATTGGCATTTGATCTGTCAATGGCCTATCTATTCATACTTATCTGAATTGCTCCCTTATGCCTATCCCATGCCTGTTTGAAGCCCTGCACTGTATTCCTATTGACCACTTCCTAAGGTAAGTCATTCCATGCATCCACCACCCTTTCTGTGAAACATAACTTCCTCACATTACCCCTTAATCGGCCTCCCTCTAATCTCATGCTATGTCCTCTTGCCCTGCTATTTTTCTTATATTGAAACATGTTAGACTATTTCACCTTGTTAATGCCCTTAAGGTGTTTGAATGTTTCAATCATATCACCTCTCTCCCTCCTTTGCGCCAGGGTATACATATTGAGTTCTGTTAATCTTTCCTCATATGTTTTCTGATGCAGTCCCTGCAATATTTTGGTTGCCTTTCTCTGGACTGCCTCAATTTGGTTAATGTTCTTGTGAAGGTGTGACCTCCAGTACTGCATGAAGTACTCCAGATGGGGCCTAACCAGTGTCTTGTAAAGAGGGATTATTACCTCCATCTTATGACCTGTGATACCCCTACTAATACACCCCAACATTCCTCTAGCCTTACGTACTGCTTTATTGGTCTGCTTGGATGATTTCAGGTCATCTGTGATGATGATGCCCAAGTCTCTTTCTTCCCTTGTGACTGCCAGCAACTCCCCTCCCAACCTATAGGTGGCTTCAGGGTTTCTCTTCCCTATGTGCATGATCTTGCACTTCTTTGCGTTAAACCCCAGTTGCCATTCTTCCAACCATTTTGCCAGTTTATCCAGATCTCTTCTCATTCTGCCCACCCCAACTGGATTGTCTACTCTGTTGCAGATCTTGGTGTCATCTGCAAATAGACAGACCTTACCCTCCAGTCCATCTGCAATGTCACTGATGAAGATATTGACGAAGACTGGCCCCAGGACTGATCCCTGAGGTACTCCTCATGTGACTTGCATCTCTTCTGACTGTATACCATTTACCAACACTCTCTGTTTTCTGCCCGTCAACCAATTTTCCACCCAGTTGACCAATTTCTGACCCACCCCCAGCCTACCCAACTTATTAATCAATCCTCTACCGGCATGTGGAACAGTTTGGAAAGCTTTGCTGAAGTCAAGGTAGGCGACATCAACTGCTCCCTCTTGGTCCACCACTATGGTTACCCAGTCAAAGAATACTATCAGATTAATTTCACAGGACCTTCCAGTTGTAAACCCATGCTGTCTTGGATCCTGTGCTCCTATGGATTCCAGGTTTTGCACTATCCTTTCCTTAAGGAGTGCCTCCATAATCTTGCCCACTACTGATGTAAGACTGACGGGTTTGTAGTTCCCTGTCCCCTCCCTGCTACCACTCTTGTGGAGCAGGAGCAAATGAGCCCTTCTCCAGTCTTCTGGGACCTCTCCTGTGCTCAGAGACTCACTAAACAGTTCTGATAATGGCTCTGCTAGTTCCACGCTTAGCTTCCTTAGTACCCTGGGATGTATGCCATCAGGTCCCATTACCCTGTCCACCCTGAGCTTATTGAGCTCTTGTAGGACCCTTTCTTTTATGAAGGGACTAGTGCACACCTCCCTTCCCCTGCATCCATGGTGCTGAGCTGTGGACCCTGCCCTACCTTCTCCTCAGTAAATACTGAGCAGAAGTATCTATTTAGGATAAATGCTTTTACATGGTCCTCCTCCTCACATGCCCCCTTATTCCCTTTGATCATAGCAATACCCCCTTTGGACATTCTACTTTTACTAATGTATCTATAGAAAGTCTTGTCACCTTCTTTTACTGTTCGTACTAGTGTTTCCTCAGTTTGGGCCTTTGCCTGCCTTAGTGCCTTCCCTTTCCTTAGGGAAGTTTGGTATGCCTCCCTATCTTCATCCTGCTGCATTCCCTTATAGTTTCTGAAGGCCAGCCCTTTGGCTCTGACCTTTTCTGCTGCTGTTTTTGAGAACCAAAGTTGTTTCCTTCTTCTTTTGCACTTTCTTTTCTCTCTAACAAAATGGGACGTTGCTTCAACTATTGCATCCCTAATACTTGCCCACTTTGCCTGTACCCCCTCACCTGTATTTCTTCTTGCCAGTGCTAGCTGAACTCTGTTGGTCATCTTATCAAAGTCAGCTTATCTGAACTCCCATATTTTTGCCTTGGAATGGGATGATTTAGCTCTAGTGGCCAAATTGAACCACATCATGTGATGATCACTATCTCCAGGTGCCCTTCTTCCTGGAGATCTGTGATTCTTTCCCTGTTAGTCAGTACTAGATCTAGGATAGCCCTGCCTCTTGTGGGTTGTTGTACCAGTTGTTTGAGGCCCTCCCCCTGCAGGGAATCCACTATGTGCCTAGTTCTGGCAGATTTTCATGCTGATATTAACCAATCTGTATCTGGCATGTTGAGGTCTCCCATTATCAGACCCTCCCCCTTAGCTGTCATGTTTTGTATATCTTCTACCAGTAATGTGTATATGTCCTCCCTCTGGTCTGGAGGCCTGTAGACAACCCCAGTTTGTATGGATGTACCATTTCCTGTTTCCAGGGTGGCCCACAGTTCTTCTGGCTCTTTATGTGTATTCTGAATTTCTGTAGCTTTGATATTTTCATTGACATAAAGGACCACTCCACCCCCCCCCCTTTTTGCATCTCAGTCTCTTCTGAACAGTACATAGCTGGGTACTGAAGTCTCCCAAGTGTGTTTACTGGTGAACCATGTCTTGCTAATGGCTACTATGTCCAGTTCAGCCTCTGTCATTATTGCCTGCAGGTCTGGGATCTTGTTTCCCAGACTGCGAGCATTTATGTACATGATTTTGCACTGGCCAGATTTTGGTGTGTTGGTTGTTGGGTGAGGTCTGGCGTTTCCCCTGTGCATCATATAGGGAGCCGGACCTTTTTCCTTACCTGGTGATGCAAATGTACTACAAATATGCTGAACACCTTTTTGATCACTAGCTGAGGGGTAGGGGTGTTCTTCCCATTCGACGTATTGGGTGCTGCACCCCTCTCCCCATTTACTAGTTTAAATGTTCTGCAAAGACATCAGACTTCTGCCCCAATGCACTGACTCCCTCCTTAGTCAGATGCAGTCCAACAAATTTAAAGAACTTTTGCTCCCCAAACTGTTGCCAGTTACCTTCAAATGTGTGTCCTTTTCCTGGCACCAACCCTTGAACCACATGTTTAGCTCCCCTAACTCCCCTTCTTTTAACTTCCGTCCATCTGCACCCCCCCATACAGGCAGGATCTCTGAGAAGGATGTGCCAGATGAAATGGATAATAGTTTGTCACCCAGCCTGGTCAGGTGTTCCTCGGTCTCCACAACTGACCATCTGGTAAGATCGTTAGTCCCTATGTGCATCAGGACATCAATGTTTTCGCATGCTTCCTGTACAATTTTAGCAATGTGGTCAGTGTCTCTCCATGCTGATGTACCTGGGAGACATCTGATCATTAGCCCTAGCTGGAGATAGGTATCAACTTCCCCAATCATGGAGTCTCCTATGATCAGAAATGTATTGGATTTCCTTTTTGCTTTTTTTGTTTTGGTTCCTGTTTTTGGTGAGTTTTGTTATGCTAGCTCCTGTGCTGCAGTGTCCTGCTCTGCAGTGTCCTCTGCCCGTTTGTTTGATTTCAGAGATAGAGGCAGATACCTGTTTGTAGTTTTTACATGGTTTGTGGAGGTGATATGTTGGAGAGCACCGAGTGATGAGGCACCTGATTTACCCCTCCTATCCACCTGCCAAACTGCTGGACCAAGTACCCTTTGTGGTTGAGGTGCTACTGTTGGATATTGTGCTAACCAGCTGCGCCACTGAGACAACTGGAACCTGGGCCATCCCCGAGCGTGCACACACACATACACACACACACTACACACAATCTTCATGGCCACAATACTGCCAGTTAGCCTGGGTTCAAGTCCCAGCTGAGGCACTTATTCTTTCTCACCTCTTTTGTATGTATTCCATAAAATATGCACACCACACTCTTGTATGATTGTTACAAGTAAATATTTGTGTTATCATTGGGTTGTGCATTTGAGAAAGAGTAATGTGCTCTAGGATGGCCCAGGTTCTAGTTGTCTCAGTTGTGCAGCTGGTTAGTGCAATCAGAACAGTATTCTGGGCAGCCTGGGTTTACCTCTCAGCTGAGGCACTTATTCTTTCTCAACTCTGTTTGTATGTGTTCCATAAAATATGTACACCACACTCCTGTGTGATTGTTTCAAATAAATATTTGTGTTGCCATTGGGTTGTGCATTTGAGAAAGAGTAATGTGCTCTGTGATGACCTTGGTTCCAGTTGTCTCAGTGACGCAGCTGGTTAGTGCAATCAGGACGGTATCCTGGGCAGCCTGGTTTCACGTCCCAGCTGAGGCACTTATTCTTGCTCACCTCTTTTTGTATGTGTCCCATAAAATATGCATATCAGACTCATGTGTGACTATTACAATAAATAAACTGTTTGTTTATGTCACTGACAACAGTGAAGTTCAGTTTAGAGTAGATTTCCTTTAAATATTTCTGATCTTATATTTTGTATCCTGGATAGCACAGGAGAGATGCTACATCTCATTGTCATAGGGACCTTCATTTACACATTTATGCACTGTATTTACTCAGGCTGTCTCAGATTAGATGCAATATCTTGTTTTTAGTGGGGTCATGCTTTTTCCATTTTGATAATGTATTTTTTCAGGGTAACCTAGTCCAGGGCCCCAATATTCAAAGAAGATGCACAGCGCGTCTCAGTGGAAATGTGAGATGTGCCACACAACTCCAAAAATGTGTTATAGCATGATATTCAAACTTGCAGGATGCACCTGCCTCAAGGAAATTTGCCAGCATGCACACAAATAGTATGCCATGCAAATCAAGGGTGTGTTCCCATGTATATACCATGCTGCAGCACACTCAGTGGGAAATTCACTCCTCACAGCATAGACCAGCATAGCCCACAGCTAGACCATGAATAGTTGACCTAAGCTGGCCAGCCACCCACAGGTGGGCTGTGGAAGTGCACCCAGGTGCACAGCAGCCTGGCAGCCCTGGTGGATTAAAGATACCCCTTCCAATCCCCAATTGATCCAACTCCATCCCGGAAGTGCTCCATAGTGTGGGGCCCCCAGACCCAATCGCACCAGAGGAAACCATGGTCCATATCCATAGCATAGAGGACTCCCACTCATTGCCTTGGTACATAGACAACCCTGCTCCCCCCCATACCCGAGCTGTTGTGGAGACTGGCACTGCCCTCCATGCCCTACCATAGCCATCCACTGACTGCAGTGGACCCAGGCTGGGGATCTTCACTCCAGAATGACCCAAGTGGCTATACCATATATTGGGGCACGACACAAGTTGCAGACCCACCAGTGTATGCAGCTGTGTGTATGTCCCTGGCAAACTGTAAGAGGGAATTGACATACCTCCAATGCATGCCTTATCAATGCTGTATCTTTCTGCTGTCAAACATTCTTCCCTGTTCCCCTGTGTAACATGCCACCCTCCAAACTGCTGAGGTATCCTGGGTGCTATGGGGTGCAGTATCTTGCAATGACATTTGTAGTGTATGATCCAGGCTATGGATAGTGTATTTGTGGTTCCCCAATTGTACAAACAAATAGGAGGGCTATAACATGCCTGTTTTGGGGACCTGTGTGAGTCAGTACAGCACTGGCTGTCACCCACACTGAGTAGTGCAACGGCACCAGGAGGATGGATCCACATGCGAGTGCCTGAAGTGTATGGTCACTGGGCGTTATCGCCCATACACATCTTGTACCTATGTATGACACATTCCAGTGTCCTACTGCTAGTGCTTTACCACCCAAAAATAAGATGCCATTTCTTCTGTGAACTATACAAGCTAAATAAGCTTCAACCAAGTTCAGCTCTGGTTTGCTTCTCACCAGCTTTTTCTAAATGCCAAGAATACAGTACTATGTGGGTGGCTGTTTGTGTTTGTCTGTGTCTGTAGCTTAGTGTTTTGAGATTTACAAGACTTTTTGCTTGGAGTAACTACACCATTCTTGCTCACTACATCAGTGAAGGTCTCCTGGACTCGATTTCTGCAAAACGTCACCACCAGGTATTTGCATTTTCAGTTAAAAGTCAACTTTTTGGAAGCTATCCCAAGCAAAGCAGAAGTTAAGCAACTAAGTCTGACAAATTCAGGGACTATGGGTCCTGCTTGAATCCACATTTCCATCTGACCTTCTCCTGACAGATCTGTATGTGGGCTTTTAAACAACCTCTTTAAATAACAAAAGGAAGCATAAGGATAAAAGGATTTCACATCCTGCTCTTGTACTTGAGTAAGTGTGTTCCAGGCTATCAATGAAATGAGGCAGGGGAGTGCATGCCTGCAAACTCTTGCATAGCCAAAGCCTCTTGTCAAATCCTTGCCTAGCTGTGACCCTGGGTAACCTGTATCATGAATTGTACCAATAGCCCAGGATATCTAAAAATTGTATCTCTGAATATCTGCAGCCTTCTCTCCAAACTGCCACAATTTCAGGCCTGGGTGGCTCAGATTGATCCTGACGTCATCTCCCTAACAGAAATGTGGCTATCACCAAAGATCCCAGACACAGCAATTGCCCTTCCTTGATATAATCTGCTCCAGCAGGACCGTACCTCAAAAAGGGGGGGTTGTCTGGTTTACCTCAAGAGTGACATCAAAGAGCAAATAGTACCGATTAGCTTCTACACCAAGGAAGCACAGGTTCTAACACTAAAACTTAATATTGGCCAACAAAACAAAGTGCTACTATTAACCACCATATACCTGCCTCCTGGGACACTACTCCCTGGCTTCCCACAGCTCATAAGCCATCTTGAACAGAACAAACTAAACTGGGAACATATAATCCTAGAGGACTTCAACATTAATTGGCAAGCACAGGATGCAGCAACAGCTAGAGACCAAATAGCCAGACTGTACCTGACCCAACTGGTCACACAACCCACCAGACAAAACTACCGTACAGGAACCAGCACTCTCATCGACTGGCTACTGTCCTCCTGTCCTGAACATATCACAGAGGTAACAGTCCTACCTTACACCATCAGTGACCACTCCCCGTACTACTTACCTGGACAAACAAGTTCACCAAGAGTAAGCCTAAGACCACCAGGAACAGATCACTAAGGCCTGGTCAACTAGACTCCTTCAGGCACTACCTAAAAGGGATTGATTGGTCCCCACTGGATAGAGTCAAGGATGGAAACCAAGCACTGGATTACTTCTGCAGTATTTTTACTAAAGCCTGTGACATCTTTGCTCCTTACAAAAAAAAGAAAGCCAGAGGAATCCCCAACCCTCGGCTGTCCAGCCCTCTAACTGAATGCATGTGACTTAGAGATCACCTGTGGCACAGGGTCAAAGCCACCGGGAATCTAGCTGACTCCCAAGTGTATAAGGCAGCTAGAAATACCTGCAGAACACTCATACATCTGGCGAAAGCAGCTTACTACAATGACCTCCTAGGAAAGACCTGGGGTAGAGGGAGGGAGTTCTGGGACTCTGTAAAATCTCTCATGGGTAGAGCCTCAAGGGCCCCACCGGACCTTATAGTTACCACCTCTGGTACATTGCAAGACCCAAAGGAAATTGTTGATACTTTTAATGTTAGATTCATGGACCTCAGCAATGTGTTGCCACCTGAATACCTGAATCACACCCCTGCAGGCCAACAGCACAACCTCAACACTCCATCACCACAGAATAATGTTAACCCCCCATTCTACTTCAGGCAAATCTCCACAGGTGAGACCATCAAATATATCAAATGGGTCCTTGGTAAGACCAGGATGGGAAGTGACATGATCGATATGAAGATGGTAGCACTCACATTAAATGAACTTGTGGCACCACTCACCAAGGTATTCAATGCCTCTCTAAGATCTGGCATCTTCCTTGACAGGTGGAAAGACACTCTAGTCACACCTGTTTTTAAATCAGGAGACAAAGCTAATTTAGCAAACTTCCAGCCCATCTCAATATTACCCCCCATCTCCAAAGCACCTGAAAGGGTGGTCTCAGAACAACTAACTGAATACCTAGAGAAGCATAGCCTTCTTTGCTTGCAACAACATGGATTCTGACAAAACCACTCTACTGTCACCGCACTAGTAGAGTACACCACTCAGCTTTATGGGGCCCTGGATAAAGGGATGGTGGTGGGGTCTATCTTCATAGACCTCACAAAGGCCTTTGACACAGTCAATCACCAACTGCTACTGAGATGGCTCCTCTCTACAGGATTGTCAATGGAATCTGTGGCCTGGTTCCATAGTTACCTAACCCATAGATCTCAATGGGTCAGGATTGGCAATATGATCTCTGAGCCCAGGGAAGTAATCCTAGGGGTCCCGCAAGGTTCTATCCTCTGTCCTCTCTTATTCAGCCTCTTCATAAATGACATGCCTTCTATCTGTCCTGCACACTCCGTACTCTATGCAGACGATGCTGTTATCTCCGTTCCAGGGAAAGACCTGGGATCAATTAGCTCTGAACTTCTGCACAATTTTCGTGCACTGAAATCCTGGTTCACCCGAAATAAACTGGTACTCAACTACAAAAAGACAAAGAGCATGCTCTTCAGCACCCCACAGAGCAAGATTCAAGGGTCCTCACTGCATATACTTAGTAGTGAAGGAGAAGTACTAGACCAAGTCAGTACATTCAAGTACTTAGGGATTCACCTTGATGACACCCTCACATTCACTGCCCATGCTGAGCAACTGGTAAAGTCCACCAACATGAAGCTTGACATCCTGTACAGACACCGCACCTCAATGACACTGGCTGCCCTGAAACTTGTTACGTGCAGTTCAGTTCTCTCATCTGTGGATTATGGTCTTGTCATATGTGGGGCAGGCACAGACACTGTGCTTAAAAGGGTCAAAACCATCTTCAACAAGGCCTGCCACCTGGTCCTGGGAGTGCACAAAATGACTCACTCTTGTGATCTATACAAGGAAACTGGCTGGCTCCCACTCCACCACAGACTCCAATACCAGGCCTGCCTCCTTGCGAAAAAGTCCCATATGGGGTCCATGCCTAGGGCTACTTCAGCTCTCTTTGAGCCTGCACAACCATCTAAATGCACAAGGAGTGCCTCCAGGACTGTTCTAGCTGTTCCCTTCAAATGAACCACCCTTGGCCAAAGATCCCTCTCCTACTGTGGGCCTAAATGGTTCAATGATCTGCTTGCAGACATTGCCAACTCCCCCAGACTTGGCTACTTTAAAAATGGGCTTCGTTTTCTTCTTGCCAGCAAATCTGACTGCCAGTGTTTCTGTTAACTCAAGGCCTCCGACAGCGGTTCTCACACCCATCAAACGCTACCCTCTCTCACTCCCACTCTCCTGTTCCACAACTGCCCACCTCCCCCTCCCACCTTCCACCACATACTACCTCCCCTTGACAAAGCCTCACCTTGGCTACTAAAACATGCATTTCTGCAGACTGGGAGCACCCCGTCTGAACTGTAACATGATTGTTAAACACTGTACTGCACTTAATTAGTGCTGCATTAATATGTTTCTCTGGAAATGTGGTCCTGTTTTTCCTTACTTCTTGTACCCTGCTTAATGTTGTAACTGCACTCTAATACCACTTGTTAGTTGATGTCTTTCTGTTCTGCAATGTTTCATCACCTGTATATGTCTTGTATTCCTTGTTGACTTGGAGCCTTTGTAAACGAGCCCCCGACTCAAAAGTATTAATCCGAATTTGAAATAAATAAATAAAGACAGTCTTAATGACCTTTGGCACCAGGCAAAGACTCTGTAGGCTCCTGGCCCTACCCAACTTCCACACCCTTGATGGGATCATCCTGGAGGACACCTCCTTATTTAGATATCTGGAGGTTTGGCTGGAACAGCACCTCAACTTCTCTGTGCATATCAATGCTATCCTGAAGAAACTGCACCCCAAGCTTGGTGTTCTGTATAGGAATCATAGATGCATCCTGCTGACTGCGGAGGTACAAAATTGTTCATAAGATGATACTCCCCATCTTTGACTACTGTGACATAGTTTATGGTGCTGCTCCCAAATTTTCCCTGACCAAATTGGACACTCTCTTTAACTCTTTCTGCCACTTTGCTCTCGACTCCCCTTCCCGTTCCTTCCACTGTGAACTCTGTCACTCTCTTACCTTCCTTCCACTGTCTCACAGATGCACCTCACACTGTGCCAAACTAACCTCCAAATTCAGACTTGGAGTGCTCCCCCTCCTATCTCTTATCCTTTCTCTCTCCACTCCACCTCCCTCCACCCACTCTCTAAGATCAAATGATGCCTGCACCTTAATGGTCCCTCACCACTCAACCCTCATTGGTCAGACTGGTTTCGCCCATCGATTCCCTAAAATCTGGAATTCCATCCCCTCTGAAATATGACACTCCTCCTCCTCCTCCAGCTACTCCCTTACCTCAGCTCTACACAATTACCTCTTCCTCAGCTGTTCCTGCTTTAATTCTCCTTAATACCTATCCCCAGTTTCTGCCTTCCTACCCTAACCCCCCCAGCAGGGGTTTCAACATCTGGAAGGGGGAATCAAGAAATGGCTACCCCCTCTCCTCATATTCAGTTCTTGCCTCCAACCCCCTCTCTCCTCCATCTGTCCTTCTGGGTCATCTGTGTGCACACCCTATTCCATCCTTTTTACTCCAACAGCACTTGCTCACTACCATGAGCCTGCTCCTAATACACTCATGCACTATAAATAGTTCTGTCACTGTATTACTGTTTTGCATGTTTATATGTTCTTTTGTACATTTTTGGACATGTATTGTAATTTACCCAGTGTTCTACTACTGTTTATTGTACAATACCTTGTGTTCCAACTGTTGCATAATCTTACAATGTTGTATTGTTTGTACTACCTACATACTATTGTATAACTGACCATCCGTCACAGCCCTATGTAACCCCCTGCCCCCAGGTTGCACTGTGAGATGAGATGAGCAACTTGTTGCTCAGTGTGCCCTCCTGGTGAAACATTTCAAAAAATAAATAAATAAAATAAATAATATATAGCAATCAGCAGGCATATTCTAGGAAAATACATTGTAAAACTGTATAAAAGGAAGACCACATTGAAACTGCCTCTCAGCAAATCTGCATTGTGCAAATTCATTAGAAACAATGGGTAAAAGCATCCCAAAAGCTCTCCATGGCCATATCTGCTCTGACCAGATTTTAGTGTTAGCTATGAGTTTCCCTCCCCCTGTTAACCTTGAAACTCGAATTTTCAGTTGTTTTTTTCAAATGTTATAGGGCTGCAGTCTTAACACTATTAAGAAGATATTTACTTACTTATCTAGATCCAAGGGTGGACTCAGGATGATAGACCCCATATTGCTTTTCCACTCCTTGTTCATAACTTAGACAGTGAAAATAGGTCTTAGATTTGATCATAACCCGCTATGTTGGTGGATTAATAACAATTTTGAAGCATTACCTAGCTACTTGGCAAACTAATGCTCCTAAATCTATTCAGAGTACGAAGTTACCCACCTATTTTCAACCTGCAGCTCTTAAAATGTTCAAATGGGGTTAACTAAATCACATATTTCCCAATCTTCAACTCCAAAACTATTTGAAATGATTGCATGAAGAACCCATGCCCCTGAAGCTGAATTAAAAAGCTGCCCCCACCTACACAGAAGAGTCCTGTCTCAGCTTAACAACCCAAGGATTTCCTGCATATGTGAGACATTTTGTGGATATCTTCCTACGAAAGGCTTAATGTAAGAGGGAACAGTAAACATAAAGCCCAGGAAGACAGACATTGTCCCTATCCCACATGTTGGGCTATTGAGGAAACAATGGGACATTTTTTTATTTCGTTGTGCACTTATTAAACATTTATGGGACTACTTGACCAGAAAATTTAATTTGTTTTGGCTTACTTCTTTATCTTATAACATTATTATTTTAGGTGATTATTTTTCACTTCCTAAAAAGTACCATAAAGGAACCTTAGAGATTTTCTTTTGTTGTTTAAAGTTTACCTATGGCAAGCTCGTTGTGGTGGGTACTCAAACAGAAAATGATGGCTCATGAATTCTTTTGTATTCAATGTCAAAATGCAATGTTGAATGTCTACCAGAAAGATGTATCTCTGCATACACAGGTGAAAGTTTCCAAATGCTGGAAAGGATTTTCCTTTTTATGTTGTCTTGCACATGTGCAAGAAACAGATTGCTGTAACTTGGAATAACAGGTTTGGGAGGTGCGGCCCTGTAGTGGTCAGTGACACCACTGCTTTTTTGGGTTGGACTCTGTAGAATGAATTAGATTGCACACTGTCTATGACAGCAGTGCAACAGCGTGCCACCACCTTGAAAGGATTTAGCCGCTGCAATGAGGGAGTGCCCCCTCATTGTAGGGTGTGCTGTACATGGTGCAACATTTCAATAAACAAGGTGGAGTCATCTGCCTCTCACAGTCCCCATAACAGCCAATGCCGGGAGAGCCCAATCCCCCGTCGACATTTGCCCTTGCCAGTTAATTTGCCGACGGGGTAGCCCAATCCCGTTTGGCATAATGCCCCAAACTGGTTTTTGTGAGCCAGGTGCCCAATCCCTCAGCTCATGCTGTCCCCCAAAAGCACACCATGCGCCAACGGTGGTGCCCAATCCCGGTCGGCTCCAGCCCACCCAAAGAAACACCCAGGTATGTCAGCATGCTGGGAGCCCACCCCAGCGTGCCCAAAGCGTACCCCTATAAAACATAAAACAGTCCCTCACAGTCTTCGTGCCCCCCAACCCCCACCACCTCAAGCTTTTAATCCCCACACCCCATTGCCCCATACTTACCTCTGGAGCTAGTGCGATGATCTTGATCGGACCAGGAACATGTCTGCACTCTTCAAAGTCAGCCGCAAACTGAAGAAATGCCGGTAAGCTGTATAATGGCATAAATAGGGTTTTCAACTTTGGTGGATATCGCCACCATTTTTGGGAATTCTTTTACCAGATTTTCAACATGGGGTTTTTGGGACCCCACCTCATGAACTCAGTCACTGTCATTTTGTTATTCAGTCCAGAAAGATGATTTTGTGGTCACTGTATGGAACCACCTTTCAGGACTGATTAATGAAATTACTTTGTCACTGTTCATGAGGTAGGCTCCCAAAAACCCTATGTTGCAAATTTGGTGGAAAAATTCCCAAAAATGATTGCTTTACGAGCATATGTTGTGCAGTTCCTATGCACGCTCATAACTTCAAGTATGTTTAATATTTTCACTCCAGATTTTCAACATTGCCATTTTACCACACCTCCTTATGAACAGTACAGCTGTCATTTTTCACATCTTGCCCAAAATGTGTTTTCGTACATGTAGCGCACAATGGTGCAGTCCGTGAGCAAAATCAATGTTCTGGACAGATTAAGAAAATCACAGTGACACTGTCCATGAGCAGAGGTCCCAAAATGCATATGTTGAACATTTGGTGACAAACTCCACAAAATGCCTATTTTATGAGTGTGCGTTGCGCAGTTTCCACGCACACTCGTAAGTTCGAGAATTGTTAATATTTTCACTCCAGATTTTCAACATTGCCATTTTTGCACACCTCCTTAAGAACAGTACAGTTACCATTTTTCACATGCTGCACAAAATGTGGTTATGCACATGTGGCGCACAATGGCGTGGTCGCTGTAGGAAATCAATATTAGGGACAGATTAAGAAAATCACTGTGGCAGTGTTAATGAGTGGAGGTCCCAAAATGCCTATGTTGAAAATCTGGTGAGAAAATTCCACAGAATGACTGTGTTACAAGCATGCATTGCACAGTTTTGCACAGTGCACAGGGCTGGCAGTATAGCCTAGATGTTACAGGAACGAGATGTGAACAAGCTTGGTACATCCAGCAGACCAGACCAGAGTTTGATTCTCACAACCTCCACTTGCATACTGTGTGACTCTGAGCAAGTCACTTAACCACCCAGTGCTCCCATATCACCCCTGAAAACAGGCACTTGTGCCTAGTGGGCCTTACCTGGTTACCAAAGACTTAAATAAAAAAAAAAGTTTCCATGTATACTCATAACTTGGAGCATTTTTAATATTTTTATTTCAGAATTTCCACATTGCCATTTTTGCACACCTCCTTATGAACAGTATAGTTTTCATTTCTCAAATCCTGCCCAAAATGTGGCTTCTAGCAACTGGCGCAGAATGGCTCAATCACTGTGGGACATCAACGTTCAGGTACAGATTAACAAAATCACAGTGCCACTGTTCATATGCAGAGGTCCCAAATGCTTTCATGAGGTGGGGTGAGAAAAAGCCCATGTTGAAAATTTGGAGTGCAAATACCAACAAATGCCAGGGGCGTTAGTGTTTCTAACCATAACATCCCACCCTGTAGAGACTAACTGGTGTCAGTGGTGTGACTTTAGATTGTCAGTTCTAATGCTCATGCCATTCGACCCCCACCCCCACCTTGCAGCCACTGCTAGGCATCGAACTGAGCCTTGCACTCTTCAGCCTCAAAGTTCACCCCATTCTTCTATGCTGCACCCATCTCAATGTATTTCCATATGGAATGGGGTAAGCGTAAGGCCTGAGCACCCCAAGGCAGAATGCAATGCTTGTCGGCCTCAGTAGAGTAGGGTGAGGTGAAATTGCATAAGTATTATGGCCGACACCCAAAGGCACACCTCAATACCTGTCAGTTTCTTCAGGGTGGTGTGGGGTTGGTGTCACTTCCATAATTCACTTCCATTCCTTTTATGCATCTGTCTAACTTGTGCACTACCAATGCCAATGTCAGCAAGACAAAGTTCGGCATTGACAAATGCTAGTTTATTAAGTATCAACTAATTTAGTTTTTGAAAATCAGTGCACTGATTAGGTTGTAGGTAGGATTTGGTTTTCACCACGTTATAGCATGCCCCCCCCTTTTTAAGTTCACACATGAGTTCTGAACTTCATGCGATGAGTGACTTTTGAAGGGTGTGACACTGTCTGTCCAATGCAGAGTGCTCTGCAAGGGGCTCAACAGTATCACACCAATCATCAGCCAGGCTGATTGTGACACTGTTTTGCCTGAAGTGGTTTGCACTTGAAAAGAAAAAGCCGTACCAATCATGTGGTAACTTTTTCCTTTCATCTGCAGGTCACCACCCAGCAAACAGCTGTTTGTGTCCCTATCACCCTAGCTGACGTCTCTGCCCCAACCTCGCCACCCAACCGGTCCCTTCCCTCTCCATCCTCTTGCACCCCTGGATGACACCATAAGTGCTAAGGGCATAAATAAATTTACAATAGTGCCGCCGGAGCGATGGTTTTGGATGGTGGGAGGAGACGCTTTTCTGCCTTGCCTCCTCCACTTAAAGCTAACTCCTTTTGCTCCTCTTCTCCCACCTATGAGGAGTAGGCCACAACCTAAGCTCCATAGGGGCTGGAAGTTTACAGTGCCCAAAGGCACTTTCACTTAAGTGTGATCACAATAGCAGGGCTTGCTGCAACTGCAGCCCACCATGAGAGACATAGGTGGTTGAACAACAGACTTAAAGAGCTAGTGGACATTGGGGTGCTCATTCACCCATGTCAACATGTATCTCCTCTCAGCTCACTTCAGAGTGCCCAATCCCCAGGTCAGCATCAATCCCCCCCACTGACTTTGGGGTGCTCAATCCCTGTGTCAGAATGTATCCTCCTCCCCCCATTAATGTGGCATACTGGGAGCCCACCCCAGTGTGCCAAAAATGTACCTCTTTGATGTTTCCAACACCGGGATGCCCACTCCTGGTATTAGATGCACCTTCCTCCCATGTCCCTATGTTCTCAGCCGACCTCAGGGTGCCCAATTCCTGGGCCAGCATTGATCCTCCCCAGTACTCTGGCACACTGGGAGCCCACCCCAGTGTGCAGAAATCTGTTTTATTAATATTTCACCTGTAAAAAAGAAAACAGTCCCATGAGGTCTTTTTTTTTAAAACCTGAAAAATAAAAGAAAACTGTCCCTTGTCATTCCCACTGGCCCCACTCTCCCAACCCGTACCCTCTTTCTGTGCTCCCCACCTACCCACACCCCACTTACCCATACTTACCTCCAGAGGTCAGGAGCAGCAATCTTCTGTTGACCGGGAACATGAATGCACTCTTCAAAGAGTGCAAACTGAAGAAATGACAGTAAGTCCTATAATGGCAGTCAGTAGGTTTTCAACTTAGGTTGATATCTCAGCCAACGTTTGGTATTTTGGTCCTAAATTTTCAACATGGGGTTCTTGGGACCCCACCTCATGAACACTGTCACTGTCATTTCGTTTCTCGGTTCTGAAAGGTGATTTTGCCATCACTGTGTGGAATCACCTTTCAGGACCAATTAATAAAACAACAGTGTCACTGTTCATGAGGTGGGGTCCCAAAATGACCTCATTGCAAATTTGGTGAAAAAACTCCAAAAAATTACTGTGTTACAAGTGTCTGTTGCACAGTTTCTATGCACACTCTTAACTTCACCGATTTTTAATATTTTCGCTACAAATTTCCAACATTGCCATTTTTTCACACACCTTTATGAGCAGTATAGCTGTCATTTTTTGCATCCTGCCTGAAATGTGTGTTTGCATCTGTGGCACAGAATGTCACAGTCACTATGCAAAATCAACCTTCGGGACAGAGTAATGAAATCTCCATGCCACTGTTAATGAGGGGATGTCCCAAAAAGGCCATGTTGAAAATTTGGTGAAAACATTCCAAAAAATGACTGTGTTACCATCATGCATTGCACATGTTCTATGCACACTTGTCACCACCACCACTTTTTCATATTTTCACTCCAGATTTTCATCATTGCCATTTCTTCACACCTCCTCATGAACAGTATAGCTGTCATTTTTCACATCCTGCCCAAAATGTGTTTTTGCACCTGTAGTGCCGATTGGCTCACTCACTGTGCAAAATCATTTTTTCGACTTGAGTAACAAAATGATACTACCACTGCTCATGAGGTGGGGTCCAAAAAAGCCCAAGTTGAAAATGTGGAGCAAAAATACCAACAAATGACTGGGGCATTAGGGTTTCCAACCATAACACCAACCCTGGACAGACTGACAGGCATTGGGGTTGCGACTTGGGGTCGTCAACCGTAATGCTCACCCCATTCCACCCCACCCCCACCCTGCAGCCATTGACAGGCATCAAGGTGTGCCTTGGGGTCTTTGGCCCTAATGTTTACCTCGTTCTCCTATACTGCACCCATCTCAGCTTATTTCCTTATGGAATGGGGTGAGCGTTAGGGCCAAAGACCTCAAGGCATACTGCGACATCTGTCACTGTCTGCAGGGTGGAGTGAAGTGAAATGGAGTGAGTGCTATGGCCGATGACCCAAAGGCACATCCCCAATGCCTGTCAGTCTCTGCAGAGTGTGGTTGGGGATTGGCGTTACTTCAATACTTCACTGCCATTCATATTATGCATTTCTCTAACTCCTGTATTACCAATGCCAATACCAACAAGCAAACATTTGGCACTGACAAATGTTTGTTAAATATTGTAATAGTTTTGTACATTACCGGCTTATAGAGATGTGTCATCTAAGAAACTGGAAGTGAGATCCTGGGAGGAAAAGATCCCGTTCCAGACTGTATTACCTAGTTAATTAGGTGGCCTTTTCTGTGCAAAGCAAAGCCTGTCTGGCTTTTTCTGTTATGTGGGTTTTCATATTTTTGTTTTGTTTCCCACTGAAGGAAAGAGATTTGCCTGAGTTGGCTTCCAGTCTCACATGTCCATGTAACCTCCTCCTCCTAGTTTTTTTTTTCTCCTGGCTGCCTGCTCATAGTCCAGACTGTCAACAAAAACACAGCAGTTACACAAGCCTTCCCTCCCCATCTACAGCACATGGCTTTGCTTGGTGTGTCCCCGAGGTAGTTAACTGTGTATGTGGCTAGAGATTGTAGCCAGCAGTGCTCTTGGTGGAAGTTACGACTTGAGAGTTTAAAGCGGCTTCCATGGCAGTGTGCAGTCCCGGATCCTGAGAGCAGTAGCTAGCTGCCGAGCAGTATACAACAAAAGCCACTGCAGTAAATGAGGGTACCACCTCGAGAAACTGCAGACTGGATTTGTGTAGGGGGTTTGAGAGATGGTCTGCTTTCTTGACCACAGTGCCAGACAGCAGCAGTGGGGATCTACATTAACAAAAAATGGGCACACTAGAGAACAGCAATACCGTAACTCAGTTGCAGCTAATGATGAAATGCTGTGCAAGCTTATTTGAAACATGGTGTGGTTTCAAATAAACTTGCACAACATTAATTGACTTGTATGCATGGTTAATTTTTTCCAGGAGGATATCCTATGTATCTCAAATCGTAATCTCTTGTGTTCTCTGATTTAGATTTCCACCACTGCTATCTGGCACCGTGGTCAAGAAAGCAGTTTGTCTCTCAAAGCTGATACACAAATCCCCATCTCCAGTCTCTTATCCATGCCACTGTAGTGAAGAAGAGGAGAGAGAGAGAGAGAGAGAGAGAGAGACGACACTGCTTGCAGCTCATTCTGTCAAGAAAGATGCTTGTCTTTTCAAACCCACTGTTGCCGGTGTTCTTATGAAATTGCTGCCACTCTGGTGAAGAGAATGTTCCATTACACATTTAGCATTGTGGGCTAGTTAACACTAAGACATCATCGAGACTAGTAAACAGTGCTGTGCTCACATTAAACAGATGCTGCAAAACCACAACCAGCTTTCACTTGATGCCTTAGAGGGGTGATTTAAATGTGTAGGAGCAGATGTGACCAGTGTGAGGTGGGAAGGGGGTGGCTCATGATCGAACGGACTGTTGGGAGGAAGATAGACTGGCCATTTAGTTCTCTGGCCATAGAACTTCTATGCTGTGTAGTGGGATTCAAAAATACCAGGCAGTTTGCCTCCCACTACATCACTTTCTGTCTACAGGCTAACACTCGAAACCAACAGTACTTGCTAGAGCCGAGACAAATACTTACAACTTGGAGGTTGACTCGTGTGTTAGACCTAAAATATCAACAAACCAAAAATGAAATAACACTGAGAACAGAAGTAACTCAGTACTCCAGTGAGCTCAAAGTGGTTAGAAATGCTTGATACACTATCTCTTTAAGGTCTCACAGACAGTGAATGAATGAATGAAGTAGGATGGAAAAAATGCTTTTCAGGTTCTCTTCTCTCTTCTCTCTTCTCTAACCACTATGCTGCACTGCCCCACCCTTCGTGTGAGTAATAACCCAATCAGCACAGAACTGCTGAAGTGTGGAACTCTCTTACCCCAATCTGTTTGTTTATTTCTTGTATGTTGTTAAACATTAATGAAGAAATAAAGCACTTTACTTTACATCATATGTAGTAATGGAGGCACGATTCTTTAAAATAATGTATTTTTGCAGCATATGTTATTCATTATTGTAATAGTAATTCATTTACTGGAACCAAATCACCCTCACAAAAATAAAAGTTATATTCTGGTGTTTGTGGTCCGGGCCACATTTGCAGCTGCTTTCATGTACAGTAGTGCCTTCTAGTACTATTTATTGTCATTAATTCTGGTACCAGCAGAAATCTCACCTGTCATGAATTTTAGGAGTGGATCCATTTGGTTTCAAGGCAATTATTTTACATTCAACTAAGTATCCTAAAACTGGTATTTCTGATTGTTGCTGTACTGGTCTGAAGGCTAATTCAGCATGTAGTTGAGACTAATGAGTGTTTTTTAAGTTTGCAGTGCACGCACACGCAGTGAATGTCTTGTAATGAGTTGCTTTTGAGTGGGTGTGACATTGTCTGTCCAATGCAGAGTTCTCTGCAAGGGTCTCGATTGTGCCACACCAATCATCATCCAGGCTGATCGTGATCATGTTTTGTCGGTGATGGTCTGCACTTGAAAAGAAAAAGCCACACCAATCATGTTGTGGCTTTTTCCTTTCATCTGCAGGTCACTGCCCAGCAAACAGCTGTTTGCGTCTCGATCAGCCTGGCTAACCCCCCCCCAATATGGTCTCTTCCCTCACTGCTCCAGTCTTTTCCACTCTTGCTGCTGCCTCCTTACTCTGCTCTCACCATCATGGGGGGATGACCAGGACATTTGTCCTGGGCCCAGAGCTCTGGGGGTCCACCTGAAAAGCCGGTGTTTATTGTCTTCATTCCAGCTGTTCTCCCCCACGTTGCCTGATACTCCAGTCCCACAAGCTCAGAGGGGGGCTTTTATTTCTATATTTGTGGTATGACTCCCCTCCTACCTGCCTTGCCAGTGTAGTACCCTGAAGTTAGGGGCACAATAACAAATGGGAACTCTTTCCCTGACTTGGTATTTTCCTTCTTCCTTCTCTCCTACCTTCCAGTGCCTTGCCTGTAGTACCATTGACCCCTTTCCTTGTCTCTTTGTTCAATTTCACACCATACAGTGCTGAGAAAGGGAACATAGGCAAGACATCCTTCTTCCCAGGTCATGTTGCTTAATCCTCAGGGCTGCCTACTGAGACATCTCCTGCCCTACAAAAGAGCTGGGGAGGGACTACAATGAGGAGCCAGCACCTGAGCATTTAGAGTTGAGGATGTGAGGACCATGGACAATAGAAAGTTACCCTGGGAATAAATAAGAACCTTGTATTGTTGGTGAGAAATGTTGCTACTCAACTGCATGTAAATAAGCCTGCACTGGGACCTCTAGTCCTGCCCCACCTGGTACAATACTAATACATATACTAATAACGAACTTTGGCATTGACAAATGCTTGTTTTTTGTTATTCTGATTGTTTTAAAACTGTTACATTTGTGTTCCCCATTTATTTTTTATTTCAGTTTACTGTATTTCTCTGATATTACCATGCTTGATCTGTATTTTATTTTGATGTTTTTTCAATAAAATATCCCCCTATTCTTTTCAAGAAATGCCATGGGATCTTTAACATCCACCTTAACTACCACCAGAACAGGCAGATGGGACCTCAGTTTAACATCTCATCTGAAAGACAGAACCTCAGGAATGCAGTGCCCCCCTCATGCTGCACTACAGCATCAGCTTTGGGATTTAATCCAGGTGCCTGGTGTGGGGATAGAACCCACAGCCTTCTGATCTCCTGGCCTCAGAGTTGAGTGTGCTACATGCTGAGTCACTAAAACTGTTTAAAATGGTCTAGAGTAGTATATACTAGTTGCAAAAAAATATGTTAATGCATCAGTTAGGGTTGAGGATAAAGAGACAAAAGTAGGGAATTATGATGTTAAGGTTTCCAACCCTAAAACCCCGGCCCCACCACTGAAGCAAATGAGAGGCGGAGTCTTCCATGGGGTTCTTAACCCTCACGGTCACCCCACTGCAGTAACAGAAAAGCTGAGATGCGATAGAGACAGATGTATGTGTTTTATGAGTGCATTGAATGGGGTGAGCATTAGGGTTGAGAACCCCAAGGAAGACACCACCCCTCATTCACTTCAGGGTAGGTAGGTTTTAGGGCTGGAAACCCTAACGTTATATTTCCTTACTTTTATCACGTTATCCTCAGACCTAACATATGCATTAATGTAGTTTTTTGCAAATAATTTTCCTACTTTTTGAGACAGTGTAATCGTAGGCTTATTTGCTTGTGGAAGCGCATGGCCCTTTGGGCCCTGTTCTCCCATCCCTCCATAGAGGTCTGTATGTATGTGACTGTGGAAGGGCCCTGTGCTTCCATTTATAGGGCAGCAGTGAACAAATTCTCAGCATAGCCATCTTATTAACTCATCTCATATACCAGGTACATAACATTTTTGAATCCCCCTTAAAATGTAATTCCTCGCAACCGCAACGCCGTTCCATACCACAGGTGCAAAAACACATTTTGACCAGGATTTGAAAAATGACAGCTGTGACATACATGAGCTGCGGTAATAAGATGTCTATGTCGAAAATATGTTGTCAAAATAATCACAATTTCCAAAGTTACAAGCGTGTATAACAAAATTGCAACAAATGGTCATAACTTTGCCATTTTACATATTTTGACATCAACATTTCAACATAGCCTTCTTGTGAACCCACCTCATGAATAAGGGTAGGAAAAATGTTCAAATCCTGCAAGAAAGGTGAATTTTCCAAGCAACCACCAATTTATCTTTTGGCCAGGAGTTGCATAATGACAGTCATATTGGTTCTGAGGTGGGGTCCCCAAAAGGACATATTGATAATTTGGTGTCAAAATGTAAAAAATGGCTGAAACATGGCTGAAGCCCCAGCATCCAGACTCTATATTCCAGCTAGGTGGATATTCTCTCATGCACAAAGATGGACCTGGTAAAAGAAAGGGTGGTGGCTCTGCCATGTGTATTCAAGAATCACTCACTGCAACACTTGCCTTATGCTCAGACAACACCTCCCCTTGTGACTGGCTTATCTTCAAAGTCACCCTAGGATCCACTAAAAAAATATATTTGGGCTGCTGCTACAGTCCTCCTGATGGGGGTGTAGCTGGCCTTCACCACCTACTCACAGCCTTTGTCTCTCTCTCGCCTTCCAGGGATTCCCTTCTGCTAGGTGATTCAACCAAAACTGGCTCAGCACTCATGAACCTGACAATGCAAATGTCCTAAAAGAGCATAATCTGATGCAAATTATTAACCTCCATACCTGCCACAATTCTCGCACCTCCAACCATTCTCTCCTTGACTGGGTAATCACCAACAGCAGTGAAAGGATCACTCACACTGGTACTCTGTCTGACTGTCTGAGTGATCACTCTCCTACCTACACCATCTGGTCCTCAAAGGCCTCCCATCCTCCCCCCAAATATGTAGCCACCCATATCTTCAACAACCCTGACACCCCCTGCCTCCTTGAGAGCATCAGGACCATAAGATGGCAGGACCTCTATGTCCTATCCAGTGTGTTAGAAGCTACCATCCATTTCACCAATGTTCTCCTGGCCATCCAGGATCGCCACTTCCCTCTCACCACTCGGCGTGTCAGAGGGGGCTCTGTGCGCTGGATGACTAAAGAGCTCCTGACCCTCATGAAACAGACAGAGATAGAAAGTGGGCTGCTCATAAACTGGCCCCATCCCCAGCCTTGAGGAATGAGTACAGATACTTATGTAATAAATGCAAGTCCACCACTAGATCCTTGAAACATGAGTACTCTCTTAGACTACAACGAGAAAAAATAGCCAACCCCAGAAAATTCTGGGCTGCCTTTGGCTCTCTCTCCTGAACCCCCACTCACAAAGCACCAACTTACAACTGAGCACCTCCTTGGGGCTGTTGACTGATCCTTCAGCAGTAGCCAAAGCTCAAAACAACAAATTTTATGACCTATTGGCCCTCCCATGCAAGCTTCCACCTAACCTCTCTAAGTCGCATACAACCCATTCTACTCCCCACCCCCTCCTTCCACCCCCATTCCTCCTTCATTCCTACTGGTTGACCCCCCACCACAAACTCTGCAGACTCCCTCCATCCCCCTTTCTACTTCAGGACCATATCCCCCAAGGAAACCTATAAACTTCTAAAACAGCTGCCAAGCTGGGGTAACCCTGGCTCTGATGGCCTCTCCCCAGTCGTCTTAAAACTCATCTCCCTTTTGATAGCAAAGCCACCTACCTTTATTTTTAACCTTGCCCTGACCTCATCCACTATGCCTGACTCCTGGAAGTATGCCAGAATAGTCCCCATTTTCAAGTCCGGCAACCCCCACTCCCCAGACAATCACTGGCCCATATCACTTCTCCCCCACCTAGGCAAGCTCCTTGAGACGATCATACACAGTCAACTAACAGACTACCTCTCCAACCACAATCTCCTGTGCAGCCAATAGCATGGCTTCCATAAGCATCATAGCACTACCACAACCCTTGCTCTTTTCACTAACCATATCCTCTCCAAATATGAACTGTGGGCTAGCCATTGGTACCATCTTTGTTAACTTATTGAAGGCCTTCAATATGGTCAATCAATCTCTCATCTCCAAGCTATCCACACTGGGCTGCTCAACTAAGACCACAGACTGGTTCTGTAGCTACCTCTCAGGACACAGCCAATCAGTCTGTATTGGCTACACAACCTCCCCTCCATTACCTATTACTACAGGAATCTCTCAGGGATCCATCTTAGGCCCCTTACTCTTCTCTATAGCTGTAAACTCCCTCCCCACAGATAGCCTCACCTGTAACTCACTGCTCCACTCAGACGATCTGGTCATTTTTCACAGTGACAAATCCATCCCCCGCTTATTCTCAATCTTGTCAATGAACTTCTGTGTGGCCTTAAACTGGTTCTCATCCAAGCTCCTACTAATCAATGAAAAAAAAAAAAAGCCATGTTGTTTGGTTCAAAACCGTACCTTGCTAAGACACTACATGCCAATGATAAACTCCTTGTTAAGTCCCCAGATGGAACTGTCCTTGAAAATGTCATCTCTTTCAAGTACCTGGGTGTGCTGCTAGACTCTTCCCTATCTTTTAATGACCACGCTGGTCATATAGTCTGCAGTATAAATCAGAAACTTGGGGCTGCCTATCGCCTAAAATCTTATCTCACCATGGAGGCTCACCTGGCTATAGTCACAGGAAATCTGCTCCCCATTTTTGACTATTGCTCCTTTGTCTAATCCAGAACCTGTCACCCTACTGTCAAGACTCTCAGTAGTGTACAATAATGCTTGCCACTTTGCCCTGTCTGCTCCATTCTCCACTCACCAGTGTAACCTCTACCGCTCCCTCAGATGGCTCTGTTTTCAAGGGCCTTTTGACTACTCCCTTGGCTGTTTTGTGGATACCTCCCTCAGAAGTGGTGCTGTCTCCCCTCTCACCACCCTCTTCAACTTTAGGGCCCCTACTAGGAACCTGCACTCCTCCTCTGCTCCTTCCCTCCAGGTACCAAAAGCCACCACTAATGTGGGTGACAAAGCTCTCTCTATAGCGGCTCCCTTCATGCAGAATGATCTACCCTCTACCCTTTGCTCATCTGAATGCCACCCCACTTCCAAGCATAGCCTCAAAGCCTGGCTAACTGATAAACACAGATGTACCTGCTCTACTTGCTAGCATCTCCACTTCTACCCCACTGCCGCTCTTTTCACCACTCCTTCCCTACCCTTCTCCCTCAGCTTCTTGGGACCTCAGCTTTCTCAGGATTCCTCTCACTGTCACTGGTTTCACCCCTTCCTTACCTCTACTTGAAATAGTGTAAATACCATCTGTTGTACTTTTTTCACTTTCCCTCAGCCCCTCGTTGTTTCTCCCCAGTGTATTGTCCCCCTTTGTTTACCTCCCCAGTGTATTGTTTCCTGACTCCAGGCACGGTTTATGGATTTAATTGTTACCTCCTATTCATGTATTTGATATGCTTATTTATGATACGCTTTTTTTCAAGAGGGAATGTGAATGCCTTGTACTATGCTCAACTTGTAAGAGGTTTCTCTTTCACCATATACTTGTAAAATTTCCCTGCCAACTATAAACTTTTTTTTCCACTTGTATTGTACAGTACTTATCTTATTGTGCCACCATGGCCCGGGTCGTGCCTGAAAATGGACCTCTTAATCAGTGCACTTACCAGGTTAACAAAGACTGAAATAAAGAAATGAATAAAAATGTCTGAGTTATGCATGTAAGTTGAAACCCCCTTTGAAATACATTGAACTGCATTTACCTTAGTTTCACATATTGCAGTTGCCGGTACCAGCATCAAGATGTGTCTTTGATTGGAGAGTGGATCTCGAACCTGGGATCTGTTCAGCTGTGTGAGGATGTACTGGGGGCTGTGCCATGGTGGTTGTCAAGTGGGTGGTGGGGGGGCTGATTGGTGAGGGACTGTTTCATGCTAAACAAATCAAGGACAGTTTTCTTTATTTCTGGTAGTGGGACAGAATCAGCAGGTGGGGGGGTACCATTGGTCACCACAGAATATCATTACGCAAGGGAGGCAGCAATCAGTGGGTGGGAGCATGCCACTAGACACCAGGGAAAAAACATTTTTTGTAAGGAGGAAGACAATCAGCAGGTGGAAGGGTGTCACTGGACACCAGTGAAACATTCTGTTTATAACTGGAATGAAAATTGGCAGGTGGGGGTGCCACTAGGCCAGGGTAACAAAGGGAGGCAGGAAGTGGAGATTGGTGTGGGGGGGTGCCACTAGACACCAGGGTAACAAAGGGAGGCAGGAAGTGGAGATTGATGTGGGGGGGGTGCCACTAGATACCAGGGAAAGAAAATCAGTGAGGGGATGGGTATCGGAGGGTAGGGGGTGCCACTAGACACCAGGAAAACAAATGAATGGATCACAGGTTGGGGGAGGTGCCACTAGACACTAGGGAAATACAGGAGAGTACCGGGGAAGGCAGCAGAATTAAAGCCAAAGATTCTCCCTTCATGAAAAAGGATCCTTTTTCATGACTTGTGTTACCAAAATAGGATTCTTTTTTTTCTATCATGCTGACACGAAAAAAGATTTCTAATAGAAAAAAAAAATCTAGGGCATGTCTGCAACTGTGAAGTGCAGATTACACCTAATGGGGTCCTGATAACTCAGATAGATGTGTTGGTGTCTGCCAAGCATGTCAATTTAGAAGGTTTGATTTATTTTTTTAAAGAAAAAATGGAAACAAGATGGCGGCAAACAAAAAAGGAATATTCCAATATGAAACAGGATTCTTTTTTTGTTTTATACAGTTATCCTGAAGTGCCTACTGAGGATGCTCACAAATGATTTTTTCACAATTTAAAAATTAAATAACTTTGGAACAGTTTATTATTTTTTCACCGGACTTGCAAAAGGCACATCTGTGGGCTAGTCCTTTTCTGCCCTGAACATTTCAGACCAAGATGCCAAACTGTCTGAGCTGTGGGCAAGTTCAAAGAAAAAAACAGCTTAGTCAATGAGCGAAAAGTGTGTTTTTCACCTCTCTGGAACTCGGAAACCACACATACAACTGTAACGTAACTAGCTACCTTTAGAGATCTGCCCTGAGTAATGGTGCATGCAAATTTTCATGGAAATGTGTTGAACAGTTACGGACATTTTGACGTACAAAATGTGGGTTTTTACATTGAAGACTACTTGAGATATCACTTTTTATACTAGCTTTTATCCCTAAACATATGTTGTATATAAATATATATATATATATATATATATATATATATATATATACATATATATATATGTATATTTATACAATAAAGGTGAGCTGATATCTGGTAAGATAAATACCTATATTCTCATCCTAGTGAAATAAACCATCCAATGATGTATCTACTATATGTATAAATGTAAAATGTTACATTTATACACATAGGCCCAAATACTCAGAGCAGTTGCATAATGCGCAACCACAGTACTGTGCCCCACAGCCATATTCAACCATATTGAATGTGCAGCTCAAATCACAATGTGCAGAGGTGCAACAGTAATGTATGTAGCACAAGTACAAGGGGGCATACCCATGAATAAGCAGCACATTGGCATATTCAGCCAAAAACCACGGCGCAAGTCAGGAGCAATCCACAGAATGCACCAGCTAGACTTAAGCATATAAAAAGAGGCTCAAACACACAGCAGATGTGCAACACTGGCAGGCAGTGATGGATGCAGGGCCAATGGTGATGGAAGTAGTAATGAGGGGTGTGAGAAGGAGGGAGGAACAGTAATGTGGCCAAGGAACCTGACAAAGACAGTACTGTGCCTGTGCCTGCCTATGGTGATGTAAAGATCATTGGCCAATACTGGCAGAACAGAGAAATAATGAGGCAGCTCTGTGAGCTGTGCCATGATGAGCTGCAGGCACCCACCAGAAGGAGTCATGCCATGTCAGTGGATACAAAGGCGACAGCAGCAATGTGCCTGCTTGCCATGGGCACCTTCTAGAAACCAATGGGGGCAACCATGGGGATTACCCAGTTGGCCACATCCTGCCTCCTCACACAGTTCCTCAATGCCTTTCTGCCACATTGTTCAGAGTACATATGATTCTTAAGTGCACAGGCACAGTGTACAGCAAACATTCAGGACTTCCACAAGGTGGCACACATGCCAGGTGTGATAGGGGCCATGGACTGCACCCACATGGCCATACGCACACAACCTGCAGAGAGCCACCTACATGAATAGGAAGGGGTACCCCTCAATCAACTGTCAGGTGGTGTGCAATGCCACGGGGCGTATTACCAGTGTCTGCGCAACACACCCGGGAGTGCACAGGATGCATTTATCTGGCACAGCGCCATCCTGAACCAGAGATTCGAGTGTGGGGAGATCCCCTGGGGCACCTGTTAGGTGAACAGAACATCAGGAGAGATGCAGATGCTGCCATGCTGTGGGCAGGAGCCAAAGACACAGAAGGTGAGAGTGTGTCGAGTGGCAGTGGGCAGCAGGGGTGAAAGGGGTGAGCAACCAATGCAAAGTGACAACTGTATCCTCTACCTACACAGGTGAAAGTACATACCCACTGAGGCCCTGGCTGCTCACCCCTTACCAGCACGCATCCACAGCTGTGGAGGAGAGGTACAATGAGGCACACACAGCCACAAGCAATGTCATTAACCACGTCTTTGACATGCTCAAGCTGTGATTCTGTTGCCTAGACAGGTCAGGTGGGGCACTACAGTACAGCCTGTTGAAAACCTGTGGCCTATTCCTGGCCTGCTGCATGCTGCACAACATGGCCATTGACCGTGTGATAGCTGTCCAGGTGGATAAGAGCAAAAGCAGTGATGATTACGGTGATGACTGTCCGGATGAGGGTGTGCAGCCACCCATGGGGAGGAGGGACCACAGGCTGGTGGGACAGGCCAGGAGACACTGGGCCACCATCACACAGGAGTACTTTGGAGACCAAAGGTCAGTGGAACGACACATCTGCTGTGCGTGCATGGACACCCACCCACCACAGGGGCACATGGGCACACAGGGATGCATGCACCGACACAGGTACACACACAGCATGCACAGGGAATGCACAGCCACATGCACACAGCACAGAGCACAGGTATGGGCATGCACACACATGAGTGGCAGGACGGGCATGGATCAGATACATGACACTGATGCACAGGCAAAGCTGGCATGGTGCTGCCATCATCACACCCACACCACAAGGCCCTGCAGCACAGCAAGCACAAAAGGAGGATGTGCCCCACACCACACATGCAAATCACCACATGCACGAACAGCACCACATATGTGTGCACTTGACAGCAGCAGTGGACAGCAGTAACCAACAGCATGCCCAGCAGACCTACCATGCAGTGCCACAGCAGCCACAGACATGGACCAGCCACACCCAGGCTGTGTGGTACCCACTGGCTGAGCAACAGCCACCGGGAGAGTATCCAACACAGACGCAGGGGTGGAGGCCTGAGAACGTGACTGGGTCCTCACTGGGGTGCAGAGGTCAGCAAACAGGGAAGTGCTGGTGGTGTCAGGGATGGACATGTTGGAGCCCGGTGTCAACCATGCAGGGGTCACCAGATGCCGTGCCCATGGTGTTTATGTGCCACTGTGGGGAGTTCTATGGACACAGCTACACCCAGTGGATGCCAGTGATGTAAATCCAGTGGCAAAGGTACTGGCTATGAGGGTCCAGTGATGTGGTCATGACCTCCCGCAGCTGCCTGCACACACCAATGAGCTGTGCATGCCCACTGTCATGTTGGTTGGCCAACTGATGCACCTCAACCCGCAGTGCACAGATCCCTGCCCTGATAGATGCCTGGTTGTCCATGGATGCCTACAGCAGCCTGGTGTGCTCCTCCAGCCAGTCAGTGCCATGCACAGCCTGCAGAAGATGCTGGCCTGCTGGGAGTGGTGTGGCATGCTGGTCAATGCCCTGCTCCAGTGAACACTGCAGAAGGGACTGAACAGGGGGTGGTGCAGGTGTGGGCACACCGGAGTCAGCCCCTGTGGTGTGCTGCATGGTGGTCTCTGCATCCCACCACTGCTGCCCAGCCAGCTGCTGGGCCATCCCTGTGACAATGGCATCTGCCACAGCACACCTCGCTCACCAGGCACAGTGGCAGTGCCACACGCCAATAAGTGGCCCTGGTCAGGGTGCAGCTGTGCGGTCACCATCATGCCGCTGGTGTTCACCAGTGCCTGTGTCTGTCCCTGTACCCTGGGCGGCACCACCTGGCCACCACTGTTCAGGATCAATGTCATGTCATCATCAGAGTTGGATGCACTGCTCAGCTGTGTGCCCTCCCAAGCAGCAGCAGCTCTGACAGCGTGTCGTCAGTGTCCAGGCCCACTAGGTCCAGCAGCCCCACACCTTCCCAATGTGGACAGTCTCTGCCATGGATGCCTGTGGATTTTGATGGCAACATCTCCTCTGGTCCACTGTCGGCAGTGGCATCCCATGCCATACCATGGAGGCATGATGGTGCTGGAAGACAGAAAGACATCATCAGTGATGGTGATGGCACCATTCAGGCTGGACCAGTGTCCCAGCCAAGTTGCCTGTATGGCCCACCCATGCTGGCATGCAGTGATGTATGGCCAGGCAACAGCAGACGCCAGGGTGGTCATGATGATAATGGCGCACGTGGCAGGCCTGCCTTGCTGGCCAGCAGTGGTGCATGGCACATGCACTGTGCACGTCTGGTATGGGGGTCAATGCACAGAGTACCACAGGCACTGGTGAGCCAGGCTGTGGCAGTGATCCCAGTGCACTGCGTCATGCCACAGGTGCATGGGGCATGCAGTGTCCCATGGATGGTTGGCTGCACCACACACCCTGGTGCATGCACAAGGGCCACTGGTTGTTAGCCTTGCAGCCATCCCATGGTCCCGGTGTGCACACTGCCATGTCCACTGTTCCCATATGCGCCATGCACAGCTGCCTGCCACACCCACATGGGCCACACAGCACAGCATCCAGCACATCTGCACAGGACAGCCCGCATCACCCCTATGTGAGGCCCACAGTGACTCACGTTGCTGTGAGGGGCTACCACCCATCTGGAGTCCCTCACCAGGAACACCCTCAATGGCAGCACAGCAGATGTTTGCCACCACTAGCTCCTCCATTACTGTCAGGGCTGTGGTGGTGGTGGTGAGGCCCCGGCCCATCCTGTTGCAGGATGACCTGATGGCTGCCACCTTTTCCCTTATGTGCCATCTGTCCCTCCCCACCTTCTTTTTGCACTCCTGTGCACATCTCTGATGTCTGCCATGGGCATTGACACAGGTCACCACTGCAGCCCACCCAGCCGACCCGTCCTGCTGTGTGCCCATGGCACCACTTAGCAGGTCCTCCCTGTTGAGGTAGGCCTCCAACAGTGCCTCCTGCTCCTCCTGTGTGAAACTGGGCCTGTGCTTCTTTGCAGGCCTCTGCTCCTCTGCACTCTCAGCCTCAGAAATGATGCTATCTGTGGACAGTGAAATAAGGGCTATCAGTGTCAAACATGTTCACACAAGAGCTGTGTTGCACTGTCAGCATGGTCCTCGCATTCTTAGCATGTGCACCCCCTTACCACTCTGGCTGCAATACCTGTCAGTAGCCTGTGCTACATCGTGTCACTTTTATGATGCATCGCATGTAAATGAGCATTTGCGTAACCATAATGTGATGTAAATGAGCCCGACTGTGCCATGCATAGCCTCATGAGGTGATTTGCATATGGCAAGTGAATATTGTGAATTTGTTCCATGTGCAACCTTGTTGCACTGGGGCAACCATGCAGTGCATTTCCCATGCATGTGTGGTGTGCACTGTGCATGTGTGCCATCAGCAGCACCATGTCCAGTGGCCTATTGTGCAACCATGTGCGCTGCATGACAGGCTACCATTGCGCATGCACTGCAGAGCACATACCGCACATCCATGTGCAGTGTGAATCCATGGACCGTGGCGCAGTCACACCAGATGGGTACATGTGCACAGTTGTGCAGGGTCATGCCGTGCACCATCAGGGTCACGGCCATGACCCTGTGCACCCGCCAGGCCATGCTATGGTGCACAGGTGTGGTGCTGTGCAATACAACACAACTGCACATGCTAATCAATGCATCTACATGCTGTGCAGTCATGTACATGGGTCAGCTATTGTGTAATGTACCCGGGCATCACCACATGCATGCTGTGCAGGCCACAACACTTGCCGCACTCGTACTCATACAACATGGCGGGCTCCATGGGACATTCATGGCAGGCTCACAACTGATTATAGGTTAAAATGTGTAACTTCATTGTGCTGGTGGAGCCATATGTACACCAGCTGTATGGTATTGTGGCACTGCAGGTTCCTTGGACCAGGTGTGGGCCAGAGTGGCGTTTGACAACGAACGCTGCACGGGTATGCCATGCACAGTTGAGCAGTGCTGGCACTACTACGGGGACCTGCAACAGATGGATCCACACAGGCTCAAGGCACGGGCACAGTGAGGTACTGTGCCACAGTCAGGTGGGTATCTAAATGCTTCATGCATGCCTGTAGTGTACCTGTACCATGCTGCCAGGTGCACTAGGTGTGTAATGGGGGGGGGGAGGCACAGTGTTGGCATGGACTGCGTGTCCTGCTGGACCACCATGCTCACCTCTGCCATGCATGTTGCCATCATACTGGCATCAGGGCCTGCTGACAGGTGGTGTACCATCCTGCACTGTGCCAGCTGTGTGGCTGAGGTGGGGGGTTGCCTGACATTCTACTCATGTCCATGTCTCTCTCTCTCTGTTCCATCCACAGGTCAGGAGGACCACAGGAGGACCAGGCCAGCTGTAGCCATGGATGTCCAGCAGCATGAGGGTGCAGCAGCCAGCGCATTGGCACAGGGCTGGACAAGGTAGGTATGCATGCAATGATGTACTGTGCATCTGTATGGCTCTGTGGGTTGCAGGGGTCCAGCCATGAGCACACTACCATGCGTGGACACTGCATGGGTGGGTGCATGCCCCAGTGGCCATTGCAGTACAGCACTACATGTGCATGCTCCATACCTGTGTCCGCTGTGTGGTAGTGCCCCTGTTCTACCCCGGGGGGATCTGTGCACAGACACCATTGTGTGTGTGGCCACAGGGTGCCTGCGGGATGCATCGTGTGGCATGCACATGCATGGCTGCACCCACTGTGCTGCCATCTATGTCTGTCACCTGCAGTGGCCTGGCCATTATGCTGTGGTGTGCTGTTTGGTGAGCTGGTACTCCCCACCATGCACAGGCCCTTAAGGAGTCCATCCATCGGTTTGTGCATCTGGTGTCTGGTGCGCATGTTCGGGTGGGCTGGGGCTCCTTCTGGTATGTCACTTATCACCTGTTTTGTCCCGTCTCCTAGGTCAGGCCAGTGCCCAGGCCCAATGGAGATGGACGTCAGGTGTGGTGAGGGCCTTGTCTGTCATGCTTGGACTGCAAAGAAGGTCAAATTCTCTGGTGACCTTGATGCTGCAAGTGGTGCGGCGCCACCTGGCTGAGATGGAGGCCCTGAGGAGGGATGTGCAGCGGCTGCGGACATTCTTGCGGTGTCATCACTGATCTACCCTGGGCATATCAGGGCTGCAGACTGGTCATCACCTGCCCACCTGTTACCTTGTCCATCCAACCTCCCCTCTGTCATGACCCACGGTCCTTGTCCCCTACATTCTATGTTACCTCTACCTGTATTCCCCTTGCTACTGTCCTATTTGCCCTGTCGATACTGTTTTGCACTTTTACCTGGAAGTAAAGGTTTATTTTTGCTACAGCATCTGTGTCTGTGTTTCCTTTGTGGGTGACATGTTGAGCCATGCTGCAGGTGTCTGATGGCATGCATGGGTGTATCCCCTGGTGTCCCACTGCTGTGTCCTCTGGGCATTGCTCTTGTGTGCACTGGGCCTGTGTGCCATGTCCCTATTACATGTGTGTCCCTGTGTGGTGGGTGTCATGCTACCCTGTGCGTTATCCTGCACCTGCTGAGCTAAGATGGTGGTCACGCTGGGTCAGCCACTGTGAGCTTTCTGTTTCCGTTTGTCTGTTAAGTTTATTTGCTTTTACCCATTTTTACTAGCCTTTATTCACTTTGAGCTCTCGTTTAATGGCGTTATTATTTACCATTGGTTAGCTCCGTCTTTGTGCATCTTAGTACTGCACCGATTAAACCGTCATTGGCGGTTTGTATGAGTACTTGTTTATTCACCGATTACCTTGATGGTTCGGTCTCGTTGCCCAACTTTTGACTGCTTTGGTGTCTACAGCTGGTAGTTAGCGGCCATGCTGTAAATTTAGGAACTATGAGAGAGGAGTTGTGGAACTGGGAAGCAGCTGATTGTTTAAATGGTGCCGCGAACTTTGGAATGGTGCATCTATGAGGTGGATTATTTAAAATGAATTGGATTACTTGGATTATTGAATACGAAGAGCTGAAGTGGACTTGGTGTTAGTATGAAGATGAACAGACCGTGTGGTGTAGTCTATTTTAATCTGTTATAATCCTGGAGCGGCTGTACTGAAATTTGACTGCCTGGCAAAAATGACTTACTGGTTTGTGAGTACTGCAAAAACTGTGCTGTAGCACAATATTTTGTAAAAAGCACGAAGACCTGCTGGCAGTGTTATTATAGGAGTCTTGACTGTGCTGGCAGTGTTATTATAGGAGTCTTGACTGTTGCTGAGTAAATCTGCCGGACTGCATTTATTATCATATATTATTGGCTCTGGTAATTTGTAGAGTTTATTGTAGGGTGAGCTGCTGTGGTGCTCATTGTTCCGGCTGGGTTTGGGACAGGCGGCATTGGTTCTGGCCTACCGAAGGGTGGGAAAAGAAAATCAGTGCCTCCTAGGCCTGCCGAGGGGGTCTGCTGGTAGGTGGTCTCTCCTTTGTGGAACGTAGCCCTGATCTCGGCTGGGGCTCAAAGTTTCCTTGGTAGTTATTCTTCCCTAGTGAACTCTACATTGTTTTAATTGTGTAGGTCTGGAAAGATTATTCTTTATTATTATATTAAATTGCCATGAATTAGTTTGCTCTTAAGATTTCTGGTGAGAGCAGTATCTGATAAAATCTAATGGACTGGGGAAGTGAGAGGCCCCTAAATCCCTAAACAAAGACATCTAAAGTGGTAATTTGACCGTATTTGAGTAATAATGTCTATTTTAGGACTGTTCAAATTTATTGGTTAGAATGGTAAAAATGTCTATTTTATTTAAGTTGATTTGTTAAATTGAGTATAGTTAAACAGTTCTGTGTAGTTATATTGATTTATATATATTGTTATAATTGAGTTGTTTATTTGTGAATTTTAATTGCATGGTTAATTGTTGCTTACTGAGATGTGCTGGGAGGGCTCTAAGACGGTCAGGCACTACTCTCCCAGTCTGCTTTGGGACCTCCGCCCCTTTTACTGTCCCCCTTTGGTGGCCAATGTTTATAATAAACCTCGTGCATTGGGGACAGTAAGAAAACGTCAGGGGGTGGTTGGACTGGGCAAAGTGGGAGAGTGGAAAGGGGTCAACCGATAGAGGTAGTGGGGACTAGGAGATGCCCTGGGGTGAAATGGGTTCAGGAAAGGGGTTTTCCCTGCCTGATTCCCATACCCAAGGGCTCTGCAAATTGTGGGCAGGTATTGCGCTCCTCCTCGAAAATCCATCCAACCCGGGCGGTGTTATGCAATGCCAGGTCAATTAAGAATGAAACTGCTATTATAGCGATCTTGTTGCAACATCTGACCTGACATGCATCACCAAGACCTGGTTGGATGAGAATGCAGGCCCTATTCTGGCATCTGCTGCTCCAACTGGGCTCTCGGTGATACACCACCTGAGGTTGGATCGTAGGGGCGGGGGTGTAGCTATCTTTTTTAGAATGGAGCTGGGTCCTGTGGATGTGCCAGTAGGTATCACCCAGCCCTTTGAGTGTATCCTGGGAGCAGGTGTAGGGTTCAGGATTCTCCTCATTTACTGACCACCCGATGATGGCGGTGAATTCCTGAAGGAGTTTGCGGACTTCATCATCAATGTGGCATTGGAGTCATCCAGGTGGTTAATACTGGGTGACTTCAACCCCTGGGTCGATGATGAACTTTCGCTGTTTGGGAAAAACCTCCACCAACTTATGACGATGTTGGGCCTTACACAGGTGGTTACCTCTGCTACCCATATAGGGGGGCACTCATTGGACTTGGTGTTCCTACTTGAGTTGGAACTTGCACATTTGGGGGTGGAACCAAATGTGTGGACAGACCAACACACCATAAGATTCAGCTTCGGGGCACCCCCAAATAGGCCTGCCTCTACGGAGATGGTCCAGTATCGCCCTTTAAGAGGAGTTACCCCAGAAGGCCTCTTGGCGGTACTGGACCTATTGGGTATTCCGAGTGAGTGCATGGGTCCAGAGGATCTCGTACTTGCCTATAATAAGGCTGTGGGTGAGGCTCTGGATCAAATTGCACCTGTTAGTGTTCGCTCACTCACTCAGCGCCCAAGATCTCCATGGTTTGATGGATCCTTGAAGGAGCTGAGAAGAGTGGGGCGAAGGCTAGAGAGGGCTTGGCAGAAATCCAGCTTAGATGCTGACAGTCTTAGATTGATGGACCATTATAGGATCTATCAATCAGCAATCACCCATAAGAAGGCAGAATTTCTGTCCAGGGAGATTGCTGCTGCGCGGAATTGACTGGCCCAACTCTTTCAGACTGTTGACAGATTGTGCAATCCACTCTGTCTGCAGTCTGGAAGAGATTTTTCACAAATAAAGTGTGATGAGCTTGCTCGATTTTTCACAGATAAGATTGCCGGCATCAGGTCGGGGATTGGACTTGTTCTGTCTATAGGGAATTGTGGTGATCGGCGAGAGGAAGTGAACTTTCGTGTCACCTGGTCTGACTTTAGTAGGCCGGAATTCATGGATGTTGTGAGGATTGTTCAATCTGTACGACCAACCAGCTGTAGTTTGGATCCGGGCCCTATGCCACTTTTATTAGGTTGCCTAGATGTTATCTGCCCGATCCTAGCTGAAATTGTCTGGAAGTCTTTGGAGCAGGGAATTTTTCCTGGTTCCCTAAAGGAAGTGGTCATTCGACCACTCCTTAAAAAACCTTCATTGAATCCAGACTGCCCAGCTAACTATAGACCTATCTCTAACCTGTCCTTTGTGCGTAAGGTTATTGAAAAGGTGGTTGCATTACAGTTAGATGACCATCTCACAAATCACAATATCTATGATGCTCTCCAGTCGGGGTTTAGGAAAAGGCATAGCACTGAGACTGCTCTCATCTGGGTTTTAAATGATCTCCTAATTGCGAGAGATCAAAAGGCTTGTACTAGTCTAGTCCTTCTTGATCTCTCTGCAGCTTTTGATACTGTGGACCATGATCAAGGCCCCTACTTTTCTGTGGCACACTGGGACCAAATTGTGCGGCAAGATTACTATTTGCCGCAGGACTTCTGCGTCGGTGGTTTGTAATTTCTTCGGAAGTTCTGCCACACTAACAAACTACCACATCACAGTGTCAGCTTGTCATCCTGACTTCGCATCCATGGCAATAGTTATAGCAATCAGGATAGGGGAAAATCACAGTAACACTAGTTCAAAAAACAAAAGACTTACAGAAATAATTTCATGTCTAAAAAAGCAAAAAAGTATATATTCCTTAAGGTCCTAGCCTACTGCATTAATGAAATACGTAGAGGGGACCTTATGTAATAAATAAGGTATTTCTATACTCATGCTGTCTATACCACTCATGAGGCCTCCACTGTGTATCACTTATATATTTATATGCATTCTGTAACATACATGCAAATGTGTGTGTGTGTGTGTGTGTGTGTATATAAATATATAGTGAGAGAGAGATACTGTGTGTATATATATATATATATATATATATATATGTGTGTGTGTGTGTGTATATATATATATATATATATATATATATATATAAATTTACATGAAATTGTATCCTCATTCATACAGGTCCCTTTGGAAATGGAATAAACAGAATAGAGGAGATATTGCAAAACTCATTTTTCATGCCAACCTGCTTCTCCTGACACACTACGTAACATCATCAGGCCATGACATGCATGTGAACCGATTGTGAGATACAGCTCTCCAGATCATCACAATTTTCCCCTGTGTGACAGAACACTGTGCCATACCTTCCCAGGCTCAGAACAGTGGTGCGCTCCTCTAATCCTTGTGCTACCAAGCCAGCTCCCAGAGCTCATCTCTGAACCTGAGCTGCTGGCATGGGAACACAACATGCTACTCTCTGGCCCAACACCTGGCCCTGCGCATAACATTTCTCCATAACGTTTAGGTGATTCTATCAACCAATGACAATATGTAATCAATAACCCTGGCAAAAATGTGTACAGTGCAAATATTTATTTAACAGGTCTATTCTTTCAACAGGTCTACACATTATTGTATTCCACTTTTCTGGGCATAATTATTTTTCTTAAAAATGACAGGTTAATTCATTTTACCAGTTATTCATTTCAGATGGCATCTCTATACCTTAAAAGCACAAATAAGTTTGTACAAAGTAAGGTATGGACTTAACAGGTCCATGCTATTGTCAAGGTTTTGTTTAAGTTGGCCTTAGTGTAATAACATAAGACTGAAAATTGTACTAGGCTATAGTGCAGGTTGAGCAAATATCATTGTGCCTGATGTGCTGTGCCATTGCCTCGGGAAGTGTGAGCTGTGGTAGGCAAGCGACTTAATTTCTGTGGCAGAATGCAGCCAATTCATTAGCTGATGTATGATGTTATAGCAATGATAACATCACATTCTGAGCATAGAGGGGTTTTGGATCTAAAAAGAGGGGAAAAGAACCAAGTTCTATGGATAAACAGAAATATTAATAAAGAATCACCAAGAACAGTGAATTCTGTGGCACTGCAGAAGTTCTGCGGTAGGTTTAAAGTTCTGCACAAAATTCTGTGGCCTCAGAATTCTAGGGGCCTTGACCATGATGTGCTGTTGGAGCGCCTGTGGCTTCTTTGTGGACTGTCTGGTACAGTCTTACATTGGTTTCGATCTTTCCTCACGGGCCGGACTCAGAGGGTCGTCACTGGAATTTATTCCTCTGATGCCATCTCTCTGTCCTGTGGGGTGCCGCAGGGCTCCATCTTGGTGCCCATGTTGTTCGCAGTTTATATGCTGCTATTAGGAGATATCATTAGGCGATACAGTCTGGGTTTTCACTGCTATGCAGATGATACCCAGCTGTATTTGTCCTTTACTCCCAGATAGGATGATGCAGTCTCTCTGCTTAACAGCTGTCTAGCCAAAATCAATGACTGGATGAGTACCAGCTGGCTGAGGTTAAACCCAGATAAGACCGAGGTATTGGTTGTGAACCCGGGTTGCATTGAGGCGGGTCATAAGGTTGGGATACCATTGGGCTTTTGGCTTGATGGTGTCCAGCTCTTGACCTCAGGCTAGGTGCGTAATCTGGGTGTTATTATTGACGATTGTCTGACCTTGAAATCTCAGGTATCGGCCTTTGTTAGGTCGTCTTTTTACCATCTGAGGAATATCGCCTGGGTGAAACACCTGGTTCCTCTGGCTGACCTTCCTATTCTGGTTCATGCCTTCATGACCTCCCGCCTTGATTACTGCAATGCTCTTTACCTGGGACTACCAGGGGTTGATATCTGCCGCCTGCAGCTAGTGCAGAATGCAGTAGCCAGGCTTTTGACCAGGACATCTAGAAATAGTCATATTACTCCTGTTCTGTGTGGGCTGCACTGGCTGCCGGTTCAGTGGCAGATTACCTTTAAGGTCAGATTACTGACCTATAAAGCCCTACATGAACAGGGACTGCAGTATCTGCAAGATCTCCTTACTCCCTACTGCCCCTCCCGCTCTCTCCGATCCACCAATGAGGGATTGCTAGAGATTCCCAGGGTTTATTTGAAGCATCTGGGGCATGTGCGTTTACGTATGCTGCCCCTGCCCTGTGGAATTCTCTACCTCATCGGATGCAAAGCTGCTTGACCGTCGAGAGCTTTAAAGCAGAATTAAAAACATTTCTATTTTTAAAAGCTTATGGTGATTGATTTTATTGTTGTTTAATGTCTGTTTTTAATTGTTAATGTGTACAGCTCTTTGGTCTTTGGAAAAGCGCTTAAAAAATAAATTTTTACTTACTTACTAACCTTGTGCCATTGTCTGCCTGTGCTGCCCTTCCATCCGCATTACTTGTTGCCCCCCCACTGGTATTGCTTGTGGTGTTGTGCCCTTGAGCAGGCTGGGTTGCTGCCCATGTGCCCCTGGGTTCCCTGTGCCTCTCTCTCACTTATTCCACTGTCCTCTGTGATTGTGTAGTGTCCTGGCACCATGGCCACTGTCCACTGCATCGCCACCTGTGGAGTACGTGATGCAGGGCCTCTGGTGTTGGCATGCCTTTTGGGGGGTTGGTGGCTCTTGTGCCTTTTTCCACTGTACACAGACAAGCATCCTGTTTGTGCCATCCCCGGTGCCCTGTGGTGCATCCAGGAAGGAGTGCCCTTGTTGTTTGCATCTGGCTATGCTGGTGGGGCACTGTGGTCCTGTGGAGCCCTGCCATTGCTTCCATGTTGCCTGTTGCCCTTGCTCAGCCTGCTGGGTTCTGCATCCTTGCTTGCTCCTGCACATTCCTGTTCACGCTGGCACATGTCTGGTTGCTCATTGGTGCAACATTGCTATACTCAGTCTGCTTTGCGCCACGCATGTCAGTGGTGCATCATCTGAATATGGCATCTGTTGGCCTATTGCGCATCTGCATTGCACTGTACAGTCCATTGCACACCCCTTGATTGCAATTCTGAATATCTGGGCCATAGCAGATATGTCATTGACCTGTAGGAAATAATGGGAAATTTAAACATTTTGTAACTTTTGAAGGAATTACTATTTTTTCACCAAATCTTCAAAAGCCACATCTTTGCGGCAAAGGCTTTCTACTCTAAAAATTTCAGACCACAACCTAAAACCATTTCTGAAATCCAGGTGGACAAACAAATGGCAAAAACATGGATTTTTCTGTTTTCTCAACACTCTGTATCTCAGAAACCACAGAGCGGATTCATATGAAATGTGGCATGTCAAGAGGCCTACCCCTAGAGATTATGCATGCCATTACTGTTATACTGTCTCAATGGAGGCATGGGTGTACAGAGTCCAAAGGACCCTGCACTTCCACTGTAACGTAAGGATACTGTTATACTGTCAATGGAGGGGACCCTGCATTCTCAGTGTAACATTAGGATATTAATATACTATCTAAAAAAGTAAGGAAATTCATTGAAAAAAACTTAATTAATGCATCAGTTAGAGTGTTTACCAAAGTGACAAAAGTAAGGGAAATTTTCTCTTAGGGTTTCCAACCCTGATGCACAACCCCCCCCACCGTACACACAGCCACAAGCATCAGGGGTCTACCTTGGGGTTGTCAGTCCTAACACTCATCCCATTCTCTTATACAGTACCCTTCCCATCTTGTTGCCCACTATGGAATGGGGTGGCGTTAAGGCTGACAACTAACCACTGAACCTGATGCCTGTGGTGTGTGCAGCTGGTGGTTGGGTGTCAGGTTGGAAACCCTAGCAGGAGGCCCTACTCACTATCTTTAATAAACACATTACCTGATGCATTAACTGAAGTTTTGCAATGAACTATATATATATATATATATATTCATTGCAAAAACTCAGTTAATGCATCAGTTAGATTTCATATTAAACAACAAAAGTACAGAAATCTGGTGTTGGGGTTCTCAACCTACCACCTCATCCCTCTCCACCCTCCACAAACCAACCCATGTAAGGAAGCTGAGATTGTACAGTACAGGAGAATGGGTGAGAGTTGAGCCACCGATGTACCACAATGCACACCCGTGCCTGTTAATGTGTGGAGGGTGGGTGGAAGTGTAGGGTTGGGAACCCTAACTCCACATTTCTGTACTTTTGTCATTGTAATATGAACCCTAACTGATGTATTAATGGAGTTTTTGCAATGAATTTCCTTACTATGAGAAATAGAGATGGGTGAAGTGGACCCAATTTGCTCCAATTGAAGCGTGGAGTGAATGCAGATTCATCGAGTGATCTTGCGAAGCAGAGTACTTCATGTTATTAATGAGTAATGCGAAATCCAATGAAAACAATGACTTTGCATTACTCCATCTTCCCAAAACACTACTCCACTAATTCTTAAAGTGAAGTGCATTGAAAACAATGTACTTCGCCTTACTTTGCCTTGTTTTTAAGCTCCAAAGGCGAATTTTGCAGTGATTCATGGGATTTCAGGTCACATGGGCTCTAGATTGTTCTGCACAGCCTCAGTTTGGGGTAGTGTCTGTAGAAAGTTATAGGAGACAATCTGCTGTGAGAGCTCTCTGTGATTCAAACCTTCTAAAAGCTGTTAAAAAAAGCCTTTTTGAGTCTTTTTTTTGCTGAAACTTTAGTTCATCAATTATAGGAAACCCTCCTTTGCTCATATCATTGAGCGTTTATTGTTTGTGTGTGTATTTTGAATGTTAATGTACAACATTCAGTCTGTGGACTGAGAGATGGTGGAAGTGTGCTTTGGGGGAGGAGCGTATCTGTGGTGTAGGTAGATTAACTTGGAGAAAAAGACAGTGCATTCTGTTTTGGTGATATTTCTTGTATAACTGAGTTACACAGAAACATAGAAACATAGAAACATAGAAGTTGACGGCAGATAAGGACCGCAAGGCCCATCCAGTCTGCCCATTTCTTTTTCTACCTTATAAATGTGCCATCGGCCTTTCCTCTGTCAGTGGCCTATCTATTCATAGTCATTTGTATTGCTCCCTTACGCCTATCCCATGCCTGTTTGAAGCCCTGCACTGTATTCATAGCCACCACTTCTTGTGGTAAGCCATTCCATGCATCCACCACCCTTTCTGTGAAAAAGAATTTCCTCACATTCCCCTTAATCGGCCTCCCTCTAATCTCATGCTGTGTCCTCTTGTCCTGCTATTTTCTTATATTTAAACATGTTAGACTCTTTCACCTTGTTTATGCCCTTAAGGTGTTTGAATGCCTCGATCATATCACCTCTCTCCCTCCTTTGCTCAAGGTATACATATTGAGCTCCGTTAATCTGTCCTCATATGTCTTCTGATGCAGTCCCTGCACCATTTTGGTTGCCCTTCTCTGGACTGCCTCAATTTGGTTAATGTCCTTGTGAAGGTGTGGCCTCCAATACTGCACGCAGTACTCCAGATGAGGGCCTAACCAGTGTCTTGTACAGAGGATTAATACCTCCCTCTTACGACTTGTGATACCCCTACTAATACACTCTAACACCCCTTAGCCTTACCTACTGCTTTAGAGGTCTGCTTGGATGATTTTAGGTCATCAGTGATGATGATGCCCAAGTCTCTTTCTTCCTTTGTGACTACTAGCAACTCCCCTCCCAGCCTATAGGTGGCTTCAGGGTTTCTCTTCCCTATGTGCATGATTTTGCACTTCTTTGCATTAAATCCCAGTTGCCACTCTTCTGACCATTCTGCTAGTTTATCCAGATCTCTTCTCATTCTGCCCACCCCATCTGGATCATCTACTCTGTTGCAGATCTTGGTGTCATCTGCAAACAGACAAGCCTTACCCTCTAGTCCATCTGCAAGGTCACTAATGAAGATGTTGAAGAGGACTGGCCTCAGGACTGATCCCTGAGGTACCCCACTTGTGACTTGCATCTCTTCTGACTGTATACCATTTACCACCACTCTCTGTTTTCTGCCCGTCAACCAGTTTGCCACCCAGTTGACCAACTTCTGACCCACCCCGAGCCTACCCAGCTTATTTATCAATCTTCTATGTGGAACAGTGTCAAAAACTTTGCTGAAGTCAAGGTAGGTGACATCAACTGCTCCCCCTTGGTCCACCACTCTGGTTACCCAGTCAAAGAAATCTATGAGATTAGTTTGACAGGACCTTCCTTTTGTAAACCCATGCTGTCTTGGATCCTGTGCCCCTATGGATTCCAGGTGTTGCACTATCCTTTCCTTAAGGAGTGCCTCCATAATCTTGCCCACTACTGATGTAAGACTGACCGGTCTGTAGTTCCCCGCCTCCTCCCTGCTACCACTCTTGTGGAGCGGGATCACATGAGCCCTTCTCCAGTCTTCTGGGACCTCTCCTGTGCTCAGAGACTCACTAAACAATTCTGCTAATGGCTCTGCTAGTTCCTCCTTTAGCTCCTTAAGTACCCTGGGATGTATGCCATCAGGTCCCATTGCCTTATCCACCCTGAGCTTAGCAAGCTCTTGTAGGACCCTTTCTTTTGTGAAAGGAGTAGTGCTCACCTCCCTCCCCCCTGTGTCCATGATGCTGAGCTGTGGGCCCTTCCCTACCTTCTCTTCAGTAAATACTGAGCAAAAGTATCTATTTAGGATACATGCTCCCTTTTCTCCATTAAGCTTAGCAATACCCCCTCTGGACTTTCTCCTTTCACTAATGTATCTATAGAAAGTCTTGTCACCTTCTTTTACTGTTCATGCTAGTGTTTCCTCAGTTTGGGACTTTGCCTGCCTTACTGCCTTACCTGCTTCCCTTAGGGCAGTTTGGTATGCCTCCCTATCTTCATCCCGCTGTGTTCCCTTATATTTCCTGAAGGCCAGCCTTTTGGCTCTGACCTTTTCTGCTACTGTATTTGAGAACCAAAGTGGTGTTCTTCTTCTTTTGCACTTTCTTTTCTGTCTAACACAATGGGATGTTGCTTCAAGTATTGCATCCTTAATGCTTGCCCACATTGCCTGTACCCCGTCACCTGTGTTTCTTTTTGCCAGGGCTAGCTTAACTCTGTTGGCCATCTTATCAAAGTCAGCTCCTCTGAAGTCCCATATTTTGCCTTGGAATGGGATGATTTAGATGTAGTAGCCAAATTGAACCATACCATGTGATGGTCACTGGCTCCCAGGTGACCTTCTACCTGGAGATCTGTGATCCCTTCTTTGTTAGTCAGTACTAGATCTAGGATAGCCCTGTCTCTTGTGGGTTGCTGTACCAGTTGTTTGAGGCCCTCCCCTGCAGGGAATCCACTATGAGTCTAGTTCTGGCAGATGTTCCTGCTGGTATTGACCAATCTGTATCCGGCATGTTGAAGTCTCCCATTATCAGAACCTCCCCTTTAGCTGTCATGTTTTGTGTATCTTCTAACAGTAATGTGTCTATGTATTCCCTCTGGTCTGGGGGCCTGTAGACAACCCCAGTTCTTATGGCTGTCCCATTTCCTGTTTCCAGGGTGACCCACAGTTCTTCTGGCTCCTTATGTGTATTCTGAATTTCTGTAGCTTTGATATTTTCATTAACATACAGGGCCACTCCTCCCCACCCTTTTTGCACCTCGGTCTCTTCTGAACAATACATAGCCAGGTACTGAAGTCTCCCAAGTGTGGTTACTGGTAAACCACGTCTCACTAATTGCTACTATGTCCAGTTTAGCCTCTGACATTATTGCCTGCAGGTCTGGGATCTTATTTCCCAGGCTGTGAGCATTTGTGTACATGATTTTCCATTGGCCAGATTTTGGTGTGTTAGTTGGGTGAAGTTTGGCATTACCCCTGTGCGTCGTATGGGGAGACAAACCTTTTTTCTTACCTGGTGATGCAAATGAATGGCAAACATGCTGAATTCCTGTTTGACCACTAGCTGAGGGGGGAGGGGTGTTCTTCCCATTCGACGTATGGGGTGCTGCACCCCTCTCCCCATTTGCTGTTAATGTACACACAGTAATATTTTCAATAATTCTTGCCATTTGTTTGCTGATTGTTGTGGTGCAGCAGTGCATAATTTTAGTTTGTTTAAAATATGTGGTTATATTAGTGAAGTTTTCAATTTG